>JACSVZ010000001.1:18509644-19844560 GCA_014706295.1 Lycocorax pyrrhopterus obiensis
AAAATGTCTCTGGTTTTCTTTGGTTTGTTTTCCCATTCTGTGTGTATAGGAAACCCTGTGCATGGCTCAAAACAACATGACAGCAGATGACATTTTGCAGATGACCTCCCCATGCCTCAGGGACCACCAGTGACCCACAGGCCCAGAAAATGCCATCCACATGGAATATCCTGATAGTGTCCTGGGGATGCAGAGAGCTGCAGGCTGCAACTCGCTCACCCTTTCGGCCTTGGTCCAGCAACACATTTAAGCGTGTGCTTACCAGTAAACACCTGACTTGGTGGCTTTGGCTGGATTATGAATGTCAGAGTGCTCTGTTGGAGCACAGCCAGAGCACTCAGCACCATGCACTGATTTCAAGAGGGAAGAGTATGGAGAAAGTTCATATTCTTAATTGCTGGACTGATTTATTGCCTCCTGCAGTCAGTAGAAGTATCCCTTTGGTCTTAATGTGACAACACAAGGCTCCACAAGATTAGTTATCTAAATCTGTGACTTTTTTGTCTTTTCCTGAAATGTCAGCTGATAAAAATCTGGATCATTCCATCATTTCACTAGTTTACCCCATCTCTTCCTTTCAAATAGATTATGGATAATACCAACAGCTGCCCTCTTTACAGGCTTAACAAAAGCATCATTGTAGTAAACCTACTTGCAAAGGTAATTTCTTTTCTTGTTTTAGTTTCCTCAGTTCCTCTGAAACAATACATCCAGCTTTGAACAGCAGTGTGTTTGTAAACACTCTTTCAGAGAGCTGTTATGAGAGGTTTATAGTTCAGTAGGATACTTTGTGCATCCGGTTCTTCTTCTCAGGATATGACTACTCATGCGATTCACTCCCTGTTGCTTATGTCATTGTTTCAGACAGTTGGTAATAAGGGTTGGAAAACCTGGTGATTCTTCCTGCTTGGACATTTCTGAGTTGAGTGATGATTTTGGTGATGAGACTACCTTTAGGAATTCTTCTGGTGTGGGTGTGCATTGCCTTCCACTCATCTGTTGCCTGGAGGATTGATTTATCACCTTTTTTCTTTCACACCAAAGGGTAAGAGGTCAGTCACCACTCTGTGGTTTCAAAGCAAAGGAAGAGATTTCTCCCCAGATTCTCATATCTCCAATGTACACCTGCAGGACCCCAGAAGACGCCTGCTGACCCCCGTATGCTGCTGCTGCCTCCCAGGTGTTTTGGCAGCCCATCTGGTAGCCTTCGTCACTCCATAAAAACAAGTTTTGTTCTCTTGGCCTCTTTCCTGTGGAATGCATGTGCCTGGTATTTGCTATGGGCAGCAGGGCAGGTGTTTCAAGGAGCAATGCTCTCACCAGAGGCTCTGCTGGCAGCTGAGCCAAGGCCGCCTGTCTGCTTGGGGAGCCCTGTAGCACAGGAGGGAGCGTCGTGGCTTCCCCTGGAGGGGTCTTTACCACTGGGGCAAGGAGGCTGCAGCCTCCCCTCTCTCAGGAAATCCCTGCAATCCCCTACTTCTGGGAGGGAAGTTGTCTCTATTCAGCATGTGCCAGGCTGCTGGGTTTCTGGTCAGCCCTGGTGCCTGGGGGTGTGCAGCCCTGCCAGCCCAGCCTTCTGCCCTGTGTCCCTGTACACGTGGCCGTGCCTGAGGGAGGCTTCACTGATGAGGTGGGAGCTCCTCCATGTCCTGCTGGGACAAGCTCTCAGTGACAGCACTTTTGATGTTGGGCATTGTTCCCCTAAAATACATCCCAGAAATGTGGGACAAGGTTAGATGTTTCTCTCTTTCCTTTCAGCAACCCGAAAAAGAAAGATATCAAGCCTGTCCCCCAGGCTGTGCTCAACCTAATGGAATGTTTAGGTTGTTACAATTAATTTTAATAACAGCAGACTTTTAGCTCATGCTGGTGTTTTGGAAAAAAAAAATTAATTCCACTCAAAAAAGTTAACACAAGCGGTTCTGGTACTTAATTTTTTGTCTTCTTGTATTTTCTTTAATAATAGCATTATTTTCTGAATTTAGGGTAAATCATCCACAGCAGTTTTAGTCCCCTGAAAGGTATTTTTGGCAAGCACAATAATTTCTCAAGCGTCTTTACCTGACTTTAGTCACTTCAGAAAACAATGCCCCCAGTTTGTTATATGAACGCAAAAGAATGGCCAGAGCAGGTCAGAACAATAGTGCAGGTGACCCTGTGCTCTGTACAGTGAAGCCTGTGCCTTGGCCCAGTACAAGGAGTTCCCTAGCATTCCCAGAAACGCTCTAAGAAAGGGAAATGTGAGTCATTCTTGGTTGCTCCTTCCTCTCTCCTGGTGCCGCACCTGGCTGCCAGTGCCTGGGGGACTTGCCAAGCTGAGGCGGCTGTGAGGGTTAATGGCCATCCTTGGTGCAGCCCTGATGTTACCCTCCTCGCATCCAGTTGGGTTTTGGCCTTGGTGGCATCCTGTAACAATAAGTTCCAGAGTTTAATTTCCACTGTGTGAAAGAGGACTTCCTCTATTTATTTTCTGCTCTCTGCCTGCTAATTTTAAAAGGTGGTCTTAGTTTCGTGCTGAGACAGGAGGTGGCAGCTATTCCCCACCCGCCTTCTCCAGGTCATTTAGTATTTACACACCTCAGTCATCCTGCCTTGACTCCTTTCCAGCCTCAGCAATCCCAGCCTGTTTAGTATTTTCTGGCACCATCTCCTTCCTATACACCTAATCACACACCCTCTGCATATTATCTAGTTTTCCCCATGCTCATCCATGTCCTGCTGTGAGGGAAAGAATAATCTAGATTTGCTTTCTGCAATATCCTTCTTCCCTTGCCCTCTTTTGGCAGCCAATAATTCACAGGAGGCACACCTGGGAGGTTTCCCAGGGATAGTGCAGGGCTGTTGGATGGACTGAGTGGTCTCCCAGGGAAACTGAGTTCTGCTCTTTAAATAGCATGGTCTGCAAGGTCCTCTCCAGCCAAAACCCCTGGGAGGCTCAATTCCTTCCTATCCCAATGGCTTCTCAGTGGGAGACTTTCAGTCCTCAATCTTCCTCCCACCAGAAAGCATCCCAGCCAAGGAGGACATGTGAGGAGTGCTGGGAGCTGCTCAGTGTAAGTGGCAGACCCCTGGTCACCCAGCTTCAGCTCAGCACCCGAGTGGAGAACATTTTACTTTTTTTATTAGCAACTCTTTACTTTTTTATTAAAAGCAAAGAATTGGTGTGTAACCTTAAGCAAACTTGCTCTGGAGTTGAGTCTTGCCAGGCAGACTATTGCCCCAGAAAATCCTGTTGGCCACAGAATTCCACAGCTTTCTCAGATGTGAGGGGAAACTTGAAGCTGAGACACCAAGTACTGCAGCCCCAAATGCCAGGCCTGGAGTCATTTTAACTCATTTGATAATACCAGGTCTCCTTCCTCTGTTATTTGTGCTGGATTTGCTCCATGGATTTCCATTGAGCCAAACATTCCTGGGGCTGGCAGAGGAGGTGAGGGATGGAGCAGGCCCTTTGTGCACGGCGGGCCGACAGCCAGCTGTTGAGGGGAGCTGAGGACCTGGTCAAGAGACGGCAGTGACATTTACCACAGCGGAAAAACTGGCTGCAGGCAGTTCTGCTTCCTTCGCTGAAGGGACAGGATGACTGGGCAAGCAGCTTTTGCAGGGGAAACAGAGCAGGAGGAGAACAAATCGCTTGTTTCTCTTTGACTTTCCATTTTCCTCATCTAAGTAATCATCTTCCACTTCTTCCCAGACAGGGTACTGCTTTGTCTGAGATGTTATTGCCAAATATATATCTAAAATTTCACACACACACAGAGAATAAAGTGCATATAAGCAGAACTTTAGATGTGAAGGGGTGCTGAGGACCAGACGATGACAGTGGAACGACTCTCCTGGGGTGACATCCAAGCTGTGGTGTTAAGTGGAGCCATCTTCTTCTGCCAAGATATCTGAATGAGCAACTGTTGTTGCTGACTAAATAATGGTATAGATTGAATTAATCCTTGTGACATGGGAGCTCTCAGTCAGAAACAATAGCATCATCTGGAAGAGTTAATTCCTGGAATTGTGTTGCATGTCACCCTGACCAACGCACATTCAAGGCAAGCAGCGTGACAGGATGCTGCATGGTACCTAATTCCTCCATTCTTCCTGCTGTCCCTTGCTTTAGGTACTATTAATCAGTCACTGGTTAATGAGGACTCCATATCAACATGTCTAGCAAAATAATACAGCCAGAGCAAGATCCATCCTTGCCACTTGAGCCCTGTGTGCCAGTCCATATGGAGCTGCATTGCACTTGCAGCTGTTGATCAGGCAGCTGTGAGCCCATCCAACCCCCATTCCTTTAAAGAAGTGGCATTTCTTTCGCTCCCTCTTCTGCTTCCACCACAACAATGAATGTCTGTGAGCAGATGACTGAGGTCTCATTCTGCTCTTTGCTGTACAAATGGGAATAGGCATGGATGAATCTTTCAGAGATATTTTTAAGCCCAAAGTCAAGATAGAAGCCAAATGGTATTTTCTAAGGCTTTGGGATACCAAAACCTCTAGAAGTTGGAGGATGTGGAAGAGAGAAGACAGAGATCTCCTAAGATATTTCCTCTGGTTATTTCCATGGAAGTTAGCTAAACTGCTTTACAGATTAGATTCAGCTGTGGTGTTTATTTTAAATGTCAGTGGGTATATATTTTTATAATTTAAAATTTTCTCCATGTTTCTTACCTAAAAGTAAGGTAATCAATCTTTCAATTTTGCATTGAGACATGCTGGTCAGACCATTGACTGTGGTTCATTTTGTACATCAGAAATATTTTAATCATAGTGTGTTAAACACTGGGTGCTCAGTCAGGCACAAAGTTCTCAATGCATAGAGCTCAGTGAAGGACTGGGGCCTCAGCAGCAAGCGGGAGACAAACGCTGAGAGGGAGAAGATGGAAAGTTAATTGTTGTGAAATTGTGTTTATTTAAAATAGCACACAAAACGATGATGGATTATACACTTCTTTCAACTATTCTTTAGTCGGCTTTTCCAATTGCATCTCCCTTACATGTGAAATATCGACTAATTCAAAAAGCAGTGTCAATGAAGGATCGTTAAAGAAAGTGGGATGTTCTGCCATGTGATCAGACTATTCCTGGCTACTGTTCACTCAGTGTTTGCAGCAATCACTATGGCACAAGGACTTCAGAGACAGGCACCATTTATTTTGTTGTTCTAGTTATTTACTTTCTGTTGTATATGTTTGCTGCACAGTATCAATCATAATTTAGGATATAGCCTTTTGTCACTTGAAATTATTCCAGTCTTTTATAAAACAAACTGAAAAACTGTCAGAAATTCTTAGAAGATCATAAAAATTTAATGCTTTATTGCTTCACTTGTGGTTTCCTGCATCTCCTCCTCCATATGCAATTGGTAGCCACTGCATTATGGAACAAGATATAGCACAGTGGCTTCGAAAATAAAACTGTCTCTTCTATTGCAATCACTTATTATAATTATTCTTTGTTTTCTGCAAATTGTTGTTGTGAAAACGATCTTTGACTTGCAATCTTCTTCTGGAGTTTCTAGCTACAATGTAAACTCCCCAAGAGACAAAGTAGCAATGGTTCTGAGGAGGGAAAAATTAAAGTTTCTTTGAGTAGCTCTGGTGTATTAGGTAGCATTTTTAATTTTTGAGCTCTCTCTAGTTAGTATTTCTACAACAGTTTAATCCCAACCAGCTCTGACACTCTGGATATTGCTTTGAATAGTAACTCACCATATTTTTGGGTGCCTGTCATCCCTGACATCACACATCTCATGCACCAAATGAGACCAATTTGCCCTGGGCATATGGGACTCACTGTGTAAAAGACATTAGGCGTGCCTGCACTCACCATGTCTGGTGCACCCGCAGCATGGCGCAGGTGTTGCACATTCCCGAGCAGGAACGTGGAGCCCATCGCGTCTGTGTGGCTCCAGTCACCACTGTTGTGGTACAGAACTCATCTGCTCACAGAGAGAAAACCTGGAGTAGCTGGACCCCATGCACCTGGCAGAACTGTTCACACATTGTCTAAACATCTTCTTGCTAATATTCATTTTCATCCCTTTTCCCTCATCTTGTATTGTCCACTTCTTGAGACAATTCTCTCTGTATCATAATCCTGCCCTTTGAACAATTTTACCATTAGACTCACAAGATATCAAAGAGCATAGTCTTCATTCACTGGAAAGTAAAACCTTCTGGAATTTCCTGAGTCCAAAGCAGGTGTCAAAGAAAGATAGGGATACCTTTCCCTAATGAAGATCACGTTTCAATGTGATTCTGTTTATCTCTTTGGTGAAAATGTATTGTCTTCTACTCAGGGTAACAGCCTTACTAGTTTGACATTGAAATGTTCTTTAAACTAACCATGATGGCAGCATAAGTAGTTTGATCATTTACTGTAGTTTATCGCTTAGACTGGAACCCAATTACAAATAGTCCAGCCAGAGAGTCCAAGGTCTGGACACAGTCTGTAGAATATCTCAAGGCTGTATGTAAAATCTGCCTGATGATCCAGTTTTACCTGAACTACAGCCAAAGGAAGAAAAAACCTTTCAAATTATTTTTTGAATTTGTAAAAGTATTTTTGGCAGCTAGGCTTGCATATTCTACAGTCAGGGTAAATATGGTGACATTGAAATTTGCCTTTATAAATAACCACACATGCTGGATTTGAAGTTTACCCATGCGGATATTTAGTCATCCAGTCAGTGTAGAGAAATTGTATTACTAGACTTCTGTGACCAATTAAAAGTAAAGAGTTACATTCAGATTGACTAAGCACATCTGAAAAAAACGCCAATTTTTTGAGGATGCAAGTTTTCTGCTAACACTGTGTTGAAAGCAAACAATTTAAATATGTTTTAAAGTTTTCCTTTCATTCTCAATTATTCCCAAACCATTAATCACAGGAATGTTTTAAATGTCCTTAAAGAGGGCTCTGTAACGTGGCTGCTTGTTCTGTGTTCACTTTCTGAACCTTAGAGGCTAAAGCAGAGATGAATATAACTTCATTGATTAATGACATTTACTATTTTATGCGTTTGTAGAACTGTTCAAAAAGCATTTCCTTATAAATACTAGCTATACTATGCTAGCTATGCTCTGTATTAGCTAAACTTCTACGTGAAACAATCAGGAGCACTGCAGCAAACAGGCATTTCCTTATGTGAATAGTTTGGTCTCCGAGTACACTTGAGCAAAGACTACTGAAATGTATCTGAGTGCTTTGGCAGTCAGTGCTTGTGTGATGCTCAAAAGCTATTTGTGACGTTCATTTCTATAAGTAGCACAGAGTTCCTAGGATGCCAGTGAAATGCATTTTTGGGTGACATGGGTAATCTTTCATCTCAGTAGACTATAGAATTCCCACATAATGCCTTAGCAGAAACATCTGTATCTCAGTGCAAAGAAAATGATCACAGTTTTTAGAACCTATGCATTTAGAGTTGCTGCCTCTTTCTTTTAAAGAATAAATTACTTCATATGTATGCCACAAATAAAAAGTAATGCATCTTTGGACAAAAGTTACATTTTTCTGAATTCAGCTATGAATCATTATCTCTTTTTCTGTTTCTGAAAAGAGAAGACAAGGATCTGAAAATCCACCAGGGTTTCAGGCTGCTGTGGTCCTGGTGGTTTAGAGCTGCCTTCATTAACGAAAAAAATTAATCCCCTTCTACATGCCCCACTTTTAAAACTATCCTTTATTTCAAGCTTTTCAAGATGCTCATGTTCCTATGAGTATCAGATGAAATTCCTACAACATAAGTTAAGTTTTTTGGAATGAATTTGAAGCAGAACAAAGCAAAGAAACAAACACTTTGTTATAGAGAATGTACATCTTTCTAAAAAACATCTTTATTTTCATTTCCCTTGAAAAAGACAATGTGCAATACTGTCCTAACAATGACCATATTGGAGGTGGTTCACTATTTTTATAACACTCAGAATTGAGTTGTCACTGGCTCCTGAGTTGCAAGAACAGCTAGACAGCCTTTGAATATTGTGAACACATTTGTGCTAAAAATTACATGTACAGTATTCCCTACTGATGCTGATGGTCAGTGCTGACAGGAACTCCATGGAGAGCTACTTCAGGGCCTGCTATGTCTTTCAGTCTGAGTAGCCATTGTCTCCAGCCATTGCAGATGTGTCTGTAAGACTTTTCTTTTAAGAGTATTTAACTACCAGAGATAATGTCCGGGAAGGAGATGGGGAAGAAGACCTTTATGACAAATCTAGAGCCCTTGCTTTACCTGAACCAGTCACCTACTACTGTAATAGTAGTACACTTTAGATTTATCTCACAGACTGGTGCTGGGGTTATAGTAAAAGAAATACTTCGTCTCAGATCCACCACTGTGAATGGCCTCTTTTAGTCTACTGTTCATATCTCTGACTGCCTTCATTATAAAATCACATCCAAGCAGGTCAGCCCTGGAAGATAAATCATGTCAGCACAAAGCTGGTTTGTGAGCTCTGATTTATTGTCTTTGTTAGGCCTTCAGGTCTTGTGAATCTCCACACATTGTAGTCTGCACTTTGAGACCAGTCTGCTCCAAAGGCTTGGTTTTTTTTCCCTAATTAGAGCACAAGTAAGTTGTTACTAAAACATTTGTGACAACATGAGATGAGTAAAAAAAGACACGAGGCCTGTCTCCTAGGAACAATGTTACAACAAAGCTGCAATATTGTTATATTAGTTGATTTGAGCTCAGTTAGAAAAATTTTCTGTTGGAGTTAGAAGAGATGCAACTCTTGGGTTGCTGGGGTACCTTTGCTGCTGGGTTTTTGTAAATTTATTGCCTTTCTGTTTTCAGAGCCCTGGAAATTCACTTTTGTGAATTTACACAGCATTATTCCCTTTCACAGTGATTTTGCTGTTTCTCCAGGTGCCAGTATCACAGCCTGTTTTATTGATGAAGCAAAGCCAGACTAAAGAAGCATTATCTTTTTGCACATGTTAGGATGTTTGTAGCAACTCTTTCATCTCATGTGCTATGACGAGGTATAATCTAAAAGCTGGAGGTGTTTATGTGGAGAGAAAAGCAAACCTGGAAACTGACGTCCTTTAGCTGCTATTAGCATACTCCTTCCCTGTCAGGTGACACGAATTAATCTCTGTCTCAGAGGTCTGTCAGATAAATCAGTTGAGAGAGGGATAGAAGTGTCATTGAGCTGCAGCTTGGAGACACCCTGCTGCAGAGGGTAACTCACTTTGACCAGAGGGACTACAGGGGTCTCTGCTTCCACAGTGGCACTTCACTGTGGCAGGGAACCAATGGCTCACTCTCCCAGTGGAGCTTCACAAGTAATTCTACACTCCCAAAATCAAAGGGAAGTCTCTGGCTCTCCTGGCTACAGGAGTGTCCCTTTGGCTCTGCCCTGGGCTCACATACACCCTTTGCCAGGTATTCTTCTCTGTATGCTGCGTGATGGCATCCAAACCTTACCACAGTTTATTGAACTCTCTCCATTGCCCAGAGTGATGATTGAAGCCAAGCCATAGCGGACACTGAATGTGTTTTGAGAGCAGGAGTAACAAAAGGTCATACAAGGAAGGAAAAAGTAAGTTCACTGGATTCCAGCAGATACAACAAACATCAATAAGAATACAAAAGCACACTGGGTTTAACAGCACAGCACTGTGAATTGTGAAGCTGTGTTTATTCCTTTGAATTCAAGCAGGAAGGAAGGGATTTTTGTGGCTCTGGCATGAGGCCAGATGGTTTGCCTTTCCCCAGCTCTCAGCTTTTGGAAACAGGAACTGACTTTTGCGAGCAGTGCCCCCAGTCCCTGCCCTTTCCTCTGCCTGCCCACAGTCTGGCTGGAGCTGCCCTCATCCCACCTCCTGTCTCTCCACTCCCTGCCCTGGCAGCCACTCAGGGCTCTCCTCATTCAGCCTTCATGGTTACACAAGGCCATTTCCAGGCCCACATCTCTTCGGCTGCTTGCACTATAATGTGTGCCCTAACAAGATGTGAGCATTTGAAATTGGCTGTGGAATGCAGCAAAAGTGGTCTCTTCTGGGTTCCTCAAATAAATAGAGTGTGCATTTTTCCGAAAAAATACTTAAAAGACTTTGGACACCTGGTAGACAAGTATTAAATCTTCAATTTTTTTCCATTTTAAACTCCTGATTAGAAACTAAGAGTTTATTTTTGCATTTTTAGAAATATCTGGGCCTTGTGGTAGCCCTTTGTAGAATGGTTAATTTTGATTTCTGGATAATTGCTGGAAAGTGACATTCCCATTAATACTCACTAGTACTGTTCAAGGATTTAGAAACCGCTTTTAGATACAAGCACAGCTCTGCAAATCCCCTAAGACAGAGCCATGGGTAATGGGAATATAGAGGTCATTTGAGTCATGAAATGCGAACTCTGCATCCTGTCAGGTGGTGTTACAGAGAGAGGAGAAAGGCAAATAATGGTGTTTTCATTCCTTTGAAAAAACACTGCAGGAGTGGGTAGACTACACTGTTCCCTGCGAGAAGTAAGAGATTTCCCAGTATGGCCAGATGACCGTGTTAAGCTGACAACTGCATAGTGACAATGCATGCTGAGAAATCCAAGCCTGGATCATTTGGGACTAAACTGATTTAAATCCCAAGTGCAAAAAACCTGTGGTTTGATGAGAAAAAAATAGCAGTGTTGTGAGAGACATCAGCAGGCTATGCCTGATTTCTGACTGCTCTGTTGTCCAAATAGTGGTTTGGGAGTCTGTGGAGCAGATCATCTGTTAGCAAAGATGTGGGTGCTCTCTCTGTGGAGCGCTCCCTGCTACTCACACTAGTAGATGTACTGGGTGCACAAGGTACCAGGAGGGAACAAGGGACAACTCTCCAAATTATCCTGAAAAAGCCTGGTGTGGAAAAAGATGCCATCAGGTCACTGCAGGCAAATGATAGTGCTTTGAGGGACAGAACAGGAAGGCCAACTTTTTCTCTGAACAACATTCCTCACAAAGTTTTTTGCGTCCTGATAAGATCAGGTGAGTAATGGTGTGTAGTGCCACCAAAAGAATTAAAACTTCAGTGTGGTGACATCTTAGAGGGTGGTGGGGCTCTGCTGGGGTAAGGATGTGCAAGGTGACCATGGGGGAGAGCAGACAATTGCATACACTGCTGCCCCGAGCAGGTCCTCAGAGAGGAGGCCAAACAAAGCAATGGAGACAGCCAAAGAGTGACACAACCCACAGTGGCTCTGCTGCAGAAGTGCGGCTGGCCCAGCTCCCAACAGCAAGAGCACAAGCCACATTTCTCTGTCCCTGGGCACCAGCAGCAGTACCTGCCCCGTGCACGTGTCCCATCCCAGCCCCAGCAGCTGCACAGTGAGGGGACACAGCAAGGGCTGCTCTAAGGATCAGCACATGAGTGGGTTTTGTTTTTCTGCTTTGCTCTATGGAAGGACCCAGTTGCCCCTACCTGTTCTCAGCTAGAGCACCTTGAAAACTGCAACAGGGGAAACCATGAAGAGTGCCCACAAAGGAGGCATGGACGCCCTGGAGGTAGGAATCTTCCAAAGGACGGGCCCCACCAAAATACTCCATCAAGCCAATGGTGAA
Organism: Lycocorax pyrrhopterus obiensis; assembly: GCA_014706295.1. Lineage (NCBI taxonomy): Eukaryota > Metazoa > Chordata > Aves > Passeriformes > Paradisaeidae > Lycocorax > Lycocorax pyrrhopterus. Next base: position 18,521,191 of record JACSVZ010000001.1, read on the forward strand.
GCCAAGAACAGATCCAAACATATTTTGGTGTGGGCATCATTTAAGTACCATCCCCATCCTCCTGCTTGTGCTGTACAGACTGAACAAGAAGTTCAATGTGCAGGCCACCACTTAAGCACACTTTGTCTACAATGTAGTCAAGGACTGTAACTATTGTTTCTTTGGAAATAATCAATGAAAATGGGTGGATTTAAATTTTTCCTGCCACAACTCTGTGAGCACTTTGGGTCTTGGGGATATGCCCAAGATTTTCCTCAGTCCTCCACTAAGATTTTCTCTCCTCAGCAAGGCATAAAAGGGTTAATTCTTGCTTCCTGCAGAACCAGTAAAGTCTGCAGCTTTGTCCAGCTCCACAATTAACACTTCAAAGATTCTACTGGTCAGAGCTAACTGATAACAACCCGAATATGCTGGTACTTGAGTAGTTTATTATTCAAATTAAATATTTCAAAGGAATTTGGCTTGGGACATGCCTTTGAAGCTATGGAAAGACCCCAGCTTAGGGTTACCATTTCAAAGAGATTTTTACAACACGCCTTAGATGCAGAAATGCCAGTTGTGGATAGAGAATTGGTTTTCAAACTGACAAGATTGAATAATGGGAAGTGGCTTAGCTGAAACAACACATTAGGTGTTTTGCAAGAGGCACTATAAGGCACCCTTGGAAAGGTGTTTTTTACTGGAAGGATGAGGCAGAATGCAACTGAATTTACAGGCTGTGCATTTGCTCTGTTATTTTGAAGCTGGTCAGAGAGCAGCTTAGAAAGAGAGATGTATTAGGTGAACTCACAAAGATGAAGACCCAAGGAGAAGCAGAAATGGTTGTTTTCATCCAGGTGCACTCAGAACTCACAGTTAGGTGTAGTTCTCCTCTTGAACCCTCTCAGTCACATCACGAACCTCAGTCATATCACTGCAAAGCAGGACTGTTAATGCCAAGCATCAGAAAAAAAACTAAACATTAGTATTTAGATCTCAAGACTAAAAAATATTACTTCATTCAATTTTAGTCTTTATTTACTTACAAAATGGAACCTTTAAGGTTTACATTTTAAAGCTTTCTTCATACAGCCTGGCACTTTATTCAACTGTATCATAGCAAGAGCAATCATAGACTAGAGTTCCTTTTTGATGGGTGCTGTATTAATCTAAAGTAAAATCAAGGCCTCATTTCCAAACACTCTTATAGCCACAAATCATAAAAACATTGCCTGACCTGAGTGATTTTGAAAACTGAGACCCATTTTCATAATTTCTTAGATATTTCATCTCCGATATCCCACTGAAAGCTACTTAGTCTTGCAATGCTAAATGGAAACCAGTCTAAGCAGCCTTTCAAACCTGAGCCTTGCCATCTGAGGTCACCTGACATCAAAACTGACATCTTAATTAAAAAGATAAAACAAAAACCCAAAAACCTGACCAAGGCAAATGTAGTAGATAAATTATAAAGAATAAAACCAAGATGCTATCTCTGATGAGACCCCAACAACTGCTACTACCTACCATGACTCTACAAGTGAACCCATAGGGAGTATTTAAGACAGACTGATCTTTATCCTACCGAGCTGAATTTGTCAATTCATTTGATCTTTTTATGTGAGATGGACTGCAGTATTGCAGCTGCGTGTTCGGTTAGTTATTTGTCCTACTCCAGAAGTTGGGGGGGCTGTGCCAGTGTAGGTGAGATGCAATTCCCATGACTCAAGCCCTGTTGAATGAAAGGCCCACGGCACGCAAGAGATTTGGCTGTAGTGTTATAAAATGCAGACTTATTCTCCTCGTCAGCTCAGGAGGACGCAGATCAAAGAAGGAAATTGATGGTTTTTTCCGGCTTGATGGTGTGGCATGCTTCAATCAAAGATCAAAGGGACTAATGTAAGGTGGAGGTGGCAGCAGGCACCCTCTCACAGATGCTGGTGAAATTATACTGACATGTGGCTTCATCAGTCGGAATGGAAATCTATGTGTAGGGAAAAATGAAAGGTCAGCAGGTAACCTCCATAGCACTAATTGAAGCCTCTGGGCAGTGACTGCCATAGGAGCGACCAGCATAATGCTTTCTGAGCATGCTATTTCCAACAAAATAAATCATTTGATGGATGTAGTTCATTTCCTACCCACAATGCACAGATGCCCGTGATGAAGATCTCGGTTCAAATGTATTGCAGAAGAGGAGGACTGCCTTCTGAGGATGGTAAACCAGTATAAAGTGAGCAGGTGATCTTCAAAGGCATGAATGGCTGCAAAAGTCCATATCAATCAGCCCTTCTTTGACTCAATGGAGATTTTTGTGGGGTTTTTTCTACTATACTGTTTTGTGGTTTGGTTTTAGGTTTTTTGGTTTTGGGCAGTTTTTTTTGACATTGACTTTTTAAATTTGTTTGTTTTGTTTTGTTTTTCTTAATTGTAAATAGAACAGTAGAAAATAATGGAATATAACCCATTCTTAGACTGCAGTCTAAGCCTCTTCTCCTGGATTAGTACAAATGGAAAGCCAACACAAGTACAATGGATCAACTACATAAGCTTTTAGGTGCAGTTTCCACATGGCTATAAGCTAGCACATACATGGTCCTGGGGGAGTGTTGAATACGAGAGGGCTCTGCTTGTGGTGATACAGCTCTGAACACAGTGACACATCCAATGACTGCTGTGGCATACTGGAAACAGCCTCAGTGATGGCCCCAGGACTTGGTACTTGGCCTATAAATTGTCACTGGTAGGCAGAAGCCCAGTCCTTGGTTCAGAGTGACCACCAGTCCCAGCTGCTGCGGCGGCCCGAGAGCCCAGAGGGGCCGTAGCTGTCTGTTCTGTTTGCTGCCATCACTGCAAGGCCAGCCAGGCTTCCCAGAGGCTCTGCAAAACATTGAGATCTGCCAGTGCTGCAGATGGGTAAATGCACTTCCAGGGATTATCTAAACTCCAGGGAGACAGTAATATTTCAATGGAAATGCCAGGATTTATGTGGTACTGGCCTGAAAGGAGCTGCTACCGACAGACAATGTAGTATTTGTTGACTTCGGTTCACTTTGAGGCTGCGCAGGAAAGAAAATCCAATCCCACATCAGTTTTAAGTTGCCTAATGTGTATAGATTAATGCATTTTTTTCATAGGTGAGTGAACTATAACAGCATAATCAGACAACCCAGTCCCCAGTATGGGGGTTGCATCATATAAAACCCAGTAAAATTACAGCAGCACACCACTTTGTCTATGGCCAAAGCCCAAGAAGTCATTTCAACAGGTCATAGCAGGTGGAGCTGGTTAGATTTCTGAATTCTTTTAAGCAGGGAAATTTCAATCAGTGGTTATTTCACATAAACTGTTCACTGTGACTAATTGTTCTAACACTTGCTGTTTGTTATTCATGATAGGGGAGTGTCAGGCTGTCTACTCCAGGGACTTATTTCTCCCAAAGAGTTCATCTACACTGGCTTCCCTGGAAGCTAAAGTCAATGTAACAGCAGGGAAAATCTGTTCTCAGATTGTATGACTAGAATTTTTATAAATAGGAATGACTGATGTAGAGCTATGAAAATAATTGATTTTTCAGTGTGGCAGTTGAACCGAAAAATTGAGAGGAAAAAATAATAGTCCATCTCAGCTCAATTTGTTGAGCATTTTTTTTTCCTGCCCTTTTTTTTTTTTTCCTGTTTGTCTGTGAGATGAGGAAAACATTTCATTCAACTATTCTGCTTCAGACAAAGCCTTTCTTTTCCCAGCCAGGTTGTTTCTGATGAAAAATTAGTTGTTGGAACAGACAGGACAGATTTAATTGTCACCTACAGAGCAGATGAGGAAATGCAAACATGCCTCCTGTGAAAGGGCCTGCCAGGTAGGACATTCCTCTGGGACACCATGCTGCAGAGCCCTCCTCTGTTCACAGAGACCCATCTCTGCAGCAGCAGCAGGTTCCTCATCCATCCCAGGAAGAAGCAAGTGATGGAACCTCCAAAGAGAACACGCAGTGGTGCAGCATCTGCCCTGACTCATCTTCAAACCTGATTGGCAAAAGAGGCGTGGAAGGGACCAACCTAGCTACCTTGTCTGGTAGGGAGCATCTTTTCCAGGGTGGCAGGCAGCTAATCTTTCAGGGACCAGCTCTGGAATTAAACCTTGGCCATTGATTTCAGCACAAATTATTCCCAAATTTGATGAGAACAACTTTGTTTAGAAAGACAAAATGGTGTTTTCCACAAAGAGATCATCAGCTGCATAATAGCTGATTCTTGTACGATAATATTTCAATGACAGCCCTTTGCTAGGACAGATGCTTTCCCATGGACATTAATGGGAATGACCTTGCATACATTTCTGTAGATAAATCAATGAGAAGAAGTAGAGATAGCATCAGACGTGCTTATGAACATTTCTTACAAGTTCTGAGTGTTCAGGGGTTTTTACTCCTGATAAAATTGAAAACTGTCTTGATTGCCTCTGTTTAATTGGATTGAGAACTGAGGCTGCCATGACATACGTAGCTGAGCCAGTTTGTGACCTGAATGGTACCAAAGGGGAGGGGGAAGTCTCAGTTCCCCTCCTTCACACCCTTGTCTTTATCCACACAACCCAGCCATCTCTGGGGCTGACCGAGGTGTGGGAGCTGAAAGTTGAGCTTATGTCAGCTGATTAATTCATTCATCTACAAAAAAAAAAAAAATGGCCACCTCTTCTGCTGGGGTCATTTTGAGCTCGGTTAAAAAGTGAAACAGCTGCTGGAGCAGCCCAGACAAGCACTTCTCCCCATGCCTGGTGGGCAGATGGACTATGACTACTCTACACTGGTGCTGCTGTGTCAGGACTCCTGTTTACTTTCCACACTTGATGGATTTTGCAGTGTTGCAGTAGTGCTTGTCTTCTTGGTAACTGATTCTTGCTCTTAAACCACTGTTCAAGGAGGAGAGGTTCTTTCCAGGCACTTTTGTGGAGCTAGATAAGCCTCCCAAAGGGCAGTTTTCCTTATTGCTGTGCCTGTGAATCATGCTGTGCTTAATGTGCAGGCATGCTCGCTTTGACAAAACAGGAGATAATTCACTGCTAGATTGGTCTTCAAAATGAATGTGAGTAGTGTTGTGATACTGTATATTAGATATGATTATAGACATGGCTATACTTGTTCAGGAAAAGAATTTGTTCTGAAAGAGACAGATGCATAGGAAAATATCTTTCTATTTTCCTGCCCTATGTTTTGTTTAATAATAAGGGATGAATAGAGTTTAATAAAGGGAATGGAAGCAGCTGTGTTGCAATTAGGAGGCATAATTAGTATTTGCCCAGAAGTTTGAACATACAACTGTACTGGGTAACGAGATGGCTCAAATGATCAAAAATGAGTGGTTTGTGGTTGGTGCTTCAAAAATCCGGTTCCTCCTGTGCAGTTAATGTTAAGCTAGTACAGTACACTGGAAATATAATCTCTTGCAAATCACTTTCTGGATCTGAAAGTAGTCAATTATCTGTGAGTGATTACTGTCTTAGGGCCAGAAAAGTACCAGACAGCTGCTATTTCCATTCAAGCTACTGAGAATTGTTGGTGCCCTTCTTACTGTTAGATCATTCATGCTCTCAACATATTCAAATTTGGTATTGTAGTGTATTGTTAAAATGAGGACAAGCACTGACTTCCCAGTAACAACTGTCCCTAATGATGTCCTTATTCTAGGTTTGAGATAAGAGCAGTTCAAATACCCCTCTGTTTCACTGCCAGTTTTACACAATTTCCTGATTTAGCATGAGACCAAGGGCAGTGCAATTTTATTTACAATTGTGCATTCAAATTATACCTCTAAAAAAATTTACTGATTTAATCAGTATTTTTGAGAGCATGCAGGGAAAGGATGAGAAGATTAAAATGCTAACTGGCTAGCTACATTGCAAAGACATTTTCAGATCAGATCTGAAACGAGATGGAGACATTTGAGAGGGCTGTTGCTGATGCAAGAAACCTCAGAGGAGAGCGGTCAATAGGGGTGAGACTCTGCTCTGGGACTGCTAACAAAGCTGTGCTCTCACTCTGCACAGAAATGGGTTTGCTTTCTTCTCCTGATAATCTCATGTGACTTCTGTTACTAAGCAGGGAGGGTGTCAACATGCTAACTGTCAGCTGGAAAAATTAAGTAACGCTCTTTGTAATCTGATTAGTAAGGAAATACTTTGAGAGTAGATTAATCAGACGGTGAGGTAGAATTATTAAATAAAAGCATCACTACTGGTTTCAGGATGATTTAAATAATTGCCATAGCTATTAACAGTGCAGTAACTGGAGGGTTTTTGAACAGGGAAAATCTGGTCCACAGATGGATTTTCTTCAAGTCTCTGTCAAGCTTGAAAAAGCTGGCAGGATGGGATGTGGATGCAGACATGAATTAATTTCATCTAAGGATATGAGGACATGGCAAGAGTCAACACAGGGAAAGGGCAGGCTGCTTAATATATGGATACAGAAAAAAATTGGAGGACTCTGATGTTCAAAGTGGTGAGGGTGTTCATTGCTGCAAAAACTCAACAGATGTGTCTTATGACAACAGCATGCAATAAAAGAGCCTCTTGATCTAACCTTCATTTCAAAACAAAATGGCAGAGCTCTCTTTCTGTAGGTCTGATGCTTGGGTGAAGCTGGGTGAACACCTGTGAGAAGTCTCCAAGGGAAGATTGTGAGAGAAACCTGTAGTGAAGGGAAGATCCCTGCTGTAAAGCCAGGCAATGCCAATGCAGCATCTCTCATTGTCCAGAACCCCTCCCAGATTTTCAACAGTTCCCCAAATCCAGCAGAATACAATTTAAGCTATTTTCTTATATGAATGTTATTGCTTTGCATTAAAAAAAAAAAGTTTACCATAAATGTTTAATAGGGTATCAGTAAGCACATTCATATATATGACCTTTCCTTTGGATGCTTCTCCCAGTTTGTAATTTTTCTTGAGCTATTTGTTTCCTTTCTAGGAAAAGTGAGTGAAATATCTTATTTTGCCAAAACTTTAGTAAGACTTGGGAAATTTGTTTCCATCTCTTAGACCATTCAGCAAGCTACTCAGAAGAGACACTACTCAGGACAGTTCAACTGGAAAATCTTAAGCATGTTCCTGTTTCACGTCTTCAAGTTTTTGTCAAGTTTTCCCTCAGAGGGATGAGTACAGATATTCTCTTCTTCACTCTCACAAAATACTCCTGCTGCAGCAGAACAATGACCAAAAGGCTCCATCAACACAAGGCAGATACCATTCCTTTCCTTGGAGATCTGTTTTGACGTTCATCCCCAAGTGGCCAGGCCAGAGCTCTGAACCCTTTCTGTCCCTTCAGCTGTCAATGCAGAGCACACCTTGTTCCCCTGACTCCCATGGCATACGTGTTCCTGTGAGCAGGCACCTGCCTTCTGTCTGACAGAAACTACTGTAACTGCACTGCAGTTTCCATGTAGTTGGACTTAAGATGGTTAGAAGGGTGGAAAATATTCATCTAATTCTCTTTGCCCTCTGAACCAAGAACAGTTCTGGTGCTGCGATCAAGAACGGATCGCCCTGCATGTTAGTAGCAGCTTTAAAACCCAGGCCCTGATATGCCCAGGTCATGTTGCCTCGGGCACTTAGGTCTCTATGCAGACTAGGACAACCCAGGCAGACCTACACAGGCTGTCCACAAAGTGCTTCTACAGAGAAGAGATGCAGCTGGGAGGTGGCACCTCCTGGGATTTCGGCTCAGGGACCCCTTAACCTCCCATTCTCCCTCCATGGGGTATGGACACAGGCACAGCATCTGGATGAATGGAGAAAGGAACACTGATTGCAGAATCCATACCTGAGGGTGTGGCCATCCTCTAAACACTCTCTCGGGCTAGTAACTAAAGAGCCACAGTGTGTTTATCAGTATTTTAGGAGTCAGACGATGGATGCCCCCTAGGCCCCCAACAGCAGTGGTAGATACTTGCAGAGCAGCTGTGTTGCTGCTACAGTTCATGTGCTGGTGTGTCAGTGGTGGAAGATGTAATGAGAATGCCATACCCCTTCAAAAAGAATTATACATTGGATGCTGCCTTTTGAATGGGGAAGAGGGGATTAGAAAGTAAGTGTGGAGTCAGAAACAATGTCCCCAGTTTCATCACTGACATACCTGGCAACCTCACTTCTCTCATCTCTGAAATGAATATACATCTGTCCCCAGTTGCATATCAGGTACTTTGTTCTTTTAGTTCAGGGGAAGAAAAAACCCTGTTTCTCTGGCACATGGCAGTATTGTCCATGAGTTACCCATGTTAGTAAGGCTGCATTGGTTCTGTGGTAAGAACAAATGTACACATGCAGCAATATTGACTGGATTCTTTTTTCTAAACAGTATGATCTCTCACTGCTTTCATTTTATTGTGTTTCATCTAGAGTTTTTACAGTTTAATGAAATTCAGACATTGGGGAATTGCATGCTGTTAAAATCAGGACCTCTTAAAAATGTAAACACCAGAAACTACTTGACACTTGCAAGTCCTCCGTAAGTATTACCACCAGATTCCCACTGTCTCAAATTGGTTGTCTCTTTCCATACCAATCAGGCCAGGAATTTCTGGTGACACTGGCATTTCAAACCTGGCATTTGACACTTTTTTCTGTAATCCCCATTAGTTAAAAAGAGATGCACAATGTCTCTGCCATCAGCAGAGATAGAGCAGTAGCTTTGTTCTGATAGTGGAGCTTTGATGGCCTAAAGACTTACAGCCAAGCCAGCTGATATAGGTGGGACAGCGGAACTGTTCAATATTTCTGCATGCAGGTCTAGATCTAGATGTAGATGTTCAGTCTGGCTTCTTTCCCCTTCAAGATGCAGTGTCTCTTCCAGCTGCTGAGAGCTTCCACATTGCAGTAGTGCTGTCATGGGTCTGGGTGGGCTGAGGACCCCACCAGAGCACTGCGGGGTGGCCACACTGTCTGCACCTCCTCCACTCCCCAGCCCAGAAGCAGTGGGGTGTGAACACCCCCAACATGGGGGCAAACAGCCTTATAAGATCCATGTCATGCTGTATAACCTTTAATTTGCTGGAGGCCACATTTCTTACACAGCAATTGGGAAGATTCTTGTTGGACACGGTTTTTATTATTTCAGAGCTAACATCTGTTTTTAAGTGCACATCCAATGTCAGTGTCTAACTGTGCTAGAGGTCACAGTGTGTATAATTTCCACATTGTCTGAATACAGGGATACACTGAACTGATTTATGTATTGCTTCCCCACGGCTGAGTTCCTGGATAACCAGATTTTTTTAAGGTTGCAAAGACATTGGTGACTTCAGAATCCTCTTGCAACAATTCCTGGTGAATCAACAAGTAGCAGGCAGGACAATTTAATAAAATAATTGTTGAATAATATTTTCTCTCCCTCTCTCTTCAAATATAACCTGCTTGTCAGAGATCCAGTCTACTCTACCCAGTCTCTTTACTTGTCAATGCACAAAACACTGGGTATGTAGCGTGAGAATAAGAACATGACCCCCACTGTGGTCATTGTTCTGCAATACTCCTGTCACTGACAGAGTTTGAGTGCCGCTGAGTTTATTAACGCACAGAATTTTATTGTGTTCAGGCAAATACATTCTACAATCCTCCCCCCAATAAAACAAAACAAACCAAAACAAAACACAACAAAACAAACTCCCTGAAAAGCTGAGCCATCACATAAGGAGTTTCTTTACTCCATCAGGAAGCTCTGATGATAGCGAACTCTGCTATTAGCTGCTCTTTCACATAGAGGTGAAGAAATATAGATGCTGAAAATCCATCAAGGTATTTTAAATAAGCTGAAATAAAGCTGTGTAAATAAAGTCAGGACTGCATCTTGCTTTCCCCTTAATTCCTGGAAGGAGGAAAACTGCCCAGGATTAAGTTATTTGCAAGGAATATTTAGTTCAAATTGCTACTGATTACATCTTCTATTCTTGTAGACCTCCTCAAAACATTAGGATTTCCATTAAAAGACAAAACCAAATCTAGTTGTCTTGGATTGTGATTTTTCAGAAAGAAAAAAAAAACCCCCACCGTTGACTCCTTTGACTCTAAACCAGCAGATAAAAATATCTTGCATCAAACTCATTTAGAGTGTAAAGTTGGAAAGATGTCCAGTGAAATCAAGGGAGAAATTTTGTCAGAAAGAAGCACTTCAAAACTAGAAGAGTTAGAATATAGTTTCTGGTTAAATGGAAATAAATAATCAAACAAGATCAAAAGTGTCAAAACCCAGCAAGCTAGGTGCTGAGAAAAAGCTGTTAGGAAATATCAGATAATTTCCAATGCAGCTTATTGAAAGATTTCTTAGAAGTTTTGCAGGAGTGTCTCAGGAGTGGGATCTCTTAAGCTGCTCTGGCCACTCTTTCACAAAAGGCTGTGTTGGTCTTGCTGCCCTCCCATTCTTCAAGCCCTAGGGAGGTTTACATCAACCAGCAAGGACCAGCACAAAGAGGAGACAAAAGAAGGGTGTCTGAAGGTGGGACACAGTACTGACAAAGGAGCTGCTGTGGCAGCATGAATTAGGGCTTTCTCTGGCCCAAGTTACCCTCACTTGCAATATTACTGCAGATCTTCCATGCAGAAGTTGCTGTGTTCCTATGTGCAGTGCACATGATGGAGCATTACTGATCTACCATGGTGGGGTCTCTCAATGTTGCTGTGAATAAGCACAATCTGAAATGCTTCCCCCAAAAATAGAGCAGTGGGTACTGGCGATGCCGGCCTTGGCAGTGTCTTGCACAGTGCAGTAAGGATGCTCTGAGAATCCTCTGTCTAAGGATGCTCTGAGCTGAAGTTTCCCAGCTTCCTGGTCTGGAATTTATGGAAATGTGTATTTCTCGCAACACTGAAAGCTTCTCCACAAGTTGATTCCCTTGTGTCCTCTGCTCAGCCTTTGCTATTAATTTTTTCTTCTTCTGTCTTCCTCTGAGTGAATTAAACTGAGGAAGAGAGGCTGCAGTTGTTATGGTTAGTGAGCCCTAGCTCTTCCCCCAGTATCACCTCCACATGTTTTTCCTTCCAAACATTGTGCAGGGAGTGTATTTTGTCTTCCTCCATCTCTCCTGCTCTTAAGACAAAGGTCCTGCCCCGGGGTGGGGTTGTGGCAGTACTATAGAGTCCTTACTGCTTCGATGGCCTAGGGGTACCTGAGGGGAAAGGTATGTCAGGAATGGTAATCTGTTTTCTTGAGCCACCCAGTGTAAATGGCAGAAATTAGAAGCCTTTAGGTGCAGAAGGCCTTTTCCTGAGGGTTTATTTACAGGGGCAGCCATTAGTTACCCGGGGCACATCTCTCTCTCTACCAGCTGTGCTGTGTTACCTGATACATCGGTAATCACCATGCTAGCTTTGCACTGTCTGGTCACCTTTTGTTCTTGGTTCCCAGGGACATACACCTACCACCAGAGCATTGCAAGCATGAGTAGGTAAGGATCTGACATTTCACCCTATTGATAAATGCAACCTTCTGTGTAGGGGGACACAAAACTAACCATATGGAAGCACCAGAGAATCAGGAGTACTCAGAACATGCTGAATAGATACATTCACATCACGGAAGCATAAACAAAATACAAAAAGGTGACACCACAGCAGCATTAGGGTAGGTGACAGATATCTGAGGCCCGTGCACCTGAGGCCTGATTCCCTAGGAGAGGTTCATTTGGGATGTCTTAAGTGTCTGTAAAGCAGCCAAGCTAATTGCCTTGGGCTCCCCCTGCAACTAGGAAGAGCAGCACATCTCAAGGGTGGGATTAATCTCACCTATAATAGGTCAGTGTAATAGTAGGTCAGATGAATCCTCCCCTGGAAATGTTTGTTCCTCTCTGCTATAAAAAGGATTCAGAGTGACTAATGCAGGTACCAGCGCCTGCTTAGTCTGCAGTTAGAGGAATCCTGCCCTCCCTGCCCAGACTGGCCTGTAGCCAAAGCACACTTAAATTGCTGCCTAAACTTAAAAGTGTATTTGAGGTTACTCTTGAGTTTGTATTGCGGGTAAAGTGTTTTCAGTAATGCTGGAAGGCAGAAAGATGGAAGGAGGCTTGGGCTGGTTTTTTTCCCCTGTTCAAAGGTAGAGTAAATGCTTGAGAAATAGAGAGACAAAAAAATAAGCCAGGACTGATGGCATAGGCCTGGAAAAGTGAAACTGGGAGCACTTGCCACAGCTGAGAGCTGGTAGAAAGAGGTGTGTAAATAGGTGTGACTGCATCAGAGGACAGTTGACTTGTCCAGAGATTGTTCTTCCTCACAGAAGCTACCCAGTGAGGACTACCCACACCAGTTGGTGTAAGCAGCTTGCACACACCTGACCATAGTGCACAACTTCAGCCCACAGAACTTCTTACAGTCCATCCCATCTATTCCCATCCAGGCCAGGACTTACCAGTTTTAATTGACCTGGAGGGTTTTGTTTCAGTGACTCTCTCAAAGTTACAGTCTGGTTTCTCCTCTATGGCAAAATAAAATTTTTGGTTTGCCATGCAGGAGCTGCATCTGGTTACTCTGTTGTCAAAGGCAAGTGGAGCCAGGACACTGTGATACAATTGCAAGGTTAGAAAGGCAAAAAGAAACACAGGCAGAGCTTATGGTTCTGATTAACCTAATGAACCTGGTGTGGAGGCAGGCACTGGTACCTTTCAGGAGCCCTGAACAGACGAGCTAACTTGTGTTTGGTTTCATTATACAAGCAAAACCAGTTTACCCCAGCTTACCCCATGCTGCAGACACCCACCAGCGCCTGAGGGCTGCCCGGAGGAAGTACTCCTCTGAGGAGCTGTGAAGATCTGGTTTCAGGAACCAGGGCTAGGGAACTCTGCTTTTGGGGTCCACTCACCATGATGAGAGGTTTGGACAGGCTTTACAGGGAAAAAGCTGGCTCTGCCACCCTGGTGCTGTGTAGGTTTCAGCAGTGACAGTGGGAGTTTTTCCAGGGCCTCCGGAGCACTTGGTTTAGCTGTATGCTGCACAACTGTAATTCTTCTTTTGGATGTGACTTTTGGATAGAAACCTCCTTCTTTCTTGCATTCCTTCGAATCTCCTTCTGACTGTGAGGCACTGCTACCATCCCTTAGAGGATTAAAGAACAGAACAGTGTGTACCCTTGGGACATGAGATAAACTGGTAAAAGCCACCAGTTCCTTGCTGAACACGCTTATTCTGCACCAAACCGCGGGCAATTTGACAGAGCAGAGAAGGTGAAGGAACTGATGAAGTTGAGGCAATTCTGCAGTTTATGCACTTTGAGAGATCAACAGCAGACAAAGCATTGCCCCTCCCGTCCGATGCCATGTTCGGTAGGGATTGTGAGAGCTGTACTTTCAGTTTGCCTTGCTTTGAGCAAACATCCAGGCTGGGTTTCAGCCTTATCTGTTGATAAGCACAGTTCAATTCATGGGCCAGTCCCAGCCGCCTCAGAGGGGCGGGTGCGTTTTGCCACCTGGAAATAGATTGCTGTTCTTTGGGTTCAGTTTTTCACATGAGCAAATCTGTCTCTCAACCATGGGTTTTGTAGCAAAGAGAATATGGGGGAAAAAAAGCCCAAGGAAACACATAGATCAAGTATGCACTCTGAGTTATTTGTATCTGGCTTGTCATATTTGTATCTGGCTTTTCATGTTTGTATCTGGCTTGTCATATAGATCTATTGCTAATTTTCTGTAATTTTCCCACAGGTTAAAAGAATGATATCCAAAAGCATCTGCATGAGGGCAGATGCCAGGAGTAAGAGGCACAGTGTGTATTAACTCCACATAAATCTATACGCTGCTTGAATCTGAGTCAGACTACCATAAAAGAGCTGAAATGTGGCTTCACATGAAGGATGTAGAGGTAACTTATCCTGCTGTACTCACGAGGAAAGCAAGAAAAATCACCCTCCCATTTATTTGAGGTGTTAAGAATTATTTGCTCAATCAAAACACCTATCCACTTTGTTTATACTTGGAGTAAATGGAAAAGGAGAGAAATGGTATCTAACCAGGAGCCTGAAAAACAGCAGACAGATAATCTGCTCTCTCCAACACCCAGGTTTTTAGAATGAATGCTTGCAAATAGATAGTTTTTTAAAAAGGACAAAGCATTGTCTGTTTACTTTTGGCATTATCCTCCAGCACTGGGACAGAAAGAGAAAGGTGCCGAATAATTGTTCCCTCCTGATAGAGAGTAGGAAGATATTTGCACAAGGGAGCAGTGGTATTGGACTAAATTGCATTATAACTGCATAGAAATATTTTTACATGTTGAATCAAATTCTCGTGGGCCACTATTCTTCCTTTCAGCAGCAGAGATGCATCTTTCTTCTGGCATCTGTGACTGTTACATGCCACTGTTCCAGCACCTTTTTTGGTGTAGCATGAGAGGTACTGAAAAGAATAAATGCTTTGAGAAAAATTATGACCCTGGGGACAAATGGCATTATCACTAATGGCACTTCACTAATTCTGCCTACTAAAAAGGAAAGAAGGTAATCTGGAACAAAGTCTGTGGTTACTGTGGGATGAAGAAATTCTGCTTGGAGCTGCAGCTTGCAGTGAGTGACTCATGTTGCACACAGAGCCGCGGTGTGGGTAGCACCAGCAGACAATTGTCAGTAATGACTGCCGCGTGCAGCTTGATGAATGAAACACCGAACAAGAGCTCCCTGAAAGCTGTAGCTATGTGAATGGCAAGCCTTTGATTTTAAGATAGAGCCCCATATCATAAATATTAGGTTTGATAAACATGTTTTTAAGGTGTTTAATAATATCCGTGAATGAGGTAAAACACTGAGACAGCAGCAAGTCTATGTGTAGCATTTTGAGAGACTCAAAATGTACCTATGTAAAGGCAAACAATCTTCTGAAAAGTACTTTCCATTTTGGGTTTGATGTCATGCATAAAAGATATGTGACTACTATTTTTATTCTGGTGCAAGCTCATGTTTTCAGATATTCCATCTATATCCTGCTGTTTGTAAATGTTCTTCCACTATCCACCTGTGGTAGCAGCACTGCACAGATTGTGAGTGAAAAGGGGTATGTTCCCCTGGCACAAGTCAAATGTTTTATGAAGGAGCACTGAGGTGACTGACAGCAGACTAGCATCTAAGGCTCTCAAACTGCATCTGGCCTGTCCTCGGTCTGTGGCTGCCTGGCTAGCAGCTAGTGGGGCAGTCAGTGGAAAGGAGCAGGTGTACATTTCATTCTCATGTCAATACAGCCCTTAGCAGTTGTGATGCTATTTGACAACTAAGCTGAAAGTGTTATCTTAGGTGCAAGTGCCATGATTTGCCAAGGCTGGACTCTGAAATAGGCCAAGAAACACTGAATTGTGAATTATTCCCAGTCTTCTGTTTGAAGGAGTATTTTAAATACAGCAATGATTGTATCTTAATAATCGGTTATGTTTGTAAAGGCTTATCATGTGAACCTGTACTTCTAAGGATAACAGGTTATATAATGAATGAAAAACTGAAGAAGCAAATGATTCTCTGCAAGATATCTTTTATGTGAATGGTAAGCCTGTGATTTGAAGCTAAAGCTTTACCTTTGATCTTGATCTGAGAGTGTGCTGAGTGCTGTATTGCAAGATGTCTCTCGCTGTGCAGCCCACCCCTTTGTGTTACCACCTCAGCTTAGCAGCTAACATAGGTCAGGTGCTGAAACTGCATTTACTGATGTCCTATTGTCAAAGCAGCCCCCTGCAAAGCCACAACAACAACAAAACCAAAATTATTAGCTTACAGGAACAGTGTGTTACTCAGCACCAGCTTTATTTGGCTGATTTTAATTTCCAGATTTGAATATGACCACTCTTAGTTTACAAAGTGCTTTTGATCATGCTAAGCTTTAACCAGATCTGAGTTGTTGCTCTTCTGCTATGTCCTGAACTCAGTGTCTGCACCCTGTGCCTATGCCGCCTTACACTTCTTGATACAGGTGTCCTGTATAAATACCAGCTAATCAATGTATTCGATCACCTTCCTCCCACCTAGTTGAGATATACAACTCTCAATCCCACTGGAACAAGCCAAGTGAAAGATACTGCCACTTTTTCCATACACTTGTAGCAAAAACACTTTAGGCTCCCTTATGCATGCTTTTTGTTCTGCAAGTCTTAATAAAAGAGACTGTTGTTTGAATGAAACTTTTATCAAGTTGGATGGGAGTCACAGACACAGAACAATGTTACTTCCCTTATAGATGCTCCTGTTGTTTCTGTACCAGTGCTGTTGATTTCTAACTGCCTTTTTTTAAAGAAGTCCTTTCTTTTAAGAGGGAAAGCTTATGCTTTCTGACCTTGCTTGACAGCTTCTCTTCTTTTAAGAGGTCTTCGGGCAGGATCCATCATTATTCATTGACCTTTTAATCTATTTTTCCCATATGCACAGTCCTGCTGGTTCAACAATGTCTTCGTTGAATAGTGTCTACTGCGCTATATCCAAGGAAAAAAAAACATTTCTGGCATAGTTCTAATAGCAGAATCAAAAATGGGAGAAGCTGAACAAATCTAGGATACGCTCGCAGCGCAGGGTTAACTTAAGATCAGTGCTGAGAAATATGCAGTCTTCGGACCTTGTGGAAACAATACCCCAGACAGAAGTTTATATCATTTATAAAAAGGAAGGTGATCTCATGTGCTACAGAATCACGGAAGTGAGAAATGGAAAAAATGCACTTGGTCATCTTGACATCAGCTTAGGTTTATTCTGTGCAACACATTTTCTGCTGCCTTCTCTGAATTTCTTGTACAGGTTACTAGGGATTTACTGTTTATTGCAGTCTTTATTCATTTCTTCAGAATGGTTTTCACTCACAGCTGAGAGAATGGGTGGTGGGTGGTGGGCTCGGCTGGTGCTTAGCCATGACTGTTCTCACAGCTTGATTAAAATGGGATAGAACGGGCAAGAAAATCAATATAAAGGTGTAACCTGCTGAAAAGGTCTAAACTAGAAAGGTTAAAGATCTAAAGGTAAAAAACTGAAGGGATAAAGGAATGCATGGTTTCACTTATTTTTGTGTCCAATTTGAAACCTCTCAGAGAACTTCACAGAGGTTTATTTGCATAGCTGCTAGACTTCCTCCAAATCACACTCCCTCCATGAATCTGAAGTCTTCTTTCTCCTCACCAGGCCATTTGCCTCTCAAGAGATTGCAAGCACTCAGATTTCAAGCATTTAAGAGGGTACCTTTTAGATTCTAATTGCTTTTTCTTTTTTCCTTAGCTTTGAAGACAGTTTGTTTGACATAAGATCTAATTTGACCAGTTGCAGTACCAATGACAGAAGAATAAAATAAAAAATAAGTAAAATATTTTTAGTGAAAAACTAGCCCTGAATTGCATTAAAAAATTCATGACTCAGAAAATATGGAATGGATTGAGTTCTCCATGGCTCCTCAGTGACCCCCACAGATGCTTCCTGTCTTGATTTCAGTGTGTTTGTAGCTCTTTGTAGTTTACTTACATCCCACGCAGACATCCCTTTACCAACATCCTGTGAACCTCTAGCTGTGTTTCCTTATGAGTCCTCGGCTTCCTACGAGCAGAAGGACTCGTTTATGTGAGGCTGCTTTGTCACAGTCAAGAGCTGAGGGAGCTCAACTCGCCTGTACAAAAATGCAGACTGTGATAAATGAAGGGTCTCTGACCAGGACAAACATATCTACTGTAAAAACGGTAACAATTCTGTTGGATTTTTAGTGTTGGCTCAGACCTTGTGTTTCTACTAAGTAGAAATAGTGGCTTACAAGTGTGAAACTACAGCAAGATTCAGTCTACACTGACACCATTCCACACATAATTCATGCAGACTTATTCCAGCCACTCTCCTGTGAGTGCAAAATTTTTCCTGATAACAGTATTAATAATGATTCAATGCTCAAGCTTGTGACGAGCCATCAGTCACTGATCTTTGGAACAGCTCAATCTCCAGCCAAATAAAAGCTTTCTAACTCGCAATGACATGCTAACACACTTGGTGTGCTTCCTTGGAAATAGCTCCCCATAAATGTATGAATCTTAACACAAATTTTATAGGAAGTTTGCAGCCAAATGTAACTGAGTCTGAATTCCCCTCTCTCCTCTCCTCCATAAATGTTCTTTAACTTCTCTGCTGGGAACAATCCTGACCATTAAACCGTCATGTTCCACTACTGAGTTAGAAATAGGCTTGACACAAAGGGTTACCTAAAGTTTACGGAAACCAGTTTTTCCAGGTTCTGTGTGTGTGGTTTAAAAGAGTGGAAAGTTACCAGAAGCAGCACAAAACCAGGTGTGATATGATCAGAAGCAAGGATTGCAGAAGTGATTGGGAAGCCTTAGTCAGGGGGATAGGATAGACAAGCTGTCACTTAGTGTGGGGAAAGGAGGGGGCAGTTAAGACTGGGTGACTGAACTCCAAGAATGCAAAACACAAGTTGTAAAAGCAAACTCGAGCTCACTGAAAGCCACTTTGCCCTCTCTGAGTATAGTGAAGAAAGGGAAGCACAAAAATGTGCATGCCAAATATTATATCTAAGAAGAACTATTTACGCTTCATGACACAATAAGCTTTGGGTCTAGGTTTGCTGTGTGGGGCATGTGTATTCAATGATGTATGTGTAGCACGTGCATTGCATGTGCCCGTGCATCATCTCATGAATGCCATCTGCCACTGAACAGACGAGTGGTGTAAAGGAAGGCTTTACTTTCTGTGGTAAGGGAGGTGCTCAAAGCACAGGGCAGCAGGCCAGCACCCAGTTTTGTGGGTAGGGAGGCAGAGCAGCATCTCTCAGGCAGCCCACTAGATAGGGAATTTGCACCACAATAGTATAGATAAAAATTCATGACAAAGTTACCCACTCCAACTGGGTAACATACAGTCTCCTGTGATTTCTTACTGATGCCAAATAAGCTCTTTTAGCCACATTTTTTCTTTGCCTTTGTATCATTGCATCGCAAGAGCTGAGGTGGAGGCAAGGAATGCATGGGGTGCCTGGTGGCTTCAGAAGTTCCAGGGATGGGAGGTGCAACAGTGTGCTCTCCAAAGCAGCCAAGGAAGCAGTTTGACCAAAACCTGTCATACTGAAATAACTGTCCCCTTGCTTTCTGCTTTGGGCCAGACCCAGAAAGCATGGGACAAAGAGTTTCCCTTGGGGCACTGTACCTTCTCCTTGCCTTGCCTAGCAAGGCCGCACCAGTGCTGGGGTGAGCAGGGCTGCCTGCACCTACAGGGGATATTCCACATTTTAGTTCCATTGTCTCATGAGTTGTTGGGCAATGAGGTGAATCCCATTGTACAGCCAGCTCTTCCCTGATGACACTGACTGTTTTTCTGCTGGCTGTGACCTAGCTCAGGCTTAGATGTCTGCACTCCAGCTGACCATGTAGTGTTTGGTGATTCCCTTCCTTTGGGAGCTATTTTGTGATCTTTGCATAGAGGAGGCTACAGAAGAGCAAGGTGTTACTAGATGTAGTGATATATTTCCATAGAAAAAAATCATCTGTTAAGGAGGTGGTGGAGCCAGGAGACAGGACTCCATTCACAAGTCTGAGGACATCCCAACTGGTTTAGGGATTCCTTGCGCAGAAGAACTGATTTAGAGTTTCCTTATACAGAAATGAGTATGATCTGCTCCCTTCGTCTGCATGTCTCCTGTCAGTTTGGATCATAAAGGCTCCGAGACAAGGTTACTGTGCACATCTGCCAAGCAAAGGCAGTGAAACTCTAATTTTGGTCTGGCCACCCTTAGGGCTACCGTAATATGAACTAAAAGACAGGCAGATATTCTGGGCAGATAAGACTCTGCCAGCCTTCCTCCTTCAGAATGGCTTCGTACTCTTGGCAAGGACATATTTCCATACATTTTAGCCGCAATGCTCAGTTCAGAATACTGAAACAAATATATGAAGGTTTTGAATCTTTTTCTTCTGATGAGGCCTTTCAGGCATGGGAAGGTGGGAGATCAATAGAAGCTTGGGATTTTTCTCCTGCCAAGTCCCATGCTGTCTGTGGAAGTCACACCAGCCAACCTGTTGAGCAGAGACCCTGCATTGCCTGGCCAGAGGTGGTGGCTGTTTCTGCAGCACCTCTCCGCAGCCATGCAGCTCCCATCTGAGCAGGTGACATGCCCCCAGCTGGGGATGCCCTGTGCTGGCACGGCGTGTGCTCAGAGGAGCCAAAACTGCAGGTGATGAGAGCACTGTGGGGGCTGTGTGTGTGTGGAGCCACCATCCCTGCCACCAGTGGGGCACCAGCCGTGCTGGGGCTCTGCGGGCAGGCTGGGGCCACCCTTTGCCCTCACGCTGATGTCACTGCCTCCAGATGCTGCAAGGTGAGGAATGGGGTCTGGCAGGGCACAGGCAGCCGTGCAGGAAGGGGAGGAAAGGCTGTGGGGGAAGAGGAACAAAGGGAAATTCATTGACGGATAGCAGAGGGGGATATGGTCTTGTTTTTATTTTTAACAATGGGCAGCTGTGAATTTTTACACAGGATTATTTTAGGTCTCAGGCCAGGCTGTTTCATGCCTCATCGGTGCCTGAGTTTCCCCTCCAGCTATCTGAATCCTAGTGATATTATTTGCAATTACTTCAAGGAAGCAGAAGCTCAGGGGGAGTGTCCTTGGTGAATGGCTGTAATTTCTGTGCTGTGGCTGCCCAAAAGCTATTACAGCTCTGCTATCTCTGGCTGCCTGCCAACGGGAAGGATTCCTTCTAGAATTAATTGCATTTCCCACCTTATAGATACTCCAGGGAGCACGAACCAGGCTTGCAACGGGTGTATTGCCTTGCAAGAAATAACGACATGTCTTCTGATGTGCACCATAGAAGGGCAGTGCGAGCAAGAAGGTTGACATGCTACTGACTTTCAGATCTTTGCCTATAGCCAAAAATTAGTAATGAATGGTGGGAAAGCGAAAATAACCTCAGTGTTAGGCTCATTCTTGTTTCTGGTATGGAGGAAGTGTAGGCTGCTTCTCCAGACTGTTATTCACAGAGATGTGCAGAAGCTGCTGCCTCTGTGCTTTGCTACATGAAAAGAGGATCTGCAAGAAAACTGCAAGCTCAGGCTCTTTGGCTTTGTATTATTTAAATGTTATTTACATAGAGGTACCATGACTGCATCTATTGTATGGTGAGTAGGGGCACAGATTTGAATTTGCTCCTCATCTACTGGCATAGTCACATTCTGGTGCAGCCCGTGAGCAAGGTTTGAGATGTGCTGGCTGAGCTCAGACTGTCTTTGGCACAAGCCCCTTGCTGTCAGCACAAAGCAGGACGACCATGCTATTCCCTACCTGGTCCACTGCCGTGGCTCATGTGTGCTTCCTGCACAGTAGCCACTGTAGGAGGGACATCCAAGGCAGGGTGCCAAGCCACACGGAAAAAGGGCAGGTGGGATCTTTAAGGCTGTCGTAGCACATCCTGTCCATGCAAAATGGGGGATGCACTACACAGAGCTTGTGGCCTCCCGTGGTGACCAGCACGGCCCTGGGGCATGAGCACAGAGAATCTCAGCCTCTGGCCGAACACCAAGAGGTACTGCCTGGATTTGGCAGATCTTTGAGGAGTGTTTATGGAAAAGAGCCTGTAAAGCTCAATGGCGTGATGGCTCCCCCATGCCTTATCATGCGCGTGAGGAAGGGAGCCGTGCCAGCCACCTGCTAATGTTGGGCTGCAACCACGCCGCTGTGCCAGGTCCACACGGACCAGATACTCCTTGTGTTCCCTTTGTAGGAAGATAAGGGAAGGAGGACTAGCCTGAGGAAGCTCCCTCCATCTCTCCCTCCCTCCTTCACAGTACAATGAGTTTACAGGATGGATTGCAATCTGGGCCTATGGATTTCTACTTGATAGGTTTGGTATTTTTACAAGAGGGCATGTTGAGACATTATGTATTGGTAACATTTTCGTTAGATGGATTCAACAGACCTGAAGTGGTGGTTAGATAGCAGGAATCAGGCAGGCAAAGGCGAAGGAAATATAAAGAGAAAAGGAAAACAGAAAAAGAATCCCCCCAAAATTAATAACAACAACAAAAAAACATCCCATCAAAACCAAAACCAGAACAAAAATCCCCTGGTTTTTCCCTATGTCTTTTAACACCAAAGTGCCAAAATGCCCTGTACTGAGACCTTTTGTAAACTGTCACAAAAATATTCATGTTAAAAAAGACACCAGTTTATTAAAGGACTGAGGTTATTTCATCTACTGTCTTTTTACCTCTTCCTCTACCAAGGGAACAAAGAAAATTAAAAAATAAACTCATTGTTCATATAACCTAAATGGGAACACAAAATGCTGCTACTGCACATCTCTACATAGCCAGCTGCTGTCCTCTGGTTCTGCTTTATTCCTTTTTGTTCTATTGCACCAAGACTGATGTAGTATGATATTATTGATAATATTTGTATATAACAGGTTAGGTAAGTGAGATCAGTGATACTTGAGAAGGGGGCACATTCCTCTTTCTTCACCTGTCAAGCAAAATGCAATTCATTCAACAGCCCAAATGAGCTGTGGTAGCTACTCATGGTGGAGAGACAGTGCTGAAAACACACACTGGAGTCAGCATCTGAGCAGCGTTGTGAGTCAGGGGCCAGATCCCCAGGATGATTCACATGTGTGACGTATGTCTTACATCCCTGCATCACTGCTTGGCTGCAGATAACAAGGAAGCAAGCCAGTTCTCTCAGCGTCTGTGTTTCCATTCACGAAACCACTGAGGTACCTATGCTGCTGCCTCCACACATGTATATACCCATCCTTGCCAAAAGCCTGCACTGGAGCACAAGCAGGAGTCATAAACCTTGGCTGCTTTGCCTCTGGGACCCAGTGGAGAAACTTAGAATAGAATAAAAGGAATGCAATGCCACCTTAAACACAGCAGCAGTGGGGAAGCCCACACATGCAGAGTGAATGCTCTTCCCATACCTTCCCCACGCAGAAGCAGGAATGGGAATGTATAGACTTCATGTTCCAAAGGGCCCATGGGAACTCCCAAGCTGCAGAGGGGGCGTAGACAGGCACGCTATTGCCACCTCCTCTGGCTAAACTGTTCCGCTTGGCATAAATAATTAAATTCTATTGCATTGCACAAGAAAAATAGCGAGATTAGTTTGGGAAGGCACTCACTTGGGAGACAGAATAGTTAGACTGAAATCCTTGTTTGGGCATTTAATTATTAATACCAAGTGGAACGTTTTTGCCAGAAGACATTAAGAGACATCCACCTAGTTGAGCAGCATGCTTATGATTAAGTTTAGCTGTCGTCAGACAGAACATTGACATGACTACTAGTATAGCTCTGCTTGAACTGAATCTGGTCTATTGTTTATCATGCTTAGGTTGACAAAAAACAGACAATGCTTGCTTTATGCACAGCTCCAGTATCAGTAATGCAATCAGCATTGTTATAACAGAGCTTTAATATTTCTCTAGTAAGAAATCATTTGACTTTCCAGTCATAGACTTTGAATTAGTAAAAATTATACAGATGCATAGAAATGATTGAGTGCAGTTGCAGAAAGGTGAATTTTTAAATTAATGCTGTCTCGTTTGGGATGCAGTGAAAGAGGCAGCTTACAACATGAGATAGGTCATTCATACCAGAAGAGGAATCACAGATTTGATAATGTGTTAGAGAAACCTTAAATGTGAGCTGCATAAGCAAAAGGATGCCTTTTGTGTGAAGGAAAAGGTTTCTTTAGAATTCAGAGTTTGCTTCTTCCTTCAGCTACTGTCAACAAAATGATCTCGGTGTTTAAATATATGTGGAAAATTTGATTTAGTTAGTGAGCACTGCAAGTGGAAACAGCTATTGTTGGCTGTCTGTGTGAAAATGGAGAGCTGATGTGACAGCTGACTTGGTTGAACGTGATGTAGTTGTATTAACCTAAAGTCGTCATGTGGTGAAGCCCAGTCTGTGGTCACTGGAAAAGCACTGAGAAGATGCAGAGCCTGGGGTTGCATGCATGGGCAGATAGCTTGAGCTGCTCATACGCCAAGAGGTATGCTCCAGTAACTTTTTGAGAAAATGGTACAGTTCACTCAAACGTTTTGCCATAGGTTTGAAGTATAAGATTCACACTTACTTATCCCTGTGCACTGTCCTGTTGAGGCTACTAGGCAGCCATGGGACATGGCTGGTCAGGGAGCATCCCGAGACAGGAGGGAATGGCTGTTCCCTTCACATGCCCGCTCCGATTGCCTATGGTTGTGCAGCCCCACTGCACCCTACAGCCGATCTCATACACCAGCTGTCTAAAGCCAGTACATTGCTGTTGGCAGCACAACCATACAGATTCCAAGTAGCCAAAATGCAAAAATGGGACTCTCAGATGTGGTCACAGTACAAACTCTTACACTGCTCTTTTATGTTACGAACTGCACTTGCTAAAATACAAAGGACAAGAGTTGGTGTTGTTAAGCAGATGATACACCGCCAATGTCAGTAAAGCCATTTATGTCAAGGTTTTCAAACTCCCAGATGATCTGGAAACTGCTTCAAACAGACACTTATTCTGCTCCTGCAATTTATTTTGCAGACGAGGCTCTCACTGATTTCACTCCTTCAGTGCTATTAGCACTTCTCATCAACTCTTTCCTTGTTAGAGCACCAGTTGGAGAGCTTTTATGTGCTTATTATTGCTAAAAAAATTCTTTGCATATCCATCACATATGATTTCTCTTATCTGTGTCTTTCAGACTGCATCTTGGCAGGAATATACCACAGTATTAGTGTTCCCAGTTTCTGATTAAGTCACTGGCCATTAGTGTGTAAACCTGCAGTAACACCATGCCATATTTTATGCTCACATTATACAAACAAACTGTTCAGGGTTGTTTCGCAAAGGACAAAGTGGCAAAGCTGGGAACAAGGATCACTGTACCAGTTTGGACCCCATTCACCACATGAAAATGTCAGAAGGTTGTAAAGAGATGCTCACTGATTTTAGTAGTAGAAAGTCTTCTGAGCCCTGTTCTTGTAAACAGGGCTCAAAGTGAGCAAAAATGGCTCCAAACTCTTAGGTCTCCTTTCAAATTCTGGTCTACATCTCCTAAAGGTGAACTGCAGGACCACTTGCAGAGTATTTAGTTTCCTAACAACTGCCACTGTTCTTTAAAGCCTTCTTGCACTTCCAAACTGGGTCAAAAAAAGGTGGAAACAGAGGGCAAAGCAGAAGAAATTCTTCCTTCTGAGAGCTTCTGTGTTTTGCTGTAATTGCCGCTTCTTTTCTCTCCTCAACACGCAGATTATATAAAGTCCTCTCAGCTTCATGGCAGTCTGAAAAAGGGATTTAGCTTTTTAGAGTGAAAATGGGGCTGATGTGAAGCTCAGAAATGAGAGGACAATTGCAGTGTAAAATTGGCTTGCTTGTGCTCGACAGACGGGATGGTGATGTGAAAGGAAGATTGTAAGGGCTGATTTGATTAAAAGGCTGTGAAAGCAGCATCTGAATGTGTATGTCTGGAATGAAAGGGCGTCTGGGGGGACAATTTTCCTGCAGGGTGGGGCTTTTGGTGTTTGGCATTGGAGATGTTAGCTACAGAAATGCTAAGATTTTAGAGCACACACTTGGCTCTCAGTCTGGGACAAACCATATTTTCAAGAGTGCACATGGATGTATATTGATAATTTAAAAGATTTGCATTTCATTTTCTGAAGGCAAAAGAAATTTTATTTTTCTTTTCAGAAGTAGAGTGATATCTTTGGAATACTTACAAGACCTTTCCAGTATCATGTAGCATCTGCCTACAACAGGCCTTCTTTTCTCTATCATGCTATCATTTAATAAAAGATTCTCTATATAAGACAGTCCAGAACAGGGAAAATTCATGAACCTTACAGGATCATTGTGTTTCATATTCAGACATCGTGTTGGGTTCCAATGCAAAAATGGGACTCTCAGATATGGTCACAGTATAGACTCTTACACTGACAACGGTGCTGTGGATTGGCAACGTGCCACAAGCCGGTGCCTATGGTTAAAGATGTGACCTAAATTTTACATGTTGCCACGGATATTTAGAGAAGGGGAACTGAAGTGCATGTTGATTCATAAAACGTTCTGGCCTTTCCTGTTTCTTTCTCAGGAATCTCTAATCAAGTTGAAATTTTCTTTCTAATGAATTATTTGCTGCCGTAAACCTCAATGCTTTATTCACGAACATTGTTGAGGTGCCTGGGCAAAACCAGTCATAAATCATTACTCACATAGCTGAAATTTTTGTCAACATCTTTCATTTCCAATTTGTGTCAGGACAGGGCTTGCACTCACTTGAGTGCACATAGTGACAGGTTGAAACCCGAGCCAGACTTAAAGTGATTTCCATGCAGAAGACAGTTCCTATCCTTCGGTGGGAGGTACACGAGGAGATTCTTACTGTGTGTGATACTCAGCAAGAATTCACAATATTTACTGAGCATAAAGTTGCCTCCATTAGATGAATTTATGTCAGCAGAGTTATTATTCATGTGTGAGAGACATAAATAACACAGCAAGAAGACCTCAGCATGCTGCAGTCTCAAAGCCATATGATAGATAGGAATCTGAGTG
Source organism: Lycocorax pyrrhopterus obiensis (assembly GCA_014706295.1). NCBI lineage: Eukaryota > Metazoa > Chordata > Aves > Passeriformes > Paradisaeidae > Lycocorax > Lycocorax pyrrhopterus. The sequence continues at coordinate 18,547,691 of JACSVZ010000001.1, forward strand.
GGGAGCATTAGTATTATGCAAGTGATTTGTTAATGAAAAATGTGTAATTTAAAAAATGCTTATTTCTAATGATGGAGCAAAGGGTCTTTAAGTAGCAATCTTCTGTCAAGTGGAAGTGGTGTAAACTGACTTTAAGGGTCTCTGATTTACATTTAACAAGAAAGCAGGACTACAAATACAAGCCTTTCAAAAGCTAGAAAAAGCAAGCCAGTCCCTCACTCAAGCCTCAGGAAACAGGGTCAGGCTCCAAGGGAAAAAAAAGAATTTATGTAAATATACAAACTGCAGCCGGAGGTTTAGTTGAAATATTTAGTCCTTTAAAATCTGAAACAAAAACCTTCCACAGAACTGGCTGCCTAGGTTCTGGGGTTTGGTAGAGCAGTGTGTTCCCTTGTGCTTTTATTCACGTCACCATAATGAAAGCTGACTAGCTTTTTGAATAATATATACTTTATCTACATGGTGAAAAGAACTGAAATGAACATCATTAACTGCACGTTTATTTATAGGACGCTTCATACTAAACAGAATGCCCATTATAGATGTAAGGGTTTTTCAACACAAGGAATAGAAAAAACTAGGAGAAAGTGGATTTTCATTGTAAGCAAAATACCTTTAAAAAGCTTGTGTCTCCTGCCTTGTAAATGGATGAGGAAAACATTGTACTGGTGAAGTAAACACTAGCTTTGGGATGTCACATGGCCAAAGACCAGGATCTCAAAACCTTGAGCCTTTTTATGACAAAACATATCTGTGAATACAGAGCAAAACAGACTTTGCTCTGGCATTTCCCTCAGCAATGTCTGGATGTAAAAGGCAGAAGATTTAGGACTTGCTGTGTCACACCACCCGTGCCATCCAGATGCTGGAGGAGCTGTTACCCCGTTTGACACCTCTTTCAGCAGCTTGCAGAGGGAACAGCCATCAGTTGTTGCTGGTGTGCAGCAGTCAACTTACTCCCATAACAAAATGCTACAGACTGCAGCTGGATCTGGTGAATACCGGGGAGCAAGGCAGGAGTGGAAGGAGCCAAACTGTAGAAATGTCCCTGGTAAAATGTTACTTGTCATGTAAACGTTTGGGGATATCTTTTCCTCCATCATCTGGTTCTAAGATTGATTCAAATTATTGCAGCAGCCTCTGCTGCTGACTTCTTTTACATCTTGTATAACAAAGCACCCCACAGTGCCTTAGCCACCAGCTGATCAGAGCAAGCAATGTTTGCCCTGGATATTCAAGGAGATTCTGGCCCTGCAATCCTGCTAAAATGTCAGGAAGCCACAAAGCATTCAGAATTGTAGAATCACTTAGGTTAGAAAAGACCTCAAAGATCATCAAGTCCAACCATTAACCAAACGCTGCTTCCTCTCTCCTTACTTGTCCTAGTCAATACAGCCGCTTTGCATCGTCCATGGAAGAGGCCATCGCAACTGGCAATTTATTTGGGATTTAGCTGCCCTTCCACACGTGCCTCTTCCACAGATCACTTGGGTGCAGGGCTCTACTCAGCAAAGTTAAGAGGCAAGGGATGCCATAAGAAGTGTATTTTTCATGCCTCAATGACTTTAACCTCCTCTGCTATGGGCTGCTGATATCCCAGCTGTTCAGGTGAGCAACAGTGCAGAACTCACCTGTCTGTTTTATCTCATCAGTGCAAGGAAGAATAATCATGTCTACACCATTATCAACCCATCACATTGTCTTTCCATCCCTCCTTGGGTCCAATGCAAGAACACAGTCCTCCACTGATTTTTGTTTACTGCTGTTAACGTTATTATGGTGAACAAAAGAAATGGCAAACTGGCAGAGTATATAACCTCAAATAGCAAATCTTAACAGTTTTTGTAGTAGAAATAGGTGCTGGACATAATGAGGAGTTCAGGGAATCTTGGAAGTCTAAAGGATGAAATCTATATACCCTCATCTCATGCTGGTGATAAAGCAGAAACAATCTTTTCTTTAAGCACCTGCATTTCTCTTGAGTGGTGGGAAATACAGCCTTCAAAAGTGGACAGTTCTATGAACTGGATAAGGAAAGGTGGGCCCACTTTGCTGTATAATTATAATACTAGAACAAAACTCAATCCAAATAATCAATGCCAGCAGCCATATAAGCATGCAGCTGGACACAACATCTGCGCTGCAGGAACACAGTGGGAAGTGACCGTATGTTCAAGGAATCCTAATTCCTTTGTCCAAAGCTAAACACGAAACTATAACAGGAAGGATTCCTGATGATTTAAACCAGGTCTCACCACAATACCTGACAGCCAAACAGGTATGAGTTATTTAGACCTGCCTAAACCTTGTTCTAACAGAAGACCATTGCATCTAAATTGGTTTTGTTGGAAGTCAAAAGGTTGCATTTTTAAGAGTGTCTGTGCCCAAACCAGCACAAAGCAATCCAGCTGAGAGACAAACAAAGGAAGGAATCGTTCAGTGAACCAGAAGCAGGTGTAAAATTGGGGACAGTAGACATCCTCAAGGTTTTATAGAACTCTGTGGGTATTAGGAACTCCTGCCACCAGGTGAGCTGTGACTTCAACTGCAGACTTTTATATAGCCCAGGGCATTGATGCTTTTTTTTATTTGAGGAATATGAGCTGGGGCCTCGTAGTAATTAGCTGGAGCTCTACTAGTAGAACTGCTCAGAGTGTTCAAACACGGACTGGTTTCTACCGGCAAAAAAACCCTTGTGCCAATGCTTGCAAATAAGGCAGAGCAGAAAGTATTTCCCTGGGTCTGTACAATTCTCTGCCAGGAAGGATCTGAGTCTGTCAAGAACTGTAAATAGTCCCAGTACCTTCTAAGTTAATTACCTGTGCAATGGGCCAGGTGTTACTCCATGATTAGTTTGTGCACAGGATTTTAAACTGGAACAGGGAAGAGAGACAAAGCCCCAATAGGACACAAGAGCTCCCTCTGCTCCCACTGGTGTGTCTGTAAGGAATCTGGATCCAGACTTCAGCACTAACCACAATAACACATGTGACTTCAAGGGAGAGGATTCATTTTACCTAACTCAAGATGTTTGGCAGGTTGGTGCCCAGCCGAAGACAGTTGTACAGATCCTTTTTGTATTTATTGAAGAGATAAAGGCATTTCCATGAGCAAATTGTCCCATTCATCTGAGGTGGCAGCCAATCTGATGTAGGATTTCTGCACCTCTCTTCCCATACTTGGTTGCACATCCAAAGCCTTGCACTGTCTCTTTGGTCCTTGACTAAATGCATGCTCAAGGGAGCTGATTCACCAAAAACGTGTTTCCTCTCCTCTCCTCTCCTCTCCTCTCCTCTCCTCTCCTCTCCTCTCCCTCTCCCTCTCCCTCTCCCTCTCCCTCTCCCTCTCCCTCTCCCTCTCCCTCTCCCTCTCCCTCTCCCTCTCCCTCTCCCTCTCATCATATCCTTTTGGCTGAATCAGTTCTCCTAAGATGTTCATAATACACTTTTAGGATGAGAGTCTAAGCATCATCCAAGACATAGACTAAATGCAAAATTTTGAGAAGATTCAAGTTGAGATTAACACCATGACATTTGTAAAGTCATGGCTGGGAAAGGAATAGAGAAGAGGAAGGGGAAACTATTTAATTTCAAGTTGTTTTTTCAAGAAGTATTAACCCTGAAGTGCAAACACATTTTAAAGTAGTCCGCCCACCCCTTCTTCTGCTTGGTGACCTCTGTCTCCCCTCTTTGCCTTTGTTCCCTGCAGTAATGTGACCTTGATAAAATGAAGTGAGTCATGCACAAACTCTCACCATACTGAAGAGGCTAAAAAGGAAAAAGGACTAGGGAAGAATGAAAAAATAAGCTGTGTGAGAAGGGACCGTTGAAAAACTGTGCAGGAAGGACCCACACAATTTGCTTGAAGTATCGAATGCACGTCTTTTCTGACAGGTGCCCCTGTGTCTCAGTAATAACTAAAGAAAAGCAATGGTTTTGCCTCAAAAGTAAACAATGGGTATTAAGGGATTTCCTTTGTTTTGGAACTATTTGTTAATTTTTGCCTTCATGTCTTAAGTCTATGTTTCTTCATGATTAGCTGTTGCAGTCCTTAATTCGGGCACTTTGATCTAGTCCTAAAACCAGACAGATTTTAGAGTTAATCAAATTTTGACTTTGTGATCAGAAAACCACAAGCCCAACAAGAAAACCCTGATATTCCACTCACTCCTGGGCAAAAGTGGCATTTTGACCGAGACAATTCTGCCTCATGATTTTCTGCTGCCAGACTTTGGCCACCATCAATCATATTAATATCTCCCTCCACTTCAGTGGGACCATGCCTCAACGGGGACAAGTGAGAAAGAACTTGGGCCTTCAGTGGCTACAGGCAGAGGAGGGATGAAAGAAATGACTCTTGGTGATTCAGCTGAGATTTTTGTGTCATTAGCTTAATACTACTTGATCCCCAGAAAGTTATTACTAAACCTAATCTACTTCTTAACCAGAATCCTGATTCCATGCATGTGGGTACAACCCCACAGTAGTTCTATTGGAGCTCCCACTGCTGCTGTATTCACTTGATTTGGGCAATTTTTATTCACCTGAACACATCTAGAACATGTTACTCGCACGAATAGCTCCAGATTTTTTCCTAGGCTGGCAGCCTCAGAACCAGGTTCAGACATCTGCATTCACTTGGCTGTAATGTAGGTGCTGTGAACCTGGTGTACAAATTCCTGCTGCAGGCAGTGAAGAGCTGGGCCCTGATTATTTGCCTTCATATCGGTGTCTGGCAGGGCCAAAACCATCTTTGATTACCCTTGATTGCCTAATCATACTGAATACTTAAATTCAAGCAGCAGACCTGAGCCCTGACCAGCTCAGCCAGTGGAGCCTAAAGAGGGATTCAGGGCATAGGTGTGACTCCGACCCCTTGGACTGTACTGTCTGGATGACAACAGGAGCCTGAGCGCATAACAGGCACGCAGAGCACCTGAGCCTTTTCCAGACAATTTAAGGGCAGGCCTGTGCTCACACAGAGTGAGCTAAAGCCAGGTAGGCAGGTGAGGGAGATGCTCAGCACCTGGCAACACAGACACCGACTCCCTGCAGGGTGTGTTAATTCAGGATCGACAGGCTGTGCTGAGCAGAGCCAGCTCATGACTGCCTGCAAATGCCAAGCAGACATGCACTAGGAATTTAGGATCTTTTCCATCTTTTCTATTTAGAAATTTGACCAGATGATTATTATTTAAATAAGTTCAGTTTTCCATGTAATCAAATGTAAATACAAACCATTTATTTTCCTTAGTGTTGAGGGATAAGGATGGGTTCTGTCTCTTTCACAGCAGTTTGCAGAAGGGTGTTCATTACTATAATTTGTTTTTCTAGCACATTCTTTCTGTCTGCCAGGTTTGACAGTTTGGGGCCTTATTTGCTCTGCAGTGCTATCTCTTAAATCTATCCCTGGCTATATTGTCTTTTTTTAATTTTCAGACTGCATCAGAAGGATCCTTGAAGAACTCAGGCTGACACCCAAAAAATATTTGCCACCTAATGCCCCTCTGAGCAACTAAGAGCCTTGAGAGCAATAGGACTTTTATTCTAAAAGTCTTTCTCCAGTTAATACAAGTATTGAATTTGCTATTTTCTGTCTTTCAGAAGAACAGAAACATGTCAGTGAGGGAAAATATTCTGAAACATTTTGATTTCAAAATATCCATGTATTTGATTTTGGTCTGTTTAATTGACATGAGCTCCATTTCAGGTCACTTGAGGGTTGAACTGGATTTCTCTGCTGGGGTCCATTTCCTTGTGATCTTGGGGTTTTGGAACTTGATGCTCTTATTTTCCCATGGAAAACAGTTTGACCATGCTTTGTTTCCCTAACAACAACACCTTCTCATAGGTGTTATTTGGCAACTGTTGGCCTTAAGGAACTCCATCCCAAAGCAAAATAGAAGCGCTTGTTCTTGTGTGTCTAAATTATACAAAAGGAAAGGTTAAAACTGATGAGACTTGAAATTAAACCTCCTGAGCAAAATCTTCTGAATTAAACTTTTCTAAAAACAAAACTGAAAATTGAAAAAAACTAAATAAAGCTTCCCACTGACTATCTGTGGCACAACGGGTGATTCGAGAATGTGTAAGTCATGCACCAAGCATAAAGACAAGTTGATTGCTGAAGAAATAGAGGCTGATTTATAACAACCCCTTATAAATGTCATAAGTCAACTCTTCATATTCATGGCCAAGCAAAGCCAAGCTACATTTTAATAAAAGCATAAATATTTCCTTGATGGCAATCAAATATGTTGCAAGATACTTGTAGATTTGAAGTCATCTATTAAAGTTTATCAAACTGATTTTAGATTAATTTTATCCTGCTTTATCTTATATGAATGCTTCTTAAGACAATACTTTCATTGATAAGATGAAGCAGTTCAGAAGTGTAAAATTTCTGAAATACAGAAAATTTCAGATAACTGAGTGCATAAGGAAATATTACTGCCGGCCCAGACACGGCACTCAGGTTTGCCACCCACATTTTCCCCTGACCGACTATCATCCAGTTTAGCTGTTCCCAAGCCCTGAGTAGACACATTCACAGTAATTCCCGCTTTTAAAATTGTCACTTCATGTCTGTGTAAAGGATGGCATAATTACAGAACCATATTACAGATAAAGTTATTTATTGGATAGTCTTTCCTAGACACCTGTCAGTAAATAGCTCTTATGGCTTTTTCTCTGGGGATGCATTTCATAAATACATCTTCAGCAAGCACTGTATATCAGATCTTTTGATTTTCTATCTCCAGATATTTGTGGGTCTTCTAAATCTAAACTCCTGAAGATGCATACAAAGGGAAGGATTTACCTAGAAGTAAGGGTTGTCCAGAGAAGTTGTGGATACCCCGTCCCTGAAAGTGTTTAAGGTCAGGCTGGATGCAGGAAGCTCTGAGCAATCTGGTCTAGCAGAAGGTGTCCTTGCCCATGGCAGGGGCATCGGAACTAGATGATTTTTAAGGTCCCTTCCAACCCAAACCAGCCTATGATTCTGCGATTCTACCTACACCAAGAAAAAGAGACGTATACAGAAAATACAGAGGAGCTACAGAGGAGAAAGGCACAGAAGCTTGATCTTCTCTGGCTTCCCTCGTTTAATAGGCCCCTGTAATGTTCCAGTTTCCACTGCTTCGAGCCTCAGAGTACTTTTGGCCAGAGTGTATCTTTCGTAGTTTGAAGATCAGCGAGAGAATCTACCATTCTCCATTTGTTCCAGTGGCTGATTTCCTTCACTATTAAAAAATGTGTTTCCTACATCAGAATAACCCCTACCTTAAAAAATAGAAGAGGTATTATTTGGAGACAGTTAAATATGACCTTAGTGAAACACAAGAGTGATTGAGCTATCCCCATTTCAAGATCATGTTATTGCCCATGAAATATCAAATATTATTTCTTCTGGCGGTGTCTGTCCCTGAAATAAAGGGACCTCAATTTAAAGAATCGCTTAGTTACTCACATAAACAATGATGAGATATTAAAAAATACATGAGAACTGAAGGCTCCATCTGTCTTGTAAAAATAAGTCTCATATAGCCACATGTTACTGCATAGGCTTCCCAGTGGGAAAGCCCCTGCTCAGTCAGTAAGGATCACTTGTCATTGCTAGAGAGAGGAAAGAGACAGTCTGTCCTGGTCTGGCTGGTTTGCTGGGTAGAACAGCTTTATGGTGATAGGGATGACAGCTATCACAGTTTGTGAAGGACTCGAGATTATTTCATTGTGCTGCTGACCTTGTGGCAGAGCACAACACCATGCAGGAGGCTGCAGTCCTTCCCACTGTTCGAAGCACAGGTAATGCCATTGTTGCTGACCTGCCCTTGTGCATGTGTGTTTTTCTCCTCACCTCCTTCTATAGCCATCACATAACCTCCTTGGAGCAGGCAGTGTGCCCCACTGTGTTTGCTCAGTACATAGAGGAACAAGGCCTGTCCCTGCTGTGCAAATAGTTACCCGTATTAAATACTGATTTTGGCTCCTGCCATGCCATTGCTCACCAAGAGACTGTCACTGTTTTGAAACTGCAATACATTGGAGGCACTAAACAGTTAAGCTCATGGAAATCGGACGTTTCACTCCAGCGCTTCCCCTTCCTCTTGTTTTTAAACTTGCTTTCCTGTTATATGTTATCCTGTCCCCCACCTCATCCCCCACTGCCAGCTGCTGGCCTAGTGTTTGCTTGTGCATGGAAGCACAGAGGCTTTCCTCCAGGAGCAGCACTGCTCTCCACAGCAAGGCTTGGTGGAGCTGATGCATTTCAATGTCATTCGTGCTCTCTTCCTGGAAAGGAGGGCAGTCTGAAGACTCAACACCCTTGGCCTGGAAACTCCAAAATCCAGCCCTGCACCTCTCACCACCATTCCTCCTCAGGGTCAGGAATCATAGAATCATTGGTTCAGTAAGGTTAGAAAAGACTTCTAAGAAATGTCAATGCAGCACTGCCAAGTCCTCCACTAAACCATGTCCCCATGTGCCCCATCCACAATTTTTTTGAACACTTACAGGGAAGGTGATTCCACCACTTCCCTGTAGAGCCTGTTCCAATGCCTGACCAGCCTTCAGTGAAGAAATGTTTCTTAATATCTAATCTAAACCTTCCTGTTGCAACTTGAGGCCATTTCTGCTTGTCCCATCTCTTGTTACCTGGGAGAAGAGACCAACCCCCACCTTGCTGCAGCCTCTTTGCAGGTCGTTGTAGAGAGCAATGAAGTCCTCCCTCAGGGACCTCAGCCTCCTCTTCTGTAGGCTAAACACCCCAAACTCCATCAAAAGGTCCTCATAAGACTTCTGCTCCAGACTGTTCTCCAGCTCTGTTGGTGGAGGAAGGAGCTGACTGCAGCACTCCTCTGTTCATGCAGCTGGCGTGTCTGTGGACACTTATTTCTAGCCCATGTGTCTGCATACAGCATGTTAGGAGAAACATCAGGAATGCATCCAGCTGACATCTACTGAACTGCAAAGAGAGCAAATGGCTATAAACAGGTGGTGGTCTTCCTGGGCAGACACACTGCCATAGCAAAAGAGGAACATAAAGCAGGCTGGGGCATGCGGGAATGATAGGAAACCTGGATGGAAGCAGCAGCGAGACCTTGGCCCCAAGGTGGTGGGATGGGCTTTTTTGGAATGAGTTGGCAAGAGAGAACAGCTACTGGTCAGGGCTGCCAGGCTTGATGCTGTTCTAGGTGTGGAGGGAGAATAGGTGCTTGAGCAGGTGAGAAGGAACTGTAAGAGCCATTTTGGAAAGGAAATGAGGACTGAAGAAAAGCAGGCTCCCTGTCTGGGAAGCAAAGAAATAAAGTACTGAGGGAGCTGAAACAATAAATGGCTGTTGCTCGTTAGCTTCCTGGTCATTACTTGCTGGCTGAAAACAAATGTATGTTATGGGAAATGGAGGGGATTTTCTTGAAAGGTCTGGGAATCAGGACATAGAAATGGGAAAAGAGGAAAGGGGAAAGGCTTGAAGCAGCTGCTTCCCTGAAAATGTCAGATGCATGGATGTGCTGGTCTCCTGGCAGGCAGGCTCCATTACTGAGGGGCAAATGACTTGCGTGGGAGCAGAGGGGTGGAGTGGATGATCTGACCCCACTGTCTGAATGCAGAAAAACACCCCAAACTGCACAGCCTGTTACAGTGGTGTGCTCCTCAGGTGGACATCAGGAACCAGCTGAGGGAAAGGACAGCCTAAATCCTGCAGCTTCTTGGCCCATATCATCAGTTCCTCTGGAAAAATCTGCCTTTCCTGGCAGATCTGCTTAAAAAGCAGAGAGGAGAATTCAGTATCGTAACAAACCTTCAAGCCTGGTAATAGGCAGTAACATACTGTCTACAAGATTTTTCTTTACTCCTGTGACCAGACTCGGGGCATATTACAAATTTCAAGCTTCCCTTGAAACTGTAAGGGTGTGTCCCTTGAAACAGTAAGGGTGTGTTTCCCACCAGTTAAATCAGACTGGGGAAAAAAGTCTGCCTATATTTGGCAACAGAGTTAATTCATTCCCCAAGCTTAGTAGCAACCTGACTAATCAACTTGCATATTCTTGATTACAGGCTCTTACTTGCTTTTAAAGACAGACTTATCTCTGCAAATTGGGTGATTCTTTGAAGTATCTAAAAAAAAGAAAATGAGCAAGAAAGGATTTATTCTTGTCTTTGTTTGCTTAGAAGATATCACAGTGAATGATCATTTGTTTGCCTTTCTTTCTTTCTGGCAGCTCTTTCCCTTCTTACATCTTGCATTAAAATTTAATGTACATTAAAATTTACATTAAAACATAGATCTATCTGTCTGTGTAAATATAGACAAATACCTTGCAGGACAACGGCTAAACAATGCTGATAAAGAGAAACAGCAAAACCAGAGCCATGGTGTTAGAGTTTTTCTATCAATTTGCTTTAACAATATATATACAGGCACTTACTTGCCAGCTACCTTACCCATTTTCATAGCTGGGACTTTTATTCATGCAATGAATACAGTTTCCATAAAGCAGAAATGCACACATTGCTTTTCACTTCTAGGATGAAAATGTTTGTTTAGGAAGATGAGGAGTTATGTGAACAAATGAATCAGACAAAAATCTGAAATTCCCAGCTGGCTCTCCCTTTCTCTTTTCAAGCATGGGAATCAGCAAATATGGAGAAAAAAAGAGTTAATACTCACGTGAAAACTATGTCTGTGAATAGTCAATGTGATTTAAGGTTTCTGGAATGAAGCAAGTGTTATGCCAAATATGGGGAATTCCTTTCTAAATTGCATCATAGTTGCCTGTAGAGTTTGTTTGCAGTTAGAATAGAAGGATTGGGGGTTAACTTTAGAGTGTCTTAAAAGATGGCGGCTGAGCTCTGTTAGCTTCAGGTTCAGAAGTTTGGTTTTGGCTCTCTGAGCTGAAGTCTGGTAGCTGAAGAAGGAAGGTGTGTAATGCTGCTTGTGAACCAGTTGATGCATAAATTCCCTTGCTGATTCTGATGTATGGAGGAGTGTGGGTGACACATGGGGCTTGTGTTCACTCACTCTGCCTGGTTATCTGGGTTATATTTTACCATTTTTCTCTTGGGACCCAGCATCCTGATAATGATACAAATGAAAAAGTGCCATCTGAGGAAAACAAAAGAAGGGTTCAGTGGTACTGGTGAAGAAGTATCACTAGAAAACAGAATTCAGAGAGGATGTGTAAGGCTTGGATGTGGTGATGCAATATGAATGAACTTGTCAAAGACATGTCAATCGCCTTCTTGTTCTTGCACACATTTTGAATCAGGTCTTGGCAATATTTTCTCACTTGAGAGTTTGTTCCTCCACTTTCCTGATACCAGAGGTTCACCTCAGTAGAATGAGGTCTTTCAGAATCAGGGAAACCATTCCCTCAGGGCAAGGGATGAGGCACTTGCTTAGGGGAACGCTACCAGGCAGAGAACTGGTTTCTGCTTGGTTGTAGAGACAAAGCTAATTTTCATATTAGATGGAAAATTCTGGTTTCAGCCAATTTGGTTTTAGCAGTTAGGACTCATGAGGATAGGGCAGGGATGCAGAAGAAGGGGCTCCTCAGGCTTTTGTTATTTTGTTCCTGCTTTCCCCCAGTTTTCCTTAGAATTCAAGCAACCTTGGGCAGCTGGACACTTTCATTACCTATATTTGTATGGCTTTATAAAACACATAGAACACTGTGTATGGTGGAAAGCTGTGCCCAACAAATAGCTGGTCTCCATCATAGAGAGCAAAGATGAATGCAGAAACATACAGACCTACAGGGCCTGATGAACTTGTGATTTGAAAGTAAGAGCAGCAATATTTCGACAACACCTTATGGGAGAAGTCTGGCATCCATCTGCACCCTGTTCTGTCATCCCTGTGGTTATGCAACTTGTACAGACATGAATGTGTGTTTTATGGGTGCAATTGAAGGACAATGGAATTCTTTCTATTGACCTTAAAGGGCTTTAAATCAGGTATCATTATAGCCAGGATTTGCCAGTGATTAGTGACTTTGGATTACCCTTAACATTTGGGAAATCTATTTGTGTCAGAGCTCATGGCAGGCACAGTTAAGTTTGAAATATATGTAAATAAAACACACTTGCACAAAGTGTGCCTACCAGTGCTAAAAAGCCAATTTATATGCACTCTTTACAAAGAAAATTCTGCTGTGGTACAAAATAAATTCCAGCTACTAAAATGGCATTTGGAGGACAAAAAAACCTGCACTTGCACTTGTCTGCAGAGAGTAGAACGGGTTAATCAGGAAACAGGCTGCATTGACAGCTTTCTGTATTGTCTCTGTTATTTGGCTGCATTTAGCAGGAAGCCTACAAGAAGGCTTATAGAACCTTTGTTTTGCCCCAGATTTTCTTCTGGATGGAGCATTTTTCTGTATTCTCCACTTAAGTTGCAGCCCTAGGATTTAGGCCTGTGTTTCCTGCACCTCAGTGCAGCACTGCAGGGGGGACATGGAACCCCCAGGAACCTGATGGGTTTGTCCTCTACCCCGTAAGAGATATATCAGGCATGTACCTTCATGTTTATTTTAAAAAACTCAAGCTGATCACTCTCCTCTGCAAAGCATCATGTAGTGATCAGCACATGGAAGTGCACATCAAACACTGTTTCTCTGAACACCCACCCTCCGCCTACTGAAAAATGTCTCCTGCTGCAGGGACTTGAGCGGCCTGACACGTCAGCAGAACCATGACCTCTTAAAAGGAGCTCACATGAGAAACTGAAGATTATAATAGGAGATACTGTGCAAACAGCTGTGGACATTTAAAATGTGCCTGCCCTGTTGGCAAGGGTGACTTTCCCAGAGCAGGGTGGCAGAAAGACTGGTGTACCTGAGCCTCAGCTGCTGCATTCCCTTACCTGGGCCCCTAAGGATGTGGTTTTGTATTACACCTCAACTAAATAGGAGACCTTCCAAATGGTCCTGCTTCTTGGCCTTTCCCTCTGTTCCAAACTGGACCTAGCAATTGTCTGGATAGAGGATGAGAGAATGCAGCAGCTGAGCTAATAACAAATATTTTCTGTCTCTCTGACTCCTGTTTTGCACAGATGATCCTTTCCAGCTAAGACAGCTGAACTGACTCACCCTGCAAGGTCTGGAACCCACACCAGAACTGGCAGGAGGGACCAGGGAGGAGCAGAATAGCTGCTTTCCACAGTAGCTCTCTCTCCTGTACCATTAGGTGTAACCTGAAACCAAAAACTGACTTCAATGCCACTTCTAACAAGCATCTAAACTACTACATCTGGGGGTGAACTGGGTTTTTGGGGGTTTTTTTTATTTGGTTTTTTTTTTTCCCCTAATTAACACCCAGCTCACTTTGGGTCAGGCTTGATCTGCCCAGTTCCCTCTTTGTCCTGTCTTGCTGGCAGCTGGTGTCTTTTTTTTTTTTTTTGCCAGGGTTGTCACAAAAGTGATCACAAGCAGAATATGGGTCGGGTGAAGAGTGGTCAGTCCTGCTGCCTGCTTTCTGTGATTGCTCCCTGGTCTGCAGCCTTGGCCCAAGAGCAGGATGTAATATGAACCTGGCCCATGACCTTCTGCAGGTATCCTCCATCTTACTTGGTGACACATCTTTCACATGATGGGAGTGCTCCTGTGCCTTGGTGACAGGTTTAGCAGAGGTCACCTGTCATACTAGCACAGCCACCCATGTCCTGTGGCAGGAATTACCTTTTCTTGCTACAGGAGAGGTGGACAGTGAGTCAAAAGGACCAGACTGCATGAGTTGCCCAAGAAGCTGCTACTCTCACATCAAACATGAAGCCTCGAGAGCAAATTAGAGTGTGGTGATGTCTCATCCACCATGTATTTTAAATAACTAAAGGTTTGGCTGGTTGTGTGTTGCATGAAGTAGACTGAGTTCAGTTCCTCCACTTTATCTGTGTCACACCCTCTGCATTTCAGTCTCTGCAGTGATCTTGATTTATCAGCAGGAGTTATCAGCAGGTCCCAACCTGAATAACATGAGGTTTGAAAAATGGAGAGTGGGAATTCCCTCAGGCTAAGGAGCAAACTGGATATGAGAAAAGGCTGCCATGGATGTCTCAGGTGCAGAGCACAGTGAGTCTGCCACTTATGTACATCAGATTGTGGACATCCATTGCAGTCCTCTGGCAGTCCTTATTGAAAGGCTGGGCTTACCTTGAAGGTGCCCAGGTACTTGGGGCAGATGTAGCTGAACTCTTACCAAGAATGGAGAAATTCTTGATAAAATCAGAAATCCCTCAATATATGCCACAGCGAGGAGAAAGGGAAATGTCTGGGAAAAGCAGGCAGAAGTTATCCCTGAGCACAGGGAGAGCACATGAAGTTATAACAAAAGCTGTATAAGTGTTTTATATTAATGAAGCATTTGAATTCCACAAGGATCCTGCTGCTAAGCATCAGGCATGTCCAAGGTAAACCTGGCTGACCTGGCTTCCTCAAGGGAGGAAAGAGGAGGAATATTTTGACTCTAAAATGGGCTTAGGGAACAGGTATGTGCCCTGTTACTCAGTCTGATCAGGACTAGGACACTTCTGGAGAGAAGGAGCTAGATGAAGCACTTGGAGAATTTCACAGGGATAGAGCAAAGTATCTGTGAAATTAAACAGCCTCTATGCTATGAGGAAGCTGACCAAGAGTTTCTGGACTTTGTTTCAAAGATTTAAACATTTAAAAGAAAGACACTGAAGTGTATGCATTCTTTCACTATCTCATGAAGAATGCTGTCGGCGAAGTTAGGCATCAAGAGCCCAAGGTAAACTCTAGGTCTAACTCAAGTGCTTTATGCCATAGAGGTTAAAACCACTGCAGACCTATTACATACCACTACTGCATAGTGGTGTCTAAGTGAATGTGGTTGCTCTCCACCCAAGCAGAACTCAACATTTCATGTTTCTTTGAGTAGTGCTGGCTTCATTTGGTAATGGGTTCAAGTGACACTTCTTCTCTCAGTTTTGGGGGCTCTGGGATCAAGGCTAGAAGAAATGGATGAGTAAGTGCTGTTCTCCTTTTAGCAGAGGTAGATAATGCTTCACGCAGATGCTCAGTCTCACTTCCCTTACACCAGCAGTTCAGGGTATGTTTAACTCTCAGACTCTGTAAACTAGTATTTTTTTCCTGTCTCATCATGCAGAGAATCTTGTGTTGACACAAATTTAAAGTGATCCACTCCCAGCCTTGCTTCTTGCTTTCTGCTTGAGAAAGGTGACAGGGGTGCTGTAGCCTCATCAATGACAGCCATCTCCTTCAGCTCCTTAGAACAGCACTTTTTGGAAGCAGTGTCAGCTCCTTCCTGCCTTTTTTGAAGGGTGCCTGGTCTGTCAGATGAGAGGGGATACTGAAATTCTATGTACCAGTACATTTCTCTGAAGTGCCTGCCTGAAGCATTGACAAACACAAACCTCAAAGCCATGACAGCAGCATCCCCAGTGGGACTTCATATGAGGGAAGACAAGGTGATTCTTATCTCCAAGTCAGTTTGTAACTGAGCAACTTCCTTGACGTCAGCTCTGGGCACGAGCTTACACAGGTGAACATCAGAGCTGCAGTGCAGACCCCGTGAAGGCGAACACGTGTGTGCAGGTCCCTGTGCAGGCCATGTCCCACTTGTCCCCAGCCCACAGTGTCTGTGCCCTGCCAGAGCCACTCCTCTGCGGTAGTTTGCTTAGGGGCTGCACCTGTCCCTCCACACCCAGGGCAGGCAGGGCGCCCACTGCTCTACTGGCACACACTGACTGCTTCTCCCTCTTGTGCCTCAGGCACCTCTTGTTTCCAGGGGGAACAAACTGAAGAGAAGCCATTATGAGAGCATGGTGCGAGGGATGCAATCCACTTCAGTGGAAAGATTACTATGCTGCAATGACATTCTCTTTTTGTGGCCACTAGCTACTAGCCTTTGCTCTGATCTGAAGCATGGCCATGTTCATAATTTTAGTGAGGCTGTACTAAGCACCACAGTTACCCACATCTTGTGCTCTTATAGGTTTTTTCTTTTTTTTTTTTAGGAGGTGGGATGATGCTTTTTGTGCCAAATGGCTTTAATTATTCTGAGAAGTTATAAGCTGGTTGAAATTGAGTTAATTGTAGATCCTTCACTGTAGTCATACTAGAAATCAACTGCTGTAAAGAACTGAGCTCATGCTGTGTGCAACCTTTATCTTGAACCATGAGCAACAGGAAACCCGTGTGGGTTTTCTTGCAACAACCCAACACATATAGTTGCTTTAGGAGCAGCAGCTAGGGAGATTATGCAGCCATGCACCACAGCTCTCAAAGGGGAAAAGTTATCAGAAAGGCTCCTGTCCAGCATTTGAAAGAGAGTCACCGCAATTTACCAGAATCAACTCTTCAGTCTCAAAACGAAATTCAGAGTCAGATCTGGGGAGTAGCCTGAAACCTCTTTAGATGCACCAAGACTGCATTTCCCAGTCCACACATTCGTGATTTGGTAGTTCTTTCCTCGCTGTTATCCAATGGGATCCTAAGGAAACAAAATCTACCTTTCCTCCTGCTCCACACTGACCAAAGAAAGGACTAAGGATTAGGAATAGTCCCACTTGCCTCACCCTCTGCTGCCAGCCAATAGTCTGTATCATAATTGCCATAATCTCTCTAAGATGGGGAAGTACTGCCTGGGGATGGGCACTTTCAAAAGAGCCTTTCTTAATGCATTACTTTCTAATTGTCATGCTTGGCTGCTTACTGAGGGTTAAAAATGAGTCTTGATAGCAGAGATTAGACTGGCTATAAGAGATGGTTTGGGGAGTCTACAGTTTTTCTTTCCTCTTTTTCTTTTCTTTGTTTTTTTTTTTTTTAAGTTGTGGGAATGGTATTTATCCAGGGAAGAAAAGTAATGAAACTGACTGGAACAGCATATAACAGTTTTTGCATGTTGCTATGTATGCTTTTAGTACACATATGTGCTTAATGTTGCTAAATTTTCATTTGAAAAGCATTTAGGGTTCTTGTTGACAAATAATTTGGGCTTTGGGGTTTTCTGACAAGTAGAAGAAAACTATGAAGAGCTGGGATTCCTCCTGGAAAACACCATTTTAAAGAAAGGTTTTCTCAATTAGTATTTGAAACTCTTTTTCTGCTAGATCTTTCTTCTTACAGTGCCTAGTCCTATCACTGCAGACAGATTTTCAAACAGACTCATCTTCCATTGCCACACTAGATGCAAATGTCCATGAATGTAATTAGCTAAGAGCACTGGGGATTTGGCATATTTTGAGGTCTGGCTACAATCTCTCTACTTAAAAGTGCAGAACACCTGAGAAAGTAGTTTTATATCTGAAAGCCAGCTCCTTCTGAATTACAAACTGAGGAGCTAAATAGCCAATAAGCTGTATGTATGGCCTCACCTTTCTGCCACTTGGCTGTATTTTTTGCAGAATCACTAATTGCGTACTAATCACCCAAACCCAGCCTTCATCAGCCTTCAGAAATTGCAAAGATATCTTTGCTTCCATCATAACAGGTACTGGAACTGAAGTCGAACAATGAAGAATCCAAAAGTGAAATAATGAAGGAGGAGTCTTTTTATCTTAAATTGTACTGTTTGATTTTGTCTTAGAAGTATTGGAGAAAAAATAAAAAGCCTGATATAAGAAGACCTCCAAGTCTGTATCTGGTGCTGGCACAGCATATCAGGTCCAGTTTTCCAGATGAAACAGTTCAATTGTCTAAATGTTTAATTGTTCAAACAGTGTAAAAATCTTCCTGGCATAAGGGCCAGAAAGTGCCCCAAGTGTATTTATGTACTGAAGACAGGCGGGTGTGGCAGGGGTATTGCAGAGGTGTAGCCAACCCCTCTTGAAAGCTGTGCTGGCTGAGCCCCTGCCAGAGCTCAGGGGAGGAGCTAAGGGTAGCAAAGTGCCTCTTCAGTTTCAAATGTGCACAGGAAGCACATGATGCTATTTTCTAATTTCTAAAGGCCTTGTGCAAGCTCTGTGGGACAGCCTGCGGCATGCCACTGGGAGGGACTTCCCGCCTGCTTGCCACGATGATTTGGACACTGAAGCTCCTTGTGCAGTCTTCGCTTTCTTCTCCTGTCTTTAACAGTCACAGAGCCCACACTGTAGAGGCAGGCAGGTGGCTTTTTGTCAAATACATAGCACAGTTTCAAATACTTTAATGGGAGGTAAGCAGTAGCTCTGAAAGCATAATTAACAAAAAAAAAAAAAAGAAAAGAAAGAAGGGAAAAATATGGAAAGGTTAAGGAGCTAATAAATGATTGTAAGCATAAGCAAACGGAAAGTAACCATTTGAATAGAATGCTGTAAGACCTGCTTTAAAGGCTGGACAAGGTGGAGACACCAAAGTACTGGGTGGCATGCATGATGACTGCTGTCTTCCCTGCAGGGTTACATGGAAACTGCAGTGCCTGGCTGCACTTCCCAGGAATGCTATTGCATCCCAGCTGCCCCTTGGAATGCACAACCTTCACTCATTTTTCTGCCAGCATTCAGGAGAAGTCTGGACAGCTGGGAATGGCACTTGTCTTCTACAAGCCCCCCTGTTGTGTCTGCCTGGGGAGTCAGGGCTGTGAGGCACAGTGCTGAGCACAAGTTCAGATACAGCCTCGGAGAACACTGGCTTCCCCAGTCAGGCTATCACCATCCTTTTTCCAGCCAGTCTGGCTCATAACAACCTTCCCTAGTGCTGGGGATGCTCTCAGAATGCCTGTCATTTTCTGTTCGCAGATAATTGCAACTGGGCTTTGAGTAGAGCACAGCCGATGAATGTCAGAGCAGCTGAGCTTTGGATGCATTGATGCACCCAGAAAATAAACTGGTTCCTAATGCAGTTAAGTGGGAACTACAACTGCAAGCACATTTTTTGTTACTTGCTGTATCAGGCTCTTCCTCAAGCTGCTGTTTGCAAGACCCTTCCAACATGCTGCCAGGCTTTCTGTCTCTAGCTGGAGAGAAGAAAGTGAAATGGCTTTTCATTCAGCAGTCTCTTGACTAGTGGTGAGCAACAGGATCCATGAGTGCTGACGGCAATATTTCCCTGTGCTTTCTCAGTCTTGTCCGCTGTGTTCTCTAAAATATGTGGAGACTGTTGAATTTTATGTGTAGATGTTTGAACTCCCAACTCAGTTTATGTTATGAATAATTATTCATCAACATTTCATCATTAAAAAAATATGACTAAAGCAGACTCTAAAAATTATTTACATATTTTGCAATACCACAGAAATGTGGGGGTTTATTATGTCAGATCTGTGAGGATAGGATTATTCCTGTACGTGTCAAATTCCAGGTTCCTGCAGAGCCATGGCAAATTAATGCAAGAACAAAACCAAATGTGCCTGCTACTTAAAACTGAGCTAATTCTGTAGAAAAAACTCCTCATTTTGCTGATTCCCTCTGTGTACTTTTATTTATACACAGCTAGGCCTTCTTCCCTCTCAGGAACTATTTAAAAAGTAGTAAAAGATATAACAAGCCCTAAAAGAGAAATGAAAAATTACCTTGTGACTGATTTCAGTTCCCTGTGTGGTCTGAGGGCTCCCTCCAAAACCTACCCAATGGAGGCAATGACCCCAGATAGGGAGAAGGGGGATGCACTTCTCTCAGTACAGTATTTGGGTGTGTTGGAGAACTATACCCAGTGGGATTGCATGGCTCACCCTGATGCAATTTGTAAGACTGTTTTTTGATTTGTTTTATGTTTTTAAGTGTGGGAAAGCCTGTCAGCCTAACACTTTTTAAAAAATTACCTCTGAATCCCGGAGGTTCCTTAAAAATGATCACTTTGCCTTGGTTACCCCAAATGGAGCAAATAGCTAGAGCAGATGTTATAGAACTATAGCAGATGATTGACATGTTCATAAAGTTGAAGTTATTTGAGCTGCTAATACAGAGTTGAGTCCAAATGAAGCCCTCCATGACTTTCTTTCTATGGTAGGAATAGTTAACTTTGATCGTAAGAATTAAACAATGTAAAATGTCAGAATAAGTAAAAAGAAGCACTGGTGGTTCACTGTTGCTTTCAGTTAAAATTATTAAGAAATTCCTGTTGAACTCATTGGAAATGAAATCTTCATGAGATATGCTACACACTTTTGATCTGTTCTTTCTGAAATAAAAACAACCACACGTAATTTTCACATAATCAAATACACACATGCAGCATACCCAGATCTTGTCAGGTTTTGGCTCACTGGGTTTTTTTTAACTGCAAATGCTTTCCACCAGAAACTGCTATGCTAACTCAGAAACTTGTGTCCATTCTGACAAGACTAGGAGTAGTTTGTCAGGCCCAGCGATTCCTTGGTAAATAAAAGGAGTTGGGACTTACCCATCTGAGATAGCCAATGGCACACAGTCAAGATGCCAGAGACAGCACACCTCCAGAGCTCACTGTCCCTGGTGGAAATCTGAGTGAGGGACATAAATAGCTGCACCCCAATTGCAGTGACATGTCGGCTCATAGCAAGCTGGAGACACATTTTTTCTTTATTCATATCCAATTGTTCACTCACAAGAGAATATCTGCAGAAAGAGAAAATAAGGCAGCTGCATGCACTCATTTCAGACAGAGCACTGGGATGTAGTTGTGTGAATCAAAGATGGTGCAGGGATTTGAACCTTGGTTGTCTGCACCTTATAGCACTGTCTAATTATCTCCAAGGTGCAACGTGCTTCCCAAATCAACTTGTGCTTGGCTTCAGGAATTCGTTTCCCTGTGGATCCTCTTTGGATTTGGTTTCCACAAGGTTCAGTTCAACAGCTGGATCATAGCCTGCTGGTGGCTCTCAGACTACTGGCCTATAGGATTTCCTCCAGAGCCAATACCATCATCCTTTCCCCCATTCTTTACAGCAGGGAGGAAAAAAAAAGACAATTTGTGGAATTCAGGTCATGCCAGGCTTTGACTTGTCCTTTTGTCACTGGGGAGTCACAGATGTCACAGTGATCATTCTTTGGGCAAAGCTTCTCTGACAAACAGGAGGGTTCTCACACCAAGACTTTGCCACAGGCTTGAGGAAGTCATGGACTGCAATACAGGAGTTGCCTCCCTTAGATGGTAGCCAGCCCCCCACTGCAGTCAGCACCAGGTGCCCCAACTCTGGTGTAAAATCTCTGTAGTTGGCATTACCATGTCTGTGGAGCAGCTTTGATTCTTTTTTACCTGGTCCTCCATTTTGTGCTGTTGGTGATTTTACTACTTGGTTCCATTTCCAACTGCAGCCAAGCTCCTCTGAGATCTAAAGGAGACAGCAAATTAGCAATACCTGATCTGCTTGGGCCCATCTGAGACATCCACTGCAGCGTCTTCTGAGGTTTGGGTTGGAACAAGTGGCAGCTTTCTGTAGTTCTACCAAGCACTGTGAGTCTTCTGTGCAGTATTTCAGCAGTGCCAGACAGAGTAGTCTGCACTGAAATACTTTTGATACTGAATTGCCAGTAGCACTTCTATAACACCAGGGCATAGAAGCCAAGTTTTCCTGTGATTATTCTTGAGGCTAGACCAGGTGTTGATGCCCAAACTAGGACCAGAGCGGTGCATTTTTCAGTCTGATGTCTGAATCACATTATATCTAAAGTACACTTTTTAAATTGCATGATATCTAAAGTACACTTTTTAAATTGTGTGACTTTTTTTAAAAAATGTGAGTTTTTAAACTTGTATTTGGTAGAAATTGAATATTTTATTTGATCTAAAAAGTAAATGCTAAATTCAGTTTTCAGTATTTAAACCCCCTTTATTATTAGCTTATTACTCCAAATAAGCTAATATATTACTCCAAATGTTGTTTTGACAAGTACTGAGAATAACCATTTTTTTCCTTTTTCTTAGTTTTCATTTTCTACCTGTAGAAATCACAAGATCTGTTAAATTCTAGGAATAGTTTCTGTCTTCGTATAAACCATAATTTTGATGAATAACATATCTTTCAACAAAATATCCGGATGTTACCTGGTTTACAGAAAATGTCACAAAGCAGCAAAGTTTTTGTCTGCTGTTACTTCTTGGTTTAATCAAAAAGACCACTGGAAAAATGGGAACTCTGGATGCTATTCAAGATAAAAGCCTTGTGCACTGGCTATGGTGCTATGGTATGTACACAGCTCTTTTCTTTTTAAATACAGTATAATGGAGCTTTAGATAAAAATTTTTCCATGGAGGACAAAACAAGAGCATTGAGTGGTGTACTTATGATTCAGAAAACTTTCCATAGGATCAACCAAAAGCAACAGAAAAAGGAAAATATAAAGACATGGAACATCAACCAAATATAGCACCAAGGGCACCCAGTGACTGTTCAGTGCTAAGCAGAAAAAAGCCATATAAAATCTCTTGGAAAGCTGATGTGTGTGGGCCTTTCTTGCACTTGGGTGCATGAGGATCCAGCTCCCAGCAGGAACTTTGGTGGAGATCACACACGGCTGGTGGTGGACAGCAGCACAGGTGTCCTGCTGCTGCAGGGAGAGTGGAAATGACACAAGCCTGTGCAAAAACCAGGCGGGGATCATAGGCTGGCTCCATCTCCTGCCAGACCCAGTGGGTGCTAATCCTGCTGCTGTGCTCAGCACCCTGGGCTGGATTCACCTCTCCTTTGTTCAGCGCTGAGCTGAGCCCTGGATCCCCCTCTGCAAGGACTCTCCCTCTCCACCGTTTCTACATGGGGCCCTGGTGATTCTTTTCCTAATTGCAGCACTTCAGATAAAATTTTGCTGGCATGGCTCTGAACCCAAACATTAAATTAATAAGATCTGATAACTCAGCATCTCTATTACATCTTCCATTTCTGTGCGTAGTTTGTTTCGGCTGCAAGATCTTTAAAGCAGCATCTGTCTTTCATTACATGATTGCATGGCATCAGGGACTGTGGAGTCAGGCATAAAACTACAAATGAGAAATGTATTTAATTTATTTAACTTACATGTAACTTCATTGTGCTGAATGATGGTAGGGAAGTATGACCTCCAAATAAATAGCCTGCTATTTACTCATGATGATTTTTGTTCATGTCTGGTGCACTGTGGCAGTTTCTCTTCAGAGCAAAAGCCAACATTGCTGAAGGAAAATACCAAATGCTGTGTTATTGTGCTGTGCAGTCTCCAAAAGCCTTGCTAGCACCTTTCCTTTGTTCTGGGAGGGCATTTTATGTATTTGTGTGTGAATCATTCCTAAAACAAAGATGCATTCTCCCTCTCAGGCTGTGGACCTGGCACACATTTTCTTTAGAAAACATCAGAGCTGTCTGAATAAAAGCTACTTCAACCTTGCTTTGCTGGTGTGTTCAGCCCTGTAAGAAAATGAACAATGGATTTGTTACTAAAAGTGCCATAAATTATATTTGACTTTGCTTACTGCCTAGAGAGTAATTAAAAAGCCATTTAAATGGAAAATAAATTATGTGGAAAGCATAAATTGAATTTTCATGCAACAAGATGGTTCAACAATATAATAGGACATAAAGTTCACGGTAGAGAGCTCTGCTTTTTTTCTTTATGGGACTTCCGAGGCAAATTGTCCCCCAAACTCTAATGAACTGTATACACATACACATTCCTATTAAAAAAAGTCCATTTAATGGTTTGTCAGATATGGAAATTCTTGGATAGCATATTCTGGATGCTCTGCTTATGTAAATGCATTTCTGGTGCTGCCACTTAAAAAACTGAACACAGATACAGTCAATATCAGCTCTGAAGGTAGCTATGTAAATGATGCCAGAGACTGTGCCTTTTCTTTTGGGTGGGAGGCACATTTCTCATCATCATTAGCTTTTCAGCACTCTGCTCGGCTACACAAAACCAGTGGTGGTTATTCACAGCAGGACCAGCAGGTCCCTCCCACACACAACAGGCTGAGGCAGGTAATGCCAGCTTCTCAAAAAACATAGAAAATATTATCACTAATAAGCCTGTTTGCCTCACTCAGTTGTTTGGCTAACAGGAAAAAATGTGGCGTGAGCAGAACAAGGAGGAATTGGGACCAGAGCATCTTTTGCCTGGAGGTTAGCATAGCACTGGGGTGAAGGCAAATCCCTCAGTATCAGCTAATTGAGAGATTTTGCAATGAATCAGAAACTTGTGGTTCATTCCTATCCTAGACATGCCTGCAGGGAAGGCAGCAGTGTGGGGTGAATGAAGGATTCGCTCTTGAATCAGCCAAGTCCCTTTGCTTTTCCTTCGTTTCCTTGTCTGTGACTCTGACAGCCATTTGGATTTGCTGGTAAAAAGCTCCATTGGGACTGTTCAAGGCTGTGCCACGGACACCAGTGGTGTGCTCCACACCTGTGAGAAATTCATCCTCAACCAGAGAGCCGGGAGAGATGCTCATCAAAGGCTGAAAACTGGAGAGCTGAGATGGTGAACTGGAGGGACTGGCACAGTTCCTGTCAGGAGACCCGGTTTACACCAACAGCTGCATGAAAACTCTGAGACCCCATTTGCTGATAAAGTTCTGTATATGGATCTGTATTGCTGGGGCAAGGACAGCAGTGCCACCCCTGCGGGGTTCTGCCTGGGACTGGTGCATTACATTGCATCAGAGGATGCCTGGCTTATCAGTGTAAAACCAAGTTAAATTCTTCCTCCTTCTGAGCTGGATGTTGGTCCACGATTATGTCATCCCTGTGACAGTGACATTGAAGGAAAAGCCACAGAGGGCCAGGCATAAACAAGTGAAACTCAGGACAGTGTCACTCCGTCCTCACTAAGGTGTTATGTGAGCTCAGCATTACTGAGGCAGCAAAAATACATGGAGGAGAGGCTGATGAAAAGAAACAGTTGCTGTATTTGAAATGTATTGGACTGTTTATCTTTTTTTGGGAGAATTCATTTGATAGACATGGGTTCAAAACAGAATAAGAAATGTTTGAAGTGTTTGAGCTCAAGGACTGCATTATTGCAACGCATGTCTCCCACAGAGGTGCTGAGAGAGAAGCTGGGCAGTCTCATTGCCTCGCAGCCTGTAGCATAAGAGTTAGGGATGGCCACGCAGGGAAGAAAAACAGATCCTCTCACTAAAGAGATCCTAAAAAATAAAGGAAGTAAAAAAGCAAGCATTTTGCACCAGTCAAAACAGGAGACATTTCTGCAGACAGGATCGGGCTAAATATGTCCCAGTGCTTGAGGTATCACCAGGGCTCTGGAAAGGGCCCTTGGATAAATATTGCACGGCCCTGTGGCCATGTTGCTTTGCCCTGGAAACCCTTTTGGGTTCCTTTCATGACCAAAAGTTTTCATGAGAAAATAAGAGCTTGAGAGGAGCTGTGCTCTATAGCAGAGCATGCCCCTGAGTCCCCAGCATCTCTGGAAATGGCAGTAGTGGCATCCTGTGCAGGCCAGCTCTTAGCAAAGCCTCGGCATTGACCAGGAATGCCAGGGAGGGCAACTCCAGCCTTAGTCCCTCCTTCACAAAATGTTTGATCTTTGCTTGTGAGAAGGCAGTGTTAAATGAACCTGGCCATAAATTATTTCTTTCCTCTGGTGAAGAGAGGTGATTTTCAGTTTGAAAGCATGAATTTCTAATCAAAAAGAAAGCTAGTGGGGAAAAATACTTCCAGCACACTCTCTGGAGGTTTTGATGAAAGTGCTAGGGACTAAAATGCAGAGTTGGAGATTGTTATGAAGTGCTGTGACTTAAAAAAAAAGCCATAACCAAGCAAAATCCTGTCACAGTCACAAACAAAACTCACACTGTTATTACCAGAGCAGAAAAAAGATGCTGTATAAAATAACAGAGATTGTTTACACAGGGTTGCTGACACAGCATGTTCCCCAGCTCTTTTCACAAGTAAAGGGCATGCTCTTGGTGGTCTGCTAACAGAATTGGCTGCATAATTTTCAGATTTTCAATAAAGGTATGCATGATTTAGGAAAGGAAATACTTAAGAGAAGAATAGGGATTAATAGAAGGATTTTATTAGCTTCATAGGAACACTAATGTCAAAGAAGTTCATCTGGCAAAAATGCAAGACAACCAAGTAAAGGAACAGAAATTTGTATCATTGGGAAGAATTTTTCTTTGGGGGGGGGGGTTGTTTGTTTGTTTGTTTGTTTGTTTGTTTTAGGGCAGAGTAGGCATAGGTAGGTTTCATTTGTTTGCAAGAAAGGCCATTAGTCTCAAGATAGATTTACCAACTTTTCTAGTAGTCAGGATACCTCTGAAATAATAATGCTTGACTTCACAGTTTGGTTAGCAAGGATTTAATACGTGACATAATATTATTATGGATATATCAACACCCATTCTATGATCCTCTGTGGCTGTTAAATAAGGAAGGCATCAAAATAATATGTCTTGTAAAAATAGCATGGAGTCTGTCTCCAATCCGTGTTTATCACTGCTACTGAACAAAGCTTCACTAGCAAAGCATGGATTAACACCTACTGATACTTAGTTCTCACAGACAAAGATACACTTATGGTACTCTTTTCTAAATGGTAGTTTTACACGAGGTCCCCACTAGCAAAACAGCACAGTATAAGCAGTATTGCTGATATATTTTATTCAGATTGGACACCGTGGATCCAAATAGCCAAAGAGTAAAAGTACGCTTGTAAAATGTGTATTTTTTTGAGAGAATTTCAATTTTGAGAGATATTTCTCTTTGAGAGAATTTCTTGTTCTGTCTGGTTTCCAAAGGAAATAACACTCGTGCAACCACATTGTCTGTGTGTCTCTGTCTGCCTCTGCCTGACTGTTTGAGGTCTCAGCCCATTCACAGGTGCCAACAAAATCTGAAAGGGGGCAGAGGTGTCAACAAAACCTGTTTCATGAAAGCCAGTGGCTGGGAGGAGAACGCTCTTCGTCAGTGTAAGAGAAAGGCCATGGTGCAAAGAGGGGAAGGCTGAAGTCAGAGCTTATAAAGTCAGGCCCTACCACACCAGAGTGAATACAAAGAAGATGAAGCTGTGAAAACCCCCCACAAAGCCAACACTTGATCAGAGCTTGAACGGCACTAGATGTAAATCAGCCAGAGGACAAAAGTCTATGGGAAACAGATTTTCGTAAAACTACCTGAATAATAAATCTGATTATATTGAGTAGCCAGGCATTGGCTACATCCTGTTTTTTATTCACTTCAAGATTTTATCCAAGATGTTTGGTTGCAAAGAGGTTAGACATTAGCACAAACTATGATAAGCTGTGTTATTTAAGTCATGTAGGAACATGTGTGAGATCTTGGTTGCAGCAAGGTCACAACTTTTTATTTTGTGTTTGTAGCAGGAGGAACTAATCTCTGGGGACCCAGGCTGACTTCACAAAATTGTATTCAGTTTTGGATTTGAACCAAAATTCTAGTTTCCAGTAGTGGAAGAACTTGGCAAAATTCCCTTCTGGATTTTCCAATAAAGACTGTAAAAGTAACGTTTCCATATTGTTAGAAGGGAACTGAAAAACCTGAGAAACTGGGGAAGATCTGAAGCATTATTTCACCACTCTCACCCTTTTCCAAGCCACAATCAGTTTTCTGTATACAATGCATGCAGGATGGAGGAAAACACAGGACAGGATTGAAGTTTAGCACATGCATAGCTGACAAGAAAATCTGCAAATGAAATGCAGTACTTGGAATCAAGGGATGCCAGGAGGTATATTTGCCTTGGACTCCTCTACACTTCCGTCCAGTCAAAAGTTTGAATTCACTGCAAGAGGGGAAGCTAGAAATTGCTACATCCATCTCCTGTTTCTGCTTTTATCCCTGTCATCAAGCCAGGAGAGAGCACTGAGGATAGCCTCAATATACAACTGTGCAGTTGCACAACTGAAATTGCGCTTGTTCTCTTTCCTTAAATAAGGCTTGCCTTTCAGGTTTTAAGCATGCCTGGTCCTGGTCATGACTAAATAAGATGAGGGTAAGTCAGGTAACGGTGTTGTATTTTACATCTCTTTTTCTAAGACTTTTTTTTGAGGCATCGTCTTATACTATAGCTCATCCACTTGTTACACAGTGTATCGAATCACACTCTGCTCTGCTTTGCAGTGCTAGATTGTAAGTTAAGCATTTTCCTCTTCTTCACCACACTCCCAAATATTTTGCCAGCAGTCACTACAAAGTTAAGCTTTTTGACAATAGCCAGTCACACCATGTTAATGAGAAAAATTTAGCTTGGGCTCTAAAGTTCTACCACCCACAGACATTGTACCACCCAGAGATGTGTTGCTGTAACCTTGTCTTCTTTTTATTTTCCTTCCCCCTTTCAGCACACGCTAAGCCCGTGAGCCCTCCACGAGCGAGGTTCCCCACAAGCCCCTCTGCCCTTCAGTCCCACCCCCTTGCTTCGCCTCACTGGGAGATCTGTGGGAAAGCACTGGGCTGCTTTCTGTGGGAAGCAAGGTACACAGAGCACGAGCGGGACCAAAATCATGTTTATCCAGGTCGCAGTCTAAAATTCGGGTAGGACTTGCTAGCTATGTTCATTTCTACCTGGCAACTGGAAAGTGTATTTTGGATCTACTGCTTCAAGGTAGTCCAAAATGTTTTCTAGAGCATATTTTAAGATACTCTACAATAGATTTAATGTTGAAGTATTTAACAGTTTCCTGCTCTCACAATTCAAATTACAATTGCTATGGTAGGTGATATAATATTACATACAGTTTTAAATGCTTCCTATGTAAAGTACTCAGACAAAACAGAGAAAATTCTGAAGAAAAATAACAAGAAGTGGAGTGAATAGCGAAAGACATGGATAGAAAACTGCAGAGCACAAAATATGTGTTAACATTACATTTGGTGAAACAATGTCAAGGCAAACCCTGGTAACTGTCCACAACACTATGAGATTGTAAAAAGACAAGGGGGGCAGGTAGGGAGGGCAGAAATTATTTAGCCTGGCAGTCAAAAGCCATTTGGGGGGGTAGTGCCACAAAACCCAAAAAAATCAAAAACCCCACCCCCAAGAAACAAACAAACAAACAAAAAGAGACTGCCAGAACCCCCGCAGTGTACACACTCAGTCATGCAGAAATTGCCTCTCTGGGTCAGCTGCTCGAAGGAGAGATCTCCTGTTGTGCAGGGCCAGCTGCTGCGCCAGCACAAGGGAGATGCAGGAGCCACGGGCACCGAGGCCCAGTGCCTCGTTTTTGCCTCCCAGACAGGATTGTGAAAGTGGAGCCCATTGTTCCTGGAGTCTTTAGACGTTGCTTTACTGGTTGCCTCATTTCCATAAAGCTCCCTGGCCTCCCAGTAACCCAAACTGATTTCATGAATACAGTTTTGTCTGGTTTAGGATTCCTTATTCCCCATGTCCCACCCTCTCAGTTTTGTATGAGGTAATCTCGGTCCCTGTGCAGAAAGATCCTGTTGGAGCCTTAATTAAAAGCTGTGGGCACAATATAAAAGTGTTTTCCTTTGCTCCTCTGAGTGCCAGCCACATACTTCTGCCTGCTTTCCTGTTTCAGCTGAAAACGAACAGGAAGGAAGGAGACATCACAGCCTGTAGATCTGGAATAGGCAATAACATGACTTGTGAGAACTGGGGAGGAGGCTCCTACGCATCTAGAAAACCTGAATCCATGGAAATATAAAATTCAGAGCAGAGAACATAAGAGAGAGTAAATGAGTTCTTCCTTCTTCACCCTCCCATCTCCAGGCATGTTTACATTTCTCTGCATTATGATTGCAGCTTAAATTCTTGACGCAGAAAGTTTACTACGCTTCTCTTCAGAAGCTACTTGTTGCACTTGCTAGATAGTGACCTAGATACTTTTCAAAGATTTGAATTCAGCCTTCATTTTGCAGACTCTTGATAGTCCAGGGAAGGGTGATGACCACAAAGATGAGCCACAAAAAATTTATAATCTCTTGTAAAGAACTTTTGCACCATTTGGAAGCTGAGTTTTTGCATGCGTGTATGAAGTAACCTTGACTGTTGTATGTCACAGCAAAGTTGTGGAATCATAAAAGTGTTAGAGCTAGAGGATATCAACAAATATTTAGCAGTTTTCACCGTCTTCTTGCCATCACAGGCCAGTTCAGACAACAGACCTTCTAGTTGTTTTATTTACCCCAAAGACAGGTATTTTCCTTCAGCTGGGGGAGTCTTCATAGATGGTGCCTTTAAGAACACTTTTTCTGCCATTAAACTTCTGGGTTTTTTCCTCTTCTTTACCATCTTATCCCTGAACTGGCACCAGGCTAATAACTCCTTTATCTCTACTGAAGTCTGGCACCACTATCTTCATTCATTTGTACCAGTGTGGTGATCCAGAAGACACCTTGGTAGCCTCAATGACGCTGTTTGTTGGGTACAACCTTTATTCAGCAGTACATCAGATTTAAGAACTCACAGTTTCCTGTATAAATACTTGCAGGTGCTCCCTCAGAGTCAACAAGACTGATATATTTAGTTCCTTCTAATAAGTCACTTGCTATAGCTCATTAATCACTTTTATTACCCTCTCAATGCATTTGGCGAATGTAGCAATATGGTATTTGAATACCGGAAATAAGACAGCTCATTAATTGAGGCAGTGTCTAAAACCACTTTTATTTTGCTATTCATTAACAAATCTACAAGTAGATTTTAGTTCAACAGGATCTTTGCAGAATTCACTAGCACTGTAAATATTTGTGTAAATAAGTAATCATATTCAAAATAACATTCTGAATAGGAGTTCATACTTGCACAAAAAGGTTTATCTGAACAGTGTGTGGGTTTGTGTCTATTTCATCTGCTTAAGGAATGCATTAAATATTCTCTAAGGTTATTAACCTTGCTGTTTCAACAGAGGCCATATGTAAGAACTATTTTTCCAGTGTGACCTTGACCCTATTTGTGTAAAGCATCCTCAGGCAGATGATTAGCACTGCCTATCATCTCACTTTTCCTTTCCTCCTGTGGGTTACTTTCAATACCGACAAATCAGAGGCGGATTTGTTAGAAAGGGTGAGGGGATCCTTGCAGGATCCCACTGCTCTTCCTATTTTGAAATTCCAATGTACACTGTAATTTAGTTCAAAGGCACAATACTGCTGATGGAGAATAGGAGACAACGAGTTGTGGGGAAAGAGATCCTCCTCTAAGCCTTGCTTGTGGTCAGTCCTGCCAGCCCCACAGCTTTCATCTCTAGTCCTCACACCACACTAACCTGAGATCCTAGCAGTGATCCACTCCGTCTTTTGGTGAAATGTTTCGGTAACCTCTGTCCAAATATCTCCACACTGGTCCTGGCTGTACCAGAGAGCCAAACCCAGGACAGTGATGCTTTGTTTCTTTTCCTCCTCGCTCGCGTTGTGTCTGCACCTTGATGTATTTTAGAATACTTTCAGTGAAAGCAGGTATTGGTTCGATGGTGGGCACAGATCTTTGTGCTGTAGTGTATCTTCCTTTGTTCATTCGTGCTCCTCCAGTCACCATGCCACTGCTGCCTGGGGAATGTTCTGTGGCACAAAACTGCTCCTCAGCTCTGATGCACTGGTAAGGCAATGGAAAGAACAATAAGATAAATGAGATTATGGTTAATAAATCAGCAAAAGACATGAAAGCTGCAATCTTAATTTAGGCTCAAAGATCTGAAAGGACTATTTCAGCAGTGGCAGCATCTACGTGTGCGTGTTCTATGCACAACCTAGAATCACAGGGTCATAGAATCATTTGGGTTGGATAAGACCTTTAACATCATTGAGTCCAGCTGTGAAGCTTGCATTGCCAAGTCCACTGCTAAACCATGTCCCTAAATACATCTACATCTTTTAAATACCTCCAGCAATGGTGTCTCAACCCCTTCGCTGGGCAGCCTGTTCATGTTGAGTATAGCACCCTGCACCTAAGGAGATGTACATCTGTGCCACAGATCATATGGTGCTTGAAATGATTACAGGGAGGAGAAAAAAAGCACAGGCCTGGAACACAGAGATGTTTTCTTCAATCCCATGTTAGTGTGTGTACAACAGAAGGGAATGCAGTGCTCTGATATCAACGGGCACCATTGGGTAGTAAAGACAAAATGCTAAAAAATTAACCATGTTTTTGAGACACAGTCAGTAAATCCTACTTCCTTCCTCTGCCCTACAGGAACAAGGCATCTGCAATGGTGAGGCAGAATTGCAAAACAGCGTTTTTGTGTAGGAAAGTGTGTACATAGGCTAACCTGATGCTCAGAGGGTGGATCTCCTGCTCGAAATGCCTGCTGCACCTCCTTTCTCCCTCTGTGCTTCAACAGACAAGAGACAAGACTGCACTACACACCTCACAAGAGCAGCTCACATTGACTAATCCTGGGTTATGGTGTAGCCATCAGCATGTGTAGGAAGGAGAGCTGGCCATATAACCACATTCCCTGGCTCCTGGCCAGTTTTCCCCAGATTTCTCTATGCCTGTCAGTGGTGTGTTTTTTCTGTGGAAACATCCCATAATGTCACCTGTTCCCTCTAGAACATACCGTGCCATTAGATTGATTTGCTTAATTCATCTGGACATGCTAATGGCAGGTATCAAAGTAGAATAACATTAAAGCAGTAGAGACTACTGGAAACAATGTTACTTTCCAAGGATAGATAACATTTACCAAATTGGACATGGAGAATTTCAGAGTTTGGTCTAAAACTTTTTTTTCTGATTGCAGGTATGCTGAGTTGCTTCTTAAAAAGCAGATCATTTAAAACCACACCTAACTTGGATTAGTATTTCATTCAAAAAGTTTCTATACACTAGATGTTATTCCATGGTTACTATAGATATCTTACATGCTTCTTACAGGGAGGAAGTGTTCTCCTAGTTACCACTGTGCTAATTATTAGCAAACATTCACCAGCAACAGGTAATTACCAAATAATTATTAGGAAACAGAAGCAATCAGGCCACGCAAAAATGTCTTTGCTGGGGTCACAGACGAGAGAGAAAATGCAAAAAAAGGGCCTTTTTAGAAGCTTAAAAAATTAAGACTTAATTCATGTAGAAAAATTATTCAGCACAGCAAACTGAGGCTGCAAATATCTTTGAGGGATGCTGCTGCCCCAGCAGTAACTTCTTGACTCATAAGGACAGCTGCTGCAGGAAGGTTATGATTAGCAGGTTTACACTGTGAGCCTTAAGAGCAGCAATCAGTTGGCAAGGAGGAAAGCAGGCAGCACCACACACCATACCAAACCACTGCTGTTTCCATGCAGAGGTAAATGAAAAGCACTGAGGGACATCAGGGCTGGCATGTACAACTCACTAAAACTGGAGGGAGGGGACAAGAACACAACCTCAAAATTGCTAACTCTTTTGGAAATGTCAATTTTAACTCCTTGTGGCTGAAAAGCTGGACTTTCAAGGTAAGGATATCTTAGTAAGTATATATTCATTCATCCTTGGGGCAGCTTAAACAAGGAACTCCTGTTTCCGAAACAGCCCCCTGTCACATGCAGAGCAGCTGATGGAACAAAGAACCACATTTGTACATGCTCAGAGTGACACCCATGGATACACATTGCTGCCGGAGCCTGGCGCTGCTGGAGAGGCATCGCTCTGTGTCCGCAGAAATCATCCTCTCCTCACGCCCCACAGTGCATCCAGCCCCAGTGCTGGTATTTTGGCTCAGAAGAGTAAAGCAGGCAGGGATGCAAGTGGAAAGGAAATATATTGCATGTGAAACTGATGGATTGCTTCATACTTCGCTCAACATCGAAAAGCTTATTGCTTTTTTTCACTCATAAAAGTGCAAGTTCTCTGAGCTTACCACTTACTATTCTACTTTCACCCATGCCAGATCCCATTTCTAATGTCCAATCAACCCGCTCCACCTTGGGATACTGGCAAGACTTGGGGCTGGTTTTCTCTTTATGAAACAGAGAAGTTAACTCTGTTGGAACAGCTGGGACATAGCTGTCAGTTCCTTTTCATTATCAGCAGCACCCAGCTGGATGTCTGGAATTCACAGACACTGGGGGAGACTCATGTTTGCTTGAATTTTAAAAGCAGGTTGCTTGCTGGGAATGAATACCCAGCAACAGTTGCTCAACGCTGCCTCTTGAAAAAAAGTAAAAGCAATCCCAGTGGCTGTTAAAAAGCAGAAGAGAAATCAAACTGCTCTTCAGTTCAGAGCCTGGTTAGTGCTTGGGGCTTTTGCTTTTGCTGCAAAAAAAATCTGCACATGAAATATTTTTAAAAAGACAAATATCCATAACAAAACCAAAACTAAGAAGAAACACTAAATTCTCATTACTTGAAAATCAGTTCCACTGCCACTAATTCCTTTTGAGGTAAATAATTATACAGCTCTAGTAACTTCAGGATTTGCAGGAATTTTGGATGAGACTCTATTGTTGGGCACTGTAAGATCATAAATTATGTTCTGTTTGCCACATGTCAAATGAGCAACCTATGCTTAATTTATAGTCCAAATACTGTGATTCATGCAGTGGCACTGCTTCTTGGAAAGAGAAAATTTGTTGAATTTCTCCTAGTGGGGGCTTGCAGCTGGTGTCTAGGACAGGAGTTTTAAAGCTTTTCTCTCCCTAATCCAAATTAGTTAATGACTTGGAGGAGTCCTCTACTTACTTGCTTCTCAAGTAAACTTCCTAATTCTAAATTTAGCTTGTCATCTGTCACAAATGAAGGCAGTTCTCTTCTGGGATTTCAGACTGCCTTTTGCAAGGGGCTCCTCTTCATTTTGGCCTTGCTTTCAAACATACCTGGTTTCCCAGGTATATTTTTGTCCACACAAGAAGAGTCCATCAGGAATCGTGGTGGACACCTCCTCAGACATCTTTCTTCTTCCTTTACTTTAGGTTGGGGGTTTTTGTTTGTTTGGGTTTGGGGCTTTTTTTTGTGAGGACAGGGGTTGCTTGTTCGTTTATTGCTTAGACCAAAAATAGCTTGGGCTACCTAGGTGGTCATTTCACTCCCATTTATTACAAGTCTAAGTTATTTTCCACCTAACTGAAGTTGTGACCATCCCTGCTGTTGAGTCTGGGCTACATCACGCACATAACACACTCTTCATAATGACTGAGAAATCTCTGCATGTTCTTCCTATAAAATGGTTAACATCCTGAACTAACAATTACTCAAAAGTACAACCAAACTGTGAGCTTAAACAGCCAGCCTGTGCAGGGGAGGAAAGCAGCTTTTGTAAATGATCGCTTACGTGTAAGCCAAACTGACCAACAAACCCACAAAACAACTTTTATTGTTGTAAAATTATTTTATTGTGTAAAATTACATAAGAATATTATGACAAAATAACTCAGAATACAAAAAGAAGGAATGTAGTGGATATTAATGACCTGCCATTCTTCTCGCAACTCAGAGTGTGCATGGCAAGCTAGGCTCATTCCAGCTAGCCAGTGCTAAATACGATTTATACCATTGGTTGTGCAACTGCCTTCAGCATAACTATTCTAAAATCCCAGGGTAATATTTTCTCCTGACATTCTTCACACTTGTTCTGTGTCACCTGGGAGTTATTTTGTCCTGCCTAATTCTAGAGAACCAGCATCCAGGTCACAACCAGGCAGTAACTACAAATTTTGCTGGTGGTTTCAAAGCATTAACTCATGGAAACACCTTCTTAGCAAGCTGATACACGTGATCAGAAATACATTAGCATTATTACTGTTCAGGATCTTTAGGAAATCCCAGGTGAAGTGAATCCCAAAGTTTAAGCAGGTTTTAGCCCCAGTCTGCAATGCACACTTTAGCCTGATGTTGTTTTTTTCTGAAGTGTTTACATTGCAGCGTAAAAACATCTCTCTTCAGTTATATTAAAGAAGACTATTAAGAAATGCAATCTCACTTCACCTTGTCCCAAAGGCTTCCAGGATTCTTTGTGAAGCAAACGTGCTCTTCTCCAGACCCAAACTTCTTGAGTTTCAGGTGTGTATTTCGATATATGCTTGGCCTGCAGAAGGGCTTCTTTCTTTTTCTAAACAAGGGTCATGGTCTATTAAAAACTCAGGCAGACTGATGATTATATGAATGTCTTTTGGTGTTACTCTTTCTTCAGTGAGGCTTGGCCTCCTGGTGTGTGTATGTTTCTATTCATGGCCACAAGTTTAGAAGAAACAATCTTGCGTCTTGAAAATACCAGCCCTCAGTCCACCTTACCAGAATTCCACTATAGGTTATTGAAGTCCAGTGTCCAGAAACTGGCAGCAATGGCAAGACTGTCAGTTTTAGTTAAATACGGTGCTCAGCACAGCAGAAAATCCAGTTTACGGGCTCATAGCTGAAAAACAAAGATATTTTATAAGAACAAGCAGTCTGGCTGCTCTGTTTTGGGGCCTTGGCTTTGCCAGGAAAAGTTACAGCTCCCATTCGACTGTCGAATATGATCCTGTGAAGAACAATATCAGAAATATAAACCAGCAGTCAGGTATGATTTGGACATAGTCTGGGCATAAAATGGTACTTCTGTTCGATCAGGCATGGTTCCCAGCAAGGTGTTTACCTCATTTTTTGGTTCTGTGTTCATGCTATTCCAACTGTGAGAAAGAAATTGTCAGGGCAGAATTAGAGTAGCATGGACAAGCACATACCATGAGGCATAAAGTTTTCTGGGACAAAGAGATTTTCGCAGACATTTAAATCACAAAATTGTTGAGGCTGGAGAGAATATATCACAGGCATTCAGTCCTTATGGAGGTCATCTTCTCCAAGGTAATCTGGTGTTTCTACCAGATCAGTTCTCTGCACCATGGACCAGCTGGATGGTGCTCAGCTAAGGAGACCAGCTCCATGTATGATGGAACTACAGTTTTACTGATAATTTTAAGTGTTCTAAATCAAATTTTTTTTGTTTCTTTGTTTAAGTACAGCTAGGTTACATGGGACTGGATGAGTCTTGCAAGTTGCTTGAGATGCTGTGTCTTTATGACTGCATAAAGGAAGTCCAAGGACTTGTCTCTCACCACCAAGACAAGTCTCATGTTCCACTCCAGAAGAAATTTCTTTTGTTGGAATGGCCCAAATCAGGGTTAGGAGGTGAGTTAGCAATGGGACACGGCAAATGATGAGGGTGCAGTCTTGTGTGTTCTTCCTGCTTCGCTTTCACTTAGCACTATAACCATGCTCATAAATAGTTGCTGAATTCCTTGTGGGATTTGAACAGGCAAAGGTTGCTTTAAACTACCCTAATAGTTCCCACAGTCCTTAGGACATCTGGCCACACATCCATTTCCAACATAAAACACATTGTCTTGAAATGGTCCACTTCATAATCCCAGAACTTCTACAATAGCAGCAAATATTCCAGCCATACTTTTTCGTCCTTAAACAAGCTTTTATTTGGAATAGGTTCTAAATGCAGAGGAGCTTTTCATAAGCCAATCTGAGTTCTCCCAATTTGAAGGCATTTTTCAAAAAGCAAATAAACATGAAAAAAAACCTTTTGGGATTTCTCGATATGTTTTCTGAAATGTTTTATCAATTACTATATTTCCCATGTGCTAAACCTAGCAGATGGTGTGAAAAGTGCACCTGGCTCCAAACCTGAACTTCAGAACCGATTTCAGAAGATGAACCATGACCCTGAATTCACACACCATTTCATAAGTGCTCTTGTTTCTAAAACATCAAATCTGTGCAAATCACATTCTTTGTACCTTCTTTGTATCTAATTACCTACTTACTTGTACAACAAATACCCTGAAAAAAATAGATTCAAGGTGACACTGAATTTATATTCAGCCTCTAAAACTAGAGACGAGTAGGAGGGACTCAATAAAGAACTGTTCGTACCACCTTCTGTGCCACTGTTGAAATCAAGAGGATCACTAAATCCTCTACAACACCTGGCACATAAAGTCTTATCTCCTTCAAAATCCGCAGAGATATTAATGGAGTTTACCTTCAGAGCCTGAGAAATTATTAAACCAAGCAGGCTGACTCAGTGTTTTTTACCTACATGAATTCTGTGCTACTGCATGGCTCAGAGTGATTCAAAACAAAAGCAGAGATTGCTTCGTCGAGGAGCTAATGCATCCAGGCAGGATCCCCTTTGCATCTGAACATTTTAGAGTCTGTATCAAAGCATTGCAATGAAAATCTGCATGCTTCTGCCTCAATGTGTATATCCAGGCCTCATCATTCAGCAGCAGCTTATCAGCTTGTCTTATGGATCTGTTTCTGTGGTGTTACAGCCCTGTGATGGTGTGTACTCTGCTGCAGCTGAGGGGACACTTGATGGTGCTTTGGGTGTTAAAGTGACCCTGAGTCTTGAAGATACAAACAGGAAAAGCTCTTCATGTGGGGAGACACTGACTGAAGACATACTTCTACAGCTTCTGGTGGAAGAACATATCCCATGGTGGGTGTCTCATTTTGAAACAAGATGATTTCATCATAACTGTTCTAATTCATTATAAATAGTTACCCTGCTCTGGTCAGAACCAGGACAGACTAAATGAAACCCAGCTTTATTCCAAAGACAGGTGACCACTCCGTATAATAACTACCCTTCAAAATGAAACACGTAGTACAGATTAAGTCCTCAGGAAGGACAAGCCTGGACTTTATATGACAGCCTGGCTGTGGGAAAGGTCCCACCTCCAGTGCTCCTTGGCAGTGGAATCAAACTTTATGTTCATCACGGCCAAGGAGAAGA
This sequence comes from Lycocorax pyrrhopterus obiensis, assembly GCA_014706295.1. Taxonomy (NCBI): domain Eukaryota; kingdom Metazoa; phylum Chordata; class Aves; order Passeriformes; family Paradisaeidae; genus Lycocorax; species Lycocorax pyrrhopterus. The sequence goes on from JACSVZ010000001.1 coordinate 18,586,185, forward strand.
GGAGCTGATGATACGCAAGCTTGCTTTTGTGCCTTCCCATCTGGAGTACAGTACAATGGTTTCTGGGATGCATGACCAGGAAGACACTCAGTGCTTTGTCTCTTCCTGCCTTGCTCCTCTCAGCTCTGACAAGGTGAGCCTTTGTGGCAAAGAGGTGATTCAGACCCTTTTGGTTGACTGACTTAATGCAATTCACAGCAAACATGAAATCTGTCACCTGTATCACAAAAGCACGTGAAGACATTGGTGAAAAATAATCAGTGGGTACTTATTTCAGGAAATGTTCCAGGCCAGATTGCATGGAGCGTTGAGCAACTTGGTCTAGTGAGCGACATCCCTGCTCCTGGCAGGGGGTTTGCAACTAAATGACCTTTATGGTCCCTTCTAGCTCAAAACATTCCATGATTGTATGCTTCTACAACACAGAAAGCACGTCATGCCTTTGGTGAAGTGTCACTTAAGAAGAAAAAATGAGATTTCACTTCCTGTATGTATCATGATCAGCAGCTCTGTGATGTGCAGCCAACTTTCCCATATATTTGGAAATAAAAGGATACCTTCTTATGGTAAGTAGTACCAAATGTAGACAGCTCTTATGCTCAATTGTGTCTGTCTGAAGAGGAGTGTTATTATGGTGCAGCACAGAAGATTTATTGCATGGTGGCTTTTTCCTGAAATTAACAGCTGTCTTTTGTTTAAATCATTGTGTATATAAGGAAAATAAAGTCATAAGACATTGAGCACTTCTAGTTCTTAAGGGCACTCTGCGTTGCCTAGGAGAAAGCCTAAAGTTTGCATAACAGTAAAAACAGAGCAGTCTCAATTTTGCAAGTGTGTAGTAATTTTACTGTAGGTGAAAACTCCAAAAGGAAGCCTCTGCTCATTTCCAGCACAATTAGTGAATTGTGTTGTTTGTGACTTTTTGGCACGCGAATGCAAGGAGATATAGTGAGGTACTTTTCAGCTAGCAGGCATCCATTTCCTTCTCTGAGGCAGCAATAATCATTGTTGAAATCTATCTCTAAAAACAGGAAGCCTTATCATTTTGATTTTCTAGCAACCTCGCCCTTTCTTGTGAACCTGACCCTGGCTACGAATCATCTGCTTTGATTCAAGCACGACTGTTACGAGCCTGAAGCGCAGGTATTTCCTATTTTGCTCTAAAGCGCGGACGGTGTGTGCTTAGAAACGTCCCTGCTCAGGGTGATTCACCCAGCCCTGAGCAGGAGCATTGCCTAATGGAGCTTTACACAGGAGACCCACATGTTTATATCATGCTTTTGTTTATGTTTCATTTCTGTGGAGTAGAGGGAATGAAGCAAGATCTCTCGTGCTGGGAAAATATTATCTGAGAGCAAAGCAGAAGGAAAGTGCTGAGGATGAAGTTGCAGGGATCACAGCACAGATGATATTTTTTGACATAGTAGCAGCAAGTAAATTACTCTCCTAGAGGTACTTAGCAAGAGGGCTCTCCACACAGAAGTGCAGCAGACTCACAGCTGCACTGATGTTGTCAGATACATTTCATCCCTTCTCGAATGGATCCTTGGCAGCGCATGCAGGGCTAGGCACACACTTGGTGGTGCTGACTAATTGCTCCTGAAGAGAGGAGTAGCCAGCCAAGACCACTGCCCTCCCAGCATTGTAGCCACTGAAAACTCCAGCCCCACACTGTGTTTCGGCAGCAGAAACATTCTCTGGGATGCCCCAGGCTCTAGGTTACCCTATGGGAGAAAGCCCCTTCACTCTCCACTCCACAGGCACTCTGGTGCCCAGCTGAGGAGTCCCTGGGACGTGTTAGCCTGGGAAACTGCTGTCATCACTTTTGTTCCAGGCTTTTGTCTTTGGCTGGCTGTGAAGTAATCCTGGGGTGATGATGGTAGAAGAAGGGATATTGGGTTGAATGCAAAACACTGTTAAGACTGCTTTGTTCCAAGGAGGACTGGCTGAACACCTCACTAAATCAACCCAGAGAGTGGGCATTTAAATGGCTGACAAGGAGATCCAGAAAGAAATACTTTGAAAAGGATCATAAGCAAGGTCATTGTAGGTTTGCAGTCATCTCCAGTTCCAGTAGAGAACAGCATTTCTGACACTGCTTCTTGCAGGAGTATTACTGCTTTCCTCAAGCAGGCTGGAGAAAGATAATGGGAGGTGGTGTGGGAACTTAGTTTCCATGTTGCCTTGCAGCATTTGGACAACCCTAAACTTACTGTTATCCTGGGATCTTTCCCCTCTGAGTCTCCCACCCACAGTATAGTGGTCATCCAGAAAAGCATTGTGCAGGGATACAAGGGTCCAAGTGCACCAGCTCCATGCAGTTCCATGTATTAACTGAGTTACACTGAGGCCAATGCACCTAAAGACAAAGAGAAGGAGCTCTGGTTTCCCATTCCAGCACTTGTGGCACCCTCTTTATGGCATTGTCTGCTCTGCGCCATTGTTTCTTTGTGGCTATCTGCTCTGTTACAGACATTAGCTGAGTTAGCTGCAGAGCCAAAACCAGGGCTGTGCTGGAAGTAACTGCTCAGCCTTCATCAAAACTGCTGTTGAAATCACAGTCAGTTCCTGAAACAGTAGATAAGACATCTTCAGCAAGCTCCACTCACTGGCATCACTGCTTCTGTCTTTTGAGGGCAGCCTCCAGTTCTCAGCATCTCCTTCTCCTCCTGCCACCTGTGGTCCCCAGCCCCTCCCTTGTCTAAACCCATGGAAAAGTCCACCCAGGATCTCCAGTGCAGGAGCATGTAGGTGCTAACCCTCCAGCCTGCTCCTGGTGCCTCCTGAGCACCTCTGCAGAGCCCTGCATGGCGTGAGCTTGTTCCCCACGTGTCCCAGCATGCCCAGAGTGTCTGGGGAGCTGCTGAGGAAGTGATGAGGGCTGGCCACAAATACAGATTGTGTCCTGGCTGTGAACTTGACAGTCAGGAACTGCAAAATACTTCTGTGGTCTAAAGCAGTATTTTCAGTGCTTTTTATTCTCTGGGGTTTCTTTTGCTTTGTTGACACCAGAGATCACTGATACTAGATGAGAAAAGGGGAGAGGAGGATTTCTCATTTGCAAACATGACACTGCTTCCAGCCGAGGAGATTTTGCAAATCTTTTGCAAGTGGGGGAGCAAAAACTCACCATGGAGAATCCACCAGGCTTTAACCCCACAGTACCTGCATGATGATGTCCAGCTGGCCGACAGGAACAGGCTCTCTTGAGCTTTTTTTCTGCTTACTGTCACCAGGAGGTTTTGAACATGCACAAGCCACACCCCAGGAAGATGTATAGCTGCATGACACAGAACAGAAACTGTTTCTGTGAAAGGAAGAAAACAACTATACAGACTGGGAAGGAAACAAGCAATCTGGGCCAAGAGCCTAAACTCTTTCCCCTGAATGCTTTCCCAATCTCTGACCTCTCATTATTTGATTATCACAAGAGAAATCTAAAGAGTGTATTCACTGATTTCTGAATAAATGCTAACCTGCAACATGGATCATACTTGCATACTTCACATTTTTACCGGTGCATATGGGACCTGAGAACTCTGGCAACATGTTCTGAGTCAACTGTGAAGAGCCAGAACACCTGAGACACTGCTTATTTCAACAGATCAGTCAAGACAGATCAGCCCAAATGTTTCTTGATATTGTATTTTATATTTCTGCTTATTACAGGTTTAATGAATTTAGTGCCCAGCACCTTCATCTGTGGTTTCTGCTATGCACGGCTCCAACCAGAGAGCTTACTACAGGCTTTTCTTGGTCCCATTAGGTAGCAGGTGTGAAGAAGACAGACATGGACGATCAAGTAAGAGATCAAAGGAACACTGCAACAGCACAGCAAGCCGAAGGTATCGCTTCCTTGTTGTAGTTCAGATTTTTGTAGGCAGCAGAGCAAAGGATGTTTTTAAAGGTGCATTTAAAGAGCTGCACTAGAGCCTGCTACTAGAGAGCAGTGGACTCTGTAGTGAATGCACTCAAAATCTGAGGGGAGGCGTTGGGGATCTGGTGGGCCTAGACCAGATGAGGCTCTGGTAGGGAAGATGTGCAGCACCTGGTTGTGTAGTCACACTAGGGTGCAAGTAGTGGGATGTAGACAAAATGGTATGCCAGGAAGAAGGCAGTCCATGGTGAAATCTGATAAAGGAAGAAAAGGCTGCAGGGGTTGTGCCCCTAAAGCAGAAGGGTAGGGCAGCTGGTGACAGTTTGGGAGGGAGAAACAAGAGATAAACAGCCTCTTTCATCCCCAGCCCTTGTGGTATACAGTGATGATTAAGATCTGAACTGATTTATAATGACTGCAGCTATTGCTCTCACTTATCCCCATTCTTTGCAACATAACCCCCTTCTCTCACCCCAGCCATCACTCTGCTCTTATTGACCATGATTTTGCATAAGGAACAGGCTGACCTTCCTTCCCACCCACACACATTTGTCAGCTTTTTGTGTACAATACTGATTCTTAAATCCTTGGGCACCAAATTTCTTGCTCTAAAATCTTCCAAAGCACTCTTGACAGTATTGTTTTATCTTTCTAGTCTGTCTATCTTTCTTTATCATAGTGCAGAAATTCAATCATTGCATGTAGTACAAATCTTATGTCTCAGTAAATTTTACATTTTCTCATGCAACGGGGATGTGCATGCACAAATCCTGGCTTTGCATGTCAGATGTTGTACACGTCAGTCACACACACACGAAATTGCAACTCTGTCGGAGAAGCAGGATCCAAGCAAACAGTGTTACTGGCAAGACCCTGCACTGCTGCTCTCACATATCCTTGGCTGCTTGAGTCCCTGAGAATTGCCCGGCTCCTAACATAATACGTCTTTTATAAAAGAAAAAAACAACCTTCCCTTTCTTTTTCTGAGGCCATGACTTAGGCTACTCACAGATATAGATCCAGGAAACCCAAGAAGGATGTGGTTTTTTAAAGCAGCACTGACAGGTAGTGTGTAGGCAATTAAATCATTATCACAGTGTTTAAGCCAGGTTACTGAGTTGCACAAAGGAGTAGGCAAGAAAGTGGTAGAAAAGACACCGTTCCTTTTGGTTTTTTGGACAAGCCTAGAACTCCAATCTCCTTAAACAGAATAGTTACTGAATTATTGAGAATACATGCATACTAAGAAATACATACTAATTCTGTCTGCAATACAGCCCCTGTGGACCCAAGAAGAGAGACTGTTCAGAAGAAGATTGTCATTTTTTACATGGGTAGAGCTCTGCAGGCCAGCTGACTTGCTGCACTCATGCCACTGCTGAGAATAGCCGTCTCCCTCCATCTGGGTGCCTTGCTTCCCCACAGAATGGAACAAGTGGAATGTTCACCATACCAAGCAAAGGTGTTATCTTAGCACCCTGCTCTCAGAGTGCTGGCAAAAGGGAGGAGAGAAAAGGAGGAAGAGTGAATCCCCTCTCAGAAGTAATATGGATTTGCACCATGCAGTCTTGCCCACGCCTGCTTCCTCGTTTCCTTCAGATTGTACAATCCATCTAAACTGATTAACCAATGGGATAAAAATTCGCAATGTTCCCAAGTAACAATCAAGTCTGTATTAAAGATAACGTTTTAAACTCCTTCCATCACCAGCTTTTTCAAAGTGAGCATGACTCCGGCTCAGCCTGGTGCCCTGGCCACTGTGCCATGCATCCCTGCTGCTGGCAGGAGCTCTCGGCGCTCTCACCTGATCCCATCAGCTGCTTCCTCCCCTGGGCAAGCCTCCGTGGGGCTGCTTCTGCGCTGGTAGGCAGATACAGCTTCTGTGGCCCCCATCTCAGCTTGCCATGCCACCTCAGAGGGGAGGTACTACACAAAACCTGAGCTTTCCTCATGCCCTCTTTCTGGCACTTCATCCTATGGCCATCAAAGATGAAACGGGTCCCAAAGACCAGGGAAGAAAGAATGGAAATGAAGGTGAGGTGTATTTTCCCTCATCCATCTGAAATTTATTCTACACTCCTCACTTTGAGAAGAATTGGTCTATCTCACATTCCCTCACTCTGATTGGGTTTTTGGGTTTGATTAAAAAGAGCCACAACCTAAAAGAAATCAAGGTGGCAACTAGATTTTTCTCTTTTTCTTTAAAAAGCCAGAGTAGACACAAGGAAGTGTTATTATAAGGAATATTCCCAGGTGAGTTTTCTATTGATGTCCTAGTGTGGTCTGTATTTATTAACGATATATAATGCCTGCTCTCAGTTTAGTGGGTATTTTTGCAGTTTATGCAAGTGTGATGAAGAGATGCCAGTGTTAGAGTTGTGTTTCAGTCCAGCAGGGTGGATAGGAAGGAAACAGAAGGTTCAATGATGGCGAGGTGTGGATTGCTGATACCAACGCATGACTTCTGAATTTACAGCAATCAGTAAAAGATGCTCTTTTGCTTTAGAAGGAGAAGCATTTCTTGAATGGTGGGAGGTACATGATGGTGTTTTTAAGAAAAGTACATGATGGTGTTTTTAAGAAAAGCTTTTACTCTCACTTTAACAGGAGGAGAGTTGGAACCCCAGCAGACTCTCTTTTAAGCACTGAGGAGAAAATAAAGTTTCAGAGTATTGGCATATATTTTTTGAACTGAAAATTGCTTGATATTTTTAACCTTGCAAACATTTTTAGCATCCAAATTTGTTTTAGGTGATTTCCCCAGGCAATTAGGTAAAGAAAGTAGCCCAGAATTATTCATCTTTATCTTTCTTCATGCTGTGCCTGGTGGCAGAGTGTTGTTTTTTAGTTTCCCATGCTTTTTCATCAAAAATGAGAACACTGAATTCTTCATTGAACAATGCAGTTTTGCAATTTTTTTTATTTTTGCAAATTAAAATCCTGGTTCAACACAGTGTTAGCTTTGGATCTAGCAGCTTGTGTTAGTATTGGACCCAGAAGCTAGTGTTAGTATGGTGTAGGTTTGGCTGCTACATTCCTCCAGGTAATGCACAGCTGGCAAGCCTTAGATCTTCATGCACAAAACAGCTTTTTCTGTAGCACAGCAACCAGAAAAATATACAGGATTAAGTTCATCCACCAGGTTTGTCGTGGTGGTTGAGCTCCTAACGTTGTTCAGTGTTCCAGAAGGGTGAGGATCACCGAGTGTTGATCATGGAGAGTGGTAGGAGCAATTTTTGAAGAAGACCAGAGGGGAAACACACACAGAACAAGAATGAGAATGGAGAACAAGCGGAGAAAAGAGTTGAGGGAGAAGAAAGAAAATGAGAAGCAGACAGCACAAGACAGAGAAATAAGTAAAACACAGTGGTGAATCGCAGGCACAAAAGCAGAAATGGAAGTGAAAGAGGGGGTGTTTCGAAGGGACACTGAGCACCAGCCCCAGTCACACTGGGTCAGCATTTCTCAGCCATAAGGCACTCAGGTCCCGTACCATTCCCTGGCCCAAGCCCAGAGCAGAGGTCTCTCTCATGACTGCAGCTAAGGACACTGCTGTGCCAGCCGCCACAGAAGCAGTCCTGCTCTACTCCCCTTGGTCAGGCAGAGCCATCCTAAATGAGGCACTCTAGAAAGCAAGGTTACTGCAAAATAAGGTGGGAAATCCCTCCTGGCTAAGAGAAATAGCCTGGGGTCAAAACATGCAAAACCTCAAAGCTTTCCATCGCTGCTGTTATCCCTTCTGATCCATTTTTATGCCGAAGTAGCTTCAGGTATGGTTACTGCAGTTGGCTGAAATTAAGAAACTGAAAAAACATAGCATAGCCCTTCCACACAGTCAGTAGGCTCCCAGCAATTATCCAGCTGACTGGGAAAGAGGATCCTTGTGGAGTCACGGTCATTTGTTTTTTTCATTCTGCTTCGTCAGCCTTTCCTCTGTCTGTGTCACAGAAAAAAGTCAGTTGCCTGAAACAAACTCCAGTTGATCTGAAGTCTGAACTAGCCCTGACCCTAATGACTCATTCCCATATTTTCCCTATTTGTTCACTAGCCAAGAAAAGTTCCCCTCCGTTTGCCAGATTTTCAGGATTTTCAGAATTTTCAGTACTTGGGCTGTAAGTTTGGAGACATTTTCTTTGTGGATAGTTTGACTTGATCTTTTTATTTGTTCACCTTTCTCTTTATATGGTTATGTAGTGTGATAGGCTGGAGCAGACAGGAATGTGCTCCTTTAACCCTTGCACACTTTCACATCAGTGAGAGATAACTTGGAAGAGGGAACTCTCTTCTGGATCCCAAGCAACACATCCTCATATTCAATTACCCTCATAGCTCTAGGGGTTGTTAGTGAGGCCAGTGCTGCTTCTTCCGAAGTATTTGTCTAGCTGTACTGTGTGAATCCAGAGGAACAGCTGGTCTACATTTCTCTAGAAATGGTTATCTCTGAGCAGATTCAACTAATTTAATTTCTGCTTTGGTTTTGGTCTGTCTGGTCTCCATGCCACCTCACCACTGGGACAGCCACACTTAGAGCAGAGCTTTCTTTTGAAAGATGTCAGTGATTCATACGCTCCTACCACATCTCTCTGCAGCCCTTCAAAAAACTGCTTTACTTGCAGAATAAAACCCAAACCAGAAATAAGAACTTCAAAACCAGTTTGCTGGTGTAACACATTAAAAAAATTAATCATGCACTCAGTTTACACACTCTTGTTTTGTCCACACAAAAGAATTGTGATGCCACTTTTGTTACACTATTCAATACTCTTACACTGTTTCACAGGCTGGTAGCTTCTCCTGTCAGTGATAAGGTACACAGAAGGACAAAGCATCAATGACAAAGCCTAAACTTTTAATTCAGGAACTCATTTAATGGTAAGACTTTGACAAAGTTTGAAAAAAAATACTTTATGACTGAATCAGTCTTGATTTTTAGAAGCCCAGACTTTAACCAGGCTGCTGCTTTCTTAACTGCCCATTGATTTGTGTTCATGATAGGCTATATTTTTATAACTTCTGTCAGAATAATGTTTAAGGCTACCACAAAAATCCATTCCAACCCTTCTTTTTGCGGTGACCTTTCCGTGCAGATGTTCTGCAGTGAACCCAGTCCCCAGAAAACCCGATGGGGATGAGCCAGGAAATGAAATGCTGAGAATCTCAGGCTTGATCTGGAAGGCAGCCAGGGCACACTCCCGAAAGCAAGCAGCAAGGTTTCTGCCTTGAATGTAGGTCACCACTCACTTATGGAAATTCACTGCTCATGTGAAGAGTGCCATGAAGCAGTGCTTTAGGGAGAATAGACAAACATGTAATGCTTTCTGTGCAGTAATTACAGTGGTGTGAGGGGGAAGGCTCCCAATTGCTTTGGCTTTTTCTACTCCTTTTTCACCACCTTGGTAGAAGCGAGACGTGAGATCTGACATCACTAGAGAGCTTCCTCAAGGGCACATTTCACTTGGAAGAATAGTTTAAATACAAAATTTCTTTATATAAATAAAGCATCTGTCTTTTCTCTTTTTAAACAGATTACATCCAAGAAGTTGTTCCAGGCTAAATTGTATTATCAAGGTGAGGAGATGCCAGTGAGCTGATCCCCCCATTGCCTCCAGATCCCTGCCCACAAGCCTGCCTGCAGCAATTGCTGGGGATCCTTCCTCTCTTGAGGAATACAAACACACACACGCACATGCACAGATATTCCTCGTGGAGATCTGACTTCTCATGGGCTCTGCTGACACAAACTGCAGAGCATGCTTACTGTTTGCACATAACCACACAATTAAATATGCTGGTATTGTGCTCTGAAAGCAAGGAAGAAACAACTGGTGTGGTCAGAGCTGACAAACCTTTCATCTATTTTCATTTCACTGAGTCATTATGCTCATCAGAAGAACATAATCTTTCTTGTATGTCATTTAATTCCAGGGCAGTAATGCCCAGTTCTCTGCCACTTTGTCATCCCTTGTTTTGGAGATGCGCCACCAGTCACTTAATGACCTGTTCTGCTGGCCACTGTCATCACAGTGTGCCAACACCCTGCGCATTCGATGAACCCTAATTTATCTCAGGCATGATGATGCAAAGAAAATGTAAGTGTTCAAAAAGAGGTCTCAAGAGACACCACACTAAAGGACTTGTATTGGTGCTTCAGTCTCAGATGAAGCCATCAAGGTCTTTCATATTGGCTATCTGTTCTGAAAAGACAGCATCTCCTCTGGTTAATGGTCCTGTTCCTGCCTTTCCATCCTCCAAAATGTATATACTGCCCTTTGCATTTACATTGTGCATTTTTCTTAGTCCCTGCATGCATTCCTCTCTGTAACACTAAATCTTTTGATAAAACGACTTTTCTGTCCACCATACCACTAACAGTTGCACTTCCCAGAAATACACTCCTGACAATGCAGTTTGGCTGCATGATGCACACCAGTGCTAGAGTCCTAGCACTGTAGCTTTGGGCCTCAATCAGGAGTTCCCCCATGTCTGTGACAACAGTTAGTATAAAAAAGGGCCTTTTATTCACCTGCATAACAGGGGCTCTAAAAAGAAAGGATTCTGCTTGGCAGACAAAAGTAGGACATCAGGCCCCAATCTCATACAGTCTCAGTTCTGGCTTAACATCATGATTATTTCATCTTTCTGGGAAATATTCTGGTTGGAGACATGCTGCATCTCAGTTCAGTTGCTCCCAGCTAAGAGGAGAAACTCATACAAGTGAGTTTTAGATCCTGATTCTATTTAATAGAATTTTTCTATTTAATAGATTTTTTAAATCTTCTATTTAATACAATTTTTAATACAACTGTCAGGACAAAATGCTTTACTGGCCAATGACCATTTCTGAAGAAATACATAGAGGATTTACGGAGGACATAGGGACCTACATCCCAAATTAAACTGGAAAATAAAACCAAAACAAAAAACCCAAACACCAAACCACTAGCTCTGACTCTTGGGGAATTTTCTTCCTTATACTCACTGGTTTAAACTCCTCCACTCCTAGAGATGCAACACTGAGCATGCCTAGAAGTGCCTTGCTGCTAACCTGGTTGAACAGGTTGCCATCCAAGCCTAATCAGTAATCAAGGATTGGAATACAAATTCTCTGCTCTATCAGTCAGCAGCCTGCCAGACAAATCTTCCAGTTAAATCTCCCAGGCTTAGTACAGTTAGTTACACTGTTTCTGAAAATGGTCAGCATTTCATCGCAGGAGCCAGGTGCAACCACAGCCCTTTCTGTAACATAAATCCTGAACGGCCTTGTCACTTGTGCTCCAAAAAAGTTCCTGCTGCTCTAGCCAGAGTCTGGGCTCCAGCACTACACTCAGCACTTTTAACATCCTCACAGCCCTGGTTGCTAAGATGGGGACAGATATGCTGTGAACTCATCACATGCTGAGAAACATCATTCAGGGTTTGTGCAATGACACATACAATGAACGGTCCGTGGGACTTGTCTACAAAGCCTCTAGCTCCAAAACACAAGCCTCCACCTATTTAGCACAGGAATAGCTCCATTAGATGATAATATCAGGAAATTATGTACTTTATTCAGACACCTACAGGAGAAGGGTACAACAATATGTGTCTATTGAGAAAAAAAAAATAAAATGCCCCAAAACTCTTTGTGGAAAGAGCTGATAGACCTTGAGTTCTCAAGGGGTAAATGATCTATGATCCACTCATCTGAATTATTTATCCTCCATTCATCTCTATGCCCTCGAGAGGTATTTCTATTATGCAGCTCTAGTTATCTAAAATTTGGATATCTAGTCAGAGTTGATTGTCTAAGGTCACTTAATAGTAGACATGCAGAGAACTCCAGAGGAAGGGCCACCCCTCCCACCTTAGACATCTCCCTTCGACTCTACATACTGACCAGAGAAGAAGCTGAAACAGCTACTTCAGACTAGGCAGCTACCTTAAAATGCTGCATCCCCAGATACCACCCTGGGTATGCAACTAGACCCTGGTGTGGGTGCAACAGAGAGCCTATTGCTGTCCCATGCTGGGCCAGGGCTTGTTTCAGGCAGGGCACCCTGCTCATTCCTGCTCCCACTGCCAGACTTGCTCCAGAGCCACAAGTACCTGGCTGAGGAAGCATACTTTCTGAGTGGAGCAAGAGATTAATGGTCTGGGAAAGATGGTGAAGGTGATGAAGATGGGGTGAAGGAGAGAGAAGAAAAGAATTCTCCTCTCTCCTCTCTCCTCTCTCCTCTCTCCTCTCTCTCCTCTCTCCTCTCTCTCTCCTCTCTCTGCTCCTCTCCTCTTATTCTCATTGATATTGGCAATCTCATTGACAGCCAGGCATTGTAAATCCCTTCCCATCACATCTCCATCCTCGTACCAGCTCTTTTGTTACTGTGAGTGGGCATGTGAGATATGGCTGCCAAAGCAAAGCTGTTGGAGGGAGGAGAGGCAGTGCTGCCCCATCTGCAGACTGGAACACACTGCTCCCCATGCTGGAGAAAACAGCCTCCACGAGGTACTTATGGGAAGGACAGGAAGACAACCAGCATTCAGATGTCCTGAATATGCAGATTTATATTTGGAGGCTGTTAGAAATAAAATATTTTAAAGCAATCACATTAATCAGCGACTTCTCATGTATTTTCTGCAATGAGACCCAAATGAAAAGAATCACAAGTGCACACTGCATGTAAAGGTTAATCAAAGACAGCTTCTTCTTTTGGCAGCTACATTCTTCTGCTGGTCTTTGCCAGGAAGCATTTACTTCATTGTTTCTCTTTTTTTTTTTTTTTAACTATATATGTGCAATCCCCATTCTCAGGTTTTCTAAAAGCTATATCACACCCATTTAATATACATGGAGAAGAAAGTGTTGAACCTGTAACATTTCAAAGCTACTTTGACAAATGGGTTTTCAGTAGTTTTGATTGAGACTTTTCTATATCTTTTGTAGAAGGTGCTGACTGATCCTTTGTTGCAGACATTGGAGGTAATCCCTTTAAGAAAACCACCTGAGCTAGCAGAAAACTGGAGAGCAGCCCCAGTCTGTCAAGCAGCTGTACAGGCTTGTTGATGTATTTGTGCTGGGGACAATGTCTCTTACACACTGCCCAGCTGGGAAGCATTTGGAAACATTTTATGGACAGATTCAGCATTAAATGGTGGGTTGACTGCAGACTGCAGTGCAGGATTGCAGCATCTAAGCCAGCTTTCAACCAGCCCATACCATCTTTAGAAGCCATTTACCTGGTAATATTCACCTTGGGGAAGCATAGATGTCGCCCGTGCTCTCATTCACCCGAGCAGATCACCTCACACAGCTTCAATCACAGCTAAGCTATCATAGAAGCCCTGATTGAAGAAGATGCAAGAGAAGAACTAAATCAAAGCACCACCATTCAGCTGGACAGTGTCCCTGTCTCTCTGAGTGCTGCTCCTCTTCGAGGTGGAATGCGTCTGTCTGTGTGGGGCAAGGCTTGTAGGGCTTCCCGGACCCTCCTCCTGCTGTGAGCCAGTGCTAGGATAAATCCATGTGGTGATGCTTGGTCCTTTGGTACAGCAACAGGGCTGACCTTGGCTGTACTCTCTGCCATAAGCACCACACTTCCCATAAACCATTAATTTTTAACTTCTCTCAGTCTATGCCAGGAACTGAATCACTGTAAAATAACTCATACTCAATTTGAAAAGAGGCTGAGATAAACCAAGATATTATCTTTCCTCTTTGAAGGAATTTTACTGTCCAAGATCTAGTAGGTACAGTAGGACTATTTTCACATTCCACCATCTCTATCCTTCCTTTCTAGCTCCTCACTGGACTTTTATCATCACAGAAAATCTCAATAATTTTCCTCTTCATATTCTTACACCATTTCTAAACTTTGCTCTCTGAAATTTCATCTTGTTTAAATTTCTCTTTCTCTACATTTTCCATTACTAGAAAGGTACAAAGGCTAAATGAGGTGAATGAGAGTTTAACCCTACAAGGTAATTGCACTTTCCCAGTCAAGCCCTGGTTCTCAGACTCAAAATTCTTACATTAAAGTTTCCCCTTCAAACTTAGAATAGATGCAGCTAACATGCCCAAAGTTTTGCTAAAAAAAGGCAGATTTCTGAGTTCCTTGGCCAGTTCCATACTTCTGGCTCTGCTTTTGAGATACATCAAGTGATCATGCTGTCTGCTTTCAAATCTTCACCTGAAATGAAAGTCAGTTTCCACCTTGATTTCTTATCCATGTTTAGACTATTTCTTTTAAAATTTCTAGTTAATCTAGTAAGTTTGCATGGAAGACACAAATGAGATCAAAAGCCTACTTTGGCTGCTTTTGTTTGTCCATGCAAAGCAGCAAATTTTGTAACCTCAGTGTTTTTTCTCCTTAGATGCAGTGGCTTTAAAAGCAGTTGATACCATTGAAGCTTGTTATCTAAATACTAGTGACAGTAAGACGGCTACAGCACAGCAGAAGGGAGGTGGGGTGTTCTGCACCTGAGCTTAGCCACGAGACAGGTTTGTTGTTCTTGTGCCACACGACCCTGTCCCTCCAACTGGCTGGGATCCATCCAGAGTCTCCAAGAAGGGATAAAATACTGCTTCAGTTTCGGCATGGAAAGATTCCCTGCTGTGCAAAAACCCACAACTACCCAACCCCTTGCAGGGACTGGCAATTTTGCTGGAGGTCTTGATCATGACAGCTTGTCCATCCCGGTCAGGAAAAGGTGGATGGATGGAGTAGCTCTGGGAAATCTGTATACCACATGTTGCCAAAACCCATTCAGTGAATGGTTTCCATCTTCCATGTAGTTTCATAATGATTTTTCACAGTATATAAACTGGAGAAGGTCAGGATTTCTTCTGATGAAATGATATTGGTAGTCTGTGGAAAAGTACACTTTTCTTGCAAATTGAACACTTACTGCAGAGGACTAATTTTAGTATAACTTTGACCAGAAAAGGTCTGTTAGATACAGACAGGTAAATCTCATCTAAGAATAGTTTTGTTTTAGTCATGGAACTAAATTCACATTCCCTAAAACAAAACAAACAAAACAAGGTGAAGGAGAATAAGAGAAAAAAGAGAGAAGGGAAGGGCTAAGATCTGATAAATGTTGGAGATTGTGACCTATTATGAAATTACTGTGCTGTGAAAATAAAAGTTTGTTCTGTTCTGCTTAGGAATTTAGGTACACAAGACAAACAGCATTTTTCTGTTCAAATACAGCTTTTCAGTGGAGCAAATACATTGGTAAACGTCACAAGCTGTGCTCTAAAATTTTTTTATTCCATCAAATTCTTCTCAGTTTCTTTGGACATCTCTTGTTATCTCCTCAGTGAACACTAGCTTATAACTTTTCTATGTATGCTGTTTGTCTCACTGGTGGTGTAGGACAAAGTACAGCCATCCAAGATGTGTCTCCAGCGATAAGATGATTCGAAACTGTTCGTATGACTTATGTGCTGCCTGTCCCTACAGATACTTTATTTTGCTTCACAGCTGCCTTTCCAGATTTTATGTCATTGCCACTTACCATAGTATTTGTTGTGTGGGCGTATTGCTAGCGAACACAGCCTAAGTAGATTTACTTTAAAGTGCTGTGAGTTTAAACTGCAGTAAGTTATTATGGCTTATCAAAGTGCAAATACTATGTTCCTACCCACATGACTCTTGCAGGGCTGCAGGTCTTTAGACTGGAGTCCCTTCCTCCTGCCCAGTTAGTATAAAAGCCTAGGCAGAGAACTAGGCATCTATTTATGTTTGGAAAGTTGAATCAATGAGTTCAAAAGGAATTTAACCAATATTTTGAGTTTGTGTGCATATGTATAGCCGTGGTGTATACCAGTAAAGGTTCTTTATCCAAAAAATTCCTTCTTTCTCTTTCCTATTCCTTCCTCATCTCCCCTCACCACAGCCCAAGTGCACAGTAAAGGTCACCCATTAGAGGAGCTGGAAACAGGAATACAGTGTATCAGAGTCTACCTGTTTTGCGCTGGCAGAGCAACCCATGAGGAGATGGCACAAGATGATGTCAGCCCCCGGGATGGTTCAGAGCTGCCTTCCCATCGGCAGCCTCCCATCCTGACCTTGCTTTTCTGATCTGACAGCCAGTGCAGCTCAGAGCCCGACTGTGCAGATGACTTTTAACAAAGCCCTTTGAAAATTAGTGTGGCCATTTCCATTCAGGAACCATGTGAGTGTTACTCAGGACCTGCACTGAGGTACATGAGACCTAGCTCTGGAAATACAAAGCTGGCTATTTTCTTCAGCTGATGGGGAATTTTGCCTTTTTTTTCTTCAGTTCCTATTGCAATTTTTGTCATCACCAGACAAAGAGACCTTGAATTCTGGCAGGTAGCATGGAGGAACTGGGAATCCCTGTTCCTCATTACAGGATTAGACTGAGCTGTTCCCAATGTGTTATGAAACACTGCAGTGGGGTCACAACAGGAAGAACAACCATCATCAGCAAGTAAAACACAGGCGTTCCTTCCTATTCTAAGATTTCAGAACTTCCTTATCCTCCAGCTCAAAATCCTCTTACAGCTCTTGCATTTATTTAAAGCAATTTTTTTTTATTATTGCTGCTTGGGCCACATTAAGGACTCAACTCCTGCTCAGTCTTTCTGCATGCAGAATTTGCATGAGAAACAGGCAGAAGGAAAATAAAAGATGCAGTTTAATCAATCTTTAGTGGGGACCGTGAAGTCTCTGGTCAAAGGTCTGCAGACTGTGTTAGGTACTCTTCTGGTTCCATCTGAGATCCTGCCAGAGCTCCGTGTCATGTTCATTGAGCCTCATTTCTCTTTTTCTAATTACGTATGGTGTGCCATCAGGATGGAAGGTAATCTCACAGCCTATTTAATATGTACCTGTTGACTCCCACACAACAATTTAATCAGAATTTGATAAGGTTTGGAGGCAATCCATCTGTTTAGAGGCCAAACAAATATAAGCAGTCTGAGAAATTGCTCTCAAAAACCATAAAAGGGATTATTTCCAACTAGGTGCAATGCCCGGGTCAGATCCTATTCATTTTATTTATATGAGCAGTCAAACCATGAATGGAATGACATGAGTGCACTAGGTAAGCACGATCCAACCTATTATATTCAGCTCCCTCAATATGCTTAGTCCTCATTCATCAAGAGTTCCAAGGACCTTTTGACCACAGTCAGACAGCACAAACAGCAAGTTTAAGCACAGGATTATCTGAGCAGTTAAAATTAGACACCTGCTTAAGCATTTCCTGAGTTAAAATTCAGAGCAGTTCTTGGGGTTTGGTCTTCCCTGCTCTTATTTGTGGATACAGAGGAAAGTCTTTGTGAAGATGTGGCAGCTTCCAGCCTTCACACAGATTAATATGATACAGTCCAACATTTTTTTGCCAGCTGGGGAGTTTACCGTGTGAGAATTTCTCCAGCTGCACAAAGAGAATCAAATCCAGTTACCCCCATGAGCTGGATTTCTTTTCTCCTTTAAGGCTGACTGTCTGCACAGGCAGAGATGTAAAAGGGCTATTGCGTAAATCCAGGAGGATGGATGAGAAAGCTGGTTCCCAGGTATATTGCAGCCAAGTACCACTGCCGTTGGCTGCAAAAGTGATGGTTGCAGCTCCTGGCCAGGGCTGTGAGCAAGGAAAGGGAGCAGGGCAAGCAGTAGGCACACATGGTGCCAGAGCAGCATGTGTGCCTTCATTCACCACTCTGTGCTCAGCACCCCCTTTTAGCAGACAGGTACAGCACTGTTCCATCATTTGGAGAAAAAACTTGGGGAAAACATCATATCTGAACATTTTTACTTTATCCTTAGTGCTCTGAGGTAATTAATACTTGAGCCCACTACACAGACAGCTGGTAGGTTGCAGACGACCTCCCAGTGCCCACCATGTATTTCCAAGTGCTCAGCTTTTGTTTCAGGGTCCTGTAGCTGCTCCAGCTGCACCAGCCCTCAGGGCCTCCGACTGCAAAGCAACCTCTGCAGCTCCAGGATTATCTGGCTGTCAGGGGCAGGGGCTGTTGATTTTCAGGCTGCCTGGCTCCTCAGGCAGGATGCACAGCACAGTGATACAGGGTAGGTGTACACCACAGCCTCACAAGGTTAGTCAGCAGCTATTATTAGCCCTGAGCTGTTGATCCAGTGACCCTTTATTTGCCTCTGTAGGTCAGGTACAGACTGCAGAAAAACTTGCAAAGGAGTGAGCAGTGATGGACAAACTTCAGAGGACAAAAACACTGCGACCCAGATGGGTCAGCCTCCCTCAGCCTTCTTCAGTCTCCATCCATCCTGGGTAAACAAGAATTGGTGCTGGGTTGCTAAGAAATGGTCAGAAAAGGAAGGCAGCAACATAAATTGTAAATTGTGACTTTTCTTCAACTTCCAGTATAAAAATACCTACAGCCTGAGGATTTGATTGACAAAATCAAACCCATTGCATTGCATACCCCTTATGCCCATCGCCTCAGATTTTGTAGCCTTTATGTTACAAGTTGCAGAACACACACAAGTCTAAGAACTGACGTTCATTTTGCAAACAGCTGTTCTGATTGAAAATGGCACTGCTTTGACTGCCTGTCCCTGCCCCAAAGTGAAGATCACTCCCTGAACTCCACACATACATAGAGAGAGGGCTTGTGTGAGCTTCTCCTCATCCTCGTCAGAAAAAAAATGCACTGGGCTATTCCACCTTGCCCAGAAGAATGCTGATTTACAGAACAGGTAATGCAGTAAAAATTAGGCTATTTGAAAATCTTGCAAATAAGGCATTCAGAGTCTCCAGACACTGTTACAAAACTTGAAACTTGAAATTTATCAATCAAAAATTTTCCACACTAGCACTAAATGATTCAGAACATTTTATTAAAATCTGACTGTGAAGTAAAATGGTGCTATGCACAGACACCCACGGTTTTTTTCAAATCCACTCTCAGACTTGACTCCAGTTTTGCACATTATCACTTCTTGTGTCTAAAGAGCTGAAATATATCAAGACTTCTTTCTCCCAGCAAGTATGAAGGAATAATACCTGAAATCATGAGCCCAGTAACTAAATTAAAGCACAGCACTGAAAACATCAGGTCATCAAAATTCTTACACTTCTCTGTGTTAAAATGCTGCTTCTTTGAAGGCACTGTTTAAAACAAAGTTAGCAAACTTCACCAAAAATACTAGCACTACAAAATGCAGCTGGATTGGATTAAAAAGCAATGGATATTTCCTCAGATAAGTGCTTGCCCGCAAAATTTCAACTCTACAGTAAGCTTTATGGATAAATTAATTTTTTAGCAGACATAAGCATCTGAAATAGGAAAATTTAAAAAATAACAGGCACAATGGGCACATCCAGAAGATGAATACACTTATCCACAGCAGTTCATTTTCAGCAAGTCAATCCAAAATACTCTTTCTTACGCATTTATCTTTTTTGTTTTCCTCTTGACAACTGTGAATTTTGTTTAATATTCTTATGAGTTTGTCTGCTTGTGATTCTGATAAAAATAATCTTTTTAATCTAAGCTGAAGTAGAATGAATTAAACCCAAGCTTACATTAGCATATAAATGACTCTTACAGAGTCAGTGTGATGTTTATTGTAAATGGTTGTTGAAATACAGCATGATATTTTGCATGTTCAAAAAAGACTAAATTTCTAGTGTGAAATACCATTTTTATTACATAGGTATGCATTGTACTATGGTACGGAGTGCATTCATTTAAAAAAATCTATGAATCATTATTTTTTCCATATTTTTGTAGCCATTATTGCTCCCATAAAAGGTTACATTTTAAAAGGTAGTCTGCAATTGCTCATCACCAGCAATTATTCTTAATAATATATTTCAGTCACCTAGCTATTCTGCTAGACATATGTAAGGTAAGACACACCTCACCAAGGAATGGACTATGTTTTAAGGTCTTTTTCTCTTTCCTTATGAAATATCCTGCCTAGAGACACATTGAACTGTTTTTGAACTCCTGAAAGAAGAGAGAGGTACCGAAAGAGCAAGCGGCATGGTGAACGAGCTGCTTAACAGGGTGATCCAGAGCAACAGCTCAGGTCTCAGCTCCTAAGGTACATTGGTTTGCAGTTCAATTCTATAAACATTCGTTCTTCAAGCTGGCAATGGTTCTCATCATCCTTTTGTGTTTATAACAACAAAAAAAATCTAGTTCTTTCCCAGTCTATTAATATAATAAAACCTCTCTCGCCAATCTCTTCTGAAGTGTAAATGCCCTGAAAAGGGCTGATGGCTTGAATGCTTCTCCTACTATTTTGCTTCATTGCATATAAGTTGGCAATTACCCTGTGTGAGCTCATCTTATAAACTACGCAGGATGGGGCCAGTTCAGTTCTTGTGACACCTTTGAGAAAACCCCTGGAGCACTAGAAAGTGTAAGTCATCGTTTCTTATGGGACTGGCCTCTGTTTGAATGCTGTAATCACTTACAGATGAGCAGGCAGGATGGATCACCAAGGCTGCACCAGGCCTAGCACACCCTCACCCAGTTCTTCCTGGGCAATGTGAGGGTCCCCAGCTGCTTTCACAAAACCCAAGCACAGAGTGTCCCAACCACGGTAGCTCTTCCAGGGGACCAGGCACCCAGAGCTCAGTGCTGTTCAATACCCCATAGTCACAGGCAGTGGGCAGGAAAGGTGCTATCCTATTATCCAGCCTGATCATTGCCTTTTCCACAAGCCACAAAAGCCTTTTCAGCAGCCCCATTCAAATACAAGGGCCAGTCCTACAGGTTTACAGAGAAAATGAGAAATCAAGCTCCAGTTTTACTACTCTGGGTGCTTTGTTAGTGAATTTATAAAGTGCCAATTGAGGATTCTTATCTCTATTTCTTCAAACTCTGCATTTTCGCTCTCCGAGAAGTCCCTCCTGAACTGATGGGTAAAACTGGTTTATGACCCCAGTTCAGGTAATTATTCCAACCTTGAGCAAATCAGCAAGGCATGCCAAAGGAGCTGCCAGCAGTGCTCACCCACCTTCTCATCCCTAACTGTGTCCAGCCTCTCAGGCTAAAGACAAAGGCAGAAATCCCCTCACATACCTTCCCAGAATTGGTTACTCATTAAGAAGGAAGCTGGCAGGTTATGTTTAACAAGTTTAGTTTCTTATGAGTCCATGCTCATGGCTTTGCACTTTGTGCTTCTGCAATTCACCCTGTTTCTGTTGCTCTGATGGGTTCCCTGGTCCTCCTTGATGAATGATGTTCCATCCTTTTCAGCATTAGCGACCCTGTGCCACTTCATACTACTGACAAATGTCTCAAGCTTAGACCAAGTTCTTGTACCTGGGTGAAAAACGGAAGGATTGGATTGCATTGGTTTCCAAGCGCATTCCCGAAGAACATCACTGGTAGCTTCGCTCATCCTGGCTCCCCGTGACACGTCCACCTGCTCCCCACTCTAATTCCTGTGTGAAACCCTCTCCCCTCATTACATAAGTAGGTGCAATTACAATTTCAGCAATGCTCAAGGCCCATTAAGTTATTCACAGAATGCCGAGTAAACAAGTGTTCAGTAAAATATTCTTCTGGGTTTAAAAACACAGGTTTTTGCTTTTGACAGAATTAATAATGAAGGCAAGACCTCCTCTTGTGTTCTAGGGTGAGGCTGTTGGACAGTTAATTGTTTGAAATATTTTATATTAAAAATCAGAAGATGCAAATTTAGGACATATAAATGTAATTTTTTCTTGTTTTCTGGTGCACTCTAAAATGACTGAAGCTGAGCTACCTCTACTCAATAACATGAAGAATAAGAAGAAGAATAATGCATTCTGAAATGCATAATGGCAACAGTAATATGCAAATAATTAAAAGAAAAAAATAGATAGAAAATACTGAATGCAGTATATTTTTTAAAAGTTTAACTTCAGCAAAAATATTTTTCTGCTATTGTGCAGCTACCAACTGTGACTTGCAAGTTAAATAACACCTTGGAAATTGTATAGCAGATATTTATTGCAACTTCTCCCATCCTCTATTTCTTACTCTCTTTGTAAGACTTGGAAATAAATTGTGTTTGTAAACTGTGTGAGAATTTTGAAACAGCTAATCTTCACAGGATATTACAGTCATAAATGACCTTTAAAAATATTGAGGCAGTGATCTGGTTTACAACACACTATGCAGTTATCAGGAACTACCTCCAGAAGGTGTTATTAATGAGAGTAAAAAGCAGTAGTCAATGAGTTTTTCTGATACAGCATTATTAATACTAAACTGTAAAATTTCTTGGATGAATTTGCAGGGGAAAAAAAAAAAAAAGAAAGTAGGATATCTGATTCCTGCCAGCCACGATATAAAAAGAAATATATTTTGCATGCAGAACTATTGTATCTCTGAAAATTGCCACCAAATTGTCACTGGAAACATCAAATCATCTTTTTGTTCAGTTTTGTATTTATTTACCAAACCACTTATGGAGGTCTACAATCAACAGCCTTTTCTTAAATAATGTGAAAATGCCATTCACGGAAATTCTCGGATAATTTCCTATTAAAACATAAAAAGGCAGTTTTATGGTTAGAAAGCAATAGATTTATAGTTGAGTATGAAGCTTGGCAGCTCTGAATATGGGATAGAAATAGGGAGATGACTTTTGTGGGTATTCCTTTCCTTGTGCTTAAAGATATCTCTCACTATCTTTCAGAAACATTGCTTTAGGGTTTTCGCTGACAGACAGGGTGGCTCTGAGCAGAGCCCAGCTGAAATACAGGGCCCAAATCAACAGACCCCAGCCTTCCTCTTGTCAAGTTGTCCACAGGTTTCCCTTACCAGCCTTCTTCTCTTTCAGTTCTTTTATTATTTTCACATTGTGCCACTTCAGACAGTGCTTTGTTAAGCAAAACAAAGTCTACTGCTCCCGATATTTTTTATCCTCCCTTACTTTTACAGACCTCTCTTCTATGACTAGTAAAAGATGGTGCCTTTGGTGATGATGCAGAGAGGGCTTTAACTTAATACACTTAATAGTCAAGGAAACCTGCCCAGAGTTTTCAGAGACAGCTGACCTTTATTCAAGCAAATTGAGACTTTAACAGAGGTCACTTATAGATGTAGGACTCGCTGGCTGCCTTTGCCAGCTCAGCATCACCTTGCCAGGTCCCTGGGTGTGCTTGCAGCCAGGAGCCAGACCCAGAGCCAGACCCATCCTCTCTGCAGTGCTTGTGATCTGCTGAGGCTCCAAAGCTCTACTCAGGGCAGGTTTCACCAGAAATTGAGTGAATGCAGTGGAAAGGAGTGAATGCAAGGCTTTTCACACCATGGAGTAAAATGATACACCACTATTTGACAAAAGGGAGAGGATCCAATTCACAGATTAGCACATTTGAAGTTACCAGTTCAGGTTACCAAATTCAGAGGCATGAAGCTGAGCACTGGGAAGGTGGCCACAGGCAGCAGAAGCCATAGCAATGAGCAGCCTCCTCCTCTCCACACCGCTCCCAGACCTTGGTGAGAAACACACCAGGGCACATTGCAGTGATAAAGTACTCTAACGCAGTTCCCCTGGTGAAATGCTGGTTTTGGGTTGAGAGTGCAGCCTCAGTGTAAAGGGTCAGAGCAGCTGCTGAGCCCCAGGCGAGAAACGGGGACGGATGTGGTTCTATGCAAGTTTTAGGTGCTGTGTTCCTGTGATCAGGAGTGGAGGGAAAGTCTAGAAACCAGAAAGTGGTTGTCATCAGCCCCAGGTGTTTGAATCCCTGCCTTGGGTTAGGGTGGGATGGTAAGACCCCTCTGCTTGCTCTGGGCTTAGGTATTTATGGAAATCCTAACCTTGATCTTGTTTTTATTATCACATTTGGGATAAACAAAGAACAAGTCAGTGATCTGCACGTATCTTTGAGATAAATAATTTTTAATCACTTCCTCCTTTATTTGATACAGTGTCTGCAGTCTGCTGGCTTTCTCTGAACTCAAGCTCACAGCAGCAAAGACACGCAGCCATCTCTCGCTTCCTCCTGCTGCTGAAAGGAGATATTTGCAAGCATGTACTGTGGAGAGCAGAGTCACTTCCTTACCATGTTTGGCCAGAGAAAGAGATTGCACCAAACACGGAAGCACTCATCATTGTGTAGTTCAGGAAAATATTTCAAGCATCTCTTTTGCCTTCCTGCCGTTTTTTTACTCTTTGGTAAAGGAAGATGCATATGCTTCTATGTTACATTGTTTGAAAACAAAAGGCTGAGCCGACTCAGACTTGTCTCAACAGTTCTATTTGACAAAGTAGGATTCTGCAGTTGAGCTGAAACTGGCTAAAATACAGTGCAAGCTTCAACAAATGGTCTCAGGGCACTTACTAAGCAAAGCGGTAGAAGGACCAAAGCACCTTGCATGTCTCTGGCTAAGTGAAGTGATACCACAATTGATAAAAAAACAGCTAGGATATGAAAGAGATGAAGCATAGAGAATGAAAGCAGCTACCACTGAGCAAAAGGAGTGCTTTAAAAAACTGTTGTTTCAGCACTCTACATGAAAATCAAATGAAAATGCAGTTATTTTCAAGTAAGCTCTGCTGGGATGTGTGCTACTAGCCAGACATTAGTTTTACACGCTATCAAAGCTGTTACTTATGGCACTTTTTTCTGTCTCATAAAAGGTCAGTGTCTCAAAGAATTCCTATCGGACTCCCACCCTGGGAGCAGCCTGCATGTGAGTGTCTTTGAGTGTGAGTGGCCCAAGGACATTCTCCCTTGATTGCTGTTCGGCAGGGCAGGGGCTCCATGCCTTACATTGCACTGACACACCACAGCACAGGGGGTCAGAAAAATCTCCCTCTCTGGGACAGCAGCAGGTCCAGCTTCTACCAGGGAAAGATTTCAAAGGCAAATATAATGAAGAAAGAGCCATTCTTCATTAATAGTAATAATAGCAACAGCAGCAGCAGCAGCAGCAACAATGGATTGCATTTATCACCCCGGGTCCCAAGTGCTGTCACTCACTGCTGAGCCATGGGAAGGTTGTACAAGTACCTCCACCACATCTGTCTTTGGGTTTTGCAGTGTAAAAGGGCTCAGTAAGTGCACTCAGAGCTGAAAACTTGGTGCTCCAGGTTTGGCTGGCACCACTGAGGAAGTGGTATAAGCCACAACAGGTCTCAGACTGAATTGCAGGGATCTAAGTAAGGCTGAAGGGTGCCTGAAGGGCTGCTAGGTAATGTCCCACAGGCTGCTCAGGAGGGGATGTCTCTCTTGTCCTGGATGGGTGCCCATACACGTCCTGTCCCCCATGAATGCCTCCTGCCCCACAAGCAATGCCTCCAGCAAAACACGATGCCAGCATGACTGCATTTGCAGGAAATCAGTGGTTTTGCTTCCAACACATCTTAGCCCAGCAGAAGGACAAGCAAGCAGTGAGAACAATCCAATAGCAGTGTGCCCAAGGTGTATGGCCTTTTTGCTCAGCTGCCTTGTGCTGGGCTGTGTGGTGCCTCCCTTTGCACAGCCCTACAACTGCAACAGGAAGTCTGCAGCAAGAGGAAATCCATCACTTTCCCTAGGACAGTGCCCCACATGTGTTCGGGCACTTTAGTTTTTTCCCTCTCACAGGATGGAGGCTTGGGAGAGTGTGCATGCTGCATTTCTCATTTCAAAATTCTGAAGGAATTCTCATCTATAGGACTGGGTATGCCCTTGTCACGGGCTGGTGGTGCTCCCTCCCAGGCACATGAGCAGAGCTGGTGAGAGCAGCCATGGGAGCAGGATTTCCAGAGAAACATTCTCCCTTGATTGCTGTTCGGCAGGGCAGGGACTCCATGCCTTACATTGCACTGACACACCACAGCACAGGGGGTCAAAAAAATCCCCCTCTCTGGGAAAGCAGTAGATCCAGCTTCTACCAGGGAAACATTTCAAAGGCAATTATAATGAAGAAAGAGCCATTCTTCATTAATAGTAATAATAGCAACAGCAGCAGCAGGAACAACAGATCTCATTTATCATTCTCTGCACTGAAAAGCCTTTAGCCTCATCTGCCTTAGTTTTTAAATTAACAGCTTCTGGGAAATTAAAGCTTATTGATTTCTCCAGGATTCATCCCATGCCCTGAGATTCAACAGGGGTATATCATCACTCTGTGACTGCAGCTGATTCTTAGAGCAAGGTTGGTGGTTCTCCACCTGTGCAGATGCTCATGGGCTTCCTCAGAGGCCACGTGCAGAGCTCCAGAGCCCTGCCCAAGCTGTTGCTAGAGACCAAAAGTGTGCCTCCAGGAAGAAGGTGTAAAGATTGTCCTCTCCAAGTGCCTAGAGTGAGAAGGACCAGAGAAAAGATCTTTCTCTGATTGCTGCTGATCTTAAATAAGGACAATATTTTCTGACAAACTCTTTATCCTAAGAAAATGTTAATTTTTCGTTTTTCCTAGTAGCAGTCGACAGAGAAAGGTCACTCCTGTACTGAATCTAGGAGTTTCCAGTCACTTTGGAGCTGGCTCTTTCCTCTGCTTCCAGCTGTCTGTTATCCTACTCTGAAATCCCAAACATTTTCACAGGATGAAAATAAAGATTCCCAGCCCCATCTCCTCACAAACCTCTGTGGCACCCTCATCTCAGGGAGAAGTACACAGCTGATGGGAGGGACAGGACAGCCTGAGTGCTTCCTGTAGTAACTATACTAATTAATACTCCTAGTAGTTAATAGTACTGCTGCCTGTAGTATTACCCTCCGTATCTCATCTGAGATCATATGCCACCTCCCCTTTGCCACTCCGAGGCTCAGTCTGGCCTTCCACCTAACCCAGCATAGCCCCAACCTTTTAAATTCATGCTCGGTTTCCCCTCCTGTTCCTGTTTTTGCACACATTTTCTCTTTGCTTCCTGTCACACTTCAGTGCTCCCCGTGCTTGAGAACAAAACTCTTGAAAAAATGTCACTGGTGGTTGCTACCACCAGCATTAGACAGCTGAGGTTAACCATCAACCTTTGTTTGCACCCCATAAGCACCTAAAAGATGAGCAGCAGCACTTTTAGAGACAAAAGATTAAAAGCAAAGATTTTTCAGTGTTAGTGGCACCTCTCAGTCCTACGGTCACCTAAGGCATGGCTCAAAGCCTGGTCCTGACCACAGCACCCATGGAGGTTTTCCTGTGGGATTAAAGAATAAGGAGATCCGGGAGCACCAGGTACAGCCATGTGTTATTTGTGTTGTCTTTTGCTTTCACTTTATCGTGTCAAATATTACTCAGTTTATTGCTTGGTGGACTGATGGTCACTCTGTGCGGCAGCTGGTGACTGCAGCGCCCTGTCTGGGACAGTGCCATGGTGGCCCAAGCCCACATCCACAGGCTCAGGGGTCAAACTGACACGGGTGGACGGTGGGAGGGAAAACCTTGCTGGGTAGAAGCTATGACATTCACTGAGCACGTATCCCTTAGCCTCTGATTCATCTTGAAAGCAGTGCTGCTGCCCCCCACCACACTCACACAGCCGCTTGCTCAGTCAGATGTCAATCCCTCACCCTTGCAACAAATGGGGTGAAGCAGAAGTCCTTCCAGACAAGAAAAGCCTGAATCATGTCCCTAAATATAGCCAAGGGGCCAAGTTTCTTCCTTGTCTGCTTGACTCCCATTCAACAGAAGAGCTCTTGAACCAGTTGGCCAGAAGCAGTGGCTGGGTTTAAGGTGTTGCTGAGTGATGTGCCTGATGAAACTGGCAGAAACTACTCCAGGGTCCCTTAAATTACCCATGACTCATGCCTTTATGAAGCCATGCCCCTTTCCTGTTTATCTTTTTTATCATTTTTTATATATTGTCTGATACTGCGTCAGCTCTAGTGTTTTATTAGACTTCCAGGTCAAGGGTTGTGAATTTATGTGTCATTGCCTTGTGCAATAAAGTAACGTCTTCCATCTTGACAGCAAAAAATTTTGGTTTTCAGTGAGGATTTCAATATTCTTTGTAACATATGTAGTTCTCCAGATGTCTGAATGCTTATAGAGTCAATGCAGGCTTCCAGCATTTATAATGAACAGATTATATGTGTTTTTCTCCCAGCATGTCCAAAGTTCCCTCTTCATGGCCTCTGACTCCATTATTTCATGTCCTTCTTATATGTGAACTCTTAAACTTAATCCTTAAACATCAGCCTGGCTGAGCTAGTATTTTTGGTTTATGTTTTATTCTGCATAAGTCTGGAAAACAGGGCTGGAAAGAGTTTTGAGAGGTCATGAGGGAGAGAGAGAGAGAGAAAGTAAACTCCAGGCAAATGTCGCTTAAATTATGATCAAATGGTAAGTGACTCCACAAGCTCACAGCATTCTGAGTTCTGGGACAAGAATATTTGCAGAAAGAAATAGGTCAAGGGCACTGGCTGATATGGGTACAGGCTTGGGTTTGCGGCCTCAGGCAGGAAAGGGTGTCTTTAGCTTCTCAGGTATGGGACGTCTTTGGTGGATCTTCTCTGTTTCAAACATCAGAGTCAGAAGGAAGTCCCTGCCACTGGCAGTGAATTGATGGTCATCATGGGACTGCACAGGCAAAAAATGATGCTAATACACTGTGTAAGAAAGTTGAAATGCAAGTAACACGTGTTTGCCTTAATATTTTCACAAGCTTTTAAATGCTGAAAGTTGAAGAACTGCTCAGTTTTTTGAGGCTGGTGTATCCATAGTCACTGCAGGAGGTAAAGTCACACATAACAAGATATGAACACAGTTGCAGTTGTTATGTGACTGAGTATTGCCTGCCTGGTGTAAATGCCAAAGTAGTCACCACATTGCCAATATTCATCTCACTGCTCAGAGAAAAGGAAAGACTGGCAAGCCACAACCATGTAATACATTACAAGAACCACTGCAGCACTGATCTGATCTGATAGTGCTGGTTTAGTAACACGTCTGGTTAAAGAGCAGGGAAATAGTTCCATGATGATCATATGATATAAATTATGCATGGCTTCAGCTGCCCTGTGCTTACGCTAACCCCTAGCATGCAGCTGCTAGTTTCCTGCCTTCATGCCATGTGCTAAATTTCGATCAAATCCTTTAGTTTGCAAAGGAGGTCTGCTGGTCATCTGCTCCTACACTTCACTCAAAGCAGAGCCAAGCTTGCATTTGGATGCTCAGAGCCCTTTGAGGATCTCTGGAGATAGAGGTTCCCTCTGCTTCCAATGTTGACTATCCTCATTATTGCAAGCTTTTTTTCTAATATACAGCAGTTGCAACTTGTAGGTGGAAAGACTGGCTGTATCTTCTCTATAATTTCCCATTAAAGCCAGGTTTGCTCCAAGCTGCAGAAACCCAGATGCTCTTGCAGTCTTTCCTCTTATATCTTATGCTCCAGTCCCTAGTTGTTCTCCACTGGACTTGCTCCCATATGTCAATGACCTATTGTACTTAGGAGCCCCCCAAAACATTTTCCCAGCTGTAGTTTCTAACCCTCCATTGTTTTCAAACTTGTAAGATCAAGAATGATTAATCTATTTATTTAAAGGAAATAAAAGAAAAAGTCGTATAAGGGCACAGTCCCTGGGCTGTCTCTGCGTTTAGCATTAGACAGATGGCTCACATTCCATCTGTGTCTCTGGAGGCAGATGCAGCCCAGATCTAAATGGGGAGCTGCTCAGCTGCGGCCATGTCAAATGCTGACCATATGTCACAATGGCTAGTGTCAAGGGGAAGAGGGGAAAATATAGCTTTATAATCCTGCTCAAGTGTCCTGAAAATCAGCACCAGAGCCTCTTATACTGTCTCCTATTTGCTGGAGATCTTAGAAAGACAGGCAAATTTTCTGTCATCAGCTGTCAGGCAAATAAGTTCCCTCAAAGGATGAAAGTCACCACAATACATAACATCTCCTAATGGCTTGTTCTGGAGTAAAATCCCCATCACATGAGACCACAGAAGCAGAGAGGTGTCACTGGCCACTTATAAAGCAGTAAACTTCATTTGGAGGTAAGGAGGCAAGCAGTAGCCCATATGGAGGTGAGTACAGGAGGATGGGAGTGATGGCAGCAGTTATATACAGCCTAGAGTAATGGAAACACTTAGACTGGTGTCTGTCTTTTGAAGGAAATTGTTTCTCACTGTTAACTGTATGGAGAGCCTCAGCTCTGTACTCACCGCTCTGCCTAAGAATTAGTCTCCTGATCTCAGCTAAATTAAGTGCTGGGACCTCACCCAGCCATTCCAATGGTGTCACTCAAGATGCATCCTAGGGTCCCATTTCTAAAAACGCTACACAGCAAACACATAATAATACAATCAGTACATAGAGGTAATGCAAAAATCATCATCATATCAATATTGATGAGCTCCATATCAGTTTACTACTTGAATAATACGCCAAGAAAAGTAATTGTTTTTGAAGTACACAACTGTAGGCAGCAAGGTCTATGAAATATACCCAGGTGTCTGGACAGAGGTAGCGGAAAAAAGTACATTTGGAGTCTCCCACAGACTTACGTGGTTATCTTTGACAGACAATCTTTGTGGTGCTTATCAAGGTTCAGAGTCCATTAATGTGTTTCAGTTTGGGCACTCAGAGTCTTGCACTGTCTTACTAGACAATAAGAAAATTTTTAATTGAGCTGGAAAAATCATCTAAAAATAAAAAGCAGTGGGTCTAAACACACTGTTTCTTACTTCTGCCACAAGTTGTACCACAGAAATGACCGTCATATCAGTGCTGCCCTGGTGGTGGTCCAAAAATAATTGTACCATTGCTAGGCATGACTCAAGAAAAAAGAATTACTTTTGTAGCTGGAAAGAACCAAAGGGCACCACATCCATCTGCTTGCCTTATGGCAGGCTCAGTTTGCTATTTATCGTGAGTGGCGCAGTTGTGAATTCCACCTCCTGCAGCTCGCACCTCTCGCTTTGCCCCCTGGCAGGGAGCTGAGTACTCTGAGTCAGCCGAGCCCTGTGCTCCCCACTCAGGCGGTCACCGCGTGTCACCGAGTCTCGCTGCATGCGTGGGAGTGGGACTCGAGGAGAAGCCGCTTCTCAGAGGGTGCAAATTACATGCTTAGCAGCCCAGAGAAGGTGCAAAGCACTGCCAACCGCGCTGGAGTCAGCTACGCTCCTTCCCAAAGGCTGCCCCCTCTCCTTCCCTGTGGAGTGGAGCCCTGCATCGAGAGAAGGGAGGGGCACGGTAAACCTAGGAAGGAACAGTCTAAAGGCAAGGGAACAAATAGCTGCTGAAACTGGAATTAGTGTCTTGGTGGGAGGTTGAGAATAAATCTGTCATACTTAGCCTCTCTTTCAGCTATTGCAGAGCAGGACATTACATCGAACAAAGAACCCAGCAGGTAGCATATAGGAACAATATGGGCTGAAGGAGCAGCCACTCTCCCTTCTCTGTCGTTTCTTACAAGTATCCTTACATAAGTATACTCATTATTTATGCAAGACTAGAATTCCAGATTCTTCATCTTAACAATAGCCAAAACACAAAATCCTTGCTGACTGTTTAGCACCTTCAGAGAACAAAGTGAGGAGGAAAGTGGAAACTCCCCCTCAGCTGACATGGAAAAATGCAGTAGCACTGCAGGCACATTGGCTTCACAGGGTTTCCAGCTTCTGTTACTGCGGGAGGGCCCCAGTCGTTCTCACCCTGCTTCCCTCCCACACCTGACAGAACCAATTCCTAGCTACTGTGGAGATACCTATCTGTTGCTTCAGCTAATGAGAACAAAACTGATAGGAAAGTTTCATGTAAAAACTCACCAAAAAAGGGACTAACACGGGCTAGTTTTTGTCAGAAGTGACACAACGATGTCATAGAGCAACTGGGAGTTTTGCTAACTGTGAACAAAGGGGAAAAGTAGAAGGGATCTGAGAATGCCCTGTAATAAAAAAATGAGCTGAGCATCTCATGAATAGACAAAAATTGACTTAGCTACACACTGAAAAAAAGCCTATATTGAATAATCTACTGAAAGAGGTGAGGTGATATTTATTTCCTAAGATACCATAATACCTACAGATCACACTGCACCTGAAAGAGTGTGGTAGACTCCATAGGGTCTGCTCTTTAAAATTTGTCCCAAGCCAAATTTTTAAGGGCCCAGTCCTTCAAGGATGACTTTACAGAACAACTGGAGCTACTACCAAAAGAGAGGGCTTTAATGCATACATAAGTCCAAACGAACTGGATGCTTTTGCAGATCTGTCCCCACCTGTGCATACTAATTGATTTCCAAAAGCTGACATAAATGTATTGTAGAAAATAGCCCAGGTATCAGGGCAGTTTGTAGTCTAAACAAGAGAAGTGGCAGTGTAATTAATATTTATTTTAATTTTTTTTAAAGAACTACCAGTTGCTGATGCTGTTAACACTCTAAGCACATTTCTTAATTACGAGATGTGCACTACAAGTGCCTTCCCTCAGTCTGTTTGCGTGGATGTTCTGGGATCCTTCACTTTGAGCACTGGAGTCTGTCCTTACAGACTAACACAAAGGAGCAGAGTGTGAAACACTGTAAATGAGGAAACATATGGGAATAAACTCAAGAAGTGAAAGACAAAGTAGGAGGAAAACTATATTCATAAAGGCAGTGAGGCTAGGCAAATGTTACATTGGGTATATAAGGCTATATATTACCCTATAAATGCTTCACATAACTATGTATTCCATACTCAGAACTTTTAATACTCTGTGGAGATTACATACATGTGCTCCTAAATACAGCACTCACTCAACATATGAAATGCCCCTGCTAAAACAATTGCACATGATCTAGGGGAAAAGGCCAAATAAAACTATCAGTTAGATGCTTTTGTATGGGAGATCAACCATTCACAAATTTTAATGTTCTTTTAAGTTACTGGAAGAAAATCAAGAAAACGAGAGGTTAATGGCATTAACAGCCCTTGATATTTGGTTCATTTCAGGGGGGATTTATGAGAGACATATTTTATAATGTTTTTCCTAAGATTGCTTTTCCTAAAGTGGACCAAGTGTCTATGCTTCGACCCTGAACTCTAAAGTCATAATCAACCAAACAACATCCATGAATTGCAGTTTTCTTAAGAGGAAACAAGGCACTGCCCTGTCCCAAATTTTATCTTCTAAATGATGGAAATTCCAGCTAGTATTTGCACCTGTTGAAATTATACCAAGAAAATAATTCAGAGAATACTGCATAAGAAAGGTGTACATTTGTATGGTACAAGCTCCACTATTGCTCTAAAATGACTAAATGTTTACCATTAAGGTAAACTAACCAGAAGACCCAGAAGCAAATAAGTGAGAAAATTGAGGTGAAATTAGAGGCTTGTAAGATAGCACTGAAAAAGGACAGTTATTCATTTCCAGCCCTGTTAATTTGTTGCTGAAATATAACTTCCTACTGTGAAACAAAATCAGTGGTCACAACGGAGAAAGGCATAAAAAATATCATAATAATAAACCTACTTTATTTAATTTTCATTTAATCCTCATATATTCATACCTAGTTTCTGAAGGTGGTAAAGTATGCATATTCTTGTCAATTTAGCCACTGACTGAGTTAAAAGTGTGGGGTTTTTCAAAAAATTGTCATTGTCTTAAGGGATAATGCATTTACGACTGAATTTTCTGAAAAGCAAAGAATGATCACAGTAGGACCTAGAGGAAATAAAAGGTGGAACCTTATATGTCTGTTGAGTTCCTAACTTTTGTCTAGCTCCAGACAAACCTTGAACTAAAAATTAAATACTTCTCTAAGCAATGATAGTGCAGCCTCCGGCTGCCTCCTTATTTTGGTGAGTGTGTTTTGGGTTGCTGAGGGATGAGGAAGAAAAAAGGACTGCTCTTGAGCAAGGACCAGCTTCCTCAACTTTGAGAGACAGGGAGGGCAATGAGGAGTGTGGATGGTGGTTATTCCCACCAAAGCAACATTCTTTTCCTTCTGCTTGTAGAAAAGTCTGTCTGTGTAAGCATCTTTCTTTTCCTAACCAAACCTAGTAATATCAGGCAGTAAATGATGTGTCAAGACTCAGTGTGGATATAAATTTCCAGTTCCTCCCAGCTCAATTTACTGAGCCATCCACACTCTCAGTCCAGCTGAGTATTTGAAGTATAACCTGCAAAAAAAAGAGTGCAGTAACAGGTTCTTGTTATAAGGGAATCCACATCATCTCTATTAGGCTGGTTTGGTGATCTAACTTTCGTGCAATTTGGAAGACCAAAACTAGCAGACAAGTTCCCTTGTAATGTCAACAGAGATGTCTGAAGTAGCTAACTGCATATCTTCTTGTTGAGACATAACTGAAGCATGTTTTAACATTAAAAATATTTGTCAGCTGGGTCAAATACATAGTAATTCTTAAAATACTACCAAGAATGGTATATGCAGATCAATAGACAGTTTTTGTCTCTCTATATAATTTGCTTTAAGTGCACAGTGTACACTAATAAATGGGATCCTGCAGAATTACGCTGGAGATATTTCTTCATCTATCAAGTTCTGTACTGTTCGAATGTTCATAAGAGCAAAAGTATGTTTGACTACCTTGCTGGAAATACTGCATTGCATATTAGGAAGGAGGGTCTGTGTGTGATATACCCCTTCTAGGCAAGCAATTAACTGTGGATAAATTGTGCTGGATTTGTAATAATGGCCTCACTACTAGCAACTGCAAGAATAGTGGCTGAAGGCAGCAGACAGTCCATTACCAGATCAAAAATCTATATTCCGCATCTATGGAAGAAGCAATCTATAAGGGCCCACTAACATACATTCATATCACAAAGGATAATTTCTAAGACTTCATTACATCTGTAGAAAGAATTTAGTGTCTATGGCTGAAATTCAGCATGGTGTTATAAATAATTCACATTGGCAAAGACCAAAGCACAGGCCTTGATCACATAATTAATTAATTTATCTGCACAGAGAAGAACTGCCAAATCTTTGTTCATTGATGTGGTGTTTACTCCTGTGATTAGTCCCGCTGGTTACTGCTACCTTTTCTCAGCCTGGAGCATGCCCACCCCATAAACAGTCCTCCACACAGGAGTGGACAAGGGTGTAAACTGCTAGTGATTGCTTCATAATCATAAGCTTTTATTACTTTGTTCTCTCTGGTGGCCCATTTTCTTTTAAGAACAATAACATTTTAGAAAGATACCATGCCCGAAGACACATGTGATTAAGATGCCCATAATACAGCACTGATCTAAGCGATATTACTACTGTAAAAATATCAATGAAAAGGAATTTTAAAAGATGTTAACTACTGCATGATACTCCAGTTTCCTATCTGCCTTTAATTCTGCATGCACACTTGGATACTGTTCTGTGTGATGGATGATGAGTGAGATGTTCTGTTCCAGGAGAACCAGTGCTCTGGGTAGTCCCATCCTTGCTGTCTCTGGGCCAGCAGCAAGTAACAAAACTGACAGACTTTTCAAGGTCACTTGCCAGACCTGGGCATGAGGGGATGTCCTTCTCCCCCTGCCCTCGTCTAAAGCACTCTGAAGAAGAAAGTTGCCAAGGGCCAGGCTCTAGCTGAGACTTGCTGCTTCCCTGGATATATCCACCTGAAGTTGTGACTGCCCTTCCCATCACCTGTGACTCCATTTTATCACTGGTACTGGGCTGGAATCTCACAAAGTCCTGCAGAAACAGCTGTGGTCTTGGAAACTGAGCAAGGAAGTGTTCAGGGCGAAAAGACCTTGACCAAACAGGCAAAAGTGCCTTTTTCTCTCAGCATTTGGAAACACAGTCCATTTGGAAATTTCATTTGTTTGTGTATGTGTGTGTGTGTGTGTGTGCTATAAACAAAAGGTTCTCACCTTCATTCAGGCCAGTTTTGCATCGATCTGAATCCTGACCAACAGCAAAGCTGTCTCCTCTCCCTGCTGACTCGAAAAAGAAGCAGCAATGACTCACTGGTCTTCACATGGAGATTTCACACGTTTGCCTTAGCATATATGCCAGTTCCACTACATCCAGCCTGTTTAGCTTACGGCACTGCTGACTAGAAGGACGTACAGCACCTCCACATCCCTGCTGTGCAAGATAAGCACACAGTACTGGTATGAAATGTAATTGATTTCACTGGCACAGCCTGTCCTGCAGCTCACAGGCAACAATCTCAAATAATTTAAAGGAATCAGTAATCTGCTATTAAATTGCAACTATTAATATGTGATATTGCTTTTTCAAACATCCCAGTGAACTATTTGCAATGGCTTCCTTTCTTTCTTTGTAACTTCAGCCTCCTTCTTTCTTTCTCCTTCCATTTATATCCTTCAATATACTTATCTGAGCACTCCTGAAGGATGACACGATGGAAAAAAAGCTATACCAAGACATAATTACACTGGCACAGCTAACAGAAAAGACCTAGATGTTTCAAATGTCAGTAGATCTGAAGATGTGTGGGCAGCATTTACAACACTGGTATGTTGCCACTGGTAACTGACTGCATTTTTAACCTTCCCACTGCTGGCTAGCAGCGTGAAAGAGGATAAGTCTGGAAATTTAGCACTAGAAATAAACAAGCTCGTTACAACCCCTTAGAACTTATTGTTCTGAAGCCAAGACAAACGAGGGGAAGGACTGTATAAAGGTTACAGAGGAGCTCTTTCTTCCTGATGGGCAGCCTACACAGCACCTAACCCTTCCAGTTTGCTGGCATGCAGCTGTTTCCTCTGCTGGATCAGCCCCGAGGACCAGTTTTGGTCACTCCATATTGAGGGGAAAGGAAAGAGCAAAGCTTTTGCTGGAACTATTTTAAAGGCACAACCATCTCAGGCAAAAGGTACTTGATGGAGTTCCACTGTCAAAAAGTTGGCAGAAATCTCCTGCTGAGAGTGAGCAATTTGGAGACACCAAGCAATCTGACAGACTATTAGACCATATATTGGAGTCAGACATATGATCTGAAACAGGGAGTAGTTGCTGACAGGGGTGCTACACCCACAGTTTGGGTTTGATGAGTGAGGACCACGGAGAAGACCAAACTTCTTGGGCACGTAACAGTGGTATTATTAGGGTGCTTATCTAGATGGAGGAGAACAAATTTAGGGCAGGATTCCGTGAAAAAACAGAATATGTGAAAGGAGACAGTGAGAAGAGAAAGCCTTGAGATATGATTGCACTTCATATGTCGTGCAAAGAGGGGGGATACTACCACTCCTTCTGAGAAGTGCTCATTGCAACAGAGTCCTGGCTACGAGGCCCCATACAAGCCAATGTCATAAACTGGGGAGAGCTGCAAGGGACTAAAATTATGTTATTACCCTTAATTAGACACTCAAATGAAAAATAGCCTCATATCTAGAAAACTCACTGAAATGAAGGCAACCACACCTACTCATCCCCTTGGCATTTCATAGGGACTTTGCTGCGCAAGGAGGGAAATTTCACTGGAAGGTGTGAGCATTCAACTGCTCCATTACCATTAACCCTAAATGTGCATTTAGAAGTCTTTTAGGCTACCAAATTGGAAACTGTGTGAAACCATTCCTGGTCTCAAAACACTATTTTCCATTTTTTTTATGATCTTGGAGAGAGCAAACTGTAGATGTCACAGCATTGCCTTTGCTGAAAACAAACTCTGTGCCTATCAGCTCACAGATTCCAGCTGAGAATCATATAGAAGAGACAGTGCTCTCCTCGTGCCGCAATGCATGTGATTAAACAGCTCTTCCATTTAAAGACCTTTAGGAGAATGCCAATCTGTTCCTAGTTTTAACCTTTAAAATGCAGCGAGGACTTCAAGAGCCACTTTGGCATTTCTCAGTGTAACCCACACCTCCCACGCACAGCAGGGATGACTTTACAAGCAAAGCACCAGGGAGGCAGACATGTATGGATATGTACAGCCTATGGACCCCTGTAAAAGGGTGCATGTCTCCCAGAATTTCACCTGTATTCCTCTTGGCATCATTCTAACTCCTCGTGCTGAGAAGTGTCATTTATAGCCTCATTAATTTTCAGGGCCTCCCCTTCCCCCCTCCACTTAATGCTGGCAAGTCAGCTACCACGAGTAAAGCAGGCAGCAGAATTTTTTGTGTCTGAGTGGTAATTAAAGTTGCTAAAAAATAATAAAAAAAATCAAAGAAACGTGAAGTTCTTCCCAGGAGCAATGTTCTTTGCATGATCCAAGCATCAGCTGCTTCTGTAGTTGCGAGCTATGGAGATGAGATTGTCTGGGATCCATCTGTCCTGCTGTAACATGCCCATATACGTGGGGTATAGCTCAGCTGCTAGGAGATTTCTTGTTCCTAATTCATTCTGAAACAATACAGTGGGAGCAAAATCATTGATGCCTTCACCAACTCACTTAATTTCTTGTAATGTTTTGTTTGCTACTGCTAGGGAACAGGAATATTTGTATAAAGGTCATGTTTTATTGGTTTCTCATGAAAGTAATTTTACTATGCCCTCCATGATAACTTTTTATGGGACCTTCTAGCCTTTGGTGTAATAGAAGGACAAGATTTTTTGCAGAGGTAGGCATCAGGCTCCCCACCAGCAAAAGCCTTCATACAGGTTGTAGTATCCTTAACCTAGTAATTAATTTCTTTAGGTAATGGATTTACATATGAGCTGTTTGCCCCATTCTTTGGATGCAAAGCAGCCCTAAAGCCATCACTGAGCCTGGACCATAAGGTTATAGCTGGTCTGCATTCCAGCACAGTACTAGTAGGGCTCAAGCATTTTGTGTTACTGCTCTGTATGGCTGAAACTTTGTGACTGAAGTGATGGGAAAGCCGAATTTAAATGTTAAAATAAAAAAAGCTCTGCTGCCCTGGGGAGTGCCCTGGGGCTGGCCCGGGGCCCACCCTGCGATACTGCCAGCAGTGCACACCACAGGATGACACAGTGGGTGACCTGCTGACAGGTCTCCCTTCACAAGAACCCAAAATGGTGTGAATAAACCTGCTGTGATCCTGGAGGGTGCTCAGCCTGCTGAAGATGGTTTCCACTCCGGCAGTGTGGATGCTCGGGGCCATGTCCACTTTTCTCTCTGAGGATGTCACTCTGCAATGGCCTCTTTTTCCCCACTTCTGGTTCTCACATTAAACGTTAAAAAAAGGTGCAGTGCAAAGAATGGATTTTTTTATTCACACGGCACAGGGGATCAGTGGCATTTCTCGGAGGCAGTGCCCAGTTTAGGAAGAAAGTTGAAGAATATCCTTCTGTTGGCTCAATTTTCTTGTACAGACCACATGATATAGAGCAGGGGAGGTGAACTGAAGTGCATGAAAAATTAATCCAGTGAATGATTTTTCTGATCATTATGTAACTCCAAAATTCTCTACATTATCTTACATCAAAATCTAGCTGAGCAGAGGGCTTTAAAGAAAAACTCCAAAACTTCAAGCCATGGTTGAAGAATTATTTATCCATTTCAAAACATTTAAAAATGCTATACCTGACTAATATAAACCATATCATGTATAGTTATATGTCAGATGGAAAGGAAGCACCATTATAAAAAATAAAACATAAAGTAATGGCTATGGAAATTTGTAAAATACATTAGGTAAGATTTGAACCATCTGAGAGCCTGAATTTCATACTTTTGGTCTATAGAGTAGATTTCAGCAAGTTAATTTGACTTATTTTAGAGATGTGAATGTTACTGCTGTAGTTTCACACCACTAGAAGATACTGGGAATAACAAAATTGTTCATGGCAGATATTATAGAACACGCAAATTCATTCCTCTTCTTGGTTTGGTATTTGTTGGGGGGAGTTGTTTTGATTATTGGGGATTTTCTTTCCATTTTCAAACATATCTCTAAGTATTGTAAGTGTACTCAATATTCTACCATAACACGGAGACAAAGAGCACTGCAAATGTCTGTTCATGGAATCTGCAATGTCTACAAAATCACATGAGATTTTTTTCCAGGCCCAAATTTCAAGCCCATTACCACATGCCAAAGATAAAATTATAAGAATTACAATAGTGGGGAAAATTTTCTTCATCACTGAGAAACCTTTGGTCAATATAATGATGAATTTTTTTCAAGACAATGTTTTGATTGGACATGTGGTGAATATTTGGGGTCTATTCAAAAGCTGGAAATATATTTAAATTGGAGTAAATCCACTCACTCAATTCCAAAATAATGCTGAAAGGAAAATCTGTGTTAGACAAAAAATAAATCTATAGCTATCAGAAAACCCGAGGTCACAGGAATTGTAAATTAAAAAAAATATATATGTATTTACTCATCTCACTATGAGTGAGGCCATTCTTTGCATATTATGGCCTGAAACTAAGGCTATAGGCCTATATTTGACTCTGCTTTGCCATCAGCATCCACTTACTGTGAGGGAGCAGTGGTTGCAGAACCTCCCAGTTGCCAATTCTCATTACATTGCATGAATCTTGTGCCTGACAGTTTTCATAAAGCCCAAGCTCTGTGAGACTGAAATATCTCATGAGAACTCCAGTTTTTGATTACAAGGAAAAAAGGCAATGTTGTAATTCTCATGATTGTAGAAACAAGAGAAAAAATTATCTTTGCTCTGCTCCCAATATACTAAAAGCTCATTAACCCAGAGGCAAATCAAGCATCTCTGAGAACCCACTATGTTCAATTTTTTTTTTCCCTTTCTTTCTAAGCAGGAAGAAGAGGAAGTCAGAGAGGGTTCTGACATTTTTAAAACCCAGTAAAATCAATACTGGGATTTAGGTCATTAACTTCAGCTGAAAACAGAGAGAAAAATAGACTTCTGTCATTAAGCCACAGAATTTTGAAACAGGTGTATGGTAAAGCGCAGAGCGTTTTTTTTAAAAAATCACCGTATCACAGGGACACTAGCAAATGAATCTGCCAGACAGCATACAAATAATGGATAAATGTTGTCTGCAATTCCTTTTCTCTGAATTAACGAAACAGCCCATTTTATTAGAATTTGGTTGCCTTGCCTGCTTGAATTGAAAATGCACAAAGCTGGCGCATCAGGGGACCTCACAGAGGGACAAGCCTGACACAGGTTGCTTTGCATAGTCATCCTACTGTATATCAACAAATAAGTAAGAGCTGCATTTTTTATTTCTTCACACCCCTTTTAGTATCAGCCCAGTGGAACTATTGCACCGAACATGATATCATGTGCCCATTGTGTTTTCTATGATGCTTGGATAGCGCGCGGTTCCTTATTAATAAAATTCTGCTGTGCAGCAGCTGTATGTGGCAGCCATACATGATCACAATGCACAATAGGAACTGCTCATTTCTACTCTGTTTCTAGGGAAGTAAAGGGTTACCAAGGGAAGTGGTGTTTTATCACACATTCAACATTGCACAAAAATAGCCTAGAAGACCAAAACGCTTACACTGAAGTCTCCACATTTCTGAAATTAATACCACAATGATCTATTTTGGATATGGTTAGCATATGCTTTCTGTTCAATATATGTATAGTTAATGATATCTGGGGGCACGCATGAAAGGGAGAGAAAATCTTCTGAGAAAAACTGAGAAAGGAAGAATTTGCTTCAGTACTGGAGGGCAGAGCTTCTCACCACATCACCTCGGCGGAGCTGCCTCTCAGCTGGGGGCGGGGAGGCAGCAACACCAGACACCATAAGTCTCATAGGGCTGGCAGACTGTGCCTTCACAGAGTGTGAGATCAAAACCCATATGTTTCTCTTTCTAATGACCGTTTTTCATAACCAGGTTTTGGGCTGTATTTTTTTTTTCTAGTTAATTTGTGGCTGATGAAAGTTTCTAGACTGCCAGCTGAAGAGGCTGATTTTATTAGCAATGCCCAAAAACCAGTGCAGATACAGTCCTGAGTATTACAGTCGACTCATCCAAGCCTTCATGTTTCACACCATCAATTGCACCTCAGTGAAATAGGTGTCAGATGTGACCACCTCAATACTGCCTATGCAAAGCAAGGCAAAGGCCTGCCACAATTTTCTTTGAATGTAGGCAAAGAGCTGAACGAGGAGCAAAGCAGGCGATTATAGACTGCAGCCAATGATTCCTGATTTGACCTGGAAGGTTTACTTCACAGTTGATTTTGTAATTTTGTTCAGTCCTCGATGGCAGAAACAGAGCTATAAGAGTAGTAGTAGGTCATTGCCTCATCTGCCGAAAACAGAGCTGAGCCTCACCACCTCGTGTTGCACTTGGTGGTACCCTTTGACCAGCACTGATCACTTTGGACTTGCAGTTCTGAAGTCATAGGCCTCATAACTCATTGCATTTTTGCTGAACTATGCTGTATTACAGCATGCACTTCCATTGACTTACTCAGAGCTGTGTATACCTCATGCTTTGCCTCCCTCAGAAATACCGTGATGTTTTTTTTCCCATAGATTAATCCGCACTAAGCAGGCTCTTGCTTCTACTCATACCACTGTATGCTTCTGCACCGAGCTGTGTCACATCCCATGTTACCTGA
Source organism: Lycocorax pyrrhopterus obiensis (assembly GCA_014706295.1). NCBI lineage: Eukaryota > Metazoa > Chordata > Aves > Passeriformes > Paradisaeidae > Lycocorax > Lycocorax pyrrhopterus. The sequence goes on from JACSVZ010000001.1 coordinate 18,628,339, forward strand.
TTAAGATCAGTAGCTGGGAGTTGATTAATTGACTTTTCAGAAACTCAGCTGTAAGTTTCCCATCTTTCCCATTATACATGGGGAATAAAATCAGAGCTTAAACAAGCACAAGAAATGGTTTATTTCCTTCCTGAACTCATCACCTTAAATTACTGTGAAGGCCCTTATATGACACCAGGACTTCCCAAATCTTCCCATGGACTGCATCAAAAAATCTCAAGCCTGAACTGAGATTTGTATCAAACTCTCAATTCTGCAAGTTTTCCACTGCTGGGGGTCTGGGGACTGTGCCCACAAACATGGTCCTCTGGCTCCCAGCTTCTCTGGAAGCACAGACATCCACCAAATCTCCAAGAAGAGGAACCCCACTGCCCTCAATGCTGTAAAACCAAGGACACCTTGTTGTTGCAGTCAGATGCTTCTAGGGAGCAGTGATAGGATGAAACCCCAAATCTACGTGACCCCAACGCGTCAGCAGGCTCAGCAAAACTCGAGCTGCCCCACAGGGACTAATTTTGCTTTATAGGAACTGGCTGAAATTAATGCAGCCTCAAATCCACAAGATTAAACAAAGGCACTGCAGAAGCACGCTCACCACCCTCCTACAGGTTATCTGACAGCATTTTTTTTTCCCAGAATGTTCATTACTCACTCCACTCTGATGAAATTCATGACTACTAAAGTCAACTCCTACTGATCTCCCTGGATCACAGGTTTTACCCGCAGTCATTTGAAGAAAAATAACCAAAAACTGTCCCAGGCCTAAAAAATTGCCGTAAACCAGCAACGTGGAGTGTGGCTACTTGCATGCCAGATTTATGATGATCTCTATTTTATAAGTTACCACAACGTTTTTGTCCCCAAATGGTTACTTTTGAATTTTTAAGGAGACTGTAGCTTTTTAAACTTTGAAACCAGTTCTGGGGATCAAGGAACTGCAAAGATGTTGTTCAAAACATGAGCAACATTGTAGCAAAATTATTTTTATTTCCATGAGACACCAACCACTAAATGCTTTACAAAACTAAAAAGCTTATGTTCAGTCTTGGACTTAAAATTCAAGTTACAGCTTCCTTTAAATACCGTATCAGAATAACAAGCCTTAATTATTAAACAAACTAATTATGGGTTAATACAACCGAAGCTGAATCTCCGCAACAGTACAGAATGGTTCTTAATAAAAGAGCTATGTTATGGGTGGGGCAAAGCAATAAATGCAGCCTGATTTTTTTGCCTTTATCAATCTCTACATTAAAGAAATATTTAAAGGGATATACTCACATGGTGACAAATTAAAAGATATGCAATTTTTTACTGAAATCTGTCTAAAAACTAGCTTCGAGGATCACAAGTTTATCTATTGGTGAGCACACATATTGAAAAAAATTAGAATGGTGACTGATGTTTGAGGCATCTCCAAAGGTTTTATAGTATCCTGTGTCTCAGTACCGGCTTTTATGCTTCTTATCCATTGATACAGTTCTCCAAAGAGAGGACATAAATACCATCCAGGTTTTAAAACATTTTATTTGCATATTAAAAAAATTGTGCATTCCAATAATTAAAATCATTTGAACAAAAAAAAAAATGGCACTCGATTAACTGCATTTTACAGCTCGCAGGACCTTGGTACAGCTTTGCATTTATTCGTGTGTTACTCTAGTTTACTGTAGTCCCACCCAAGTTCTTCTTTCATCAACATGCAAGCTCTTTCATGCCACCAGGACCAAAGCCAGACAGGCAGAGGGAAAGGCAGCGCCTTCATTCAGTGTCAGTAGTTCTCTCTATTCTTTTGATGTGAAAGGGGCAGTACAGTCATTTTAAACTTTATCCAACCTCTTTGCATCTTACAAAGTTAAACAGCTAAAAGAAGTAAAATAAGAAGGCAATGCTTGTGGAATGTACAGTGCATAATTTGGAAGGGCAGATTTCATTACGATTCACCCGCTTGCTTCTCCTGTTCAATTGCTAAAAAGGGGGAAAAAAACAAAAAAGGAGAGAAAACAAAATGAAGATCGAGAACCTCAAATGCATTCACATGACAATTGCTATAAATTGCTAAAATAAAAGTATATTTTTAGCTACAGATCAAATCACGGTGTAAATAATTGTAAATTAAGCGCTGCTAGGCTGCGGGTTCAGGTTTTCGCTGTCTGGCACAGACATAGCCGTGTATCCTCCCTCCACCCCGCACCCGCCGCACCCCCGGTTCCCGCCTGCCGCCCCTCTTTGTCTCCTCCCGCCTCCCTCCCTTCATCCTTTCCTCCCTCCCAGCCCGTCTCCCTCCTTCCCCGCCTGCCTGCTTCCCTCCCTCCGTGCTCTTCCCTGCCGCCTGCCCGCACTCACTTTCTTTTGAAGGCAGCGGGTTTTTCTCTTGCGTCTCTGTCTTCTTCAATTTGGACTTGTCAAATTTCTCGATCTCAGCCATGTCTGGTTTGTCGGACATGTTGGCAGGTGACTCTGCGCACGGAGGGGAAGAGCCCGTTACCCCCGGCCAGGGCTCCCGGCCCCCCCCCCGGCGCCCCTGCGGGGCCGCGCCCGCCGCACCCAGCGCGGGGACCCGCGGCAGCCGCACGCTCAAGCTCGCTGCAAGTAAAACGCTTCACCCTCGACATACTTAAAAATAATTGTAAATTTTAAAAGTGTCTGTTTAATCCAGCATCCCAGGCTTTGCGGCTCGCCGCCAACCTCCACCGGGGGCAGCTCCCACTAGGAGTACAATAGAGGGGACGCGCCCGGCGCTGACCGCGTTTTTAACTCGTTACGGGAAAAATAATTTAAAAATATAGCCCTGGGACAGCAACAAAGCCGCCTTGCGCCTCGCACGCCACCGCCCTGCAGCAGCGCGCCCTCAGACAATACCCCCACGCGGACAATAGCCCCCTCCCTACCCCCCTGCTTCCCTCCCACCCCCCCGGACAAAAGCCCCCGCGCCCTGCCCTGCCCGCGGTCCTTCCCCGGCAGGGGTGCCGGGTTCATGCTGCCCGCGCTGAGGGGCCCGGGGGGGTGTCCCGGGGGTGTCTGGGGGGTGCGGCGGGACCCACCGGTGTCGTTGCGCGGTGATGCTCTGTCCCGCCGCTCGCTGCTGCCGCCGCTCCGCACGCCAGTATAAAGGGCGCTCGCTGGCGGGGCGGTTTTATCCCCGCGCCTATGCAAATGACGGTGATGTCACCATTTTGCCGCTCTCCGCGTTTTTTTCTCTCTCTTCTTCTTTCCCCCCTTGCTTCCTTCCCCTCCCTTCATCGTCCAGCCCTCCTTCTCCCTGCGCACACGCGTACACGCACACAAAGCTACACACACGCACACAGACACACGCACAGCCTTCAGGTCGGCTCGTAGCCGAGCATCGCCCCGCTGTCCTCAGTCCCTGCTTCGGGCCCGGCCGACGGGAGGCAGCCCCAGGACGGGCCGCGGGGGCGTTCACTGCCCCTGGCTCCCGGGCCCCCGCCCCGGGGCTGCTGCGTGTCCGGGCCGGGCCGGGCCGGGCCGGGCCGGGGGCTGAGACCAGGGCAGAGGCAGGGACCGGGGCCAGGGCAGGAGCAGCCGCCGGCCGCCTCCCGCGGTGGCGGAGGGCTGTGCTTGGCTGGAACCGGGCGGTGGTTGTGCTCCACATCCCTGTTTGACGCTCTCCTGGTTGAGCAATATCATCTCGCTGATAACGTTACTCAAATGTCGGCATTTAGAAGGAAAAGCCGAAACGCTCTTCCCTTCAGAGCTCCGGGAGCCGCCGCCGGCGCGCCCCCCAGCCCCCTCCCCAGTCCTCCGCTGTCTTTGCATCCCGATGCAGGGAGAGGAAAATCCCATTGCTGCTGCCCCTGCAACCCTGCTGCAGTGGAAGAAGGGAACCACGCCACAACGCCCCCAGGCCAGGCTTTGGTGCCGGGCCAGCAGACAATGGCTCTGGCCAGATGCCGCCGGGCCCTGCCTCCCAGCCCCGCTCCCGAGCAGCGGGGCGGCCCCGGCCTGGCACCGCCCGCCCGGCCCCGTCTGCCTGTGCCCGGAGGGGAGGAGGGCTGGGACCAGGGCTGGGGCTGAGGACGGGGATGTGGGGACCCTCGGCTGGGTCAGGGCTGCTGCCTGCCCGCGCTGCGCTGCTCCAGATGTGCTCAGCGGCTCCTCCGGCCCGGGGAATTCAAACGGGCAGCCCCGAGCAGCAGTCGGTCCCAACCGCAGCATCACCTGCCTTGGTGGGCAGCTGCTGCAGGGGAGGGGGCAGAAGCAAGGAGTGTATGGGACGCGTGATTCCTGTTTCTGCAAATACGGCATGGGGAAATATACTGAATTACTCACGTGAAAGAGCCGAGAGACGCCGGGGGGAGTATGTGTGCGTGTGCGTGTGCGTGTGGCTGACTGACAGGGAGACGGGGAAATCTCTGCGCCTTTGTTTGGCAGCAGCCCTGCACGGGAGCAAAGGCACGCTCGCTTTCGAGGTGTGAGGGAGTGCAGGAGCAGGCATGGGGGAATTCACTTAATTTCTGCTCCTTCTGGGGTACCTGAATGGAAACCATGGAGCATATTGCTCCCTGCTCCTTGCCCTCCAGCAGGGTATTCAATGCGAGGGTGATTGCTGGTGAATTAAAAGCCCTGAGTCACAAACAGTATTAATACATGCAAGCAGAACTGTAAATACATTTCAGTAAATTCCCTGGGGATGCTGTTTTCTCTGTTTCATGGCTGTCCTCTCCCCCTTAGCTGGCTATTTTTCATAGCATATCCAGAGCTGTATTTTCAAGGAGGTAAAATTTTGTCCCCATGGCAATCCCAACAATACTTTCTATAGTGAACCAGGATTTCCAGTCAGCTCACAGTCTTCTAAAGCTGAGCTCCTTTGCATTTGGAGATGTGGTGTATAAAGTCTAGTTTCCTCCCGCGGTCCATGAGCACCTCCAAAACTGAGATGAACGTGGCGTGAGCCAGGAGCTGTGCAAGACTGAAGGCCAAAAGAATCTCTCAGGAAAGAAATTACCAGGAATATATAATTTGGGGATATTTACAGATTTTCATAATAATGAAGTTAAAAATGTTCCCTAGGGACCTTCTGTGTTGGATACCAGCTAATTCTGCTAGCTTTTAAGGAATCTTCTGTGTTGGATACCAGCTAATTCTGCTAGCTTTTAAGGGATCTTCTGTGTTGGATACCAACTAATTCTGCTAGCTTTTGAGCAAGTTCTGTAAAACGAGTTTATGGCCTTTTACTGCTTGACGCTTTAGGGCATTGAACCTCATGACTAGGAATTGTGAAATTTCCCTGATGATCAGTTCATAAGCATCCCCAATCATGTTGCAGCCCCAGGCTTTTCAGTTTTGCCAACGATTTTTCTGATTTTTAAGTGAGAGTAAATGTAATACAGATATTCTTTAGAATAATTTCTAATTTCTGTAGAAGTAAATCCTCTCTATAACAGTTTGCATTAGTGGTATAGCTACAGAAATTGCACATCTCCTTGTCCTTTTATGTTTGCTTCTGTTTGTTATTATTTGGAGAATGCAAGGACGATACATGTTCTTGCAAAACTGTCCCATATCAAGTAGCTTCTGAGGATAACAAAGCACACTTAGATGGGACAGAGATGACATCCTCAATAAATGTCCTAGGCTATGAGTTGTAAAGGATAGCTAGCTTAGGAATTCTTAGTTTGGATATTAATAAGCTGATAATTTTATATTTTTTTATGGTGCTTTACTGCGTTTTGTGTCAGCAGTTTCTTCCTGTGATTATTTAAAAAAAAATTCAACACATCAGCTGAAAAAGCCAACAAATATTTGGTGTTGTAGTATCCTGCTAGACATAGACTCTCTCAGTCATTTGCATGTGAAAGGAAAGCACTTTTCAGCACATTGCTGATTCCATCTGCAAGAAGGAAATTGGACTCTTGCTAACATAGTTTTCAGCTAACACCTTCGAGGGTTGAACTAGAGCAAGGAAGCAAGTTCTTTCTTGCCTTCTATGAAATTCATGTTGTAGGAAAGGTAGTAAGTGGTAAACCGTAGTTCTTGCATCTCATTTGTATGATCAAGTTTGAAGCCTTATAAAAAACATGAACACTTCTTTTCCAAGTAAGTACATACTGATCCTGTTTGCTTAAATGTGATAAGAGACTTGCTCAAGGCCATGCAGCAGGGGCTTAATCAGATATTAGCAGCTGTCAGTGGAAGTGTCTGTATCTCAAATGACTTCAGTGGACTTTTCCTTGAACTCTGTTCGAATAATGTTTTGAAACATGATCAGGAGCACAAATTAACCTAATGCTAATTCTGCCATAGAGTTTATTCATTTATTAAAAAAAAAAGAAAAACGTAAAGGACCATGCAACATCTATGTGATAAAGCACCCGAGGTTAATTCCCATCTCAACATACTATTCATAATGGGATTACAGGCACATAAAATGACTAGTAAGCTACAAATAAACTCTCTACGCAAATTTCACCATCATATGGGAAATAAATTAAAGAAAGGAAAGCCAAGTGATTGTTTTCCAGGTCTCAGTTTCACATGTGAAATCTTCTTTTCACATGCTTGACTCTCTGAGAGAGGATGCTTTCTCTCACTCCATATACTGCTAGAGGAAACAGGAGCTGGCAGTGAGCCCGAGAGTGTAAGTGAAGAGACAATCCCTTTGGGCAGTCGCTTGCTGTACTGCCTCCCTGCCAGCAGCAGCAGGGTGTTGACAGTGACATCAGGGCTTGGGTGTTCAGTTGTTCAAACACCAGAGCACAATATTTGTGGTGTGCCCCATTCCACTAAGTGCTACCGACAATTAAAATAAAAAAAGGGTAATTGATTCATGGAGCAACGTTTTTAAAAGGAGAACCTTCTCATCTCCCCCTCCACTTAATTTCAGACGAGGGATTGTGAAATGCTTGTCCTAGCTGGACAGATTCTGGTGCTAATTGGCTTTACAAGAAGTGGCATTTCCTTTTTCACTGTGCTTGACAAAAGGGAACTTTGTAACAGGTCATGACTTTCAGAAAGTAGTGCGAGAAGAGAAGTCAGGCTGGGAAGCTCAGATTGCTGCACAGGAAGCTAAATACCCGCCGGTAGCAGATGCTCCTCTCCCACACCAATCTGCCTGACTCTGTTTTCCCCGCCGTGCCTATACCCGTAAACAATAAATGGAGAGTACTGAGCCTTTATTTAATGTGCACGGAAAGCTGCGGCTACACACCAGGTTGGAAGCCAGGCTATCCAATACTGCGAGTGGAAGGCTGCCTGCATACCGTCAATAACAAAGCAAACAAGATGAGGAGGCCTTCAGCTGTCATTTCTGGCTTTTCAGAATTTATTGTCATCATGCTCTGAAATTTCTAATAAATGGAGAAAGAAGCAAGAGACATATGTCTCAAACTTTCAGAAAGATATCTGTGAGTTTGCAGGGAACCACCAAACTTCCAGTTATTTGTCTTGTGTTTTTCACACAGGGTACGTGGGGACATGGTTTAGCAGTGGATTTGGCAGTGCTGGGTTAATGACTGGATTTCATGATCTTACAGGTCTTTTCCTACCTCAATTATTCTATGATTCTATATGCAGACACTGTGTTTGAAAGGTATCTCTAGAAACAGTGATTGAGTTGCAAAGTACCTGAGAGGACTGAAAACAATACCCTAGCATATCTCCTGCCTGAAGAAAAGCATCTCTGTGCCAAAGTGTCACAAGTGCTTGCCATCACTTTCTGAATTTTGCAGCAACTTTTCTCTCATTTATATGAGTAAAAATAATAATTTCGAAAGCGTGTAAGTGACAACATCAACATTATGCATCACAAAAGTGTGATGGATAATTTCTTCTAGTGCAGCTCAGCAACCCCTTGCTCCTGCAATGCTAGGTTTCTCCTAAGGAAAAGTGCTAATTTTATGGCACGTGCATGCGTGTCAATAGAGATTACAAACAGAAATCTCAAGCAAACGAAAAGACTTGATTTTTGTGCCATCATTGAATATGAGTTTCTTTCAATGCAAAGGTAAAGCTAGATAGCCATTCAAAATACTGTGGTGTCTATTCAACATACAAAGACATCCATATGTACAAAAGACAAGGCAGCTATTCTTATCAGCATTCCATTGAAAAAGGAACGACCGAAGTAAACACTCAGAATGAAACAATGACTAATAGCGTCAAACTGCCCAGGCTATTGTATGGGCTTTGGCAGTCCTTTGAGGATTGCAGTCCACTTGCTCTTAAGAAACAGCACAGAAATAGGGAAATACCTGTTAGAGACCATCCCCAGGATACCCACGTTGCATACTATGCTCATGGATGAGTTTCAGAGCAACAAAATGTATCCAGCATCATTAATTAGGTGAACTATGTAATTCCAAAGTGGGGTTCCCTCCCTCCACAGCCAACAAGTGACATGTTGGCACGCCACAGAAGGGTAGCATAAGTCACTATGCATGAGCATACAGAAGGACTAATTTATTTCGCTTGGAAAACAGCACTACCCTTGAGGCCACACCTGGGCTATGTGCTCTGTATATCTCAGTTATCTCTGTGCTGGCTTTAAACTAGAGGCAACTTGGAACTCACCCCAGGTTTATTGCTTTATGTTGATTTCCTTGGGTGGATTTTATTGCTTGTGCTGAATGCTGCTAGCCATATCCGAGGCATTTGCTTTAAAACCGTCTTAAGCATATTAAGCTATCAAGCTTCTTTGTGTTTTTGGCTCCCCAAACCCATACAAGTGCAACAATCTTTTGTCTCTTGTAAGGTTGTAGGCAGGTGAGGTTTTTCGAAGTTTACATATGGGTTTATCTATCTAGCTATTTATTTTTCAACATTACTCCCTTCTTAATTTAATTTTAAGAGAAAAGATAGAAAAAAATAGAACAAAATAGAAAAAACTAAGTTTGCCACCCAACAAGATATAAAAGTAGCTAGGAGGTCTGCTCAAAACCTTGCTCATGTCCTTGACATTCAATCTTACATGAAGGTAAGGAATGAGGGATGAAGCTGTTGAAGTAAAGCACATCCAGTCATTGAAACTTTCTTGATGTGATGCTTTCTTTATACTGTCAGTTTGTAAAAAGCAAGGGAGAAGAAGTGCTTCTTGTAACTGCCACAACCATGGATTTTAGTTGTCTCTGGTGTATTCCACAGGTGGCATGGACTAGGAGTCTTTATGTGTGTGTATAGGGGGATTAACCTTCTTGAGGATGAAAAGCACAGCTCTCACAGCATCTCTCATCTCACAGCTCTCTTATCACCTCACAACTGTGTGTCCTTGGCACCCACACAATTCCTGAAACTTACAAGTCTTTTTCTCTCACATTTTTCTTTTAAGTTGGAGGGGAATTACAATGTCTAAGTGTAAACAGAGGTGTGGACTGGCAGAGACATCTGTTGAAGCAAAGCCACACATGCAGGTTGTGTGGGTTGGAAGGGACCCTGTCCTTGCTCAGTATTTAGGATTTTCTCAGGCTATATCACTATCTCACTTTTTCAAACAATCTCACCTGGACTAGTTTTGCTTTTGGGACCATTAAGACAGGCTGGCAGAGGGCTCAGGAATGCACCACTCTGCCCACAGGAGTGTTCAGGTTATTCCATACAGAAAGGTATGGACCAGTGCTAGAGATTAAAAATTGATAAAGCTTGTGTTTCAAGTGTCAGTCTTAGATGCATGCACCCACAGACATGGTTGATGGCAGAAAAAGTAGTGGTGGGAACAGATGGAGCAGTGTCCATTTTCCCCTGCAAGAAGAGGAACCCTCAGCTTTACTCACAGCTTCTGGTGGTAACAGGGTCTGTGGCATCTCAAGTTTCACCTCATGTAGATACAAGTTTGTTTATGTCTAACAGAAACAAAAGCATTCCCTGGCATGTTTTAAGGTTGGTAGGAAGTTACTGCACACATGCTTAGGAAAAACAACAACAGTAACACTAATACATATTGACATAGTGGATTATTTCCAAAATATGTCACTGGAGGCAGGCAGGCAGAGCTCATTTATGCAGAGAGGTGTACAACTACTTTGCACCTGAATGCAAGAGATCACACAGAAGGAGAAAGAGTAAAAATAGGTAGGTTCCATTTTTTTGAGTTCATGGTTGTTTGCTGGTGATATTAATAAGGGTCCAATTTCCACTTATTACAGTTACACATTGTGCCTTATACAGGATGGATGGGAAATTGGGGATGGTACCAAATGTTCCAAAGGGAGCACGTCTCAACTTCTGTGCATAGCCTCGTGGTATTCAGGCGATTAGTCTCCCTGACTTTTAATTTAAGTTTTATTTCACAGCAGTGGTCTTCATGAAACCTGCATTATGGTTTCACGAAGAAAGAGGAGTGTCCCTCCCTGTAGATTGAGCTGGATGTGAGAGTTGGCTGTCTCTGCCCACAAATGACGTGTTTGTGTGCAGACCCCTGCTGCTCAAGCAGCGTTTGTCCACTCGTAACGAACTGCTGCCACCAGTGGGCTGTGGTTTGTATCGACACACACTTCGAATGCTACGCGTCCGCAGTGCTTGTCATAATAGCCAAAATATTCCAAGAATCCAGGTCTAAAATCAAGCCGTGCCTGAACAGGACGTCTGGACAGAGACGTGTACTAGATGGAAAGTTTCATTTCTCTCTCTGCAACACACACTGAGCCTATATGTTAACTCTGTTCATTTAGACACACTCTCAAGTTCCATAAGGGATCATTTTCCCACAATAAACTTCACACTGCATCTGCTGGTGTTAGTCCTGCCATTGCTTAGTCCTAACATTGGTTATTTGGAGGGAATGCAATTGTATATGTATAAATTGTAGGGTTCAAATGTTACTGGGGATTGCCATGGGTTTGCACAGATTGAACATCAGTATTCAGGGAAATACAGGCTTTAGATACTGAAAGTCAGCTTCAGCAGAAAAGATCCATATGTGTCCCAAAACAGGCACATAAGCTACTTTGAGCACCCAGTGCTTTGCTCTTGACTAAGTTTATCGAAGATCTAGAAATTGCATCACTTCAGAATTCCTTAATGTTTGGTCAGACCATGACTAACACACACCAGATCCCTGACTCCTCAAAAATACGTTTATTTCTACCATTTCTGTGAAAATGTGGCCAGAGATTGTGGTGATGATAATCCTTACATATATGTATAATGATAATCCTTACATATATGTATATGTACCTACAGCACACATATATATGCATGTATAAAATATAATATGCCTGAATATGTCCTCTTAAATAAATAATATGTATAGCACAAAATACAATATATCATACATATTCAGGGTCCTCAGCCAAAATGGATTTCCTGAAAAGCTTTATCATCCTGCAGCATCCCACTCCTCCTTAACACTGAGGACAGCAGTATGTACTGCATAGCCCACAGTTTGCTCAACTCTCCCATCTGGATCCCAGGAGTATCCACCCAGCCACACATTTTCACCCATTAAAAGATGATACTGAATTGAAACATAGCCCTGCAGTGAGTTCATGCACAAACTTAATGTTCACATGCAGCTTACTACTATCACCGTCTTTGCTATGAAGTTGAAAAATCTCAAATTTGCTTCAAATTCTTCAAAACAGTGAGGGACTAGGACTCTGTAAATGTGGGGTGATTTCGTTGCTGAGTGAGTAATGATGTACAGTGGTGTAAAGAGACTCTCTCCTGCTCTTGCTTGGGCAGAGTTATAGCAAGAACTTCATTTATCACTTGCTGTTGAGCAAAATGACTGTTCCAATTCCTGCAGTGAATCTAAAGCCATCATTTTGTTCTGTGTTTGCAACTCCCACACACTGCCATGAGGAAGGCTCTGACCATTAAGGGAATACTGCTAATAATTAGTTAGTATGCCTCTTTTCTAAAATTCATTAATATAAGGAATCTAAAATTATATCTCCTCTCCCAGAGTAATACAACCTTATCAGAAAAATAGGAATGCAACTCTGTTAATAGCAGGAGGATAGTACTTAGTTGTCTGTCTCAATTAATCCATAGAATACTTCAACAAAAAATAAAAGAGTCTGTTGGTGTTTGTTCAAACATCTTTCTTCAGCCCATACCACTGGGCACAATTGCTTCAGCATCCCCATCCATCTACAGTATATGGGCTTCCAGCTCCATGGTTATGTGCTCCGTAAATAACTTGCTTTGGATTTGCTGACTTTGCCAATAGCTGCTGTTTGCACTGTACTTGGAAAATAAGACAATTTATTTTGAAGATGAAACAAAGATTTTGAAGACTAGTTTTGCCCACTTTTTAAAGTTAATATCAACAAAGGCAAAGAAGAAACCCTACAATTTATGGCATTTTTCATTCCTGAGGATGAGCAAGAAGTATGAAGGGAGTCAGTCAAGAGAAAATGTTGAGGCTTTTCAGTTTCCTGTTCTTGGTAAGAATGAGGGACCCAGTGATGAACAACCTGCAGTCAGAGAGAGGAGCACTCACTTGTTTTCAATTTAATTTGCAATATTCTAAGTCGGTAAGTCACTCCAAAAGCTTTGAAGAAGCAGATCTGATAGGAATCCACATAATCTCATTACAGTCAACTGTTGGGCAAGTACTTTGGTGGGTAGACTGCACTGCATATGTTTTCTTTAATTGAACATTTGTATAGCTTCATTAGCTGAACTGTAATTGGAGTTTTAACATATGCTCAGAAAATATTCTATGATGTTAATATTGCTTCTGGAAAATATTAGGATGATGCTTCCTAAGACATTAGAATGCAAGGCCTAGTAGAACAGAGAACAAACAAGAATAGGCGGTTGCTTTATTTAAAAAAAAAAAACCTATGGCAAACATCTTTTATGGGGACTCTGAACTCAGATAGTGAGGAAAAAATAGTGCCATAGATTAGAAACAGCAGGAAAAATAGGCTGGAGGTAAATATTCAAGTCTGAGTACAGTAAGTGATCAATATGTCAGAGTTGCAAGGATCCATGCAAAGACTGTGATATGGATGCTTCTGCATCCATTATCGATGTGAGAACCCCAATGTGCTTTGGAGTGAGGCATGAGGCTTTATGTTCCTTCAGGAGAACAGACCATAACTGTGCATTTGTTTCATAGCACTTTTCATGAGCTTTACCAAACTCTTCTTGATACCTAGTGGGAATTCGCATAGTTAATTTTTAGTTGTATGAGAAATCTTCTTACCGACAGCAGATGCATGGTATTCCACTCTCACTGGAGATCGCTTTTGCTACATGAGGGCAAGTGATAAACAGATACCTCCAGTTATTCTTTTTCCTCTATGTGCTGTTCATTACCTTTATTAAATCTTCATCAGGATGCTTCATATTGTCTTCTTTTGAAAGTAACCATGTGCAGCCCAACCAGGTGCCCTTGAGATGGGTATTTGTCATGGCTTTCAAGACTGACTTTCTGTTTGCTAGGCAGAGAACAGAGCAAAGCATGGTGACCATGGTTCAGTCACACCCATGGTGCCACCTTGCTTATCTAGAGTGATATTATTGCTACTGAATGCTTAGGCAGTTGTCCCAGATGAGAGCAAACTAATCATTCATTTAATGTCTTGATGAAGTTTTCAGACTTATTGATTGCTTTTGTATTACTCGTTGGCTCCTGTGTATTATTTCCCTTTTCAGACTGTAACAGAACAAACAGAACAGAGCTTCTTAATGAGATGGAAAATGGCAGCAAGTGCTCTTTCTTGCTGCAGGCTGTCAAAACCTCCCCTCCCCTCCCCTCCCCTCCCCTCCCCTCCCCTCCCCTCCCCTCTATTCACTACTGAAGTGGAGGAGCAATTCAAACCAGTCCTCCTTCCTTACATGCGTATCTGCATTTGCTTTTCACCAGCTCTACAATCATGCTTTTAATAGTAATGCCTAGCAAACAAAACACCATTAAGTAGAAAATAAATAATACCATGAAACAGAGGGTGGACAAGTGGGTGATTGCAGGGGACACTGTTTTGCTGAGGTAAGGCCAAGTGGAGCTGTGCATGAGTTGTATTAATGCACTTATGAATGGATTGCTCAGAATGAGCTATCCTATGTCATTACGCTTTGGGCAATTTTTTGGAGCTCAGCAGTTTGATTATCCTTTGCCTTTAATAACTGAAACTAGACATAGACAAAGAAGTCACATATAGGATCGCTCTTTTTATTTCAGCCATTGAATCTTTCAAATATCCAAAGTCCCTTTTGATTCAGGGAAGACAACACAGAAAATCAGCCGGCATAAAGTCATTTATGCTTATTAATCTGGGTAGTTGCCCATCTGCCCCCAACATCCATAGTAACTCACCTTGAATTTAAAACCTTAAAAGAGTCCATTACTTCTTTTGCACCAGCTAAGATACTCTATGGATATTATCTAAATTAGTATTCCATTAGCATTTGCCTTTGTCCTGTGGTTTGGTGCCAAAATAGGTCAATTGGCAGCCACCCACTACTATCCTCAGACTACAAGGAGGGCTGAGTGTGTGCAATATCAGCTGAGATGGGACATCAGAGACTTAATTTTTATACTTCTAGTCAAAACCGTCTTGGGGAGAGAAAGCTACTGTTTTCAATTAATGGGCAAAGGAAAGGAATGAAAGATTAAGGAGGGATTTGGTAATGGGGAAAGAATGAAGTAAAAAGTGAGACTGATCAGCCTCCCTCAGAGAACTGATTAATTATTTTCTGACACAAAGTTTTGACCCAAGCTTTTTTTTTTGGGCAAGATTTCAAGAGACACTGTAAAATGACTTTGTATATATAAATGGGAATTTGGGATAAATTTTCATTCAGCATCTGAAATACTTTATATAAATCTGCCTCTTCTCAAACGATGTATTAAAGTACTCATGTGGTTGCACAGTATCAGTATTCCTCTGAGATTTTACAAATACATCATCAGCATTAGATGGATGAAATCCAGCCTGCCATAATCCAGATGCCCAACATAGGCAATGCTTCACTGAACATTTCAGTATGCATCCTGGAGAGCAGGCGAAACAGCCAAATCTGCCTTAATGTTGCTACCACACTTGTCCTGAAGCCTACAATGGGAGCTCAGGAAGCTGCAGGGGAAGATGTAGTCTGCTTGTAATTGTGTTTCATGGATTTGACTACAGAGGGACCAGAGGCATTTCCCACAGGTGGTGCCTTCCACGGGTGCTCAGCGGGATGCTGAGCTCTTCTGTCCTCCACTTGTGGTGTCACCTGGCCCTTTGCAGAGCACAGCTGCAGCACATGCTAGTGCCTGCTCTTTGCACTCTGGCATCAAAGATGGGGCAGCCTCCAAGTAGATGGAGCTACTCAGACCCTATGGCATTAAAATTTTAACATACTAGGAGAGCATCTTGAACCTCATCTCTCACTCAGACCACGGTGGGCTGAAAACATTGCACAAGCATGAGTGCAAAGGGCATGGCTTGAAACCACTTGGCATAGGACAAGGGGCAAGAGGGGGCAAGGCTTTGAAATTCCAGGATCTCCCATTCCCCAGGTAATTGCTGTACATCCTAGGATTAGTCTCAGAAGGTCATATTCCCTACCGCTCCCTCATCTAGCTGATGATGCCCATCTGCCTTAATATGGGGTGAGACGTATTAAGTATCCACAATCATGAACTAAGAACTTCTCGGCAAATGAGTGGCTAAACTTAAGCCTCCCTATGAAATTTTAAGGGAAATGAGAAAATACCTTACGCCTTTGGGTGCCAAAAGGTAAACTCTGTAAGGACTTGATCACACTAGTTTAGACAGATGAAGACAGGAGTGGCATTCAAGCTAAGGGAAGATTGAGTTAGGCAGTGAGGTTGAGATAAATGTATTCAAGCTGAATCATTCTGATGAAATTTGACAAATATTTATGGAGCAAATCAAAGTAATAACTTAGGGGGTTCTTCAAAGAATGTAGAAGAGACAAGTGAGAGCTCTGAAAAGCTGTAAAGGTCAAAGTCTACACCCATTTTGAAATGGTGGAATACAGAAACACAGCATCATAATACACTTAACAGCCTAACTTCAAGCCTCAGAAAAAAAAAAATTAAATTCCCAGAAGATAAGATCATGATAAAGAACTGCCAAGAAGGACTCAAGCCAATCCAATTTCTTTCTTTGGATAATGGGAAAGCAATAAGTGTAAAATACCCTGACTCCCTTAGGGCTTGTGAGATTGCTCCTGTTCTTGTAACCAAACTGAGGAAATACAGCCAGGATGGGAAACCCCTACAAAACGTGTCCACTAAGAGTAAGAATCAGCAATCAGTCCTCTACCAAGGTGAGAGGTGTTTTGAGAGGGGGATTTTTATTAGCAGCCTGACAGACACAGTCTTTTTCAAAAAAAATGGAAGTGACTTGGGAAACTTAGTGTCACTTACAGAAAAAATGGACACTCCCTGATTACCCTGACTGCTGCTGAAAGCATCGCAGAGGATGCGAGTCATCCTGCCTAAAGTCAGTCTGCAGCTGTAGCCCAGACTCTTCCCACAATCAGTGCAACATTCTTAGATGATTCAGCCAATCCAAGGATAGGATTGAGGAAATGAATCACTCTCCAGTTTCCTCTCACTGCCGTCCCATTGACCATAGGAGAGTGTAGAAGGACTACCTCAAAATAGTCACTTAACTTTTAGATAGCTAATATTAGGTGAGACCTTTAGTAACCAATTAATTACCCAGACTCTCAGAGATATTTGGGGACTTAATTCCCTTTAAAGTCAACTTTAAGTAGATCTGATAACCTGGGATCTGTTGACTGAGTGAGGAGGTTCCACACAAGAAATAGTTTTTGTGGGGATCTTAAGATTCTTGCCTGTTCCTATATTTTCCAGGCAAATCACTGGGCTCCCTAAGGACTCCTAAACTTAGGGTGTAAGCCTGGGCCACACTGTGCCACATTACTGAGGGGAAAGGATTGCAATCTACAAATAGAAATCAATGGAGCTAATGCTGATCCCCTGCCTGAGTATCCTCTTCCCACACTGGTCACAATGATGTTAATTGAAGCCTTTCTTGTGAAACAAAGAGCAAAAATTTGTATCTTAATGTAAAGAAACCTTGGATGGAAATGCTTCTTTATGTTTTATACTTGGCCCTTTGCAGATATTCTGGAGGGATAGCAGTGTCCAAAATATTGATAATTCTGCTGTTGAAGAATTATAAGGATGATTCTCCTTTTAACATGAAAAAAGTTGGATGAACAGCAGAACTTTATGCATTGAGAGCTAGGAGAGACACCTCTGCTACCCCACAGGATTTTCCATGCAGCCTTTCAATGCTCTGTTTGATTTTTTAAGTTTTTCTCTTTTTTTGAAAAATTTTTTCTGTCACATCTCATCTCTGACCCCAGCCAAGCCTAAACCCACAGCACTCACAGAAGTGGAGTGTCTGGGTTGCTAAGGTCTGGAATAAATAAAGCCTTATGGCCCTTCACTACAAGGAAGATATTGAGGTGCCAGAGTGTGTCCAGAGAAGGGCAACAGAGCTGGTGAAGAGTCTGGAGCACAGGTCTTATGAGGAGCAGCTGAGGGAGCTGGGCTTGTTTAGCCTGGAGAAAAACAAAGTCGAGGAGGTACTTTATCACTCTCTACAACCACCTGGAAGGAGGTTACAGCCAGGTGGGGGTTGGTTTCTTCTCCCAAGTCACAAGCAACGAGTTGCCCCATGGGAAGTTTAGATTGGATAATAAGAAAAAATTCCTCACCAAATGGGTAATCGAGCACTGTAACAGGCTGCCCAGGGAAGTGATTGAGTCATCATTCCTGGAGATATTTAAAGGATGTATAGCTATGGTACTTAAGGGTCACAGTTTAGTGGTGGATTTGGCTGTTAATGGTTGGACTGGGTTAACGGTTGGACTGGATGGTCTTAGAGGTTTTTTCCAGTGTGAATCTATGACTCCATAATTCCTGCTGGTTGGCAGCACCTCTGAGCCCAGTGCACAGCCATACCCATCCCCCACTCTGTGAGCCCTTACAGCTCTGTGACTGCAGCCCCGGTCACTTCTCACTCCACTCACAGCAGCTGGTTGCATCAAGGTGCTTGTGTCCCACTGCACTGTCACCCTGACACCACCAAGATCTTCAGTGAAGACAGAAGACAAGTCAGTGTTGGTGCAATGACCATGATTTTAGGCACAAGCAGCTTTCTGAATTGGGTTAAAAGACCGGCTTCTCCTCTCCGTTTGGAAGGAGATTGAAATCGCAGCACGTGCAAGGATTACTGAGACCAGGAGTGAGATTGCACAGCTGAGGTCCAAAGGTCAAACCAAGTTCCATCCCTCTTTTTTTGAGGAAAGGCTTTCTGTGGTGCCTGTCCTGGCCCAAAATGCTCCAGTACATAAACCTGTTTGCTTCATAATATAATTATCATATAATTTTCATATGGCTAAAGGAAAAAGCAGAAACTTACATCTTATTAACAGATGCCAATAGTTAATCAAGGCAGATGCCTACATGTTTTATTCCCTAATCCATATTTTAAATCTTACTCACAGCATCTCATAGGATAATACACTTTCTCCTGTGTGTTTGGCAAGAGTGTTTGAAACAATGAGGAAATGAGTTGTTCTATTACAAAATACTTAAACCCTACGTCCTGATAGAATACGAAGGCAAATGCCTAAACATATTCCTGTATTTTTTCAATCCAGCTGTAAGGGGAAATTGCTCTCTCAGGCAGACAGCCTGCTGCTGTTGAGATCCTTGAAAGGCTCCACATCCTGAGGGAAGTTGCATTTAAAATTAGCACACCTGCCTCGTGTGTCATCCAGGCAGATCCTGTTGCAGGAAAAAAAAATTAGATTAATAGGTTGGAAAACAGTAGTTAAATATTTAATTTTGTCTTGTGAAGGCGGAAAGTGATTCCCAGGGCAGGATATGGAGTGCATCATTTTGATGCAGTCCACTCACACCAGTTTGAATATTAGCTGATGCTGTGTAAGGTGCTGTGAACTTTAGAACTTCATGTTAAAAAAAAAAAGCATATTGTTGTGTTCTTTAACATTTTGTATGATTATTGCAGGATCAATGGTTATCTCCTTCTATTGAAAGGAGTTCCTTTACATCTTGCAGTTCCATGAGGAAAAAAAAGGTGAATCCTAGTTTACTATGGAGGTCACAAAAGTAATGAAAAGCCAAAAGTTTCAATGTAATAAACCATTATCATACCATGCAGTTTTATGAGTGTATATGTGCACATTCATGCACATCTACGTGTGTGCTTTAGTGCAAAATAAAACAAAACAAAGCACAGCTTATCTCTTCTCATGGATGGCACTCTTTGCCTGATTCCTATTCTTCTCCAAGCCTTCTCACACATTCCTAACTGTGCTGTTTTCTTTTTCTTTGCATACCTGCCAGATTCTTCCTCTGCCCACAGAAAAATTTCTAGCATGTCTGTCACTGTTTATATAGTTGCCAGCACAACTGTTCTTGCTTGCTTAGTTTTCTAACAATAATAGTAGACCAGATTTGAAAGTGCAGTCATGCTTAAAAATAACGATAAACTAAAAAATACCAAGGTATGAAATACAAAGCACATATACTTTTATTTCTTTCCATTTCTATTCAAAAATTCTTGCTTCTCTTCATTTTGCCTGCTTGCATGACCCCTTCAGAATTGCAGCAGACAGCAGTGCTCTGCTGACTTCACTGTACATTCATTCACCACCTCTGCATGACCTTGTCACACTGAGCTTTGAGCCAGGCTGGCTGAGCTGACATTTAATGGCTCCCCACATCTGTTTTGAGACAGAAACTGAAAGGGAAATACCGAGTGCAAAAGAACTTTTTTTTCTTTCTTTCTATTCCCTCCTTGGCCTCCCCTCCCTGCCTCCCCCCTTTCCCTTTTAGGAATGTCATGCATACTAAGCCACGTAGTTCCTGGGGGGGTGGGAGGAAAAGTGCTCTTAAAGATATGGTTGGGGTTTATTTTCTTTAAGCCAGCTGTTTAAATAGTTAGTCATCCAAAGTATGTCACTCCAGGCTCCCTCTGTGCAGCCATAGAGGGAAATGTACACCTCCAAAGGCCAAAGACCCTAAGACTAAGGTAAGTGTCTACAGCACTCAGATAAATCCTCTGTGGAAGTATCTGTTTCTCATTGTTGACTATAACCTGAGCCCAATTTACTCATTAAAATTAAGGGAAGTGCACCCCCCACTCAAAACACCAGGGAGAAATGCAGTCCCACTCTGAAATGGGTGAATGGCTGTCAGAAATAAGATGGTTGATCTTTTGGTGAGTGCAGCTGATACTATCCGTGTCTTAACGTCTTAAGCAGGATGGTTATAGTTCCTTTAGCAAGGTGCAAAAAGACATTTGGTCCAAGCAGTATTCTTGCTAAATTACAACTTGACAGGTTAAGTGGATGTGGAATGCATTGCCGTGGTTGAGGATGATTGTGATTTTCTTCCATTTCCTTGACTGTATTTACTCATTCCATTTGCCTGAAGGATTGCTCCAGAGGTTTTTGGCTGCATATTTGAACTATACTATGTTTGTTGAACAGACACCATAATTAATGGGTAACATTTCTTTTCAAAAGAAAATTTTTAGCCATTTTCCTCCCTCCAATGTTTCTTAAAAAATGAAAAAGGATTAATCTCAACACAATTTTTCTGGGAAAACTAGAGTGGCAATATGATGATGCTCTGGGTAAACAAGTGAAAACAAATTCCTCTAGGGAAGTAGGTGCATGTTTCAAAATAGTTAGAATTTTTTAAAACAAACAATAGATTTTTTTTTTTAAAAGGAAGTTGTCCTGGTAGTAATCTGCATATTAAGTATGATGTGATCTAGAAAAGAACTTAATAATTTGCTTGATTTTAGGCACATGGTTAGGCTCACTGTCTATTCACATGCTAAATGTAATACTTATGCACTTTGTTAAACATAGATTTGCTGTCAGAAAGTGTCACTGTAATTAGATTGTTACAGCTGGGCATATTTGAACCTTACAGCATAATTTCCCTGATTAGCATGGCACCTTCTTTCAGAAAATGTAATTGTTTTTTCAAGCTGTCTTTAGTAAAAAACCCAGCTTTTGCAGAGTGGGAGAGTACCTTGTACAATGTCAATGATAATTCATGCTGCCGTATTTTTAGGGAAACACTGCACTCTGCAGGTGAAAACTCTTCTCTATCTTGTGGCACTCTAGAAAGGTCTTGAGAAAGACAGATTCTGGTGAGCAGTTAATACTTTTCAACCAAGGATGTGCATTGTCTGCAGTATCTTTATAAATGGATAAATGGGAACAGGTCTTTTTTTCCCTCTGTACTTCTTACTTTCTAAAGAAGAGCCAAAAGTATATAGATATTCTGCAACATTTCCTGCAGTAAAGAGCATGTGACTATATGATAAGCACAGCTTGGCTGTCCACACTATTTGCAATAGAAAGTGCAGTGTCAGATCTTGTGAATGCTAAAAGCCTGGGTGCAGAGAGATTTCTCAGTTTTCTGACAGTGTCTGTGCGAAAGCCTTGCTTTCTCATGGACGCTACGGGAAAACAGTTAAAGGCTTTTGTAAACTATGGTGTTGTTATGATACCGATGAGAAAAACATCTGAAGTAAGTGTTGTTGGGTTCAGCCAATCCCTCTGGGGGGTGGCTGGCCGGGGAACCAATGACCTTATGTCAGTCCAGCATGCAAAGGTATATAAGCGAATTTGTAAATTAATAAAGGGTCGGTTCCATTCCATCCTGAACCGTCCATGTCTTTTTCTTCTCCAAACTCTGCTCACAAGCAACAAGATCTAAACACCTTTTGCCATTTCCTGATGTGAATCCCACAAATTGAATTTCCAGTTAGAAATAGGAGCAGTTAGTAGGGCTCAGGCCCAAACCTGCACTCCTAATGTGAGTCCCTTCCCTCTTCACCCCTCCTCTTCATTAGTTGTATCATCTCTCCCTTGTCTCTATTTTCTGATCCCTGGCCATTAGATGGCAATCGTGACTATCATCTGCTTCCCGCGTTCACGTCCTCTGGTGGCCAAACTGCTTGTGTGCCCTTGCTCCTAAGAGAACTTTTTCTTGTCCCTCTGCCTTTCTCATCTATAGCAGCAGTGGTTTTGCAGGGTCTGGTTGTTAAGCCTGGCAGTGATTTACAAGGAAGAAAGGAATTGCTTGTGTTCAGAGGGACACCATTGTCTTGGCACAAGAAATGTGCCCCTCAGCTGGAAGCAGCAGCATTCCATTAGCACTGCTGGGAGCTCTCCTCTGTACAGTTTTCTTTCCAGTTTCCCACAATTGCTCCAAGTGGCAGGATTCTGGCTGGCATTTTAGAGGCACTGGGTTCACAGCTTCATGTCTGTGAACTTAAAAAGTTGCAGGTAAATCTATTCATACCCAAGATTCAGGTTAAAGCTGATACGTGGTGCAAAGCCTTTTAGTTGAGAATCTCTGTCACTACTCTACCTTTTGGCAGGGATTTGAAGCTTGTCAGATGAATCACCCTGAGGCCAGCTGCTGACTTTCTCCATATTATAGCCCCTAAAAAAGTGTCCTGTTCCAGTAGAGACTGGTTTGTCTTTGGCCACAGCCTTTTCTGTCTCTTCCCTGGCTGCAGAGCTGCCATGAGGCCACGGAGGTTCCTTCCGCGGGTGGTGTCCACACACTGAGTTGTGCCCACACACCTGGTCAGCTGTATGAGCTCCTGCTCACAAACATCCTGCTCAGGATCAGTAACTGGGTGCAAAGCTGCAGCCTTTGAGCAGCTTCTGGATCCGTGCTGCAGGCACTTGTGGTTACCTGCCTCTGGCCAAATGTGCCTTTTCTCCTTCTCACGATAGAAGGCCAGAGCTGCAGTGTGACCTGCCCACCAAAAGGGCAGATATGCAGGGCAGGTGAGGCTGGAGGTGGGAAAGGACCCTGTGCCTGGGGGTGTGCTGGGGTTTGGTGAGTGGGTGGTTGAGCCTGGGAGGTGAGGAAGACAAACATCACTGTGTGGCTCAGAAGTGATGCAGCCTGGTGCAACAAGCAAAGCTGAAAATGTAAAGCCATTTCTAATTTTGGCATTTTCAAAATCTTCAAGGCTTAACCTCCACGTTCTAATTTGGTTTCCTTATACTATTTCTAGCTGTGTACTTCTAGGCCTGTGCTGTGAGGAAATTAGTCAGCTGTTATGCCATTTTTAGGGGGAATTTCCCGTGACTGATTTTATGATTTGTTCTGATGGCTGTTTGTCACATTAAAACATAAGTAAAAGTAATGCTATCAGTTGCTAATGTATTTGAGGGAAATTATTTTTATAAGGTATTGATTTGTTTTACACATTTTTGCCACTGATAAAGGGTTTATGTTGAGATTTTAAACCCTGGAAGTCTATGCAGTTGTGGAGTATTTCTGGTCTTTGATGCCCTTAAATATAACACCTTTTTGTTCCTCTGAGTGGCTGAGGATGTGATGGGGAATTCACAAAGCAGATAGGTAATTAAAATAGTCTTTCAAAGAGGCTGAAACTCTGCTTCTCGGGCAAGTAAAACACAAGGAAGGCAAGTCAGAAGCAGTTATATTTGCTAAATTGGTATTCTGGGGTTTTTTTACATGTGAAAATTACATCATAAGTTCTCTGGACCAAAAATTATGTCCCTGTAAATCTCACTGTCTTTAAAAGTATGGTAAGACAGTAAATGCAACATAGAAAGAGGATCTTTATCTGGAAATAGAAATATATTATCACTGTGCATCAGAAATCATGAACGCACAGTTTTGTACATGAAAACACTTTCTGCAGGTTTCAAATCTTAACTTTTCCCAAGCTGCTGCATAAAAAGACTGTTAAAAAGCAAACGCAAAAGTCCGTTTGGCTTTTTCACAGAAAAGTTTATAAGAAAACTACAAGTTATGGCACAGTACCAGTAGAATACGCAGCACAGCTCGGGTTTTGTAGGCTAACATGACAGTACAGGTGTGTCCAGAAAATGGCTTTATCTGCCTAGATCTTTCTATTACTTGTTTCATTACTTGGTTGTTATCAGCAATGCTTACAGAAATAGATTTTACATTTTTTAGTGTCACAAGATGACATTAGGTAACATGCATTATTGAACTGCCCTATAACCATAATTAAAAATAGGAAATGAAAAGAATCAATCACGACAAGAACTTTCTGCCAATCACAGGAGCATGGATTTTGTGAAATGTCTTGCTCCAGAAAGTCTGTCAGAAGGACAACATCCACACTGGAAAGGGGATAAAATACTTTGAGAGAAACAGGTTACTCATGCCTAGCCTACTGTAACTACTGACATCATGGAGCAAGTCCTTTCAAGGACCCCCAATCCAATGGTCCATTTTGATCAATAATTAAACAAAGATGCACAATCATGTTAGTTTTAACTCATTTTACTCTAAACATCAGCACTGAAAAAAACTGAACATGTGATTTCTTTGCAGATTGCAAATGCACCCATGACTGCTGGGGAATTTTTCCTTTCTCCCAGCTACCAGTAGTGACACCTCCCAGCAAACATTAGTCGGAAAGTTTCTGATTTCTCAAGCTTTCAGTGAGTATCACCATAATTAAATATAGAAAGAATATGTAAATAGTAACACTTGGCCTATTTTTTCCAGCTCTTTAATAGCAAGGAAATGAAAATAAAATATGAAACTACTTGTGGAAACTCCCTGAATCTGGAAGAGTTAATTTCTTTGTTGAAATGGGCTTTTTGTTAAAATTTAAATGGATAGTGAAAATAGATAGTGAAAATGCTGCAGTTTTGACAAGTCCTTTTACTGGCAATAATTAGAAAAAGCGTTGATGTTGTATATGTGATACATCTGAAATTTTCAAAACTAGATTATTTCACATTCTGGTATCAAACAGAAATTTTATTTAAAAATCATTCATCATTTTTTACTAGAATTTTTGTAAAAACTGGATTTAAAATTAAGTTCAATGATAAATGAGTTACTTTTTATACCGGATTCAGGATTTTACAAATTCTACATTTTTGGGGGGAATAATTATTTAATATTTCAGGGGGGTTTTTTGCAAGGTAGAAGGCTGATTCTGCACTGCTTAAACTATAAGGAGGAAAATAGCAGGGAAAGCACTTTATTAATTCTCTTACAATTTTTTAAAGTGTTTTATAGATTCTTCAGTTCCAATTGAATGGTTTTCTTCCCAGTAGGTGGAAAGTATTGAAAAAGTGGATTTAATGCCTCATTTCATCAGTCCTAAATCACTCAAAATTCCTTTTCAATCTTAATTTAATTTTCTCTGTGTGGGCTGGTTTACATTTTTGGAGGAAGCCTTTGGAAAGTAGGAAACTGAAAATCTCTTTCCTTGTGCCTAGTTTGGGAATGCACCACAGATGATGGAGATGAAAGGACAACACTTAGATAATTCAAGGATCTGAGGGAGGCAGCGAGGTGGCAGCAGGAATATCCACTCCCTGGTTTTAAGATCAAGGGTAGCTGCCCAGATTCTCAGGCTCCCCATACACTCAGTGGAGATGGTCATGCTCCCAAACATGAGGGTCTGGAGCTTTTAGGAAACTTGTCTCTGACTGTAGAGGAGACAACATAGCCAACATAAGCCTTTACGATGCCACAAGAGAACATTTGCTGCTTGTGAAAAAGAGGTTGATCAGATAATTATTCTAATTAGCACAAAACTAAAGCCCCCCTGGAAGTGTAATAGTTTAGCAGCAGCCTATGTGATATGCATTATTTAATTCAAATAGTCTCCAAAAGCACATACCCATAAATGTGTCCCAGCTAATCTACTTGTGCCATTGCAATTGCAGGCAGATTTTTTACTAGGTTCAAGGAAGACAAGCACAAAAAAGTTGATTTTATATGGAAAAGATTTTTTTTCTCGAATTAATCTTTGAAGTCCATAAGGCTATCATCAAGAAAGGAAAAATAGAAAAGAAAGATTATTTTTATGAATACTAATATCTTTGGGAAAGACAGAATGTCTCCCTTAAGAGAAAAGTTGTATTCCTCTAACACCATTAATATTCTAAGGAGCAAACCACATCTGTTGAGGAAGCCCCTAAGTGCCTCCTTGTGTGCTTCCTCTGCGTTTCTTGTCTATTATTAAATAGCTCTGTTTCAATCACTTTAAATAAATTATATTTAGCTGGTGATATGAGCCATGAAAACTCTGGACTTCCACCACTGCTTTTGTTCCTTTGGGGAATTAAATAAGAGAAAGTATAAATCCAGTTTCCATAAGACAGGAATATGTACTGAAAGATGAGCAGGTGGTTGAGTGCTTTGGGGAACAATGAATGATTTGAACTGTAAAAAAATTATTTCAAAATGAACAATGAAAGAAGAAGAATAAATTAATTGAATGCTAGCAAAGACACAAAGCACTTAGCAATTCCCCTGGCAAGAGAGATCATAACTATTTAAGCTGTTTAAATCCATAACAATTTTTCCTCAAAAATCATCACTATAACATTTATGAATGGAAACTCCAGGTTATAAAATATGATCACACTTCTCATAAAATCAGGCCAAAGCTTTATAGATTCTGACTCTTCCAAACTTCTGTAGTCTTTGCCTTATTGGAGGGTTTAAGTCTGTGCTTTCCAATCAAAAAGCACAGTAGTTTATTGTTGTTTATAAATAGTTTGGATAAATGCTGTGGACAATCAAGAAATTTCTGGTGGGGAATATTGTGAAGTTCTTTGTGGCATATATCAAAATACACCAGACTAGAAAGATCACTTAATTGATCTACATAACTTTTATCTCCATCTTTCCACAAGTAGCTGAGGTGGTTTCCATCAAACTCCAGCTTTTGTAGAGAGCTATTGACTATAACAGTCTCTGTGAGTGTAAAATACCAGGGAATCTGATGAGTAGCTGAGGCTGAAAGGAACTGCCGAGGTCATGTAGTAAATCCCCTTTGCTTAAAACAGTATCAGCTAGGGCAGGTTCTCAGGATTGTGTCCAGTCGGTTTTGAACGTCTCCAAGGATGCAGACTCTGCAGCCTCTCTGGGCAAACCATTTCACCCTTGGATTTTTCTTTTGAAAACAAGGGTTGCAGCCCTGCTTTTTTGCAGGGTGCTCCACTCAGGATCCTCATCTTCACTATCTCATGGTCACGGCAACCAAGGTTCCCCTGACATTCACATCCTTGCCCAGTTCTTCCTTTTCTGTAAGTGCAGGGGCATTACTGTCTAGCACTTCAGAGACACATCCACATTTGATTTCCAAAAAGAGTGTGAGAGGCTCCACCATCATTTTGTCCTCTTGGTACCTCCTTATTCGTGTGCATACAGTTGAGGTAGACCTCCTTAAATCTTAAATCCTGTTTTGGTTTTTTCAAGGTCTTAAAAAAAGAGAGATACAGAAAACTCAACTTATGTATCCCTGCCACAATAAATGCTTTTTTTCACTAAGGTCCAATGCCCCTAAAGTAGGTGATTCATGAAAAGCATAATGAAACTAAGTCCACTATATGACTGTAGAAATAGTTCAGATTGGGTTGGAAGATAAAACTGGTACCATTCAGTTTGGTTAATGCTATTAAAAAACAAATTCAAACACGATATCCCCTAAACACCTTCAAATCTCTGCCAGTGAAGAAAAACACTGTTTGAACTTTGAATGGTTTATCAAAGATGTTGCACTGAAGTTTTAGCAAATATATATCATTGCTGGAACTTATCTTCTGGCAAGGGCATATTATTTACTCCAGGCCTTTATCAGGTTTTGACTGATTTCCTACTAATAGCACTGTTGTCATTACCCTGTAATAAAGGGTGACATTCTGCTGCCAGACAAAGAAATTGTACTTAACTTAGTGAAAGACTGAGATTAACTTGTGTGATAAATAAGGCTCCAAATTGCAGTTAGGAAGATTTTTCAGATTTCTGAAGAGCTTAAGCTGTTCATCATAAAGTCCTTGAACATCAAACCTCTTCACTACAGTTACTGGAGGGAAGCAGGTTTCAAGAGGAGTTAGACATGTTTATACTCCTGAGTGTGCATTTTTCTTCTGTGATTAAAAGATGAGTCAAGAAGCTATAAATAACCAGAATAAAAGCTCACCCCAGGCCATTACCTTTTGTTGAGTAGCTGAATCCAAGAATAGCAGGTTTTAGATGTAAAGCCAGCTGGCACGTGTAGTTGGAGGGAGGCTTCCATGCCAGCTATGTCCTGGGTATCAGCGAGAAAAGGGCAGGGTTTGGGCAGCAGCACCCTCATCCCAACCTCCACACCAGACCCTGCACTGCCCAGGGGACAGCTGGTCCTGTGGTTGTAAGGTGTGGAAGGAGCAATGCTCCATGAGGAAAGGGTTGGGATTTTAGAGGGCTTTGTTTGTTTTGGGGGACATTGAGGGTTTTGGTTTCTTTTGTTCAGGGATTATTGTAGAGCTGATTCTCCTTCAAATAGTTCTGCCACTGTGTGAGTGCTGAAAGAAATGCTGCTCATGGAAAATGTGCAATTATTTCTCAAATACAGAGTAGTTGAAGGAAATGGAAATCCAGCTGGTACTTTTCAGAAATGGTTTTCATCAGCCAGCAATTCCCTAGGATTTGCAAAGCTAGCAAAGGATTCATCTTCAGTTTCCACCAGTTTCTTGCATAAATCACGAGGCATTGCCTTTGGTTAGTGGTTCCTGTGTAGATTAATTTTCATCAGCTTTTTCAGGCCCTGAAAAGAAACTTCTAAAAGCTTTTTCTTGCAGTTGTCTGAGAGTTTCAGTTCAATTACATCTCCATGTATACTCCTTTCAGGTGATGTATACTACAGCCAAGAATGACAGAGGAATTGTTCATTACAATGGCAAGTGGTAGCATTTGGATACTTGGAATCAGCCAGAATTCTGGAAATATCAAAGTACAATTAATAACAGAGTTGTGACTGAGGCATTCAGGTTTCCTTTAAAAAAAGAGAGACTTTTATTTTTCTATTAATAGGTAATTAGAACTAGCTTTAAAAATTTAGGACATAAATACACACATTCAAGGACTGTTTTTTTTCTATGACATTAATATACCTTGGGTTTGCTATTAAAAAGAAAAATATTTGAAAAGAGAGGTTAGCAATTGAATTTGAATTCATGGAGGGACTGTAAACAGCAAGGATTGTGAAGTTCATCTGGATTTTCATTGCTTTTGTAGAGAAATTAGATACCTCTCTAAATAAATACCAACAGCATAGACAAGACAGACTACTTAACAGAAAAAGGATGTATTGTTTATGGTAGATGAAAATGCTAGAAATCTCTCTGAAAGGCTGATCAGATTTTTGTTACTTTAATATATTTGCATATGGGAGTGTGTTTGTATTGCTATTGTACTACTCCAAAGACAGGTGAAGACAGGAAGAAGGCTCATATTGAATGTGGGAGATCAGACTTGTAGCACCAGCACTCAGGCATCTTTATTTCACTTGTCAGCTTTGTTCCTTTCCTATTTTTTTTTTTGGAAGGAAGGTTAAGTATCATAGAAAGAGAGTACCAGTCTGAAAACTACAATAGTATTTTGAAGCACAGTAATATTTATAAAGAAAATTTATAAGGAAAGAAAAAACAAAAAAAATTAACAACGTTATTGTGCAAAATAATACAAGCATATGATTAGAAAGAAGCTATTATAAAACATTATAATATGTTTTATTATATATTATTATAATATGTTTTACAATATTCAGATAGAGAAACACAAAGAAGATGAGAAAAAGGGAAGAATGTGAGATGAAAGAGGTGAAAGGACTATTATCAAAAGGTAGATATTAAAATTCTGATTAAGTGGTAATATTGTAGCTGTTTAACTGGTCTGACCACAGAAAACATTGTTCTCTACAATTAAAATGCAACAAAACTTGGGATTTTTAAATACCAAGAACAACCAAGCATATAAATATTTTTAATATAATATTAATATATTCATGTATTAGTGTAGTGTATTTATATATTAAAATTATAATAGTCTAGAACAAAGATGAAAAATATCCATAAAACAGGATTGCTGGCAGCCCTTAGTATTTCATTAAAATTACAGTTGTCCAAACAAATATACTTTTAAGAAGTATTGGAATGTTTTTATTTTTCATCAATATAGGATTACCTGGGAGACTTCATAAGGCAATCCCAGCTTGTATAATACTAAAAGGCATGCATTTTTATAAAACATTTTTTTTCCTAGAAGCACAATGATTTTCCAGTCAGAACTTGTGAGATTTATTCCAATGACACATACACAAAGCTATCCTGAATAGAAATCTGTGTTAAGGAAGACCAAACTCAGCCTCTGATTTCTCAAATTCTTGGCAGCATTGTCATGTTTTAAAAAATTAAAATACTCATTCTCTTTATCTCTCTGACATAAAAATTAACTGTGCATAGTAATGGCAAAACTGGAAGCTGCCATCTACTGATCAACTGACCCAGAGAGGCCAGCATGTAAACAGAAATGATCTCTGTTTTTCTAGCATCTTCTCTGGACTAACTGGAAGTCACAATGACTTTCATAGAGTAATTTCTATACTTACCTGGTGTAGGAATATAAGTTCTATTGACAAAAGATGACCAAGTAGGACACAGCCACACGATGAGTTTTTATGCCAGAAGAGATCAAAAAAGCTGGTGACCTATTCAAGAGCAAAAGTACAAAGGAGAGGAAATTATCTGAGCATGGTGCCCACACAACTCCATGCTTTCTGCTTAGTAGCTTAAATATTTATGCACATACATATATGGCACAATAAACTCCAGTCCCAAGCTTTTATCATGTATGAGAACTTTTATGTCTATTGCTCTCATAGGTCTTAAAAATAGAGTTCACAATGGACATGTCTAGAAACCTCACCGATCGTTTAAAATACTATTCTCCAGGGCAATGCTGACAATAAGATAATAAATAAGATGAGCATGAATTTGAAAATCCCATAATAAATATTATAAATAAAAGTATAAATAAATTTTATTTATTTTGCATACAAATCCTGTAGCTTTGTTAATAATTAATGCTGCATAATTTATTCCCTCCAGCCTCAGAGAGATTTACCAATGCCTTTTCTTTTTCTTGTCCTGGACAAGCCATTTAGAGAAAGAAAGTGCTCAGATGCTTAAATGGTTGAAACTTGTTCCAGTTTCAATTTTGGTGGCATTTGGGAAATGATATGCTTATGATTATGTTTGATGTTATGAAGTTATTTTCATAGCACTCACTCTGAAAATGGCTGTATCATTAGTGAGTCCATCAGCGAGGATGCATCTCACTCTGATGTTTGTAAAAAAAGTTTATAAAAGATACAGAGATACAACTTTCCAACCTCCAGATGTTTAAATACCTCACATCCAAAAAACTGTATGAAATACTCCAGGACCGCCCTGACAGTAGGGTGTGTGCAAGGCTTTTCTGCTCTGAATATTTGCTTCCTTCCCTCCCTGATAATCAGGACAGTAATTTGTTCCTCTGTGAGGCAAGCTGCACTCAGATTTCAGCACGAATTTAATTAAACCTCTGAGTGTTTCTTCCACTCTGCTAGACACAACTGTTAACTTAAGGATAAATCCACAAGTCATAGGATTCGCAACAGGTTCTGAGTAGAGAAGAAAGACCAAGAACTAATTTTGAAAAAAAAAAAAAAATCACTCAGAAGTGATTAACTGCAATTCACTAATAATAATCCAACCCTCTAATCAGAAAAGAAGAAAAAGAAAATTTTCATTGTTTTTTGCCACTGGCACGAGGAGAAGGATCGGTCCTGTTGTATTCAGCTCAGTGGACATAAACACAGCAACATCTGCTCAGAGTGGTGGTTAGATGCATAAATGGCAGGAGGTGGGCAGGATTGCAGTATGCCTGTCTCACAAGGCACATCTCCTACTGCTTGGCATAAGGATGCCTCCTCTCAGTGTGCTGCCTGAGTTGAACTCCACCCTAAGCTGCCTTTCTCTGTCCCATGCCCAGTAAGAGAAACCTGGATGAAGACTGTGAATTATCTCCCATAGGTAGATATTTATGTAAATATATACATTTACATAAATTAGGCTGTAGCCTTAGAGATCATTGTCTTTCGGGGTTTAAATGCCCAGGTGCCTTGGAGGATTCCCCTCAGGTGGGCTGGAAGTCATTAACGATTTTTGTGCCTGGGTATCAGTAAGCCAATGTCTATGATAGTTTCACTAAGGGAAGAGAGGCAGACAAAAACTGATCTGGCTGAATACCAAAGCCTGCAGGGAGAGAAAATCTGGGAAAATGGTCCCAATAATTGCTTGCAGCCAGTGTGAGAAAGTCATAATCACCTGAAATGTTCAATAGCAATATCTCAGTTGCTTGAATATTAACTGGCACTGTTCTGGGAGATCCTGACAGATCTCCTCTTGGCAAGATGAGGCTCCCTGCGTCTTTCATCTTGTTACCTCAAAGCACTTTACAGACGCAAAATGATTTGCAAAGCAATTCTCATTATCTACATTGCACAAATGATTAAGGTAAAGGGTAGAGAGACCTCAAAAATACTCCTGGGTCACTTAGAATGAGGCAAAAAATGTCCTACACCTCAGCAGTAAACACTCTTAAAAGCAGAAATTTCATTGAACTTTAAGGGTATGCCCTTCTCTGCATATCTTGTAAGCAGCATGTGTCTGTGTTGTCCCAAACATGCAGGAAGGCATTGCTTTTCTTTTGCCTGGACATGTTGTACCCAGCTGCTGGCCAGCTGCACCTGGGCCCCAGGACCTTCCCTCTGGGCACAGCAGGACCCACTGCTTCCCATTCCCTCCAGGCCAGATTGAAGACGGATGAAGCTTTCTGGTCAGTCAGCACTGCCTCTTGGGTGTCCTACACAATACCTGTGTCATCAGGAGTATTTTCTGTGGCCATGGACACACAGCCAGATCCTTTGCTGTGCAGGAACAGTAGGTATAGACGGCATCCCAGAAAATGCTTTGTGATTTCTGTCACAGTAACGCTAATAAACAGTAAGTAAGAAATCTCATGAATCTGTGCAGACCAGCTCAGATAGTGTCTGTTTGGCACCAGGAGGTGCTGGTTTTTTTTTGACCCTAGAAAGAAAGGCAAAAGCAATATCAGGAAATGTTATTGATATCCCACAAAAGGGATAGCAAGTTACCGTATCTTATGCCCCCTCTGATGCTGGGAACCCCCAATGATAGACCTCTGGCCATGCCGTGACACACGGCTCGGACTTCCCATGGTGAGGTCCACCAGCAGTCATCTTCAGAATTTTTATAGGATTTTCTTAGAAGCAAAGCAACTTTATTTGTCATATTTACTGTGGGAAAAAAAGAACATTCATAGGAAAACATGCTGCTTCACTTCAAGATAAAGTCAGGAACATTCTTTTTGCATCATGGCTGGTGAGAAACAGGTGCTGCCATGGGCTCTTTGGTTTGCCAAGTTGGCTGCAATAATTGTATGGTAAGGCATGAGGCACAGTCCTCAAAGCCAAGTCATCTGCAGGGCTCAGCACAGGCCTGCACTGCTCAGGTCAACTGCACGTGGATCGTTATCTCCTCCATGTGTGATACACTGCCCTGTAGGACTTCCCAGGGCTGTTGTTCATGTGGTTGTTGTTGCCTGTGGTATAAAGGGGCTAGCAGGCTGTGCACATCTGATGAAGTCATAATTTTGTCCATTTGCCTTTTCACTACACGTCTTTTCAAGCCTGCAGGTTGACCAGCTCTCTTAGCATGCCGAAGCTCAGCTCAAAGTACTAAGGACATCCTATTTCAACAGCATATCCTGCATCAATCTCTGAAATCCTGTTAAGCCTTATCAGTGAAGTGAGCCAGGAATCTCCAGAAGCATCAGCAGCCATGATAAGGCCAAAATTCTGCTCATTCGGCTTCACACAAGTAAATGCACTGAAGGGTGTTAAGGCAAATGCTTTCACTTGGTTGCTGCTCACACCTAGCATAGTAAGTATGCTTCAGTGGGGATTGTTACCTGTTTAATATGGGATATACCAAGATGTGTTAGGTTGTGGATGTTCTTTAAAAATGCATGTCTTTCCCATATCTATCTGTTGACCCATAAAACTTTAAAGTAGTTTCCTTAGAACATTGATACCTCAGGAGGATTACTGCTTAGATGGTTGTCTCTACATGTAGAAAATGCATTCCAACACAAGCTAAAAACGTTCAGGGAAGGCACATTTTCAGTAAATGGCAGCTGAGATGTGAGTCCTGCCTATTGTGGCTCAGCTCAAACAGTTCTAGATTTTTAATTTTTTTGTACTGCAAAACTAAAAGTAAAATCCTATATACTGTTTGATAGACAGATTTAAGTATTTGAAATCACATAGATTGAATTCGTTGCCATTCACAGCCTGACTATTGTAATTCATAGAGAAATTCAATCAGGTAATTTCCCCAAAGCTTATTAACTGATCTGAGTTAATGAATGTGAGGCTTTTGAAGCTCAGATCCGGTGTTTTTCTAGGTCAGGTACTCTTGGGTCTGAGAGCAGTTAAAATAAATAGTCCATTCTTTTGTCCTAGCAAGTGCATGAAAGGGTCAAATAGTCATGTTTTCACCGAGTCAGTCTAACAGACCAGTCTTATCTTGTCCTCAAGGTGACACCTTGCAAATTAATTTCTGTGAGATTATTAACAGTTTGAAAAATAATGAAGTTAGGTTGTTTTATAAAGTTTATGACAGGAAAAAAAAAGGCTGACTATTTCAGGGAAACAGTTTCTGAGTGATGTTCAGATAGGTCTTCAAACATATAATGGAAGATTTTGTAATTTTGAAATACTGGAGAAGAAAAAGACTGTGTGAGGTTTAGATACCATCAGCCTAATTTTTTTCTCAAAATCTAAAGATAACTTCATCCAGAAAGGTCAAACTCTGCAAGAATTTTTCAAAAGCTGTTCCTTTCCTGAAATAATTAAATGTAAGTTGTACAACAGTTCACTGGGGCAAGCTATGAATCCAGATGGCAGAAACAACAGTTGGGGAAGGGCTGGTAATAATTGAAGTGTTTAATTTGTTTAAGGCTTTGCAAGTCCAGCAAGTGTTTGGATGGAAGTGTTACCCATACAGGGCTCACATACAAAATGAGCATTATACCACCTCAGATAATGCCTGCTTGAATGAAGAGATTCCGTATTAAACAGTATATTTAAATCCCATCTATGAATGCTCTTTAAATAGTTAAGTGAAGGTAACGTTCGGTTTCTGAGGAGAGCAGATGGAGAGATGCTCTGGTAAAGCTGCTTAAGAAGAAAGAATGGTTCAGTCAGTGAGACCTGACATCAAATTTTTTTCCCATGAGGATTGCTTTAGTAGCAGTTCTTGCTCATACGGTTCTGTAAGAGCAATAAATAGAATATAAATGTTCTGTAAATAGAATCGTCAGAGCAAGCTCCTGGTAGTGGGAACAGCACTGCTGACATTCAGTCCTAGTGCTGCAATGAAAGATGAAAAACCCTGATACTTTGTGCAGCTTGTTACCGAGATGGAATTTCCCTAATTCTGTTAAGCTGAAGGAAAAAAAAAAAAAAAGAATGAGATAGGAATGGCCTGACACATTATGATTAAGGTTATTCTTTAAGATTTGTGAACTTCTGAAAGATGTCATCAGAAACTGCTTGGGTATGAATATAGGCAAATATCAAAGTGACTGCATTATCATTTATTTCCACTTATTGTTAAAACCTTCAAGCTTCAGTGAAAGACTATGAAGAAATGGATGATTTCTGCTTCTAACGTGCATGGTAGTTTTCTGGGGTAATAAAAGATTTCTGGTCCATGAGGATCATGAATAGCAAGCAGAACAGATAGTCTTGGATGCAGACATTTTATTTCAAGGGAAAAACGGATTTTCTCAAGAGAGAACAACTGGATTATTGGCCCATTAATAAAACCAGGAATATGATAATTTTGTCCTATAGCACTAATAATCACATTCTAGATAATTTTTAATTATACAAAGCATGCATTTATGAAAAGGTCACAAGAAAAACTGTTAGCTACTTTATAAATATCATGGATTCTGGTTGTTTATGGGTTTAATAAGTTTTTCTCTCCCAAGTCAAAGAAATGGCATTAAAGGAACAAATACTATCCTGGGCTGGTTTTGTGGGCAGTATTTAACATAGCTTATGCTGACTGATCGGTGACATTGGCACATAGTCTGATACAACAAGAAAAATTTGGTGGTGAGGGCTCACTGTCCACATTATATGCTTTTCAGGGTGATTTATTTTAGAGAGATGTCATAGTCTGGTCCTTAGACTGAACGAATGTCCATTAGCTGTGCTTCTGCATAATGTCTTCCAGCTTTGTTTCAGCTAAGAGGAAACCAGAGGATGCGTTTCAAGACCATTCCACATGAGGAACCAAAGCACAGCCAGTCAGACAAGGGAGAGAGTTGCTTTCAATTTTAGTCACTCTATATCTAAAGAAATATGCTGTTGCAGATACAGCCTGTGACAAGAAATGGGCATATTAGAAGCTTTTTGCCCTAAAAATGTTCAGCTGCATGTAGCCTGCCTAATCTGAGGAATGAAGTCTACCTGCTGGACATAATTTGATGAAGCAGAGCAGTAATTAAGGTATTGTCTCCAGTAGAATATTTTAAGCTTTACCTTATTCCTTTGCTTACAAAGACATGGTATTCCATTTAGCTGAACTGAACATCAGTTAGAAATATCTTGTTAGGACTAGCTCCAAATCCTATTTAAGAAAGCGCAAAACCTTCTGCAACTGTAAGTACTAAGGGACTTCCACATCATCTTACTTGCTTTAGTGGAAACGGAGTGAAATTATTCTGTGATAGTTGTTCACACCATGATTAGAAACACCTGAAATGCTGGGATACATTCTGGATCCTTGGGTTTGTCCAGACTGAAATCAAAAGTTTAAAAAGTCTGAGTGACAGACTTCATCAGATCACACCCCATATTCAGCACAATAAACATAATAAATTCAAATATTTAAATCTTGTTAAAGAGATAGAGAATGGAACTTTGTTTAGAGAGTTTTGTAACATAAATTGCAGCTCTTTCTATTAACAGATAGAACTGAGTAGTATTTCAAACAATATTAATACTTCTAATCTTTTGTTACATCAGAGGAATCTGAGGTGATTTAAAGGATCACTCTTTGAGCTCAAATACTTGGAAGTATTTTCAAGATACGTAAATTTACTTTTCAGAGGGAGCAGCATAATGAGCGGGCATTTAAACTGCAGATGTAATGTGAGCACCAAATTCAGCAAAGAGATCCAAAATAATCTCTCCCCACTCTCAAAGGCACCTCTGGCATCTCAGATTTTGAATGAGAGCAGTCTTGTGCAGGGACGCACATCGCCTCAGCTGACGGACCATCTCTGTGATGAACTCCTCTCCGAGGCTATCAGGGAGCAAGAATCTCTGCAGTGTCATGTTTTTGTCTCTTTGCTTCTACGCACTTGGTGCACTTTGACTGCATTTTAGGAGAGTAGTGCGGTAGTAGACTTTTCTTTTTTTTCTGGCTACCACATCCTTACCGTGTGACAGTTGCAGAGCTGTCTCAAGGAGGAAGTGTTGCTCTGTGCAAATCCCTCCTCGGGTGGTTTGTCATAATTGGCGACTCAGCCTCTGTTTGGATGGCAAAGAGTGAGTTGTGCTGTTCTTTGCAGGAGGTACACTTTTATTTTTCCTAAAAGAAGAATGACAGTTGCCTAAAAAAAATCATTAACATACATGAAGTTATTCAAATTTTCATGTAGAAGGACAGACTTAACTATTCAAGCAGTTGGTTTTTTTCACCAAAAAAGGTATTCTGGCTGATTCAAACTTGCTACTTGGCAAAGATAGAAAAAGATTCACTTCCCCTTATTTCAGCCCAGGCTCAGCATTTGAAATCAGTAACATAGCCTATGAGAGAGCTGAGTTGTGGGGACCAGAACGCAGTTCCCTCCTCTGCATATGGATATGTCAACACTCAGCTCTCAGAAGCAAAGGGTACAGGACATTCTGTTCCTGAACAGCTACTTCTCCCCTTTGCACTAAGTAATCTAATATGACATATTTACTGGAATGGTAACAGCAGTTTGGGAGTTGTTTACTTTCCCATTCTGTACAGACATTTTTAAGATGAAAAATTAAAATGTTTAACTTCAAAATCGTCACAGCAAAATGTTTTCATTCATTCAAATTTTTATCTTCAGCATCTTCTAGCTTACTGAACAAGGTTCATAAACCTGATGTGCAGATAGAAATTCTGAATACTTAACCAAATACTTAGCTGCTATAGCAACCAGGCTCACTCCCATATATTTTCAGTTCCAAAAACATTAGGGAAGTCACACTGAAGCGGAATCTCAAAGCAGTTACACTGTATTTGCATTCTGAGGGAGGAGTCTTAGCGCTTATCTGCCTTCCATGGGCCCAGGACAGTATTTTGATACTATTAAAAATATTGTGTGTTGCTGATGTAATCAAAAAGGTTTGAACATGAGCTACAGTCAGATGAAAATGGATTTAAGGATTGCTTTATGTGAGGGGCACGTTTATGGCAACAGGAGTGTCTCAGCAGCAGTGCTTTAGCTAAGCAGAAAATAAAAAGGAATGTAGGAGATTTTTATCTTGGGCTTACTTCTGCATTTTTTTCTGGTTTTGGAGTTAGTATTGCAAATTCTGCTACAAAATAAATGTCTTTAAATAGTATTTCTGAGCTTGTCTTCCCTATATTGATAAGTACTCATAATTTGGGTTGGGAAAAACATATGCCGGCCTAAAGCAGGAAATGGCTCTGATTTCATGTGACCCATACATCTGCAATATATAGGTGATTCTGGGTTTCACGGACATGAGCTATGGAATGAAACTAGAAATGATAGTCCAACCAGTGCAGTCATCATATGCCCTTAAATATGGCAGGTTTTAAATCAAGAAAAAAACTGACAGCAGGTTTAAAATCCAGAAATTGTGGAGCTTAGTTCAATTAGAGGCAGATTTCAAACAGTATTCAGAGCCTTAAATTTATCTGGGCTTATTGAAGCATTTGACAGATGCCAGTGCAATTCACTTTGGAACATCCTGAAGGTCTATTGCATGCCAACAAAAATCATGAACCTCATCAAAGTTTTATGCCAAGGTTCTGCTTGAACAGTTAAAGTAAATGGGAACTTGCATAAATGGGCTAATGAAACTCTTCTGTCAACCACACACTCATGCAAAATCCCATTGTCAGTCATTGACTTTATTACAATAAAAAAAATTAAAATTATATGAAATAAGTATGGCAAACCAGAAAACACTGTACCAGAATACTAAAAGGATACTGTCAGCTCCAGCCTTCTAAATTACAAGTATAGACAAAAGCTTTAAGGACTGTCCCTCCCTACAAAAAAAGACAAAGATACCAACAATAAAATACCCTCCAAAAATGGGCCTACTGAGCAACTGCTCCCACTGTATCTCAGTAGGAGACAATGACATGCAGACAATGGCAACTCACCTCTATCTCACTGGAGGATGCCCAGCAAGGGCAGACACCTGAAGCAAAGAATGTCATGAATTACCAAAGCAGTACCTGGCCTTCAGCAGCTTAAACAAATTTTCATCATCAGTTATCTGGACCATACGTGTCCCAGGTTGTCCCTACAGCCAGGTGTATCACGTACCTTTCTCTTCCACGTCTGGGCACGTGCTGGAGGGCACCAACCTTCCCTATCTGTCTGCAGTTCCAGAGTTCCCCACAGTGGGAACTCAGTGGTGTGCAGATGTGTGTACCCAAATCTTTTCTCCTCCTATGCATTCGGGATATGGCCATGGAGTTTCCATGAGAGAAGAAAGTGTGGCTCTCAGAACATGCCTCCATGTCCTCTGTTCAAATGTAGATGTTGGGAACACACTGAAGGCAGAAGTGTCTAAATGACCTTGAAAGCAAATGCTTCAGTAAAGATGTAGGAATTGGACAGATTAACTGTATAAAGAACACCACCACTAAAAGGAAATAGCAATAGCTGATCTCCAAAGTGATTCAGAAAAAAAGTAAGGAAGTGTATTGTAACTGTACCACAGATAAAGACACAGCAGCTGCTAGAAAAGGAATGGATGGGACAAGTAGACACTACACTGGCACAATGCATGCATTTCTTAATCCAAACAGCTAGCCAGAGATTAAAGTTTTCTAGATTACTCCAGATAACAGGAGAACCTGAGGTTTGAGTCCAGCATTTTTCTTACTCTTGATTGCTCTGCAAGCTTTTGTTCATAAGAATGGACAAGTTATTGTTTTCTTGTCCACAACAAAGGTTGTCTCAGCCACAGTAAATATTTTTATTTTCTCGGTACAAGGGTTCTCTTGGCCAGGAACTGTGAAGACCCTTTCTGGCTCTTTCCCCATCCCACAATGCTGCCTTGCTGCTTTTATAGGCTTCTCCAACAAGCTTTCTCACATTACCCAGCTCTCCCTCTCCCCATCATCTCCCACTCACACATGCAGAGACATCTGCCTGTGTAGGACCATGCTCAGCAAAATTTCTATTTCCAAGTACTTTGAAATTCCTGAGCTGCCTTTGCCTTTCATGTAGAAATAGTGATGGGTGGTTGAAGAGTACTATTGGCCTTCTGACTTTCAGGGAAGAATTTAATGACTTCTCATAATCACTTTGTGTAAAGTGGTGGTGCCCAACAGCTTCAGAAAGTTGTAACACAGACTGCAGTAGCAGATACATCTGACCTTGTTTGAGACATAAGGATATCTGATAG
Organism: Lycocorax pyrrhopterus obiensis; assembly: GCA_014706295.1. NCBI lineage: Eukaryota > Metazoa > Chordata > Aves > Passeriformes > Paradisaeidae > Lycocorax > Lycocorax pyrrhopterus. The sequence continues at coordinate 18,668,886 of JACSVZ010000001.1, forward strand.
TGCAGAATCTCACTACTATTCATCTATCTAAACGTGCAGATAGGTATCAGGTGGGTTCTACAAAAATGCTGGCACCTACATTACTTTATAAAGCGACTCCTGAGGACCTGATTCAAAGCCATTGTAGTTACAGAGAAATTACTCTTGACTTTATTAGGATTCAGTTGAGATTAATGTTGCACACTTCTTTGCTGCCCTTTGCTGTCTCTGTTCCTGTGATTTGAATTGCTCCCTCAAGGCATTGTGAAAAAAGGATGGAAATGTTAGCAGCAATGCATGGGAAATTGAATACTTGTCCTTCTGATCTTGACAGTATCTGTTTAATACAGAATGAAAAATATTGTTTTAAAACTTGGATAGAATTGTTCATATATTTTAATGCTGTTAAATCTTTTAAAAAATATCTAAACAAATTTTGAAATATTCCAGCTTGTTGGAAAAGGAATAAACATGTATGCCACTTACTTGCAGCCTCACTAACTGGAGTAGGGTGGCTGAAAAACTATCCCATGTTCCTGCAGCAAACATCATCTCCATGGAAAACATGTGCAGGTATTTGATTTCCACATCACTGTAGAAGATATAAAATCTGCCTTCAGTAAATATTTTCCAATATATCGAAATGCCTGATGACAAGGAGTCAATGTCAAAATCTCTATCTCTAGCTTTCCTAGGCATCAAACCAAACACATTAATTAAAACATAACTGTATCAACCCACTTGCAGAACAGATAAGGGGACAAGTTTTTGTTGGGTTGGTTTTTGGGTTGGTTTTGTTTTGGGGGGGCATTTCTTGGTTGGTTGAGTTTTTTTAAGGGTATGTGACTGGAAAATGTCTGAATTGGACAGCAAAAAAAAAAAAAATAAAAGGAAGATGGACTCATAAACTAAGAAACCGGAGCCAGTTATTTTACAATTTTGTAGTGTTGGAGAGAGGAGAAGGATGATAAATTGAAAGCACGTGTAGTGGTGCATGATTGGTCTGCAAAGGTGAAGAGATAATTTTGGATTTAGAAAGTTTAAACCTGTGATGGTTAAAGAGGAACATTGTGTACAGAACTGCTCTGTATCAAACCTAATGTCTGCCCCAAGCTCATTGCTATTCTTACCCACAGTGTCACTAATGTGATTGAAGACCCATTTCCAGCATCATCTCTACTAGCAGACAAGAACTGGCTGCAGAAACTCTGATCAGAACATATTAGCGATGCATGTGACTTGGTTTTCTACTTCCAGCTGCACAGGTAATCTTTCAAGTTGCCTTTTCCTCATATATTTAAGAAAAAATAGTTTCCTTTGTGGAAACATCTAGTTTTCTCTCAGCGATAGATCTACGCGGTTATTAAATTATTTGAAAACATACATGTCAGTTTTTCTAAAGTCTAGACCTTGATCAAGAACATTTAGCTTTCTAAGAGTAAATACAAATTTGTGCATTCTTTGGTTTGCTCTTTGACATATAATGTTAATAACAACAATGATAACTTCCTCTATCTGCTATGATTTTAGGGATTATAAGTGTTGAGAAAGGTTTCAATACCATGACTGGATTTGCCTCTGGTAATTGAAAGATAAATCCTGCTCTTCCAGAGCAGATGAACTCTGTACAACCTCTCCAGAGGCTATGACCTGCCTGAGGAAATCAGATGCAGAAGGGATTCACTCACAGTTCTGGCAGTTTTTGAAAGCATACAGCAGCTATTTTGTGGAGTCTGAATTAAAGTCTGCTTTGTTAAGGATGTATTTGAACATGAGATTTTCCAGAGCAAAGTTCAAGTGGAGAAGTGCAATTTAGGCACTTTGACTCAGATCAAGGTGCTGTAGAGGTACGGGCAGGGAGGCTCACACCCAGGTCAGGTTACTGGCGGACAGTAACAACATGGTCAGGTTGGTGAGAGCAGGACAGCCCCAAGTTCTGTGGGAAGATATTTCCATAGGGCTCACTACAGTCCCAGTTCTAACCTCCACCAATTTCCTTCAAGACTGAGAAGGTGTTGTAATGGAAAAGATGCTGATGGACATGAGCCCTAATCGGGTAAAGTAGGTGGAACGCCTCTAGGTACTGTCTCCATTAATCCTTGCCATTAAGATGTAATTCCTTCAACTTTTTTAAACTTGAGAAAATTGCATTTAATCTATATATAGGCTGAAGACCTCTCCTGGTGACATTCTTTGTGCTTAATGTGCCAATTTCAGTCTAGTATCAAAATCTAAAGTTTCTCAAAACTGCTAAAATCCTCTCCAGAAGTCATGCTTTTAGGATGCACTCTTTCTCTAGTCCTCCGGTGGCCTGACTTGAACTCAAAGATTGTTGATTCTACTTTCCACATACTAAAATAAGGTATTAATCCTGCAGTACAGATCAAGCAGTGTGCTCATAGCCTGTATTAAAGTGACCAAGGTGAAATTAGATTGCACTCTGGTCATTTACTTCAGGGCAAACACCTTTCCCTGAATAAAACATATAGGAAGTGTTGGCATTAGCTGTTACAAGCCTTCAAATCCTCTACAGTAGGTTAAAAATTGGCCTGAAGGTCAAGCTTAAGTGATGAAAATGTTATGAAATCCTCTACAGTGATATTTCAAAATTTATTTACACTAACAGCTGGATCACATGCAGCAACAAACCTGAAGCATAATGCAATTCTCTAGCATAGGTATTCCTACACAACACTGTGACACATAATCATGCAAATGAAAAATTACTCAAACTGCTACCATAATTAAGAAAATAAAAGATTAAATATGAATTTATGCAGAAGGAGATAACTGTTTACTTGTAGAAATGACAAAGCAATGCTGGCAGCTAATGCAATGGTTTTACTGGACTGAGATGAAGAAATGTGTCGGAATATGCAATACAGGTGTGTGTCTTCAGCATCACTGTAGAACGACATGAAGCATTTTAAATAAAAGCATTCCTGAATGTGCTTTTATTTAATGCATATGCACACAAAATATCTCATACTGGATAGCTAGCATGAGCTATTTTGTTATCTAAAATGAGAACAAAACATAATGACTAAAGAGAATATCGATATTTGAGATTAATGTTGAGTCAGCTTGTTTTCTGTGCAGAAAAAGTTCCCTGCAAAATAAAAAGTGAAAGTGAAATAAGGGAGGAGAACAATAAAATGTGTTACGAAAAATAGGAAGTAAAGTCGTTATGTCCATGTGATGGGTGGGCAGGTATGTGGTGATGAGCAGGCAGAGGAATGTGAGGATTCAGGAAGAACTAACTGTCTCAACAATACTCTTCCTCAAGAACTGAATACACCAAACTCAGATTGCAATCTTCCAATCATAGAGTAGAATGGCTTGAGTTGGAAGAGGCCTTACGGATCAAGTAGTCCTAACACCCCTGCCATGGGCAGGGACACCTTCCACTAGACCGAGTTCCTCAGGGCCTCATCCAGTCTGTCCTTGAACACTTCCAGTGATGGGGCATCCACAACTTCTCTGGGCAACCTCTTCCAGTGTCTCATCACCCACACAGAAATGATTTCTTCCTTTTATCTAATGTAAACCTACTGTCTTTCAGTTTGAAGCCATTCCCCCTTTTCCTGCCACTACGCACCCTTGTAAAAAGTCCCTCTCCATCTTTCTTGTTGGCTCCCTTCAGGTCCTGGGAGGCCACAATTAGGTCACCCCAAAGCCTTCTTTTCTCCAGGCTGAACAATCCCAATTCTTTCAGCGTTTCCTCATAGGAGAGGTGCTCCATCCCTCTGGTCATCTTAGTGGCCTCCTGTGGACTTGCTCTAACAGGTCCATGTCCTTCCTGTGCTGAGGACCCCACAGCTGGATGCAGTGCTCCAGCTGGGATCTCACCAGAGCAGAGGGGCAGAATCCCCTCCCTTGCCCTGCTGGCCAGGCTGCTTTGGATGTAGAACAGGACATGTTTGGCTTTCTGAGCTACAAGTCCACATGGCTGGGTCATGTCCAGACTCTCCCCCACCAGCACCCCCAAGTCCTTCTCAGCAGGGCTGCTCTGGATGTGTTCATCCCCCAGCCTGTATTGATACCGAGAGTGGCCCTGATCCACATGCATCACCTTGCACTTGGTCTTACTAAACCTCAAGTGTTGTGGCGGCTGAGCCAGTGGTGGTGGAGGCCAAGGGGCCAAAGAGCTCTGGAGCAGGAGAGGCCCGTTGGTGGGCCAGCTCTGAAGTTTAAGATCACTCCCACTCAGGGTGAGAAGGAAAGCGTCCCCCATCAGGCTTTGTGGTTCTATGCAGATTTGGTCTGGCTGGCTGGCCCCTTGGCCCTTGCCCCTCGCCACTCCCCCAGAGTTTCCCCATTGGCTCCCCTACCCTAGTCCCACCTGTGTACCGCCCCTGTACCCTCAGACCATTGGTCTCTGGTGCTCGCCCCGCTCCTGTATAAAACCCTGGACCCTGAATTGTTCTGGGTTCTTTCTCCCTGGACAGCTTTGCGGTGTGCCTGCAATAAACCTTTGTCCGTGGAACTCTATACGGAGATCTCTCCTGACTCTTTGCCTCTGGTAAGGCATGAGCTATCCAGCTTGAGTGTGAGTGTGTGCTTTCGTGCATCCATCTGCACGGGTGTGAAAGTTAGCCTGCTGGTGTGCTAAGCGGCACTGCCAGAGCGATCCCCTGCCCAGGACGCTTTTGGGACAACGCGGCGACCTCTCCACCAACAACAGCACCGCGTTACTCAAGATATTCTCATGGGTCCACTTCTTGAGCCTTTTCAGGTCCTTCTGGATGAATCCTGTCCTTCAGGAGCACCAACTGCATCACTCAGGCTGCTGTCATCTGAAAATTTGCCTAGGGTGCATCCAATCCCTTCATCTCATGCTCCCATTTGTTATGTTTCTTTCAGCAAACATGCATTTTCTATTCAGTTATACTACAAGAAATTTTCTAATTCTGTCCCTGAAAAACAGTTACATTGTATAACTACAGTGCAACAGCTACTGTGCTCTGCTGTAGGCATAACAACATATTGCCAGGGAGAGACAAGACACAAAGGGAGAGGGAGAGGAGAGAGAAGTTATAAATTATTTTAGTTATCAGGAATATCTGAACAGGAGTTAATATAATTTTAGACTTTTTTTCCCCCTGCACAATATTCAGCGTATAATAAATCACAAAAAATCAGAGTTAAGGATACTTAGAGAAAGACTTGGAAATGAGAAGGAAAGACCCTAATAAATTCACAAGGCAGTGAGTATTAAGTGCTCTTCGCATGCTATCCTGATTAGTTAATCTTTCATTTATGTGGTCTTTGGGTCTGGAGAATTTCCCGTGTCCTTCAATCACTGTCTCTGGTCATCCTTCTCAAGCTTACACTCAGTGAAATGTCAACTCTACCTCCAGACAAAGAGAACTAGTTAAGAGGATTGCCAACGAGGCTTAGGCTCTGTTATGCCAAGTTTGCCTTAAAGTCCTGTCTGAGCCCTCTGCCCTGCAGCAGAATCAGAAAAATCTGTGTAGGTAGGTATGAGAACATGGCTGAGCTTAGAGGCCAAAGCTGTGAGCTTTATTTTTTCCCAAGGAAACAATATTAGAAAGCATTTGTGACTCTGCAGCAGGTTGTCTCATGAAAAGACAGTCTAAACTGGACAGCTGGACAAGGTGGAGGCATTGACACTATCCTTTTCTAGCACCATTCCCCCACCCTCACTGCAGGATCATAAAGAAGGTAGGGCACCTCCCCTGGAACTCCCTGGGGACAGCCTGGCTCCTCCTGGTTAAGAGGGAGCTGCTTGTGGCAGGATTTGGGTTTTGGCTCTCTGAGCTTCTCCCTCCTAATTTTGGCCAGCTGCCCACAGAATGGGCAATTGGAGCATCTAGTCTTTTCCCTTGTTGCTCCTCCAGTCCTGTTATCATCCACACTCATCTGAAGTGCCTTTCCACAAGACGCTAGAAAAGAAGAGCTTTTATTTTTCTTTTTGAAAAGAACTGACCTATCCAAGAGAATGAAATATTTTCTCAGTATACATTAGTAATCACTCATTGTGTGTAAAATTACTAATATAAGAAAATTTTTAAGAACAGTGCCAGACTGGGATTGTAAATTAACTTTTTTGTTCCTAACAATTGTAAGAAATTTTTGAGAAAATGTGTTTCTTTTGTGCTCTTAGGTTCCTCTTCCTTCAGGGTTAGTTGTTTATTTAGCTTGCTTTAGAAGTGCTGTTTCTTGAGGGTTTTTCTTCTCCTTTCAATACTTAAACCACAGTCTTTCTGTGAGATTTATTAATTAGTTTTGGTATCCTATTGACAAAAATTTGAAACTGAGGTTGTTTGTAGAATCCTGCTGTGGCCCATGACATTAAAAATTATTCTTATTTTGTTTTGTTTTGTTTTGTTTTGTTTTGTTTGTTTTTTTAAGCAGAAGGTTTTTTGGATGTGTCTATATGTATATATGCATATATACACACACACACATACATAGGGATTAGAGTCTCTGATCAAAGGGGAGAGCATCAGAACACCTTAGATGCTGCAAAGCTGAGCTCCACCACAGCTCCTCTTTGCAGAAGTGGTTGCTCCTCTTTCCCTGTCACTTGCACAGCTGTCCCCCTGATGGCAGGATTTCTGGGACCCGGGATAGAGCCAGAGAAGGTGCACATCACACCTCAGAGCCCATGCATATGCACACATACAGCCACATCAGTCTCAAGAAAATTCAAACCCAAATATGTTTGTACTCCAGAAAATTAGCATTTCTGCCAGGCAGTTTCTGGGTCTGGATCTCACATCAAAGCAGGATTTCATTCACAGTCATCCATGGGAAGCCGAAGAAGAGTGTCTGGGAGGAAGCAGTACCAAGAGGGAATCTGTTGTCTTTGATTTACTCCTTAAATGCATGAGGCAGTTGTGTCTGAGGGTTATCTTATAGCATTGATCCTGGCCCTTAAAAATGTCACAGGAAACATTGCCCATGCTTGTAACATGATTCCTTTTCTTACTTGGAACAAGTGAGAAAATAGGATACATAGGGTGGAAGATAAGTATTAGACAACTAAAGTAATCTCATAACTTACTCTTTACGTGAATCACTTATTCTAGGACATGTTTGCCCAATCTTTACAAAACTTCGAGTTATCCTTCAAAGTTCAGTGTGTCCCTCTCCCAGACATTGCTGGACTGAGTCAACATGCCGACCTACAATCCATGCCAGCATCCTCACTCTTCCCTCTCTCTTTTCAGATCCAGTTGAGGTACACATCAAAACCAAAACCCAAGATGGTCACACACATGACGGGCTTCTTTTCTCATGCCAGATGCTAGAACGGGTCTTGTGTGGAATTGCAAAAGATACCCCGGGTAAAACAACAGAAAAGGTGGTTTCAGTAATATTACAAGGGTGGAAGATAAAGCCACTAGTTTCTGCTCCCTTTTTCATCACCTCTTTGACACACTGGTGTATAAGTTTTCTGGCATTAAGTACAGGCTATACATCACTTCTCCTTCTGCTTCTTGCAGAAGCCTAAATTTCTCATCGATTTTCAAAGACAAATAGTCAAGCTCTGGGATTTTGATGAACTGGTGCCACTGCTGCCCGAGGTGGGTTTTAGGACAGTAAAACACATTCTGTCACAGTGATGCTGTGGAACTTCTGAGAGGAACATGCAAGGTGGGAAACTACAGGGAAGTGTGGAAAGACTTTGACATTTCTTTTTCCAAAGGAGCAAGGGTCAATAAAATTCTTACTTTGCAAGTTCTTTCTTTTGCATCATGAATAGAAGTTCAAGATAGATAAGCAACAACATGGGTTAGTGATTAAGTTTTTCCTAAGTTAATACCAGAACTAAAAGTAAGTCTTAGACCAAGGTAATTAGGTTAAGAAATTTTATTATGAACAGAATGCAGGATTCATCTGCAATGTTTAGGAGCATAATCTTGTATGAATATAATCCTTCCATATAGACTTGTGGACCTCAAATATTCTCAATTACGGCAAAGAACCATCTGGAAACCAGCCAACAGGAATATAAGCTAAAACTTCTCTTGTTCTATGTTTCAGGAAATTTCCCTTTGTTGTTCTACACTGAAAGCAATTTGTCACTGTGGGAGATCAGTTAGAAATCACATTTCAATTATTTCTTCAGTTAGCAAAGCAAAAGCATAAAAAATTGTGGCAGGAAAAGAAGGCATATTCACAAAGGACTCATTGACAGTTTTGCTCTTTAGTTGAAAACTACTCTGTCTGTAGGAAAAGACAAGACTCGGCATGTGTGTTTTTAAGCAACACATACTTCCAGACCTTCTCACTCTTGTGGAATCTTAATAAAATACTGATAAGATATATGATACCACAGTTGCAGATAGTACTATGGGGAGTATGACATAGATAAACCACGTAGCTAAGACAGTGCGACAAGAACTCAGCTTGTGAAATGAAAGAAAATATTCAGAAAAATATTTAGAAACTAAAAGTGGTTCACTGTTCTAGACGGCCTGTTGACCCCCAGTGTGATCTACTACACAGTGTATTTTTAAAGATGCTGTTATAAAGTTCCTTTATGGAATATCATGTTTGCTATGTGGCACCCCAATTTTATTGCAGAACAAGAGACTAAACAAGCTATGTTGAAATCAGACCTGCTTTGATTTAAGAAGTCCCTTCAAGTATAAATTTTTCTCACAGGGGAGGCAGCTGCAAGTTCCTCGTGTGTCAGTTCTTAAAAATAGAGAGATCAAAACGATCAGAGAGGATTTTACAGTCATATAAACCTGTGCTGTAAGTATAGATGTTTCTTACCAACTTCCAGTGATTATTATTTTTGTGCCTAATTACTAGTGATAGTAATGTAAATAGCACATTTTTTGGTGCCAATTCCACAAGCACTGTAAAAATTCAATTAATTTGCCAATATTTTTCCTCCTTTCTCCTCTTTCTGCTTCTTCCACTCCATGTGTGGTCTTTCCAGGCCACATAGGCTAAATACCAAGTCTAGCCATGGTCTGTTACAACTTCTGTAAGGAAGTACCAATTGATGAAGAGCATCAAAGAGGATACCTTTCCTAGTCAGCTCCCTTAATACCTGTATCAGTTTATACTCATTGCTACTCATCTCATACCCATACTGTGCATGCTCCTCAACAGAAGAGGACAAAATACCTCTCCTCTCAACCTCAGAAAGGCTAAGTGACCTGGTGTTCCTGCCCTAATCAGTGAGGCTGAGAAAGAGGATCTGCTCCAAACAGACATTTTGTGGGGAGGCAGAGGGAGATGGTGTGGGAGTAACTGGGGGATAGATGTTCCTGTTTCAAGAATTACCTTATGGAGAGAGTGACATGATCTGTCATGTTATCATATTTGGAGGTACAGATTGTTTAGGCTTACAAACAAAACCACCAGAAATACATGTTATTAAAATATAACTGTAAAACTCCCAGTTTTTAACCAGGTCCTCATCTTTTTCCTACTTCTGTATTCAATCAATAAAAATGTTGTGACAAATTGATAGGAAAAACCTTCTCATCCGTAATATTATTATATGAAGTTTCTTTTCTTGTGGTTTTTTTTTTTTTTCTGTCTTGTTGCCTACAAATAAATAAAAAAGGAGCTACCTAAAGAAAGGACCAGTCAGAACATTTAGATGGGGAAATGCAGGTGGCATCTGAAATAAACAGGTTAAAAGCAGTTAACAGTGACAGTTCCCCATCAGCCAGAGATGTCAGCAAGACTAGTTGCCAGAAAAGAAAAAGGGCTTTGAGCAAGAGGGGAGAAGCTGCCCAGAGTGTTGCAGGCAGAAACACTCAGCAAGGTGAAAATGTGCTGCTTCTCCCAAAACAGACATCATCACATCAAGCAAATAACCTGCCTATGTCATGCCCAGAGGTTTAGGCTGCCCTTAAAAAACGTTTCATTTGAAATACTGTCATGTGTTCAATGAGTCTGTACTGTGAAACAGAGTGAGGAACAGACACAGGTGTTTATGTTTCTTCCCTTTTTCAGGATGTCCTTAAAGTCAGACCTATTCCTATCTCAAGTGTGTAGTGGTGGCCCATCAGTTGCTCTGGGAGAAGGACCTGCCCGGGGAACGAGGAGATGAAGGACGGCTTAAGGCTGCTCTGGAGCACCACAGCACAGCTAAAGAAACAGTGGGAAGGATGCTTTCCTTTCGTGACCTGATCTTACATGCTTTGCACTTCCAAATTCTGTCTATATTTTCTTCTGGGGACAGGTAGTATGTCCTCAGGCCCCAGCTGGCTGGAGCAGCTAACATCCAGCTGATACAGAAGGGGTGGTCACTCAGGGCTTGGGTGGAAAAGGTCCTCAAACTGATAGTGCAATATTAGAGAGGAGCCCTAAAATCTTCATGGAGGAGCCAGCTCAGCCAACAGGCCAGGAGTGAGATGAAAGGCAAAGTGAAAAAGTTATTTGGAAATTAGCAGAAATGCTTCTGAACTTCCACCATGCTCTAGTATAGCTGCATGTTCCTCCTTTCTTACCACCTTTTCCACTTTCTCTTTTTTTCTTTTTACCTTCCTTTCTTTGTCTATTCACACTTCCTCCTTGGTTTACTTGATTTGCTCCACCTGCTTTGTGCCTATTCCTCTGTCTGTCTGCTGTCCTGCTCCCCATCCTTGCTTCCACAAAGCAGACTGCAAGCCCTACTGAACTTGATCTCATATACCTTCCCATTTTAGCATCTTCCCTTGCTGTGCAGCAATCAGTGCAAAGCAAGGTGTATGTCAACTAAACATCTGTTCTGGCAACAGTTGCTGTTCGAACTTGTCAGAGTACAAGTGAATTATTGGATTTCGAAGTAATTGTGAATTTCATTTTTGGGTATAACTTCAAAGAGGTTTATCTTCCATGCTTCGACAGTTTCTGCAAATGAAGTTCAGAATCTTTTGCTCAGGAGATTTTGATCTTGTGCATCGTAACAGTATTTAATGGGAGAGTAAAGCTAAACAGTTTCTTGGAGAAGCTTGTTGTAAGCCAGTGAATTGCTCGTAGCTATGGCATTTTTCAGGCACTGCCAGAAGTAGGGCTGAGACTGAGGATTAGTTGGCCATTCCAGGACTGAACTTCTGCACAGCCTCTTTCTCAGCCGGACATAGCGGGACTTCTGCAAAACCTTCTCAAGAAATACCAAGATAATGACATCCATTTTGTCATCTAGAAGCCGCTGATGAGCCATGTAAAATGTTGTCTTAAAGCTGCCACTTTTAATGTACCTGTTGGTCAGCACAAATATGGTCTTTTTGCTCAGCTGAATGCTCTGGGAAAGGTTGTCAAAGACTGGCTGTCCTGGGAGCCAGTCCCTTCCTTCCAGGCATAAATTGAACTGCCTGGATTTTTGGTTTTCCAGCCTTTCAACCAGTTCCTGCAGCACCCACTCATTCACAGCTGGATCTTCATTGTCATAGGCAATAAAGGCATCGTAGCAGGCATCTGGTAAAGACAAGCGTTGATAGCCCTTCAGCTTGGCAGTGCAGTAATGGTAGCTATACCACACATCCCAGAAGTAGAGATGGCTCATCACTGTGAACACCATAAAGCCAAGGATGGCTGAAGCTGACAGAGCATACAGGATCAAATACGACGTGTCCAGCTCACAGGTATACAGATCCAAGTAAACCACGCTCCTTCCCTTGTGTGCCCCCGGGCCAGCACAGGTCACGTCTGTGGCCAGAAGAGGAATGGTCACCTGCGTATGATTGATCCACCAGACAAACCACACAGCCTCACAGTTGCACTTAAAAGGATTGCCATGCAAAAGCAGCATCTTCAGGTTGTTAATGACATTTTCAGGGAAGCTAGATCTCTTAATTATTTCAATCTTGTTTGAGCTGAGGTCCAAGTACCTCAGTTTAAAAGCACCTCTGAGAAAATATTTGGTTAACCGCTGAATGCGATTGTTTCGGAGCATCAGTTCTTGGAGTGATGAAGTGCAATTGGACAGTTCTTTGGGAACAGTACTCAGTAGGTTATTGCTCAGGTCCAGAGTTACTAGGTTCCTCAGAGAGGGTAGGCTTCCCCAGATGAAACTCTTCAGTTGATTATTTGTTAAGTTGAGGATCTTGAGACTGGGAGGCATTTCTTTAAAAACATCACGAGGCAAAAAAGTGAGTGAGTTGAAGGAAATATCCAGTTCTTCCAGGCTGGTCAGATTCTTGAAGAAGGACAAGTATCTAGCATTGCCGTCCACCCATAAAGCATCTAAATGATTTCCTCTGAATTCTAAAATTTGAAGAGATTTGCTTTCCATTCCTATATCAATAGTGGTAGAAATGTCATTCTCATTCATCATCAGCTTCTTCAGATGGGCTAGGTTTTTCATAAAACTAAGCACGTGAGTAACACCTTCTGCCAGAAAATAATGCTGGTTATTGCTCAGATCTAGAATTTCTAAAAGTTTTAGCTCTTTGAAAGCAGTTTGGTATAGCAAATCAACCCTGTTGTTAGAAAAATCCAGATATTTCAATCCAGACAAGTAAGAGAATTCACTTCCATTTATAGTTTGACTTACTGCATTATCTGACAAGTTGAGACATTTGAGGGAGCTAAGTCCCTGGAAGTCTGAAGGATTAACAAAAAAGACATTGTTTCTGCTTAAATCCAGAGTTTTTCCATAGTTAAGGCAATCTTCCTTAACTAAAGTTTGGTAGGAAGAAGCCTCTTTGTCTTTGGAACGGCAACTTCGCTCATATAAATCATACCTGAAATAATGCATCTCTTGTTGTACTTGCCTGTTGTATTGCTCAACTGAAATGCCAGGATTAGAGCAAAATCCATTGGAGTTGCTTTCCCCTGAAGAAGGAGAAATTTTATTCACTGAGAGGTCAATGAACTTAAGAGCTGGGAATTCTTCAAACACTGTCAGGTTTGCAACTTTAATAAAGTTAGTCCCGAGATCCAACATGGTTAGATTCCGAAGACTGAGCAGTGGACGTAGATCTTGTGCTCTCAGTTCTTTAAAGACATAACCCTTGAGCCTCAGGGTTTCCAGGTTACAGAGAGAAGAAAATGTTTTAGAAAGATTCAAGAAGGGAGAATACATCTTCAGTTCAAAGTTAAAGGACAGATCAAGCTGCATAAGGCTGGGGATAAATGTCAAAAACTGAGCATCTCCAATCTCCCTCATGAGGAAATTTTGGGAGAGGTCAAGTTCTTTGAGATTCTTGATGTTTTTAAACCATCTGCTGGGTACGCTCTGAAGAGAGTTACTGTGAAGTCGCAAAATTCTTAAATTTTCCAAGGAGTCAAAAGCCTTTGAATGTATCTCAATGGAGCTCTTGGGACAAGGAATGCAAGGATACGGGGCATTATAGCAACGTGGGCAATTGCCACTTAGGTCAAGGATTTCTAGGTTGGGAAGGCCACCTAAATCCTGTTCTTGAATCACTTGAATCATATTGTTGTAAATATACAATTCCTTTAAAGTAGATGACAAATTGGGTGGAATATGTGTTAAGTTGTTGGACTTCAGGGATAGTATTGTTAACTTTTTCAGCCCCAGAAAGGCTGTTTTCTTAATTTCAAATGAAACATTGCATGGATTGCGGTAGTAACAGTTCTGTCCAAGATACAATACCTCTATGTTTCCTAGCTCTGAGAAGCTGGCTTCTTGGATAGAAAAGATACTGTTTGCTTCCAGGCTCAGCAGGGTTAAAGTAGCAGGAAGACCTCGGGGTATTTCTGCCAGCTGGTTTGCATCCAAGTACAATGACTTCAATCTTGTCAGGGCAGCAAAACTACCATTCTCAATCTTCAGACTGCTATTGCACACATTATCTTTGGGGCCCAGTTTGGGAGGCACACAGTTGCATCTGAAGTCAATCTCCTGGAGGTTTTCAAGATGATCAAAGGATGTTGGGTAGATGTGGGGGATATGGTTAATACTCAGGGTAAGGTTGGTAGCGTTTCCAGGGATCCCTCTGGGGACTTCCGTAAGGCGCCGATCAGTGCAGTCCACTGTCACAGTACCTTCTGAGGACTTAACATCACAGGGTAAAGTTTTGGGAAACCAAGCCCCTGACAGCAGCATTGGGAATATGAAGAGCAGGATAAATGGCAATGCATTTGACATCTTTGCACAAGGTACCTAAAACCAAGGAAATACGGAAATATTAATTTAATGCAATGAGAATATTTCACCTACACACTGGGTCAGGCCAACTATGCAGCTAAATTGGGGTCCTGGTCACACACTGACCATGAATGGAGGTACAGGTAGGATTATAAGTTTCAGGAGGCATACATTGGTATTTATTTCCTTTCCTTTTTTCTCCTCAGGGGACACAACATTTTTTGCATGTAAAGAACGTTATGAGTCTAATGAAAAAACAGAGTGTCTATCCTAACCAAATGGCCCATGATATCTCGGCAGCTGCCCGTCTCCATCTTTTACCGCAGAGCAATGGACCCCAGGGCCTGGACCATTAGCCAAGGCAAGTGCCCATGGAGCATAGCGGAGAGCTGGTAGGGAAACCACAGAGACTCTGCAATGCAAGGCATGTCGCTCCATCACAGGGGTACCATTTATTGTGCATCTGACGATGCACACCACCGCAGACCATGAAGAGCTGGCTGTCACCAGCCATGGACACAGAACCTGCAGTCATAGAGGGCAATACTGGCAGCTGCTGCACATCCAAGTCCAGCAGCCTTTCTTCCTTTAAAACAATGAAGGTGGCCTACAGCCATGAGATATGCCGTGGTATGTGGTAAAGGGATTTCCATAAGAGATTACTCTGGGCATGATGGCATGCTGAAGGGTAATACATTATCAAGCAGAAACAGATAACCCTTCTACCTTCAGTCAGCCAGGTAGAAGAGGAAGTGACGCAAAAGTGTCACAATTCTGTACTTTCCTTGTGCAAGATCCAAAGTCTTTGTATTTTCTTTGTTACTCTTGATACCCCTCATTTACATATAAGTGGCTGCTCTCTGTCCCCCATTCATGATGGCAGTAACAGAATATTTGACCGCAGTCTTGCTTCCACTTCCTCCAAAAGTATAAATTGGCATTTGAAATCTTCATTGACAGAGGATGAGAATCCAGCCATTTTACAGACAAGTCAGTGGGCTTATTTTTCTCTCTTCCCAAAACTAGGGATGCTTCTTTGGTAAGATTTGCACTGGGAGCACTTACATAGCACTGTACATTTGTATTTTGCAAGTCTAGTATATTTATCAATTATCCAATAAACTGTGCTGTTGGTGAATCTGTGTTCATGAAAGTTCTTATTGAACTCAACCAGACTTAGAGTGATGAACCAGTAATCCTCACAACTGTTGAATCTGTTCGCGAATGAGATGAGGCTTGTAGTGTAACTCAGGCTATTGTTGCATCTGGGAACCTGACCAGACTTAGTAGTACTAAATTGGCTCAAATCAGAAATTAAGTCCAGACACACCCAGCCCCTCTGATCTCTGAGGGCGAGCTGGAAAGCAAGGGAGGTTATTTTCTGCCAAATTGCTACACACTTAATGCAGCAGGAGGAAAAGTCAATTAGATTCAACCTTTAAAGATGTGATAAGCCAAAATAAACACTGTCCAAGCATTAGAGCATGACATGGGCAAGGTATGATTGCAGTCTAGATTAAAGACACAAACTTCCTACATGAATTTGTATGCAGCCATTGCACTCAGGCCCTTAATTTTAGCTGCTTACTCAAGTTCTTCAGTTTATTGTTATTAACCTAGGTTGCACTGGCATTCAAGAGAGGAAGGAGGGAGGAAGAGAGAGATAGAGAGACACCAAGAGACCCCTCTCCAGCTGCTGCTTGGCTCTGAAGATGGAGAGAATTCTGGCTCACCACAAACCAAACAGAGACTAACACTGAACATTTAGGTGCCTGGAATTAGGTGCAAAGAGTCTGGGCTTTGAAAGTTTTCATGAATATGTTTGTTGGTTTCTCATGTATTTCAGTATTTTTAGGGACCCAAGTGTTGTTGCAGAGCCAGCCTAGCTCCTACCATCTTTGAGCTTCATTTCTTTGTAATTTCTTCCATTTCTTTGTTCATTTCTTCTTTCTCTCCTGATAATCTTTGTAATGCATAAGCTGTTTTAACTGTAAGGAGTTACGTTCTGGTGCTGTATCTGGCTATTTGCATGTGTAAAACCTTGCATCCATTGTAGTACCAGAACAAACAGAAAGCCCTAAGTAAGAGCAAGAAGCAATGCTGTCTTGTGCAATGTCTTTGCAATGAGAGGCTTCTTTAAAAGCACAGCTGGAGTATGCGAGCTCTTCTTTTCTCTGTGATCTACACTTGGCTTTATAAGGAGTTCAAAAGAACTAATTTACTGATCTTAACTGCTATGTGCACAAACCCCTAATGATTTAGGGTGTTCTTCGAATATTCAGCAACAGTACAGCTGTGTGTTTCTGAAGGAAGTTTATCTGCTAGTGTTCCATATATATGTGAGGAGTTCATGGGGGAAAGGCTAGAGAAACACCTCAGAAGCTACAGCAAGTATATTATTATGCTCATTCTGAAGTATAGGAGTACAGATAAATCCTTTCCTTTGCAGTCATAATGCTCTGCAGCTTCTAAACAAACAGTAAACTGGACCATTTAGAAAACAGAAAAGCAGAATATGTTCTTGAAAATCTTCCACAGCAGTTCCAGTCAAAGATATCTAAGAGCAAATTTAAAATGAAAGTTTAACGTACCGTTTTCTGTGTGCTTCCAGGTCTGGCAGATTAGATGCTGGAAGAGACTGTAAACTGGAGCAGGAGAGAACAGCATTAAAGTGGTTTCCAGTGGTTCAGCTGAGGTGTAGAGGAGAATGTAACATGACATAACTCACTCAAGACAACAGTAATCTATACCATATCTTCTTTCTCTTCATCTGAATACCAAAGGAAGGCAACTTCAAAGTCCTTAACAAGAGAGCATGAGAGTAATCAGCTAGGAGAAAAGGCATTATGAAAGGGTAATATTCATGTGATCAACAAAGATTGCAGAAGTTCAAGTTCCTTTTTTTTTTCCTTTTTTACCATAAGCTGCAGGAAGGGAGACAAAAATTTTTAATTGACATGGAAGTTTATAATTTTTATAATTATTATTTGGGATTCATTTCTGCAGTTAATAGCTGCAAGGATTCAGATCTTACTAAGAATCACTTGTGTGCTAATAGGAGCAGAAAAATCTCTTAAGCTGAATACTTTATGGAAGAAATGTCTGTTAAGTGAATGGAACTTGGGGAAGGGAACCAAAACCAAGACAAGAAGGATAATGGTAAGGGCATAGGAAACTGAATACAAAAAAGTGAAAACTATGTGGAAGATTGTGCACAAGTTGGATTGTGAATGTTGATTTCTTCAAGCAACCAGCCACATCCCTGGTACATGTCACTGGACTACGAGATGCTTAGTGTCCACTTTGCTTTCATGTAGGTTTTCTAAGACACAATGTCCAGTCACCCACCCCTGTAATTTTTGACAGGTGCTCCCTCACAGTCTATGGCTACAAACTGTGGAAATTTTAATTAACACTTAGCATTTTCTTTTGCTCTTTTGTTTGTTTGGTTTTTTGTGGGTTTGGTTTGGTTTTTTTTTAATATTAGGAACTTGTTGTCAACCAGCTAAGAGCTCAAGGAGTTTCAATTCTATGTAAAGTGAAACTGCAGCTTTAGCTGAGTGCTAATAAAATGCAGAGAATTTCTTAGCTTTATTTTTTTTTACCTATGAAATGTGGGAAGCACAATACAGCAATAATTCCCTTCAGAGATGGGGGCAGGGTAAATGCAAGGAAGTTTTCAGAATTCCAGAACTTCTGAACTATAATTTGATTTTTAGAGGCACGAGGAGTCACTGGTTTACTGATTTTAAAAGTTCAGTTTCCCTCAGAAATTGCACAAAATCTCTTTTACCTCCTCTGAAACACAGAGTAACTGAAAGCAGAAAAGTACTTCCTACTATGTCACGTGTCAGGGGAGGACCCTCTGGTAAGAGCAAATGTATATTACTGCTGCTGTGAGTGAGGAAAATAATTTAAAATAAAGAAGGAGTCTTTAATTGTCATAATCCTTCATCTGTAAATTTGGTTGTCAGGTGGCTTGTAATCAGATTGGTGAACTCACACTTCCATTTTTTTTCCTTTGTCAACAGGAGGTTGCTTTATCTTATTTGTCAAAATCAAGATTCCACTATGTTCATTTCAATCTTGATAGTTTACTTAGAGTCCTAAAGCCTTGCTACGATGTCTTTTCTCTAAAGTGCTGACCCTCATTTCAAGAATGAGGTTACAACTCCATCTATTCATGGTTAATACAGCGTTCAGTGTAAAATGGCATAATTTACCCAGGAAATTATTCAAGAAAACCAGTTATCTTGCTCAGTTTTTGTGATACATAAGTTGACTTTTCAAACAGATGTTGTTGATAGCTGTTGCAGAAATGTGTTTGTGGGCACTAAAAATAATCAAAACAATAAAGAGAAGACAGCACTGAAGGAGATTGGCCTACAACAAGGGCAGAGGAAGCACTCAGGGCTCTGGTAAGGGAGGACACCCTGACAGATCTGCATTAAGAGCTTACCCAAACCACCCAGGGTGCTGAGATATGGCCGAGGGAGCCACTAATACCACAGAAACAGACATTGCCTCTTCTGAAAGCTCAGGCTGCCCCAGGCTACCTCAGTGCCAACACTGACTGTTTGGTTTACAACAGGTTAAAATTGTTTGCTGAAAGCCAAGGTGCCCAGCAGTCCTGTTTTTGAAAGTGAGTTTCCTTCAAGGGAGCCAGAAGGCATCCAGTAATAGCTGAAATGAGACGGAGTTATTTTCCAAGTTCTCCAGGGTCAGCAAAGCAACTGTGCCCCTACTGTTTTCCCCTTCCTCAGGGGCAGGTAAGATGGAGTAGCCACAGACACCATTCTTTCCTTTCTCTGGGGGATGATGAGGAGGAGAAGTGACAAGGTAGTCATGCTGGAAGTGATGGTGCAAGGCAATGCAGAAACTGCTGGCAAACCATAAAACTGGCACGTTCAGAGGAATTTTGGCACTTGTAAGTGGGATATCCTCAAATCCTGCTTCTTAGTGTTGAAATTACTAGCCTACAGGCCCACTACAATTTGAAAAGTTTTATACAGGTAATCCTGCCAGGGTTTATGAAGTCAGCTTCAAGCAAGAGCACTGAGGGAGCACTGGAACAACATCTGCAGAACAACATGGAACACAGACACTGCTCGACCCAAACAAATCACATAGCAGGAGAGCATCTCCATATGAAATAAAGGGTTAAGATTATGGCAGGCAAGCAACAGCTCACATTAAACATGCATGTACATCAATTTATGTAGTTCTGAAGACCATGAGACATAATTTTCTCAATTTTTTTAGGCTTTGATACTGCCTTTTCGACAACTGTGCATGACATTTGTATCTGTGAGGGCTACTACTCAGTAGAGGTTATTTTGATTCTAATGCCATGAATTGCACTTGAAATGGATTGATTTCTTGTCTCTCTCTATGTATGTATATTTACACATGCAAAACCCCTATGTGCAATAGGAATGTATATTGTATAGTGTATATATTACATCTATCTAGATATAGTTGCAGATACATCATACCACAATGTTCTAAGTGTTTTTACTTGTTTAACCAAGGCCAAAGGCCTGCCATTTACAGTGGTGCAGGCTTCCACTCCCAGCCCTGTAACCTTCCTCCCTGGCTGCCCTGGAGCCTGTGGTGGAGCCAGATTTTCCCTTTGCTTTCACAACACTGTTGTCTGGACCCTATCCCTGCAAACCTTGGTGGGACCGGGGGTTTCTTCAGAGCTGAGGGGCAGTGGCACACGCCTCATTCTTGCCTTCCCTGAAAAGTCACTCTTGAAGTGCTGATGTGTGCCATTGCCAGGAGTACACTCTGCTCCAACCCCCGCTTATGGAGTTAATTAATGCCAATTCATGAGGCAAGCAACCATCACCTGTCACTGAGCACATGACATCTTCATTACCCTTCACCTCATTCTCAGGCCATGAAGGTTCTGTGAACCCAGGAGAAAACCCAGACAAACAATTTTTTCTCCTCCCTCCCATCCTCAAGGCTCCTGGGCACCAGGTGACTGCTCCCCTCCTTACTGTCCTGGAGGGTCCCTGGCCCACTAGGCCCCTACAGGAAAGGGAGGTGAAGAGTAGCAGCCCACAGTCTAGAGATCTAACCAGTTATGAAGTGTAAGGGAGAACTTGAACCAGAGCTGCTGCTGGACAGTGAAACCCATCAACCTCCAGTAACAGGGATGCCTCCGCCATTGTTTGCATCCTCTGAGGATGGAGAGAGTGACTCATTCTTTTGTATGTTTTGAGAGTCTAATTATAAATATTATATTGATAGAGCAAAGCATGGAATAAGATTTGACTTGATCTGCAGAGGGTTCAAGTCACTAGGCATCATAAGTTGTTAGGATTTAGGTGATTGGAAATTATAAGTTAAAATGTATTATAAATTCTGTATTAATCTACTTATAGCTTGTACTATGCTGATTTGTTTTTTTAGAAATCCTGTGGCATTTTAATAATAATAATTTATGTGCTATATTAATTATAATATCCTATCAAAAATGGTTTCGTTGTAACTACAATATAGCACCGTAATCATTCTGCCAAAGACAATCTTATTCCTTAGTGTCAGATGAAAGCCATCCACTATGGATCCTGCTAATAAGAACAGATATCTATGTGTATGTACATGTATGCGGGCACAACATAATCTGAGCAGGGAATTCAGCAAGTCCATGATTTGCCTGTTCTGTGCAATTTCTTTTATTCTTTGCCTTCTTTTACCTTTTCTTACAAGTATAGCTCAACACAGGCCTGGAAAAGAGAGACATGAGTATCCATGATCACACCTCATTTGTCACTCACAACCACCATACTGGCTCTGGCTAGGATGGAGCCCATTTTCTCCATAGCAGCCCTGTCGTGCCCTGCTATAGGCTGGTGACCAAAGCAGTGTTGATTACACACCAGCATTATGCCTGTTGGGGAAGTTGCAGAGCCTCAAGGCCTTCTCCACTTCTCACACCGGTGAGCAGGCTCAGGTGAGCAAGGGTCTGGGAGGGGGCACAGCCATGATTACGAAGCCTAGCTGACCAAAGGCATAACTCATGCCATTAAGGTTCCATGCCCAGCAATATAATTGGGTTGGGGTAGTAGTGGGATGAGGATTTAGCTAAAGCAGCCATCACTCAGAGGCTAGCTGGGCGCTGGTTCTCTGCCAGGAGGTGGTGAGTGATCACTTTTGTATCATTTGCCTTTTTCTTTTTCCTTAACTAATTAGCCTGGCTTTATCTCTACCCAGGAGCTATATCTCTAACCAAGAGCTGCTCTGAAGCTGCCCTGCTGATCTTCCCCCCAGCCCAGATGGGTGGGGCCTTGGTTGCCAGAAAGGGGCAGCCACCACACAACACACAAGAAACCACAGAGCACCAGCACTGACAGCAGACGCCTGACAAACTACTGAGAGAGGCACCTGTACAGTGCAAACATGCTCAGGTTTCACTCCCCGTAGTCCACTGCCTCAGCACCAGGCTCTGAGTGTTTGACATTTAAAACCCCTGGAGTCTATGACAAGAGCTTCCAGCAAAGCTGCAAAAATCAAATACTCTTACCAAGAAAGCCAAAAATGTGTACTTGCATTAGGGCAGTGGAACAAGTCAAAATAAGGTTTACAGACAAATATGAGCTAAATCGTCCAACTTCTGCTATGCAATGGGGTATATTTTCAGTTATCTCAAAAGAATGCTGCTGAGAGGAATTTCCCACCAGGCTGAACTGTCAGAACTTCAGACCAGAATCCAGGCATGGACCGGGAAGCATAGAGCATTAAACACCAGACACCTCACCATTTTCTGTTCCCATGGCTTTTAATTCTGTCAAAACAGAGGCAGTTTTCACAAAGCTGTTGGAAGTCACCTGTAACTTTTCATAAGCATTTTGGGTGCACAATATGCAGCACATACAGTAAGATTAGTTCTCCAATTTTCCTTCTGCTCTTTCCCCTATCTCATCCTGTTGCCCTGAGATTTGCAGTCTTTTGATGTTTTCATTTCTGTGATAAAGTTTCTCACACACTTTCTTTAAATATAGTTATGTTTGGCTAATCGTTCCTTTTTGTTTTCATTCCTTCTCCTGAGGCAGAGAAGTTTGATGGACTTTTCGTTTGACCGGTGTGGTTGGAGAGGTGGTAACCTCATCCTCCAATCCACGGTCATTCCTAAGAACATATATATATAAAGTAAAATAAACAGCCTGGGGCTTTTCCTGGCTTCTTTCTATCCTGAACTAAGCTGGGTCTGCGTGGTTCTTTCGTTTCCAGGTACAACATCATCCCATTAAATTAAGTTGAGTGAAATAGAAACTTCAACTGCTCATGAAATGCAACTCAGACTGCCAAGGAAATTTAAACATTGTGTCCCTTCTGTCAGACCATAGAAAGAAGGAGAAGGATGATCTTATTATGAAGCTGTTTACCAGTTGGGTGTGATTAACCATTCATCCTTATGTTCAAGACAGCTGAAACGTGATTTATGAGCAAGGTTTGCATGAGACTCAATGCCTACATTCTTCTCTATTTGACCTATGCAAGCCACAGTCTCCAAAAAAAGAATTTCAAAAGAATAGAATCACAAGTAACCTCTTGGCATAAGTAATTTTGAAGCTTTATTTACAGTACTTGTGCACAGGGAGGATAAACAATTCAGCACTTTATTTGACACAAAGATCTGAGGTATAAAGCAACAGAACTGATAACCGTGCATTAAATGTATTGGATGCCTTTTATGTAGTGCTCAGTGTAAACTTTGGTATAATTATGTGGCCCCAGATTTCAGGGTTATTGACAACTTAACTGCAAAGTAACATGGGTTAAATGATCTTGCATTTAAGAAATTTCTTTACCAAATAAAACAATACTGTTGAATCATTGTGTTACTCTGTTATAACATAGTTATAGGCTCTTCAGGAAGGATAGGCAGGGCAGGCAAGTCAGGGGATGGCTCTTTATATGAGGGAGGGGTTGAAATGCATAGTGCCTGCAGTTGGTGATGACACAGTTGAGAGTCTCTGGGAAGGATGAAGATGCATGTTGTTGTGGGAGTATACTATCAAGCACCCATCTGGGAACATGACACTGAAGAATTATTCCATAAAAAATTAAGGAATATCTCTAAGTCAGCTGTCCGTGTCCTTATGAGTGCTCTTAACTTCCCAGACATCAACTGGGAACACCATACAATGGACACAAGCAGTCCCGAAGCATGTTGACAATAATTTCTTGGTGGAGATATTAAGAGAACCGACTAGGAAACGTGCCCATCTAGATTTGTTGTTGGAAACAGAGAGGCATTCATGGGCAAAGTGGGGATTGGTGTCTGTCTCAGTCACAATGAGCACAAAGTAGTTGAACTTCAAATCATTGTTTTACAAACACAACCATAAGAAACCATAGCATCATAGAATAATTAAGGTTGGAAAGACTTTAAGATCATCAAGTCTAATCATCAACCTAGCACCATCAAAATGTTCACCATTAAAATATATCCTCAAGTGCCATATCCACGTGTTTTTTAAACGCCTCCAGGGATGGTGACTCCACCACTTCTCTGGCCAGTCTGTTCCATTGCTTGACAACCCTTTCCATTAATTTTTTTCCTAATATCTAATGTAAACCTCCTTTGGTGCAACTCCAGTCCATTTCCTTTCATCCTGTCACTTTCTACATGGGAGAAAAGACTGACTCCCACTGAGTACAGCCTCCTTTCAGGTGGTTGTAGAGAGTGATAAGATCTCCCCTGAGCTGCCTTTTCTCCTGGCTAAACAATGCTGTGGAGAATTATGTAAAAGGCTTTACTAAAATCTAGATAGACAACATCCACACCCTTTCCCTCATCCACTAAGCAGGTCATTTTGTCACAGAAGGAGACCAGGCTGGTCAAGCAAGACCTGCCTTTCATAAACCCATGCTAGCTGGACTTTATAACCTGGTTGTCCTATACTTGTTGCATGATGGCATTCAAGATGATCATCTCCATCTGGCACCGATGTCAGGCTGACAGGCCTTTAGTTCCCCAGATCCTCCTTCCAATGTTAAAATAAAATCATAAAACACCCACTCTTCTAACCAGGCCCTGATCTTTCTCCTGCTTCTGTGGTAAATCAGTAACACCACTATGATAATTTGGAGTAAAAAAAATCCTTATTGTCTGTAATATTAGATGAACATTAGTTTTCTTGTTTGTTTTTGTGTTCTTGCCTGTTAGCATGCCTACAACTAAATCAAAAAGGGACTATTTAAAGAAAGGACCAGACAGAAAAGCTAGGCAAGGAACTGCCAGAGGCAGCTGAGATCACAGAATCATAGAATGGTTTGGGTTGGAAGGGGTCTGGAAGATCATCTAGTTCTTTGTCTCTTTGGTTTAACTGATTTTCTCCATCTGCCTTGTGCCTCTCCCTCTGCCTGTCTGCTCCCTCTCCTTGCATCCATGCAGCTCCATGCACAAGGAATCCCTTTATCTTATAACTCCATCCCACCTACAGCCTACAAGACCTTCTGAACTCGTTTCTTACATATCTTCCCATTTTAGTCCACACGCATACTTCCAAGTCTCTTCAGATTTGTGGGCTTTTTGACAGTGCAACAATGGGAGAGTTCCTGTACCAGACTCAAGCCCCTGACAGCAGTCACAGCAGAATTTGCTTTCCCCTGTTTGTCCACTCAGATAGAAGTGGTGGACTCAGAAATGGTAAGCCTAAGATCAAAGAATGAGCTTTTCTAAAGCGATTTTCTGACACAAATGTGTCAGCAATTGCTTTTCTTGATTTTCATAAATACAGCAAATAGAGAAACTATATATTTTTATAAAAATCACATTTATTCCAACAGTGTCTGAACAGCAGCAACTTTAGGCATGGTCCAAGCACTCCTTCACCCTGTGTACTCGAGCACATTGACCAAGTGTCTAACCCACACTTGACCCAACTACAGGAGATGTTGGAGGCCTATTGTGAAATAAAAGCTGGAAGTGGTGATATTCTGCAACAGTGACTTCCAGGAGGTAGTGCATCATTTCTTGCTATGCACCAATAAGTGCCAAGCAAGGTGCATGTGTATCATAACAATATTTAAGGGAAAGGGTAGAACTAAACAGTTTCTTGGAGAAGCTTGTTGTAAGCCAGTGAATTGCTCGTAGCTATGGCATTTTTCAGGCACTGCCAGAAGTAGGGCTGAGACTGAGGATTAGTTGGCCATTCCAGGACTGAACTTCTGCACAGCCTCTTTCTCAGCCGGACATAGCGGGACTTCTGCAAAACCTTCTCAAGAAATACCAAGATAATGACATCCATTTTGTCATCTAGAAGCCGCTGATGAGCCATGTAAAATGTTGTCTTAAAGCTGCCACTTTTAATGTACCTGTTGGTCAGCACAAATATGGTCTTTTTGCTCAGCTGAATGCTCTGGGAAAGGTTGTCAAAGACTGGCTGTCCTGGGAGCCAGTCCCTTCCTTCCAGGCATAAATTGAACTGCCTGGATTTTTGGTTTTCCAGCCTTTCAACCAGTTCCTGCAGCACCCACTCATTCACAGCTGGATCTTCATTGTCATAGGCAATAAAGGCATCGTAGCAGGCATCTGGTAAAGACAAGCGTTGATAGCCCTTCAGCTTGGCAGTGCAGTAATGGTAGCTATACCACACATCCCAGAAGTAGAGATGGCTCATCACTGTGAACACCATAAAGCCAAGGATGGCTGAAGCTGACAGAGCATACAGGATCAAATACGACGTGTCCAGCTCACAGGTATACAGATCCAAGTAAACCACGCTCCTTCCCTTGTGTGCCCCCGGGCCAGCACAGGTCACGTCTGTGGCCAGAAGAGGAATGGTCACCTGCGTATGATTGATCCACCAGACAAACCACACAGCCTCACAGTTGCACTTAAAAGGATTGCCATGCAAAAGCAGCATCTTCAGGTTGTTAATGACATTTTCAGGGAAGCTAGATCTCTTAATTATTTCAATCTTGTTTGAGCTGAGGTCCAAGTACCTCAGTTTAAAAGCACCTCTGAGAAAATATTTGGTTAACCGCTGAATGCGATTGTTTCGGAGCATCAGTTCTTGGAGTGATGAAGTGCAATTGGACAGTTCTTTGGGAACAGTACTCAGTAGGTTATTGCTCAGGTCCAGAGTTACTAGGTTCCTCAGAGAGGGTAGGCTTCCCCAGATGAAACTCTTCAGTTGATTATTTGTCAAGTTGAGGATCTTGAGACTGGGAGGCATTTCTTTAAAAACATTAGGAGGCAAAAAAGTGAGCGAATTGAAGGAAATATCCAGTTCTTCCAGGCTGGTCAGATTCTTGAAGAAGGACAAATATCCCTCATTGCCATCCTTCCAGAGAGCATCTAAACGATTTCCTCTGAATTCTAAAATTTGAAGAGATTTGCTTCCATTCCTGTATTAATAGTGGTAGAAATGTCATTCTCATTCATCATCAGCTTCTTCAGATGGGCTAGGTTTTTCATAAAACTAAGCACGTGAGTAACACCTTCTGCCAGAAAATAATGCTGGTTATTGCTCAGATCTAGAATTTCTAAAAGTTTTAGCTCTTTGAAAGCAGTTTGGTATAGCAAATCAACCCTGTTGTTAGAAAAATCCAGATATTTCAATCCAGACAAGTAAGAGAATTCACTTCCATTTAAAGTTTGACTTATTGCATTACCTGACAAGTTGAGACATTTGAGGGAGCTAAGTCCCTGGAAGTCTGAGGGGTTAACAAAAAAGACATTGTTTCTGCTTAAATCCAGAGTTTTTCCATAGGTAAGGCAATCTTCCTTAACTATAGATTGGTAGGAAGAAGCCTCTTTGTCTTTGGAACGGCAACTTCGCCCACGTACATCATACCTGAAATAATGCATCTCTTGTTGTACTTGCCTGTTGTATTGCTCAACTGAAATGCCAGGATTAGAGCAAAATCCATTGGAGTTGCTTTCCCCTGAAGAAGGAGAAATTTTATTCACTGAGAGGTCAATGAACTTAAGAGCTGGGAATTCTTCAAACACTGTCAGGTTTGCAACTTTAATAAAGTTAGTCCCGAGATCCAACATGGTTAGATTCCGAAGACTGAGCAGTGGACGTAGATCTTGTGCTCTCAGTTCTTTAAAGACATAACCCTTGAGCCTCAGGGTTTCCAGGTTACAGAGAGAAGAAAATGTTTTAGAAAGATTCAAGAAGGGAGAATACATCTTCAGTTCAAAGTTAAAGGACAGATCAAGCTGCATAAGGCTGGGGATAAATGTCAAAAACTGAGCATCTCCAATCTCCCTCATGAGGAAATTTTGGGAGAGGTCAAGTTCTTTGAGATTCTTGATGTTTTTAAACCATCTGCTGGGTACGCTCTGAAGAGAGTTACTGTGAAGTCGCAAAATTCTTAAATTTTCCAAGGAGTCAAAAGCCTTTGAATGTATCTCAATGGAGCTCTTGGGACAAGGAATGCAAGGATACGGGGCATTATAGCAACGTGGGCAATTGCCACTTAGGTCAAGGATTTCTAGGTTGGGAAAGGCCACCTAAATCCTGTTCTTGAATCACTTGAATCATATTGTTGTAAATATACAATTCCTTTAAAGTAGATGACAAATTGGGTGGAATATGTGTTAAGTTGTTGGACTTCAGGGATAGTATTGTTAACTTTTTCAGCCCCAGAAAGGCTGTTTTCTTAATTTCAAATGAAACATTGCATGGATTGCGGTAGTAACAGTTCTGTCCAAGATACAATACCTCTATGTTTCCTAGCTCTGAGAAGCTGGCTTCTTGGATAGAAAAGATACTGTTTGCTTCCAGGCTCAGCAGGGTTAAAGTAGCAGGAAGACCTCGGGGTATTTCTGCCAGCTGGTTTGCATCCAAGTACAATGACTTCAATCTTGTCAGGGCAGCAAAACTACCATCTCAATCTTCAGACTGCTATTGCACACATTATCTTGGGGCCCAGTTTGGGAGGCACACAGTTGCATCTGAAGTCAATCTCCTGGAGGTTTTCAAGATGATCAAAGGATGTTGGGTAGATGTGGGGATATGGTTAATACTCAGGGTAAGGTTGGTAGCGTTTCCAGGGATCCCTCTGGGGACTTCCGTAAGGCGCCGATCAGTGCAGTCCACTGTCACAGTACCTTCTGAGGACTTAACATCACAGGGTAAAGTTTTGGGAAACCAAGCCCCTGACAGCAGCATTGGGAATATGAAGAGCAGGATAAATGGCAATGCATTTGACATCTTTGCACAAGGTACCTAAAACCAAGGAAATACGGAAATATTAATTTAATGCAATGAGAATATTTCACCTACACACTGGGTCAGGCCAACTATGCAGCTAAATTGGGGTCCTGGTCACACACTGACCATGAATGGAGGTACAGGTAGGATTATAAGTTTCAGGAGGCATACATTGGTATTTATTTCCTTTCCTTTTTTCTCCTCAGGGGACACACCATTTTTTGCATGTAAAGAACGTTATGAGTCTAATGAAAAAACAGAGTGTCTATCCTAACCAAATGGCCCATGATATCTCGGCAGCTGCCCATCTCCATCTTTTACTGCAGAGCAATGGACCCCCAGGGCCTGGACCATTAGCCAAGGCAAGTGCCCATGGAGCATAGCGGAGAGCTGGTAGGGAAACCACAGAGACTCTGCAATGCAAGGCATGTCGCTCCATCACAGGGGTACCATTTATTGTGCATCTGACGATGCACACCACCGCAGACCATGAAGAGCTGGCTGTCACCAGCCATGGACACAGAACCTGCAGTCATAGAGGGCAATACTGGCAGCTGCTGCACATCCAAGTCCAGCAGCCTTTCTTCCTTTAAAACAATGAAGGTGGCCTACAGCCATGAGATATGCCGTGGTATGTGGTAAAGGGATTTCCATAAGAGATTACTCTGGGCATGATGGCATGCTGAAGGGTAATACATTATCAAGCAGAAACAGATAACCCTTCTACCTTCAGTCAGCCAGGTAGAAGAGGAAGTGACGCAAAAGTGTCACAATTCTGTACTTTCCTTGTGCAAGATCCAAAGTCTTTGTATTTCTTTGTTACTCTTGATACCCTCATTTACATATAAGTGGCTGCTCTCTGTCCCCCATTCATGATGGCAGTAACAGAATATTTGACCGCAGTCTTGCTTCCACTTCCTCCAAAAGTATAAATTGGCATTTGAAATCTTCATTGACAGAGGATGAGAATCCAGCCATTTTACAGACAAGTCAGTGGGCTTATTTTTCTCTCTTCCCAAAACTAGGGATGCTTCTTTGGTAAGATTTGCACTGGGAGCACTTACATTGCACTGTACATTTGTATTTTGCAAGTCTAGTATATTTATCAATTATCCAATAAACTGTGCTGTTGGTGAATCTGTGTTCATGAAAGTTCTTATTGAACTCAACCAGACTTAGAGTGATGAACCAGTAATCCTCACAACTGTTGAATCTGTTCGCGAATGAGATGAGGCTTGTAGTGTAACTCAGGCTATTGTTGCATCTGGGAACCTGACCAGACTTAGTAGTACTAAATTGGCTCAAATCAGAAATTAAGTCCAGACACACCCAGCCCCTCTGATCTCTGAGGGCGAGCTGGAAAGCAAGGGAGGTTATTTTCTGCCAAATTGCTACACACTTAATGCAGCAGGAGGAAAAGTCAATTAGATTCAACCTTTAAAGATGTGATAAGCCAAAATAAACACTGTCCAAGCATTAGAGCATGACATGGGCAAGGTATGATTGCAGTCTAGATTAAAGACACAAACTTCCTACATGAATTTGTATGCAGCCATTGCACTCAGGCCCTTAATTTTAGCTGCTTACTCAAGTTCTTCAGTTTATTGTTATTAACCTAGGTTGCACTGGCATTCAAGAGAGGAAGGAGGGAGGAAGAGAGAGATAGAGAGACACCAAGAGACCCCTCTCCAGCTGCTGCTTGGCTCTGAAGATGGAGAGAATTCTGGCTCACCACAAACCAAACAGAGACTAACACTGAACATTTAGGTGCCTGGAATTAGGTGCAAAGAGTCTGGGCTTTGAAAGTTTTCATGAATATGTTTGTTGGTTTCTCATGTATTTCAGTATTTTTAGGGACCCAAGTGTTGTTGCAGAGCCAGCCTAGCTCCTACCATCTTTGAGCTTCATTTCTTTGTAATTTCTTCCATTTCTTTGTTCATTTCTTCTTTCTCTCCTGATAATCTTTGTAATGCATAAGCTGTTTTAACTGTAAGGAGTTACGTTCTGGTGCTGTATCTGGCTATTTGCATGTGTAAAACCTTGCATCCATTGTAGTACCAGAACAAACAGAAAGCCCTAAGTAAGAGCAAGAAGCAATGCTGTCTTGTGCAATGTCTTTGCAATGAGAGGCTTCTTTAAAAGCACAGCTGGAGTATGCGAGCTCTTCTTTTCTCTGTGATCTACACTTGGCTTTATAAGGAGTTCAAAAGAACTAATTTACTGATCTTAACTGCTATGTGCACAAACCCCTAATGATTTAGGGTGTTCTTCGAATATTCAGCAACAGTACAGCTGTGTGTTTCTGAAGGAAGTTTATCTGCTAGTGTTCCATATATATGTGAGGAGTTCATGGGGGAAAGGCTAGAGAAACACCTCAGAAGCTACAGCAAGTATATTATTATGCTCATTCTGAAGTATAGGAGTACAGATAAATCCTTTCCTTTGCAGTCATAATGCTCTGCAGCTTCTAAACAAACAGTAAACTGGACCATTTAGAAAACAGAAAAGCAGAATATGTTCTTGAAAATCTTCCACAGCAGTTCCAGTCAAAGATATCTAAGAGCAAATTTAAAATGAAAGTTTAACGTACCGTTTTCTGTGTGCTTCCAGGTCTGGCAGATTAGATGCTGGAAGAGACTGTAAACTGGAGCAGGAGAGAACAGCATTAAAGTGGTTTCCAGTGGTTCAGCTGAGGTGTAGAGGAGAATGTAACATGACATAACTCACTCAAGACAACAGTAATCTATACCATATCTTCTTTCTCTTCATCTGAATACCAAAGGAAGGCAACTTCAAAGTCCTTAACAAGAGAGCATGAGAGTAATCAGCTAGGAGAAAAGGCATTATGAAAGGGTAATATTCATGTGATCAACAAAGATTGCAGAAGTTCAAGTTCCTTTTTTTTTTCCTTTTTTACCGTAAGCTGCAGGAAGGGAGACAAAAATTTTTAATTGACATGGAAGTTTATAATTTTTATAATTATTATTTGGGATTCATTTCTGCAGTTAATAGCTGCAAGGATTCAGATCTTACTAAGAATCACTTGTGTGCTAATAGGAGCAGAAAAATCTCTTAAGCTGAATACTTTATGGAAGAAATGTCTGTTAAGTGAATGGAACTTGGGGAAGGGAACCAAAACCAAGACAAGAAGGATAATGGTAAGGGCATAGGAAACTGAATACAAAAAAGTGAAAACTATGTGGAAGATTGTGCACAAGTTGGATTGTGAATGTTGATTTCTTCAAGCAACCAGCCACATCCCTGGTACATGTCACTGGACTACGAGATGCTTAGTGTCCACTTTGCTTTCATGTAGGTTTTCTAAGACACAATGTCCAGTCACCCACCCCTGTAATTTTTGACAGGTGCTCCCTCACAGTCTATGGCTACAAACTGTGGAAATTTTAATTAACACTTAGCATTTTCTTTTGCTCTTTTGTTTGTTTGGTTTTTTGTGGGTTTGGTTTGGTTTTTTTTTTAATATTAGGAACTTGTTGTCAACCAGCTAAGAGCTCAAGGAGTTTCAATTCTATGTAAAGTGAAACTGCAGCTTTAGCTGAGTGCTAATAAAATGCAGAGAATTTCTTAGCTTTATTTTTTTTACCTATGAAATGTGGGAAGCACAATACAGCAATAATTCCCTTCAGAGATGGGGGCAGGGTAAATGCAAGGAAGTTTTCAGAATTCCAGAACTTCTGAACTATAATTTGATTTTTAGAGGCACGAGGAGTCACTGGTTTACTGATTTTAAAAGTTCAGTTTCCCTCAGAAATTGCACAAAATCTCTTTTACCTCCTCTGAAACACAGAGTAACTGAAAGCAGAAAAGTACTTCCTACTATGTCACGTGTCAGGGGAGGACCCTCTGGTAAGAGCAAATGTATATTACTGCTGCTGTGAGTGAGGAAAATAATTTAAAATAAAGAAGGAGTCTTTAATTGTCATAATCCTTCATCTGTAAATTTGGTTGTCAGGTGGCTTGTAATCAGATTGGTGAACTCACACTTCCATTTTTTTTCCTTTGTCAACAGGAGGTTGCTTTATCTTATTTGTCAAAATCAAGATTCCACTATGTTCATTTTAATCTTGATAGTTTACTTAGAGTCCTAAAGCCTTGCTACGATGTCTTTTCTCTAAAGTGCTGACCCTCATTTCAAGAATGAGGTTACAACTCCATCTATTCATGGTTAATACAGCGTTCAGTGTAAAATGGCATAATTTACCCAGGAAATTATTCAAGAAAACCAGTTATCTTGCTCAGTTTTTGTGATACATAAGTTGACTTTTCAAACAGATGTTGTTGATAGCTGTTGCAGAAATGTGTTTGTGGGCACTAAAAATAATCAAAACAATAAAGAGAAGACAGCACTGAAGGAGATTGGCCTACAACAAGGGCAGAGGAAGCACTCAGGGCTCTGGTAAGGGAGGACACCCTGACAGATCTGCATTAAGAGCTTACCCAAACCACCCAGGGTGCTGAGATATGGCCGAGGGAGCCACTAATACCACAGAAACAGACATTGCCTCTTCTGAAAGCTCAGGCTGCCCCAGGCTACCTCAGTGCCAACACTGACTGTTTGGTTTACAACAGGTTAAAATTGTTTGCTGAAAGCCAAGGTGCCCAGCAGTCCTGTTTTTGAAAGTGAGTTTCCTTCAAGGGAGCCAGAAGGCATCCAGTAATAGCTGAAATGAGATGGAGTTATTTTCCAAGTTCTCCAGGGTCAGCAAAGCAACTGTGCCCCTACTGTTTTCCCCTTCCTCAGGGGCAGGTAAGATGGAGTAGCCACAGACACCATTCTTTCCTTTCTCTGGGGGATGATGAGGAGGAGAAGTGACAAGGTAGTCATGCTGGAAGTGATGGTGCAAGGCAATGCAGAAACTGCTGGCAAACCATAAAACTGGCACGTTCAGAGGAATTTTGGCACTTGTAAGTGGGATATCCTCAAATCCTGCTTCTTAGTGTTGAAATTACTAGCCTACAGGCCCACTACAATTTGAAAAGTTTTATACAGGTAATCCTGCCAGGGTTTATGAAGTCAGCTTCAGGCAAGAGCACTGAGGGAGCACTGGAACAACATCTGCAGAACAACATGGAACACAGACACTGCTCGACCCAAACAAATCACATAGCAGGAGAGCATCTCCATATGAAATAAAGGGTTAAGATTATGGCAGGCAAGCAACAGCTCACATTAAACATGCATGTACATCAATTTATGTAGTTCTGAAGACCATGAGACATAATTTTCTCAATTTTTTTAGGCTTCGATACTGCCTTTTCGACAACTGTGCATGACATTTGTATCTGTGAGGGCTACTACTCAATAGAGGTTATTTTGATTCTAATGCCATGAATTGCACTTGAAATGGATTGATTTCTTGTCTCTCTCTATGTATGTATATTTACACATGCAAAACCCCTATGTGCAATAGGAATGTATATTGTATAGTGTATATATTACATCTATCTAGATATAGTTGCAGATACATCATACCACAATGTTCTAAGTGTTTTTACTTGTTTAACCAAGGCCAAAGGCCTGCCATTTACAGTGGTGCAGGCTTCCACTCCCAGCCCTGTAACCTTCCTCCCTGGCTGCCCTGGAGCCTGTGGTGGAGCCAGATTTTCCCTTTGCTTTCACAACACTGTTGTCTGGACCCTATCCCTGCAAGCCTTGGTGGGACCGGGGGTTTCTTCAGAGCTGAGGGGCAGTGGCACACGCCTCATTCTTGCCTTCCCTGAAAAGTCACTCTTGAAGTGCTGATGTGTGCCATTGCCAGGAGTACACTCTGCTCCAACCCCCGCTTATGGAGTTAATTAATGCCAATTCATGAGGCAAGCAACCATCACCTGTCACTGAGCACATGACATCTTCATTACCCTTCACCTCATTCTCAGGCCATGAAGGTTCTGTGAACCCAGGAGAAAACTCAGACAAACAATTTTTTCTCCTCCCTCCCATCCTCAAGGCTCCTGGGCACCAGGTGACTGCTCCCCTCCTTACTGTCCTGGAGGGTCCCTGGCCCACTAGGCCCCTACAGGAAAGGGAGGTGAAGAGTAGCAGCCCACAGTCTAGAGATCTAACCAGTTATGAAGTGTAAGGGAGAACTTGAACCAGAGCTGCTGCTGGACAGTGAAACCCATCAACCTCCAGTAACAGGGATGCCTCCGCCATTGTTTGCATCCTCTGAGGATGGAGAGAGTGACTCATTCTTTTGTATGTTTTGAGAGTCTAATTATAAATATTATATTGATAGAGCAAAGCATGGAATAAGATTTGACTTGATCTGCAGAGGGTTCAAGTCACTAGGCATCATAAGTTGTTAGGATTTAGGTGATTGGAAATTATAAGTTAAAATGTATTATAAATTCTGTATTAATCTACTTATAGCTTGTACTATGCTGATTTGTTTTTTTAGAAATCCTGTGGCATTTTAATAATAATAATTTATGTGCTATATTAATTATAATATCCTATCAAAAATGGTTTCGTTGTAACTACAATATAGCACCGTAATCATTCTGCCAAAGACAATCTTATTCCTTAGTGTCAGATGAAAGCCATCCACTATGGATCCTGCTAATAAGAACAGATATCTATGTGTATGTACATGTATGCGGGCACAACATAATCTGAGCAGGGAATTCAGCAAGTCCATGATTTGCCTGTTCTGTGCAATTTCTTTTATTCTTTGCCTTCTTTTACCTTTTCTTACAAGTATAGCTCAACACAGGCCTGGAAAAGAGAGACATGAGTATCCATGATCACACCTCATTTGTCACTCACAACCACCATACTGGCTCTGGCTAGGATGGAGCCCATTTTCTCCATAGCAGCCCTGTCGTGCCCTGCTGTAGGCTGGTGACCAAAGCAGTGTTGATTACACACCAGCATTATGCCTGTTGGGGAAGTTGCAGAGCCTCAAGGCCTTCTCCACTTCTCACACCGGTGAGCAGGCTCAGGTGAGCAAGGGTCTGGGAGGGGGCACAGCCATGATTACGAAGCCTAGCTGACCAAAGGCATAACTCATGCCATTAAGGTTCCATGCCCAGCAATATAATTGGGTTGGGGTAGTAGTGGGATGAGGATTTAGCTAAAGCAGCCATCACTCAGAGGCTAGCTGGGCGCTGGTTCTCTGCCAGGAGGTGGTGAGTGATCACTTTTGTATCATTTGCCTTTTTCTTTTTCCTTAACTAATTAGCCTGGCTTTATCTCTACCCAGGAGCTATATCTCTAACCAAGAGCTGCTCTGAAGCTGCCCTGCTGATCTTCCCCCCAGCCCAGATGGGTGGGGCCTTGGTTGCCAGAAAGGGGCAGCCACCACACAACACACAAGAAACCACAGAGCACCAGCACTGACAGCAGACGCCTGACAAACTACTGAGAGAGGCACCTGTACAGTGCAAACATGCTCAGGTTTCACTCCCCGTAGTCCACTGCCTCAGCACCAGGCTCTGAGTGTTTGACATTTAAAACCCCTGGAGTCTATGACAAGAGCTTCCAGCAAAGCTGCAAAAATCAAATACTCTTACCAAGAAAGCCAAAAATGTGTACTTGCATTAGGGCAGTGGAACAAGTCAAAATAAGGTTTACAGACAAATATGAGCTAAATCGTCCAACTTCTGCTATGCAATGGGGTATATTTTCAGTTATCTCAAAAGAATGCTGCTGAGAGGAATTTCCCACCAGGCTGAACTGTCAGAACTTCAGACCAGAATCCAGGCATGGACCGGGAAGCATAGAGCATTAAACACCAGACACCTCACCATTTTCTGTTCCCATGGCTTTTAATTCTGTCAAAACAGAGGCAGTTTTCACAAAGCTGTTGGAAGTCACCTGTAACTTTTCATAAGCATTTTGGGTGCACAATATGCAGCACATACAGTAAGATTAGTTCTCCAATTTTCCTTCTGCTCTTTCCCCTATCTCATCCTGTTGCCCTGAGATTTGCAGTCTTTTGATGTTTTCATTTCTGTGATAAAGTTTCTCACACACTTTCTTTAAATATAGTTATGTTTGGCTAATCGTTCCTTTTTGTTTTCATTCCTTCTCCTGAGGCAGAGAAGTTTGATGGACTTTTCGTTTGACCGGTGTGGTTGGAGAGGTGGTAACCTCATCCTCCAATCCACGGTCATTCCTAAGAACATATATATGTAAAGTAAAATAAACAGCCTGGGGCTTTTCCTGGCTTCTTTCTATCCTGAACTAAGCTGGGTCTGCGTGGTTCTTTTGTTTCCAGGTACAACATCATCCCATTAAATTAAGTTGAGTGAAATACAAACTTCAACTGCTCATGAAATGCAACTCAGACTGCCAAGGAAATTTAAACATTGTGTCCCTTCTGTCAGACCATAGAAAGAAGGAGAAGGATGATCTTATTATGAAGCTGTTTACCAGTTGGGTGTGATTAACCATTCATCCTTATGTTCAAGACAGCTGAAACGTGATTTATGAGCAAGGTTTGCATGAGACTCAATGCCTACATTCTTCTCTATTTGACCTATGCAAGCCACAGTCTCCAAAAAAAGAATTTCAAAAGAATAGAATCACAAGTAACCTCTTGGCATAAGTAATTTTGAAGCTTTATTTACAGTACTTGTGCACAGGGAGGATAAACAATTCAGCACTTTATTTGACACAAAGATCTGAGGTATAAAGCAACAGAACTGATACCGTGCATTAAATGTATTGGATGCCTTTTATGTAGTGCTCAGTGTAAACTTTGGTATAATTATGTGGCCCCAGATTTCAGGGTTATTGACAACTTAACTGCAAAGTAACATGGGTTAAATGATCTTGCATTTAAGAAATTTCTTTACCAAATAAAACAATACTGTTGAATCATTGTGTTACTCTGTTATAACATAGTTATAGGCTCTTCAGGAAGGATAGGCAGGGCAGGCAAGTCAGGGGATGGCTCTTTATATGAGGGAGGGGTTGAAATGCATAGTGCCTGCAGTTGGTGATGACACAGTTGAGAGTCTCTGGGAAGGATGAAGATGCATGTTGTTGTGGGAGTATACTATCAAGCACCCATCTGGGAACATGACACTGAAGAATTATTCCATAAAAAATTAAGGAATATCTCTAAGTCAGCTGTCCGTGTCCTTATGGGTGCTCTTAACTTCCCAGACATCAACTGGGAACACCATACAATGGACACAAGCAGTCCCGAAGCATGTTGACAATAATTTCTTGGTGGAGATATTAAGAGAACCGACTAGGAAACGTGCCCATCTAGATTTGTTGTTGGAAACAGAGAGGCATTCATGGGCAAAGTGGGGATTGGTGTCTGTCTCAGTCACAATGAGCACAAAGTAGTTGAACTTCAAATCATTGTTTTACAAACACAACCATAAGAAACCATAGCATCATAGAATAATTAAGGTTGGAAAGACTTTAAGATCATCAAGTCTAATCATCAACCTAGCACCATCAAAATGTTCACCATTAAAATATATCCTCAAGTGCCATATCCACGTGTTTTTTAAACGCCTCCAGGGATGGTGACTCCACCACTTCTCTGGCCAGTCTGTTCCATTGCTTGACAACCCTTTCCATTAATTTTTTTCCTAATATCTAATGTAAACCTCCTTTGGTGCAACTCCAGTCCATTTCCTTTCATCCTGTCACTTTCTACATGGGAGAAAAGACTGACTCCCACTGAGTACAGCCTCCTTTCAGGTGGTTGTAGAGAGTGATAAGATCTCCCCTGAGCTGCCTTTTCTCCTGGCTAAACAATGCTGTGGAGAATTATGTAAAAGGCTTTACTAAAATCTAGATAGACAACATCCACACCCTTTCCCTCATCCACTAAGCAGGTCATTTTGTCACAGAAGGAGACCAGGCTGGTCAAGCAAGACCTGCCTTTCATAAACCCATGCTAGCTGGACTTTATAACCTGGTTGTCCTATACTTGTTGCATGATGGCATTCAAGATGATCATCTCCATCTGGCACCGATGTCAGGCTGACAGGCCTTTAGTTCCCCAGATCCTCCTTCCAATGTTAAAATAAAATCATAAAACACCCACTCTTCTAACTAGGCCCTGATCTTTCTCCTGCTTCTGTGGTAAATCAGTAACACCACTATGATAATTTGGAGTAAAAAAAAATCCTTATTGTCTGTAATATTAGATGAACATTAGTTTTCTTGTTTGTTTTTGTGTTCTTGCCTGTTAGCATGCCTACAACTAAATCAAAAAGGGACTATTTAAAGAAAGGACCAGACAGAAAAGCTAGGCAAGGAACTGCCAGAGGCAGCTGAGATCACAGAATCATAGAATGGTTTGGGTTGGAAGGGGTCTGGAAGATCATCTAGTTCTTTGTCTCTTTGGTTTAACTGATTTTCTCCATCTGCCTTGTGCCTCTCCCTCTGCCTGTCTGCTCCCTCTCCTTGCATCCATGCAGCTCCATGCACAAGGAATCCCTTTATCTTATAACTCCATCCCACCTACAGCCTACAAGACCTTCTGAACTCGTTTCTTACATATCTTCCCATTTTAGTCCACACGCATACTTCCAAGTCTCTTCAGATTTGTGGGCTTTTTGACAGTGCAACAATGGGAGAGTTCCTGTACCAGACTCAAGCCCCTGACAGCAGTCACAGCAGAATTTGCTTTCCCCTGTTTGTCCACTCAGATAGAAGTGGTGGACTCAGAAATGGTAAGCCTAAGAAGAAAAGATAAAAAATCTGTTCTTTTCATAACTCCTAAGATCAAAGAATGAGCTTTTCTAAAGCGATTTTCTGACACAAATGTGTCAGCAATTGCTTTTCTTGATTTTCATATATACAGCAAATAGAGAAACTATATATTTTTATAAAAATCACATTTATTCCAACAGTGTCTGAACAGCAGCAACTTTAGGCATGGTCCAAGCACTCCTTCACCCTGTGTACTCGAGCACATTGACCAAGTGTCTAACCCACACTTGACCCAACTACAGGAGATGTTGGAGGCCTATTGTGAAATAAAAGCTGGAAGTGGTGATATTCTGCAACAGTGACTTCCAGGAGGTAGTGCATCATTTCTTGCTATGCACCAATAAGTGCCAAGCAAGGTGCATGTGTATCATAACAATATTTAAGGGAAAGGGTAGAACTAAACAGTTTCTTGGAGAAGCTTGTTGTAAGCCAGTGAATTGCTCGTAGCTATGGCATTTTTCAGGCACTGCCAGAAGTAGGGCTGAGACTGAGGATTAGTTGGCCATTCCAGGACTGAACTTCTGCACAGCCTCTTTCTCAGCCGGACATAGCGGGACTTCTGCAAAACCTTCTCAAGAAATACCAAGATAATGACATCCATTTTGTCATCTAGAAGCCGCTGATGAGCCATGTAAAATGTTGTCTTAAAGCTGCCACTTTTAATGTACCTGTTGGTCAGCACAAATATGGTCTTTTTGCTCAGCTGAATGCTCTGGGAAAGGTTGTCAAAGACTGGCTGTCCTGGGAGCCAGTCCCTTCCTTCCAGGCATAAATTGAACTGCCTGGATTTTTGGTTTTCCAGCCTTTCAACCAGTTCCTGCAGCACCCACTCATTCACAGCTGGATCTTCATTGTCATAGGCAATAAAGGCATCGTAGCAGGCATCTGGTAAAGACAAGCGTTGATAGCCCTTCAGCTTGGCAGTGCAGTAATGGTAGCTATACCACACATCCCAGAAGTAGAGATGGCTCATCACTGTGAACACCATAAAGCCAAGGATGGCTGAAGCTGACAGAGCATACAGGATCAAATACGACGTGTCCAGCTCACAGGTATACAGATCCAAGTAAACCACGCTCCTTCCCTTATGTGCCCCCGGGCCAGCACAGGTCACGTCTGTGGCCAGAAGAGGAATGGTCACCTGCGTATGATTGATCCACCAGACAAACCACACAGCCTCACAGTTGCACTTAAAAGGATTGCCATGCAAAAGCAGCATCTTCAGGTTGTTAATGACATTTTCAGGGAAGCTAGATCTCTTAATTATTTCAATCTTGTTTGAGCTGAGGTCCAAGTACCTCAGTTTAAAAGCACCTCTGAGAAAATGTTTGGTTAGCATGTGAATACGATTGTTTCGGAGCATCAGTTCTTGGAGTGATGAAGTGCAATTGGACAGTTCTTTGGGAACAGTACTCAGTAGGTTATTGCTCAGGTCCAGAGTTACTAGGTTCCTCAGAGAGGGTAGGCTTCCCCAGATGAAACTCTTCAGTTGATTATTTGTTAAGTTGAGGATCTTGAGACTGGGAGGCATTTCTTTAAAAACATCACGAGGCAAAAAAGTGAGTGAGTTGAAGGAAATATCCAGTTCTTCCAGGCTGGTCAGATTCTTGAAGAAGGACAAGTATCTAGCATTGCCGTCCACCCATAAAGCATCTAAATGATTTCCTCTGAATTCTAAAATTTGAAGAGATTTGCTTTCCATTCCTATATCAATAGTGGTAGAAATGTCATTCTCATTCATCATCAGCTTCTTCAGATGGGCTAGGTTTTTCATAAAACTAAGCACGTGAGTAACACCTTCTGCCAGAAAATAATGCTGGTTATTGCTCAGATCTAGAATTTCTAAAAGTTTTAGCTCTTTGAAAGCAGTTTGGTATAGCAAATCAACCCTGTTGTTAGAAAAATCCAGATATTTCAATCCAGACAAGTAAGAGAATTCACTTCCATTTATAGTTTGACTTACTGCATTATCTGACAAGTTGAGACATTTGAGGGAGCTAAGTCCCTGGAAGTCTGAAGGATTAACAAAAAAGACATTGTTTCTGCTTAAATCCAGAGTTTTTCCATAGTTAAGGCAATCTTCCTTAACTAAAGTTTGGTAGGAAGAAGCCTCTTTGTCTTTGGAACGGCAACTTCGCTCATATAAATCATACCTGAAATAATGCATCTCTTGTTGTACTTGCCTGCTGTATTGCTCAACTGAAATGCCAGGATTAGAGCAAAATCCATTGGAGTTGCTTTCCCCTGAAGAAGGAGAAATTTTATTCACTGAGAGGTCAATGAACTTAAGAGCTGGGAATTCTTCAAACACTGTCAGGTTTGCAACTTTAATAAAGTTAGTCCCGAGATCCAACATGGTTAGATTCCGAAGACTGAGCAGTGGACGTAGATCTTGTGCTCTCAGTTCTTTAAAGACATAACCCTTGAGCCTCAGGGTTTCCAGGTTACAGAGAGAAGAAAATGTTTTAGAAAGATTCAAGAAGGGAGAATACATCTTCAGTTCAAAGTTAAAGGACAGATCAAGCTGCATAAGGCTGGGGATAAATGTCAAAAACTGAGCATCTCCAATCTCCCTCATGAGGAAATTTTGGGAGAGGTCAAGTTCTTTGAGATTCTTGATGTTTTTAAACCATCTGCTGGGTACGCTCTGAAGAGAGTTACTGTGAAGTCGCAAAATTCTTAAATTTTCCAAGGAGTCAAAAGCCTTTGAATGTATCTCAATGGAGCTCTTGGGACAAGGAATGCAAGGATACGGGGCATTATAGCAACGTGGGCAATTGCCACTTAGGTCAAGGATTTCTAGGTTGGGAAGGCCACCTAAATCCTGTTCTTGAATCACTTGAATCATATTGTTGTAAATATACAATTCCTTTAAAGTAGATGACAAATTGGGTGGAATATGTGTTAAGTTGTTGGACTTCAGGGATAGTATTGTTAACTTTTTCAGCCCCAGAAAGGCTGTTTTCTTAATTTCAAATGAAACATTGCATGGATTGCGGTAGTAACAGTTCTGTCCAAGATACAATACCTCTATGTTTCCTAGCTCTGAGAAGCTGGCTTCTTGGATAGAAAAGATACTGTTTGCTTCCAGGCTCAGCAGGGTTAAAGTAGCAGGAAGACCTCGGGGTATTTCTGCCAGCTGGTTTGCATCCAAGTACAATGACTTCAATCTTGTCAGGGCAGCAAAACTACCATTCTCAATCTTCAGACTGCTATTGCACACATTATCTTTGGGGCCCAGTTTGGGAGGCACACAGTTGCATCTGAAGTCAATCTCCTGGAGGTTTTCAAGATGATCAAAGGATGTTGGGTAGATGTGGGGGATATGGTTAATACTCAGGGTAAGGTTGGTAGCGTTTCCAGGGATCCCTCTGGGGACTTCCGTAAGGCGCCGATCAGTGCAGTCCACTGTCACAGTACCTTCTGAGGACTTAACATCACAGGGTAAAGTTTTGGGAAACCAAGCCCCTGACAGCAGCATTGGGAATATGAAGAGCAGGATAAATGGCAATGCATTTGACATCTTTGCACAAGGTACCTAAAACCAAGGAAATACGGAAATATTAATTTAATGCAATGAGAATATTTCACCTACACACTGGGTCAGGCCAACTATGCAGCTAAATTGGGGTCCTGGTCACACACTGACCATGAATGGAGGTACAGGTAGGATTATAAGTTTCAGGAGGCATACATTGGTATTTATTTCCTTTCCTTTTTTCTCCTCAGGGGACACACCATTTTTTGCATGTAAAGAACGTTATGAGTCTAATGAAAAAACAGAGTGTCTATCCTAACCAAATGGCCCATGATATCTCGGCAGCT
Organism: Lycocorax pyrrhopterus obiensis; assembly: GCA_014706295.1. NCBI lineage: Eukaryota > Metazoa > Chordata > Aves > Passeriformes > Paradisaeidae > Lycocorax > Lycocorax pyrrhopterus. The sequence continues at coordinate 18,711,616 of JACSVZ010000001.1, forward strand.
GCCCATCTCCATCTTTTACTGCAGAGCAATGGACCCCAGGGCCTGGACCATTAGCCAAGGCAAGTGCCCATGGAGCATAGCGGAGAGCTGGTAGGGAAACCACAGAGACTCTGCAATGCAAGGCATGTCGCTCCATCACAGGGGTACCATTTATTGTGCATCTGACGATGCACACCACCGCAGACCATGAAGAGCTGGCTGTCACCAGCCATGGACACAGAACCTGCAGTCATAGAGGGCAATACTGGCAGCTGCTGCACATCCAAGTCCAGCAGCCTTTCTTCCTTTAAAACAATGAAGGTGGCCTACAGCCATGAGATATGCCGTGGTATGTGGTAAAGGGATTTCCATAAGAGATTACTCTGGGCATGATGGCATGCTGAAGGGTAATACATTATCAAGCAGAAACAGATAACCCTTCTACCTTCAGTCAGCCAGGTAGAAGAGGAAGTGACGCAAAAGTGTCACAATTCTGTACTTTCCTTGTGCAAGATCCAAAGTCTTTGTATTTTCTTTGTTACTCTTGATACCCCTCATTTACATATAAGTGGCTGCTCTCTGTCCCCCATTCATGATGGCAGTAACAGAATATTTGACCGCAGTCTTGCTTCCACTTCCTCCAAAAGTATAAATTGGCATTTGAAATCTTCATTGACAGAGGATGAGAATCCAGCCATTTTACAGACAAGTCAGTGGGCTTATTTTTCTCTCTTCCCAAAACTAGGGATGCTTCTTTGGTAAGATTTGCACTGGGAGCACTTACATTGCACTGTACATTTGTATTTTGCAAGTCTAGTATATTTATCAATTATCCAATAAACTGTGCTGTTGGTGAATCTGTGTTCATGAAAGTTCTTATTGAACTCAACCAGACTTAGAGTGATGAACCAGTAATCCTCACAACTGTTGAATCTGTTCGCGAATGAGATGAGGCTTGTAGTGTAACTCAGGCTATTGTTGCATCTGGGAACCTGACCAGACTTAGTAGTACTAAATTGGCTCAAATCAGAAATTAAGTCCAGACACACCCAGCCCCTCTGATCTCTGAGGGCGAGCTGGAAAGCAAGGGAGGTTATTTTCTGCCAAATTGCTACACACTTAATGCAGCAGGAGGAAAAGTCAATTAGATTCAACCTTTAAAGATGTGATAAGCCAAAATAAACACTGTCCAAGCATTAGAGCATGACATGGGCAAGGTATGATTGCAGTCTAGATTAAAGACACAAACTTCCTACATGAATTTGTATGCAGCCATTGCACTCAGGCCCTTAATTTTAGCTGCTTACTCAAGTTCTTCAGTTTATTGTTATTAACCTAGGTTGCACTGGCATTCAAGAGAGGAAGGAGGGAGGAAGAGAGAGATAGAGAGACACCAAGAGACCCCTCTCCAGCTGCTGCTTGGCTCTGAAGATGGAGAGAATTCTGGCTCACCACAAACCAAACAGAGACTAACACTGAACATTTAGGTGCCTGGAATTAGGTGCAAAGAGTCTGGGCTTTGAAAGTTTTCATGAATATGTTTGTTGGTTTCTCATGTATTTCAGTATTTTTAGGGACCCAAGTGTTGTTGCAGAGCCAGCCTAGCTCCTACCATCTTTGAGCTTCATTTCTTTGTAATTTCTTCCATTTCTTTGTTCATTTCTTCTTTCTCTCCTGATAATCTTTGTAATGCATAAGCTGTTTTAACTGTAAGGAGTTACGTTCTGGTGCTGTATCTGGCTATTTGCATGTGTAAAACCTTGCATCCATTGTAGTACCAGAACAAACAGAAAGCCCTAAGTAAGAGCAAGAAGCAATGCTGTCTTGTGCAATGTCTTTGCAATGAGAGGCTTCTTTAAAAGCACAGCTGGAGTATGCGAGCTCTTCTTTTCTCTGTGATCTACACTTGGCTTTATAAGGAGTTCAAAAGAACTAATTTACTGATCTTAACTGCTATGTGCACAAACCCCTAATGATTTAGGGTGTTCTTCGAATATTCAGCAACAGTACAGCTGTGTGTTTCTGAAGGAAGTTTATCTGCTAGTGTTCCATATATATGTGAGGAGTTCATGGGGGAAAGGCTAGAGAAACACCTCAGAAGCTACAGCAAGTATATTATTATGCTCATTCTGAAGTATAGGAGTACAGATAAATCCTTTCCTTTGCAGTCATAATGCTCTGCAGCTTCTAAACAAACAGTAAACTGGACCATTTAGAAAACAGAAAAGCAGAATATGTTCTTGAAAATCTTCCACAGCAGTTCCAGTCAAAGATATCTAAGAGCAAATTTAAAATGAAAGTTTAACGTACCGTTTTCTGTGTGCTTCCAGGTCTGGCAGATTAGATGCTGGAAGAGACTGTAAACTGGAGCAGGAGAGAACAGCATTAAAGTGGTTTCCAGTGGTTCAGCTGAGGTGTAGAGGAGAATGTAACATGACATAACTCACTCAAGACAACAGTAATCTATACCATATCTTCTTTCTCTTCATCTGAATACCAAAGGAAGGCAACTTCAAAGTCCTTAACAAGAGAGCATGAGAGTAATCAGCTAGGAGAAAAGGCATTATGAAAGGGTAATATTCATGTGATCAACAAAGATTGCAGAAGTTCAAGTTCCTTTTTTTTTTCCTTTTTTACCGTAAGCTGCAGGAAGGGAGACAAAAATTTTTAATTGACATGGAAGTTTATAATTTTTATAATTATTATTTGGGATTCATTTCTGCAGTTAATAGCTGCAAGGATTCAGATCTTACTAAGAATCACTTGTGTGCTAATAGGAGCAGAAAAATCTCTTAAGCTGAATACTTTATGGAAGAAATGTCTGTTAAGTGAATGGAACTTGGGGAAGGGAACCAAAACCAAGACAAGAAGGATAATGGTAAGGGCATAGGAAACTGAATACAAAAAAGTGAAAACTATGTGGAAGATTGTGCACAAGTTGGATTGTGAATGTTGATTTCTTCAAGCAACCAGCCACATCCCTGGTACATGTCACTGGACTACGAGATGCTTAGTGTCCACTTTGCTTTCATGTAGGTTTTCTAAGACACAATGTCCAGTCACCCACCCCTGTAATTTTTGACAGGTGCTCCCTCACAGTCTATGGCTACAAACTGTGGAAATTTTAATTAACACTTAGCATTTTCTTTTGCTCTTTTGTTTGTTTGGTTTTTTGTGGGTTTGGTTTGGTTTTTTTTTTAATATTAGGAACTTGTTGTCAACCAGCTAAGAGCTCAAGGAGTTTCAATTCTATGTAAAGTGAAACTGCAGCTTTAGCTGAGTGCTAATAAAATGCAGAGAATTTCTTAGCTTTATTTTTTTTTACCTATGAAATGTGGGAAGCACAATACAGCAATAATTCCCTTCAGAGATGGGGGCAGGGTAAATGCAAGGAAGTTTTCAGAATTCCAGAACTTCTGAACTATAATTTGATTTTTAGAGGCACGAGGAGTCACTGGTTTACTGATTTTAAAAGTTCAGTTTCCCTCAGAAATTGCACAAAATCTCTTTTACCTCCTCTGAAACACAGAGTAACTGAAAGCAGAAAAGTACTTCCTACTATGTCACGTGTCAGGGGAGGACCCTCTGGTAAGAGCAAATGTATATTACTGCTGCTGTGAGTGAGGAAAATAATTTAAAATAAAGAAGGAGTCTTTAATTGTCATAATCCTTCATCTGTAAATTTGGTTGTCAGGTGGCTTGTAATCAGATTGGTGAACTCACACTTCCATTTTTTTTCCTTTGTCAACAGGAGGTTGCTTTATCTTATTTGTCAAAATCAAGATTCCACTATGTTCATTTTAATCTTGATAGTTTACTTAGAGTCCTAAAGCCTTGCTACGATGTCTTTTCTCTAAAGTGCTGACCCTCATTTCAAGAATGAGGTTACAACTCCATCTATTCATGGTTAATACAGCGTTCAGTGTAAAATGGCATAATTTACCCAGGAAATTATTCAAGAAAACCAGTTATCTTGCTCAGTTTTTGTGATACATAAGTTGACTTTTCAAACAGATGTTGTTGATAGCTGTTGCAGAAATGTGTTTGTGGGCACTAAAAATAATCAAAACAATAAAGAGAAGACAGCACTGAAGGAGATTGGCCTACAACAAGGGCAGAGGAAGCACTCAGGGCTCTGGTAAGGGAGGACACCCTGACAGATCTGCATTAAGAGCTTACCCAAACCACCCAGGGTGCTGAGATATGGCCGAGGGAGCCACTAATACCACAGAAACAGACATTGCCTCTTCTGAAAGCTCAGGCTGCCCCAGGCTACCTCAGTGCCAACACTGACTGTTTGGTTTACAACAGGTTAAAATTGTTTGCTGAAAGCCAAGGTGCCCAGCAGTCCTGTTTTTGAAAGTGAGTTTCCTTCAAGGGAGCCAGAAGGCATCCAGTAATAGCTGAAATGAGATGGAGTTATTTTCCAAGTTCTCCAGGGTCAGCAAAGCAACTGTGCCCCTACTGTTTTCCCCTTCCTCAGGGGCAGGTAAGATGGAGTAGCCACAGACACCATTCTTTACTTTCTCTGGGGGATGATGAGGAGGAGAAGTGACAAGGTAGTCATGCTGGAAGTGATGGTGCAAGGCAATGCAGAAACTGCTGGCAAACCATAAAACTGGCACGTTCAGAGGAATTTTGGCACTTGTAAGTGGGATATCCTCAAATCCTGCTTCTTAGTGTTGAAATTACTAGCCTACAGGCCCACTACAATTTGAAAAGTTTTATACAGGTAATCCTGCCAGGGTTTATGAAGTCAGCTTCAGGCAAGAGCACTGAGGGAGCACTGGAACAACATCTGCAGAACAACATGGAACACAGACACTGCTCGACCCAAACAAATCACATAGCAGGAGAGCATCTCCATATGAAATAAAGGGTTAAGATTATGGCAGGCAAGCAACAGCTCACATTAAACATGCATGTACATCAATTTATGTAGTTCTGAAGACCATGAGACATAATTTTCTCAATTTTTTTAGGCTTCGATACTGCCTTTTCGACAACTGTGCATGACATTTGTATCTGTGAGGGCTACTACTCAATAGAGGTTATTTTGATTCTAATGCCATGAATTGCACTTGAAATGGATTGATTTCTTGTCTCTCTCTATGTATGTATATTTACACATGCAAAACCCCTATGTGCAATAGGAATGTATATTGTATAGTGTATATATTACATCTATCTAGATATAGTTGCAGATACATCATACCACAATGTTCTAAGTGTTTTTACTTGTTTAACCAAGGCCAAAGGCCTGCCATTTACAGTGGTGCAGGCTTCCACTCCCAGCCCTGTAACCTTCCTCCCTGGCTGCCCTGGAGCCTGTGGTGGAGCCAGATTTTCCCTTTGCTTTCACAACACTGTTGTCTGGACCCTATCCCTGCAAGCCTTGGTGGGACCGGGGGTTTCTTCAGAGCTGAGGGGCAGTGGCACACGCCTCATTCTTGCCTTCCCTGAAAAGTCACTCTTGAAGTGCTGATGTGTGCCATTGCCAGGAGTACACTCTGCTCCAACCCCCGCTTATGGAGTTAATTAATGCCAATTCATGAGGCAAGCAACCATCACCTGTCACTGAGCACATGACATCTTCATTACCCTTCACCTCATTCTCAGGCCATGAAGGTTCTGTGAACCCAGGAGAAAACTCAGACAAACAATTTTTTCTCCTCCCTCCCATCCTCAAGGCTCCTGGGCACCAGGTGACTGCTCCCCTCCTTACTGTCCTGGAGGGTCCCTGGCCCACTAGGCCCCTACAGGAAAGGGAGGTGAAGAGTAGCAGCCCACAGTCTAGAGATCTAACCAGTTATGAAGTGTAAGGGAGAACTTGAACCAGAGCTGCTGCTGGACAGTGAAACCCATCAACCTCCAGTAACAGGGATGCCTCCGCCATTGTTTGCATCCTCTGAGGATGGAGAGAGTGACTCATTCTTTTGTATGTTTTGAGAGTCTAATTATAAATATTATATTGATAGAGCAAAGCATGGAATAAGATTTGACTTGATCTGCAGAGGGTTCAAGTCACTAGGCATCATAAGTTGTTAGGATTTAGGTGATTGGAAATTATAAGTTAAAATGTATTATAAATTCTGTATTAATCTACTTATAGCTTGTACTATGCTGATTTGTTTTTTTAGAAATCCTGTGGCATTTTAATAATAATAATTTATGTGCTATATTAATTATAATATCCTATCAAAAATGGTTTCGTTGTAACTACAATATAGCACCGTAATCATTCTGCCAAAGACAATCTTATTCCTTAGTGTCAGATGAAAGCCATCCACTATGGATCCTGCTAATAAGAACAGATATCTATGTGTATGTACATGTATGCGGGCACAACATAATCTGAGCAGGGAATTCAGCAAGTCCATGATTTGCCTGTTCTGTGCAATTTCTTTTATTCTTTGCCTTCTTTTACCTTTTCTTACAAGTATAGCTCAACACAGGCCTGGAAAAGAGAGACATGAGTATCCATGATCACACCTCATTTGTCACTCACAACCACCATACTGGCTCTGGCTAGGATGGAGCCCATTTTCTCCATAGCAGCCCTGTCGTGCCCTGCTATAGGCTGGTGACCAAAGCAGCGTTGATTACACACCAGCATTATGCCTGTTGGGGAAGTTGCAGAGCCTCAAGGCCTTCTCCACTTCTCACACCGGTGAGCAGGCTCAGGTGAGCAAGGGTCTGGGAGGGGGCACAGCCATGATTACGAAGCCTAGCTGACCAAAGGCATAACTCATGCCATTAAGGTTCCATGCCCAGCAATATAATTGGGTTGGGGTAGTAGTGGGATGAGGATTTAGCTAAAGCAGCCATCACTCAGAGGCTAGCTGGGCGCTGGTTCTCTGCCAGGAGGTGGTGAGTGATCACTTTTGTATCATTTGCCTTTTTCTTTTTTCCTTAACTAATTAGCCTGGCTTTATCTCTACCCAGGAGCTATATCTCTAACCAAGAGCTGCTCTGAAGCTGCCCTGCTGATCTTCCCCCCAGCCCAGATGGGTGGGGCCTTGGTTGCCAGAAAGGGGCAGCCACCACACAACACACAAGAAACCACAGAGCACCAGCACTGACAGCAGACGCCTGACAAACTACTGAGAGAGGCACCTGTACAGTGCAAACATGCTCAGGTTTCACTCCCCGTAGTCCACTGCCTCAGCACCAGGCTCTGAGTGTTTGACATTTAAAACCCCTGGAGTCTATGACAAGAGCTTCCAGCAAAGCTGCAAAAATCAAATACTCTTACCAAGAAAGCCAAAAATGTGTACTTGCATTAGGGCAGTGGAACAAGTCAAAATAAGGTTTACAGACAAATATGAGCTAAATCGTCCAACTTCTGCTATGCAATGGGGTATATTTTCAGTTATCTCAAAAGAATGCTGCTGAGAGGAATTTCCCACCAGGCTGAACTGTCAGAACTTCAGACCAGAATCCAGGCATGGACCGGGAAGCATAGAGCATTAAACACCAGACACCTCACCATTTTCTGTTCCCATGGCTTTTAATTCTGTCAAAACAGAGGCAGTTTTCACAAAGCTGTTGGAAGTCACCTGTAACTTTTCATAAGCATTTTGGGTGCACAATATGCAGCACATACAGTAAGATTAGTTCTCCAATTTTCCTTCTGCTCTTTCCCCTATCTCATCCTGTTGCCCTGAGATTTGCAGTCTTTTGATGTTTTCATTTCTGTGATAAAGTTTCTCACACACTTTCTTTAAATATAGTTATGTTTGGCTAATCGTTCCTTTTTGTTTTCATTCCTTCTCCTGAGGCAGAGAAGTTTGATGGACTTTTCGTTTGACCGGTGTGGTTGGAGAGGTGGTAACCTCATCCTCCAATCCACGGTCATTCCTAAGAACATATATATGTAAAGTAAAATAAACAGCCTGGGGCTTTTCCTGGCTTCTTTCTATCCTGAACTAAGCTGGGTCTGCGTGGTTCTTTCGTTTCCAGGTACAACATCATCCCATTAAATTAAGTTGAGTGAAATACAAACTTCAACTGCTCATGAAATGCAACTCAGACTGCCAAGGAAATTTAAACATTGTGTCCCTTCTGTCAGACCATAGAAAGAAGGAGAAGGATGATCTTATTATGAAGCTGTTTACCAGTTGGGTGTGATTAACCATTCATCCTTATGTTCAAGACAGCTGAAACGTGATTTATGAGCAAGGTTTGCATGAGACTCAATGCCTACATTCTTCTCTATTTGACCTATGCAAGCCACAGTCTCCAAAAAAAGAATTTCAAAAGAATAGAATCACAAGTAACCTCTTGGCATAAGTAATTTTGAAGCTTTATTTACAGTACTTGTGCACAGGGAGGATAAACAATTCAGCACTTTATTTGACACAAAGATCTGAGGTATAAAGCAACAGAACTGATACCGTGCATTAAATGTATTGGATGCCTTTTATGTAGTGCTCAGTGTAAACTTTGGTATAATTATGTGGCCCCAGATTTCAGGGTTATTGACAACTTAACTGCAAAGTAACATGGGTTAAATGATCTTGCATTTAAGAAATTTCTTTACCAAATAAAACAATACTGTTGAATCATTGTGTTACTCTGTTATAACATAGTTATAGGCTCTTCAGGAAGGATAGGCAGGGCAGGCAAGTCAGGGGATGGCTCTTTATATGAGGGAGGGGTTGAAATGCATAGTGCCTGCAGTTGGTGATGACACAGTTGAGAGTCTCTGGGAAGGATGAAGATGCATGTTGTTGTGGGAGTATACTATCAAGCACCCATCTGGGAACATGACACTGAAGAATTATTCCATAAAAAATTAAGGAATATCTCTAAGTCAGCTGTCCGTGTCCTTATGGGTGCTCTTAACTTCCCAGACATCAACTGGGAACACCATACAATGGACACAAGCAGTCCCGAAGCATGTTGACAATAATTTCTTGGTGGAGATATTAAGAGAACCGACTAGGAAACGTGCCCATCTAGATTTGTTGTTGGAAACAGAGAGGCATTCATGGGCAAAGTGGGGATTGGTGTCTGTCTCAGTCACAATGAGCACAAAGTAGTTGAACTTCAAATCATTGTTTTACAAACACAACCATAAGAAACCATAGCATCATAGAATAATTAAGGTTGGAAAGACTTTAAGATCATCAAGTCTAATCATCAACCTAGCACCATCAAAATGTTCACCATTAAAATATATCCTCAAGTGCCATATCCACGTGTTTTTTAAACGCCTCCAGGGATGGTGACTCCACCACTTCTCTGGCCAGTCTGTTCCATTGCTTGACAACCCTTTCCATTAATTTTTTTCCTAATATCTAATGTAAACCTCCTTTGGTGCAACTCCAGTCCATTTCCTTTCATCCTGTCACTTTCTACATGGGAGAAAAGACTGACTCCCACTGAGTACAGCCTCCTTTCAGGTGGTTGTAGAGAGTGATAAGATCTCCCCTGAGCTGCCTTTTCTCCTGGCTAAACAATGCTGTGGAGAATTATGTAAAAGGCTTTACTAAAATCTAGATAGACAACATCCACACCCTTTCCCTCATCCACTAAGCAGGTCATTTTGTCACAGAAGGAGACCAGGCTGGTCAAGCAAGACCTGCCTTTCATAAACCCATGCTAGCTGGACTTTATAACCTGGTTGTCCTATACTTGTTGCATGATGGCATTCAAGATGATCATCTCCATCTGGCACCGATGTCAGGCTGACAGGCCTTTAGTTCCCCAGATCCTCCTTCCAATGTTAAAATAAAATCATAAAACACCCACTCTTCTAACCAGGCCCTGATCTTTCTCCTGCTTCTGTGGTAAATCAGTAACACCACTATGATAATTTGGAGTAAAAAAAAATCCTTATTGTCTGTAATATTAGATGAACATTAGTTTTCTTGTTTGTTTTTGTGTTCTTGCCTGTTAGCATGCCTACAACTAAATCAAAAAGGGACTATTTAAAGAAAGGACCAGACAGAAAAGCTAGGCAAGGAACTGCCAGAGGCAGCTGAGATCACAGAATCATAGAATGGTTTGGGTTGGAAGGGGTCTGGAAGATCATCTAGTTCTTTGTCTCTTTGGTTTAACTGATTTTCTCCATCTGCCTTGTGCCTCTCCCTCTGCCTGTCTGCTCCCTCTCCTTGCATCCATGCAGCTCCATGCACAAGGAATCCCTTTATCTTATAACTCCATCCCACCTACAGCCTACAAGACCTTCTGAACTCGTTTCTTACATATCTTCCCATTTTAGTCCACACGCATACTTCCAAGTCTCTTCAGATTTGTGGGCTTTTTGACAGTGCAACAATGGGAGAGTTCCTGTACCAGACTCAAGCCCCTGACAGCAGTCACAGCAGAATTTGCTTTCCCCTGTTTGTCCACTCAGATAGAAGTGGTGGACTCAGAAATGGTAAGCCTAAGAAGAAAAGATAAAAAATCTGTTCTTTTCATAACTCCTAAGATCAAAGAATGAGCTTTTCTAAAGCGATTTTCTGACACAAATGTGTCAGCAATTGCTTTTCTTGATTTTCATATATACAGCAAATAGAGAAACTATATATTTTTATAAAAATCACATTTATTCCAACAGTGTCTGAACAGCAGCAACTTTAGGCATGGTCCAAGCACTCCTTCACCCTGTGTACTCGAGCACATTGACCAAGTGTCTAACCCACACTTGACCCAACTACAGGAGATGTTGGAGGCCTATTGTGAAATAAAAGCTGGAAGTGGTGATATTCTGCAACAGTGACTTCCAGGAGGTAGTGCATCATTTCTTGCTATGCACCAATAAGTGCCAAGCAAGGTGCATGTGTATCATAACAATATTTAAGGGAAAGGGTAGAACTAAACAGTTTCTTGGAGAAGCTTGTTGTAAGCCAGTGAATTGCTCGTAGCTATGGCATTTTTTAGGCACTGCCAGAAGTAGGGCTGAGACTGAGGATTAGTTGGCCATTCCAGGACTGAACTTCTGCACAGCCTCTTTCTCAGCCGGACATAGCGGGACTTCTGCAAAACCTTCTCAAGAAATACCAAGATAATGACATCCATTTTGTCATCTAGAAGCCGCTGATGAGCCATGTAAAATGTTGTCTTAAAGCTGCCACTTTTAATGTACCTGTTGGTCAGCACAAATATGGTCTTTTTGCTCAGCTGAATGCTCTGGGAAAGGTTGTCAAAGACTGGCTGTCCTGGGAGCCAGTCCCTTCCTTCCAGGCATAAATTGAACTGCCTGGATTTTTGGTTTTCCAGCCTTTCAACCAGTTCCTGCAGCACCCACTCATTCACAGCTGGATCTTCGTTGTCATAGGCAATAAAGGCATCGTAGCAGGCATCTGGTAAAGACAAGCGTTGATAGCCCTTCAGCTTGGCAGTGCAGTAATGGTAGCTATACCACACATCCCAGAAGTAGAGATGGCTCATCACTGTGAACACCATAAAGCCAAGGATGGCTGAAGCTGACAGAGCATACAGGATCAAATACGACGTGTCCAGCTCACAGGTATACAGATCCAAGTAAACCACGCTCCTTCCCTTGTGTGCCCCTGGGCCAGCACAGGTCACGTCTGTGGCCAGAAGAGGAATGGTCACCTGCGTATGATTGATCCACCAGACAAACCACACAGCCTCACAGTTGCACTTAAAAGGATTGCCATGCAAAAGCAGCATCTTCAGGTTGTTAATGACATTTTCAGGGAAGCTAGATCTCTTAATTATTTCAATCTTGTTTGAGCTGAGGTCCAAGTACCTCAGTTTAAAAGCACCTCTGAGAAAATATTTGGTTAACCGCTGAATGCGATTGTTTCGGAGCATCAGTTCTTGGAGTGATGAAGTGCAATTGGACAGTTCTTTGGGAACAGTACTCAGTAGGTTATTGCTCAGGTCCAGAGTTACTAGGTTCCTCAGAGAGGGTAGGCTTCCCCAGATGAAACTCTTCAGTTGATTATTTGTCAAGTTGAGGATCTTGAGACTGGGAGGCATTTCTTTAAAAACATTAGGAGGCAAAAAAGTGAGTGAGTTGAAGGAAATATCCAGTTCTTCCAGGCTGGTCAGATTCTTGAAGAAGGACAAATATCCCTCATTGCCATCCTTCCAGAGAGCATCTAAACGATTTCCTCTGAATTCTAAAATTTGAAGAGATTTGCTTTCCATTCCTGTATTAATAGTGGTAGAAATGTCATTCTCATTCATCATCAGCTTCTTCAGATGGGCTAGGTTTTTCATAAAACTAAGCACGTGAGTAACACCTTCTGCCAGAAAATAATGCTGGTTATTGCTCAGATCTAGAATTTCTAAAAGTTTTAGCTCTTTGAAAGCAGTTTGGTATAGCAAATCAACCCTGTTGTTAGAAAAATCCAGATATTTCAATCCAGACAAGTAAGAGAATTCACTTCCATTTAAAGTTTGACTTATTGCATTACCTGACAAGTTGAGACATTTGAGGGAGCTAAGTCCCTGGAAGTCTGAGGGGTTAACAAAAAAGACATTGTTTCTGCTTAAATCCAGAGTTTTTCCATAGTTAAGGCAATCTTCCTTAACTATAGATTGGTAGGAAGAAGCCTCTTTGTCTTTGGAACGGCAACTTCGCCCACGTACATCATACCTGAAATAATGCATCTCTTGTTGTACTTGCCTGTTGTATTGCTCAACTGAAATGCCAGGATTAGAGCAAAATCCATTGGAGTTGCTTTCCCCTGAAGAAGGAGAAATTTTATTCACTGAGAGGTCAATGAACTTAAGAGCTGGGAATTCTTCAAACACTGTCAGGTTTGCAACTTTAATAAAGTTAGTCCCGAGATCCAACATGGTTAGATTCCGAAGACTGAGCAGTGGACGTAGATCTTGTGCTCTCAGTTCTTTAAAGACATAACCCTTGAGCCTCAGGGTTTCCAGGTTACAGAGAGAAGAAAATGTTTTAGAAAGATTCAAGAAGGGAGAATACATCTTCAGTTCAAAGTTAAAGGACAGATCAAGCTGCATAAGGCTGGGGATAAATGTCAAAAACTGAGCATCTCCAATCTCCCTCATGAGGAAATTTTGGGAGAGGTCAAGTTCTTTGAGATTCTTGATGTTTTTAAACCATCTGCTGGGTACGCTCTGAAGAGAGTTACTGTGAAGTCGCAAAATTCTTAAATTTTCCAAGGAGTCAAAAGCCTTTGAATGTATCTCAATGGAGCTCTTGGGACAAGGAATGCAAGGATACGGGGCATTATAGCAACGTGGGCAATTGCCACTTAGGTCAAGGATTTCTAGGTTGGGAAGGCCACCTAAATCCTGTTCTTGAATCACTTGAATCATATTGTTGTAAATATACAATTCCTTTAAAGTAGATGACAAATTGGGTGGAATATGTGTTAAGTTGTTGGACTTCAGGGATAGTATTGTTAACTTTTTCAGCCCCAGAAAGGCTGTTTTCTTAATTTCAAATGAAACATTGCATGGATTGCGGTAGTAACAGTTCTGTCCAAGATACAATACCTCTATGTTTCCTAGCTCTGAGAAGCTGGCTTCTTGGATAGAAAAGATACTGTTTGCTTCCAGGCTCAGCAGGGTTAAAGTAGCAGGAAGACCTCGGGGTATTTCTGCCAGCTGGTTTGCATCCAAGTACAATGACTTCAATCTTGTCAGGGCAGCAAAACTACCATTCTCAATCTTCAGACTGCTATTGCACACATTATCTTTGGGGCCCAGTTTGGGAGGCACACAGTTGCATCTGAAGTCAATCTCCTGGAGGTTTTCAAGATGATCAAAGGATGTTGGGTAGATGTGGGGGATATGGTTAATACTCAGGGTAAGGTTGGTAGCGTTTCCAGGGATCCCTCTGGGGACTTCCGTAAGGCGCCGATCAGTGCAGTCCACTGTCACAGTACCTTCTGAGGACTTAACATCACAGGGTAAAGTTTTGGGAAACCAAGCCCCTGACAGCAGCATTGGGAATATGAAGAGCAGGATAAATGGCAATGCATTTGACATCTTTGCACAAGGTACCTAAAACCAAGGAAATACGGAAATATTAATTTAATGCAATGAGAATATTTCACCTACACACTGGGTCAGGCCAACTATGCAGCTAAATTGGGGTCCTGGTCACACACTGACCACGAATGGATGTACAGGTAGGATTATAAGTTTCAGGAGGCATATGTTGGTAGTTCCTCAAATGCTTTTTTTTATTTTATCGTCACCAAGAATTCTAATATTAATTTAAATATCACTGTCTAAAAAATGAATTATTAAAAAAAATATCTCCTGAAAAAGTGACAAGAGGTGATTAAATTCTATATCTCTGTGAATGTTCTTTTTTTAAGGGGAAATAAGAGGTGTTCAACATCCAGCAGGTTGCCATTGCATAATAGCTTAGATGAGCACAGTTACTTTTTCAGAGCGTATGCAAGATGGATAAAATCTATACTCACTTAAAAGCTTGTGTAAACTTTCAAAACTGCAGTAACAGATGACTGAGTTCCTAATTCAAATTTAACATTATCGTAAGTATTCTTCTACTAGTAAGTGGCAGAATGGATGTAGAGTTGACCTAAGCCAGTCAATAGCTTTATTTCCTTAATGTTTATTACCAGTTTGCATTTTCACTGTCCAATAAGGGACGAGGGATGAGAAAATAATGTATCTGTGTGAGGTGGGAACATGAAAATCAAAGACAGGTTTAAAATTGGGCATATTCCATGAAAGACTAATAATCAGACTAAATAACCAGAGCAAAAATCCCACAGGCATTTCAAGAAGCTTCCAAAACACTCTGTCTGTCGAGTCTTTGTGGTCTTGCCAACTTCATAGATTTGTGTGTATTATGGGAAGAGCTTTTAATGTTTCACAACTTACTGGTTACTTCCTCAGCAGCAGTCAGTGTCAAGGAAACCCTGGCTGGCAGGCTGCCAGCCTTGGTTTGTGTGGCACAGACAGAGGGGCCATGACCATCTTGCTGCCTTGCCCGGTATTTTAACTGCTTGTGTCTGGCGCTGATCAGGAGTTTTAAAGACAAGACACCCCATGAAAATCATCAGCCTCATTTCTCCCTTGAAAACTCAGTGGTGGAGGCTTGCATGGCACATAGGGGGCTCTTAAACCACCAGGATTAGTTACGTGTGGCATAATATTGATTAAATGTCACAACCCAATTAAGCAGGTGAAAATCGGATGATTAGGTAAAATGTTCAAGATACATGGAAATGTTTTTATCTCTTTAGCTGCGACACAAGAACATACAGAGACCTGCCAAGCAGTCTGTGTAAACCCTGTTGAGTGCTGCCAAAGACATGCCTTGCAGGTGATATGGACCTGGAGGTGAAGTGAGGCTTTCTGTTGCACTCCCTGTTTACTTCAAGCACTGTGTCACCTGTACAACTTTGTGTTTCTCTGCTACCTTAGAGAACTGTGCTGAATCTACCTCTGCATCCATGTATCTGGAAGAGTGCTCTAGTGTTCTGCAGGGCAGGAAATGTGAGAGAAGCTAGATCAGGTCTCACACAGCACTGCACTTCTGATATCTTGACTCAACATCCGAATGGCATCACTTTGGTAATTCCTTCAGTCATCTTTGGAATTACAGAGTCTGAGTATAGAAGGAAAAAAGTAAGAGTCCACTGCAGACCTTGAATTCAGTGTAACCTGATACAGTGACATGGTGCTACAGTGCTACCACAATTTCCTTTCCCACTCCCTGGAAGTGCTACGGTGCTTTCTTCTTATCCACAGATCCTCTGAGAAAAGGCAAGGTAGCTAAATACCACAGCTGGTAGCCGTGGCTGTCATTCATACAATTATTCAGGGAAGGCTCATATGGACTAACCAGGCCATGCCTGTGTATTCATATTTCGTTATCTCCAACTCTTGTGTTTTCATTTGCTAGGTATCAAATTAACCATCATTTGGCTTATTGGAATTCCCTTTGGAAAATCACCCAGTCAGAGGTCACTGGGTAAGAGAGTTCACCAGTGTTTTCAGGACAGTCTAGCCAATCTGCTTTAGAGGAGGATTAAGTTTTCTGATTTCCTAGTGTAGAAAAGCACTTGGATAAAAATTATTATTAAGAATAATCAGAGTAAGTGGGGAGTGATTTTGGAAAATATAAAAGGTATTAATTTCCTCCCGCCACCTGAGCTTTTCAGTAGAACCCTTTTTTCTCCACTGATGTGGTCAGGGATGTGGGAAGGAGGAGGAAGGGCTTTGCCATTGCTATTTAATTACATGGAAAATTGAAGGTCTTTCTTAGAGTGACAAGGGATACTGCCAAAGAAAAATCTGTATATATTCTTGAAAAAAATTTACCTTCCTTCCTTCTTTCCCAGGGGACACAGCATATTATACATGTAGAGGACATTAGGAGACTAATGGAAAACCAAAGAGTGCCTATGCTAACCAAATGGCAGTGACGTCCCAGCAACTGCCTGCCTCCATTTCTTGTGTTAGCAGACCGATGGACCCCAGGGCCAGTCTGGTTACCCAATGGAGAACAGCAGAGAGCTGATAGGGAAACCACAGAGACTCTCTGCACTGCAGGACATGTCGCTCCACCATCACATGGGTGCCTTTTACCTTTATCTGTCGACGCAGACCACAGCAGACCATGAAGTGCGGACTGTCACCAGCCACGGACACAGAATCTGTAGTCACTGAAGCAAATACTGACAACTGATGCACATCAAACTCCACCAGCCTTTCTACCTTTAAATGAAGAAAGGGAAAGTTAATTAGGTTCAAGCTTTAAAGATTTGATAAACCAGATTAAACCACTCTGTTGAAGCACTAGAGCAGGACATGGGCAAGGTGTGATTGCAGTCTAGGTTGAAGACTCAAACTTTCCACACAAACTCATATTCAGTCACTACACGCAGGCCCTTAAATTCAGGTGGTTAACTAAGTTCCTCAATTTGCTGTCATCAACCTTAGTAGCACTGAAATTCAAGAGAGAGTGGGAGAGAGGAGAGAGAGAGAGAGAGAGAGAGGCCTCTCTGCAGGGACTGCTCAGTTTGAAGATCAAGGGAGATCTGCCTGAGTACACACCAAGCAGAGACTAATGCTGCACATTTAGGTGCCTGAAATTAGGTGCAGTGAATCTGGGCTTTGAAAGTCTTCATGAATATGTTTGTAGGCTTCTTAAGAAGTCAAAAAAGACCTCTTGAGTCTTTTACGATGCTCAGGTTTTGAACTCTCATGTATTACAGTATTTTTAGGGACCTAAGTGTTGTTGCAGAGCCAGCCTAGCTCCTACCATCTTTGCACTTCGTTTCTTTGTATATTCTTCCCTCTCCTGATAATCTTTGTAATGCATAAGCTGTTTTAACTGTAAGGAGTTACGTTCTGGTGCTGTATCTGGCTATTTGCATGTGTAAAACCTTGCATCCATTGTAGTACCAGAACAAACAGAAAGCCCTAAGTAAGAGCAAGAAGCAATGCTGTCTTGTGCAATGTCTTTGCAATGAGAGGCTTCTTTAAAAGCACAGCTGGAGTATGCGAGCTCTTCTTTTCTCTGTGATCTACACTTGGCTTTATAAGGAGTTCAAAAGAACTAATTTACTGATCTTAACTGCTATGTGCACAAACCCCTAATGATTTAGGGTGTTCTTCGAATATTCAGCAACAGTACAGCTGTGTGTTTCTGAAGGAAGTTTTTCTGTAGAAGTTCCACATGTATTTTAAGTTGTGACAGGAGGAAAGGGTAGAGAAAAATAAACACCTAAGAACTTGGAGCATTTAGATAAGACAGTCGTTACTTGTTCTGTAGCACTGCTGTACAATAAGTATTAGTGCAAATTAATGCTTTCCTTTGCAGTCATAATGCTCTGCAACTTCGAACCATAACAGTAAACTGGACCATTTAGAAAACAGAAAAGCAGAATATGTTCTTGAAAATCTTCCACAGCAGTTCCAGTCAAAGATATCTAAGAGCAAATTTAAAATGAAAGTTTAACGTACCATTTTCTGTGTGCTTCCAGGTCTGGCAGATTAGGTGCTGGAAGAGACTGTAAAATGGAGCAGAAGAAAACAGCATAAACATTGTTTCCAGTGGTTCAGCTGAGGTGCAGAGGAGAATGTAACATGACATAACTCACTCAAGACAACAGCAGAAGTCACTACTCTATCACTTATTTTCACCTCGATTGCGTCTGGAGAAATAATTGAATGTGAAACAACTTCTGCAACCTACTTCCTCAAACATTTGTACTTAAAACAACAGCACCTCCTTTACTGCTCCACCCCATAGAAATAACTGAGTACTCTTATTTTTCCCCCTTTAAACAAATTCTTACATTACTCATACATCCACGTGCTTTTTAGTCTCATATGCTGCAATTTGCTCTCTTCTATGCTACTTTTGAACACAGTTTTCATTTCAAACTGGTTTTTACCTAGATACAGTGTCACACCATAAAAAACTATAAGACCTGCTCCAAAAAGGTAAACATCCAAGCCATGAGGAATTCCAAAGGACAGTTGTGAAATATTTGGCCACAAAATTTAAGATCAATCAGCAAGGAGAAAAATGTGTTACATAAGCATAATCAGTCACTTCAGACTAAACTAAGATTTGCAGAAGCTCAAGTTCCTCCTTTCCCCCACCCCCTCTTTTTAGTGTAAGCTGCATGAAAATAGAGACAGAAGTTGGTAATTGATGTTAACAGTAGTTCAGTTTTGGAAGCTTAGTCATTTTTATAATTATTATTATTTGGCATTTACTCCTGATACAAATAGCTTCAAGAAATGGGACAGTTTTAAGATGAATACTCTATGGAAGAAATGTCTGTTAAGTGACTGGGACTTTGGGGAAGGGAAACAAACCCAACGAGGATAAAAAAGATAGTGGCAAGGGCACAGGAAATGGCATACAGCAAGGTCAAAACTGTGTGGGAGAGTGCAGAAGGGCCAAAGCTTAAAGTTACATGGATAGACTTAAACTGATGACAATCCAGCATTTCACAGAACACAGTGTCTTTCTAACAGTTTCATACTTAGGAGCCTCCATGCTTAGCAGAACAGACTGGTTTAATTTTTAGGATGTTTATCAGGTGGAGATTGTGGGGTTTTTTCATGTCTTCCTTATATACATATTTTACTTTACATTTTAAATTGCAATTCATAATTTCTCTGACTATGGTGGAGCTGAGAAATTCATTTCAGGTGACTGGAACTTGAAGAATGAACAGGGAAAGAATTTGTAATCATACTTTCAAATTCCCTGTGTTTAGTGTCTGAGTCATATAGAAAATAAACAGGAAAACAAGGAAGTTGTACAGCATCATTGCCATTTCAATCAAGGCCTAGAAAAGTGCTTATTAATTCCCAACTGTACTAATTCAGGACTATATTTCTCACCTTTGTGCCTGAATTCTAGAAGTACTGCAATGCAGTATGATTCTTCCACTCTTTACTGATAACTGGATTTTGCTTTTCATGCAAAATGCACTGAGATTTTCATTGGGTGCTACCATAACTAATGCAGAAATCTTCCTAAAATCCTGCTGTGTGTTGAAAGGCCGTTCAAGACATTGCTGGTAGGAAAAACCATCTCTCTACACTAGCAAACACTTTACACTAGCTGTTCCACTCTGGATATTTCACTTTGTGTATGCCACAACAAAAGAAAGTTAGCTTCCACTCATTTATAATTATTGATCGGATGGAAAAGATAATGTACTTATCTAATTATGAAAGGAGAGAATGACAACACAAGTTGGACTGTGTGTGTTGATTTCTTCAAGTACCCAGCCATGTCCCTAGTACATGACACCAGAACATGAGATGCTTAATGTCTACTTGTTTTGGTTGCAAGTAGGTTTTCGAAATCAGTGTCCAGTCACCCAAACCTGTAATTTTTGGTAGGTGCACAGTGTCTTTGGAGATCTCCCTTGCAGTCTAAACCCACAAACTTCAGATATTCAGACACTCAGCATTTTCTTTTGGAATAAAGCTAATCACTTTTTTTATATTAGGAACTTGCTGTCACCCATCTAAGAGCACAGGAGTTTCAATTCTGTACAAAGTGAAACTGCAGCTTTAGCTAAACAGTAATAGAAATGCAGAGCATGTGTTTGCTGCTTTTTTTTTTCCTAAACCTATGAAGTGTGGGAAGCAAAATACAGCAATATTTCCCTTCAAAAGATGGGAGTAAATGCACAGCAGTTCAGAACTTCAGAACACATTTTGATTTTTAGAGGCACGGGGAGTCACTCTTTTACTGATTTTAAAAGTTGAGTTTCCCTCAGACGTTGCACAAAATCTCTGTTGCCCCCTCTGAAATACAAAGTAATTGAAAACAGAAAAGTACTTCCTACTATGTCACGTGTTAGGGGAGGACCCTCTGGTAAGAGCAAATGTATATTACTGCTGCTGTGAGTGAAGAATGTAATTTAAAATAAAGCAGGAGTCCTTAATTGCCTTAGTCCTTCATCTATGAGTTTGGTTGTCAGTTGGCTTGTAATCAGACTAGTGAATTCACATTTCCTTTTTTTCCTTTGTCTTCTAAAAGAAAACTTACAGCAAGTTGCTTTACCTTATTTATCAAAATCAGGGTCCAACTGTGTTCATCTTAAATCTGGGTAGTTTATTTGCAGTCCTAAAGTCTTCCAGAAATGTTTTTTTTTTTTTTCCCAAAGTGCTGACCCTCATTTCAAGAATGAGGACAAAACCCCACCTATTCATAGTTAATACAGCATTCAGTGTAACATTGCATAATTTACCCAGGAAATTATTCAAGAAAACCAGTTATCTTGCTCAGTTTTTGTAATACATAAGTTGACTCTTCAAACTGATGTAGACAGATGTACAAAAACAACCACAAAGAGAAATGGATAGCAAAATTGGGGAAATGATAACAAAATCACTTGCAGAAGCCTTAAAGCTTCTGCATGTATGATCTGTGTATGTAATGTAAGATCCTTGCTGATAGCTGTTGCAGAAATGTGTTTGTGGGCACTAAAAATAATCAAAACAATAAAGAGAAGACAGCACTGAAGGAGATTGGCCTACAACAAGGGCAGAGGAAGCACTCAGGGCTCTGGTAAGGGAGGACACCCTGACAGATCTGCATTAAGAGCTTACCCAAACCACCCAGGGTGCTGAGATATGGCCGAGGGAGCCACTAATACCACAGAAACAGACATTGCCTCTTCTGAAAGCTCAGGCTGCCCCAGGCTACCTCAGTGCCAACACTGACTGGTTTACAACAGGTTAAAATTGTTTGCTGAAAGCCAAGGTGCCCAGCAGTCCTGTTTTTGAAAGTGAGTTTCCTTCAAGGGAGCCAGAAGGCATCCAGTAATAGCTGAAATGAGATGGAGTTATTTTCCAAGTTCTCCAGGGTCAGCAAAGCAACTGTGCCCCTACTGTTTTCCCCTTCCTCAGGGGCAGGTAAGATGGAGTAGCCACAGACACCATTCTTTCCTTTCTCTGGGGGATGATGAGGAGGAGAAGTGACAAGGTAGTCATGCTGGAAGTGACGGTGCAAGGCAATGCAGAAACTGCTGGCAAACCATAAAACTGGCACGTTCAGAGGAATTTTGGCACTTGTAAGTGGGATATCCTCAAATCCTGCTTCTTAGTGATGACACTGCTAGGCTTTTTGCATGTTTCATGTAGTTAATCCTGCCAGGGTTTACGAAGTTATCTTCAGGCAAGAGCACTGAGGGAGCACTGGAACAATATCTGCAGAACTACATGGACACTGCTGGACCCAAACAAATCACAGCAGAAAAGCATCCCCATATGAAATAAAGGGTTAAGATTATGGCAGGCAAGCAATGTAACAGGGCTTGTATTAAACATGCAAGTGTGTTGATCAATATTCTAATTTATTATAGGGTTTGACACTGCTTTTTCAAGAATCATGCATTACATTTTAATGGGAGAAGGCTACCACTCAACAGGTTATTTTGACAAAAAGGACATGGAACTGTTGGAGCAAGTCCAGAGGAGGGCCACGAAGTTGATAAGAGAACTAGAGTATCTCTGCTATGCAGACAGGCTGAGAAAGTGTGGGCTGTTCAGCTTGGAGAAGAGAAGGTTGTATGGAGACCACATATCAGCCTTCCAGTATCTCTAGGGGCCTACTGGAGAGGGACTCTGTCAAGAACTGTACTGCTAGGACAAGGAGTAATGGATTCAAAATAAATGGGTTCAAAATGAGAAAAGGGGAAATTTAGGTTAGATATACAGAAGGAATTCTTTACTGTGAGTATGGTGAGGTACTGGAACAGGTTGCCTAAAGCAGTTGTGGATGTCCCATTCATGGCAGTGATAAAGATGAAGTTGTATAGAGCATTGAGCAGCCTGGTCTATTGGGAACTGTCCCTGCCCATGGCAGGGGGATTTGAACTAGATGATGTTTAAAGCTCCTTCCAACGCAAACCATTTTATGATTCTGATTCTAATGTCATGGTTGCAATTGTAATGGATTGATTTCCTTTCTCCCTCTATATATTCACATATACATAATGTCTATACAATATAGATACTGCTCTTAGAAACCACAGGAGTACCTGTGAACAGTCACAGAGGGTGGCTGGATCAATAGCCCAGCTGAAGCACACCTACATCAATGCACACAGCATGAGCAGCAAAGAGGAGCTGGAAGCTGTTGTGCAGCTGGAAAACTGTGATATAATTGCAATCATGGAAACATGCTGGGAGGGCTTGCACAACAGGAATGCTGCAGCGGATAGCTATAAGCACTTCATAAGGGATAGGCAAGGAAGGAGAGGCAGTGGACTTGATGTTAGAGAGTGCTTTGACCATCTAGAGCTTGATGATGGTGATGAAAGGGTCAAGCATTTATGGTAGGACTCAGGGGAAAGACCAAAAAGCCAGCTATCATGCTGGGAATCTGATATGAAGAACTCAAGCAGGATAAGGAGACAGATGAAACATTCCATAAACAGCTAGGAGAAGTCTCATAATCCCCAGCCTCTCCTGGGGTGTTCTTGTGTGAGACTTCAACTTACCAGATACCTGCTGGAAATACAATACAGTGGAAGCAGTCTGGGGGATTTGTGGAGAGTGTGGCAATAACTTTCTGATACAGCTGGTGAGAGAGCCAACTAGGGAAAGTGCCCTGCTGGACCTGAAGTTTGTGAGCAGAGAAGGACCTGTAGGTGATGTGATGGCTGGAGGCCATCTTGGCCATGTAATGAGAGAGTTTTTGACACTTGGAGCAATAAGGAGAACGGTTACCTTGGACTTCCGAAGGGTAGACTTTAGCCTTTTAGGAACCTGGGTGACAGAGTTGCTTGGGAGGCAATCCTGAAGGGCAGAGAAGCCCAGTAAGGCTGGACACACTTCAAGAAGGAAATCTTCAAGGTGCAGGAGGAGGCTGTCCCCATATGCCAAAGACAAGCAGGTGGGAAGAAAACCAGTCTGACTGAACAGAGAGATTTGGCTGGATGGAACTCAGGAAGAAAAGGAGAGTTTGGACTGGGGTTGTATCCTCATGTTCGTGGGAAAAAGGGGTAGACCAGTCAGGAGGTTTACAAGGATGTCATGAGTTAACGCACAGAGAAAATGACAAGGTCTAAAGGTCAAATAGAAATGAACCAAATGGCTACTGCAAAAAAAGAGAAAAAGTGTTCCTATAAATGCATTAACAACCAAAGAAGGACTAAGGAGAATCTTTATCTCTTAATTCAGTTTTGGGCCCCTCAGTACAAGAAAGACATTGAGGTTTCACTCTCCATAGTCCACTGCCTCAGCACCAGGCTCTGAGTGTTTGACACTTAAAACCCCTGGAGTCTATGACAAGAGCTTCCAGTAAAGCTGCAAAAATCAAAAACTCTTACCAAGAAAGCCAAAACTGTGTACTTGCACTAGAGCAGTGGAACAAGACAATATAAATTTTATGTAAAAATATGAGCTAAATCCTTCAACATCAGCCATTTAATGTGGTAGTTTTTTTGGTAATCTCAAAAGAATGCTGCTAACAGAGGAATGTTTCCCACCAGGCTGAACTGTCACCTGATCTTCAGACCAGAATCCAGGCATGGACCGGGAAGCATAGAGCATTAAACACCAGACACCTCACCATTTTCTGTTCCCATGGCTTTTAAGTCTGTCAAAATGGCGGCAGTTTTCACAAAGCTGTTGGAAGTCACCTGTAACTCTTCATAGGCATTTTGGGTGCACAAAATGCAGCACATACAGTAAGATTAGTTCTGCAGTTTTCCTTCTGCTCTTTCCCCCATCTCATCTCATTAAATTGAGTGGGTTTGCTTCCAACAATCTGATGTAA
Organism: Lycocorax pyrrhopterus obiensis; assembly: GCA_014706295.1. Classification (NCBI taxonomy): domain Eukaryota; kingdom Metazoa; phylum Chordata; class Aves; order Passeriformes; family Paradisaeidae; genus Lycocorax; species Lycocorax pyrrhopterus. Next base: position 18,735,803 of record JACSVZ010000001.1, read on the forward strand.
AAATCAGCTGAGTTGATACCATGCATTAAATGTACTGTATGCCTTTTGCATAGTGCTCAGGTGTAAATTTGGTATAATTATGTGGCCACACACTTGGGGGTTAACAATTTAATTGCAAAGTGATGTGGGTTAAGTGATCTTACATTTAAGAAATTTCTTTACAAAATAAAACAATACTGTAAATTCATTTCCACTGTGCTATAACATAGTTCTGAAAATTCAGCTCTAATGAGGAACTTCTCTGAGAACTAGCAGCTGAACTGAATTCTCACCACAAGAGTTTACATACTCTATTTCCGTATTCATCACTGAAAGCAGTACAGGTGAAATTCTGTTTTACTCATTTTCATGGAGAAAAAAAGAATTTCTCAGAAACAATAGAAAATTACTGGGAAAAAGAAAAGACCAAATAGATTTATTCTCAGAGAAATAAACAAATGAAAAAAATAGCCTTTCTGAAGACTATCTTAATTGGAATGGAAAAATTCACTTAATAATACATTACTGTATTATTATAAATATATCCCCAAATAAGCAAGTCAGGATGAAAAAAGGCTATTTTTTTATGCAGCACTATAGCGAGGAAGCATCTCTCACGTATGGCAATGCTTTTGTAATTAAAAACTGCAATTTCAAGTAGGAAACTTGAATTCTTATGATCTAGGTGCAGGAATAGTATTTTAATACACATTACTCTTCTAAAAGAAAGACTGAAAACAGTTCATAATAGGATTCAACAACCCAATTACAAAATTACAATTTTGAGTCCCAACCCCCCCTGCCCCAGTCCATTACTGACTGCATTAGCCATACTTAACCATAAGCTTTTCCTATCATACAACAGGAAAAATTGTTTTCATAATGATTTTAATTCTCTAATGTTAAAGCCTTCAAGATTAGTTACTGTACCCTAGTTCACTGGCTGCACAGTCAAGTATTGTGGTATTTTGTAATAGGAATTTAAAGATCCATTGACTGTGCCATTTGAAAAAACCTGTATTTTCAGATACTTTTCAACAATGGTACAGACCAGTCCATAAAAGTGTGTTTAAATTTTCTGTTTGGACCCGGCACAATAAACCTTTACAACATTAACAGGAAAACTGTTATAAAATTATTCTTATCACCACAATCAGGGAATGTCAAAAACTACAAAGAAAAAATGAAATTTACACCAAACTACTCATGATTAAAGCTTGGCCATTATTTAGATAAGTGATACTAATAATACTGAAATATTAATCTTACAACTGAAGATAGCAACTGTACAGAATAGATGTTAAGCAAACAATTTAGTGTGATGAGAGCTTTACAAAAGAAAACAGCAGCCCCAAATATTTTGTGGGGAAAAAAATGAGCATTAAGTGTATCAAAACAGTTAATATTATGTATATGTCAACAGGTCCGCAAAATTAACGTGACCTTAGGGTTTATTAATCTTATTAGGGTTTACAAAATACTGTTCATGGTACTTAAACATAAACAACCTGTTTACCCAACAGATTAATAGACACAAGAAACTCAAGTCTGTAGCATTTAGATTAACACAGAAAATGATGTGACACATATACATCCCATTAAGTACTGTGAACAGTCTGTAGTTTTGTGTAGAGAAATGGATCGGATGCAGCAGTTTAGCAGAAAGTGAGAACAAGCCCATAGAAGAACTTACACAAGACATAAGACTTCCAGACTCTCAAGAGAATTCATAAGGTTTCTGCAAGATGGAGATTTATTGCCCATTTACAATGAACAAATGGTAATTACAAGACAAATATAATAATTAAACATACAAGCTCTCGAATTGTACAAAGATACTAATTTCTCATGGTTGATGTGCATCGTTAAAAACAGTGCTAGCTTAAGAGACCTTTGCAAAGATGCCATGTAATCCCCTACAGTTACAAGGGGACGTGGCTGAACAGGTAAGACACAGATTCACCATTGTGTGTTCTTCGAATTGCCTCTGCCAGGATCATGGAAATGTCAATAAACTGAAAGAAAAATTGAGAAGAAGAGTTTTATGGCATGCCAAGAGCAATAAACTATGCAGTTTATAAACATGTAAGCAAACATTCCATTTACCTTTGTAGCTTTTATTTCTAGGAAGTAATATAACATTAAAGCTTAGGCATTAAACATATATATAAGAACTGCAATAATACCATGTAAGAACTCAAAAATTGAGTAAGAAAGAATTGACTGAACAGTCATATTATTGAGGACTTCTGACAAAGGGCATGTTGCCAAAAAGCCCCACTATTCTTGCCATCAGATGGCAGTGTCTGCTTGACACAAATACAGTTTAAAGGAAGTACACCTTTTTAAGTACTTGCCTTGTTTCAATAAATACCAAATAAATGTTAAGCTTTTAAAAATACATTTAAAACTTCAACCTTTTATGCTTTTCTCCACTCTGTACTAAGGAAAACCTCCAAATGGGACACAGCTTCCCAGAACAGTTCCATTTGTGTTTTTCAAGAAAAAATAAAGTCGTCTAAGATTTCTGTGGCCTCCTCAACAGAATAACTAAGTTCCTACATGCAAATACTGTATAGTTAATATTGATTTAAGAAAGAAAGAAAAAACCCAGTAAATTTTACATTTGTCACTCTTTCACAATCAAGCGCACTCAAGGTGTGGCAAATACCAAATATTTTGCAGTGCTCTATCGTATTACCTGAATCCCCTTAAAAAAGTTCCTTAGCATGTTTTAACAAAATGTTTTGTAAACAATGTATTTAAGAATATTAATTTCCTCTCAAGCAGGAAAGTCTAGCACCAATGAACAGTAAAATACAAATCCTGAGTCTAAAGAAGTGACATAAAAATACCACTGTACCTGTATTTTTGGGCAATGTTTCATTTTCTCCTCTTGGGGGATTGTATTAGTTACCACAACAGCCTCAAACGATGCATTATTAATCCGAGAGAGGGCAGGACCAGAAAAGATGCCATGAGTCAGAATGGCATAAACTTTAGTAGCTCCAGCAGACACTAACCTGTAGAACACCCAAAAATAGCATGCTGTGATGCATGTTTACATACATGGTTACAGATGAATCCAGATACAAATCTCTAAAATACATTTTACTTACTAAGTTCTATATATAAACTATCTACTAAATAATTCCGATATTTGTATAACCTGAAAAAGTTTGAATTGTCTCAGAAGAATCTCCAACAAAAATTATAATTAAATTTAAAAGTTATTTGCAGCAGTGATACTAACCTAAAATGCTGCACTTTTGACCATATCAGCACAACATAAAAATGAACTCCAGTACAAGCTTTCTATCTTAACTAGGCAAAAAATTAAGTAGGTTGGATGGCAGTATTCACAACTCTATTGTGCTTCCATTATTGTCTACCTTTATTTTCATTTGCAATTCAAACAGTTCTGCTTGGAAGGAGTTTCTGAGGAAGAAGAAATGTTAATGATTAAAGGCCTAGCTTACTGCAAGGTTGTGGGAAGACGTGCTCCTGATCCAAGCACACAGTGAAGTGATGCATGGGGAGGAAAAACAGTATAAATCAAAGAACTAGAACACCTTGTGAATGACTCAAAATATCCTAATTTAGTTTCTAGTGGCCTCAATGCCTCCAGATGCTCAGCTATGTCCTACCTGCTTCTCTAGTCTGATAAACAGAGGCCCTGAGGAATGGCATTTTATCAGATTATCACCAAGGCACAGGAGGAAGCATAAGGGGAAAAAAAAGACAAAGCCACAGAAACATCATCTCATTTTGAATGACTTAACAGAATTGAAGTTTCCTGGTCATTTTCAGTGCTCCATTTAGTAGCTACAGCCTACAAGGAGTACGCATTACAATATGGTGAGTGTGTATCAAGTGTGTGTACTTGAGTTTGTACTTAAGCAAGTTGATCTGCTGTATCTGAAAATATATTTCTTAGTACATCTGCTTGATATGCATCTAGGTTGCAGAGATAAAAAGAGTTCTAGGGAGTATTTTGGTGAGCAAGTCTAATTATACACAAAGGACATCCCACCTGGATTTGACATTAATGAAAAGCACTAGTTCATGCCAAGAACATGATACAAGGCAGCATCACTCAAGCAAAAGCGTCTTTCTTAGTGAACGCTGCAGATACATTGAAAGTGATTGACAGTTTTAGAATTTGGTTTCTAGAAACATACTGTAGGTAAATAAAGAGTGCTTCTTTCAAAACAGGAAAGAAATAAAGGTTTTTGACAGGAATTAACTTCCTCTATGCACAAGAGTATAAAAAAATTGTTGGCTAGGCAATTTGTGATTTTGATCTGCAAACGACACATCTTAGAAGAATACTTTGGGGCGTGATGTAGATTAGAATGCACATAGCAAACAACTACACACCATCTCTGCAAAATTTCATCAAATTTCCATGAAAGTGAAAAGAAACTCAAGACTATACGAATCCTTCTTCCATGAGTTTTTGACATCCTTTATATAGGTGCAAACAGCAAGTCTGCAATTAAAGACTGTAAACTCATAGGATTATCTTTACTTCAAACCACTAAGAATAATGTCTAGTTCACTTAAACTTCACCATGTTGCTTTCATGCCATTTCCCATAGCCTTCTCCTGTAGAAATTTGCATCTTGTACCTTGAACAGGTATACTTTTCACTGAGTAAAAAACTGGCTGGATGGCTGGGCGCAGAAAGTGGTAGTGAAGGGAGTTATATCCAGCTGGCAGTCGGTCACTAGTGGGGTTCCCTTAGGGCCAATCCCATCTGACATCTTTATCAGTGATAGGGACAAGCGGATTGAGGGCACCCTCAGTTAAGTTTGCAGGTAACACCAAGCTGGGCAGCAGTGTTGATCTGCCTGAGGGCAGGAAGGCTCTGCAGAGGGCTCTGGACAGGCTGGATCTATGGGCCGAGGCCATTTGTATGAGGTTCAATACTGCCAAGTGCTGGATGCTGCACTTTGGTCACAACGACCCCGTGAAGTGCTACAGGCTTGGGGAAGAGAGGCTGAAAAGATGCCTGGTGGAAAAGGACCTGGGGGTGCTGGTTGAGAACTAGATGAACATGAGCCAGCCCTACTACTAACCTGAAATGAACCAGCATTAAGGAAGCTGGAAAACCACCAACAATCCTTTCTACTTAGCACTGCTAGAGCCTTAGTTAAGATAGTGGGTCTATATTCACAAGCTCCACTTCAAGAAGTGGAACAGCTGGAAGGAATCCAGAAGGCATCACAATTGAGCAGAAGTCTACAAACCTTGTGGAAAGACTGAACAAACTCTGGTTACTCAAGTCTAGAGGGAAATTAGAACTCTTCAACCAACTTTCAGACAGAAGACGGGAAAACTTATGCTCACCTCCTCAGATGAAAAGGACAAGTAGTTTTATACTTAAGATGTAAAGTGAAAATTAATATTACATTTGCATTGAACACTGTGGTGAAAATACTTTACAGTGTTAAATCCAGTGAAGCTTTGTGAAAGATTGCCTAAGGAGAGTGGAAAGGATCCATGATGAGGATCAAGGAGGGAATTATTTTTGATCTGTTGCTTCTGCCTTGGAACGGTGAAGGGCAGTAGATGGCCTAAGTCCTTTTCAAGTTATATGACATTTTATTTATTCTCGCTCTTCCTAAGTTCAGATCATATATTTCTGTAAATATTTTCTAAATTTCATGTTCTAAAGAAGGACACAGCTGAATCACAGAACTGTGACCTATAGACAGACTCAAGGGTCAGAATGACTTCATACTACAGAGGTCAGGTTGAGTTGTAGGCTTTGAGGATAACTTCATTCATCAGCTGTGCAGTGAGTGAGAACAGTACAGTGAGACAGTGGGCCAGATCGTAATAATACTCACTTCTCTGCTGCATGACATATTGTGCCACATGTGTCAGCCATATCATCAACAAGAATTGCTACTCTGTCTTTCACGTCACCAACTAAGACCATTCTGTCCACTTCATTTGCCTTCTTTCTTTCCTTATGAATGAGAGCAAATTCCACGTTCAATCTGTCAGCAATTGAAGTAACCCTAAGTTACAGGAAGAAATACACCACATTTAGAGAACCATTTTAAAAAAAAAACAGTCATGCATATGTATTTGTCACAAAACAGTTTTTGTCTTCTGGCTTTCAAATTACCACAGCAAAAACCTTTGCAAGGAATGAGACAGGTAGAAACAAACTTAATTAATTGCTAATAAATACAGCCAGAGTGTCTTCAGATATACCCCAAAAAATTGATTTTTTAATTGAGTTTACTTTGGTTTCCTGTCATTAAGTGCCTGACTTTGAAAGCATTTCAGCTATTCACAAACTTTTATTAAGCTGCTGCAATACTAGTCACACTAGGTAATTTAAAGTAGGGGGAAGTCAATTCTAAGCCTAGGGGAATGTGCACTCTAACATTCTAACTGGAAAACACCATTGCAGGATTTGAAACTAAGCCAAAGGGAAAAAAACCAAACAAGTTAATAGTGATTAATAATTCATTTCACAGTACTTGACCAGTAATCAAGTAGCTTACTTCATTAATATTTCCCTTAGCATACACCTGCTTGACAAAGATCTTTTAAAACCCTTCAGGGTGACCTCTGGTGGCCAAACAAACGTCCAATAGTAAACTTGTTACAGACTTCTGATTACTTTTTTCAGTTTGTTTAAAATAATAGAGCTCTTAGGTATAAAGACGCAGTAATAAACTACTCCATGCTTTTTTCTAAATGCTGATGCAACCTTGTAGCCTGTCTTTTTAGATTATGTTTAGAATGTTGTTTACAGGGTTATTAACATGCATGGTTAATAGAGAATACAGTTTTGTTTCTTTACTACTTAAATATGAAAGTGTCTTCAGTTACTGTGTGTCAACAAATAGATGATAAACAAAAATCCCAACATTTTGGCATTTTTTATGAATAGTGTAATTTCATAGCAAGTCTTGATACCTCAGAGGCATTAAGATATCAATAGAATTTCCATGCCTTATTTCAGCTGCAACATCTAATAAGCTGGGGAAAAACCAAGCAAGTGGTAAGAAACAAAAGAGAATTCAAATATTTTAAATGAGTGCAAGAAAATGGATTTTTTTTTTAAAAATTAATACTTAAAAATTTAAATTTTAAGATAATTCATGCTCAATTTTCATATTCTATTAATTTTTCATTAAGTTTTATTTTGAAGTGCTACATATTTTAAATGGAAAGGCCAAACAATTTTCTTTCCATTGTATCATTGAAGGTGAAGGAGAAGCTATGAATTTATTGAAAGCAACATTTACCCCTACTTCACCAGAAACTGGTTGGTTGCATTACAACAGAAAGATACTAAAGATGGACTGTATCTATCTGTATTAAATACAGTGAGAGTGATCCTCAAAAAATAAACTCTTATGATTAACTTGATAATGCACAAATATTTGGTAGGGGGAAAGAATGCTGTCTTCTGACTTGAATTCTAAGCAAAGGTTGTATTGTGTTTAAAAAACAAAACCAAAAAAAACCACCATAAAAACCAAATGCAAAAATAACAGTATCCTGATAGGAACGAACAAAGAGACATAACTAAGTGATCTCTTAGAATGCTTTCTATGGTCTTCACATCCTTAACTTGATTAATCTAAAAAGGAACAACTAGGAGTTCTACTCAGTCTTATTTCCTTAAAAATCATTACAACATGAACATTCACAACAGACTCAAGGACTTCAATTAAAATCAAATTATGACAGTCTTTCATATTTTTCCCCATACTATATTTCAGACATTTAAATCGCTATGGGCTTACAAGAGTTTTACTTCATTTGTCTTTGTTCCCTCTGCAGCAGCAGCACGAGCAATAAAACCTGAGAATAAGCATTTTGCCTCAATGGTATGCTTTATGATCTCACCAGCCAGTCTGCTGCTGAGCTTTGGGACTGGTTTATACTCAATCAATACCAAATAAAACAGAGTCTGCTAAATGAGTTACACATGCCGTGAATGAAGGACTCCAGTGAACTAAGCTTTCCATTTTCACCTTTCACCACTCAAATTTTCATTCCCTTTTTCTAGTACTTATAGTGCAAAACTTGGGGTCAACAGGTTTACATCTGGAATGCAATAATGTAAAGAAAAAAGAAATACGAGTCAAGCAAGCTCTTACCTAAATGCCAGCAGGTACAGTGGGAATAGGCCATATGCTTTGACAGAGAAGGGAAGCTTAGGCAATTCCAGAGCGAAGCAGAAGAGGTGCAGCAACTGGACTAAAGAAGCAAGCAGCAGGAAAAATCTCTTCCCTCTGGTGGAGGGATTCAGCTAATGAGGCCATATCCAGGGAGAGAGAAAAATATCTTCTTTAGATTATAGAAGCTCCTGAATGTTTAGAAGCATGAACAGCATTGGAAGAACTAGTTGTTCTGTTTTTACAATGCAGTTGGATTCATCAGTGATGTACCCTGTATCTCGCACAACTCATAAAGGAATATAGAAGACTAGACAAACTAGATCATTAACCACTAACTACATGTAAATCTGATAGTTTTAGGCTTGTACAGTACCTTTTTGCACCACCTGCATCAGGTGAGACTATGGTACAGTTTCTCCACTCAGGAATGTTCTCTTTAATCCACTGCAGGACTGCAGGTTCTGCATACAGGTTATCTACTGGAATGTCAAAGAAACCCTAGTCCAAAACAGAAAGAGTTTCATGAATATGTGTTTGCATCTCACCTGGAAGGAAGACAAAGGGAAAGAATCAAGCCTTTGCCTTTCATGAATGGTAGAACTTCAGTTATTATTTTACACTGGCGTAATTCTGCTTCTGATACTACTGTCAAATGCTGCTGAAGGCAAATAAATATTAACGTCTCTAAAAATATCACCCAAGAGTAGTGAAAAATAAAATGGATGTTCTCAATTGATATAAAAATCAGAAAAGATGATCATCTTCAGGCACTTAAGAAAATTCTTGCTAGTGAAAAGCTCTCAAAAAAATCCAGTGAATAATACTCAAATTCCATAAATTTCAACTGCTTGACATTAACAGCAGTATATCAACATGGTGAAGATTCAAACTAAAATGGAAACTTTGTACAAGTTGTAAAAACAAGAAATCTGGTTTAGATCTTTTTATGTGACAGCCATCTAGCATAATAAGAAATTCTGATTAAATGTGAGTGCCAGAACTGGAAGATACAGTGTTTTCTATAAAAAATAAGTTCTCTTAAAATGAGGTACACATGAGAATGACAAATGATGTCTGCTCTGTGTCTCAGGCAAAGGTTTTGTGATTTGCTGGATTCAGCAGTAAGCTAGATAACGGGTTGCCAGGCTCCATCTCCACTTCTTTTAAGAGAGTATTGTACCCTTGGCTGTAACAACAAAACTCTACCTAGGGCAACACTATAATGTCTGACAAGGCTAAGATTAAGAGAACTTGCCCCAAGCCAGTATATTTTATGTTCTGGAAGCTCTTACATTAGACTTGGCAAATTCTACCGAAGACTCCAATGCACAAATATTTGAAGTAACGGCAAAATCACCCCATAAAATCAAGACTGGTCTCTTTTTAAAAGGGAATTTAATTAGAAACAGGTAGCAAGACTTTCTCTGAACCCTGAGAATTCTGTATATAGCCTTTCAAAATAATGGCCAAAAACCCAGAGAATTGCTATTATCTTGTCACATTAATTCAGTAGAGCTTCTAGGCACAACTAGTAAGAACCAACAGTTACCTGGATCTGAGAAGCATGCAAGTCCATGGTGATGATGTGGTCAGCCCCTGCAACTGAGAGCATGTTGGCAACAAGTTTTGCAGAGATTGGTGCACGGCTCTGAGGAATAAAGCACAAATGTTTACATTTTAAAAATATTTCGGCTAGATGCAAGGATTCAGAAGATTAGTTATTTTTCTTTTTTCCTTTACAATATTGGGAATCTAGATATGAAAAGCTCCAGAACTTTAGCCAAACTAGCCTGTCAATCTTGCTACTAGGGTTTTGAAACTCAGTAAAGCGTTCAGGAATATCTAAATCAGTTTGCACAGTCTGGCTAATAATGCTTTGTATTAAAGAGATAAAATTTGGGATATAGTTTTCCAGTTCTTCTACTTAAAAGTTTCAGCTAGCTTTTTCATAGCAGAAAGACAACCTTAATTTCTGTAAGCCTCTACTCTGCATTAACACACAGCTCTGTCTTGTTCTAAGAAACATTGCAAAACCCAAAGATCGAAGGCAAAATGAACCCAACTTTTGAGAATACTGCTTTAAAACAATGTTAGTATCAAGCTTTTCTTCATGACACAGTAAAGCTTGTAGCAGATACGTGTTGTCAGAGGTCTTCTAACCTGACCTTTTTTTTTTGTTTATTATGTTTAATTCCTGGATGCAGTTAGGAGTCTAGAATTCCCAAAAGGGACGGGGGGGGGGGATGAAGAAATCCTAAAAGAAAGAATGAAGGAAGAATAAAAATCTTATTAGCATAGTTAATGCCAATGTCAAGAGCTTTTTAAAAGCATCAAGGATGCAAGACAAACAAACAAGCAAAAAAAATGAAACTGTGACTGGAGGATACCTCACTTCTTTAGTTACTCCAAAATTCCTTCTTTTTTTTTTAAGCTCTACAAAAACCTATGTTTCCCTAGACAGTTTTCTCTAACAGAAACATTAACCAAAATGTCCTGCTTTCGTTTTGCTAATCTTTAAATAAGGCTAATAGCTGGCAATAACATTAGCATGAAGGCAGAACTGCAAGTCAGAGTTTCCATCTCAATATCAGACTGTTTTCTGCTGGCACAGTATTCTCTCCTGCTACATCTCTTTAACAAACAGCCTCATTTCACCTCCCAGGAACCTCCTCTCCGTCTGCTTCCCTTCCATTGATGCTCAAGGGCATAAGTGACAATGAGCTGAATCACTGACAATTTAGCCTGGATGCTTTTCCATCTGTGTCCTATCAAGAAGCCAATATTTTCCTCAAAACTTTTGCTAGTTTAGGTGGAAACTTGGCATTTCTCTGTTTCAACCTGCAGATTGACAACACACTTCCAGAATAGAAACTGAGATACTGTAGTCTCATTTTATGGCTACGTCAAGTTTATCACCATCATTACTGAAATTCTTCATCTTGAAAACCATCCCTTTTGGGGGACACACAACATCACCATCATTACAGAGAAAACAGATGCAACAGCCAGCACTCCCCAGATCTCTGTGATTCCGATGCATACAGCTTCCAGAAGAGTTTATCATCATTAGTGCTTCAGCACTGTTGATTTTCCCCTTGCTGAGGACAATGCTGCTCTTCATTTAAGTTCAGTTCTGTAAGTTGTCTAAAGCTTTCTGGATATTTCTATTATTAGTAGCAAATTTTTGTTCATGCCATTTGAATTCCTGATCAATTCAGCTCATTTTAGCATCTGACATTTTCAAGCTGGACTTCAAAATACTCTCAAATCTCTGTCAACATCTAACAAAAGAAATATTTAGTATCTACTCTTTTCATTCTATTGCAGTGTTCTCTTACCAGCTCTTTGCAAAGATCTAGTTTAATGCTTCCACTAAGCTGGACTAACAGGTAAAGCTGAAATGAGAGGTTTGCTCTGCTGCTTGTACTATCCTATCTTTCCAGGCTGGAGACTTCCCTTGTGCTGTACACTAGGACTCGTCTGAACCAACAACCAGGTGAGTCAGCTCAAATAGAAGGAAAAAAAAACGGCAAACCAGGACCAGCCCCCCTGGTAGAAACAAGTAACTAGCTCAGGCTAGCAGCTAAAGGCAAATTACATTCTTTTCAGAGCGTGGTTTGCCGTTTCCACTCCATTCAGCACACTGAATTTTGTCTAATTTTTTCATTTTTGTTCAATGGGAATACCATTCAGTTTGTCTCATGCATCAATACCATGAGTATCACCATCACAAAAAAACCCAAATAGAATACTTTCCTGCATCACATACTAATGCATACATTACCAGTTGGTACTTCTTTCAGCTGCTGGCCTTGCAGGCTGCCTTCCCAGAAGGAAGAACTTGAAGTTTTACCACTAGGTAACTCGTTTTAGCAGATATGCACACATCACAGATTGCCTACATGTTGGTGAACAGAGGGTCTTGGAAGGAAAGATAGCCAGACACCAGTACCTGTTTCTCAAGAATGGGCTAATAGCAGATTAAGACAAAAGAAGTTTGCAGCTGACAGTTTCCTTTACACAAAATTGTGCATTAAAAGAAAATCCACGTGACACATTTAAGATTTGCTTGCTTGCATAGAAAATAAGTTTTGTGCTACAATATGATCCAAATTGAAGATTAAAGTATATTCATGAGAACCTCAGATAACCTGGCCTCATTACTCAGAAACTTGGATGACAAAGGTGGGTGAGAACTCATGATTTTTCTTATAATGTAGTTTGTAAGGTTTGCTTCTGATGAGAGAGGTAAGAACATAGATTCACAGTATTCATTGTTCAATTATTTGATGTAATTTTAGATTATTTTCAGAATTATTAGTGTGAAATGCAGCATTAGATTATGTACAGAAACTAAATTGTAAAAAAATCACTTGAATTACCAGTGGCAGGGGGAATCCACAAAGCTAATATAAACAACCTCACAAGAGAAACTGTGCAAAGGACACATAGCTGAAAGTAAAAGTTGTCCATCAAGATCAAAGCTCTGTTGCCTTTAAGCATCTTAGTACATTGTCTTGCTCAATATTCATCATATGCATGCTGAACAGAAAAAAAAAAAAAAAAGGAAATCAAAGAAAGCCCAAAGATTTATAACTGGAACTTTCACTTCTAAGAAAGCCAGTTGTGAAGTGTATGGATACTGGATGTTCACTAATGTATTACCAAAATTTATCATTTCAAAAACAAGATATGCTTTGAAGCCTCAGAAATTGACAGCCATTATCTTGAGTGTCCAAATAAATTTTTAACTAGAATCTAGGAGTTTTCTTGTAGCAAATTATTCCACAGGATTACTGTCACGGCCTAGGTGAAACACAACTGAAATCAAGAAGTGAAACTGAAAATGTTCCTAGTTATACATAATGTAACCCAGTAAGTTTCACCCTTTAAGGCCATATTAATGGAAATGCATAGTGTTAGATTCAAAAAAAAAAAAAAAAAAAAAAAGATACCTACCCAACGCTCCACGGACCCCTTCTACAAATCAAAAAAACAAAGTTACATGAGCTGTAGAACACCAAACTCACCTGTCACTGTACTTCTAACTTATCTCAAAGGCATCTCTGCAGCATCCTACATAAATGTGTCCTCCCCACAGCTTGGAAGGTCAGCATAATTAGCAGATGCATAAGTGCAGTTATGGTCAAAGCACAGAAACATCTGAGCTACTTTTAAGTTTAGCTAGCTTGTGCATCAGAAATATTCCAGTTTAGGGCAGCACTTGACCGAATCTAAGTTAATTTACTGACTTTTTAAATCATTCTCAGTAAGCCTTTTTTTTTTCAGTCTGTTTCTCATTTAAAGATAGTCCAGGTTTAGTGCTAAAATTTTCAGAGTAAGTTAGATTGCTCAGACTAAGATTTTTACTGCAAGGCCCTTAAATAAATAAATGAAGAGCACTTTAATTGTTCTCAGGAATCATAACTGCACCAGAGGTATGACAAATACATGGTTATTTTAAGCAGTAAGGACTCAGTCTATTTAGTTCTCAATGAATTAAAATCAATAACTTAAATTCAAACCAGAACACAGCATCCATCTAGTGGAGATTATACTGCCTCAGTTCACAGTCAAGCAAACTACAGCAACATCTTTCACCATAGAAGAAAATCTGTGTACTATCACAGGAAGAAAATGGCTGGCACTTTACTGACACTTCAGGCAGCACACAAAGCTTGTACACTCATCATGGGTCAAAGACCAAGTGATCTGATGCAAGCAGGAGGGAAGATGTCTCTGTCAATAAGCTGCCCAATGCTGACAGCTGTATTATAGCTTATTTTGCAACATGGAGGTCAACTACCAAGGTTAATTTCCAAAGATGGCAAACATTTTCTCAATTGCAAAACAGAGCGGCGGGGCGGGGGGGAAGCCATAAAAAAAAGATTTTGCCTACAACTGCAGAACTCAGTGACACACAGAGAACAGTCTGGGAAAAAAATCTCAAAATCTCTATTAATCAAAATCACTTTCCTAGGCTATCCATCTTCAGATGGCATTTCTGAAATACAAAATGCTCCTGGATGGTACACCCTGTGCCACCACACTGGGGGGTTAAGTTGTCTCTGGAAGTCTGGCACATGGAATTTGGGTACCCTTGACAAGACAATTTAGATGCATGGAAAATTTGGAATATACTCTTCCTTTTCCCACACCAAGAATATAAAGATGATACAGCAGAACTTCCCAAAATGAAGTGGGAAATCAAAACATAGTGAGATGCTTTCCCTTCTTTTCAACAAAATGCTTATTGGTACCCCTTCAAGGTCTTTTGATGTACAGTATTTCACCCCTTCTGATCAAGGGAAAGCATAATCCAATTCAAAACACAGCAAAAATGAAGTACCAAGAGATGTAGGCAAAGAATAGGGTTTTACTTTTTAACTCCTGAATTCCATTTTTGGAAGTATAACAAGTAGCCCTTCATAGTATTAGCATGGTATTACAGAGCCTGCACTTAAAGAATTAATATGCCAGAAAATAAGGGGGTTTTGTTTAGTTCTTAGATATCACAGGCTGACTATTACATATTTTGTAATAACTGCTATTATTTTTAGCTTCTCCATTACTTCATTCCTGTTACATTTTTTATCTAAAAGAATATAAAGACCACCAGAAGGCTTTCAAAATGGTTTGTTTGATGGCCAAAGTGAGAGGGGGCAGTCCATTTACAGGAAGTAAAGGAGAGGGACAATTTTCCAAAAATACAACCATTGCAATCCAATCTTTAAAACCAAATTCACATTTCTTATTACTTCTTTTCAAGTGAGTTCAGGTAAAAGTACCATTCACATAACCTATCAAAGGGGTATTTTTGTATATATAGTAGAGATAGAAAGTCTAGTTCTGTATTTTTTAAAATCAGTCTCACTTCCCACAGAGGGTTTGTTACTCTGTTACCAACTTGGCTGAACTGATATATTCATCAGTTATGACAGATCAAATTCAGGAAAAGGGCAATAAAATCAGTAGAGCATTTATGGGGTTTTCATACAATTTTTTGTCTTCATAAATCAAAATAATTACTACAGATATAAAACCTTTTTTTTTAAATCTGTCTGGCAGCACAAAATAATGTTTTTATTAATTTTTGTTATGTCTTGTGGATTTTATCAGCTCCTTCCATTTTGCTCCGTTTAACCATATAGGATAAAACCTACCTACATAATAGCTACAGCATTTTGAATTTAGTATTTAATTCCATGCAATTAAAATGCTTAAAAAGGTGTCCTCTCTACATTTGTAGGGATTAAAAAAACCAAAAAACTTTGGAAAAGGAGGATAAACAATCCCATAAGATGGGGTTTGCTAGCAAAGTACTCTGCAATATACCACACACATAGAATATACCTACTTTTGCAAACTGAAGGAATGTCCATTATCAAAACACAGGCAAAAAAAAAATTTATCATCTCACTTCATTCACTTGTAGATAAAATAATTGAACATTTTACCAAGAGAAAAGGATGGGGGGGGGGGGATTCAAATCTTTCTAATAACTTAAATGTTTATGAAAATTATTAACCTCCAAAAATTTCAAGTGAGCAAGCTGAACAAAATCCTTCCAAAATGACGCAATTCTTACCTACCTTGTCTTTCTTATCTTGCCTGGCATATGGAAAACATGGAATTACAGCAGTCACTCTGGAGGATGATGCAATCTTGCAAGCATTGATCATGATGAGTAGTTCCATTAAGTTGTCATTTATTTCTCCACAGCCACTCTGGATAATATACACATCTTCCCCTCTCACACTTTCACCAATCTCTACACTGAAAGAGTAGAAGATGATCATTTCAACACTTGAATTACTGGAAAAGTATTACTAAAAGATTAAAAAAAAAAAGAAATCCAGTTATGTTTTAACAAACTACTTTAAGTTTTCTGTAAACTTCCCATTTAGAGCAGGATTTTTTTACAGGGATTTCGATAACGGCCTCCTTGACACAAAGTCCATTTCAATATAAGCCAGTCTAAAATTTACTTTAGCCTCAATATAGTCTTCATCAGGTCAGCACCAACCAACACGTAATTACAGCTATAAAATCTACACCATGATGTTCAAGTAAAGTGTTTTTCAAAGACAAAAAACTTACAGAAAAGCTAAGAAGGCTGCTAATCAACAGCTTCCCATGGCTCAACTCACATGTTGTGTCAGTTGTTCTATTTGCTCTAACAGTGCTTACATGCTTTGGTTCCTTATGAAAGTATCTAAGTTTTTTAGTTCTTCCACAGATTTCAAGACAAATTCTGAGACCAACCACTGCTCACACCACAGAAGTCAAAAATGAAATACAGCTTAAAAACAAACAGGAAAAATAAAACAAAACTGGTGAATGTGTATTCTTTCTCAATTCTAGGTCCAAGCAAAAGACATCTAGTGCTGAACCACACTAACTTTTCACACCTGTTATTCCAAAATTTACATATAAACACAGCAGAATAACCTTCATTTTCCCTGAATCCATGCACAATGTACACAAAACATACAGACTTCCTAAATAATTAAGTGATCAGACCTTGCAAACCCATGCTCTACTATGTTAGTCTCAGTTTTTAAATGCTAGAATATACTGAACCCTTATTTAAAAGGTTGCATCTTTACCCAAGACACAAATAAGAAGAAGTTTCTGACTGGAAACCATCCAAATGTCCCAGATGTGGGTAGAATAATTTCTCTGATGGGTCCTTCAATGCTGAGGCTTATTTTAGTCAGAGTCCTAACAAGTTTTGTTTATCAGCTCTCAGAGTCCTGTGTAAGACCCATGAGCTTTCCACAGAAAGGAATTTACTGCTTTTCAACATCTTAGTGATAAGCACACATTTGATTTATCACCATCAAGATAGTTGAGTACATGCTCTCAGCTCCCCTATTTGAGTTCTCTGCAGTCCCAAACAAGCTATATGAAGATCCTGTCTTAATTTTATTCCTTAACTGAGTACATTTTTTGCCTAAGAATGTTACTAGGATTTCTTAAGGTCAAAAGAAAGCAAACCAGCAAACAAACACCAGGTCTCTGGAAGAGGTGGTCAGGTGCAGAATCATCTGCAGATGTGTCAGGAAACCTTTTAGAGGCTTTCATCATTCCACAAAGACACAATTTTTTAGTCACAAAACTGTTACTTCCCTCTCTAAGTTTTTGATCAATGGAATGAGGCCATTCAGAGAAAACTGTTTTGATCAAAATATTTTCTTAGTTTGTGTCCCTTTTTGGAGCTGAAAAAGTTTTGGTCAACATAACTTTTTTTCAGCAAGATAGTAAGTGTGATACATGATTGGAAAAACTAGCCAGGCTTAAGTAGAAGCCCTTCTGAACACAAATCCAGCTCCACGTGAAGAATCTACTCACTAGCTTACGGATGTGGCCTCAATCATTATTATACCTTCATGGTTATCAAGAGGGCTTTAAAAAATTCTAATTGCACCCTGACTCAGCAATTAGACCTGCTTTATAGTGAGTGTTGTCTCATACCTCACCTTTGGAATATGTCCAAAGAAAAATTATTTTATTACTTAGGAAAAAAAAAGGAATGGCTAATTTAACAGTGTAACATTAAATACTAGGAGAAAAAATGGCTGAGTGACAAAAGTACATGATCTTAATGTTCACTATATACTGTAAGACACTGAATTAAAACACTCGGAATTGTTTTACTCTTTTTAAAAACTGCCACTTCTATGCACATCACTAAAAAATAACAATTTTCAGAAGGTCAAGGAATATACTTTCAGATAAATGTAGGTCTGGTTAATATAGTGGACCTGAAAAGATGATTTTTCCATTGTCATTAATTGTATTTTTTTCCAATGATCTTGGGCTACCAATAAACATCATCTTGTAAACAACTTAGGAAAAAAACATGCTACTTCCTTCTCTCTTAGTGCATTTGGAAAAAAAAATGTAGCTATGTTTTTAAGGCTAGAATGACATACTTATTTGTCACACAGAAATGTGAGTAGTCACATTTCCCAGTCAAGAAGAGAGAGCTGTGCAACAGATCAGTATCTCATATCATCTACCTTCTCAAAGATTGGTATTGAGAGGAATTGTGTAGACTCCACCAACAGATACACACACAGCTGCCGATTTTACCTTCCCCAAGCCAGACAGTAAGAGATAACCAGTTACTGTGTTGCATCAGTTCCATCAGATACAGCCTGTACTAACCACATTGGTGGGGGTTTGGGTGGTGTTTTGTTTATTTTACTGGGGTGTCGGGGGGCAGGGAATTGGCAATTTGGGCTTGTTTTGTTTTTTTTTTGCCCCGTCCCTTTTTTTTAATAAAACCATAAAATTATGGTTTTTTAACATATTCAGGCAACCAATAAGAGACTATAAATTATAGAATCAGGTATTTGAATGTTGTATCTCAAATACCTATTAACTAAGCTAACAGCAGTCAAACTTTGTGACAGTTATCTTATTAATGCTACTACTAAATTCCCCCATCTATATGATGACCTTATTAACTGTTTGCGAGGTTATTTAAACAATTTCACATAGTCAGGACACAGAGGAAGGACACAAGAACAAGCTTTTGCCTCAAGATTGCAAGCTCTGTTTGTTTTATGCAATTTAATCAAATTCAGCTATTTGGTAACAGTTTAAATAAATTTCTGTTCAAGAAGAGTCAACAGAACCTGTACATTAAAAGCCCTGGAACCACACAACTGTGTAGAAAGGGGAAATTTACAGAAATCAATAGCCCACAAAAGTAATTAACTCTGAGCCAGTTGCTTGGCATCCAGAAGCACAAGGTTCTAGCTGGGAAAGATACACGTAAGACAGGACATGATGAATACCAAGTTTAAGTATCTGCATTCAACTTGCAAACGCTGATTTGAGAGTTCAATTTAATAAGTAGAAATTTCGACAGACTAATAACCATGCATTAAGGATACAGCATAAAGCCCACTTAGGTTACAAACATATTTCAATGGCTGAAGCACAATTAAGCAGAAACCAGAATCAGTAGTAACAGCAGACTGAGCTCCTTTTGAACTAGATTTATAGTGCAGTCCCAACTGAACTTAGTGATGGGAATTACAAATTTGTACATCCTAACTAAAAACCAAACAGCTGTGGGGAAGTAGTGGAGTAAGTATGTAGAGCCAGACTACAATGGTAAATAATGTAAATACATAACTAGGATGTTCAAATCATACACTTACAACGGCTCTATGTATTTTTAAAAATAATGACAGCAGATTAAGTTTCTAGCCATGCTTACAAAAAGTAAGATTTCTCAAGCAAATTAGAAGCTAATAAAGTAGATGTGTACTTCAGGCCCTTTCAATACCCAGAGAAGAGGCCAGAAATGAAGGTCTAGAGTCCTCATACAGTGTGCCAATGAATCAATATCTCAATAGTGATCAAACAAATCCACATGCTGAGTTTGCAATTCACTGAAACCTGGCCAATGGCAAGCACTGAGCAGCAGGGTGTGTTTGACCTCTTACCTTTGGGAACGCATTTCGCAGAGTAAAGTCTTTCGATGCAAGAGTTCCAACTTACTGGGCAAATATTTCAACTGATGTGATGTTATATAACAAAGTGGGTACCAGAAAAGCCCAAAACAACAAAGAAACAATAAAAATGCCAGAGTTGGTTTTAGGTCTATAGGGATCCCATATCTCCTGGCATCCATGGTCTCCCCTCAACTCTAGGCTCTTGCACTTTGATTAACAGCTCCAAGACAAACTCCCTGCTGTATCTCCATTAACAACTGCCCAGTTCTAATGCAGAGCACTGGTATGGTAAACACCAGAAGATAGGAAATATTTTGTTACCCTCCACTCTGGCACACAGCCTGCCACCACAAGAGGAAAACATCTTTTCTTGAGCAAGTTCTGGGTTTAGCCACATTCAGTCCAAGAACTACCCTCGAAAATTTGGAAACAAATGTCTAACAAGCCTGAACATGTGCAAAAACTCTTCAAAGGCTCAGTACCAAACTCTGCAGCTAAGGACACATGGGATTTTCAGGCATTATTCACGCATATCGGAGGTCTTTTTTTGGCTTTTTTTTTGGGGGGGGGGGGGAGGTAGGTGGTGTTGTGGGGGGGGGGGTTGGTTTAGTTTCTGTTTGGGTTTTTTGTTTTGTTTTAATTTCAAATATGTAGCATCTACACAAAGATGAAGGTGCACAGTATATGGCAAGGTCAAAAAAGTGAAAGTCTCAAACCAAAACTTTAAAGGATTTGAGGCCTTTTCCGATTCAGAGAAATGAACAATTCAATAAATGGCCATATTTGCTGCATCTTCAATTCCCTATACAAACAAAACACTGTGCTGTTGTTGCTTTAACACATACAGTGTGCAGTCCAGAACCGATTTTTACCTTATTCAACCAAGCTGGTAAAATCTGTTTCTCCAGCCTCCTCTTGCTCATGACAGCGCAAGCAAGCTGGGAGAGAGGGAAACAGCTGCCCCCATTGACAGAGGCAGACCACAGCCGGCCCAGCTGGAAATCACCTGCTCAGCAGCTGGGCAGTATGAAGAAACACTTCACATCCCAGCGTGTCCCTAATCCCTACTGCCTTCAGCTGTTCTAGCAGCAGTTTATGACCTGAGCTTGCTCATTCCATGATTAGGGATCTGCAAACACCATAACCATCTACTCAGTGAGGGTGATACAGCTCATGGCTCCACATCAGCTGAACCCAAAGGAACCAGATTACATGAGATGTAGTGAGGTCATGTCTCGTTTGAGACAACTGCAGTACAAGAATTGAAGGATGCTGATGGGCAGAAGAAGGAAGACTTAAAGCCAAGTGACAAATCGTACGTCCCTAAGATATAAGTTTCCAGGTTTGCTCTTGATTTTTTCAATTGTTTACTTCATGGAATAAACTGGTTTCATTACTCCACTTTGTGTGAAATTGAGACTCAAACCCATCCTTGAATGAATTCTCCAGGGAAACATCAGCTACTTTTTCCAAACTTCCAGGATCAAATATCAGCCCATGACATCCAATTTAGTTCATTTACTCACAAGAAAACGGTTCTTATATCAACAGCACAGTTTTCCCCATACAGCAGACAATGTCCCTTTGTAGTCATTCCACATTTCCTTCTGTAAAAGCTAAATGACATACGCTTTAAGTTGGTGTTTCTGAAACAACCCAGCTTCAGCAGCTGAATAAGGCTGAATAAGGTAGGAAGCCTTCAAATTCACATGTGCCAGGCAGGACTTCAATTCCCTTCCTCTTGAATCAAGAAAATCTACAACTCACTTCAGCCAGTGAAACTGACAGCAAGAAGCCAGGAACCTCACAGGAATGGGTGGGAGCACTAACTTCTTTCACCAGGAAAGATGGGTGCAAAAGAATGCCATCTATGAGTAATTTCTCCATTTTGAGAATTAGAAGTATTTCAAGGGCAGAATTAAAATAAATAGTCTTTAGAGAAGGAAGAATACCCTATCCTGTATGAAAATAAATTTATTTACAAAGCAATAAATTTAATCATATTTTTTCAATTGACTCACCAAAAATATCTGCACTGGGGTTTAATTGTATGGCAACTCTAATTAAATGCTACCTCAGCGTATTAGAAGACAATTTTGCAAAAAGCTTCAGCATGTTTAATATCTGCATGCATCTGTTACGTGGCAGTCAAACAGAGTTTCATGATGCTGAGGCTACATCAGTCCTATTTAAGGACTTCCATTCCTTTCTTCTTCCTCCAGCCTCAAAACCCTGCTGATGACAGTTGGCTGGTGGGGTTTGAAGAAGATAAACTGAATAAGCCCCCACTGCAGCCCTTATCATTTTGCCAGATAAAGAAGAAGGTGGTGCCACCCAAGCTCTTACCATGACACTGTGGCTGGCACTTAACTGACACACAAGTTATGAATAATAACAGAGTTATCATCCACAACCAGATGATATTAAGGAGCTCTCGTGCTGCATTTGATAGGGTTGCTTGACATTAGTAGCCAGCTGAAGGAAAGCATTTCCATACTGTTTAATGGGAAGGAGGAAAAAAATGGGGCGGTGATTGAGTCTGTCATCAATTTCCCCCACTTTCTCAGCACATACATTACATCTACCAGCTACAGAACCCGAAAGAATATTGATTGCCTAAATCAGAAGAGGACTGTGATATTATTTCTAGATACACCAGTCTCAGTACAGATAAAAATGAGAAATAGAGTGTTTCCCATTTTAAATGTTCTGGAGCTGGAAGCATACTGGCACTGGCTATTTAGCCACAGTGCTTGTCAGTGGTGGTCCTGTCCCTGGCTAACCTCAGCATCAGTTTCTCAAACCCACTTACAACTGCTGAGAACTGGGACTGAAACCTAAAGCCTGTTTGACTTGAAATATAATGCAAAATATATAATAACTCTTCCCTCCACTCTGTTCTGCAAGCCAGACTAATTACAACTCTCAAGTAGAAGGCTTCCAGCTAGGACCTTTTGCAAGGATTTAAGCCTGGGGCCACACACAGTTATCAATTTATGCATCATTTGTATATAAGAGAATGGAGCAAACAGCAGAACAGAGTTTTGAACAAAAGGTAAATCTTCTCTGCAACTTGCTAACTTAACAGATCTAACAAAGCAAGAGTTTGTTGACCCTCAGGCCCAGGCTTATCTGTTTGCATGGGGGTTTGCTGGAGTGCCACTGGAAAGTTTAAGGCTTTTTGAGCTTTTTAACTATCAGGTTTTAGTATTCTGCAATACTGCAAGTGTATTTCATAATGCCAATACACTTGTTTATAAATTTAAAAATGCAACAAAAATAAAGAAAAAAAGGACTATGCTGGATTCACTTTATATAGGAAGAAATCGTCTTTTGCTTACATACACAATTTTACAGTATAGACAGACTGAAAATCCAGATGCCTCAGGAAAGAACCCCTCTGCATAAGTATCAGCTTTACCCGTAGTTTAATCTCAAATACATTGTTGAGGAATTAAGAACGTTAGTCTGGAAAACTGGAAATTCAACATCCTGAAGTACGTTGCTAAGAATATTGAAAAAATTACCCACTTGAAATATTATATGGTGGATACAACTTTACTTCCTGAAAGGGAAACAAGAACTACAGATCGGATTCTTAAAAGAAGGAAGTTGTAAAGCAAACAAAAAAACCCAAACAAAACCCAAACACTTAAAGATTTAAAATATTAATGCATTTTAGTTCAGAGAATAAAAGAAATAAAAAAGATAGCGTCAGCTTTCCAGTGTTGCAACAGAAGCAACCAGAAATAATGTTCCTAATAAATACATTCCTCATATCTGTACCACACTACATTGCTACTTGCCTAAAAAAATAAACTGGCACTACTAGATTAGCCAAACCACTGACATACTGCAGTCACCACTACCTTCCTTTTTAATGGCAGAGAGAATATTCCACACCTGGAAAAATAGGTGGAATGACAGTCTTCAGATTATTGTATCCTGAAGCCCAGAATTTAATTAACTTATCTTGTAAAATAAATATGCAAACTGTGGAGATAAATTTCTACCTTGGATGAAATCTTAATTTATTTCTGCTGTTTGCTATGTTTCAAGCACAGATTAAGATAAGTGTCTCTGGAGAACAAACATTAAAAAAAAATTCGACAAGTTAGCAGGAAAGCCATGCAACCAAATACACAAGTTAAGTTTTATCATGCAGAAAAGAGATCAAAGAGCAATAAAGTGAGTATGGGGCTGGAAAGAACTGAGAGAAGATTTAAGCTTTCATTTAATCAGGAATGAATAGAAGAGTTAGAGTGTGCAAACATTAGATTGCATAAACACCAATGGAAGAGGGTTTATAGTAATGCCAGTGAGCATGACTAGAACAAGAGCAACTGCACTGAGAATGCAAAAATGTAGACAGAAGAGAAGGACAAGCTTTGTGAGGGCAATTTTAGAATACATCATGTTAATCTTTCAAAGGAAGCAATGAAAACACGCTTTTTCAGGAGATTCAGAACAAGAACAGATAAAAATAAACATACAAGAAGCTCAAAGACTAGCCAGCTACTTAGAGCAGGAACTTGTTTCAGAATCAGCTGGCAGCCTAGACTCAAACACACCTATATAGAGAAGCAATTGCAGTCTTACCAGCTCATGGGACGAACATACCACTGTCACTTAAATTTAAAATTCTTCATTAATATTGAGCAAATCAAATAGGTGAGTCGGTAAGCTAAGATGACACAATAGTAAAGAGAGCCAATATTGATAGAAAAAGCATTATCAGGCACATTCTCAGACTTCAGGTGAGCAAGCTGTCTGTCCTCATGGTTTCACACAGGATTTTTTGCACTGTTACCAAAGTCACTTTCTGTGTTTGGCTGGCCAGGAACCTGGTATGAGTGCACTTTGCGGAGTAAGCCAAGGCCATCATAACAACTTGTATCGCTCTCATGCACAACCATGTCTTGGACTACAGAGTGGAGCCCTACAGGAGCTGTAGCTCATCCACCACACACACACCTGGCTGCTAATGTAAAATAAAGACCAATTGCAACAAATTCTGCAAGTGTGGTTTGACCTAGGCCTTTTTTTAAATGTCTAATCCAGCACCACCATCCTGTTCTTGTATCTGCCTGTAAGTAGGTCTGTATGCAGAACTACTTACAAAACTACATGGCATACTGTAGTTTATAAAACCAAGATTATTTTTATATCTTTAGGTAGATAAAGCTGATCAACTGCACAGTTAATTATCTGCGAGCGATGGGACGCACCCGACGTCGCAGACGGGCTGCCTGTGCAAACTCCATTCCCACCCCACAGGAGGGAGGATGCTCTTCACCGGGCCAGGGCCGTGCCAGCCCTCCTCTGGCCAAGGAGCTCCCGACGGGAGCGCGCCCGAGCTGGGCCGGCACAAGCCAGCCGGGACACCTCCGGTGGGTGCTCGTGCTCCGAGGAGGGAGGAAGGGAGAAGGAGACAGCCAGGAAGGAGTGCCGGGCAGGACACACCGGACCACGCCGTGCCCCCGCGGCTGCACCTGCACCGAGCCATCCATACGCGGGTCCCGCACCAGCTCAGCCGCCCTGGCAGGACCCGCCGCCTGCCCGGGGTGACAGCGGGGCGAGTGACACCGGAGCGGGACCCGCCGCCAGCCCGGCGTAACAGCGGGGCGAGTGACACCGGAGCGGGACCCGCCGCCAGCCCGGCGTAACAGCGGGGCAAGTGACACCGGAGCGGGACCCGCCGCCTGCCCGGGGTGACAGCGGGGCGAGTGACACCGGAGCGGGACCTGCCGCCTGCCCGGGGTGACAGCGGGGCAAGTGACACCGGAGCGGGACCCGCCGCCGGCCCGGAGTGACAGCGGGGCAAGTGACACCGGAGCGGGACCCGCCGCCTGCCCGGGGTGACAGCGGGGCGGGTGACACCGGAGCGGGACCCGCCGCCAGCCCGGAGTGACAGCGGGGCGGGACCCGGCGCTGCAGCCGCCCGGGCGCGGGGGTGTGTCCGGGGTGCGCCCGTGACGCCAGCGGGGCGTGAGAGCGGAACACGCGGCGGCGGCCGGGGCAGCGGCACGCACCTGGTCTCCTGGTTGCTGAACTTCTTGGTGACCACCTTGCCCAGCTCCAGCCCGAGCCGGTCCGCCACCCGCTGGGACAGGTCGTGGTGGGAGCTGCCGCTGAACAGCACGATGTTCGGCATGGCGGGGGCGGGCGGGCGAGCTCGCGGCTGCGGCGAGAGCGGCAGAGGAGCGCGGGGAGCGCCGTGCGGGGTCAAATAGCTGCGGTGCGGGCCCGCCCCCGCCCCGCCGCCAGCAGCGGGAGGGACCGGGGCGGGGCGAGGCGAGCCGGGGGCGCCGCGGGGCACAGGTATGGCCCGCAGCCCTTCGCGGCCACGGGGCGGCGGTCGGGGTGGGGGGGGCTGCCACCGCCTCCTCCTCCGCCACCGCCTCCTCCTCCCCGTCCCGAGCCCGGTGCAGTCCGTGGCCCCTCCAGCGTTCCGCCGCGCCGTACCGCGGGCGGGCAAAGCTCTGCCCGCGCGTCTCTCCCGCGCTTGGAGAGAGGCACGAACGGAAGATCCTCACAGGCATCCTCGGCTGCCTATGGGATATGTGGTTCAGGTGACACCGGCACTTAAAAAAGCAGTTGCCGAATACAGCTGTAGCTGTAACGTGAAGTTAGATAGGTATCTAAATAGTTTTACTTACCAGAGCTGTCCTTAAATAACCCGTGACCGATTCTCTATAAGCACTACGCATTTTCCATTAGCATGGTTTTCTCGATTGTTGCTTAGAAATAGGCTCATGAGCAAAGTGCTGTCTGAGAACTGACAAAGACAAAAAGGTCTTAGCTTTCAGGTAGAGCTGTTTTAACTTATATGTATACGAATAAATAGATTGCATTGGACAAATAACTTCAAAACCACCTCAATTTTCCTGCTTTAAGCAAGCTTTTGCTTCGAGGAGCAGAGTCTTGAACACATGGTTATTAATGTTCTAGCCATAGGATAATTCATGACTAAATAAACCCCATTGGTGCATAGTAAATTTTTCAACTGAACCTGAATTCCAGTAAGGAACTTCCTCAAAAAAACCCCCAAAAACAAAACAACAAAAAAAAAAAAAAAAACCACCAAAAAAAAACAAACCCCAAACCAAATTGAATGTTTTAGTCAATAACTGGGTAATAAATGTTTTGGGTTGGGGATTTGGGGGTTAATAGATTGGGTTGCTATCATTCCCGTTCTTCGGCAGTCCAGATGCTTGCACAAATTATAGACGTTTCTTGCTAGGTATCTCATCAATTAATCGGAGGGAATTTAAATAGGGAGTGCAGCTTATGGACAAGAATGGGAAAAATAAGTGTTGTGACTTACCACAGCATAACTCCAGAATCCATTCTGGTATTTGATACATTGCCAATACCTCAGCATAGAAAGACTTGTTTTTGGCCCACTCACCCACTTGCCCTCTTTGTATTTTCTCTTTACACAATGAAAAAGAAATGTGTTTAACTGTCAGCACCGTTGGCTCATAAAGCACCTCGAAGTCAAACTTGTGATTCTTCCAGTTCATATATCTTCTTCAAAGACTAATGTTGTCGGCTACATTTTATTCTGAGTTACTTGCAATTCCAAATTTTGCCCACTGTCCTGATTTTGTTGTGATTTTTAGTATTGGTAAGTCTAAAATCTTTAGACTCTGTGACAGGACATCACAGCTGCCATTAAGACTGCAGGTTTCAAATCTGTGAAAAAGAAAATTTGCTGATACAACCTCAGGTTTATCAGAACTAAAAGCATTGCTAGACAGAAAAGGGCAATTCAAAATAACATAATAAAGGAAAACCATACTTCACTGTTCACTCAATAACACCAGAATTTTGAAATGGTCTGCAGGACCAGAAAAAAAAGACAAGAAAACAACTTTGACTGCCAATAGTTTTTTTAAATATGTTTGGCAGTACTGAACCTTACAATGAAATTGGTGATTGTCTTGACCTACTGTTTTTTCCCTAATGCATCCTGTTAAACCTCTTGTCCTCATAATTATTATATATTCCTTTATTTGCTGGCATAGCAGGATATCCAGACCTTTCTTTTCAGCCCATTAAGACTTTTGTGCCCAACAGCTAGTTAGTGTTTATCCAGTAGCTACAATATAGAAACTGCAGTAATTAAAACTAGTCAGGGAGGTTGTCATGCAAAAGAAATAATGGTGATTGACATGCTAAGTGTGGTTGTCTTTCCTTTGGTTGTCATAGACTAAAATAGCAGACCAGAATTGAAGTTAGTGCCATTCTCACTTGAAGCTTTCTACTTTTCTAAAGAAAATTTTAAAAACCCACTCTTTTGATTAAATGAGAACAATAAGGGAAGCACCTGCCTAACAGCAGAAAGTAAAACTCTCAACAGGAAATTGCTCTCTTCCTTTTATCATCACATTGTGGTTAGAAACAGTCTTGCCTGATGTAGGCTGTAATAATCAGCAAAGAACAAGAAAATGCTGTTTTCTGGTAAGTAGCTGTCACTAAGTATTGGTCAGTTTAGCCAGAACAAAGACTGAAACAACTACGAGTCAGCTGGACCTGAGAAAGCATATGTAAAGCTGCTACAACAGGAAGCACTTCCAGCAAAGGTATGAGAGACAAGGAAAAATAAGAGACTTATAAATATCAGAAGCAGAATTTAGAGAGACTCTGATTTACATAAAACTGAAAAATTTTTACCCATCTTGATTTCTTTGCACTGCAGTTTTGCAAATCTTAGCATACAACTCACTTTATGATTCTCCTTACAGTTCCCATACTAAAAATTGTTACACCCTGAAAAAAGTCAAAGTAACTCAGGGCTTTAGAAGTTTTTGTATCACAATGCCTTCTGACTGTTTGGTGAGGGTTTTTTGTTTGTTCATCTTTTTTCCCTTCCAATTATAAAATATCTTTATGGGAGAATATCTGTTGGGGAAAAAAACCCCAGACTTTTAAGAGAACTGACAAAATCCCTGTTGAATCTCTGGAAATACGATCTGAATATCAAGTTATTTCATTCCTTCCTTTACTGACGTAATTTGCTAGAGTCCATTGACCAATTTCTGTCCTCAGTTACATCATTTAGTTGTCAAGTGTTAGCAAATCATGGCTCTGGTCTTGAAACAGTTGATCGTGGAAAATCTGAGATTTAGATAAACAGTTGCAGCCTATTTTTTTTGTGTGTATTTTTAACTGTTAGTGTACTTTTTTGTCATGATCTCAAGATTTTCTCAGAATCTCCCTTAAAAACCAAAAAAGCAGCTAATATTTGCTTCTAATCACTTGTCTCCACAGGCTTTGGCTTGAAGAATAAACAGCAAATATTAGAGGCCTTGATATGGAAGAGCAGCAGCTGACAGCATTACAGTCACATCTGTCCAAACCTATTATCTCTGCATTTTGAGACCTGTGATTCTATTGTTTTCAAGTGCTGATCTGGTTCTTCCAAAGCTTGTTCTATCCTGCAAGTATAAAAACATAAAAAGTTGTTAAATGAGTAATCCTACTGAGAAAGCATAAAGTTTTGTCATAAAACCCCTAGAGTTGTTCCTATCACTCAATAACTTAGCATTTTTTTTCATGGTTTTGGCCACCCACAGCTTCCAAATTCCCCCCAATGTTCCCAACTTCCACATAGCTCCAGTAATCTCCCTCCAAGCTTCCAAATCCCCAGTGCTTCCTGGCTTTGCTCTATGGCTTCCCATGATCATTTCTAATGTTACCTCTGGATATTTTCTGAATACTGAATATTTCAGTTGCTGCTTCTGTTTCAGATCCACAGCTCTGTGATGTCCTATTCAGCTGCTATTGAAATCTCTTTGATCACTTAGCTCCACTTTTCTTTGTCAGCAGATACGACTCCTACTGTCTCACTGACTTTATTCTGTAAAACAGTTCATTGTCCTTCTCACATTTATTCTGAAGGAAGATGCTAAGTCAAACTCATTTCACAAATTTCTCCTAGTGTGCATAATAAGACACCTTTCTTGACTCTAATCATCCTCTAACAAATGCATCTTGTACAATGGAGTGCATCATGAACAATGGAGAGGAAAAAAAGAATTTTCAAACTGCGGGTAATGTAAATTTAACTGTTCACTGCATGCTTCGTTATCTGGACATTTTCACATCAATGGTCTAGATTGTTTTTAGCCCCCTACCTATCTACACAGTGATGTTTTCTGCTTCTCTAACAGATTCTCTCTTAAACTGCCTTTAATTGAGCAACAGAAAATTGTCTTTTGGTGCTGAGAAAACTCATCATTATTTTTCCAATCTGATCTTTGGTGGATGTGTTTCAACTGCAGTAAGTAATAATTTCATTATTCTTGTAGCTAGGACAGGTTACAAAACTTATGTATATATGTCAGCTCATAATGCTGCAGTTCTCCCAGGGAGCTTACAAAGTACCTTTCAGGATTCTTATGTCTAAAAAGGTACTATCTGAAATCTGTAGTTTGTCCTGAGCATAATTTTTTTGCCACATAACCGTAGGTAAAATGGTCAACTGAAAGTATTTTTGTAGGTAGTGTAGGTATTGTTATCGTTTTGTCCTAGCAGTTTAGACTAGGATCCTTCCATTAGGGTTTCCTGGTGAATCATGAAACATTTTAATTTTTGCAGAGATTTAGTTCCTACTACTAGATAATTTCTCAACTTTTTCTATGAAAACAATCATATGCTGGGGTTTTTTTTTCCCAAGTGTTTACTTCCAGTTTCTGTAATGTCTCTCTAAGATTCCTTTTCACTGGTCTTGTTTTCCTTTCTTCTATGATTTTGCTCACTTGAACTACAAAGTAGCTCATAATCTTCATCCTTGAATGATGCATCTCTAACCTAGTACCAGGGCTTTTACCTCTGACTGGCCCAGTTAGTCAACCACCAGTCTTCTACTTCTGTTACCACATGCCTGAGTAAATAAAGGCAAGACAGCAGGCTGATCTTGGAATTAAATATTTCTTTGTAATTCTATATATAAACAGATTGCAGTTGATTTGCAGAACACAAGCTCTAGGGATTGCATTATTGGAGAAAGAATCATATCAGTGCCAAGGTAGGGTGGAAGGATAGAGGAGATTGTTACATATCATCCATTCAGGTGTCAGAGGCAAAAGACCGAGACTCTTCAGAAGACTCTTTTCTACCCCTTTAAAAATAGCCTAGTTCAAGATAAAAGATAAAAGATTTCCATTTCTTTTGTAAGACTGAAGCTTGTGCATTCTGCTTCAGGCTAATTTAGAAAATTTTAGTTTGTCTTTTATGCATCTTGATTCTAAGTCTAGGCAGCCACAGGACTCCAGCTTAGCCTGCAAGCCTGTTTGCTTGTTCTTTAATATTCTACTAAATGAACACATCACCATGCTGTGTCTCATTTCTGTCAAATCACATTTTCCAAAGGAAAACCATTCTGCATGGACATTTTTGACTGGAAAAAGATAAGGAAAGAGAAGCAGACAAGAGAAGAAAGGAGATCACAATCTGAGACTGCACTCTTTCCTATCATTCTTGCACAACCACAGGCACCTCTTTTTGACTCTAGTCAGAGGTGGAATGTCAGGTATCTCTCTCTCAGATTTGTTCTGACCCGGTATGGCCTTTCTGATGTTTTATCCCTGTGTTCTGACAGCATAAAAATCCAGACTGCCAAGCCAAACTAAAGAAAAGTCTCCATGAAAGTAGACAGCCCTTGGTCTATTTTGAAAGTCACAGGGTAGACTTCTGTGTTCTCTGTGATGCTCATTCTCTAGCTTTGAGTAAAACTTGCCTTGGGAAGTTTATAGGAATTGTCTTGTGGTTTCTTTGGCTGTGGTTGTGCAGTGAGACTCAAGAAGACTTCCTTGCTTCCACATCTGAGTGAATATCCCATGTCAGGATAAGATACGCATGTGGACAATTATTTATGAACTACCTCTTGATAACAAAAACCAAGCACACCGAAAGGAAGAGATCTGAAGTACAACTATAGAAACAAAATAAGACTGAAAAAGAGCCCATCTATTAGAGTCAAAACTTCCTTTCCCCTTCATGTTTCCATACAATAATTCCTATTAAATGCTGCTAGTTACTTTAGAAATTGGCATAGAACCTTCATATAACAACAGACAAAAATATAAGAACATTAACAAAGTAAAACTGAATATCCCAAATCTGAAATTAAGTATCCCTACAACATTGCTACAAACATAAAGATAATAGATACACCAAACTCAAAATAAGCAATTTTCTTTGATATTTAAAAAAGTCTTCTGTTGAAGATTCTTTGAAGCTTTTAAAAATATTTTAGTGAAAAAAAAACCAAACCAGAAAACCTTTTGCCTATCTATATATTTTTTCTAATTTGTAGGTATTTGGAGATATTATTGAATTTAACAAAGGATTTGGCAAAGAGTGGAAAAATATTTTCCCGTCAATATTCTGAAGAAGGTTGAATCAACTCCACCGTAGTGTTATTATTTGTGACAGCTCTATAAGTTGTGTGTTTTATTCAGATCTGGTGTGAGAAATATTTTCTTCACTAGAAGTGACAGGCATGCAAATCAAGTTTCACTAACATGAGCATAACAAGTACCAAGAAATAAAAAATTGATGAAACATAACAACACTTGGTACCCCTAATTCACCATAAGTCACTCCATCTTCAAAATGCTTCCTCATGTTTCCTGCCTTCATATATAAATCCAACCAAATGCCTTACAGTCAAAACCAATTCTCAATCAACAAGGTCATGCAAAGATTTTAGATAATTTAGTATGTTAAAAAATCTACAGCCTTTACCAGAAAAAAGAAAAGAAAATGAGAGTTATAAATGGATGAAAAAAAGTATGTGAAAAAAGTGCACAAACCTGCTTCAAACTAGCCACATATAAATGTTGACTTCTATTATGAAGGTAAGCAGAGAGGAATAAATATTAAAGAAATGTAATATGACAGTGCCTACTTCCTTCTGAAATAATTTTAAAATAGTATTAAGTCCTCAGTAATTTTTTTCAACATAATGGTACAATAACAGATCCTAAAAATACTACATGGGTTTTGATTTCTGATCTTGTCTTGTATCCTGACTTTAAATTACTCGAGAAGTTCTGCCCCAATATTCTGTGAAGCATATCAGTGACTAAAATTACTCATAAATAAAATACATAATAGTGCATCCATTGAGGAACTTCATGATT
This sequence comes from Lycocorax pyrrhopterus obiensis, assembly GCA_014706295.1. Classification (NCBI taxonomy): domain Eukaryota; kingdom Metazoa; phylum Chordata; class Aves; order Passeriformes; family Paradisaeidae; genus Lycocorax; species Lycocorax pyrrhopterus. The sequence continues at coordinate 18,768,566 of JACSVZ010000001.1, forward strand.
TGGATGAAGATCATATCTTTGTATGTGTGTATACTTGTTGCCTTGAGTTTAAGAACCATTTTCATCAAATAATTCTCCAGGATCCTTGTATTATTTATATCAAAACAGGACTCTGTATTTTAAAATCTTCTTTCAAATATTTTAAATACTTTAAAAATCTTTACATATTCTAATTTTTCCTTCTCCAAGGCCTATAAGCTTTTTCCTGCTTTCTGCTCATTTTTATGGAACTATCTCACAAAGGAAAAGGAAAATAAGGTGCATATGTTTTTAAAAAGAAATAAATGAACAACCTCAAGCCATTTCTTGCCTTTGAAACAATCACAGTAACAAAAATCTCACTTGCTGTGAAAGAAACTGGGAGTCTGCCCTCCACTAATGGTTATGGTTGGTTAAAAGGTCCTTTTGCCTGGGAAAGGTATAGATGCATCCTGTTGACTAAGCAGCAGAAATGCAAGACAGTGGAAGTAGTGTTAAGGTTCATGCCAAGAAGTTATATCATCTTTGTGAAGCTCAAGAGATGAGATCCAGGCTTGGTTAACCACAAAAATCTGTGAAGTATTAATCAGGAGGAGGAGGGTTTTTTCAAATTTTCAGCTGAAGCCTACAGAATCTAATGATAGATGGAGTCATCAAATTTGTTCGAAAAGCAAATGTACACACTACAGCAATCTGATATACCAGTGAATAAAACATATCTAAGAATTTTCCTTTGCACCGAGGCAAAATAGTATGTAGTTAGATAAAATCACTTAGCTCCAAATCAGTGTCTGTGTGCAAACTACCTGTTGGTAATGACCTCCAGAATGATGACGAGCTGAACTGTCCCCAAGAAGTATTTGGGGAAAGCACTAGCTAGGAAGGCCAAGCTCACACCAGGGCACAGTTTAACAGTTTGTTAGCAAAAAGGATCATGCTCTAAAGGTCAGCAGTACCCCCAGGCATGCTGAAATCTCCTAGTACAGGCACAGTTATTCCAGGAAATTCTTCTGATAATGATTTCTCCCTTGCCCTGTCCCACTTCTAAACCTCTGTTTTCCCAACCATGCAAATTAGAAACTACAGGTGAAGTGGCTATTCTCAATTTGATTTGCACTAGAAAATGATTGAAAACATAAAGGTGAGAAGCAAGCCTGGTGACATTGAATGAGCAAAATTCATTATTGTGCGGAGAGGAAGGAGTCAAGGGATTAGAAGAAACATAAACCAAACTGTAACACACTGAAGGACCTGGCAGATGGAGTCTTCTGGAAACTGAATTTAAATGACAGAAGACTGCAAGGAAGGTAGCATTAACTGAAGAGGTTTATAAATTGAGAGAGAACAGCAAACCTCTCTGATACTAGACAGAAAGCAAAGATAAGAAATTGCTGTGGCTGTACTGAGAGTTTTGAAACAATGTGAGAATTAAGGAAAAATCAGGCAACGAACAAAGACATCTCTCCATCTGTATGAAGAAAATGATATTAGGGATTAACAAGGGGATAAAATTAAAAGGGTTAAAGGACATAACAGGGATTTAAATTAAATAATTTTAAAAACCAACCAATCAAACAAAACCCCCCATTTTCTTACCAAAGAAAGAAAACTCTTGGAGTTAATTCTGCTCTTAGCAAACTGATTTACCTCTGCCCTTGATTTCCTTGAGCGTTAACAGATACAGGCACTTCCAAAGATGCATTTCTGTTCAGTGTCACGACTGACAGTTCATTTTAATGGTTAAAACCTTCTGTTCTACCCAGAAAGAATAGAGTGTAGAGTAAAAAATTCAAATAGACAAATGTAAACATTCGTAGAAAGTGAAATGCTTTTGACAGAGTTTTCCACAGTATCCTATAACCAAAATGTGAGCTGTGTGCTACTGAGGTGGATGATAAGGTGGGTGTAATTTTGGTTTGCTCATCAGGCTCAAAGAGTTGTCGTCAACTGTACAAAGTTCAGCTGCCAGCTGGTTCCCTGCTGCATGCCTGAGAGATCCATACTGGAGCTAATACTGTTTATTTTGTTTAATAGCAACCTGAGCAATGGGGCAGAGGTGCACACTCAGGAAGTTCAAACTGGGGAGAGCGGTTGATAGGCTGGAGGGTAGGGGTGATATTCAGACAAACTTCAACAGGCTGTATAAATATGCCATCAGGAACCTCATGAAAACCTCAACAAAGGTAAATGGCCTGAACTGGGAGAGCAAAAAGCCCAGGCACCAGTATGTGCTGGGGACAGACCAGCTACAACACAGCTTTACAGAAGAGGACCTGGGGTTCCTGGTGGACAACACGTTGAATATGAACCAGGAATGTGCCCTTGGCAACCTGGGTTGCTCTAGCAAGGGTGTGACCAGCAAGCTAAGGCAAGTGTTTCCCTTTTGCTCTGCTCACCCCTTCTGGGGTGCTGTGCAGAGCTTTGAGCTCCCCAGTACAGGAAAGACACTGGTAGGCTGGAGTCCCTCTATCAGAGGGCCACCAGGATGGTCAGAGGGACAGCACCATGAAGGAAGATGAGAGGGCAAGAGAACTGGTTCAGCCTGAAGAAAAGACAGGGATATTGCTGCTGTCTCCAAACACCTTTCAGGGGTTATAGACATGGTGGAGCCAGACTCTTTCCAAAGAGATGCAATGGTAGGAGAAAAAGCAACGGATGCAGGCAGGTACAAGGGAATTCTGATTAGAAACAGGAAATCCTATTTTTCCATGGGGTGGTCTGACACTGAAACAGGTTGCCCAGAGAGGCTCTGAAATACTCATCCTTGGAGGCATTCAAAGCTCAACGAGACCCTGAGCAACTCAGTCTAATTTGATCTCCTTTGAATAGTCTTTGAAAGTCCCTTAAAATATCCCTAAAAACATGTATGATTCCATAATTACAAAAAAGTGCTGATTGATTTTGAAGGCAATCAAGAGTTGGATCTCCTACATATCTGAGACGAGCCATGCCTTTCCTTTCTCAGAAAATGTTTCCTCAGACATTTATTAACTTGCCTGCAGTAAAACCTATATTTTTTCCCCCAAGATTGAAGTAGATGTCACATCAAATCATAACACAAAAATAGGTGCTTCAAGGTGGTACAACCTTGATATTCCTGTCCTGACTCCTCCGTACCTGTCAAAACATAATGGAAACAAGAGTGAAGGCATAACAAGCCTAACATGTCCAAGGAGGCAAAATAACCTTTTCCAGCAGCCTGAAAATTAGAGGTCTTCATTGTCACCACTTGAAATAAATCTTAGCCTAAAACCAACCAGAGGAGTTTCTCTGCTTAAGAGAAACCTTTTTGCCACTGTTTTACACCTCATTAGAAATCTTTTACCCATTTCCAATAGTTCCAGTCACCTACACAACATGGAAGGGTCTCTGTGCTGAGGACTTAGTATTGGATCATTAATTTAGATTTTCTACTTAATTAATGTTCTGCATATAAGTACTTTGTCAGTGACAGGTGCTTCAGAATTACATTAGTTAGGGCAGAACAAAACTGCTGCTAGGGTGACTGTGTTTTCTGTAGGTATAAAAATTTTGAATTTTATCCAATGTTTGCAATCTCACAGTAAAACTATAGATAAACGGACTGATTTTTCTCTGTCTAGATCTAAGTACTTGTGTACAACAAAATTTAAGTTCTGCTATCAGGTCTTACACAGTTTCCGAACCTAGTTCTAAGGTGTCATTCTTTGTCCTGTTTTTAATGATCAGAACAAAAATAAACTATATATGGTTTTCTTCAGTGTAAGGTGACTTTATGCTTTTCAGTCCTAGTATTCTTATTGTTTGGTTCAAGCATTCTTGTAAAAGAGAACCTGACCGCTACATGGAATTTACGAGAAAATACATTGTTATTCCATGAAGAACAGCTCTGAGTAGGTTGGAAATGGGCACAGGTACAACTGAGCAACAGCAGACTCAGGCTTTCATTACCTTGGGAAGGTGGGGGCATTCTGATGGTTGCTCTGAAGATTTTTATATGTCCTTATAGTCCCAACTATAGTTCACTTTCACACTATGTGTGGCTTTTCATCCATTTTTCTTATTTCCCCTTCACATAGCCTGGTGCTCTGTGTTCTCCTCCAGGTCTGATCTCAGCTGCACGCATATCCCACCATTCCAGAAGCACTCCATAAGAGAGAAAGATGAGCAGGCTAAATCACAAATATGTGATTTTTTTTCCATTAAATAAACTACCACCTGATGTAATGCACTCGTAACATGTCCATTTTTCACAGTTTCAGAGCCAAATTCTTGATGGCAAGACCTATGGGGAAAGGCTGCTGTTCCCCCTTATTTATAAAAAAAAGGTTGTATATTATGGACACCATATAAGACACAGCTATCATGACCTGAATGTCATTATTTTCTTCTAGAGTAGCTATGGGATTTCATTCAAAAGGTTATGTAGCTAAGTTTCTTATAGCCCCCATTCTCTTGGAAAGAAAATCACATGGAACACTTCCACAAATGGACATGGAGAGAAAAATGATCTCATTAGGGAGAGGCCCCTATATTCTCAGGAGGAGGTAACATGCCTGTTTTCTTAGTGTTTCATCTGAGGTTGGTATGTGCCTTGCCTTTCCAAAGGAGGAATTGGTGCCTTGCCTTTCCAAAGGAGGAATCAGTCCCAGCTTTTTGTAGATCCTGAAGGAGTGGGAGACAACTACTATTACATAGCTTTATACACCTACTTGATTTTGTTCAATTTTATTTCCTTGAAATACAGAATAATCCTTAGGGTGCTGAAGCAGAATAAAATACTGTGCTGTTTTGCCCAGTCTCCTTAAAAGAAGGGGAAGATGATGCATCCCTTCCCTCCTTGCTTCTGTACAACCTGATAACTTTGCCTCCAGTCACCAGACCCACTCAGCAAAAGGGCACTGGGCAAAAAGTATGTAGAGATGTTGCCACTTGTCTCACTTCTATAAGAAATGAAGCATACAGAAAGCTGTGAGATGTGGGAGAGGATCTAGCAAAAAAGGAAGATAACTTTTGCTTCTACTTTTACCCTTTGCAAAAAACGTTCTAGTATTATTAAATGAATTAGGCATTCAAAAGCCTCTGGTATACATAAGAGCAAAATATTATTGCTTTTTTTTATTTTGCAGGTGGGCCTTATGTTTGTACCTGAAAGGCTGAGATGCAAAAATGTCAATCCAATTTTATTGCAGGAAGTAGCTTAATCTAGTTTGTTGTAAACATGGAGAAGTTCCTCAGTGGTTTTCCAAAGGCAGTTTCAGGTTCTGTATTGTTTTACCTATTTTTTATTTTATGCTAATATTTAAATTTTATTTTTATTTATATAATTACATTGCAGCCAGATTAGAATGGCCTAATTACTTTTTATCTCATTGTCATTCAAGGATGTTCTGGCACTGTAGTTTGTGATACTATAAAATAAGCAGGATGTAGGATTCACATGATAAAAGTCTGGATCATCACCAAGAGAATCCTTTTAGGCCCATTTCAAACCTACTGACTCGTTATTCTTCAAAGGTCATTTCAGATTCAAGTAGTACCCAGTTCACATCACATTTAACAAAATAAAAGCAATATTGAAGTAAATCAATTTACCCATGAAACCTGGTACAGAGACTGAGAAAGGAATGAAAAGAAAAAGGAAAGGAGAAGACACTCTTAAAATACATGAAGAGAAAAAGGGAAGCAAAAATGGAAAGAGATACACTGCTGAAACCTCCATGCCTAGGTTTCAAGAGAAAAAGGTAGACTATAATTCTCAAAAATTACTTGCAGACCACTTTCTTAGATCACAATATAGCAGAATGACTACATAAATAAGCCTTTCAAACTCGCCTGTATAATTTATCTTCTCCAGTCACTGAGAACCTAAAGGTTTCTGAGAGCTTAAAGGGATTGTTAAAACAAGCTTATTTATTGTAGCAAGTTAAAAATTAGCTACTTTGGGGCTCAAATTGCAAGATAAGCAGGAAAAAAGGAATGCAAATTTTACTATCATCCTTAAGTTTTTGAAAGGATTAGGTGAGACACAAACGGAGAATGCCCAGGGCTCCGCTGTGGGACTCAGGTCTCTCCTTGGAGGTAGCAATGTGCAGATAAAAGTCTAGCTTGATTCTCTCACAAGTATCCACATGTTTATTAATTTCAGATCCAAGTTGCAACCAAGCTCTGAGAACTAAGTTAGGTTATTCCCAGCTCTGTGATACTGCTTCTGAAGCCCTCTCGTGCCCTTATCTACACCCAGAATGTTTTCAGATGACAAAATGAGCCGTATGAACACTGGTAAAGTGAGAACATGGATATTCCAGAGTGCTAATTATTTAGCGTATTTTGCCTAAGGGACATACCCTATGGGACAGGATGGGGGCATAATACATGCAAACAGAACTAATTTATTTTGGAAATTAAATTATTGCCTGTGGTTGAAGGTGATATAATGGCCCATCCTCTACCCTAGAGAGGTATTCAAGTATGCAGTGTTAAAACTGCTGTGACAGGACTACTAGTGGGACACATAATGTGGTCATACCCAAAGTAGGTTCAAAATCATCAAACCCACAAGAAACAATGACACTGAATTCCACTTCATGATGTCTCTGACCACCAAATTACAAAATACAAGGAAAAGTCTGCTTACTTCACAGTCAGTGGTGCTTGGTTGTTGCTAAACCTGAACACTTTTCTTAGTAAAATTATTTAGAGAATTTGACCCTTATTCATAAATCGTTTTAAGATGGTGCTGGCAATTTACTACTTTTTGCAAATAGTGTCATACACACTGATGCATGCTTCTGCTTGTTTTTGCTGTTAGAGTAAAAAAAAAGGCATGTACACTTATTTGAATTTCAAAATAAGAAAACAAACCTTCACATCTCCACTGAGAAATGTAATTCTGATTTCCTCTAAGGACAAAAGTAGGGGGGGAGGGGGATAGGGGAGGGGGAAGATGTAGTCTGTTTTGCTCTTTCTTTGCTGTAGTTTGGTTGTGGGAGTGTTTTGGTTGGTTGGTTGATTGGTTGGTTGGTTGGTTGGTTTGTTGGTTGGTTGGTTGGATTTTTGTGGGGTTTTTTGGTTTGGTTGTTTGTTTGGGTTTTTTTTAATGTAATTCTGGCCATAAATACAGCAAAGGAAAAAAAACCAAAAAGAACCAGAATCTCAGAAAGGAGAGGATGTGTACTTTCAAAGGTCAGAATTTAACAATTTTCACAAAATAGTATTTTTAAGAGTGACATTTTAACAGCAGAAAAATTCAGCATAAGGAACTGACAGCTCTAAAAGATGAACCAGAGATTAACATGGATATGCTCTTAAAGCTCATTCCTTGGCTGGGTTTGGGGCCACCTACTGAATTGTCTGCACTTCCTAGACTCAGAGCACAGCACGGTCTCTCAGGGAATGCATGCTAAGATGGTTTTACAGCATAATTCCCTATCTGAGATGCTCTGCCGATGTATTAAATGATCACCCACTGCTTTTATGCCTGTACAGATTTTACAGTAGATTGAGAACTTTCAGGAAAAAACATGAATCACACAAAGCAATTTCAAACTGATTTTCCTCTAAGTGCTACAGGCAGTAATTCTTCTTGGCCTCTATTTTTAAAAAAAATTATCACGTTAACAGCATTAATAAAATGTTAGTCATTAATGTTTTCCCATAATTCTGCAGACAATAACTAGCAATTCACCAATGCTACAGGCTTCTGTGATTTGACTCAGTCTTGCAAGCTTAATGGATGTGATTAAATTATTTTATGCAGAGTAAACATTTGCAGTGTTTCTCTTCTTGCTCCCGTCCCAACCTAAGCAAATAAACTGACTGCCAGCATCAGTCTCATGCTTCTCATGTGAAACCTACTGTGAACTTTCAAAGCCCAGTACTGTAAGAGAGAACCTGATGTACTTCTAAATAAATTCACAGATTAATTTGCTTAACAGTTTTGAACAATTAAGGTTATGACCCCAGTAATTTGTCTACAAAGTATTCTGTGGGAAATTATGTGCAGTTAGGGAAGAAAATAATTGTTCCCTTTTTCTTTTCTATTGCATAAAATGTCTCTCCAGAATAAAGTATTTCCCCCATATCCATTCTTCACTACACAAATAGTTTTTCTTCCTTGGAATTTGAAGAGAATGTGCAGGAAATAAAATAAAATCATATAGGTTGTACTTCCATAATAAAAGGTTGGCTTTCTAGAATGAGGAAATCATCCAGTAGAACTGAATGTGGATTAGTTGCTTTCCCTCACATGCATCTCATCTGGCATTGCCAAATCCCTGCTGAGACTTCTCTTAGAATGTGCATGCACCAACTAAAAATTTCCTTCAAAGATTATTTAAAGCCTTCACCTATCAATCCTTAAAATTCTTAAATCCTTAAAAGCCTTCTGATTTATGTTTAGATGAGTTATTCAAGATCATACAATCTCTCAGTGGAAAAATCAGGAATGGACATAGTATTCAAGGGTTTGGCTTCCTATCACAGTGTCCCAGATAACAATCTCCTGCCATGTGCACACACTTGATCTACTCCCTTGCATCCCATTGCACTGCTTTAAAATAATTAATATTTGACCTGTTTGGAGAAAGCTGGACATCATATTGTTAAAAAACCTGTTTCAAAATCACCTCTAGGTTATGCGAGATGCACTTTTAGAGTTTGGTATTTGCTCAGATCTAATTTTTATAGAGAATATTTTGAAAAAATTCCATGAACTGCTTTCAGGTCAGGTGGTGGTAAAAAGAAACACTAGCACTGTAACAAAATATAAGCACTTCCTCAGTGTTCTCAAGAAAAAATGTTTACATTTTGTAACTTGAAATTTGTCACATAAATATTTGCCACATAATGCACTGCAGAATAACACATTTTTTTCTAAACCAGTTACTCAATTGAAGTTTGAATTTCAAATGAGTCTATGAAAATAACATACCCAGATCCTCTGCAGATTTTCGAACCTTGGCTATGACACAGCACACTCACTACTTAGAAGCAGAACAAGGTTGAAGATGAAGTCCTGCACTTCTGCAGCCAATAACAGAGTTTCCAAAGGGCCTGGGCACTGCGATTTCTGCTTCTGTTGATGCTGTAAAAATAACACTGGTGAGGTGGCAGTAACTTCCCTGTAGCTGCAGTGGACGGATACTCTGGGGGGTCAAAATTTTTCTTGTTGAATGTTTCCAGAAGACAGTTGTTTCTTACTCCCAGATCAAAGACCTTATGAGAGAAAGGAGAAGGCTGGGGCGTGCTGCTAATGATCCCTGCCCTAAACCTCCCTTCTTTCAATGACTTTCTGTACGTGGTCTCTTCTATCAAGATATGAAAAAACTTGGTAATATAGACCTCTCTTGTCTACTCAGGCTAGCAACCAGAGGATATAAGAAGAGTAAGATCTTCCTATTAGCAGGGTTATTTGCTTGAGGATTTGGGTTTTTTCTTCTTAATTCAGTTCCCACTTGGTGACCTTCGGTGGTTATGAAATACAGATGTGAGCAAAAGTAGCCAGGATAATTGCCTCTGCCAGCCAGGGGTTTCAACACTTCTGTGTAAAAATAGTGTCTAGGCTGTTCTCATTGCAGGCAGCCCTCAAAATCATGGGTCAAGAGAGCTGAAGCAAACTGTGGGGTTCTCCTAATTGGGGGCATTAGGTGATAGTCTTGGTGGTACCAGGGTGCCACTGTTTTCCTTGGCTAACTGGTAGTTTGCAAACATAATTTAGGATGCTGCTCTTGACCTAGAAAAGCATTTAGAGACAGTTTTTATGAACACCTATGTCTCTCTGGCAATGCCAGTCAATATTAGCAAAGGCGTTTATCTTTTACATGTTAAAAAAGGATTCTAAGTTTCTCTCTCTGGAAATCACACCCAAATGTCATTTTAAAATGGCTGCTCCAATTATTTTGAATTTTTAAGACATACCTAAAGATGTTTCTCTGTGCTTTCATTTAGGTGGGAGTTAATTAAATTCTTTGGTTGGTTGGGTTTTTTCCTTTCCTTGGGGATGAGAACATACTACCACTTTTATTCTTGGTCGGGTTCCCAATTTTCACACCTGTAAGAGAGCATGGGTTGGGGCAGGCCACCCAAAGAATAGGGCTCTGAATAGCAGCCCCCAGAATGGAGGGCATGGAAACATTTTTCCAATGTTAGATGCATCTAAAGAACTGAATTAACCAGAGCAGCAACGCTCCTCCACCTGAAAAATCTAGGCTTAGAAAAACATCCTCCACCTAACTGAGACCATGTGGCTGAAGAGGAACATTCAGGGAAAGCAAGTGTGGTAGAGCTGGGCTTGGTGGAGAAAAATGGTTGTGTTATGAAGCTGCTGATGTTTCCACTGAAGCAGGTTTGGTGAGCAAGTTATTACCAAGGCTGAGAAGAAATGTTTCCATGAGCACACCAGCAGTGAGTGGCACAGGACAATGTTGGACTCTGTCTCAAAGAGAGGAAAAGCTTTCGGTAGAAAATTGCTGGAAAGTCAAGGGGGCTTTTTTTTTTTTTTTTTTTTTAGGTCACAGTTTTCACTAACAAAGACCTGTGAAGAGTTGTTTACCATAGCTAATGATAGATGCCACTTCGGACTAAAATATTCAAGAATGTAGAGAACTCGGTCATTTTCTACTGAATTTGGCCTTATGAACTTATGCCTGGGCACTTAAAAGTAGAAGCTGAAATAAAGCTAGAAAAATGAGAATTGCAAGACATGAGGCACTGAAATCAGAGGGTTACACTGAGTTCTTGAAGTCAGTAGAAGTGTTCAAGGTCTAACTGTGTTTAAATCTGCACAATTTCAGGAATTAACCTCAAATATGTAATCGATGCCTAACACAGGGAGTAACATCTGTGTAATGGCCTGTAACAACATCAAAAAAAATCTTTACACGTGCATCCTGCTTTTCTGTTTTCCTTTGTTTGATTTTTGTGCTTTCTCACATTTTAAGGGCCTTCAGTTTCTGCTGTTAGCTGTAATATAAGATTTTTTTCCTGTCCTCCTAGATCTGAAAATTCTGTAAAAGCTGAGCTGCAGCCAAAGATTTCAAGATGTGCCCATTCAAATAAAACTGGGTTATAAAGCAGTGAAATTCCTGCAAATGAGAAGCAAACTCTATTACTGGCAGGATTCATCCCCCCAACATCTACACCTTTGCAAACTAGACTTCCATAATTGCACCAGCCTCCCAGTCTCCCTACACAGTTCCCATTGAGAGGGAGTACAGAAAAAAAAGCCCCAGCATTTCTTGAGCACAAATAATCTGGCTTCTTTAGGTATTTTCTTTAAGATGAGAGAAATTCTGTTTCAGAATTGCGCATTGTTTATCTGTTGCCTATAAAGTGAAGGTGGAATGATTAGTATTTGTCTGATAAATGCCACACTGAGTGTTAACAGAAAAACAACTTAGTTGGAGTTCTGTTTAAAAATAAACAGATACAACAACCAAATCTCCTTGCCTTGCACTGTGACAAGATGCATCCATAAATTTAGAATGAGGATCTTTTGGTCCATAAGTGGCAGTAGAATAATAACAAAATGAATAAGCAAAGTCAGTTCATCCCAAGTTTGTAAAGGTATATTCAGTTAAAATTATCTGTAGGAAACGTTTGTATTTTATTGTGAGAGTCACAGGCTCATATTGAATATTTGCTTTTCACTTCACCTCCATTTAGGCTGATACAAAAAGATGTTAAAATCTGTTCCTGAACAGATTCAGAGTTATGAATCTTCAAAGTTATGAGCTTTGAGGATCTTCTTATCTTCCCGTCACTCTCATAATTTGCATGCACAGTATTATTTCTGGGATTTTCCTTAAGTGATTTATGTGTTTTTTCTCTTGATTGTTCTTGCTCTTGGAAGAAAAATAAATATGCCCCTTCTGATTTGCTTGTTTAACCTGATAAGGCACTAAGATTAATTTTTCTTTCATTCATTTGCTAATAAGAAGACATTAGCAATCATAAGATAGCCTCATTAAGCATTTGATTCACACTGGCTGGGGATATAGCAGCATTTCTCTAGCAGCATTGGCTTTGTTCAACAGATCTTAATGAAGGATTGATTTTGATGCCATCTTTAATGAAGACATGAACTACAAGATTAGGTCTTGCAGTCAAGCTTATCTGAGATTCTGAAAATAATTGAAAAGCTTAAAGTGACAGACTGGGACAAGACTACTCTAGTGTAAACAAACCACTAAAAATACCAAGCTATCAAATATTGATTGAGAGCTTGCGCAGAAAAAACAGAAGAGAATATTAACTTCAAAATTAATTAGGATATATTCCAAAACGATTAATTGCTCTCCCCCCACACTTTGTATATACGCAAGAGATGTCAATAAAGCCACAAAATACGTGCAACAAGACATGATAACCTGTTCAAACTGGAGCAGCATCTGCTTTTTCCGGGTAGCTTTAGATAATGTGGAATGAGAAAAGATAATTAAAAGTGGCACCACAATTTAGCTTAAGATTTTTGTGTCTTTTAAGAACCTAATCTCTATTTTCTAATCTCCTATCACCAGGGATTTATTTTTTATATAACTAAACCCAAAATAATTTTAAAAATTTACTTTTCTTAGTTTCTGTGTGCTTTTTTTTGTCAAAAGTCATGTCAAGACTTAAGTATCAAATCTGAATATGTCAGAGATAAGATGCACTTGCCGGTTTGACTGAATTTTTCCTTTTATAAAAAAAGATCTTGAGAAAACTAAATTTGCAAATTTCGTTATCTATAACTATTTCTTTGTCATTCACTATGACTGATAAGGTCCTTCTACTGATCTGATGGAGTTTTATCTTTTGAGGTGAGTGATATTGCAGCAATCCATTAGTGTGAGCTGTATATACAGAAAGTAACAACAGAGCTTAAATGTTTTCCCTTGTTGTGAACCAGGTAGGTCAAATTTAAGATGGCAGCAGTGAAACAAATATTTAAGAAAAGAATCAACTTTTCTTTTTACTTCCCTATTGAAGTGGTTAATGGACCTTATGGACCTATGCAATTGATGAGACTGTAGAATAGCAAACCTTTGAAATCAGTGTCTCGGAAAAAATAATTTGCAACTAGAAGCACAAACAAGCACTTTGGAAATCCATAAACTTTTCTATTCACTTTGACAACAAAGAGTATAGAATATTTCAAGGTGGATACAAATCATCTATTTCTTACTGGATTTTCTCCTGTTAGTAGTTTTATACTTTGTATTCTGTTTCATTCTTTGTTCACATTTCCATTTAATTTCTTCTCATGCTCTAAATAAAAGCACAGAAAAGAGAAAAATGTCTGTACTCAAATATTTGATTTCATTTTGATTGCTGGAAGACCTGAGGTGATATTAGAAATACTTTTAAACAACTGCACTGTTTCTTTTTTCTCCCCCCAGTTGAAATCGAAAGATAGTAAACTAACTGTAATAAGAAGCTATCTGGCTTTAATATTACCTGATCTAGCAGACAGAAAGAATATATATTTTTAATTTAATGCTTCAACAAGTCTTGCTTAAATGCATGACTGTAAAAAGAATTTTATTTTTCTTGCGAAGAATTGTCACACACAGTCTCTTTCCAATTCTGCTTGCAGGGTATATATGTATAAGGGAACTAAAACTAAGAGTTTGGCTAGGAGAATCAAATAAAAATCTCAGTATTGCTGTAAAATAACTTGTTATCTCCTGGTGACCTTTTAAGGGAAAAAAAAATTAAAATGCCTCTCTTCAAAGATACTTTTTTATTGAGAGATACCACCCAGTAGCCCATGCTCTCTGGTGACACTGCTGTAATACAGCAGAGTTCTTGAAGTACCTTAAACCTTTCAGTCTGAACACAATGGCTGTCCCTGCCTCAACCTACCCTCTAGTCTTAGTTCACACTTTTTAATAAAAAAGGCATGTGGTTTTATGTAATACTGGAACCATTTCTAGTCACTTTCTTTTTCATCCTGCTTGGAAAATTCAGATATTCTACTTGGATGGGCCACATAATTCAATGATGCAAAGAGATTCCAGCGGTACTGAGTTCCCACCCCCATGTCTGAAGTTCTCACCCTACTTCTTCTTCTTTTCTCACCTGCAAGGTTTGCCAGTGTTTCATCTGCTTGAAAAAAACCCCAACTTTGTATTCAATACTTTTACATTGCTGGGACTGGCAAGGCTCCTAGTCTGTGCTGTTTTTAAGAACAAAAAGTGACAACAACATTCCTCGCTAGTACGATGCTCATGGTTTTTGCTGCTTCCATTGGGAACTCTCTTCTTGGGATTTCAGGTATTATCTAATCTGTGTCACCATTCTTCCCCATCTCCGCTTGCTTGACAGGGCTTCGACACGCTGTAGGAAAAGTCCAATTCTTTGAGAAGTGCCTAAACTCTACATCTTTTTCTTTTCCTTTGAAACATTGAAATTCATGTGTCTGATGGGTTTTTGGTTTATGGACTTAATTGTTCTGTTTCTTTGCCATTTGTGAAACAGAAATGCCCCAGCTTAAAAGCACCATCAATAATATTCTCATGACAAGTTTCATCTACAGCTAAGTGACTTTCTTACTTGGCCTAGCACAGCTGTTTGGCATTCCTGCTGTTGGGTCTCAAGGATAACTAAACTCAATTACAACATGGATCTAAATCATAACTCTTCTAAACTTTTCATTAAATGAGATTTTCACTCTTCACTTCTTTACACCAAGTGAACTCCTGATTTCACAACATTTTTATAGCACTGTTATTCTGTCAGTGTTTTTTATGTTGCATTGTTTGGGTTGGTTTGGTTTGGTTTGGTTTGGTTTGGTTTGGTTTGGTTTAGGGAGGAAAAAGTTTAGGAAGAATCAGATATCCTCCAGGACTAGAAGTAATAGAAATGGGATAAATGTGTACTGTCAACAGGTAATGGTAACAACCTTAACCACTGGCACTAATCAGTGCCAGAATGATTAAGAGCTACTGATGTGCTGATACTGAAAAATGTAAATGTGATGATAGTATGTACATAGGAGGTACTGTCAGTAGAGCCAGATGATTATCAAAGGCCTGATTAGGTGGATTCTAAAGAATCTCCAGTATCAAAATGGTAAAAGAGTTTGCTGATTAGCTAAAGAAAACCAGAGGGAATGTGACTCTATGTGAAATGGAAAGATTCTATCACAGATTGGAAGAGAACCATTTAAAAGGCCCCAGCTGCAATAAAGATTAATATTGTTTTAATCTGGAAATAAAAAAGAGGTTTCTAGCTATGCAAGGAGTGAGGTTGCGTAACAGCTATCCAGGAGGAACAGGTACAAAATCTGTGTGAATATCAATGTACCATGAAAAGATATTTGTTTGAGGTTTCTAACTCTAGAAAATTAGTTAAAAGTTAACTAAAAATATCAGGGAAGGTCGTAAGTCAAACACTCAAAAGTTGGGACATTTCAAAATTAAACCTTCCTGCCTATGCAAAATTTATATTGCTGTTTCCCATATGCATGATTTCTACAGCACTCCTACTCAATGCACAGGCACTAGGATGTCAGTGGTGGATGAAACAGGAGATGTAGAAAGCAAAGACATGTGAAGAAGGCAGTACCCAGATATGGCTGTACAGAGTGGGATTCTACTCTTTGTCAGAGAAGCTTGACATGTTGCTGTTTCTAGGATGGCTCATGGCATTCTCTATAGATTCCGCCTGAGGAGCACAAGAGCAAAAAGTCTCTGTTTTTTCCTGATATAAAACAAATCTCAGTGTCAACAATTTTCACTAAGTCAAATGAGCAAACGGGGATATCTGAAGAGGCAAGTGTTGGCCATTGTTTTAAATTAAAGGAACAATTATCCACGCACAAAGCCTTAATACATTTAGGATATAGAAATAATATCAATTTTTCAATGTTTATTCCATGCAGGTTTTTTCCGACTTTGAAAAGAGTAATAGGAGGAACTAAGGTTTGGGTGATTTTTGCTCTGTTTTACTTTCTGATCTTCATATAAGAACCACTATTACGCTCTGATTGTGTATTTGCAGTATAGGTCATAAAACAACTTCAATTCAATTTAATTTAATTCATGTTAGGTTTTCAGCTTCTCTTTTTTTCTGTTTGCAAAGGTATAATTCAAGAGGACACTGTTACTCTAAGCTGCCAACCAAATCTGAACTCATGCTGGGTTGAGAAGTGTTTGCAGGAGTAAGTCTTACAGTAACTCGTGTATCGTAATGATCAGGATGCGGCAAGATTGATGGGATCCAGTCCTAGGAATGTCGCCACAAGTTGGGAGAATTTGATAACATTTCATGATAAATTATTAATAAAGAAACAAACAAACGTTTGCTCTTTAGTTTGCTCCTACGACATTTTGTGCTTTTATTCTGCAGCACCGTGAGAAGGGACATAAGTTAATTAACAACTGTTTTACTAGACTTCCACTGACATCACCAATGATGCACATTCAAAGCAAAGAGTGAAGAGGGCTGGATTGCTTTTGATGTAGTTCTTTTCTGAAGTGTTGGCAGAATATTTTAAAATCATCAAAATGTACTTTGCTCTGTCAACAAACTCACTGCTTTTAAACCAGTTTAACCTTCAAAGACCATACTTAGCCATTTGGAACTGAAAAAGAGATTTAATGAAAGCTGTGAATATCCAATGTGAGTAGTTTCATGGAAATTGATGTGCATCCTAAACAATAAATGTAAACAAACAGCTGTTACAATCCCCTAAAATGGCCCATCTGAGATTGTGAGATTCATTTGCAGAAAACCTTGGCCTTTTGAATTGGAATGTAAGAACTACACAAGGATTTTATGCACCTCTGCAAAAATAACAACATATGCTCAAAGTAAAAACATGGCATTTGCCTAAAAAAAGAGAAGCAGTCTTTTGACTTCTCTTTATAACTATGGCATTATTCCTGAAATTATGTTTCACATTCTCCATCTGCCTTTTTTCTGCTATTTATTATGCTGACCTGCAATTTACTTGAAACAGGATTTAGAAATATGAGAAAAGTATAGTTGGGAATTCTACCCGCTCTAGATCTTGCAAAATACAATTTACGTAATTCCTATACAAATATTGATGAGGATTCAGAAAGATCTATTGTAAACTGTGAACAATTATGAAGTGCTGATAATCACTCCTATTTATGTTTGATGCAAAATTAAATATCAAGATTTACATAGAACCTAGACCCTCCTTTTCAAGCTATCGAAGCTCATTGATTTATCTCCAGCACTGGTGGTACGAAGGGCTTAGGGAGGCCAGTGCATATGTACAAGGACCTCTGGCAGACAGTGCTGGTCCCCGAGCACTCAGAGAGACTGGGAATGCAGGTACATCACAAATCAAAGGAGTACAGGCATGATGGTGCCAAAATCAACACCAGGTTGTGGAGTACTATCAAAGTTATTCTTCCCTGCTGTCCTCTACTGGCTTAAATATGCTTTTCAAAAGGGCTAAAGGATACCATGACATAAAAGAAGGAAGGGAAAACACTATGAATATAATGATAAATGTAAACAAACAAACAAACAAACAACAACAAAAAAGGAAAATGTAGAAAGCTTCATAAACCTTCTGAACTGAAGAAATTCAATACTCTTATAACTTCTCAGCTGAGTTTTTTCATTTGCCGGCTTTAAAAACAAACCACTTGAAGCATCTACAAGACAATCATGAACATTTGAGCTGGTCAGCTTAGACTTCCTTAATAATTGATCAGAGAGAAATGGGTATTTCCTAGATGTGAATTCACTTACCTTTTGATCTTTACTTTCCAGTGATATGAGTAGCATCTAGTAGTGCCTACTTCTCTCCAGTTCAAAGGGAGTCCAGCATGACTAGCTCACATTTGAAGACCTCTGATAAAAACATCTCCAGCTGTTTAAATTAATCCTAATTTTACCTCTTTCAATAACCATATTCTGCTTGTGATCCAGTAAAATAAATTTTAATTCAAGAACCTCAAATGCATTTAAGCACCAGTATTCAGCCCTAGCAACTCAAAGAAAATCTTTAACATTACTAGTTCTGGAACAGTTTCTTACTGTTCACTGCTAAAGTGACCTCTAGCTTCACTTTTAAGCACCTTTGGTGGAATTAATACTCTGTTCAGTTTTAAATCAGCAGTATGATCAAACAAAAGAAACCAATTTCAGAATTACTTGGCACGAAAAATGTGATAAGTAATCACACAAATGTCTCCAGTCGCTTTGGGAAAACTTTCCTCTAAATTTTCACAGTGCACTAAAACTTTGTAAGCAAAAATTACAAAATGCAAGTATGAATAAGGCAAACAAGGAAACAGCTCTGAAAAGCTGGGATATGTGTTCTAACTGGCTAAACAACATCCTCAGGCATACTGGAAACAGCTGCACATCCCTTGATTTGAATGCATTTTTTGTGGAGAAACAATGTGCTTTGTGCCTTTCAAAGCACTTTATTGACTCAAAGATAGGAAGCATCATCAATTCGGTGATCAGATGTCACTAGAAAAAGTGAGGAGTAGATGACCTTGACAAATGCTAATTGATGTGCTTTAAAATTTAAAACAGTACAGTGCGAAGAGAAAGCGGGGGCGAAGGGGGTAGAAACCTTCATCTCCCTGTATTCAACACTGAGATGAGCTGGTTGTCTAGGCTCTCCACATTGTTGACTGAAAGAGAACAAAAAACACATCCAGGAAGTGATTTATCCCAGACATCTTTGAATGTGCCTCTGGAGATGTCTCTTTCTCTCCCTGCATTGACTGTAGAGAGTGTTTATGTGATTTATACCCGATACCCAGCATTTAGACAACTAGAGTCAAGCAAGATGAATTCTGCCCTGGGGAAAGAAAAAAAGTCCATGGTAACTCAGGAGTTCATCAGTTTTAATTGATTAAGGAGAAAGAACTGAGCATACCAGTAATTCACAGAATGACTCTAAGCCACCAGCGTGCTTCAGGCATGAAGGATAAAAGGCATCCTGTGGTATGCGAGACAAGAAATTTTCCACAGACAGAGAAGAAATATCACCACTATATAAAAATGGGTCAGATCTCATCTGGAATTTGATGTACAAGCACCAGGAACCGAAGAGAACTATTTAAATAAAAAATGTATTAGAGCTAGCTTATTATTCTAGGCTTTGGTAAGGAATTGAAAGCAGTGATGTCCTAGAACAGCCATCTACAAAGACCATCAAGACCTCAGATGCTTTTAAGATGCGTCTTGAGCCTGCCTGTCTGCACTGAGAAAACACAAATAGACTCAGCTGGAAGAAGGTACCTTTCAATGCAAAGGTCCTATTGACATAAGAGATACAAACTGCAAATTTTTCTGCAAGGAAAAAGACTCCCGATCTATTAATGTGTAACTTGTGAAGTACAAATAAGGACATTCAGGAAGACTAATGCAATTTTAATTTAGGTTCCTTTTCAGGCTTTGCAAAGAAAACTGCATTTTCCTGAATTTCGGAATAAGCAGGGAAGGAAAAATAAAGCTTAAAAAGCAGCAAATAAAAAAAGGTAGACTACAGTGTCTTCCAAAGTCATTTAAATAAGTTGCCAGTGGATAACTCAGTTATACAAAATTAAGTTTCTTTTAAAAATTTTTACTCACAATGCTGCAATTCTTATAGAAAACCTCAAATCTATAGTGACTGTACTAATATATTGTTTTACACGCAAGACAAGCTTTTGTGTAAAATCAGTTTTATTTTCATCATCCAGCAGTTAATTTACTCATTTATGTGGTCTTTCATACAGCAAGAGAAGAGAGAAAAAACATTGAAAACTATTTTTTTTAAATCAGTAAGACAGGCAAGAGAAATTAAGTCAGAAAAAAGAACAACAGCTTTGAAAATTACTTTATAAAATATGAAAAAGTATTTAAATTGCAATCTTACCTTCATGCCATAAGCAGAGCCATGTGGGCTGAGCAGGCTGCCTCCACAGAGACACTTGTCCAAGGCTCTACGACATTCTTCAAGTTTTGGTGCAGGTCCCTGAACCTTTCCACCAGATGCAACTTTGTCTTTATGGAGGACAGGCTGGCAGGAAGCTCCATAGAAGCATCTCCAAGGCAAAGGTCGTCTGGTTTGTTTTTTTTTCCTGGACACCGTATTTTACCTGAAGCCCTATCACTGTGCAAATGAAGCAGTTGAAAGGCACATCCTGACTTGTTCTGGTGAATACTTACTTGTCCTGACTCCTCGAGGAATGTACTGCTGCCTTGCTCTTGTAGTTCTTCCATATATTTAAAGAAGATTTTTTTAAATACTCTATTTCACCAATTTAAAGAGAAGATGCTGCAGTAAACATTTTACTTTTTTAGAAGGTAGGAACTGCTTTCAAAAGTAAAACCCCCAATGGGAAGAAAAATGCATCCTTGATGAGAAACATACCTAATACATCTCTTTTTAAGACATGGTTTTCAAGTGCAAAATATAAGTATCTGAAATGTATGAAAAAGAAAACTGAGACCACAGTTGTAAAAAGCAAAATTCAGTATGATAAATAGCTTTTATTGAAGTCCTCTGCACATCTGTGTTAGAGGCACCTATCTTCTTTTGGTTCTCTGTTTGTAGTAAGAAAAAACAATAATCTGTTTTATTATTATAAGCTTAATTCCATCGTTGATACAGACTGCTGTCCCATTTTCCTTTACCATAATCCACAGGTAGAATAGAGAATAGAGATTGGTCTTCGAGAAAGAAACATAACTTACCAGTAATTAGTCTTCTTTGGGATACACAGACTATAAATAAATCATTCTGAGGGTACACCTACACCTTATCCTTCCAGACTGCAGAGATTTTTCCTTTGTGGTAACCATGGATGATGTATTCACACTGTTGGCATCACCTTCGACACAACAGCATAAGAACTCCCATATCATGCCATAAATTGTTTAAATGGTCAACCACACAGACATGGTCTAAAACACAGAAGCAAGCCCTGCTAATAGAGCTCATAGAGCTAATAGAGCTTCTTTCCTTTTTAACTTTCAAATTAATATCCACATTTGCTCACGCTGTGTGACTCCATAAAATTAACTGCCACAAATTATCTACCAGAGGTTCTTGACTCTACCAAGTGCTGTGGCAGCTCTTGAGGCAGCTCATCAGAGATGGCACAGTGCCTGGGGAAAGAGTGGTGGATATACTGCGGGTCAGTAATTCAACAGTCTCACAGAAGCCGTACACTCACTTGGAACTATCAACTCCTAAGTTTTATAGCAAATACTGAGACACCTACCATCCATCTAGATAACTGCCGGATCTGTCAGAGATATACACTCTCTATATATTCTGAGATAGCCTGGACTACAAATATAAAGGGAGCTCTTTTGCTATTAAAGGTACAAAATAAAGTATGTTTCTTAGAAGCCCAAGGGAAGGTGATGGAAAGCATAAACAAATAAGTGATGTTAAAGACACTACCTTCAGCATAAACGATGGCTGCATCTTAAGACCTGGCCTATCTTTGAAGAGTAAGGTCAAAGAAGGAATCACAGGGGTATGGATTTCTCTGACTTTTCTAACAGAGAAGATAAAAACAAAGAATGCCACCTTTTTTTGGAGAAGGAGAATCCATGAGAACATGAAACACCAAATTAAAATTCCTGCAAGTCACTTGCCTGGCAGAGGGAAAGATCTTGATAAGCACAGCTCAAGGCTGTGACAGATGGTAAACTGACTTCATTAAGGGTAAGAAACATGCAACAAAAGACCAGACTGCTTCAGTTTGAGCAAGTAATTTGGAACAGACTGAACTGATGGGAAGGCCAACAAAAACATCAACCCAAAAATCTAATCTAGTTAATAATTTACATTCCCTTCCATTACTTATAAGGCACAAGAGAAATAAGAGTGCTGGAAGAGTGTCTTTCTCCATCTACAGCATGGAGATACGCATTTCTAGAATGAGATGAGCCAAAAAGCCGACATTCTACAGTAACAGGTAGAGGAGTAGCAGCAGAAGAGAAAGGGAGAAAGTCTTGACATTAAAATTCGGCATCCTTCATCCCACCTTATTTTCACTGAAACTGGGGACACAGGGCCTGGAGGATATGTTCTAACCACACTATCAGGGGACTGACCAACACGCAGCCTGATAGTTCAACTGCTCTCATGAAAGTGTTGAAGACACATGAATGAGTGTTCAAGATAGAGGAAAATTAGCATTGTGGGACACAAACTGATACATCAATCTGCTTGGGCTAGATCCACTGGTAGAGCTCAGACAGATATTTTTTGGGGAGGAACTGGTAGATGAAATATGAATAAATGAATATAGTTCTGTATGACGCTCTGCCAAGGGCTAATTAAATACTGGAAGACAGAAAGGAAATCTATGCGCACCCTTTCCAAGTTATCAAGTTTAAAAATGGGTAGTTTAGTGGTGAAGTCCTCATTTGAGTGAACAACTACAGATATTATAGAAAGACATTTCAGCAGTTCAGATAATGTGGAACTCCATAACAGGGATGTGAAGCTTCCAGTCCTTTGGCCAGTCCCTGTTTAATCCTGTTGCCCAAATGGACAGTCAAATCAGAGGGAACACGTCTAATGCCACTTCCTAGAAAGCTGGAAAAATGTAAGCGTCATCCCCCAGTGGAAACTGCCTTGCTGCTGCCACCACAAGAGAAAGCTCTCACACTTCAAGGAACAGCAGTGTCCCTTAGATTGAAAGGTCCTGCTTCATCTTAGCATGATGGAAAGGGGGAAGCGTCACCTGGAGGACAAGTCTTAGGACAACCATTGCTGGCTGTGTCAAAATGAAGGCCTTCCCCCATGAGAAGGTGACAAGAATTTCAGCTTGGCCAATATTCATGTTTTTCAGTTTTGGCCTCACAGATGAGAAGGGGCTTCTTAGGCTAGTAGATAAACTCCTGGATGCCCTCTCATTCCACTTTTAAAAGTATGGCAAAAGGATCACACAGGTGCATTTTGAGGCAGTAGAGGCACCTCTTAAACAGGTGGCAAGACATAATTCAAATCTCTCTGATCAAAAAGGCAAAAAGGTAATCCTGAAAGAAGGCATGGTTGAAGAATAAATGAACAATAACTTAGTTGGCCATTGAGAAAAACTGAAATAGTTCTAGGTAATATATGTCAAATGTTTTGAGAATAAGAGAAGACTGGTGCAAGTGCAGGTACCATAAGGAAAAAACATCCTCGAAACTTGAGCAATAAGGTCCACATAAACCCAGTGCAATAGGACAACCACTTAGAAAAAGTGGAGCAGGAGATATAATACATTCCTTTTACTTTTTCTTAACTCTGCAGGCTCAGAGTAAATAACTGCTTTTTTTTCAGAATGACAAAATGAGTTTTAAAATGCAATTAAGTATGTCCTATTGCATAAAAATGTGTCACAGTGTCTTTTCGTAAAAAAAATGCACCTCAAAATCAATACTGAAACACTACTAAAGTACTAAACACTGCTAAAGTACAACAGGCTGCTAGGTTAGTTTGCCTTGCCTCCCACCCTTATGAAATCAAAGATTTGCTCCCAAATCTCATGGGCCAAAATTCAGTATCCCTAGAATCCACTGCTTTACGGGCTCTAAAGGAAGAGTTTCGATCGAGTCTCATGAATTTCCACCCATCAGGGTCTTCTAAATTCCATCAGCACTGACAGAAAATTTCAGATTTTACCTTGCAAACACCTATAGGAAAATGTATTTACTATTTAATTTATTTTATTTTAACTTATTTTATTTATTTTAGTTTAGACTTTGATGATGAGTGCCTCAAATTCTCTATGGCTTTGGCCAAATTTAGGTCTGAAAATATATTAGGGCTGTTCCACAGACAGTGCAGTGGAAGATTGTGATCACCTTCTTTTTGCGCAGAACAGCTACTACTGAATTTTGAGTGGCAAATTGTAAAGACTGGTTAATGCTAGTGCCACATGTTCATCACTAAGCTATTTGTGGTATGAACCAAGTTTTCAGTTTGTAACAGTTTAGTGCTTAGTGCAATGAGGCTCTGGCTTTCAACATCTGCTGCCACAATACTAGTTATACCCTATTGAGCCAAATTAATGCCTGATAAAATACTACTAAATTTAACTGGATTTCAGTGCAGTAATCAGGTCTCTCTTTGATACAAGTCGTGTGGCAAAAGTTACTCAGGAATCCATTTCTCAGCTTCGAATGATGTGCTAGTGTGATTATTTCACATGTCTGGTGAGCAGTGAGGACATCATGAAGCATTCTGGATCTTCCAGTGATCATGAATTGATGGAGTATTAATGAAATAGAAGGAAAAAAAGTGTAGGTATGCAGCTTTGCTGCTTAATGTCAAAATGGCAAACTTTGCCCAATTATTTTATCAAACAGCCTCAACTCACGGACTCAAACATGAAGATGCCTGTCATTTTGCCAAATTAAAAATCACTAAACATATATTGTATGTACAAAAGTTTATAAAAGTATTGTAAATTCCACATGACATTATATCATTTAGCATTTCTTTACTGCCTTAGTGCAAGTAGGTACATACTGATGGCATTCCCTCATGTCATGAAGTTAAAATGTACAATTAATGCAGGAATCAATTAGGACGCCACACAGGAAGACAAGATCATCTTAATGCTCAAGATTAATAGAAATCAGCTATAATTCAACAGCAAGTGCTGTGAAAGGTCACATGCCCCAGAATTAATAACAGTTATGTCTATTATCATCCAAGACTCTCCGTAGCTGGACAGGACAAGCTGAATCATAGGATCTTAGAATCACAGAACAGTTTGGGTTGGAAGGGGCCTTTAAAGGTCATCCTGTTCAACTCCCTGCGATGGGCAGGGACATCTTCAACTAGATGAGGTTGCTCAGAGCCCCGTCCAACCTGACCTTAAATGTTTCCAGGAATGGGACACCTACTACCACTCTGGGCCATCTGTTCCATGCCTCACCACCCCCATCACAAAAAAAATTTCTTCCTTGTATCTGTAATTCAAACCCATTACCTCTTTTCGTACTGCAACAGACCCTGCTAAAAGGTTTGTCCTCATCCTTCTTATAGGCCTTCTTTAAGTATTGAAAGGCTGCAATAAGGTCTCCCCAAAGCCCAGAAGAAAGACAAAAATACTTTCTGACACAGGATGATTGTGAGACACTAACCTAATATGCCTGTGAATACATGTGATTCTAGGAGACTGCAGACAAATCATTTCCAGCAGCTGTGCCATTGTACAAAGTTCTCATAAGGCAGCATTTAAAAGCCTGCATATATATCTGTGTGGAAACATTATGAAAAAGACATTCACATGGTACCAGATGGGGATATCTGAAGTCCTGAGGGAAGGAGAAACTGCCTTCTAAGAGATGCCTCAGAGAGCTTGGCTAGATGATCCTATTTATCAAAACTGACACAAGAGCATGGTGGCGGTTTATGAAATCACACCATGGAGTCCAGTGAAGGGTGACCATGCTGGTCAGGGGCTGGAGCACATGATATATGAGGAAAGACTGAAGAAACTGGTTTTACTCAGTCTGGAGGAGAGAAAGCTTAGGGGAGACTTTATTTCAGCATACAGCTGCCTAATGAAAGGATAGAGAGAAGATAGTGCCTGACTCTTCTAAAGGATGCATAGTGATACGATGAAAGGCAATGGATATTGTTGGAACATGGAAAATTCTGATTAGATCTAAAGAATTTTTGCATTTTTTAGCCATAAAGATTGTCAAATATTGGAAATGGTGCCCAGAGAAATTGTGGGACATCTATCCTTGGAGGGTGTCCAACAGACACTTTCAACAGCCCTGAGCAACCTGATCTGATTAGACCTGAGCAAGGGTTGAACTCCAGAGGATCCTTACAATCCAAATTATTCTATGATTCTATGAAAATGCATTAAAAAGGAGAGAATACACCCCCACACTCCCTGCCCCCCACCACTTGTTAAACACAAAAAACATTGTCACAAAAAAAAAATACCATAGTTAACTTTAGGGAGTAAAATGAGCATGTATACAATCAGAAAAGTTCTTGAACAGTAAGAAGAACAAAAATCTACTTACCTTTCTACTTACCTTTGAAATAAAATTCAATCAATTGAAAAGAAGCAGAATGAAAAGAACTGGACTAAAAATGGTTTAAGTGGCACAATCCTATGATCTGTGTCAATGCTTAGTTGTGACAATCCTAAATTTATTTTTGAAAATTAGTATTTCCAAATCACTGATGACATTTTTATAAACTCAGAAAACAATCAAGGAATAGATATGAGTGCAACGGTTCGGCTTGTTTTTTTTTCCCCAGTACGAAATACTCAAATCCCATTGTATTTGCAGCACAAGAGCAGCACTCACAGCCCCACTCTCTGGGCTGCCAGAACAAGAGCACCGAGTGTGAGCACCACACAGGACAAGCTGTTGTTACCCCGCAAGAGTGTAATTCAGCCTGCAGCCTGTCTCTGAGCTGCCCTCTGAAGTGGGTCCATGTACTAAGTGAAATAGTCTCAGAAATCAGATTTTTCTACTATGGACAACAGTTTAAGCTTCTGATACTGTGTTTCTGAAGATGTTTCTCTGAAGTCAGAAGAAAAGGCATTTCTTGGTTTTATGAAGTGCAAGAAAATATTTCCTTTCAGCACAGACAGCTACACATGTCCTTCAACCGAAAGGGTAAGTTTTCAAAACACGAGCAGTAATACTCCTTGTACATGGTGTTATGAGAAACAGGTGAAAATTACCTACATCAGTTTGGAGAATGGAGGCTGTTGCTCCTCGGTCACTGAGAAGTTCACCAGATGCTCTTGTGAAAGCCTATTTGCCAGCCAGAATTGAGCGCTATTGCTTTGGCTGCCTCTCAAACACAAGACTACAAAATGTTTTCCAGAAAGGTTCAGATGGAAGAGATTATTCACAAATTGCCTTTGTCATCACTCAAGAGAAGAACTGTCTCTAGCTGGAAATATTTCAGAGATATTTATTGTATTCTGAAAACTTCATTTTATTTCTAACTTATTTACAGTTAAACATTCAGAATCATAAAATATGAAGTATAAAATATTTAACAAAATAGATGCAGTCCGTGTTGTTCAGATGCACCGTAAATATATGATGAAACAGTAAACAGCATAGGAATTTTCTGACGGTCCTCTCTGTCATTTACCAGGGAAAAGAGTGTGTAGACCTGCCTCATACATTCTGGTCTGACCATTATGGCATCGATCTTTCATTTCAGACAGAACACCACCATCACTCTGGTTTCTGTGTCCTCAGTCCTCCACAGTTACCTGCACTGTCTAAAATGCCAACACTAAACTTCAATACATCAGATACCCTCTGAAGCTGGTATATTCATATATCCAATACTTTTTTTTTTTTTTTTTAAAATACAGGATTTCCTAGAAAAGAAGAATCAGGTAATTCAGTCCATATGAACAAAAGATTCATTTATTATATATATATTCTCTAGTAAGTTATAATAGTCTCTTGGATTTTAAATGTCTTTTTGCTATTTTCAATGCTTAAAAATTATAATTTTAAAACATTAAATATTGTGTTATATACATTATGATTTAATTAATCATTCTAAACATGGAGCATTCTCCAAGTGAAAACTTGGACGAAACAGAAAACAATTTCATTGACATAACAGGCTTTAGAAGTTCACTTCATACAACCATAAATTTGACTATATGAAAAATAGCCAAACATCAATTTGCTCCTAAATGGGACTTTTTTCTGCTTGTTTTTCTGATCTTGGGGAGAGGGTTTTTTGGCTGTTGTTTTTGTATAAACCGAAGGACAGATCTAGTCATTACTTTTGTCAATGTACAGTATTTTAACTTTTTTTAATCTCATACCTATTTTATATAAAATAACAAAATATACAGAGAAAGCTGAGTTTGTTACATTAGTTCATACACATACAGTAAATAAAAGTTTTTTATGTATGGCTTTGCAAAGGTAGATTATGAAGTGACTTTTGTATTTTACTTGTTTAAAAGCATTTTAAGAGAACGTGTTAGTGTGCTTACAATAGCGGCCATGGTATTCGGATGTCGAGCCAAGAGTTTAATGCTAGGATCACCGGAGGTCTTGCCTGACACTGCTTCTGCAGCCCTCAGAAGACAAATATAGTTTATTACAACCTCGTCTATCTTAGCTATAATTTCCTGCTGCTGTGTTTCAGAGTTCATGACTTTAACTAAACGCATGCAGGCTTCTGTTAAGCAACAGAGTACTTGAAAGCTGGAAGTCATAGCTAAAAGCATTTCCTCAGGGCTTTTATCAGCCATGGCCATTTTCCTGCAGGCACTTCCCAACTGTCTCGATTCCAAAGATAACAGTTGTTTGTACTTAGAAAGTTTAAGGTCATATGTTTCTGGATGTAAATCTTCTCTCTTGCCCATACTTGCTCGGACCAGTGAGAGTAGCTCATTGGCATCCTTTTGTGCTGCAATAAATCCATCAGGCATTGCATAAGTTTTCTCTTTCATCACATTTATTCGTGTGATTCGTGCATCGAAGGCTACATCATTGAGATTCACATCAATTTGGCCACCTGGGGTGTCAGCACTGCTCTTCTCACGCTCATTGACTGCATCATACGGGGGCTCAGCAGCTTTTGGGGACTCCAAGACTTTCTGCTCATTGTCACTGGACAACGTCTGAGCAACTGGTTCTGCGAGCTCACACGGGATCTGTGGTTCAAAGAGATGTGAGAGCTGATGGCTGTCTTGGTCGTCTTCCTCCTCATTGTCATCATTTCCTCTGCTCAGGAAGCAATAGCTAAAGGGGCCCCGACACCTCCAGGTGCTGGAGGTCAGCTTTCGCAAGGGCAATGTTCGACACTGCTTGGAGTCCTTCTGACTGGTGCCTGTGCCCGAACACCTCTTACTGTCCTTCCTATCAGTGCTGACGTACACACAGCTCTGAGAGTAACTTTTTGACAGCTTTTTGCCCAGGGAAAATTCCACCCTTCTCTCCGATTTGGATTCATCCTTTTGGGTGCTGTCCAGGCATTTCAAGCTGGCCATGGCTGCCTTCTTCTCAAACAGCATCTCAATGCCTGCAGATCCTCCAATGCTGCTGCTGCTGCTGCTGCGTCTCAGCGCTTTCTTGTTCTGCGGCATCCTGAGGCTTCCTCCTATCATGTCATATGGCCGTAAACTAACTGTTGCCCCACAAGCCTGATTTACTTTGGGAATGTCACAAGAGTCTTCATTTTGACTTGGCACCTTTGATTCTGATAGCATGGATGATAGCATGATGGAGTCAGCTAGAGGCTGTCTAGGAAAAGCTGTAGGCATGCCTCCTTGTCTTCCCTTTTCAGGCTCTGTGAAAGCTACACTAGGGGTAGTAGAAGAGCAGACAGAATAATTAAGCATCACCCTGATAGTATTCATAGACTGAACTTTTAAATATCTTTTAACAGTCAGGACAAATGGTTTCCTGGTATTTCCCAATGGTCTGCATTCCTCAAAATATTCCACAAAAAAATCATTAGCGGTCTTTTGTATTTCACTAAAATGCCTTTTACAATTGGTCAACAAATTATAATTTATGAATAACTATTTGTTCATTTCACTACAGCAGACTTACTCAAAAAAAGGAATAGCAAATCATGTACAAAACATCCTAAATCTCTCCTAATACATTGATTGCATGTTTTCTATTAACTAATTAGGTGAATACTTTCAGATTAATACACCATTTTTAACAACACCTGAAACAGTATGGAAAGATATGTTCATGGTATTTTTGGTTTGGTTTTGTGGCAGTTTTTTGGCAGAGAAAGATTATTTCTCATTCTAACTCCTAATCTGTTCCACTTTTGGATTTTCATGCATTCACACACTATGCTACATGTGGGTTGCAACCCAAGAAGGGAGAAACACTTAAAATCCAACTGAAAGAATTTCAATGCTGCCTCTGAAAAACTGTGCATTTTTTTATAACTGTAAAGAAACACCTACTGTCAGATTGTGAAGTAAATACATGCTTAATAAGGTAGTGACATTTCCTTATTCTTAACATTTAGAGCTTTTTATTCATATTGGCATGTTTTTGACAACCTGCTAAAATAGCATATAAGACACCTAAGAAATGAATCAAAGGTTTTGTTCCCCTACATTAACATAATTTCTGAATTCATTTCATAATCTAACAAGGAACTCAAGTGACTATGGATTTTGGAGATGCTTCCAAAGAGTGGAAGAGAGGCCTCTCCATCAGTAACCCTCCAAATATTTTAACTGTAATGAGAGGGTTTTTAAAAAGTTGATCTTTGTATGCAGCTTATCAGAATATCTCAACATGTACAAGTAAAATGAACAGATAAACTGAAGGTCTAATCTCACTGTCTGCTACAGCTTGATGATGTAGTTCCAGATAAAGACAACAGAAATGTCTTACCTAGACCTCAACATGAACTTGTAGCTTTAAGAATAAACACAAGAAACACTCTATTACTGCTGTACCTGTAGTTTCTTTTATCTTGGGGATCCGATGACATCCTTCTCTCAAGGTGCCGAAAAGCGGTTCAGCATTAATTGCTGAATGCACAACAGGCACCGTCATTCTGTGACACACAGCTTCGGGCTGCTGGTGCAGGTCCTTGTACGTCGTTCCATGGTTTGGAAGAATGGCAGCTCTTTCATCAGCTGGAACATAGGCAATGCCCTTCATTGATGGGTCAGAGATGATGTGCTTACCATCAGAGGTACAAAGAGGGGATTCAACAGGGGTAGCACACGTGCTACTGCCGGTGCTGCATCCTGCGTCCACTGAAGAGCACTGAGAGCTCTGCAGAGAGAAATGGCCTTCACTTTGCAGAGATGACATGCGCTTAGCCAAGTGATATTCACAAAGTCTAGCCACACTCTGCTCAGCTTCTGGAAGCTTTGAAGGATGGTCATCTGCAGATAAATCGGTATCTTCTGCATCGTTTAGGTCTTTGGCTGAAGACACGGGAGTCATATCTGACAGGAAGTTTTCACCTTGGCTAAGCCCTGAGGTATCATCCTGATCCACCTCAGGATTCACTTCATCCTTACAGTCAGTTTCTGTTTTACCAAGGACAGGAACTCTTGGAAAAGTCTTCCCATTAACTGTTTCTGGGCTTGGCTTATCTGCTGCCCCATCATCGGCAGCGTACCATCTTTGGCGAAAGGCAGTTCTCTCCACATTAAAAGTGCTTAAGCGCTGGCTGTCTCTTGCTGAAAGAGTTCCAAATTTAGCTTTTAGATCTTCATCAGACTCTGCTTTTTTATTTCCCTGTTGCTTTTTCACAGTAGCATTGCCATCAGAGGATGCTTTTACTTCACTATCTGTCACCTTATTTTTCCTTTTACTAGTGCAAGAATATACCAAGGATCCCATGTGCAATTTGCTAAAATAATCAGTGACAGATTTTGTTTCCATGGTCTCTGGCTCCATTTCCATGTTATCGGAATGAAGAATCTGCTTTGAAGGCACAACTTTTGACTGTAGCTCTGCAGCCTGACCACCAGACAAAGGCTGTGAGGGCTTCATTCCTGGCCCTCCAGCCTGATTCTTAGCAATGGGAAATTCAGTCTGCTCTTCCACAAGTGGTTGGTAGCCTTCACTTGTGGTCAAAAACATACGTGCAGTGTTTTCCGACTGTTTCTGTGCTGTGGCTAGTTCAGAGCTTTCAGTCATTTCAGAGGAATTTGTTTCATTGCCAGAATCTGAAGATGACTCAGGGCTATATGCTCGCAGGATAGCTACACCTGCAAGCCACAAAAAATAAGAGTCAATTAAATGACAGCAGCTGAGGCACCTGGATAAGTGACAAGCAAAAGGGGATGTATTAGAGACAAAAATATTCTTTGTAAGAATACTCTGACTTTATTGCACAGTTCCCGAGACAGGTAGTTTAATAACAGTGGTGGCTCCATTAAATATGAAATATGATGTATGCAAAATGACGTCAAAAAATAAAAGGAAAACTAAAAAAAAAAAACCAAACCAACCCTCATGAAATGGAGTACTTCCAAAGCTAAATGGATGAGATGGAATGATTTTCAATGAATAAATGTAACTATGGTGAAAGAACCTGAATTGTCATTCGTCTGCTGTTCCTCTGAAGCAGCCAAAGCTTCTAGTGCTTGAAGTGTAGAGACTACAGCATCATCTAGCTCCTTCTCACACTTCCCCTCTGTATTAGTAGGGACAGCATCGATAAGCGACACTGGAATGTCATCATTGCCTAGATTACTGTCTTGCTCCTTGTTGTCTCTAGGCTGTGTCGCTTGATTCTGAGAGTCTTCCTCATCTGAACTGTCCCTGAAACCAGGTGGAGGAGCAGCAATGGCCATGTTTAAGGTATGCAAAAGGAAATCATCTTCGTTGTCATCACCTTCCGGAGGTGGAAGTGAAGTCAAATCAATAATGTCATCACTAGAACCAGAAAGGCTGAGAAGAGCAGGCCTATTGATTTCTCCTACCATAATATCTTCTTCACAGCTTACTTCATCTTCATCTTCAGCATCATCTGTGTTTTCTGCATAACAGATATCATGCAGCAAAGGTTCTTCTATCCCTTCCGCAGCTCCAAATATTTTACCGTCACTTATAGTTGCGTAAACAGAATTTGTAGCAAACTGAAGGCTTTCAGCATCTGGTGACAACTCCAGGCCTTTAATATCATTGGCATTACTAAGATAAATGGCTCTTTGTTTTTCTAGTACTTCTGGACTTTCATCCAAAAGCCTTTCATAGCCAAGAGTCTGGGGACTGATACCATCCAAGTTGGGATCTCCAAATATAAAGGAAACTTTCGCTCCCCTGGGAGAATCCTGTGCTTTCCTGCTAGGTTCCAAACCTGAGAGTGACAGCAGTGAAGGCTGGTTAAAATTTCTGCTTTCTTCTGTTTCAGCAGGGTCACTTTGCTTGGCCAGATGCTGATCAAATCCACCTGAATTATAAGTATTCTCTATGTACAGATGTCTGTGTTCTTTTTGACATAACAGACTTTCAGAAACATCTATAGTCTTCTGCTTTGGATCAGCAAAGGACATTTGAGCCTCCTGATCTTCGGCCAGGAAAGTGGTAGTTTTTGGTATACAATTCCACTCAGAAGCAAGGATATTATGTTTCCCTCTATTTTCAGGTCCTATAGCATGATGAAATAAAATCAACATTGTGAAATCAAAGAAAAAAGTCATGTAATTTGTAAACAATCATTTGTTGATGCCGAGTATTAAACACTCTGAATAGGATAGCTGAGCCATCAAATACATCAAAAAAGCACTTTCAAATTCACCTCGGTTCTAAGTTAAATACCTGTTGATTTAATGACCTAAAGTTTAACTGGTACTTCTGTACTCTAGAACAAAACTAAACCTCAGCTAGGTACAAATGCTATTCCAGGCACAGCAACACAAAAGCAGCTGGTTTCTCCAACCATATGTATTCTGACAAAAGATATATGCATATAAAATAATAACACTCACAGAAGCATGCCCCTGTCTACTAGAGTATGAAGGAAAATCAACACATGGTTTATTTTACCATGAAGATGCTAACACAGGCTGGCTATTAGAACAGTATAAAGCTGAATTGAATACTGTGGTGCTAGGTCTGAGCGAGCAATCAGATCTCATTTGACATAGCCTTCTATTTATCTGGAGGTGCTCCGGCTTAAGCTGACGTCTGCTTTACACACTGGACCATCGTTAACATACTGTGAAATAAATACCTGTTTCTCGGCTCCCTGCATTTTTCTTATTGGCCATGTTAAATATTGAACGCCTTGAGTCAACCAGCAGTCTGTAGTATCCAGCTGTTAGGCAAGCAAGATTCATTGCATCTGATGACTCCATCAGAAGAGTAATAGGCTAAGAAAAATACAATCAAGTTAAGGCTGTTCCTCCTCAATTTGTTTGCCTGTTGACAATACTATTACATTGAAGCAAAAGGAATTACATCACAAACACCACACTGAAAATTTATTGAGAATTTATTTTCCTCGCTACCAATATCAAACAGTATAAAAAGTTTAGTCAAGATTGGAGTTGTAGTAAGGTAGAAGTCCAACTGGACATCTTAACAACTGAGTGCTCTCTTTCTGAATGAAGCTAACTATTTTAAGACTCGTGCTCCATCTTTTTCTTGCACAGATACCTTACTCTTGCCAAAGCACTATTTAATGGTACTCTGAGCTGCCACAGGTTAAGAACCTGGTACATTAGGTGCGGGAGTCTTGCAGTCATATGGGAATCTGCTGCTTCCCAGAAAATTTGGTGCACTAAGAATATGCAAGGAAGCATGACAAGGGAAGCAAACAGTCAGGGAAAACTGAGGTTCATAAAATACAGCGGTCAAGTTAAAGCTATCATTACACAGCAGAAACAGAGACAGATCAAAAGAATGCAGTGTTTGTGGCCTGGTGTTACTGAAAAGACAAATGGTGAAAAAATAAGCAGATAAACAGAGACAAAGAGAATGGAGAAAGACCCCCAGAAGCGTGATCAGCAAAGAAAACAGACACAAAAACATTGTAAAAAAAAAAAAAAAGCCAGTCCTAACAAAAATGCAAGACCTCAGAGCTATGAAAACTGTGGCTGCCAGGATAGCAAGCAGTGAATCTGAGACATCCATGTGAAACACACTTTAATTCATTTTTCTTTTGCCATTATGTATACATTTTCTTGCCTAAAAAATTTGTTCATGTCTCTATAGCTTTTAATACCAAAAGCTGTTCTCCTCAAATGTAATTTATTAAGGTGGCTAGCCTCTACAACTCCTAGACAGGAAATAAAAATGAAGCCCTTAGCGTGATGCATAGATAGAAATTACACCGTAGACAACCCATCTTATCACTCACAGTTTGTAGTGACTCATAGTATGTGGACGTTTGTGACAATTTATCATAATTTAGCATGCAGAGCCCACTGTCAGAAGACAGATGCAAGGACCTGCACCATTCATTCCATAAGGAATGCCACATGCAACAAGGATGACTCTCCAACCTGCTCAAGCCCTTACTAGTAAAAAGACAACTGATTCTGATGGAAGCTGTGGCCAAAACATAACTGATGATCACAGCTTACTACCAAACCCACAACAGGTCCGCTGAGCCTGTGCTACAGCATCTTAGGCCCTGAATGTTGTGTAAACTGTTTTCAGCAACTTGGAAAAATATATGAGGGTTTTTTTTTACTTTAACCTATTTTTGCTACAGCTTGAGCTTCTATTCAAGGTATTCAACTATAGCTATTATAGTTACTATAAATTATTAAACCTACAGTGGGTTAATTAATCTCTGTTCTTTTGAGCAACTACTAAAAACTGACATTTGAAATGCTACATTCATCTCAAATTTTCTGCAGTGATTGGCAGAAATTGATGAACTCCACAGAAATCTCAGATTGCTGAAAACAATGCTGTGAAATACTGTTAATCTGCTGAAAAGTCCTGTGACAGCTAAACTTTTATTGCCTGCTTCTGCCAAGTGAAACATGCTTGAGAACATATTTAAAGAAACAAAAATAAAATAAAAACCTAAACTGTCTGTTTGTTAAGAAAATAATGTCATATATAACATATACTGGTACATTCAGAACCTGGATATATGAACCCGCTACTTGAGAGTAAGTCAAAGGATGAAAACATCACTTGACAATACCTACCTGTGTGTGCCTGCATCTCCTTCACAGGACATAGTCACAACCCCTACTTGTGCCCCACAGAGAGGCAACTTTTTGTCGAATTCCACCCAGAGCCTCCTAAATTTTCGTTTTTAGTCAGTCTCTCTGGGTTTGAGATCACATATGTTGAAGTGCAAGGAGATGGGGATATGCACAATTCGCAGTAAGACAGTAAGAGTATTAAAATATGTAACAACATAACACCATGGTAATACATAACACTATGGC
Organism: Lycocorax pyrrhopterus obiensis; assembly: GCA_014706295.1. Taxonomy (NCBI): domain Eukaryota; kingdom Metazoa; phylum Chordata; class Aves; order Passeriformes; family Paradisaeidae; genus Lycocorax; species Lycocorax pyrrhopterus. Next base: position 18,804,325 of record JACSVZ010000001.1, read on the forward strand.
ATACGGTGCTGCACATTACATATGGGCAGATGGGAAGCATTTAATTTCTGTATTACTTTCTCCATCTGTAAAAAGGTGATAATAGCTTTCTTACAAGAAGGCCATGAGTTTAGCACAGTAATGAAGGCCAAGCAGCCTGCTATCCTCAGATGTTACCATTGCTAAGTACAGTGAAAGAGATGCTGTGTTCACCAACCTGTAAATTTCTCTTAAGTTGCTGTCAAAGAGCATCTAGACTACTTTACAACAATGTTTTTTTGCATTACCTTAAATACAGGGAAACAGTTCCAGGTCAATACACCTAAAGCATTCAAAGCAAAAGCTTAGTAAAATATTCCTCATGTGTGTTTTTTGTGTATAGCTGGGTAGGCGAAACAGAACTGTTAGGTTCTATTTATTTTAATCAAATATTTAAGTTTCAAGTATAATGAGAACTCTTCTTTCAATATCTGGTTATGAAGATTAATGTCCTAGAAAGTCTACGAAGGCTTTTACTTCAAAGCCAAATAGAAACCACACCAAAAACACCCAAGACAGTATAACAAACAAAACTCCACTCATTTTGCCGTTAAGATGCCTCAGATGGGAAGTGTTAGTGAGATTTAAAAGAAATTAAATGACTATAGGTAGATGATGAGCACCTGCGGATATATTACGTAGGGTAAAGCACTGAACTGGAATTATAAAGGCTAAGAAAAAAACCGATGCACTTTAACAGTTTATTTAATTGGGAACTGTTATGTGGTTACTTGCAGTGAACTTTGCAGATATAACACTGGAGTACAGGGGACACTGGTACAGTGCAGCTGGCAATTCTTTACTGGTAATGACACCGTATATTACACTAGAAGGAGCTTCAAAAGAAGGCAAATTTCACCATCACCTCTTCTTACCATGGAAATCCATGAAGACAATAACCAAGCAAGTTGCTGGGGGTCAGCTGAGAGAAAAATCAAAATAGAATGCAAGTGCTGGAAAACACCAGCGTGGTACACTGTAGCCCAACCTGTAGTATATATGCACTGTGACCAAAAAAAGAGCTGAAAATGCACTCTCAGAGTACTATTGGCATGAAAATGTTCAGAACAGCATAGCTTGATCTAATACTCAAATAAGGACAAAAACTTTATTAAAAGATGTTATATCAGCACAAATCAACAACAAACTTACTTTCACATCTAAGACATGCAGCTCAACTCTAACACTGTTCTCGTCTTCTGTAAACATCTCAATTCTGTTCACGTGGCTGAAGTCTGCCAGGAGAGCCACGAGATTTGTTTTGGTGTTTATCACATGGCTGATTCCGTACCGCGGCCCTACTAACAGAGTCACTTCTGAATGCTTTTCTCCCTGCTTTAGAAAAAGAAAAAAAGCACAAGTGAAAAACATGATAGGTACTGCATAGTAACAGAAATCACCACTCCCTTCTTTCAGTTACATAGAGTTACATTTGCAAGGCATTTCTACATTAAAGATTATTATGTTTTTTTCTAGGAAGATACAATACACAAGAGCATACTTGATTTGTAATTAAAAAAAAAGTAAAGGAATTTCTTGCTGGATGTTGATTGCACTCTAGTTTTTAGGTGGATAGTTAGATGGACAGACGATGGAAGGACTCTGCTTCTGTTAAAAGAAAAACTTTGTCATTAAGATTTTTCCAGACTAATAATTTTAGCATTCAATAGATAATTGGATGGCGTTATTTGCTAAGAAAGTGCTATCTATCTCCAAATTCCCAGTAAAATTTTTATTATGACAGATACGTTATTTTCAAGATGAAAAGGAACAAAAAGTGATTTGGTTCAATTAAAAATGATTTTTAAGCATATGAATAGAACCTAAACTTCTAAAGAAAATTATATGATCCAGCTTAAAGAAAAAAAAAAAGCATTAGCTAAAAAAAATCAAGAGAAGAGACTATTTTAAGAGAAATGTTACCACTAGTGTTGCCTTGAAGACACGCCCTCCATATAATCGTAGATCACTGAGGAACTTTAGATAATGCACCTTGGCTTGCAGAGCAGAGAGCTGAGAAAGGAGAAACAGGGGTAAGAGGTAGTTGTGGAAACCATCACATTATAAAATTCAGAAAGAAAATGTATTTGTGTAATAGAAAGAGAATGGTCTGCCACAACAGCTCTTTGGAGCCTGAAACTAAATCTTGAGATGCTTGAGCTTCAGATGAGGAGAAACAGTTTCATTCTTAAAATTAGTATCTTGTTTCTTTAGTTAAAATGCACTGAGGACTTGGGAATGGGCAGATCAGAGCACTTCAAGAACATCCTAACTGCTTTAATGAAGGCAAAATGTTAAAGTACTCAGATTAAACATCTGTTCACTGAGGGTTTTCAAGGCTAAGACAGCAGCTTTCCATTCATAAACTCCATCAATTCTTAAATGTTTATGTACCTACACAGAGAAAGAGAACAAAAAATGTGTATTTGTCAGCTACATATTTTACATTTTGCTAGGTACTTGTGGTGCTTGGCATATTATTCCAACTTGTTACTGCATTTCCTACTTTCTAAAATAACACTCTTCCACTATATTTAGTAGGTAATAAATCAGAAAGCTAAATACAGCACATCGATGCATATGATCTTATCATGTAATATGTATCAGAACTTGTCTCCTCTTTTTTTTCCTCTGAGCTTAAACTACTTACTTAAAAAAGAAAACTTAGAAATATTTTATGAGACAGAAGGGAAACAAGAAACAGTTCATTTCACCCAGTCTGAATCCAAACCTTACACTTCCCTGGTGTAAATCCTTATATCTGGACTTTTAGAAGATAATATAAAACAGTCTCATATCATTTGCTAGTTTCATTCCAGTCACTGGATTTCTAATTCAAAATTTTATTTGATCTTGAACAGCATTTTATGGGCCCCTATCCTAAATTTTTCCTAGACGACAAGGAGGAAACGGATCCAAAGCAGAGCAACTACTGGCAATGCTTTCCCCTTTGCTTCACCAGGTGTTTGCTTGGTGCAGAAATACACAAGGGTTGTAAAAAAACATGAGAATCCTGAGAATGACAGGCTTCCCTTCATGTGAAGGAAGAGAAGACCCCACAAAGACATCAGTTAGTTTCTGTGTTAGTACCTACAAGTGAGACAGGAGGCGAGAAGAGCTCAGATGCTTGCTTTCTCAGACTTACCTGCTAAAAAACCAGGCTGGCAGACAAAGTATTTCCAAAGCTCAAATCGAAAAGAATGAAGCAAACCCAACAAAGTCTGCTTGCTGCAGGAAGGGACTGTTGCAATATCTCTTCTAACCAAGAACTGATACTAGTATGCCACTGTAAGGCATATCTTAAACCTGTAAGGCCTGCAGCAGTGATGGCTTCCAAAATAAACCCAAATTTACACTATCAGATAAATAATAAGCAACTGGCATAATTTAGCTTTAGTTTCAGCATTATAGGAGACATGCAGTGCTTCAGCCTTTCTTCCTGAGGTCAAATGCATAGAGCTATGTTCACAGTCACAACGTGTTCTGAAACCTCCAAGGATTTCTGCTGATCACCATGAGCCTTAGCTCAGCACCAGCTGTTCTGAGGTTTTTTGGTTCAGAAACAAAGTGTCACGAAGCAGGATTCAGCTCATTTTATGTCTCAACTAGTGACTCTTAGGTTCTTTTTATAGTCCATGAAGAGAAATAAGCATTTCTAGGACACATGCAATCTGACCTATTTTTGGCTCCGAATGTGGGATGGGATGAATTGCTCCCTAGAAGTGCCTATTTCTCTCCATTGACTACAAACGAGAAAAGATGACCTGCACTAAGAAACCACATTACAGCGTCTAAAAGCAGTCTCTGCTTGCATGTAACAAAGGCATTTCTCAGAGACATTGTCTTATCTGTGTTTTTTCCAGCTGAAGTGAAAGCTTAGTGCTAAGAAAAGCATTTTACAACAGCAAGGAGGGTCATTTACTGCAAGGACCATCATCTATCCAGTTAGATCTTGGCCAGCGAAAAGTCTTTCTCTACAGTGTAACAGAAAACAATCTGAAAAACAGCATTTATGTCAGATGAGAGCATCAGAGAAAGAACAAAAACTTTCCTAGCAAATCTGCCATTCATAGAAAATGATAAGTTAATTAAAAAATACATATATTTTTATCATACATGAGGTATTAATAACCAGTTCTCTGCCATTCTCAAGTTAAGAAGATAGTTTAGCTTTGGCATAATTAATTATTTTTAATAGTTCTTGGCTATGTTGCACCAGCATCCAAAGTTAGATCTCTGAAAATATAGTGGCTAGCTGTTTCTCCAAAGGATTAGCTCTAAATGTGTCCCATGCATGCCACACTTTCTGTTCTTTAAAACATATTTTCCATTAAGATGCAAATGTAATACCTTTTTGCCTGGAGGAACTAGGTTTTGATTTGCTTTGACAAGGTGGGAAAGTGCTTTCTTTATGTTCTTTTCTTTCATGCTTTGCAGCACAGCAGATGGAAGAAAAGTCTCTAATCCCCATTCTTTTCTGCAATAAAAGGCATATATTTAATTTCACATTCCTGTGATGATTATTTATCTAAAGACTGGTGACTACGATGCCAAGTGAATGATTACCTGAAAACAGAAGGAGAGTTGATCAAGTCCAGAATTTTGAAATAACATGATATTTTTTAAATTTAAACAATTTATTTATTATGAAAAAGTATTTTAAAATGATAAATAATCTTTCTTCTATCCCTTCCATCTCTTCAGTCATGCCATTCGGAAAACAATGTTTAAGTTTGATACCTAAAGTCTGTGTTAAACACCACTTAGTCACATTGGCAAGTACGATCACAGAATTAAAATAGCAGATAATTTAACAATGTAATGTCAGATTTAATTTTATTTTATCAACTTCTTTTAGAACATGGAAATCAGAGCCATTTTCTAGTCACCTTTTGGCTGGGTGAGGGGGAGGGAAGTGGTGGGGTCCTCCTCAAATGCAACCAGTTTGCCTCTATTTACCAAGTTATTTTTCTGCTTGAAGCAACCCTTTTGACAGAAGACTGACTCTTCACTTGTAAGTAATTATTTTTGCAGATTCATTAATAGGATAGAATATAACATTGCCTTCAATATGATGGATAAACCCTACAAGACTCTGAGTGTATAACAGTTATTATTTCCATTCTGCAAGCAAACTAAGCAACAGCAGCAAAAGTTTTAGGCCTTGGGTTTTTATTTTGTTGTGAGGTTTTGTTGCCTTTTTTTTTTTTAATCCAAGGCAATATTCACACATTTGCACTTTCCAATGTTTCTTTTTCATTGTAGTTATATATCTATATCTATATAACTATATATATCTATAACTGGTATCTAACATGCGACAGCTGCCTACTGGAGTACTTCTGCATTTAAGAAATGTTATAAACTCCAATCTGTGACCTACTGTCTTCTGAACCAAGCAATAATCTGAATATTACCATAATAATCTCTACTAAAACCTGAGGATACAGACCGTATAAACTTAGATCTTAAATCACTGAAAGCAAATGAGCTAATCTTATTTACATTTATAGTCTATTTCATATGCCCAAACAGATGGCCAAAAAGTAAAAGGACCAAAAGGACAAAATGTACCACTCTTAACACACCTGAATCAATTTCAGTGGCAAAGAAGGAACCTAAAATGGTGCATGCATACAGACAGACTAAAGAAACAACCTTAAAGAATCTACAAGTTACTCCTAACGTTTCACTTTTTAAAAACACACAGCATTCTCAACTTACTCTATGTATTTGAGGGAGATTTTCTGAGTTTGCTTGGTGGTCACAGTTGCAATATACATTTGTAATGCAGCCAACCGCAGGGCAATGTCATATTTCAGTTCCGGTCCAAATCTTTCCTGAACCACATCGTTACAGCTCTGCCAAAGAACCAGTAGAGGGAGCATCATGTTAAAAAATCTTGCACTAAAAATAAATTACTGTTCTTTCCTTTTTTTTTATTTTTCTATTTTTTTTTTTAATTAATGCTTCATGAAAAGTAACCCCTAACTCAGACGCAGGACTGTGTTTTGCTCTCAGAGGTGTTAGTTATTCACGATATGGGCACTAATGAAGAACACCAGTACTTCTGCCAAAGAGCAAAAGGCATGATTATTTTGACCCAAGCTCTCTTCAGCCTTCCTGGAGAGAAGAGTAATCCTCCATCACAAAGAGTGCTGGGAGCATATCAGTATATCTGGACTCAGGATAGCAGGATTCTACCCGGTGAGATACTCAGGAGAACCACATTGCTTGTACATCAGTTTTCCCATCCACTTCACTGGAAGTTCCTTTTCAGACATCATTTCTGTCTGATATTACAGCACCATAAATAAGTACTAGCAATTAATTCAGCTTCACTCTTCTCTAAAGCCAAATATATTTTGGAAAGATATCAAAGCATTACTACTTGGAGAGACTTATGAAGAAAGAGGACTTTGCAGATGATAGAGATTTGCACATTCCCCAAGTGCATTCATTGGCTTTATGCACCAGAAATAAAAGACAGGTTTTACTGCAACCATGCTTTTCTATGTGAAGATGTAAATTTATATATATAGTAAGTGGTTTTTTTTATTCTCCTTTACATTAGCAATCACTGTGCTTTCACTTACCTGTACATAGAGATATTCAAAAGCAACTGGATCTCTTCTTAAAAGATCAATGGGATCCTTTGGGACAAAGCTAATCCTGAAAAGACACCTCATCTTATGCGAGCTTGGCCTTTGGGTCACCTAGGACAGTGCAATAACAATATCAGAGGTCGGCAACCCTGGTGGAACAAGGTCTGTAGTCTTGGGTAATGTTACCCTGCTCCAGAGCCCTGTCATAGGAAGAAAAATAGTTCTGCCCAAAAAAGAGCTTTGCCATGGGCTACTTATTAAGTTCTTCACCTAAGAACATCATATATATATATATATAATCTTGTGGAAAGAGTTTTAGACTCATACAGGCATGTCTGCCTGATACAAGTCATCCTCAAAGCAACAGAATTCACTCAAAACCAAAGTGAAAGAACAGAGATAAAACATCTTAACAAAAACCATCCAAGTGAAATGCAAGCTTAGTTGAGCTCCAGGAGGACTAAAATATTCATAAACGGGAAGAGTTAGGTGTTTGGGGAGAGGTCACGTTTTATTTCTTAGACTGTCTGAGAACACAGGTGACACCCAGCTTGGCAGCTATTACTCACTTTCTCTTGCTTGTTTTAATCCATTAGACGATTTGTGAGAAACTAGGTCTTTCCCTGTGTTGTTCTGGATTAAGAGATCTACTCCATAGCTTCTGTCTGAGATCCAATACATTAATAAATTAAAAAGTCTGCTTTTGTGTTGGTCAGCAGAACTTTTTTAAGCATTTAACTCTGTAATCTGGGTATATTCACAGGAGACCACTGCATAGCTAATGAATAATTGGATGAAAGGGTAACAATCCAAACCCACCATTGTAAGTCATGGTCAGCAGCAACATTATAATGGCAAATTAAAGTATTGCTGATTTTACAGGAACTCCAAAGAAGAAACCCTCAGAATTAATGTAGTTTATGTAATTTATTCAACTAGGCTAATGCAGTTAGAGAGTTAGGGCACTTTATAATCAACATCTTTATTTGACAAAACTATACTTTTAAAAACCTCCAATGAAGTCTCTGTCTTGCTCAAACAATTTTCACAAGGTCTATTTATCTCAGGTTGTCTCACCTCTTTCCTAAGTATATAGACATACTCTGTACATGTAAATAAAAGCTCCAGATGGGATTTTTGAAAGCCCACTATGCTGGTTTATTCTGATGTTTCTGTTTTCAGCGAGAATTTTACCAATAATTTCAAGGAGATGGCTAGGCTAGGAAGATGAGTATTTCTGGTTATTGTGCAATCACTGGGTAGCTTACACCCTCAAGAAAAGAATGTTAACATGGCAAAAGCAAGTGCTTAAAGGTTAGAACATGCTAGAAAGACTGTTAGCTGGTAAACTAAGCTCCTTCATACCATTACATAGACTCTAGTTATAATTACAGAGATTCTGTCATTTAAATAAAGTATTCTTCCCCATCTAAGAATCTATTTCTCCTTTTCCCTTCTTTTTCCAATTTAACTGAAATTTAAAAAATACTAATGTTCTCCTGAAACACAGAAATATAATAGAAAATTTCAGGCTAAACAATTTGGCAAAACGGTAAGCAGATAAAATCAGGGTACTCTGCTGGTAACTGTGAAACAACTTTAACTTTAGTCACACTTCCCTGATCTAAGGAAGAAAGTCACACCAACATTTTCTGTGTCACAATTCATCATCACTGAAGTGACATAATGTATCTTGGTGTAAACAAGCCAAACCTGACTTCATCAGAAAGAGGAGTATTCCCTGTCACCCAGATACAGATCTGTATAATGAGATTGGAACCAAATATCAAAATAAGGCTTTTAAAGAAATTTGGGCAGGCTGTGGTTCTCAGAATTGTGACCATGGATTTGCCAACTGTTGAGTATGTTCATTAGCTGGGCCTCATATGATATGAAAAGGCCAGATAAGTATTTTTCAGATTTCAGACTGATTTTTAAATTCTTATTGTTTTTCAAAGGCCCAATAAAGCAATTAAATATGATGTTTTTATAACAGAAAATTCCTGTGAGAACCTTATTCTTACAATCACATCTAAATATCCCAGCTGTTTGATAGACTGTATCAAGCTATAAAGCTTGCAGCTAACTCACTTGAGTAATGAAAAAAATGGATAAATTACTGATTAACCCCTCTCACTAATATCTGATTTCAAATACTATTACACAAACCTGAGTTAGAGTCTCTTGTTCATGTAGCAAAAGGAGTTTCGTTCCAGATCCTTCAACTCTCTGCTCCAGCATTAGGGAGAAGTGTTCAATACACTTGATGGAAAGCTTTTCTTGGAGTGTTAAGATGACATCCTAATTAACAAAGGATTTATAAAAAGTGCTTAAATTCATGAAGTGCTTGGGACCCAGTTCTTCCCTTCTGCCACACACCCTGCATGTACCCAGCACAGGGTAGAAGCCCAGGCTTCGTGCCTGTTTTGCACAAGTTTCCAGGAAATCACAACCATTCATCCAGGGAAAAATCAGCATAATTATAACCAAACATCCCCAAGATGGTAAACGATATGAATGTGAGAAATACATTAATGGGATTGCTGGGAATGGACAACATTCTGTTGTGGTTTAACATGTAAATTATATTGGTGTGGCCCTTAAATCACATCTGTCTCCCTGGAAATAAAACCCATCAGCAAAGCAGAGATGGTCTTATTACTGTTCTCTTCCCTTTGTTGGCGCCACGCCATCAAGCGACAAACCAAATTTATATGTTCAACAAAAAAAAAAAAAATTAGATGAACGGCCTTTATTTGTTCTTATGGTAAAGGGTTTTCTCGAGTTTTAAATGCTGACAGAAAAGTCAATGATGATGATACCTGTGCAGAACAATAGCTCTAAATTGATAGACCATATCAATTTTTAGAGACTCCTGATTAGCTTTTTTCATACCGAATTATGTCTAATAATAGGTAATTTGAGAATGACTGTATCTAAAATAAAAACCAAACAAACCTCTTCACAAATCCATTCAACTAATCCCTACCTTACTTTCATATAGCACTTTGTAAATGTATGTAGATTATTAATATTATCTGTCAAGGTATCTTTTACTTTACTGTAGGAAAAAGAAATACATAATAAGTCATCATTTAGAAAGAGTTTCACATTATGCTGGTGACAAGATTAAAACATTTCTTTCCATCTGAAAGATTTTCAGATATACGTAAGTATCCAGATGGATAGGACTTACTAAGGGGATCATGACAAATTGTAATCCAAGTGTTTTAACGTAATTTAGGAAGATTAATTGATCAATTACAGTGTGTTTATGGAAAATCAAGACCAAACTGGTGGAAGGATGAAAAAATGTACGTGGGAGAACAGGGACAGCCCTCTACAATGTAGAGAATATAAGATAGTATTAATAAATTGCAAGCTATCACTCTAAATAATGGAGGTTAATATTATACTATTCTAACAGGGAATTTATTGCTTAAACATGAAACCTACTTTTTATTTATATTTCTAAACTATGCTAAAAGGCATAACAGTGACATGAAGCAGCATAACACTAAATATAAGCTTTTAAGAGAAGGTAGTAATGTCAGTGCTTTCCACCACTAGCTCCCTTGGACCTTTTAAAATATGAGGCTAAGGCACACAGCCTCTGAATTACTGCACCAAAGTTTTTGTTAGACATCCTCTCATCTGACAACTTAAGAGTCAGCCCAGCTGCTATGACCCAGCAACACGGAAAGTGAGGACCGCAGTTTAGGTACTGCTTGCATCCTCCTTTTTAAGTGGTGAACTGCTGGACTTCTAGAGGTGAAAACACCTGCATTTACCTTGACTCACCTGCGGCATGTCCACTTCAGTTAAGCAACGAAGCAACAATCCACGCCCACCTATCTGCACTGAGGGATATGCACACACGTGCAAGAATATGTCATTTATAGCTGTGCAGACTCAGAATATATAATTGTCTGAATTAGATGCAAAGGAAATCATTCCTACTGATAGTCAAAATGACTAAGGTCAAAGCAGGTTTACAGCATCAATACAGCCAGGTAACTGAGGCCACATGGGTATCTGTGCCAATGACTTCAGATCTGACATTTGGTCTGGTAGTACATGACACATCCATGACAGAACTACTGAAACCTAATGTAATGCGATGGCCAAAGACTGGTCTTCAGGGGCAAAACATCCTGGAATAGGTTGATTGTTTATATGCTCATAACAGAAAATACTAGAAAGTGGGCTTATGCTCCTTAGAAGGGTATGGAGCCCTCACTAACTACATTACTCTTGTCTCCTATTTCTTCACCTAACCAAATTTTCAGAGGGACTCAAGGAATTCAGTATCCCATGGATGTAACCCATGGACGGAATGCTTTCAACCTACATTACCTGCATTCAATTTATGCCTAAGGCATATATGCTACATTTATTAACAAATGTGGCAGCTCATTTTTAAGTGTGACTTCAATGTCTGTTTTACTGGTGTGACATTAGTGTCTGTTTATCAGACTGGAGTAAATTTCTTGTCTGCCTTAGTTAATAACTCTCTTTGCTGCTCTAACTGATTGAGCATGCTGCTGGATCACAGTGAGCACAAAGGCAGCCTTTCTTCAAATATGCCTGGTTTTACAATTCCTTAAAACTACCAAAAGCTGGCAATGCACATGAGAACTGTATCCCCAGCCTTCATCGATCATTCCCACCCATGCACCTCTCATGTCCCAAGTGTGCATGCAACCATGCAGTGAGCTAGATTTGGTAACCAACCCATGTTGAAACTAGCTTCCCCAAACAGTAATGCTTGGGAGATCAGCAGCATGCCCAACAGCACCAGTCCTGCTGCTCACCACGCTACTCCAAGGCTCTCACAGACACTGATGATGCCTCTGATTTAGGAACCCACATGCAACAGTGTCACAGACTTTCCCTGGCAGACTCAGTTTTGTGCCAGGGCTTTATCTTTTTATTTCTGCATGTGAAATGTGCTATGGAAAGTGTAAAGGGCACTGCACTGAGGCAAGTAATTCATCACCGACATAACCCTACAACATCCCATCCAAAGTTCACTGAATGATAAGCTAGATGATATTCAATCAGCAGCCAACACCTTAATCTTCTTAGCTCCTGACTTCTGCTGACAAATCATGCTAGTTTGGCAGCACATCAAAACGATACAACCACAAAATTTTGATCGTGCTCCAAGCACATTAAAATGATCACTTCTACTTCTTCACTGACAACAAAGTATGTTTTTAGCAGCAGAAAAATGGACAAAATCCTCATTATTTCTGAGCTAAGAGTCCAGCCCCAACTGAACACACCGGTAATTTTGTTCTTAAAGCATTCCAAGTAAATGATAATTACAGAAGGTTTCCTATCAAGGTATAGCTAGCTTACCTTTATTGAAGTGCTGCAGTCAAAACGGAAAGATTTGGTTTGTCCATTTTCAAGATATACCTTTAGAACATTTGGCATGAAAAGAAGCGAGTTGTCCTTAACTGTTTCCTGTTGAGCAAATTAGTGAATCAGATACAACATGCAACAGGAGAAATATAAACATTGTTCTATAAAGAAGTACATCATTCTGATGGAAAGGCAACAACTGAGAAGGAAGGTGTTGGCCCAAACTGAAAGCAGAAATATCAAGGGTCTAGCCATGCTCATTACAGCTGCCCTCTACAGGTCTCTGTCCTGGAAAAATATAACTGTTCACATACATTTTATGTCTGGCTTTGAGTACTGTCTTTCCCTAAATACTATCTCTCTGACGATAAATATTACCTCTGAAGTTGAAACATTTTCAATAAAACAGAGAAATGGATTACTGTTTCTCTGAATATAGTGAGCTACTTAGTGTCTTCAATCTAAAAAATGGAAGCTACAGTTTGTTAATGAGGACTGCAACCAAGGTGTTTTACATTTCTTTCTAGGTGAATATTAAATGTTAGTATCTTTCACCATTTAAGAAGAGCAACATAAAACATCGCTACCTAATTTGATGGATCATAACCAGTATAGCAAAATAAAGAGGAAAAAAGGAAGGGAAACAGAAACAAATCTTGGGGATTTTTTTTGTTTGCTTCTTTTTATTTTAAAAAGCAGAAATTGCTATAGAAAAAATGCAATATCAATTTAGGTTTGAAAGAGAGTTGGCTAAAGACATCAGTGTGGAATGATGCTCTGGCAAATTATGAAAATGAGCTGGGAGTTCATGTCTAAGGAGGAGTTCAGTGCCTCTCAAAGGGAGGTTGACATTGCCTGCAGTCTGGAAACAATAAGTTCAAGGAGATAAATTTTAAAGGGGTCTGTGAGGTAATCTTCATCAGTTTTTCTGACATGGTACTTCTCTTGAGCTTATGGGTTTGATCTGAAAAAACCAAGAAACAAGCAAGCAACATCAAGACTATAAAGACAAACATATGTGCTATCACTACAAAATGCATTCACTAGCGTCTTAATTTTATTTTAAGGGATAGATTTTTCATGAAATCATGAGCGTAATGAACTTTAAAAAAAAAGAGCTTTGGAAAACTTCAGAAACAGAAAAAAACTTCTCTTTGCAAGCCTGTCACCATTGTTTCTACCATGTTGTTTCTACCTCCCTTTCCAGGCTTGAGCTGTACCTTTGGATGAAATGCTCAATCCTTTCTGAGGTTAAACAGCTGAATACTCACCGACACCTGGCCATTGATAATTACTTCTTCAGAGAAGCGCACTTTGACAGGATTGGACTTCAATCTTGCCTTTTTTGCAGCACTAATAAAAGCTGATTTAGGAGACTGGAAGAAAAGATGATGACAAGATATATCACATAACTTCAAATTAAAACCTTTCTTTTCTTTTTCAGTTATTCCCCCTGTTTCTTATACGCTGGGAACTCCAAGCATCCAGCAACATTTTGTATACAGAAGAATGGAAATACAGTCAAACCATAATGCACCCTGAGGTAATATATATGTACATACACATAAGGAAACACCAATGCATCCCGAACATACTGAAAATTATCCCACTGTTAGACTGGAGCGACGAGACAGGCTCTCGGCGTACACACAAATTCCTGTAGTGCTCCCACAATGACTGCTGTCACCCAACCTTGCCTGCATGAATGGACACTGAGCAGTGACCTACCAGTGACCCTTCCTTCACAGACTGAATGGAAAATCTTTGCATAATCTGTAATCTACTGGGTAGACATACACACTGCTTTTGTCAAAGAAAGTGTCTGGGAGGTCTCCAAATGCAGTGGCATCTCACTGTATTTGTTCACTTCAAAACACAGGTGAAAACCACCAAGAGGCACCTGCAGGCCAGCGGGATTCCCCTAAAGGTATCCCTTAAACACACCCTGTGCAAGGCATGCCTTCAATAGGTCAGATATGTTGTAGGGCTTCATGGATTAGAAGTGTAGAAGCATTCACAATTTTCTTCTGGTACCTACTTGACTTTTACCTACTACATTATGCAATGGGTTCACCTGTGATCAAGTGTTCAGCCCCTGGAAAAAAAAATTTCCTCACTTGAGAAACTTGAATAACAACTCCTTTTTAGTAACAAATTAAATATTCACAGTCAATGGGATTTCCATTTCAGCAGCAGAAGCAAGGGTGGTTTATTCTCAGGTCAGTTACAAACACAGTGCTTCTGGCATTGCCTCACTTCATAACCATGATAGTGGTCAATGGAAGACTTTCTCGTGTTGGCTGAAAGACACTGGGCTCTTTTGGGCCAGGTTTTGGTCCATTTTTTCAGGAAAATATGAATTAAGATTTTCAGAATCTTACTCTAAGTCCTGAGAAGTGGCCTTACTAGTTTTGAATAAAGACTTAAGTCATGTTGGTTTGCCTGTGAGAAATAAGCGTAGGCACAAGTGGTGATGATCAACGTGGCATGACAGCTGTCCTTGTAAACATGGGAAGTCTAGTTGCCATCACTCAAGTTTTGACTCAACTAACAATCTGCAGGAGTGATGGAGTAGTCCAAGGCTACATGCTCCTCTGTTTCTGTCTCTGATCTCTGCTGAAACTGCTTAAAAAGTTATTTTCTTGTGGTGCAGAAGCCTTGTTTATAGTAACTAGCAGGAAGAAATCTCTAGCTCATTTCTGCATGACTCTAATCTATTACCACATTGAAAACACGTTAACTACTACCATAGGCTCAATATCAACCAGTGAACAAGGAAACACTGCCACATTCTCCCGGGAAGTATCAGAGACATCCAGTAATTCCTGAGGCACAAAATAGAATCAAGAAATAAAAATAAATGCTTCTTCACTTTCACAGTTCATTCTTTCTTACCTCTCTAGCACAGATGACCACACAATTATCAATACTTATAAATAACAGAAATTTAAACCCCATGAACAAACCAAGCCCAGATTCTGGAGTCAGTGTTGAAAAAAGTGGAAGGTGCCCAGAACTTTTGAAACAACCACCAAAAAGAAAGGAAGTTAAAAAAAAAATAGTGTCTCAGGACAGGGGACCCTGTTGACTTCTACAGCAAGAGGGGACAACATGAAAATGCTGAAGCAGCTTACATATTGTACTCTAGAAATGAATTCCTAAAAAGACACAGTATAAAATAGTACCATGATTAATATAACTCTAGAGATGCCTTCTCCAATTTCCCTCCTCTCCACGTAGTCCCCTCTGCAGTAAGGGGAACAGTCTATTTGGCACCCAAGAAATAGACTGCAACTGTTGATTCCACTGCCACAGGGCAGCACAGCTGCAGGATTAGGCTACTGGCTTTCCCTTGCAAGAACACAGGGAAAAGAGTGGCTTTCACTTACTGTTCTTGCTGAAAGAAGCTCTGTACTGTTGTTTGCTCTTATTACAGATGAGTCACCAGTCTGGCCTCTCTTAACAGGCAGAGTGCCAAATTTTTTCTGGATTCTGGCAAGGTTATTCCCATACAGCAAATCTGGCAAACCACTATGTGTCCCTGTTGCTCTCTACAACCTCTTTCTTTTCCTCTCTACAACCTCAAAAGTCACTTGCGGGAGGCATAAACATTTAAATTATGTTATTGAAAAAATGCAAAGGGCAGAGTTCAGGACAACTAAAGATTTGAACATATGTGAGTTCCCAAGAACCCCTCTGGGATGTGGGGTTTAATGTACACATTGCACATCCAGGGGAGTGGTCTACCGTAAAACATGGGGCTTCCTTCCATTTCCACTTTTTCTGTGGTGACATGGGAAGGACTCTGGCCCTTTGCCAGGCACTCTAGGTGAGCCTGGAGCAGACTGTTTTCCAAAAAGCTCCAAACTATAAACCACGCATGTAAGAAAATGAAACAGTTGTGCCAGGTATTTGGGAGAATATTCTCTGCTGGTTAAAGGTTTGAGTAATAACACAACTTTTACATTTAATTGCACAATGTCATTGTTTCTTCCTCTGCATCAACTTGACACTTGACATTTTCTCTTTGGGAATAGACGTGTTTCCAAAGGATGTGCAAATACCTAGGAAAACAGTTGGGTTTGATTGTTGGAACTTGCTTGACTAACAAAGCCTCTGCAAGATGATGTGCAGCACTATTCTATTTTAATGTCTTTAGGTTTGTAGAAGAATGCTATCACTTAATGATTCTCATAGTGCCAGGTTCATTTATTTCTGATGCTCTGTTTTAGCCAAATGGATGCCATTATCCTCAGTTAATGACCTTAAACAGGAGGTGTTTACACTAATGCAGAACATCTATCACTGCAAGTAAAGTATTTGCATTGTCACAGATAAAAAACAGCTTAATTAGAGTGACTTCTGCAAAATGAGGGCACACATTTTAACGAGGAGTCAAAATAACCCAAAACCCCCCAAATTTTTCTCTGTGTGACCTAAGCCCTATTTCCTATTAAAACCTCAAATTTATCAGCATTTTAAATAACTTTTACTTGTTTACACAGAATTCAAAGAAAAAAATCAGCTGATCATTTCAACACTACCTAGAGAAACTGCTAACAAGAAAAATGAAGCATTGCACAGAGATTTACTTGGAGGAAACAATAGTGAAGACCTAGACCTTACTTTGAACCCTGCTTATAGCAACTGCAGTCAGTGGGAATCCCATCAGCCGGGTCAAAACACAAAAGATTGCAGAGAAGACTTTCTGGAAAATGTTACTTTATCATTTTCCAGACTTATCAAAATTAGATCCTATATTTGTCAGCAGCATTAGAGTGGGCCATTTTTTGATAGATCTTAGAAATGATATCCTACATTTTGAGGGAAACTTTCTTGATGAAAATAAAAATGTCTAGTGCTTCGTGAACTTTTGCAGGTAAACTATAATTTGGGGGAGATTGCAAGGGAAGTGGTTTTTATTTCCTGAAAAAGCCCCTTTGAGTGCTCTTGCCAGCAGAGGTGCTGCAACAACAAAACCTTTACTCGTTTTCAAGAAAAAGAAGGATTTAGTAGCTAGAAGAGCACAGTGTAGTACTGAGCTATCATAAAAAAATAAAATGACACCAGTATAGGACAGTCACAAGGTGAAAAGAAAACCTGCTCTGTGACAGTAAGCATCAAAATCAGAAATACTTCATTTAAAACTACAGAAATATTGTAGTTTTGAAATAGCCACAGAGTGTATATATGCAATACATTTTAAGCTTGTTACTTTAAAACAGTCATTAGTTCAATATAAAACATTAAGTTTGCTAGAAAATAAGGAAAAAATTGCATGAGTGCAAAGAATGTGTTGACTTTTTGGTTCCTAACCCCTAACACCAATTACAAGTGCCAAAATTTAACAAGCAAATAAAAGGTAAGAGGAAGAATCAAATTTATTAAGTGGAACAGGACATAATGCCCAAAGGCAAACTAAATATGGTAATTCATAGCTGCGAACAAGGCTGAAACAACTACACTGGCTCACAAGAGCATTGTAGAAGAGCAAGTAGGGACATGGAAGAAATAATGTGGAGAAGTTTTACCACACAGTAATTTGTGATAACCACATGGCACTGACAGATCACCATCAGGAGTATTTCTTTGTTAAACTCTTGGCACAAATTTAATTGCTGGAATAGTGGTCAGTTCTGGGTTCTCTCCTAAAAAGTTGGCAGTCTATCATAGACAATTGTATTTTATTATTTGTATTACTTATATTTTACCATTTTTAGATGGTAGTCACATTCTGATCATTAGTCTCACAGACTCTCAATAAGGTTGTTGCCACAATCATTATGATCCATAAATATTATTTATTGTAGTTTTCCTGCAACTGTTGTGTCGCAGAAGTATAACCATGTTATAATGAGAAGCATCTCTTTCAAAACAGAAGAAGATCCTATCTTTTTCCTGTTGCAAAACTTAATGCACTAGATCTCAGCTGGGCCTGGACTTCATCCAAGGAGCTTAACAGATTAATCATGAAAGCAACTTATCAAATGATCTCTGCACATAAAATCTGAAAGAATATCAAACAGGCAAGTTATTTAAGTAATGCTTAAAACTTAATAAGGCAACAATCAGAATGATAGTTCATTTATGGAATAAAACAGTCAGAAATTATAATCAAATGCCTTAGGTCCAGAAATCAAAACTCTGAACTGCTTCAACTGCTTGAGCCGCTCGGTGACCTCCTTATGAGCACTGGTGAAAAGAACCCCTAGCAGAGATTTGTAGATTGACAGAAAGAAAAAGATAGCCTAATGCTTTGGCTTGGTCATAATTAAAATGAAATTTTAATGTGTTTTAATGTGTTTAAGCATTAAACAAAACTGAATACATTTAAGCAAAAAGGATCTGCAAAAGCTTTCAAAGAGTACTAAGTGGACTACAGAGTACTATAAATCTAGATTAGGTCTACTTTCACCTGCATTCATAAAGGATGGTTACTTAAATGCAAAATCAAAACACACTCTAAATAGCGCAAATAAAACCAATTAAGAAATAGCACTCTTGTAGTCCATCTTGTCAGATATTTTTCATGCAATGGTAGAAGGAGAATCACCATCAAGAAAAGAGATCAATGAAATGTTCATAGACATGTATTTCTGCCAAGAATGGGGAAAAAATTCAGTCTTTATTTAAAAGCTCTTATTTTCTTTTGACTGGTTTCTACTTTGTCATTCCAGTTCTATTGGCAAAATAGTAAAAGGAAACATGGAGGAGGCAAAATTAAAGAAATAGGGAAAATACATGTGCATCATAATTTTTGAAGACATCAATATTGTTCCCAAACAGTAAGGCAAACCGCATTTGTCAGAGGATCCCCTGCACAGAAGACCAGGACAGGTACACAGCTGGAGTGCAGCAACACCCAGGGCTTGCAAGGCTGAAAGAGATGCCAGCAGGCTCAGGCACTACTGACAGCAATGTTGTGGCAGTGTGAGGGCCAGCACGGACCAGATGTTCAAAGTGACTCAGGAGTACCAGGGCAACTGCAGCCCAAGGTTTGCATAGACTGAGGGGTCTTGCACTGCTCCAGGGCCAAAACTTGGCTGCATACACTGGCATCATCCCAACTGCTCCATATCCCTACAGACACTCTTGTTTCCACTGCAGAAAAACTTGAAAGTGGTAAGGGAAGGATGCTATGAATCAATAAGACTCTGGTCTGGACAGGTAGGGATGTACAACAATACTGCACAGACAAGATCTGCCGGGTGCAACAGTCCTGCAGTCAGGCCCTCCCAACCAGTTCATTTCACTAAGCATCCCAACTTGGGGGTAAAAATGGGCCAATTAAAGCTAGTACCAACATGCATACATCAATCTCATCTTCTAACTGCTCTGTGCACATTCTTGGGGAGATGATCTTCATGCCTACATGAGCTTAAATGTCCATCATCCCCAAAAACACAAGTGCTTTGTCTGCTGAGGTAGAACCAGGGGACTCGGACAGACATACCAGAGTGGGGCAATATAAAGTCATGTATAAAATTGGCACATCAGTCCAAATGGCTGACAGAAATGTGTTTCAGTGCCATCCTCAGCTTGAACAAATAGCTGTGAATCACAGACTGACAGAATTAAAGAGAAGGGACCTCAAAGATCAGCTAGTTCCAAGCCCTCTGCCATGGACAGGGACCCCTTCTACTTGACAAGGTTGTTCAGAGTGCCATCCAACCTGGCCTTGAACACTTACAGGGATGGGGCATCTGCAACTTCTCTGGGCACCCTGTTCCAGTGCCTCACCACCCTCGCAGTAAAGAATTTCTTCCTAATATCTAATCTAAACCTACTCTCATTTTGAAGCTGCTGCCCCTTGTCCTGTCACTTACACATGCCTTGTAAGTAGTCTCTCTCCAGCTTTCTTGTTGGCTCCCTTCAGGTCTTGGAAGGCCGCAATCAGGTCACCCCAAAGCCTTCTCCAGGCTGAACAATCCCAATTCTCTCAGCCTTTCCCCATAGGAGAGGTGCTCCATCCCTCTGATCATCTTGGTGGCCTCCTCTGGACTTGCTCTAACAGGTCAATGTCCTTCCTGTGCTGGGGATCCCAAAGCTGAAGGCAGTGTTCCAGGTGGGGTCTCATGAGAGCAGAATAAAAGGTCGGAATCACCCCCCTCATCCTGCTGGTCACACTGCTATTGATGCAGCCCAGGTCATGTTTGGCTTTCTGGGTTGCAAGTGCATGTTACTGGCTCACGTTTAGCCTCTCATCCACCAGAACCCTCAAGTACTGCTGGGCAGAGCTGCTCTCGATCTGTTCATCCCCCAGCCTGTATTGATACCAGGGATTGCCTTGACCCACGTGCGACACCTTACACTCAGTCAAGTTAAACCTCAGGAGATTCCCATGGGCTCATTTCTTGAGACTGTCCAAGTCCCTCTGGTCCTTCAGTTGTGTCAACCATCCCACTTGGCTTGGTGTCACTTACAAATCTGCTGAGGATGCACCTGATCCCTTTGTCTATGTCATTGACGAAGATATCAAATAACACTGGTCCCATTACAGACCCCTGAGGGACACCATTTGTCACTGATGTCCAGTGGGACTCTGAGACGTTGACCACAACCCTCTGGATGTGCGCATCCAACAAATCTTCATGCACCTAACAGTGCACCCAAAAAATCCATCTCTCTCCAATTTAAAGACAAGGATGTTGTGGAGGACTGTGTCAAAGGCTTTACAGAAGCCCTGATAAAAGATATCTGTAGCCCTTCCCTTGTCCACTGATGCAGTCATCCCACCATAGAAGGCCACTACATTGGTCAGGCAGGACTTGCCCCTGGTAAAGATACCAGGTCATGACTTTCCTTCTTTTCCAGGTTAAAGGCTGGAGGAGAACCGTGCCTGTGCTGTAAGTTCTTCCACGGAACAAGGAGTGCACAATTTATTTGGATTTCAGCTTCCCTTCAGTACATATAGGCTTGCTCTCAGACCAACAGCATAATGATAACAGGTCACAGCACCTCACAGATGTAGTACCACACTTTGCTGTCCACTTTTACGGACTACACAAAGCTGCACTAAAGCAAATGTCCTTTCTTCACCTGACATTTATAGACAAGAATTAAGTCTGTCAATGGATGAAACCTGCATAAAAAAGAAAAGTGGGTGGGGATTTCTTTTCCCCCATATTATACATATGCACTGTGACCTAAACCACTGGCTGTAAAACAGCAAGCTTTAAAGGTAGTTAGGTTTTTTATTCAGTCAGACCAGGCCTGCATTTTCATTTAAGGTGACCAACATTGACCTGATCCCAGATCACCTTCCTGACAGTGGTCTTACTGCAGGGTGGCAGCCCCTGCCTGTTTTTGCTGTGGAATGCATGCTTTTCCCCCAGAAATTAGGTGCAGTGCAGACTGGCTTCTAGAAAGGGTGCAGGACAAGTAAATGCATGGCCACCTCAAAACTAACCAGAAAGGCTAATGACTAGTACAAAGACACACAGCACTGGCCAAGTTGCATTTGCAAGATGCACATTTTGGCAGCTTCATCAGATAAACTTGTATTCAAGTCTTTGTGTCAAATCCACCTCATCTCTTATTCTTGCATGAAAAGGATGCAATTATCCCTTGTTAATGAAAACCGCTGTGCATCAGGCTAGACAGCAGGGAGCCAAATGGACCTGCTGAATCTGAATTACGCCTGATGCATGGCTGAGGCCCCTCAGCAGCCCACAATGTACGCATGGCTGTTCATGGACTGATGAGCTTCCTCCCCTGGCTTGGCTTCTCCCCTTTTTTCATGGGAGATGGGTTTGAGCTGACAGGTCATGAACCCACTCCCACAAACCACTGAGTGAGTTGCAAAGGCATGTCGCATCAGCCAGCTCTGAAGTGGGCTGCAGTTTCTCCCAGTGCCTTCAAGGCAACCTCACACGATTGCCTGTCTGTCTCTGCTCTCCCCTCACCTTCACAAGCTGGAGATGCAGACAGAGCCCTCCCTTAGATAAGGTACAGCTGGTTTGCTACAGCAGTGTAACTCTGCGGGACAAAGGCAGAATCAAGAAAAACCCAGGAGCTGCAACAAACAAGAAATCAAAGCAGAACTCAGCATTCTGCTCTGTCATTCTTCCTGGTATGAATTTAAAGACACTTATTTTTTAACTTACTAATGTAGCCTTTGAGTGCAGGACACAGTAATGCCATCTTAAACAGCACCTTTAATAGACACAGCTCTTATTGCACTTATTTCTTTTTATTGCACAGATAAGGTAGGAACACAAACAGAATATGGGCAGAAAAAGAAGCTGCTATGTTGCTAGGAAACTAATTCAGAAAATATTGACAATACTTACAGGGTAAGGTTGAACAACAGTAAGGAGGATCGATTCTTTGCAGCTTCTATAAAAAGAAAAAAAAAGTAAAATCAAGTAAAGATTCATACTTTTACTGACTACAGATAACCAGCTTTTCTTTTTAATGGTGAAAACTGCAGTAATATGGCAAAATGTTTATCACAATGACACAGCAGAGCAGTACAGAGATTAGTAATATGCCAAAATAACAATAGATATTAAGAAAGAAGTTTTTTCCAATCTAACAAATTGAATTGGCCTAACTTTGCACTATATGCTACAAACTTTTTGCTTCATCAGAGAAACCTGTATGCTGCAATAATGATTGTCTCTAGTAAGAATGAAATTTGATTAATCATATTAGTTCAGCATCTGTAGTCTACGAATTTCTTTTACCTACTTTACAAATGCAAGTCACTTTTTATACCATCTAGCTCTTGTACACTTCAAGCCAAATCTATTTGAAGACGGCAGTGTTTTCTTCAAAACAAAAATGAGGACAAAATTTAGCCCCCATTTCTTCTCTAGCCCACCTTTTTATTGGATGGAAAAAGACTAATATTTGGTGAATTCCCCCATTAGAATTTTTAAATTTTTACAGTATTGCTAAGGAAAGGTTTTTCTTTCCATTTAAACAGCTCTTCTTTAGGATGAAACTAGTAAATGGCAAACATATGAACAGCTCTAAAAATCTAATTTATAGGATAAAGAGAAGAAATTATTAGGAATCTTGATGTGACCAAGTGGTCTAGTCAAATGATACATATATTTTGACTCTTGGTGGGTAGTTGGGGGTGCTGGATAACTGGGGAAAAGTAAAGGTAAAGTGAAGAAGAAGGAAGAAAAGCCAATCATAGTCAATATCTCTTGTATTATCTGTTGATCAGATAGTTGCAGTGGGTGGTACTAGCTAAAAAGAGGTCAGTTGCCATTTGGTTGAAATGGAATTAAATTTCTCTTGGTTTTACTACTTTTAAACACAAATTATTTATTTATGTGACTTACTACCTGGCTAAATTGACATGGAATTGAGTTTGCATGCCTGACCTGTTAAGCAGAACTAACTAAAAAAATCATACTGTATTGGTCTTACACAGGGTCACCTTATAGGCATATTCACACATATGCAACTTAAAAAGCCAAAAGGCAAAAAAAAAAAAAAAAAATGAGGAGAAACCAAAGGCAGAAAACTGGTCTGGAAAGCCAGCCTCTACTTGATGATGTCAACACAACACTGATAACAAACAAGGGATACCAAACTACTGCCAACAGGGATAACAAACTACTTTTATCAAAGTCATCAGTCAAGTAAGGGCAAACTCTGATCTAATATCACATAACTAAAGAAAAATTAGTTAGAGCTTCAATTTTTACTTCTCTTATTAGATATTTGTACCATTATCACATTTTTTGGGAATCTACAAATGCATGTTAAGAAATGTAACTTATTTCAAGAATTTCACAGCATCTCCGTGCTATCTATCCAATTGTGACTGCTATATTTACCTAGGCCTACAAGTAGACAGAAAGGTTCACAGTTGTTTGGGATAAACTGCAGCCCTGGGACAACTGCACCATGCCCAAATGACCTTTTCAATTACTTTCAGCCCACTACTTTATGTTTCTCATGCTGTGTATGATTACAACCACCACTGCCTCCTGCAGTCCAGCTACGTTAGAGAGTTGTGTTTAAAAATGAAAATCAGATTCTCCTGAAAATGTTTTTTGGCTCTTCATTATTCTTGGATTAAACCTGTCCAGGTGCCAGGCTAGGCAAGATTCATCCTAGATTAGCAAGTGCTTTTTTTTAAACCAACAGGTCAAAAGACACATTTTGTGGACAAGACTTTCTTACAGGATAAACACTTGCATTGGAAGGATGCTAGACTCTGCACCATACATTCAACATTTCAGGCTATAATAAGGCCCTTTGGAGTGTCTGGACGCAAGCATGTTACACATTCAAAAAGCTGGTGTCAAGCACTACACACAAATCCCTCACCATTAAACACTTCCTATAAATCTCGTGCTACATACAAAACACAGCACAGTCACAAAAGAAGTATTTAATCATCAGCTTTTTTGATCTGCAGTACTCAGTCATGACTCCACCGCTTGTTTTAAATCTTTCTCAACTAATGATGACAGAACTCTGCAGGACAGCTCATCTTTTTTACTTCCGGTATGGCTGGCATATCCTGTAAATCTACATGATAAACCTTGCACAGCACTGGAGACTCTCAATTGTACCATGTATTGTATATGTCATGAGAATGGAAAAACAATGGAACCACTGATCGTGTGAGCTCTGTGTTTTGTAGCTTAAATGTATGTGGACAAATATATGTCCCCGTGTGACGGTAGAACATACAGACAGTTATGTTCACAGAAACAAGGTACATCATCACACTGAAACGTGAGCTACTTCTTTTAAACAAACTGAAACGTAGTGGCAAAGGCTAAAAAAAAACTAATTGCAGCCAGTTTCACCCTGAAATGTCTTTCCTCATCTAAAATGTGACTGAATTGAAAAAAAAAAAAGCATATATTACAGTTATTTTATTACCTTTCATACTCACTTAACAACTACCTAATTACTTCTGTGCTCTTTTAGAATCACTCAAGACCAAACATCTGCAATACCAGCTTAGAAAACAAGCTGCTGACTTTTTGAGTACTCTGCCATCTGACCAGCTAACACCACCATCACAACAAAATATCTTTGTTTCTTTCATTTCCTGACATTAGAATCAAATAGTGACAACAAGGCTAAAATCTGAAAAACTCTGATCGGAATTTGTGATTCATCTCTCTGTCCTTCTCCGTGTCCTGTGTGGTGATTATATTTGTCCATTCTCACTACTCCTCACGGCTACTTAGGCTGCAACAAGGAGAGAATATAGATGGTTTGAGAATCAAATTATGTCTATTATAAAGGTTAAAGTTGCATTACTAAGTATCAGGCATCTCGAGCTACATGAGGCATTAACATTCATCTACAATGCCAGCTTCTGTGAATTTGAGGCTGTAAATCACTGCCTCTCTTCTGCTTCTTGCTAGCTGGAAGAGAGGAAGGGCAAAGGCAGATGAGGGACATGGGGGAATCCCAGTATCTGAGCCAAACAGAATAAGCGGGTCTGTTATTCATATGCATCCTACAGCAAATATAGCACGTAAATAGAAAAAGTATATATATGGCTCTTAAGAAGGAAGAATGAAAAATTGCTTATGCTAATTTCAAAGCTTTTAGCAATTTTACGTACTAGAGGTATACTTGGTTTCTTTCCCACTGAAGATGAACAAATAAAGAATTAGTTAAAACTATAATAAATAATACAATTTTCAGGGAAAGCAATTCAGAAAAATCTTCTAACCATAACTTAGCTGTTTCATTTGCAATGAACACTAAATTCTGAAACTCTTGCTTTGAAACACTTTTTCTCAGCTATTTTAAAATCATGTGTTTCAATTTGGGTCTCACTATTGATGAGAAAGGCCTGAATTCCACAATTGAGGCGTTTGATGCCATGATCTGCAGCATGTTTACACTACGTTTTTGAAGTAAGGAAATGGAAATCAATGGGTCAAAAGCTAACCACAAAATGTAAGAGGTTACCTCAAATGCCTTATGCAAAGCTAAGGAAAGAGGAAATAATCTTCAAATTCTAGTGTCTTGACTAGAGAAAAATCATTCAATGGTTGGATGTCTTTCAATATTATGAATATTAACACACTATTAATGAGCAAAGAGTTTGCAAAGTCACTCTATTGTAGTGCATTTTTAATTATTTCATAGAACGAATCACAGAATCAGAGAAAGGTTTGGGTTGGAAGGGACCTTAAAATAATTTAGTTCCAACTAAGGATCATTTTTATTTGAGCTGTATATACATTTTTACATAAAACCTGTTTTACAGTATTTATCTTCACCTAAGGAAGCTACAAATTTCACTTCCCCAGGCTTCTATCATGAGCAACAGTTCCTGTGGAAGAGTTTTCCCCAGAGATCCAGGCAGATTTATTTCCAGGGCTGGAGACATCCTCTGGAAGGATCTTGGTGGGACAGAGTAGACCCAATTTAAGGGTCTCCTCATTCTCAGCTGTTATCACATAGCGCACACACAGAGTGAGCCTTGAGGTCCTGCAATGATGCCAACCTGCCTGAGTTGACACGAGGAACCTTGATAAACTATCAGACAAACTCAGTATTCATGGACATCTGTGAAACAATGTGGAGGGATCCAGGGAGAAAGGCTTTAAGAAGGACGTGCCTTTCCCCAGGGCTGTTTATGTCACAGGAGAAGTAGTGCTGTGCAAACACAAACACCCAAGCTAAAAGCCCTCTGCACCAGACAATTCCTCCAGCAAGAGCCATGGCATGTGGGGCTCTTTCCTTTCCATTTCCAAAGGTAACCCTGCAGCACACAAACTACAGGCAATGGTTCCATGACTCTGATTGAGAAGTACAACTGATTACAGCAAGCTGGGAGCCATGCTACTCTGGGCAGATCCCTTTTGGTCTTTTAATTACATCTACCCATAGATAATCACTGTTTTAGCAGCAGGTAAAGCATGAGAGCTCTCCAAGCCTAGGAAGAGGATATTTTCCAGAAAAATTTTTAAGGGAACACAGATAATTATACTTTCTCAAGAGGTTGCCAATACCTGGCAGAACCAACTGTTGGAAGAGTGGTAATGGGATTTCAGTCTCTGCCTGTTCAGCTGATATCTGGGAATTCTCTCTGAAGATCCCATACACAGCGAGAGATGGGCGTTCCTGCCATCACACCACACAGGCAAGGCAGGCCATACCACACACGGCAGTACATCCCCAGCTCCATCTCAGAAGACAGTCGCAGGAACGCAGCAGGCAAGAAGCATAGCAGGAGGCTCATGAAGTAAGGTACATCACCACAGAGGTGAGGTCTGGGGTCCCAGTTTAGGGAGGACAGGTAACACTGCATGAAATATAGTTACAGAAGATGGGGATATGAGGCCAAGGTGCCAAGATTTGGGTTCAGACATTTGAAGAACAACTTAAGAGATGAGCATCAGCTTAGATACTGTTTTCTGGAGACAACAGAGCACAGAACACAAAGATCATGGTGTTCAGGTCTTATTTTTGGAGATCAGGATGGTGCATTGTAGTCCCTCATATCAGAAGGCAGAGACATCATAATCACACTTGGAAAGCCGTGGCTGCTGATGTTAATTATATTACCTGTCCTTAGCCTAGCTGTCGATGCAGTGAAATACTCTTGACATCCAAGCAACTTCAACTTGTGAACTCCTGAACCCTACAGTTTAATTTGCATAGCCTGCTGCTTCACAAAGTCATTAAAATTTAAGTCTGCCATCAAATATGTGAGGGCTTGCAACAGCAGAAGCAATCTGCGCAAGAACTTGGGAATTTTGCAAGATTCCTTATTGAATGTCTGAGCCCTAAAAACTGTGTAAGTAATGGATGCTTGAAACAACCACTACCACATAAAGTATAAAACACATAAGGATGGGATTATTACAACACTGCAGGATCAAACAGCAGCAGAAACACAGCTGAGTGAAAAGATGCTCTGATTCAAACATAAATAACTTCAATAATAGCACACTGAAAATTACTGTCAAAGCAAATTGTGTTTTGTATAAATGTTCTTTATTTTAGAGGCCTGGCATGGTGTGAAAGTCAATCTTTAAAATTGCCACAGTCTGCTGCTGGCACTAATTGGAACCCTTGTTGGCAATCTCCGTAAGGGGTCAAGGAGTGAATGTGTCTGCAGGCTGAATTACGCTCGCTTCCTCCGACTGAAGTGGTCCCTTCAGATCAGGGCTGTGGCACACTGGTGGGCTTTCATACAGGAGATGCCATCTCAGATACCTCTGCAATATAGGCTTTGAGAATAAAAAAACCTCCTGTTCTTTAAGGCTGTTCATCTGTCAGGCTTTCACATGTACCAAATTCACACCGTTTCCTCCAGTATTAGCACTGTGGCAAGGTGAGCCCCATAAAGTTGTTGTTCTTGAATTTCAGCACTGTATGACAACTATATTTACCTCTTGTCAAAATAAACCCTCCTCTCACAAATACTCAAAGTTTTCCAGTTGCTCATATTTTCAACTTTAAGGCTGTTAAAACTTTGTACCTGAGTTATCAAAATGTTTATCACACAGTGAATACCTGTGTGTGCTGTACAAGAGTGCCTTGGCAAGGCTACTTGAATACCAGCAGCAGTGTTACACTGCTGTCTAACTGCTGAGCAGTGTTACCTGCTCCTTACTACACTGGCCTTCAATTAATTCTTGAGTGTACCTCTAAGTACTGGTGACACGCAGAAAACTTGACATTGAGACGCCTTCCTTAGACAACCATTTTCCTACTTACCTAGATTTACAACAGCCTCCCTCAACCCCTGAGTGCACTTGGAGTTAAACTTCAAGACGAACAGAGAACATACTAGGAGTTACTAATGCTGGAGCTGTCTGATCCAACAGAAGCAGTATTTACTCATTTTGGGCAGTGTATAAAAAAAACCAACCAAGACCCAGATGAGCATGTGTGTGTATCCGATGGACTGAGACTTTCACCAAGGCCAGCTGTTGGTGTGCCACTGCCAACACCATCACCATGTCAATTACTTCACACTGCATGAAGATGCCATGCAGCCAAGAAGAAAAATGTAGTGCTTATTCCCCTATTAATTAATTGTTCAGCTGTCCTCTTCTAATTAGACTTTCTACACATTCGTTTTAAAGGATCAAAGGCAGACAAAATGAGATAATATTGGTCTCTCAAGTCACTCATCCAGGCCAACGTTCCAGGGCTAGTTTTTCTATCATTAACTGCCAAAGTCTCAAAAGCTCTGAGGAAACGTTAATTTTCAAAGTGTAATGAAGAAAATGAATATGAGCCAGCACCAAGATGTCTATTGATGACACATCTTCAGAAATAGTTCTATGGAGCTTTAGTACAATACTAGCAAAGTAAAATATTTACAGAAGAGGTTGGTCTCACCATGGAAAGGTCAGTTGCATTCTCCTGAAAATTTCTCGTCTGTATTTGTCAGACTCTGCTGTTTCCATCAGACTGCAATGACTTTTAAATGGCATTTCCATGGGCATTTTGTGCAAGTCCTTTCAGACAGCTTCTAAGTGAGCTAAGTGCAGTTCTGTTCTCCTGTTCTGCAGCTGTCCATGCACGGACCTGGCAGACACACAACAGCTGCCCACTGCCCACGATGCTCAGGTACGTTAAACCCATGCAGTCAGTTTGGGTTCACTCATCCTTTGCATTGACATTCTTATTGAGGACATCCAGGAACTTGGACTGTAACAAAACACCAAGGCTGCAGAACAAAATCCACAACCTGATAAATTCTAACCCTTCCAAAATACCCAACCCAATGCTGACATGACAGACTATGCTTTGAAACAGTGGCATGAGCCAATTCTCTGAGGCAGCCACCAGAGACCTAGCAATGGTTATGAAATACATTCCAATTATTTTGTCATTTCTTATGTTCAGCCTTCAAAAATGGAGACATCATGATTTTGCTATAGTAGCATACATGTTCATATAAAGTTTAATTTAAACAATGCTAAATGTAATAACAACATCCTTCTGATTTCTAAAATAACTTCTAAATTTTTGTAAATATATATGGATGGTCAAACTGAATTCAGAGGTCACTTACTTGGGAGAGAGAAAGAAAATACAACATCTCAAGTACTTCTCTGTACAGGTCTCTTATGTTCCTCTACATTATCTGAATTAGAATAAAAGAAACTTTCTATGCTCTCCTGCATTTCCAGCACTTGTTTAGACTCCTTGATACAGTCACATAGTCTCTTGAATTTTTATTTCAATAGTGGAAACAGAAAAAATAATGAAGGTTAAAAACTGAAGGATATTACAAGGCAACTTTTCAAACCCTGGAAATTGGTGTTATTCCATTCGTCTCAGTGTACCAGAGATTAACAATATGATCTAGCAATTGAAAAGGATGTTTCAGGGCGCAAATGTAATTCTAATATTCACATAATGAAGTCTTGTTGGTTTCCTCTTCTTTCTTTTAAAGAGACGCTACGTAAATTTTCATTTTCAAAGAAATTCTGTCTTCTGATGGCTTCTTTTTAATGTCTGTTTTTGTTGACATTATATTCGAAAGCAACAATCATCACTTTACCCAATAATTTTTTTCTCTAGTCTGGATGCAGCAGACATCTCATGACCCATGAGAGGGGAAAGTTTGGAGTTAACTTGTGCTGGGCTACTTCTCTTCATTTTAAGTGGTAGAGCAGCTTAAACTTAGCCCAGAAGTCAACAAAAACTTCATGGCACATCTAAGGGCTATTTTTGAAGAAATGTAACTTTGTGTCCAGGTTAAAACTGCACTGATGATTGAACAAGCAACATGCAGCTCTGCTGTCACAAACCATCAATCCAAAGCCAGACTGGAGAGTGACTGCGTATGGATTTGAAGGAAGGTCCACTTGCTGGGATGGTCACAGCATCTTCTGGAGCAAGAAAAGCAACACTGCTGTCTTCCACGATGAAACTCTGCCTCTAGCAGAGCTCTTGTTTGCCTGCCTAGTCTGGACAAAACTTAGGCAATTGATATACTGATATTAGTATAATGCAACTATTGCTTTGTTAGCACTTCTACTCTCCCAATAGTTCCTCCCCTACTCTGATTTTTGTCATAGGTGGACATACTTCGGACAGAGAAGACCTACCATACATGCTGATGCAGAATTTTGTATAGTTTTTGTATAGTGTATTCTAGATGCTATGGCAGTTAAGACACCAATAAAAACAATTTTTCAATAAAATTCATTATCTAAGGCCAAACACCTTGAATAAATAATTAAAGCAATGAATTAAAATAAAGACTAGTATAACTTGTTGTTCCTTGCTGAGAAACAAGGAAATCATATACTCGAGAGTTATACTTCAAATTGGAAATAAGAAACTAAAAGAAGAGATAGTTGAAGATGTCAGAAACTGTAGAGCAGCAATGACAGTATCTGCACAACTGCAAAAGAGATTTATGGGAGTTACATGTTAAAGAGCAAGAAAGACCACTAAAGTTGAGAAAATCTTACAGATATTTTTACTATGTGACAAATTAACCATAATCTTTTATGATCAGAGCTTCATTTTCATTTGCACTGAAGCATTAGAAACCATTACAGCTGCTATTCATAATCTGTACAGCACTGGCATTTTCATTTTCACATTTGGGCATTGTGTATGTAGTAATGAAAGGTCAGGCGTTCACACACATCCTTCATTCCTGCAGCTATTAAATTTTTTCTTTCCCTTAATGCTTTTCAAAAAGCAGAACATGAGATAAATTTTGCTGATTAAATGTTAAATGCTTTAGGATCATCTTGTTTTAGAGAGTTATCTGAGTTTTTATTAATAATACATAACATTCACTTAGGGCTATTTTGTGTCGGAAGTCCTTCACAGCATTATCTTAGCTCTAAGTAATTCAGCCAATAAAGAAAAAGAAATTAAGAAGAGGAAGATGCATTTAGAAATAAGATAAAGCTCTTGAACTCTGAAGAATACTGTATTTTCAAGCACTATATTATATACTGTTCTCAGTTCAATATTATTGTCTTTATCATTGTTTCTTAAAAAAAACCACATTCATTCAAAGAGTGATGGTATTTTTCTTTCAGATGTCTGAACACTATTACTTTTGCTTTTCAGTCTTATCTGCTTTTTTGAGACCAAGCTATGTGATCCAATCTAAGAGCATCTCTATCCTTTGTTATGGAACAAAATGATAGAATTATGTTTTAAATAATTACAGATTGCTGGAAATGGTTTTAAGAAGTAAATGTTCGAACAAAACAAAAAGATTCATTCAATTCCTCATTAAGAAAAGTTTCAGCAGTCAGTGTCTTGAGTTTTGTGGGTTTTATTACTAGTATTACTGTAATTATCATTATATCTGCAAGGTTAGACAATTGATGGATACTGAGCTGCAGAGACTAATGCAGAATGATTTTTGCTTACTGCATCTGGAATA
The DNA here is from genome assembly GCA_014706295.1 of Lycocorax pyrrhopterus obiensis. NCBI lineage: Eukaryota > Metazoa > Chordata > Aves > Passeriformes > Paradisaeidae > Lycocorax > Lycocorax pyrrhopterus. The sequence goes on from JACSVZ010000001.1 coordinate 18,836,647, forward strand.
GAAAATTGATTGGTCAGATGCCAAAGACATATCCATGTGCCACTGGAACAGTATAAGTAATGGCAAACGTGATTTTATAGTGATTTGGATGCACAGCCAAAGGGGCTACTCTTCTCAAGCTACCATGCACACAGCACAGTAATTCAGAGAGCAGTCCCAAAGCGCAAACTCTTTAGCTATATTTGTATCCTCACACATTATTTAATTTATTGAAGAAGTAGACTGATAGGAGAAGAAATTGAGACAGAACTTCTGCTAGACAATTAACCACTTGCTCCAGTTAAATTGCATTAGTTATTAAAAAGTCCTGCCACGAATATATACCATATATCCAGAATGTTTCAAATTCAAAGGTTCATCCCCTTTTTTTTAAATTTATTTAAAGGAAAAATTTATTTGTTGTGCTAAAATCAATAAGATGTGACTTTAAAAATCTATTCTCTTTAAAGCTCAGTCCGATGTTTCAAAATAGTATTATTAATTGTCATTTAATACATCTAAATATTTATGCTGGTTAACTTAAAAATGCATTTATGCTGTCATACCCTTAATTTTTTTTTCTTTTTATGTATCACTAGAACCACGTAATTTTTTTTACATTTTTCTTGGGACAAAGAATCACTAGTATGAGTCTCGCTGAAAAGTTACAAAGCGAATGTATGCTGGTCATAAATGTGGTCCTTGAGATAAAATTTAAATTATACTTAAGCAGAAATTCTTCCTTGATAAATACAATTATATTGTAAATTATAGGGGGGAATGAATGTTTGAAAAGGGGTGAGGAAAATTGCCCTGCAGACACAAACCAAGCATAAAATGCTGAGTGGTTGCATTCTTCTATCCACACAGAAAATGAAGACATAATTGCAGCGCAGTCGGACACAGAGATGGGAGCTCTAGTCCAGATGGGTAACACCAGCAGTAAAAATACGATGCCGGTCTCTTCAGTATCAGTTATAAGAACGCCCACGTTTGCCGAGCCAAACCGATGTTTCAGCACCCGCACCAGGCAGATTAAAGTTCGTTTGGGGACACGATTCACACACGTGCCGTGTCCCGGCCGGCCCCAGCCCACCGCCTTTGCGGTGTCGCCACGCTCTGCGCCGCAGCAAAAAAAAAAAAAAAAAAAAAAAAGGAGCAAAGGTGAAAATTAACCAGTTTATTCCTGTCCTCTCCTGCTCCTTAGGAGCTGCGGGTAACAATCAGGACTGAAGGGCAGGACAGTAAAACAACTCTCTGCTCTTCAAGAAAACAGTAAGGGGGAGGAGGGAAGCTGTACACGGGGGAGGTGAATACATAACTCACCACGTAGCTGCAGCCAGAAGGTGGTAGGAGGGAAGATGCGTATTGGTACAGGGGAAAAAGAAGAAGGGACTGACTTGATGGGACTTGCTAAATTGATTTTATAGGTATTTCGTAAATAATTTATTCCGTGTACGTGTATTTGCTCAGCGAGCCTTCCGCTCCCCGCGGCTGACAGGGCGCTCCAGCCGCCCCGCGGGCCGGAGCCCTGCTGCAGCCGGCAGCAGTGCCCGAGCCGCCGCCCTGCGCTGGGGCTCGGACCGGCGGCGCCGGGGACAAAGCAGCCCTGCCCTGGCACAGCCCCTGCCCGCGAGTGCCACAGCCTCCGCTCCCGGCATCGCTGCTCTGCCGAATCAAGCAATTATTTGACACAAAACAGTACAGAGAGTCGTCTTACGCATGCCCTCTCTAAACACAAGCCATGGTAGGGAAGGGGCGAGAGCACATCGCTGCTGCTGCCTCTGTCTGACGCTCTGAATCAACCTGTCAATAACCATCTCCCCTGGGCAGAGGCCGGCACTGTCAGCGCTCGCTGCACTCGCTGCCGGCAGGTGTCTGGGATGGAGCACAGACACACTCACCCGTGAGTTGCAAATGAGCCGAGGTGAGAGATCGCAACCGAGGGGCTCTGTTGGTCCAGCCAGCATGACCAGCTACCCCCCCGCACCCATCCAAACAGGAGATTCACCTCGAGCTGTCTCCGGGCATGAGGTACCACAGCTCAAAGCACTTCTCTGGATGCTTTCTGGATCAGAGGGACAGCTGCAAATAGCTTCTCCCATCCTCAGTATGGCTATAGGCAGCTAGTTTGGGCTAAAGGCCTGGTTTTAAACAGTTGGAGCTCATAGAGGTGAATTTTCAATCAGGTGTGAGAGAAGTTTTATTGTTCAGAAATTACCCTGGCCTGTCATACAGAGAGAACAACAGGCTCTGAGGGCTGTACACAGGGTTTTAGGCACCTTGAATCAGCTACCTGGGCTTTGGATGATGCAGGACTTGCTCTTGTAGTCTGAGCCAAGTCACGGTATGCTGCATAAAAATGTATCCTGTATTAGCCATGTAAACAACTTCACCAAGTTTGAGAACTATGCAATATGAAAGTGTCCTTCCTACAGAATAATTCCTATAAAGAACAACCTTTGGGGTCTGCAGATTTCTTCTCTTGGATGAACATCCCATTCTCCTCTTGAACAGCTTGTACTTCTGTTTCATTCATAGTATGTTGAGGGCTTTCATTTAAAGCTAGTTCATGAACTCTAGGCATCACAAATATCCCTCGCTTCAGCTGCAATCATGAGATAAGCACAAAAAAAGGCACTTCAAAAATCTGCTTTGCTTGTACACACTGACAACAATCTATCTATGCAAGAATACAAAATTCCTTGTTCCAAGGACGTGCATTAAAATTCAGTTCTCAAAGGGGACATAGCAGCAGATTTAGCATGCAACAATATATGTTCTTTAAAGGGTATATGTCAAACCTCAAGATTAAAAATAGACTTGTCAAAATTGAGTCTGATGGAAATCACTGTAACTGTATCTCTACGTTCCAATGGACATAATATTCTTCATTATGTAGTCACATAGTAATTTTTTGAGCCTAATTAGACAGCAAATGTAATTTTAAAAAAGTAAATTAAATCATTATTTTTAAATTACATTTACTACTAATGCAAAGTGCCAGATTATGAGTATTGGCTGGCAGGTTCTTCACATCTACAGGTCAGTAGTTTTTTTGCATACATGTATATGAGGAGAACAGTTATGAGTCCATCCCCAGGCATAATTTTGGCCTTTAAGTCAGCACAAAGAGGATGAGGGTAAGAATAAGATCTAAACAGAGAGGTCACAGGGCACCGATGATGCATTTGTATCACCTGCAGCCCTAATTAGACACCAAACTGCCCACACGCATTTCACTAATTCCTTATGTCACATACGGCAAGAGAAGAATAAAAAGAATGAAAAATAGTTCAAACTTACTAATCTGTGATTCTACAGAAAATAATCCAACTACTAAAAATCTTTAAAACCTTGCAAATCCTTTTTAAAATTTTTTGTTTGGTTGTTTTATTTTCAATATACTTTCCATTTCCTAATTCTGTCCTATCCTAACTAAAAGATAACCTCAGGGCAAAAGCTGTTCATCTACAAAGGATCAACAGCCACAAAAGCATATAAAGAAAAGAAGTAGGGGAGAGAAGTATGCTTATAGAATCAGACTCTCAAAGCTAATCATTAAAATGAAAAGTAGAGAAGGGGGATCAGAGAAGTCTGAGAGAATTTATTTTGTTTATTTTCCTCCCTCTACCCTCTCCCCAGCTGCAGCTTCCCAAGAATTGTTCAAAGTTCATACCTTCCCTGTGGCTCTTCTAAAGATCTGAACTCCAAAAGGAAAGTTTCAGGAAGGTCACCTGTGAAGGGGATCTTTGCTCTTCAAAATCGGTAAACTCACCATTTGAACGACGTACTATTCACATTTTTAAAGGCAATTATAAACAATTCATGCTCCTAGTTCTTTGATTCATCCATTCATTGAGACCAAATATCTAACTTTTGCTTTGCTGTTCTGCATGCTGCTGTTGCCAGTATCATCAACCTATTCAGTCAGCCTGACACACCTCAGCGTTCTGGAACATGTGGTGGTGACTCTGTATTTCGCTCACAGTGCTGCTGCCACCACCTTGTACATCAAAGCAGTGCCTTCCATGAGCAGAAGCCTAAAGACCTCTTTCTGTTCTGTCCATGGGCAAAAAACTCCAGGTGTCCCAAAGGCTGCATGTATTGCAACAGCTTGCACAACAACGTCATTGGTTACTCAAAGCCAGCCACTGGAGATGCTTATGGATCCCTACAGCTGTGTGACACTGACCTTAGACCTGCCACTCTTTTTATCTCACTGCCAAAGGTCTGGCTCTTGGAGAGCCAATGAAACCAATGGCACACTCCCTCAGCTGCCTGCCTGAGCTCGCTTTGGGAAGCACGGGCAGAAGGGATGACTCCTCTCCAAGCTGCAATCTTTTCTTCCTATGTCCTAGGATGGGAAATACTCCAGCTGCTTCAGATGTCATTTACTGCCTGCCCATCTACCAATTATTAAGAAGTAATTTGTAAAATTATACTACTCTGGAAACACAAGAGTCCTTTCCCTTTGCAAAATAAGGGTAAGATCCACATGCAGTCATTCCCATTCCAAGGGAAATGGAAAGACAACGATCAGTCTATGGTTTCCACTTGAAGAATCCATATTATATATATTCATTAAGGAGGTCTTTGATTATGTGTGCAATCAATGATGGGAAGATTGAAGGGAAGAACCTACAGAACCTCTAGGTTCTTATTGTGCTGCTTTTTAAGGAAAATTCAGGACTGTTAGGGAAAGTGCAGTAAAAATGAAGGCAGGGGAAAAAAAGTGCTTATTCTTTTTCTGATTAAAAGGGTTGTAGAAACAGATCTTCCCCAAGAAAAAATATTCTGTACACAAGTCATTGTGTGGTCTCTCTGACCTTTCTCTGAAACAACTGGAACCAGGTCTATCAAATACAACATGTAGCAATAAAGGACTTCGGATCTGTTTTGGCTTGGTGGTTCCTAAATGGTTGTTTTCCCCTTCCAAGTGATTAACTTTTTCATAAAAGCTTGTGATAATGCTCACATTCAGAGGTTACCCAGTACAGACAGTACTGACATTTTTTGTTGACATTTGCTACTCATCAAATTTCTCCTGAACTTCAGCAGTCACCACTGAGATATTTGTTATATGGAATGTAACTGTAAGGTCTGAATAGAATGAACTTTCTCTGCACAACATGCTTAGTACAGGAAAGAAAATGAGTTCACTGCAAACCACATTACAATATGTGCTATAAAGAACGATGTTATCAATTAACCAAATATTTTGTTTCGCTTATTGAAGTTTTATTTTAATAGGTCAGAATTTGAAACAGGGAGGCATTTCTGATTCAGCCTGCTTTGTATTTTCATCACTAACACTGTACTGACATCTGGAAAATTAAACCTACTAACTTAAGGACAGTAAAAACAGAAACATGAAAGACAACGAAATTTGATTTCAAAAGCCTTCCCATTATTACAGAGTAGATGGTAGTGATGATGCAGATAAAGTTACTTATTACAATCCATCAGATAAATGGTCAAACTGCACATAACACTTATGAGGAAGAGGATGAAGACTAAAGAAGAAGGCATGCGGCAAAGGCATGATCACCCTTTTCTCCCCCTCTAACCTCTTTTCACAGTAAAACAGCCTCAGGGAAAAGAAGATGCACTGATTTATATCAGAAACTTTATCTCAGTGCTGTCAAACTCATGCATTAAATAATGGTGTATCAAAGCCTACCGTAACTTCAAAGCCATGACGCCAGCTATGATAAACTTCTATATTCTGTTCTTGCATTTTTGGTCTTTCTGAGCTCATGATTTTATGCTTTCTGCAGTCAACCAGGACCGTGCTCTTCCACTTAAACAACACTGGGACCTTCATCCATTCACCTGAATACCATAACTCATAACAAAGTACCTAATTTGGACTCATGAAAGAAACATAAAGAAAGAACTTGAAAATGCCTGCCTTTTTTTCAGCTCCTACATAAAAAAATCTACTCTTTTTCTCCTGCTCTAGCTAGCAAGTAATGCTGAAGGGTATTATTGCAAACTATGATAGCTCTCTGCTGCAGCTCATGAGGCTCTGCACCCTGCCCCAGAGATGCTGATGTGAAATTGCTTCAAACATACAGTGATGCAGTGAAAAAATGGTAGGAAAGACAGTACACAGACCATTGTACTGAGGCACAGAAGAATCACAAACATTTTAAACCTCTATATGTTTTCATTTACAGGCTGGGGAATGAACAGATCAAGGGCAGTCCTGCTGAGAAAGACCTGGGGGCTGTGGATGAGAGGCTGGACATGACATGGCAATGTGGACTTGTAGCCCAGAAGGCCAAATGTGTCCTGGGCTGCATCAAAAGCAGCGTGGGCAGCAGGGCGAGAGAGGGGATTCTGTCCCTCTGTTCTCGTGGAGAGCTGCATCCAGCTCTAGGATCCCAAGCATAGGAAGAACATCAATCTTTTAGAGCAGGTCCAGAAGAGGCCACGAAGATGACCAGAGGGGTGGAGCACCTCTCCTGTGAGGAAATGCTGGAAGAATTGGGATTGTTCAGCCTGGAGAAGAGAAGGCTTTGGGGTGACCTCATTGTGGCCTCCCAGGACCTGAAGGGAGCCTACAAGAAAGATGGAGAGAGACTACTTACAAGGCATGTAGTGACAGGACAAGGGGCAGTGGCTTCGAACTGAAAGAAAGTAGATTTAGACCAGATATTAGGAAGAAATTCTTTACTGTGAGGGTGGTGAAACACTGGAACAGGTTGCCTAGGAAAGCTGTAGACGCCCCATCCCTGTAAGTGTTCAAGGCCAGGTTGGATGGAGCTCTGAGCAACCTAGAAATCTAGTGGAAAGATGTCCCTGCCCATGGCAGGGAGGTTGGAACTGGATGATCTTCGAGGTCCCTTCCAACCCAGGCCATTCTTTGATTTATTTACAACTGTCATTTGTTGTCATTTCTACAGTCATAAAATCTCATGCTCTAAAGACTCCTCCAATGTCTCTCTCCTCTATGGTTTTGTTTTGCAATATATAGCATTACCTCAAAAATGGGTCTGGTCTACTTGAAATACCTAATTTTCATGTTGTATTTTCTGAAAAAAAAACAAACAGTGCCTTACTAGGCACAGAGTTCCAAAGAAGGGAGAGTGATGGGAAAGTGAAAGGAGAGAATTAGGGGGAGTGATGGGAAAGGGCTGGAATGGCTGCAGAGGCTGGAATGGGTTATCACTGGGAATGGCAGTTCACAAAGCCACCCCTTGAATTACCCTAGATCAAATAGGGAAATATTTTATTAAAGTATGTTATTCCACCATTTGTCCAATGTATTTTAAAATTAGGAACTAGAACTACTACAAGCAATCCGTGGGGTAATCATGAAACAGTCTGATCCAAACCCCACTGAAATCCACCAAAAGACTACAATCATCTTCAGCAGGCTTTGGATCAGAGTCATGTTGCTGGAGGATGAACACTGCTCCATAGTCCCCAGGAAAATGACGCACAAAAGCACAATGGACGGCAAAGCAACGCTTTTACCATCACTTTCAAAACACCTTTGTAAAATTTTCCCTTAACAAAGCTTTAAGAGAGTAGGGACTTCTTACCATAAAGCAAAGTATAAGTATTTCTAGAAGCAGGCAGTATGTATTTCAGCATGTATAGTTATGGACACATCATTTATAGGTTCAACATACAAAATATTCATCATGTTTAGAGCTGTCCCTAAACAAAAAATCCCAGGCATCATTCTCTGTGCCTGAAAAAACAAATCCACCATGTATCTTTGGTAAACAAAAAATAGTTAATTTACAAAGCTGTAGAATTGCTTTATTTGCACTTGACTGTTTAACATCCAGGAGTTTTAATAGATCTGGCACTGACAGGATAGGGTGAAACAACACTATCTCTGTATCATGCTTAATAATCATAAAATGCTGTGTTTTATCACGCCATTTACAATAATAAGGTTATTGCTAAACAATTATCATAACAAATGTATTTTTTGATGGAAGAGCCACTGATGTTTGTCTTTATAAATTAAGCTAGTCATAAAAGTCCATGTTTATAATGGTATTACCTTCTTTGAAATAACAAAACAGTTCATTGGTGGTGCATTATGAACACCTACTGGGAAATTCATGGTATCCTGCCTCATGCATCAGATATCTAAATGAACAGCCTTGATAAGACCGTTTTTTTCTCCTCATTGTTAATGACATACTCACAAAGGTACTATAATTATTCTAAAGCAGCAGCTGAAAGAAAAACTCTCATGGAGATATTGGTAATCTGTCGTGAGGAGAGTACTGTGAACACAGCAGACAATTCAAAATCCAAATATTCTTTGCTTGAAACAATTTAACTGTTCAAAAGCATCTATCAAATACTTACACAAACACATATTAGAATAGTTTCCTATATTTTAGTATTAAGTCAATAGACTATAATTTCTGTGGAATATATGAAGTGTAAAATACGAAATTATTTTAAAAATGTACAGTACAGTAGCTATTCAAAGAAGTGACTGCACACTGCCCTTTGATAAAACATCATCTTTCTAATCAAGGGATTAGGAGCAATAAATCCCACTGTAAATAAACTGTTGCTTAAGTAAAAACTAAGTTTTAGATCAGTAAATCCTATCAGATTAAGGCAGTCATGCCATAATCTTCACCACAGTACAACCAAACCAAATTATTACTTCTCCCTACTATTTCTTACATTCAGAGCTATAATTGCCAAACCAGAATTTCAGTGCAGAAAAAAAAAAAAATACTGAAATACACTGTAAACTGTGTATGTTCAGCATTGTGTATCAGAAAAGTAACTCCATGTCATACTGTATGTGACTTCCACTGAAAAACCAGGTCATAAGCTCCAGTGAAATAACACACACCTCAAAAAAAAACCAAAAACCACACAAAACACCAATCAAATAAAAGAAAGAAAGTAAAAAATAATAACAAAAAAAAGTCATGTCCTGTGTAGCATCAGTATCTGGAAGGCTGCAAGTCAGAACACATTCAGCTGTGGGCAAGCCTTTGAAAGGCTCTGTGCAGCAATGAGTGCAGGTAAACAGAACACAGGCATGGGTGACAGTGAACAAGAGCCCAAGAGCAGAAATTTACTGCTGTAAGAGAGAGCTACTCATTTTTCCACCTTCCTGGAGAAGTCATCTCTTCCCAAAAAGGGCTGATAGTCCCAAGGGAGTAAGCACAGCTTCTTCAACTCCTCGAAGTCCAGATTCAGGTATGAAATAGAGCAGTCTTACTACACAGATTCAAGACCAACACAAAACTTATATCTGACTTTGTCCAAATACAAACTGCCCAGCTAAGCGTAGTTGGTAGATGTTTTGTGAAGGCCTTATGTTATGCTTGAGCTATAGCACACCTTACCAGCAGATACAAGATTATAATTTAAAGGCTTGAAATGATGAGGAATGACCACAGCTCTCTCTATCCCTTATCTCTCGCAGTGTTATTAGCTGCAGTTTCTTAGGACTGGACTAGACTTTTTTACCAAGCTGAAAAGGTACTGGCTATCCCAGTTTGTCCTTGTTCAGATAAACCTGTCTTGATCTTTCCTGCAGTAACCTAACTAGGCTGAGTTTCTTATGTATCTCATAAAAGGGGAAACTTGTGGCTAATTTTTGCTGCTCTTCCCAAACTACGTCCAATTACCAGCACACTTTAAGGAACGGACAGCACTGCAGACCTTCTATGGTTATATATAAAATTTATATTGCCTCCCTACTCCCACTTGATATTCTTATCCTTTTTATATCCATTTTATATTCATTCTATTAGGTACAATGTACTGCTCTGAAAGGTCAGATTCAATGAATTATTTAATGCCATGGCAAGCTGAGGCATGAAATGCTGCATCTTAACAGCCTCTGGTAGTTTTACCCTAGGCTGAGCTTCGTTATGTGAGCCAAGGGGATCTAGAGAGGAATGGTCTCGATACCAGCTTTAATCCACTTGCTCCTAGCAACAGGCACAGTCACCTGGCACTTCACCTTGGCTGGGCTTCATCTGAAGCAAAGTTTTTACAATCGGAGGCCATATTCAACACACTACACTGGGAAATAGCACCTCCCTTGTAATTCCAGAACATGACTTTCAAAGCTCCTTTCCCTAAATTTCTGAACTTCTGGAATTTGACCAACTATTGCCACATGACAGTGATTCCATCAGCTAGAGGTGTGAAGACCCAGGTCCAGAGGGAGTCACAAAAATGATCAGAGGGCTGGAGCACCTCTGTTACGAAGACAGAGTGAGAGAATTGGGATCGTTCAGCCTGGAAAAGAGAAGGCTCCAGGAAGACCCTATAGCACCTTCCAGTAAATTAAAGAAGGCCTCTAAGTAAGATGGGGACTAGCTTTTCAGCTGGGCCTGCTGCAGTAGGACAAGAGTTTTTAAATTAAGACAAGATATGTTTAGAATACAAGGAAGAAATTCTTTACGATCGGGGTGGTGAGGCACTAGAACAGGTTGCCCAGAGAAGCTATGGATGCCCCATTGTCGCTAGTGAGCAGAGACCGAGGAATAAAGCGACATGGATGGTTTAGTATGAGAAGAAACCAACACTTTATTAATTTACAAATTCGCTTCTATACCTTAGCATGCTGGACACCGACATAAGGTTATTGGTTTACTGACCAACCACCCCCAGAGGGATTGGCTGAACCCAACAACACTTACTTCAGATATTTTCTCCTTGGTATCATAACAATACCATAGTTTACAAAATCTCTCAACTGTTTTCCCACAGCGTCCGTGAGAAAGCAAGGCTTTCACAGACACTGTCAGAAAACTGAGAAATCTCTCTGCAGCCAGGCTTTTAGCATTCACACTCCATCCCTGGCAGTGTTCAAGTTTAGATTGGAAAGGGCTCCAAGCAAGTGGATCTAGTGGAAGATGTCCCTGCCCATTGCAGGGAGGTTGGAACTAGATGATCTTTTGGGTCCCTTCCGACGCAAACTGTTCTATGACGTGCTTATTTTGTCATCCTCAAGTACCAGCTTTGCCATGACCTCCAGCTCTGCCCTCCTGAACTCCTCAGCACCTCACAGGAAACAGAGTTTCAGCTGTTGCTGCCTTACTTGCAAAAGCCTCATGACACCAACAGCTTCTTCTGTAGGTGAATCTCCAAAGGGATTAAATTAAGTGTATTATGTTTATGTATCTTTGGAAAAATGTATGCAGCATCTCTTTCTCTCTCTCCATAGGTAACCTGTATATGCTGTGAATCCCATAAAACCAGTAATATTCATAAAATTACAGGTGTTACAAAAATCCCCTATGTCCACATCTTTCTCTATTTTAACATGTGTTTTCCTTGTAAAATAGAAATGAAACATGAGTTTTTTCTACCAGAGAGAATCACAATGATGTGACAGAATTTGCACCTTTTATTTATCACTTTTAGGTAGAGATAAAGGAAATATTTCAAAGAAATATTTTAAAACTGTCTAGCAACCGTCCTTGTAACAGTTTGGCTGTACAAACCATGTAAAATGGTCATGACAAACCATGCAAAATGTCAAGACAAGATTATGGGTAACATGAGCTGCAGAACCTCAGGATCTTGTTTCTAAGTAACGCACAAATCCCAAATCCATTATAATAGAGCTTTATGAATCATATTCCTCTCTCTCTCTCCACACATACATACAAACATGTGCAAATGCCTACCCACAAATGTAGAATACATACTGCATGCTTATGGCATGTTATTTGTCCAATAAACAGCCCTAAGACTTACATTAGCAAACTGTATCCTCAGTCTATATACCTGGGAGCATAAATTATGCAATCTCCTCTTTCTCCAAAGAAATATGGTTGCAAAAGTGTGTGCTGAATTTTCTTCCTCTCTCATATGTCAATATGTGGTACAGTTCCTTCCTTAAACCCATGACAGCTTGTATGAATTTTTAATGAACTGAAGATGTCTGCTGGACATTGCAACATGACTATAATTGGTGTAGAACACTACGAAATTGTTTCAATACTTTTTAAGGGGAAAAGGAAGCAGTATCTTTACTAACGCAGTTGTCCTAATATTTAATTAAAGACTTTGAACACAAATAGAATTGCAGATGAAATGCAGAACAAAAGGGTATTTCTGGTCACAAAAGTATAATTTCCATGTAAAATTGATCAGTAAGGAAAATGACACAAGATAAAGAATTAAAAAGAAACTGGACTGTAAACTCAATTAATGAATTGTTTTAATTTTTTGCTGTCTTCCAATATGGAGAGGTTTTGCTATTACTCTTGATAAACTCAGGCAGATGATATTTTCCTTTTAAGTCTCTGGCACATTGTAATGACACATAGAAAATAATGCTGAGCAGAAAAGATGATCTATGAAATGAAGATTTCAGTGTAATGACTAAATCTCATGAATACAATGTTTTTTATGAAATACAGATGACCTAAAGGATTTTAAACTGCTGTAGCAACCCATTTCTTCCTACAAAAGAGCTGTCTTTTTCGCACAGTGCTTTCTGAGTAACAGACCTGCTGAAAAGCTGAAGTGATCATAAAATGGGTAAGTTCCACGATACAAGATGACAAGACCTTTGCCTCTCCTGGAGTCTTGTTTGATTTATAAGCTGAACAAATGTGATTTTAACTAAACGTCCAATCAAAGTGAATTACTTTATTTAACAATATAGACAGTGGACTGCAGGGATTTTCCCTTATGCAGTAAGTAAAATGTATGAAGCTTTAGTTTGAATGAGGAGGAATAGGAGCTAAAAGAACAATTAACATTTCAGCACATAATACGTAAGAAATATGCCTTTGGGGAAACGTAGGCTGATGGCAATCTGGTTTTATCTCTGCAGTCTCTCCTTTGGTATTTCCAGGCTCTAGTTTGATATTTTAACTTCTTGGTTACTCAGAACTAGCTTTGTTTCTCAAACAAAGCCAAAGCAAGACTAAGACCAACATCATTTGGAAGCACCTGCTTTGAAATACACTATTCCTCTTTCCCCTCTTCCTGCTGCTGCTTTCAGAAGGTTCGTGAAGATTAGGTTGTTAAAAGTCAAGCAAAAAGTCAAACAGAAAATGATGTCTATGGGAAAAAGCCTAAAAAAGCTAAAGCAGTAGCTAAAATGCTTCTTACACTACTTTTCATGTGTTGCCTGTACTAAATAACAGATGATCAATTGTCACATCAGAAATCAAGGAAAAGCTGACTAATAAATCCCAGAGAAATCTATCATATTAAGCTGCCTTTTGAAGCACTCAATGTTTTGAAAATGAATTTATTTTTAGCTATTTTTATTTTCTACTAGTTTCTACTAGTTTTTGTCTCAGATTAATGAGAAACTGTTTTTCTCCTTTGACGTTCCACTGTGACCCAGAGTCATCCCAATCAGTGATAATATTTAACTGAAGAATCTCACTTTGGGGACTAATGAGTCAGAATATGTAAAACTGTTCTCTTTCCCTTTTAACTAACTTTCTGATTAGGCATATCAGGTAGAGTTAGAAGTAGATACTCAATCTCTTGGCAATTTTGGGAGTCCTTGTTGGCTGCACTACTGCTAAATTAAAAATATGATCTAATTCTTTGTTAGAACTTTTCTAGTCCATCAACCAACACAGAAGTCCCCACACCATTTCTATTCCAACTATATTAATCTATCAACTGCTAAGAGAGACTGTGAATCACAAAATTACTCTTATTGGAGGGAAACAGGAAAGAGAAAAGATTTGCTAGTGACAGTCTTAAGCCCTTTGATCAGATTTTTTAAAAAGCTTCAAAAAATCAAAACTTACGCCTTGCAAACACAGAAAAAGTCAGAAAAATTCTAAGTCAATTGCACTAGGAGCTATATCCAAGTATCTTACAAAACAAATCTAGATATCTCTCCATAAAAAAGTTTGGTTGGAGAGAGTTTTATCAGACTAGTATTCAGAGAATCATAAAACATAGAATTGCCTGAGTTGGAAGCGATCCACAAGGACCACTGAAGTCCAACTCCTGGCCCTGCACAGAACCACCCCAAGAGTCACACCACATGCCTGAAAGTGTTGTCCAAACACTTCTTGAACTCTGTCAGGGTCAGTGCTGTGACCACTTCCCTGGGGAGCCTGCTCCAGTGCCTGGCCACCCTTTGGGTGAAGAATTTTATTCTGATATTGAATCTCAACCTCCCCTGACACAACTTCAGGCCATTCCCACAGGTCCTGTCACTGTCACCACAGAGCAGAGATCAGTGTCTGCCCCTCCTCTTCCCCTCACAAGGGGAGACTTGTTGCAGACTGCAACGAGGTCTCCCCTCAGGCTCCTCTTCTCCAGGCTGAACCGACGAAGTGCCCTCAGCAGCTCCTCATACGGCTTCTCCTCAAGGCCCTTCACCATCCTCCTGGCCCCCTTTTGGACAGTCTCCGATAGCTTAATGTCTTCGTTATATTGTGGCACTCAAAACTGCCCCCAGCACTCGAGGCGAGGCTGCCCCAGTGCAGAGCAGAGCAGGACAATCCCCTCCCTTGCCCGGCTGCCGATGCTGTCCCTGATGCCCCCAGGACACGCTTGGCCCTCCTGGCTGCCAGGGCACTGCTGACTGGTGTTCAACTTGCCACTGACCAGGACCTCCAGGTTCCTTCTGTGGCACTTCTTTCCAGCCTCTTGTTTCCCATTCTGTCTGTATATCCAGGGTTTCCCCATCCCAGGTGCAGAATCAGCACTTTCCCTTGCTAAACTTCATACAGCTGGTGATTGCCCAGGCCTCTGATTTGTCCAGGTCTCTTTGCAGGGTCTCCCTGCCTTCAAGGGAGTCAACAGCTCCTCCCGATTTAGTATGATCAGCAAACTTGCCATACCTTTTAGTCCTGCAACCAAGTTGTTTACGAAGATGTTGAAGAGCACAGGGCCAAGGATGGAGCCCTGCAGAACCCCTCTAGTGTCAGGTCACCAGTCTGATGTCACCGTCAGGTCACCAGTCTGATGTCACCCCCTTCGCCATAACCCTTTGTGTCTGACCCATGAGCCAGTTGTTCACCCATCCCATGATGTGTTTATCCAGCTGTGTGCTGGACAATTTGTCCAGAAGGATCTTGTGAGAAGACAGTTTTAAAAGATTTACTGAAATACAAATAGATTACATCAAGTGACTTCCTTTGATCAACGAGGTGGGTTACCTTGTCATAAAAGGAAATCAAGTTTGACAAACAGAACTTTCCTCTCATGAAGCCATGCTGATTGAATTATGACTGTGCTGTCCTTCAGGTGTTTTTCAATAGCTCCCAAAATAATGTTCTCTACAATTTTGCCACTCACTGAAGTGAGACTAACAGGTCTGTAATTTCCAGGATCATCCTTCTTGCCCATCCTGAAAATAACATTAGCCAGCTTCCAGTCAGCTGGGACCTCTCTGGATTCTTAAGACTGCTCAACAATCATTGAAAGAGGCTTTGCAATGACATCAGGCAGCTCTTGGAGTATATCTCAAATGAATTCCATCAGGCCTCATAGACTTATAGGGATCTAGCTGGAGCAGCAAATCTTACACACGTTCAGGGTCCACTGCGAGTTTATCACTCTCAGAGACATGGCCCACCAGCTCAGAGCACTAGGACCCCCTTAGCCAGTCATCAGTGTTGAAGACAAAGGTAAAGAAAGCATTAAATATCAATGTCTTGTCCATGTCCCTGTTTGTGAGGCGATCATCCTCCTCCTGTAACAGGCTGCTGTCATTTCTACATTGTCTTTTGCCACTTATGTATCCTAAAAACCATTTTTCATCCTTCACAGTTCTGGTCAGCTTCAACTCCAACTGAGCTTTGGCTGCACAGATTTTCTCTCTCCTTTCTAAGTGGTAAGCAGCATCTCTCTATTCCTCCTATGTCACGTGACCTTGCTTCCACTGGGCATACACCTTCCTTTTTTTCCTTAGCTCCAGAAGACAATCCCTGCTCAGAAGGCCAAGATGGCCTTCTGCCTCGCCTACCTGACTTCCAACATTTTGGCATTGCCTGCCCCCAGGCCCTTAGGAGGCGGTGCTTAGAAAGTGATAAACACTGATGGACCCTAGCACCTTCAAAAGTCTTTTCCCAGGGGACTTTACTTGCTAGTTTCCTGAGCAGCCTAAAGTCTGCTCTCCCCATGTCCAGATTTGAGGTTTTCCTGGCACTTTTCCTCTTGTGAACAGAGATTTTAAACTCAGTTGCTTTGTAGTTGCTGTGGGCAAGATGGCTGCCAATCATTACTTTGCTCATGAGACCCTCTCTGTTAAGAAGCAACAAATCAAGGAGGGTGTCTTTCTTGGTCAGCTCTCTAAGTATCTTGTACATGAAGTTATCATCCAGTTGTTTTAGGAATCTTCTGGACCTGTTTGTGTCAGCTGTGTCATGTTCCCAGTTAGCATCTGGCCAGTTGAAGTCACCCATAAGGACAAGGGCAGTTAATCTGGAAGTGTTCAAAGCTCCTTGAAGAATAATACATTGACATCATCATCCTAGTTAGGTATCTATAGCAGACTTCCACAATGACATTCACATTATTTACCTGTCCCTTTATCTTTACCCAGAGGCTCTCAACTGTGCCATTGCCAACTGCAAGCTCCATAGATTTCAGCCTCTCCATTACATCCACCACCCCTTCCACCTCCCCTGCCCTGCTTATCCCTCCTGAAGAGCCTGTAAGCATCCAACATGACACTCCAGTCCCAGGATACATCCCACCAGGTTTCACTTATGCCAATGATGTTGTAACTCTGGAATAGGGCCAAAGCTTTGGGCTCCTCTTGTTTGTTTCTCATGCAGCATGTACTGGTATAGAAACATTTCAAGTGTGGTTCACTGTAGTCAACACCTCATGGAACAGATTAAGAGGCCTCTCTAGCACTCAGTTTCTGTCGCTAGTGAGCAGAGACCGAAGAAGAAAGCGACATGGACAGTTTAGGGTGAAAAGAAAACCGACCCTTTATTAATTTACAAATTCGCTTCTATACCTTAGCACGCTGGACTGACGTAAGGTCATTGGTTCCCTGACCAACCACCCCCCAGAGGGATTGGCTGAACCCAACAACACTTACTTCAGATATTTCCTCCTTGGTATCATAACAATACCATAGTTTACAAAATCTCTCAACTGTTTTCCCGTAGCGTCCGTGAGAAAGCAAGGCTTTCACACAGACACTGTCAGAAAACTGAGAAATCTCTCTGCAGCCAGGCTTTCAGCATTCACAAGTTTCTCAAGTTCTGGCATGCCGTCCCATTGCTTATCACTGGCAAGCCTGTTTTTGTGCCTTTGCCCCTTCCAATCTAGTTTCAATATTAAGTATTCACTTTCTCATTTCTACTACTTTTTGTGAGTTTCTTAGACAAACTACAGGTTACAGGTTTCAAGCACTGATATCCCAAACGTGTTTTTTGCTGATTGAAAGGCAACGTTGCCATCAGAGCAGGATATATAAAATGAAAGTGTAGAGGGAGCCACTGAAAGTGGACCCTAATGTTCTGAGGGACAGCCACTTTATAGATGCACACAACTTCAGGAGGCACCATTCTTCATTTCATTTTACTTTATAGACTAAATGTCATCTGGGAAGTAAACAGAATTGTGAAAGTGAAAACTCTGAGAATCAGGAAGACACAGCATCAGCATGCCAGAGAGCTAGAGAAAGATCTTGTCATCTTCAGAGACTCCTGAGTCAGCTTCCCATTACACAATTCATTAAAATTACACTGTTATAGCAATGGACCATGAAGTACCAAGACCTCTCCACGACATTTTGCTCTGAGTGTGGTTTTACTCATTTACAGTCACTCTCCTTATTTCCTTCCCGTCCCAGGGAGTGCTGCTTCCACCTTGACAGGGGAAAAAACCTGACAACTAAAGACTAAAGATATTTCAAATTAATGGAAATACACAAGACATTGCAAATTGGTCACAGTCCTTTCACCCTTCTCTCTCAACAGTTTAAATTACCTTTTACCTCCCATGAACACTGGTGCATGTAAAACTGCCACCTTCAAAACGGCATTCCTTATAAAGAGGCAATTGAAATCTTTCTGCCTTTCCCTCATACAAGGCACCTGTAGCTGACAGCAATCTCCAAGGATCAACTTACAAAACCATAAAAATATCATGTTTGCCCCTCATCTCTTGACATCACCTTTGCTATCTTTCTATCAAAATTACAGCATTTTGGTATAATTCATAGCAACTACAAGCCACTTTATTGGCAATGCAATCTACATTTCAGTATTTTAAAGAACTACTTCTCTGTCATCCTGAAGCTATTTAGGCAACAGATAAAAACCAGTTAAATTTCTGATTCATACGGCCAGCACTGGCTCAGGATAAGTGGGAATGCTGACGCCACCACTGTGAAAAGCCACATTGTGAAAGCCTTCCCAAAGCATCACAGGCCCACAACCATCATGTCTTCTCAGAAATGGCCATGTTTGGCCCTTACAATAGCTTCATTAACTGATGAGTATGTGCTGAATCAGTCAGCAACTGACTAGCAGGATAAGAGAGTTGTAAACTTCCCAGTGAGGGCAGACAGACACTTCTGGAAGGACAGACTTGCTTCGTGAGTTCTGCGCATGCAGTGGTGAAGGCATCTCTGTCATCTTCATACTTCACAGCCACTCCATGCTGGCAGCCCCAAGTGCATGGCACAATCCTCTCCTGTCAGCCTATACTGCTTCTCCAGTCCCAGAAACTGTTCCACGCAGACTGGCGTTTCCCAAACAGCTCCTGAAGCTGTCTCTGCCTCGTGTTTCTCCCTGGTTGCTACTTTCTGCTGATAAAATTTCACAGTGTATACACCTGTGTAAGTGTGGCTGTCCTGTTGTAATGTCTTCAAGGCATCCACAGAACATTCAAGTACAAACAGCACAATGTAAAGGGCTGGCTTGCCAACACTGTCTTAGATGATTTGTAAATGTCATTTCAAAAGAGACATACAATGCAGTTGGGAAAGAGAAACCATGAGATTTCAGTTGTTTGACAACTACTCTCTCACCCTCTCCACCCCAAACATAGGACATGAGGTTTTTAGGTACCTCCTGCTGCATATTCCAACTGGATATAATCCTTTGATGCATGGGGCTTGCATAAACAGCACAAAGGATAAACATCTATTGCAGAGCATGCAATATAGAGGTAATCCATCACATGGAAGCACTAATTCAAATAAAGCTGGGTGTTCATTTGTATGACTTTACATGGAAACAATTACTCTGAAATATTCACATCAGTGCATCGGGCTTTAGAGCAAATCTTCCATTCAGACAAGCCAACACTTTTGTTTAACTGGATGAGAAGCAATAAGCTTGTCAGAACAAGCTAATGAGAGCAACATTTGCTGGTTCACATCTGAAGAAGGCATTCAGTACAGTTACTTGTGTTTTGGGCACAGCTGTTCCACATCTCCATTCATACCCTTACGTTTCATAAAGCAACTTGTTAGGGAACAGCTGACCTGAAATTCATCACTGCTGACTCCTTTTTCTAGAGAACAGAGTGAGATGATGACACAACATCTCAACCAGATGACACATCAAGCCTTGAAATTTCAAAAAGGGCCCACACTTGCCAAATCCGGGGGCCATTCAGCATGGTTAATATAAAGAGAAAATTAAGTTTACTTAACAAATTAAGATCTCAGCATTCAGAACATCTGAATTATCAAGGACAAACCTTTCTAAACCATGTCAGTCAACTTTCTGCTAATAATAAGCAAGGATATGACACTGCATGCTTTCAGAGATACAATGGATTTAAAAGAGAACAATGTCCACAGTTGGTATTGATTTTAACAATAACAAGTAATATCTCTATACAGCTTTCAGCTCTTACAGGCCTTTGAGAAGGTGGGCAGGCATTTTTGAAATGGTATTGCAGAATAGTAATTAAAATCTGGAGAGACCTGAATTAGCCCTCAATATATTAACTCAAGAACAAGAAGCACCACAACAGGCAAGAAAAGAAGATAAATGAGACAATATTAAATGTGTGCTCTCACAGATTCAGAGCTAATTTGAAGTGTGATTCAGTTATCTCTGTATTACATTGCAGAAACACCTCAAAAGGTAGAAGATACATATCTAACAACACCCCTCAAGACCGACAGGAACTGACTTCTAATTCCTGGCTCTGAGCTCCCTGCATGGGCTAGCTGATCAAATGTAGCTAATTAAATGCCCTGGCAGAAAGCTTATCTCCATTGATGGCACTTGTAAAATTCTTACAGATCACTTGGTCCAACATTTTGTCCCTTTGTTCACCATTGTGTGTTTAAAACCTAAAACACTAGCAATTTATCAATCAGGGCCTGACACAAAGTGGGTACAGCCTCTGGATTTATACACTGAACTGGGAGTATAATGGAGTACCTTCAAATTAAAATGTCTGCATGACTGGTTTTTCAAAAAGCAGTTTTCAAGGTTCATGGTTGCTATGCAGTGTCATAGCTAATAGCTTAATATGCTGGAGTTTTTCTCTATGATGTTGATGAAGAAAGAATATCTTTAATAGTAAGTCCACCAAAATTACTTGATCCAATATAAGAAACTGTCTAAACTAGATCTAGAAACATTTGAAAAGCGGCATTTTCAGCTGCTGTGAGATGATGATGATGACAGGCACTGTCACTGAGCTCCCTTTTACACTTGCATTTAGCTCTGAGGATGCAGAGTAGGAAAAGTGGTTCCCTGACATACACAGAGTCAAATGGGAGCGACAGAATCCTCATCCATTTTGTGATGATGGTGAGGAGGGTCAGTATTGATTAAATTCATGTTAGCACTTAAAATGCAACATGCAGCCTAAAATCCTGGAGGGTTCCTTCTCTCCAGTCTTATGGCAATACACAATTAAAACAAAAATTCTACTGCAGAATTGAAAGAATCCTCTAGATCCTCTTGATGAAAACTTTCTGTGACATTAACTTGCCAAAGCAAGAGTTATTTCAGAGAGATTTTTGAGCAATTTCTTTTAAATAGAAAATAGAGCCAACAAGAAAGAAAAGCCCTTAATGACTTTCACCTTTTTCATTTCCCACTTTACAATTTAAGTCTTTTAGTGGAATTCCACAGGACATCAAATACTAATTTACTGCTGTTACAGTTGCAAGGAGCAGACTAATCTAGCCTAATTTAGCAACCTAGAAGTCAGGTTTCTACCCTAAAATACTTTTCTCTTCTTCTTCTTTAGTCAATGTATAAATAAAGCTTTCTGCAACATGGTAGTTTTTTTCCAAAACAAGTATCTCAGATGGATCACCCTCTTCAGATGCCAGTTTCTTCTGGATGGTTGTCTGGATAACTGTTTTAATTAAAATGTGAACAAAATACCACTACCATGCCCTACTCACTGTTTGGTTAATGGAGTAAGCAGTACACTTGTGTGTCACTTAAAATTTCAGTAAAATACCTTGCTAAATAAAAAGACAGTTTACATACATTGGGATCCTGTAGACTAATGCCTAGTCAGTGCAATCTAAGATAAACAAGTCATTAATGTTATAGAAATTGCCTATAAACCTAATAACGCATATTGTTAGATGTATTTCTTTGTTCCAACAAAAAGGATGGGTTAAGCTGATTCTTAAAAAGATACAAATGCAACACTAACCAATGATCATGAAATACATGCACCTCTGAGCAACCAATTAATTGATACCATACATTAATGTACCTTCTAATATGTCAGTGTTGCATTGTTGCTCACCTTTAAATAAGGAAAAAATTGCTCCATTTTGCCATGACTTTAATGTTATCTCAAAGTACTTATTGTTAAGTATGTGTGAAAAGCTTTAACTCACAGAATCTGTATCAGCAGCAAAATAAAACCAACATAAATAGCTCCTGATAAATTTTGAACTGACTGCACTTCAAATATATCTTTTGTATTCTGTTTGCTTGCTTCTTGCCTCAACTTGAAGCTTACATTTAGAAAAGTGATCTTGTTTCTTCCTCTTTTTTGAACTTCTATAACTTTCTGTCTTGAATGGCATACATCTTGACCACAGCCATAAGTGGCATTCATAAAACTGACCTCTCTTTGTAAGGGAAACCATAAACATGACTTCTGAGTTTGTGCTGGAAATAGCTCAGCTGAACACAATATGGTGCAAAAGCCATTGAACAGCACCCAGAAATAATGAGTCCAAATGGATTTTGTCTGCAAACCATACTGTATTCATATTTCTGCAACCCTGGCTTTCAAAGGATGACTTGAACAAATGTTGCCAGTAAAGCAGAGCCAAAAGAATTCAATGGATCAGAATGACCTACAGGGGATATTTATAATGAATATCACAGACATGAGACTTCCTAGGATAAAAGAGTATCCCTCAATACCTAAAAAACAAACCAAAATCATTCACCAGGTTCCTGCTCAGTACCCCCTGGAGTCAGCAGAAGTGGCTATAACAGTTTTCTACTTAAGGAAGATCATTTTCAGTAATGAATGTTTAAAAAGCCCATACATAATGAAAATATTACAACGCAATAAAAAGCCGATGGGAAAATTTCTGTATTATGCATTGCATTTAACTTCTTGATTTTCCTGTAGTAAAACTATTACACAAAAGGGACTTTCTTGAAAGACCAGTCTATCTATTTCTAATCCTGAAGGAGTAACAGTTAGACAATGAATTTGGAGCTGTTAGGAAAAGGGCTGAAGAAAAACAAACGATCCAAAAGAAATTAGTCTGATTTATGTTGTGGGAAATTTAGAAATAAAGCAAATTTATTGCTTAGGAATATGCTTTTTCCTAATGAAAAAATATTTAATTGACATTTTTCAGATACGCTTTTTGGTGGACATTTTTTTTTTAAGATAGATTGCAGCAGAAATTACCTTTTCCATTTTCTTTTCCTTCAATCTCGTAACTCTTTTCATAAGTTAATGTTCTGACAATGTTTTCTTGGAAAACAATTAAATATTCTGTTACATTAAAAATGCTGTTTAACATTCAAGGTTGACTTAACATCTAACATTTGTGTATATTTTGCTTGAAAGTTTTGGGCTTTCCTAATTCTGGTGAAGTTTGGTGCTCACCTGGTTGTGAAATCTGTCTTTTTCTTTTCTCATGCAATTTGGGTTTTTTTTCTATTTGACATGCTATGATCTTTATGTCAGTATTTTGAAAGTAGATTAATTTTTTCCACACTCTCTGCAATTATAACAACAAATTGCTTCTTGACTTTACAAAAAGCTTTGAGGGAAAGCTGCATAAAAGTAGCCACTGAATTTCACATAATGAATATAAAATATACCTTGTTGTAGCTCATCAGCAAGAGACGATGTAATCACAGAAAAAAATAATGTTGGAGTATCAATTTCTCATTAATGTGCTGCAGTGACCACAAGATGATACAGTGTAAGATCCTGAAGGAAAGGAGGAAGAGAAGTCCAGTCTAAAATAAGACTGAAGCTTGTTCAGGGCACTGGTAAACAGGGTTTTGTGGGATGCAGCTTTGAAAGGCCAGAGCCCAGTAGAGCTGGGTGATCTTCACAGAGAGCCACCTCCAGGTGCCAGAGTGGTCTGTTCCAATCTGCAAGGAAGCAGGCAGGCATAGCAGGACACCAGCGTGGCTCCCCAGGGACAGCCTGAACAAGACCCAGTGCAAAATGGAAGGAAATCAGAGATGGAACTGGAGACAGGTCACCCAGGAGAAGCAGAGAAGCTGTACCTGGCCAGGCAGGGATGGGGTTTGCAAAGCTCAGCTGGTACTGAAACTTATCCAGGATGGATGAAGAATAACAAGAAGGGTTTCTACAACTACAGTAGCAGTGAAAGCCAAGGGAAATACGAAGTTGCTGCTAAATGGAGTGGGAAACCTGATAAAGGACACTGAACAAGCTCAGATGCTCAATGCTTTCTTGGCTTTGGCCTTCAGTGGCAAGGTCTGCAACCCTGGTCCCTGCGCTCAGTGACAGAATTTAGGGAACAAAGTTAGATAAAGGCTGAATTAGGGATTGCTTAGGTAAGAGTGACACTCACAAGTCTATGGGCCTAGATGGGATGGATCTAAGGCTGATGTCAAGCTGGCTCATGTCTTTTTGAAAGGCCATTGGTTAAGAACAGAAACACCTACCCACTGTGGTTGGGAAATCTCCATATTTGGAGATATTAAAGACTTGATTTGGCAAGTGCTGAGGGGCCACATCTAACTTTGACACTACCTGGCCTGGAGCAAGAGGTTAGACCAGATGACCTCCAGAAATTTCCTCTCAGTTCTTTCTATGATTTTGTGATTATGCCCATTTGCATAACCTATACATTTAAAACATACTCACTGCTGACCACTGACATGCTACTACCTGCAGGAAAACAAGATTTCAAAACTTCTCCCACGCACATTGAAAAATGCAGATGCATTGAAAAGTTGCAGATGTATCTAACCCATATGAAAACCTTCAATTATACAGAAGAGATTCACTATTTCATTGATGTAAAGAATTGCTTCTGCTGTGGTGTCAGGACTGCACACTTGACAGTGTGTCTAATCATTCCAGGTGTCCCCACTGGCATGAAAAGAAAGCTCTTATTTTCAAATGCTGTAACGCACAACCCCAATACATTTCAGTCTAAATTTCATCAAAGAATGAGTCTCTATCAAAATCCCAACAGCAGACAGATTCTGAGAGCAGAGGTAGAATTACACTGTAAGAAAAGCATCACCTAAAGCTTTCCCTGGAATGAAACAACACTTAATTTGACACTATCTGTGTAGTCAGTGTAATTGGGAAGGGTGATATTCTTATTGAGTTTCTCGTTTGAAGGCAGACAGAGAAGCAGCTACACAATAAATTCAGTTTGTCTCAAGTCTAATCAGTCTGTTCTCCTTGCTATTATTACTACATATTGCTGGAAGCAGAAAATGAGATAGAGATCCTAACTTTGCTTAATATCAAAGAATAAGGGAAAGAATGAAGAAGGCAATATTACCGCTTTATGAAGAAACAAAGACATCAAAAATGAGTGTAAGACCCATTTTTGAGGCTTATACTGGTGATCACCACAGAGCACAAGACAGAACTTTATTAGGAGCAGGACAGTTCCTTCAGTTCATGGAGCCTACTCATCACAAGAAGCTCTTAGCAAATTGTGTTTGTTAGTTGACTTGCAGGTTAACACTTTTAAAAAAAAAACCCTGAAAATATATTTTGTTCAATCCCACCTAACACAGATGAAGGCATCAGCATTGCTGGCATTTTTATACCATTTCTGCATCATCTTTGGAATTTTTCCTTACAGCTGAATCCTCAGCAAATGAGCACCCGTTTGCTCAATTTGTCACCTGCAGGAGAAGTATGACTGTTGTGGCACTTCCTGCCCAAATTTCTGTAAACAAATGTGACTTTTTAAAATTACATGGGTAACACTGAAAACACTGATAGCTACAAGTTTTGAGGAGAGGTACCTGTACCATTAAAATCTGACCATCTCTCAGGAATCAACAAGACCCACCAATTCAGAGTTCGCACCAGTGGGAAGGAAAATACAGAAACAAAACTGGTGTACAGCAGCCAGGCTACTGGAATTTAAATTATTAATTTTTATCTTTAATCTTATTAGTTACTTGCCATTTTTTCTCTGCAATGCACTAACATTTCTTGTTACTCCAAAAGCAAACTTTATTATAAGAACTGCAATACATCTTTTTCTACATCCTTAGCATTTGTCAGTCACTGTTCTTCCTTTCCTTCTATCCAGTTACAGATAGTGACATTTCTCCTTTCCTGTACTATCCACAGTCACTTTTTGGTCTCATTTTCTGTCTTTTTCTCTCTTCCCTGCCTGCTTTTTTCACACAAACTCACCTACCTGCATTCCACCTAAACACTTTTTGAGCTTCTCTATATATTTACATGCGTTCATTCACTCTCAAAAATCATCCTACCAAGTTTTCTTTATTCTTCACAAAAGACAAACCTGACTTAACTTTCTTCATGTGAAAAATGAACAGTAATGCAACAGTGGCTGGAGCTTCCATGCTCCAGGAATAATCTTTGCAACAACACATACCAAAAATAAATACCAGGAGAATACTATTCCTCTTTTAACACCCAAGTACTTTGGAGTTATTCCTGGGTTTTTTTGTACTTTTTCAGCTACCCAGATGACATTTTAAGAGGACATTTCATTTCAAACTAAAATAATTCCTCATTCTTCATTATAACTAAAGCAACATTATTTTCCCATTTCTCAGCTGTGAGAAGGCAAGACTTGGTGTACTATTGAATGACTGCACAGGCAATAAGTCACTGGGTTCGTAGTTTAAGTGACAGGACATCAACTACCTGACAAGGTCGATGACTCTCTCCCTTGGAGCAGTGCTGACTGGCTCATCATTAATCATTATGATCTGATCCCCTGGTATAAGCTTTCCTTCAGAGGGGCCGCCTGCAGACAAATGGAGGAAAAAAAAAGAGCACAGGTTAGCAGACCATTGTAAATGCACAGACACACTGTTATTCACATACTATAAGGGTATTTTTTCTTCACTTAGTGACATTTTTACACTAACATTATTTCTGACATTACCAGTACTCCCTCACCAAGAAAATCTTGCAAGCTAGTGGCTTAGCAACTTCTAATGAAGTTCCTCAAGTTCTAAACCTGTGTACAACCACCTACAATAAAGGCTGTTTTCTGAAGGGCCAAAAGGACCCATGAGCCGTGGGCTAACACACTCTTTAAGGTGTGTTCAACCATATTCTACTCATCCTTGATCAATATTTGTCTGATATTTTGTAAGACTACCCTGAGAAGACCTTCTCCTGTTTGTACTTTTGTAAACAAATGATCCTGTTTATCTACTGTTAAGACCAGGAAGACTTTTTCCATGGTAAGTATACCAGATTTCCCTGGTTGCAACACATTGCTTCCTGTCCTAGGCAAAGTAACACCAGAGAACATCTTATTCCTCTTTCCTATGAAACATCACTTACATATTTGAATGTCATTCACAGGTCTCTCCTCTGACTTTTCTGTTCTAGGCAAAACAAACCTGTTTTCTTCAATTGAAGGCAGTAAATTTTTATACTTCCAGCCTCTTGTGTCTCTTTTCTGCTGGATTCCTACCACCTGATGAACACAGGTACATCCAAAAGAACTGCCACTTTCAGTTAGACATGAATATTTAGCATTAGTCTGAATAGACAATCAGTCATGTATATGTCTATTCTATTGGATTCTGGCATTGCTGAAATACACATTGGGCGCATCGTACTTTATAAAATGCACATATTACTTTCTTTCTCAGCACAATTACATGCCCAGAAGATGATGTGACATCACAGTTCCTAATGAAAAGATATATCCTCTCTGGTTTTTGTCTTTAAACTCTGCAATGATGATACATAAAAACCAGAATAATATTACCACTATGAAGATAAAGTCTTAAAAGATGTTTCAGCATCAAAGCCAATTCGTTCAACAACTGAGCTAATGCTGAACCCTTCCTCTGTTTGCTTTGAAAACTTTACTCCACTTCTATATCACACATAAATGGATACAAATCCATGTAGTAGAATGTTGTCCGGAGCTCGTATTTCCTCCTTTTCACTTGGAACAGAACATAGTAAACATATTTTCCAAATTTTAACATAAAACTACATTAATAATGCCAAGTTGAGAGAAATAAGCTGTCTGGAGCTGGTTCAAATATTAGTTACACTGCTCACTTCATGTGAAAGCAATACAAATGTAATCAATGCACACACGTGGGTAAATGACATCAGAACTTCACAAAGTCGATTTTGCCTCTCCTCTGCTCTCTGTGGGGGTTCTGGAGAACATATCGAACAAGAGCAAAGTCAAATCCCTGCCCTTGGCTCCAAGGCAGATTTACATAACAACTGAACTTTTAAGCATAGAGAGCAGGAGCCTGCTATTTGGGACACGGATTAGTCCCAGGTCTGGTCTCTCATAACTTCAAAAATATCAAAAACCTCACTAATATTCACTGCAGGTAAGATGTTTAGGGATATATTTTGACCTGGTTTTTAACCATATAGTTATACAGATGCGTTCATTAAAAAAAAAAAAAAAAAGCCAGCAATAGCATCCTCTTTTTCAGAAAGAAATATTGTTTTTAGAAACCTAGCTCTCCTTGGGAAAGTGATGATAAGAATGAAAAATATGCAAGTTTTAATCTCAGAACTCAACATACCTCTTGAAAACGCTGATTCAATGATAATGAAGGTGACAGCAAACCAATATAAAGATACTAGGGAGACCTTCTTTCCTTGAATGAAATGGGTTAACTTTTTTCAGGCAAACAACAGTAACGGCTCAGAGCAATAACTCCAGACTGGCTTTTTGCTAACACATTTATGTAACATTCAAAAATGAATGTGAGGAAGGAAACCACCGGGTAATACAAGGCTTAAAATCCTATCCAGTATTTGTGATTACTTTGTCTGCCTGAATATTTCAACAGTTCTCAAATTTGTAGCTGCATTTCATCTTAGTAGGCTAAATTGAAGTTTTCTTCTGGGGTCAGGTGGGGAAAACGTACCTGGTGTTACTGAGCGTACAACAACTGGCTTTTCACTACCAGCCACAAACCCAAATCCTAGCACAGGATCCCTCCTCATTTCCACTTTCCGAGGGGCTGGAGGGGTTATTTGGCAGCTCTCTATTCGAGGGTCTTCAAATGTGGCTGATTGTGTCATGTGACTGTGAAAAAAAAATAAAAGATGGAAAAAGGAAAAAAATCATTAAAACATGATTTTGTGGTATCTACTTGAGCCAAGCAATTTGTGCAACGATATGAGATGAATACTTGAAACGCTCTCACTAGAGGAACTAAAACACTAACTTAATAATTTTCTATTAGATTTTCTTATGCATTAAGTAATAATGCTGCTGGCAGGTCTGAAACAGTAATCAATAGTATCAGGCTTTAAAGAGGCCTCTTTTTGACAGCACACATTTAATCATACCCCATAAACGAAAGAAAAATAACCCGACAATAAAGCTTTTGTCATCTGTGCTTGAATTTTTCATCCTTCAATTTTTGGAAGGGAAAAATAATAGTAGCGACCTACTCACAACAAAAAACACAACAATTAGAGTCTGTGAGCCTTTTTAGAAAGAGGACACACATTTAAATGTGGGGATCTGACACGTTAAGCAAGTTTCTGAGCTGAGTCTTCTCCCTCCCTAAGGCACACATAACAGCTCTGTATTTGCTACTTGGATAAACTACCTGAAATCACTTCAAAATGTTCCAGGCCACAAACAAACAAACAAACAAAATATATCAAGAAAATATATTTACATGGAATTACTAAGTACTCTACTTTCTTCTATAGTGTTATGACAAAGCTTATTTATTGTACCTAGAAGAAAAAATTCTCATGGCTGGAGGGAAAGATCTTGTTTTTTCAAGCAGAAAATAGAAAGGATGAAAGCTATCCAATATCACATATCCATGAAATAGGTAATGGTTTAAAAGCATAAAGATTTTTAAATAACGTTAATAAACACTGAAATGTAGCTGATGCTGTACAAAGTCAGAACCAAAACATACTTTGCGTTTTCCACCCAATGCCTGGAGCTCCCCACTGAACCACAGCTACCAATTCCCTGTGCCAGTCCGACAGGCAAACAGACCATGCCAGTGTCATACCCCAAACACCATCCACTGAACTCACGTGCTTCAGGAAACCAAACTACCACTGCAGGCAACAAGCAATAGCTGGTCAGCACAGTACAAAGACAGACTTCAGCTCATGGCATCAACTTACTGCAGTCCTGAGAGATCTCAGATAATATTTGTTTTAAGTTGTCTGGCCAAGAGTTAACTCTTTTATTGCTTTCAAGAGACTGTAAGTCTGCAAGTGCTGAACTAACTCTAGCTCATGGTAGATAAATGCAGTAGACAAATGGAGGGAGCCAAGTCCCAACCCCACCTGCAGAGAGGGCACAGGCTCTGAGACAGGTAACAACCAGGTGCCCAACCTAAGAACAGTGAACTGCACATCAGAGAGGCAGATATTCCTACAGCACTAGGCAGTATCATCAGTTGGTGTCCTCATAATTAATTAAAAATATGAAAGTCAAGTAATTTTCACATATCTTCGATAATTTTACATATAACACGTTATAACATGAGAGTTAAGGGACATACCATGCAACTGGCATTGTTGCTCTCACCACCTGTCCCTTTTCCATCTGCAAATATAACTCCCTGAAGAACTCCAAACAGGCAGTCCATAAGGAGAATGGCATCATTCAGAGAGCTATTTTCAGCATGAATGACATGCAAAAACTTCTCTGATCTTTCCCCAGCACATATACCTTGGTCATGACATCAGTTTACTTTCTCTCCATGGTCTGCTTCATTACTGATACACAGAAGAGCAGCAAAATCTCAGTAAACCCTCAGTGGGAATCTATTTCTGTTACTGGATTTTTCTAGGGCTTTTCTTCAAAGAAGCTTTCTATCCCTATCACTAGATTCAGTCTGCCTAAGAGTAACATGCTGTCTTTTTATGCATATGATCAGAGGCAGCAGAAGCTACTTCCTTACAGAAACAGGAGAGCAAGAGAATATCTCTGTGCTCTCCTACTGTATGCATAAGGTGAGGTCAGCAAAGAAAGTACTTGGTTTTTTTACTAGCTAGAGCACCACATCTGATACTTTATTCTCTTCTTCCTCCTCCTCCTGTTCCTCCAGCTTTTGTCAGTTTATTTTAGATAATTTTGTATTTTGTTTTTCCAATGAACTGTTAGAAAACCTAGAGAATTGTATGCAGACCCTTTAAGAAAGCCATCTTCAAGACCTCCCAGGCACCTCCTCCCCATAAATTCCTATTTATGATTTGTGCTTCTAGATATTCAAACATTTTGGCTTTCTAATGAGACAACTTCTGAGTTAGTATTTTAAAAACTGGTATTTAAAAAACTATCTATTTCAACTTGAGAACTTTGGGTAGAGAAGACAAAACTCTGCATTTTTCACATCTCTTAGATGATAGCCCCACAAAGTTAATTTCCCACAAAGTTAAGATAATCTAGTTAATAATTTTTTTCCTAATAGCTGTTTCCACTTTTGTAATTGGGGCACTACAAGCCCAAACAGAAAGTGCCTTCTGTCTCCAAAGAGAAAATGCCATATTTACAAGCAACTTGAAAATACTGCTTAAGCCTTTGAAAACTACTTCCCTGTCATTGTACTTTGTCACCTAGCACTTGTGTAGTCTGTTTTAAAAAACAAAAACCCCAAAACCCCCCACCAACAGCTGCACTTCACAAAACAAATTCTAAGAGCAGACAGAGACTTGCTCATAAGAGCAGCCCTGCTACAGGATGCTCCAGCCCTTGCCTCGGCTGGTGCTGAGGAACTGCAGCAGCACGGCATCAGTTATTCACAGCCGAAGCAAGAGGATCAGCAAGGAACAGTCCATCATGATTCTGAGTGGCGCAGCAGACACTATTGATTTTTAAGGTTATCCACCTTGAAATACATCAGCTAAAAAGACTCTGCAGCTCACGCTTCCACAGCTTGCTGCATCACATATTCTTGTGCCGTTCGGTATGTTGGGGGTGTATTTCAAGAAATAGAAATATGATCCCAGAAGAGATTAGATGAATGCTGAAAGCTTTCTGTGATGGTACGTTGACAAACCCGCTTCCTCCTGTGGTTAGTTCATTATTGAGATGCCAGCTGTAGTATCACAGTTCAAGACTAATTTGAATTTTGCATTAATTGGAGGTATTTGATCTCCATCTCAGCTATGGAAAGTATTGACTTCTGCAGAATAACTATGCTAAGAGTTGTAAATCAGAATCTAATAAGCTTGGACTCAAAAAAGCCACTTTGGGGAACCTTCCCAGAACATCCCTTACACTGTGAAAGATCCTAGAAGAATAACTGCAATACTACGAACTTGCTATTTGCTCCAAACACCATAAAAAAACGTATTTAGATGGTACTGTTCTTACATCATACCTAAAGATTTA
Organism: Lycocorax pyrrhopterus obiensis; assembly: GCA_014706295.1. NCBI lineage: Eukaryota > Metazoa > Chordata > Aves > Passeriformes > Paradisaeidae > Lycocorax > Lycocorax pyrrhopterus. Next base: position 18,868,538 of record JACSVZ010000001.1, read on the forward strand.
CTTTCCTCAAGGAAAAATGGAAGAAAAAGAAAAAGCTTGAGATTTTAAATATGAATTGTTCTTCCCTCATACACAAATGCAAGCTGCCCGCAGATTGCCTTTTCAAAGAGAGACACTTATTTCCTCCCATTTTCAGCGGCTGAGATTAGTCCCTGCTTTACAAAAGTCCATCTTCTCTGATGCACTCACATTGTCAGCAGTGGGAGACTGCTGCCATATTAAGGAGAATAATTCCCAGAGAATTTCTTGAACAGAGATTTTATATACCAGAGTCTTCTGAGAGATAAACTACCAGCTATGGAAAATCATAGCAGAAGTGCAATCATAAGCACTTACTCTCAAAAACTCTCAGTGGCAACTGCTCTACTCAAAAGAGAAGGTAACAGGGGAAGTGGGAAAGAAGGCATCTGAGCGTGCAGGCACCAACACGCAGAGCAGAATAGACACTGCAGGGTGGCATAAAATTCATGTGCACACTTACCCACAAAGGGGCCTACAGTGAGCACAGGAGGAAGAAAATTAGGAAAGAAAAACACTCTGGTGAGCACTGATCAGCTGCGTCATGGCAGCTAGCACCTGCAAACACAATTCAGAAGCCCAGGACATCACGAGGAACCTAACTTAACATGTGTATACCCAAATTCATGCTTGGCTTAGTCGGAGGTGTGGTTTAAGGCTAACACTTTGAACCTTCACATAATTAGCTTCGGAATTATTAACTTGGTAATATTTTCCATGGAAACCTTCCTAGCAATGTCCTTATTTAAATTACAGGCTGAATAATCCAAGGAATATCTAAACAAAGACTGCAATCTAGAGCTTGATTTAATAATGCATACTAGTAATTAAAAGCAAAGTATTTGAGTACAACTCTTTTTTAGCCTTTGGGTTCTGACATGTCATTCCCTGACATGTCAAAAGTTTTTTTTGACAAAAAATGGAGTTTGCATTTTCACAGAAAAATGCTTAGAGCTCTAACTCTTCTAAGAAATTGAAAACTATGGCATGAACACAGCGATCTTGGTTATGATAAACATTATTTTAGAAATAAGTAACAAAGGCACCTGAACAACTTTAGCTCCATTCTGCAAAGACATCCAAAAAGAGAGCAGAAAAAGTGATACCTCAATCTGAGTTGAATACAGCTGCACACCCACAAACTCTAAAACAACAGTAATCAATTGGCTGTTGCCTCATATTTTGACAGGGTGGAGACATGCTGCTTTTTGGTGTCTCATTTCATATTCCCCTATTAGGGTTTGTTTCAATTACTTCACAAATTAACACCAGCTTGCAATTTTGGGGTGTTTAATCCTTAGCTTTTAAACAGTTACAGTATCTCTGCTATATACTGATTTATGTACAAAATAGACTCTTTTTCACTTGAGACACAGCAGCAGGTGTAAACCTGGTCAATGATGGAGAAGAGTCTGTGGAAATCTCAAACCACTCACAGCCTGATGAGTGGAAGTGGGCAAGGAAGATGGAGATAAGGACTTTTTATCAAAGGTTTAATTCAGAAACAACAAAAGCACTTCAAATTGTAGAGCGCTGTTAAAATCCTGTCTCATTAATCTGGAAGAGGTGGTGGAGGATCTGTTTTTTTGATTGCAGTTGTGATTTTCAACAAGATCTGTGCAAGTTAAGGACACTGAACAAACTTTCATTTACAATTGTTCATCTGAGTCGCTGCCATGAGTCTCTGCCCATCCTGCCCCGAAACTACCTCTTCATACTCTATTCAGGGTCCTGGGTTGTGCACTCAAAATTCCTGGGAGTTGGAAAACCTATTGCAGCAACACAACAAAGTAAATTTAATTCTCATTCAATCACTATTCTACAGGAATTAGCACTAAGTAAAAGGGCTTGAGACTTGAGACACTTCTGCTCAATAATCTGGAAAGACTACCGAAACAATGACAGTTAAAAAGAGAACTGTCATAGAGATGAAGAAATATGCAAGCCCTCCAGAAAATGAAAAACTGATTTTCATTTATTTAGATTAACTAGTAGCTAAATATGAAAAATAATTTCCTTCCTTCCTTTCTTCCTGGCACCTCTCAGTATATCACAGGTTAATTTATTTTCTCTAAGAAATTGCCCAAGAATTATTAAGAACTAGGACACAAGTGTCAAAATCATGCATCAACTGCCTTTTACTTGAAAATGATATTTCAAGAAAAAAGTGCACAAGTAGTTATTACATTGCTCAGTAAAACTGCTGCTCCTACAGAGAATCTGGTGGCTTGACAAAATTTTTGCTCCATTTAGCAGGAAACCAAAGAGTCGGTCACAGCTCCAGAATTTTTTTAGACATATTCAACAGACAAAAATTTTATTTTCAGTGGTTAAAAAAGGAGTCAACTTTTAACACTTCGAGAAAACATTCCCTACATTTTCACTGTTTTTGTACAGGTGTATATGTCAAGAATTCAGCATCACAGCCACAAAATGCAACTGGGAATATTTATCAGATTTTTTTCTTTCTTTCTTTCTAGGACTACTTTTTTTGCCCCGGTGTAAATTCTCTCTCTCTCTCTTTTTTTTTTTTTTAAAGCTTCTTCAACAGTTAAATCCTCTGAAGTCAGGTCATTTTATAACACCCTAGAAAATGTTTGGCATATGCCATCTGGATGAACATACGGTAAAAATGTAATTAGAAAGAAAAAGGTTTGCTGGTTTCAGAAGAAGTTGGTGACAGCTTTTTTGATAAAATTGGATACAGGGAAATCTGACACGTAAAAAAAATTCAAAATCCACTCTTCCACTATTGGGCATGATCTGCAATCTAAAGCAAGGCAAAGAGAACCAAAATTGCAGTGAATAAAACTGACATGAATACAAATTTAGAGGGCTGAAAAGATTTATGCTCAACTTTAGACAAGCAGTGGGGAAAACACACTGAAAATATAATTCACAATGACAATTAGCACTTATATTATTACACGTGTAAAATGTGAATGCTTCTGCATTCTGCCTTATTCTATATATGAATGTTATATATTGGGAAGAAAACAAACTTCTATAGTTGAAACCCACAAAGATATGGAAAAAAATCCTCAAGCCCAAACTGCGGACTAGCAGTTGTTTGTTTTGAGTATTGTATCTACAGATTGCCAGAGAAGTTCTCTTTTAAAATTGTTCATCTCTCAGGATGGCCACAAACATTTCAAAAGCTCTGTTCATGATGAATATTGGATTTCCTGCCATTTGTATTGGGACGGGACTTTAAAGGCACCAGCCAAATAGCAGAAATTGCACAGAAACATCTCAGTGAAAATTGGTGGAGAAAGGGCCACCTGAATGCTGGAACTGCCTCCCCTGGAAGGTGAGCATGATGCCAGCCTCTGTCTGACTCACTGCCCGAAATACACAGCCAACACGGGTGTGCCAAGGACGAGTAAGTCTAAACTGCAGCCGTGCACATATGGCACATAGTGCACACTGACAGCCCACCCCCCTCACGCACAATTATGCTCCTACACACTGCTGAATGGCACTTTTGCACTCAGTTTCCATCCCAGCAAACTTTTCCCACCTGGGTGGCACCAGGTTCAGCAGAAATACTCTCGGTTGCAAAGCCTGTAAGCGAACAGAGATTCAGGGGCCCATTCTTCAGCAGGTTTTCATAGCTAAAAGAAGCTCACAAAATACTCACGTGTACTAGACTGCATGGATGAAACTACGGATGAACTGCCTCCCACAAGCAATTCCAGGGCAAGCCCAGTGCTGGAGCTGGGCAGACACAGGGTAATCTAAAACATTTTAGATTTAATCTTGGGAGAGAGCAAGACAGCAGAAATGGCAAATGGCTAACGTTAGCTGGTTTGGCTACCAATTGGTCCTTGCCTTTTCCTGGAAAAGAGATTTAGGATGCCACAAAGTCACTGGCATTTCCTTCCTGAAAGGAACCTTTCCACATGTCAACTCTTGCATATGCAGCAGGGGCTGGTGGTATAGCACAGGGAGGCAGGGTATTTGGCCATCTGCCTGGCCCAGCTCCTTCGAGAACAAAACTGTGCAAGATGCTTCTGCTAGAAATCAGAATTACTGGGTTTCCTCCACAGCAGGAGTTTCTTACAATTACTAAGTTAGGATTTGAAGTACACCTGGGTTTTACCCCCACAAAAAGCATTTTTCTTAATGTGATCTGAGCTACTCAATTTAGGATAGTGAACTACTTTAAGGCCCTTAAAGATGATCTAAAATGTAGCTTTTCATTATCCCCTGCACATGCATCAATAAACCCTGTTGCAGCTACAGACATAGAAAAAGGAAAAAAAACCCCAACCTGCAAATACACAATAAATCCATTTGGGCTGAAAGTGTTCTCTGGAAAACAGAACAAATAATTCCTATTCATCCTGCTTTAGAGATTTCACACTAACCCCATCAAGAGCAATCTGTCCTTGCCTGGCCCAAGTCTGCAACAAACAGCACAGACCTGTGCTAAGGGCTGCCAGCATTTCCCATCCAGTGAGGAAAAGGAGCTGCCATCTCCAACTCAACATGGACAATTTGTCCAACTGAAATGTTATAAAAAGAACAAGGGAGGAGAAGCAGCATGGAAATAGATTTTAGGAAAGGTGCTGATTAGATCAGGAAAGCAACTAACTAAAAAAATCTTGTCTGGAGCAATGCTGGACGCTTGCTCCAACAAGCATGTCACTCTCTGTAAACACTAAGTGTGGGTAACCTGATAACATGGTAAGAAGACAAGAAGACAAAATACAGATTTAATGTGCCCAATGTAACCCCCTGGTACAACTGGGCTTGGCATGAACAAACAGCTGAAATACTGAAGCCCCTGCTTTAACAGTTCTGTACCTGCCTAACTCTTGGGAGCTCAGTACTGTTATGAGCATATGGAGATAAGCAGTTACAGCAGAGGCAAAACCCATTTGTTTCTCCTTTGAACTTAATCTTCCTCATTCCTTCAGCAACTGAATGGATGAGCAGGTCACAGAAAGGGCTCTGAATTATCTACTCATTTCCTTCCTTTCCAGTTACAGTGGAGGGCTCCTGAACCAAAGCTAGCCCTTCTGATGGTACCACATCAACGCAGCATTTCACCTATTGCCTCTTTGGCAAAGCACAGCCTTTCTCAGGTGGAAACTGAACATCAGCTGGCAGCAGTAAAACAGGTGAAATACCAACATATGGGTTAGCTGATAAACAGTGGGTACTCAATACTGCAGCTGCTTAGTTTATCAACAACCAAGTATTTAAAGAGTCAGGGATATAAACTGTTGTATCCCTCTCGTCAGTACAGCTCTCTGCACTCAGAAGCAGGCTGTACCTGCTTCCAGATGTTCGCTTCAGGAAAAGGCAACACAACAACCCAGTTAGAAACATTGAGTTTGTCCGAGTTCAGGGTAACACAGAGGAGCACTCTGCACATCAGTACGACAAGCTGTCTCCAGTTTCCCGTGCTGGGTATGAACTCTCTTCACTGGAAATTCGAGCACAGGAAAGATCAGAAAGTTGCTTTTATAAAGACGTCCAACTCCTGCACTGATACAATGACTGCAAGGAAAACCTTTAATTCTCCAGCTACCAGACAGAAAGGGATCTGCAAGCAACCAAGGGGAATAGAATAAATTTAAAAGACTTTCAAAATAACTCACAAAAGTCCCAAAATCAAGTCTTCATGATCTGTTACAAAGTCTTCACAGTTAGTTTTCAAAGCAAATCTTCTAGTTCTGTAACTCTGGAGAAGGCTTCAGGACCGAGATGAAACAAAGAAACCATCTCTTCCTTTCTCCTTTCTTTTAACAAATACAAATAGAGAGGATTACTCTTCTTGACTGCTGATTTGGGAGCATGCCATTATGACTCTTCAGCAAATGCAAAACGAGAAAGAGAACTTAATTGAAATAATCTAGAATGACAGATTGCTCTGATGGGATGTGAGGCTGCCAGATAGAGCTGTCATGCAAAAATTAAGCATAGGATATTGAAAGGAGAAAAAAATCAGGTGTGTTTGATCTTTGTTTTTTTCCTGATACATTATTCTCTATACTTCAGCACAAATGGCTGAATGATTTTTCTGGGCTTACTTTTTCGTTCCAAAGTAAGCAGCTAACCTAAGTGAGAGCACTTCTAGTAACCACAGGATATTTTATATATCTTAGAAATAGGGGTGCTGCAGATCACGTTACAGCTTCATTACATCAAAGAAGCTTGCGCTAAAGTCCGTGGGCTATTTCTATTTATGTACATATGAGAAGCTGCCCAACCACCAATCCATTATGTTTGATAGTATCTCTATAAATATTGTTAAAGACACTATGCATGGTAACAACGCACAAGAATCATTACCTCCTTGAATTTTGTAACTGCCAGCAAGCTTCCTCAAGAGGTGAAAGAGAAAAAAGGTAATATACAACATTTCAAAACAGATGTATTGGAGTAAAACTGGAGTGACAGCTGCTCTAGAGAAGCCTATTCAGATAGAAACCCCTTACTTACAGGTGAAGAAAAAGGTCAAACAAAAGTGTCATGTACAGTAACCTTGACACAAAAAAATAAATTATGATGGAAGTTGCAGTCAGGATGATCAGCACATCAAATCTTCCTGTTTATCTCAAGAAGTCCCAACTCTCTGTTAACAGTGGAAGCTCTTAGTAAGGCAAGCAGTTAATTCCAAACTATGACAATCCTCACTTTGGAGTTTGGAACAATTCTACAGATGGTTTGCTTTTTGTTTAAGCCACAGACATGTCACTCTCTTCTGAAATCTAAAGTTGATAAACTGCAAAGGCCCATCTCACAAAAAACATAATTAAAGGCCTTCAAGGTTTCATAACAGAGAAAGCACATAAAGTATTTTGGCATGTTCATTTTTTTTTAATGAAAAACAACACTAGTGCAATTCTGACATTAAATACAATGCTGAAACAAAGACTTCAAAGACTCAGACTTTCAAAAAAACAAATACAATTAAAACAAAATCTTGGTCACTGATACTGCACACCTGTAGTACACATTTTCAGTCTGCAAGCTGTCATGTCTTTTTCTGTACATAGGTCAGATTGATAGAACAGGACAAACTTGAAGAAAATAAGCCATAACTAACATTCTGAAATATATAAATTTCTTACTTATCTTCTGAAATTTAAGAACAAGGATGGATCTGAGCTATTGGCAGTACATATAAATTACTTTATCTTGTAAGTGCAGGTCTGCTTAGGATCAGGCTGATTTGGGGTTCAGGACTACATGGAAGGAGTGGTATTTGGTAGCCGTACAAAAACAAGGTTTTCAGTTTTGTTTTTGGGGTTTTTTTTAATAAAAGCACCACAAAACCAAAATAAGTACTGAACTACACGCTTATTTAAACAGCATTTGTGACATGATCTGATCACATAGTAGTAGCTAAATTTAGACCAATGTCGCTGTCGGGGTGGCCACGGCACACACAGACAGTGCCTCCTTCAAGGGCCAAAAAGCCATTTATTAAACAAAGCAGCCTCTTTTAAACACCTTTTGTATGCTATCATTTGTGTTACATATTCACTGGCTGCTAAACTACTACAATAGACTCATTGGCTATAACTATCTTCAATATACTACCATTGGCTACCTATAGCATAAGCATTCAAGCATTCAGAAAAATAATAGGTGCAGATATGTTGCTGTTTTTCTCCTTCTATTGTTTAACTTTCATGCTTCTGTTGATACTACATTCTCATGGGTAAAAACTAATTGTTTTTCTTCTCATGGACTTCTCTCACTGTCCTTCTCCAGCCAAAGTAATAGGCCTGAGCCATAGTTTTACAAAGGCAAAAAGGCCTTCATTTTATAAAGTTTTACTTAAATGCCACCGACCAATACTATCCCCCATTGAGCTGCAGTCCATAGCATAAAGATAAATCAATTTTGTAGGAAACATTCCAGTGACGAAGTCCCCAATTTACTACGTAAATTACTTCCACCGTGTAGGGCATTCATAAAACAGTGTTTTTCCAGTTAGATAACACTTCCTGGCCCAAAGCCCTTTAATTTTCACAAAGCATCACTGAACCACAGTGGCCTTTAAAACACAGGGTAGAATTTAAGCTGCACAGCACATGGGAAAAAAATAAAAAGAGGGAAATATCTGCCTAATTATACCAGTAAAACCTGAACTCTTTAGAAAATATTCTGTGGCCTCCTTTTATTGTACATACAAAGCATACTGAACTTTGGTTTTAAATGTCTGCTATAAAAGTAGAGAGCATTTCCGCCAAGGAATGAGAAGCCAAGCCAAACCAAACTGACTTCAGAGAAGGCCAGTGGAGCTCATCAAGGGTCTGGAACACAAGCCTTATCAGGAGTGGCTGAGGGAGCTGGGAGTGTTTAGTCCGGAGAAGTCTCAGAGGAGACCTTATCACTCTCTACAACTACCTGAAAGGAGAGTGTAGTGACTTGGAGGTTGGTCTCTTCTTCCAAGTAACAAGCAATAGAACAAGAGGAAATGGCACCAAGTTGTCCTACAGGAGGTTTAGATTGGATATTAGAAAAATTTCTTAGCCAAAAGGTCAAGGATTTCTCAAGGATTGGAACAGGCTGCCAAGGGAACCAACTCTGGAGGTATTTAAGAGATGTGTAAAACTGGGGACATGGTTTAGTGGTGGACTTGGCAGTTGTGGGTTAATGGCTGGACTTGATAATCTTAGAGGTCTTTTCCAAACTTAATGATTCCATGATTCTCTTCTACATATAATATCTTTGCTGACATATCCAGGAATTGTGCACATCTTGGTCACGTCACAGCCTACAAGTGAAACTAGGAAATAACTTCCTGGACATTTAGTAGACCACTTTTTAATAGAATAAGAAACCAGTCTATGTAGGAAGCACAAATTCCTCGAAAGCAAAACAGCCCTTCCCATCATTAATTACGCAACAAACCAACCTTTGTATTTTCAGATCACAGAGAGTCTAGTCTATAAATGGAACACATTTTCATAATTTAATCATTTAGCATTTTTATTTACCAAAATATGCAAATCAAATTGTTATTCCAGAAATCAATTCTCAGAAAGATTAATTAGAGAAGTTTTACTCATTTCTGACAAGCAGTTTTACTTCAAAGACTACATAATTCACATTTGGGGGTAGGAGAGAAAAAAGTTTCATATCAGGAAACTAAATTACTCTCTGAATTCCGTCTTGAAACATGAGTCATACATTCTCACAATTGATTTAAAACAACTAGAATAAAAAAAAACCAAAGCTCTACTATTTTCTAAAATTAATTAAAACATCTGGCAAGAGAAAACAATACGTCTTCTTCAGCAATGGATAATTAACCTACTCACTGTTCTGTCAAACTCTTCTACTCTACTACTTATGTTCATAAACATAAGGAATAGATGTAGAAAATTTTTAACATTTTAAATCAAATTCACATCTTTGTAGAACACAGTTACGTATTCTCTATTGTGAAAAGAATGAGAGCAACTAAAGCATCAACAATTCAGGCCATCTTATGTCTGTCCTTTATAGTTTTGCTGTAAGTGAAATAGTAGGAACAAAATAATGTGTTTTAGAAGAAGTATCATTTAAGTTTATGCATCCACATTCTGTAGAGTTATGCAGATTACTCTTTTGCCAGTTGTAGGTCCTGTATTTCTACCTCCCAGTTGTGGCCTGATCCAAATACATAAAGCTTTTTGAAAAAAAAACAAACCCTCCAAAAACAGAAAAAAACTTTCAGCTGCAGAAAAAATGGAAAATGTTCTGCAATAAATCTTTCTGTTACACTTCTTCAATGAAATTTCTCCTCTTCTGTTCTCCTAAGACAGAAGGATAGGAAAATTAAACCACTTTTTAAATAAACCTTAAGCTTTTTTCTTTAAAAAATAGCTATATTCATGGCAACAATTCAGAATACCCAGGTATGAAAGAAGAACCCCATCCTCACTAGCACCATCTTGGGGGGAAAAAACCAGCAGTCAAAATCCAACTAAACCCCAGGCCACATACACATTCTTTAAAGAGTGAAGATGGGAGAGGAAAAAGACCCAAGGAATGTGAGCACAGCAAGTCCAGGGTGACTTTTTTCATAGTTAAACAGTGCCACAGAAAGAGACATGGGAAGGAAAGGAGAGTTGGTAGAAATGAGATCAGAGGAGAAGCCACTCATCAGAAACTCCTCTATTCCTCTTAACTGTGTATAGTGCGGGAAAAGTGTCGCTACTGCAAAGACAAAATTCACAGTCAAACTTCTGGACTACTGGGAACACTCCATGTTATACCTGTGACATTACAGACTATCAGTGCTGGAAAAATTACAAGGCAAACTTCCTAGAAGCCTCCATACTTCCATAGCTTACTTCCAGCATCCTCCCAGAGACTGAAAAAAAAAAAAAACCCAACTTATTTTTCTCCCACCAGGATGCTTTCTTATGGATTAGTTCAATCATCAATCAGCATTTCATTCCTTCCTGAATCCACAGGCAGCCTGACTTATAGTAACACCTGAGTAAAACTCAGGCCAGGCAAGTCAAAACCAGTCTTTGTGGGAAGTAAAAAAAACATTGGGAAGCCTTGGCAATATTATCATCTCACCATCCATCAAACACTGCACTGCCATCCTCAGTGTAGTCTGTCAACCTGCATTCCCTGTTCTTCTGGCCACATTGAAAGGCCATTTCCCTGTAAAATGTAGGTGAGGCACCGTTAATTCACAGTAATGAGACTAAAGCAACTTCTAATTTTAAAGAGATCTAATTACCCCAGCACACACAAGCCCAGTTAAAGCCATTTTGTAGAGATCCCAGTGTATGGCCACCAGCATCCTCTTTTCTCAGTTACAGGGACTATACTGCTTGGGAAAACTTCTACAGTGGAGCCTAGATCCTTTGAGGAAAAGCCATCACTAATCCAACCCTGAAGCTGTGTACATGTTGCCAGATGAAATAAAACATGAGCATGAACTGGATGTTTTCTATAAGAACAAAACCTGTCTCTTCCTCTTAGATCTCCTTGTAGCTGTAACTGAGGGCAAACAGAAGACTGGATTTTCATCTGAATTTTGCATAGCTCTTGTAAAATTGAGGCTGCAATGCAGCTTCCATATCAAACAGCTGGGAATAAACCTGCATTTTATGTGCTGTTAGGGTCAAATCAATCCCTTAGACCGAAACAATATGGCACAATCTGGCTGGGAAAATCTGCATATCCAGAGCCTCTGCTGCAGTGTCTTCCTTTGCCTTTGTATGTGCTTTCCTTTATGGGCCTTCAGTCAAGACTACACTTGCAGTGTAATCCTTAGGAGAAATTCAAATCAGTCATACTGGAAGTATTTAATTTGCTTTCTAAATAATGATTCAGATTCTCTTTTAGTGAAAGTTTCAGGGGCAGGGAGAGAAAAAAAATGAAGCTTGGAATAATTAATCCCTTCAACAGTTGGAAGACTGCTACAATGGTTTGACCAGGCTCCTGGAGTTATAAAATATGGAGCGTTTGGGATTCAAAGCAGACAACTCTCTGCAGCAAAATTAGCTATTCATCTCCATTCTTCTGTATATAAATGAGCAAACAAGTTACAGCCAAAGTGTCTGTCTGCATAGTCTGCTTAGTAATTCCGAATGCAGGACTTTCCAGTGCACAGACACCCGGAATTAATGTTGAAAATACCCTGGCACTCAATTATTACTACTGATAAATATTAAATTGGATGGCAGACTATACTATAAAAACTGAAACTAGAGAAATGAAATGGTTGTGTTTTTAGCCAGAAAGACATGTCCTCTAAAAGATAAAAAAGAGAATTCTTCAGTAGGTATATATATGCTAATGATTGATCAGAAGAAACTTCAAAGCAGATGAGTCTACAAAGCAAGGAGATCCATCATACAAATCTGAATTCGTTAATAAAGTTTATCTTGTATAATTGTATCCTATGAATGATGCTGCTGGCACAAAGCAACATGGACAGTGTTTACTAAATATGGTAAAGTGCTGTCCTACATTCAATATAACTCTGTACTTTTTAAAAAGTAGTATTTGGGGGGTTTGCATACTAATAATCTTTTGTAAGTACATTATGTGCTTGGATCAGAAGGCAACAAGGCTTAATGCAGCACTTTGTCCTTCCTAATTTTGGCCTAGCCTCTGGAAGCTCAGCTTTGGTACAAGTATGCTAAGAAGTGCAGTACATGTTTCTGTGCCAAAAAAGTGAAATCACGGACAAATGACCTGATCTCAGGAAAGAAAATTACCTCCATCCCAAATTATAGTCTTAGAAGAATACAGAGAAGACTTCATGGTATCAACAAAGGCCATAAACAGCAAATGAAGATCCAACATGCTGCTCTCATCATCACCTGCCCTATACAAACTTTCACACCTCTCAGTTGTGCCATGATCAGAGGGACAGTCGTCCTGCAGGAAGGAATGAACTCATGCTGATGAGCTCAGAGCACCATTCCAATGTTTGAATTCAGCTGTGCAGGGGATGATGAGGCAGACAGCTGCCTTTACCGGTTTGAAGGCCTAGGTAAGGCACATATTACACTCAGACTCAAGTCTCAATTCACATTGCACGATGTTTTCCAAGCCTGAGCAGCAAGTCTGGTATGCCAGGGATTTGGTGTCCTTGGCTCTAGCAGCAAGCTCTCAGAGTCTTTTCAAATTAAGGGTGAGATTTTACTGACTGGGAGCTAGGTCCTCAAGCTGTGGGGAGGCACATCCACTAAAGAGACACTATAGGACAAGAATTTCTGATCAGCCTGTGTCTTCTACTAGCGGAAACTTCTAAAATTATTTTTGTGTCTATCTGGATATAGTCCAGCAAATCAGGTTCCTAGTCCAGCCAGCTCCAGAAGCAAAGCTCAGCTCAGCATCAGTGGTAACACCAGAAACACACTCCCCATCATGTGCCTGACCCCTGAGCAGCTACATAGGAAACCAGACCCCAGGTCCAACAGTGACTGGCTGGGGAGCACTTCTGGGGAGTGCTCAGATCTGTATGATCTTAATGGCTGCTGTATAAAGGATGGCATAACAAGTTCATGCATACTGGAAGGCATGCTGCTTTTCAGCAAGGCTGTATGGGCAATGCCTATTTATTTAGGCAGCAATTGTATTTTCGTAAGAACAGCTGTAAAGGAAAGCTTATACGAACAAAAAAATTACTTTGAGTCCCAGTTTGCCTAATAGCAAGTTACTAGAGCAGCTTATGTAGCTGAAAAAACAAGGTTTTAACCAGAAGATCTTGTTGTCCAAAAGCATGGGTTTGGGGTTTTTTTTGGTTTGGTTTTTTTCCCAAACTGTCTCTGTCATCCCACATCCCAGTAAAAGGTACTATCTCTGCTAACAAGCACTGCCTCAGTTCTATTTCTAGATCTATCACAGTTACAAAAACACTACCAGCACAAATTTATTCACTGTTCTCAGGGAGGGTTTTTCTGACTCTGTTTTTAATGTACTGCACAGTGGATAATATGCAGGGTATAGGCTTATTTACCCTACCTTATCTTAGATCAGATTAAATTCAACCTTATATATCAGAACATATCAGTTTGAAAATACTGCTTGGCTGCTCTACTCAGTAAGGCAGCTAGAGATCATGATAAATCATACATGGAAAGTAGATGAAGCTTTCTATGCACCCCTCTAAAGCTTCTGGACAGACAAAGTTTCTGCACCTTTTTGCTTTGCAACCTGTGGTGCTATCAATGCTTTGGTGACTTTCACATATAAAAAGTCTAAAATGCCACAACCTTGCCCACAACAATCAAAACCAGATGGACGTATCTTGGTTCTCCTTCTTAAAACACCTGAGAGGTAACCAAAAGGCATTTTCTGCCTCAATGACAAGGAGGCATGGAAAAGTCCTGCTATTTCTCTTATCAAAGATATGGTATAACTAACTAATAGTGAAACTAAATATAGAGTCAACATGTGCTTGCATATCTCAAAGGAATTTCTAAGGCCCTCCATAAAGGAATAATTCATTATAACAACAAGGTGCCAAACAAGACACAGTGGCACATAAATCAAGCTTGGGAACAAACCCATCCACTGACTCTCTCTGGCATTCAGATGATAAATCTCTCTTTAAAGCATACCTGCTCCTGTCAGCACTGAAGCTCTTACCTGCCAAAGCCTGCCATTGACTGGCATTGCCTTTGCTGATGGCCACAGTGGCTGTGGGCTGCCATGAAATTTTTAACCAATGCAAAGCCTAAAGCAGCTTGGTAATAACATTACACTTCATACGTTTTGTAAGATTTGATGACAACACAGTGCACCTTTTCAAGTTTACACAGTATGTGTTTAAAGTGTCCTTTACCAAGCCTCGAAGAGAAATAATTCCTTTAACATGGGTTCTCTAGGAAAAAGAAATACTCCTTTGGCAAAAAATAACTTCTGCCAGCTGGATAACTGACAAAACTGGATATTTGTGGAGCTTTACTAAGATAGAAGTGTTCTCCAAGCACTTCCTCATTTATTATTTCCCAGGTACTTCTCAACAGATAACTGATTTTGTTCTGCAAATGGACTAGAAGACTCCCAGTATCCCCAACCTCCCTATTATGTATTTCCCAGTAATATGCAAGCAATATTGGCCTAGAACATTTCTGTCATTATAGCAATACCAATAAATTAATTATGCCAGAGGCTGTTCACTGGCTCTGAGAGCAAGTGGCACAGAGTAGTCCGTGCCAACATTATTACTGCACTGTACTTTTCATTGTAGTTATTCTCTTAAATTCCACAACAGAACGTATGATGTCCAAAAAGTCTTGTGGAGGCTACAAGACCTCTACAGCCTATGCTAAATCCCAACCTATTGTCACAGTTTATTTGGAAAGTGTTGAGTGGCACATGCATGAGCATGTCAAGGACCATTCTAACAATTCAGCTGATGGCCCCATCAAATCCTTGTCCCTGAAAACATCATACAGTACTGCTTAATTTACGAAGGCTTCTATCTCAACGGTGTCTAAAAATGTAGACTCTTTTTGAGAGTTTCTAGCAGCTTTAGTGCAAAATAATTGATAACAGCAATAAAAACTGTGATAACAGAAGTTTTGGGATGTTAAATGTGTCACTATCTTGTGTCTCATTCTTCACACATTAATAGAAGTATCATGTCTAGAAAGATTCATAAACACGGCCCTCTAAATACACTTAACAACCATCAACCAGTTTCTGGTCAAAACGCAAACATTCTTTAAGCACAACTTCTGCACAGGAAGCACCAACAATCTACTAACAGATTGCTGGAAGATGAGAAGGTGTATCAGGGAAGCTATGGAGTCACAGAGCAATTGAAGCTGGAAATGACCTCTCAAGATCATCTAGTCCAGACCCTTCTCAAGCAGGGCCACTTAGAGCAGGTTGTCCAGATATGTGTCCAGATGGATTCTGAGCACCTCTGACAATGACGGCTCCACAACCTCTCTGGGGAACTGGATTCCAGATGCAGCCGCACCAGTGCTGAGCAGAGTGGAAAAATCGCCTTCTTTGACCTGCTAGCAATAGAGTTCATAATGTAGCCCAGGATGCTGTTGGCTGCCATTGTTGCAAGAGTGCATTCCTAGTTTATGGTGATGCCTTAGGTTTTAACTTTCTTATTATTCAAATCCTGTACTGCCTAGTATGTAACTGAAGTTTCTTGCAGCCTGTTAATTTCTGCTCTCTCATGCTAGGTAGACATAACAAAGCCTCTCTGGCCAACTTGGAGTACAGCAGAAACAATCTTCTTCTGCCAAGCAGTTTTCCAGCTGGTCAGGCCCAAACCTATACTCGTGCATGGGATTGTTCCTCCACCAATGCAGGACCTTGCATCTCCCCCTCTTGAAGTTCATCAGGTTCCTGCCTGTCCATTTCTCCAGCCTGTCAGGGTGTCTCTAAACACCATTGCACCCGGCGTATTAACATTCCTCCCAGGTTTTGTTTTACCACCTGCAACCTTGCTGAGAGTGCACCCTACCACATCCTTCAGGTCATTAATGCAGATGTTACACAGTACTGAGCTCAGTATCAACCTCCGGGGCACCACATTAGTGACTGACTTCCAAGTGGACTTTGCACCACTGATCACAACCCTCTCGACTCAGCCATTCAGCCACATTTCTATCCACCTCAGTTGTTTCACCCTTACTTCATCTGCTTGTCTTTGAGGATGTCATGGAAGATTGTTTAAAACCTCACTTAAGTCAAAGAAAACAAGACCCACTCTATTCCCTTTAAACCAGTCACATCATTTTAGAAGACTGACAGATTGCATAGGCATTATTTACTCTTTGTAAATCCATGATGACTATTCTGGATCACATTGCTGTGTATGGAAATCCTTTCTGGGATAAGTTGTTCTATCACCTTCCCAGGGATCAAGGTGAGGCTGACCAGCCTGGAGTTCCCCAAATCCCACTCCTTGCCCTTCTGGAAGAGAGACATGGTATTTGTTTTTTCCCCACTTTCAGGAACCTTCCAAAAATAGTTGAATGGCCTCACAATGAAATAAGCCAGTTCCCTCAACACTCACATATGCAATCTATCAGGCTTTATGGACTTGTTTATATCCATTTTAAGCGTTCCTTAACCCAAGCACCCTCCACTAAGGACAAGTTTTTGCTCCAGACTTTCCCTCTGGTCTTAGGGATCTGGGATTCATAAAGGCCAGGAAAGACTCAAGCAAAGAAGGCATCACAGTATCTCAGCATTTTCTCTGTCCTCTGTCAGCAGTATGCCTGAACCATTTAGCAGTGTACCCACATTTTCTCTAGTCTTTCTTTTGCTGCTGATATACATCTAAAATCCTTTCTTCTTGGCCTTCACATCCCTTGCCAGATTCAAGCCACGTGAGCTTTGCCTTTTCTGACCCTACCCCTGCATGACTGGACAGTATCTCTATTCCTTCTGGGCCACCTGTCCCTGCTTCCAGGCTGCCTGCTTGTTGGGATGGACCAAATTAAATCTTGGAGAAGATCACAGAATCATAGAATAGCCTGAGTTCAAAGGGACTCACAAGGACCATCAAAGTCCAACTCCTGGCCCTGCACAGGACAGCCCCAAGAAGCACATGATGTGCACAAGAGTATTGTCCAAATGCCCCTTGAACTCTGTCAGGCTTGGGGCTGTGACCACTTCCCAGGGGAGCCTGTTCCAGTGCCCAGCCATCCTTTGGGTGAAGAACCTTTTCCTGACATCTAACCTTATTCTCCCCAACACAGCTTCATGTCATTCCCTTGGGTCCTGTCACTGGTCACCAGAGAGAGGACATCAATGCCTGTTCCTCTGTGTCCTCACATGAGGAAGCTGCAGACTACTATGAGGTCTTCCCTCAGTCTCCTCTTCTCCAGGCTGAATAACCTAGTGATCCCAGCCAGTCCTCCTATGGCTTCCTCTCTAGACCCTTAACCATCTTTTTAGCTCTTAGACACTTTAACAGCTTTATATCTTTCTTATTGTGGTGCCCAAAACGGCACACAGGACTTGACGTGAGGGTGCACCCGCACAGAGCGGAGCAGGATAGTGAACTCCATCAACCAGCTCAAGGCGCTTCTTGAAGATCAATCTTGAACTGCTCTTCTTTCCAGGGCCATGGGATACCATAAGATACCATGTTATTCTTCCAAGCAGATACTGAAACAGGCCAAAGCCTGATTTCCTGAAGTCTAAGGCTGTGATCCTGGTTTTTGCCTTGCTCCCTCCTCTCATGCTCCTGAACTCCACCATATCATGGCCATTACAGCAAAGGTTCCTCCTAACCTTCATCTCCCCAGCTGGCCTTTGTTTTAGGTGTGACATCCATATCACCTCTTCTCGTTGGCCCCTGGATCACCTATGCCACAAAGCTGTTGCTTTCTGTTGCACACCAGCAAGTTATGAGGCTGGTTCACATCCTCCCTGAGGACCATTGTGTGTGAATGTGAGGCTACTTCCCATTGTCCTAAGGTCTCGTGTAGTTCTTCCTGATGATGTGGCTGTGCTGGTTTCACCTGGGGTAAAGTTAATTTCCTTCACAGTGGCTGGTATGGGGCTGTGTTTTGGATTTATGCTGAGCACACAGTTGATATCATAGAAATGTTTTTGTTATACTGAGCCTAACACAGAGCCAAGGCCTTTTCTGCCCTTCCTACTGCCACACTGTGAGGAAGTTGGGGGTGCATGGTAGGTCGGGAGGAGACACAGCCAGGACAGGTGACTCCAACAGACCAAAGGGATATTCCAGACCATCTGACATCATGCTCAGTATATAAAGTGAGGAGAAGAAAGAGGAAGGGGGGGACATTTGGAGTGATGGTGTTTGTCTTCTCAAGTCACTGTTATACATGGTAGGGCCCTGCTGTCCTGGAGATGGCTGAACACCTGCCTGCCCATGTGAATGGACAGTGAATGAATTCACAGTGAATGAATTCCTGGTTTTGCTTTGTTTGTGTGTGTGGTTTTTGCTTTCCCTATTAAACTGTCTTTATCTCAACTCACAAGTCTTCTATCTTTTACCTTTCTGATTCTCTCCCCGATCCTGCTGGAAGGGCAGTGACCAAGCAGTTGCCTGGGGCTTGGCTGCTGGCTGGGGCTAAACCACGACTGTGGCCTAGAGAAGACTCTCTACAGCACCACCCCTGTTGGTTTACCTGCCAGTCCTGACCTATAAACACTGATCTGGCTCACCTCCCATGCCCACAGCAGAGCTCTTTGCTTCCCAGCTGCTGTTTCACATAAAAGACGACTTCTCTTCCTTGCCTTTCCAGCATGGCCTTCCCAAAGAGCCGGTGATCCTCAATTTCTAAATACAACCTTACTACAAATGCAAAACATTATAGTATCTAATAACATTTTCATCTCTAATCTTATATAAACATTTTTAAAATCACTTGCATTACTCTGTATACACCAAATAACAGAGGCTAAAGTACTTTTAGAAAATAAACCAAACTGAATGGAACAAATCACATAATACAGGTAAAATACACAGCAGTGTACGAGTAAAGCACTACTGCTTGTTATAGACCAAACAAGGAATTTAGTTTTATAGTTAACTACCTCAAAGAAAGGCTATGCTTTCTGTATACATACATGCACGTGTATGAACATAAATCTCATGGGGGATATACGACTTATTTCCCAAACATTATATCCTCTGAGGAAAGACACCATAATGGCAACAAAAAGTAATGGTGTGTGTCAGCCATTAGCTATATAATTGGACCCTCCCCCCCAAAAAAACAAACAAAAAAACCCCAAACCAACAAAAAACCCAACAATTATTGCTATTATTCATGTTAACCATTTAAGCTATGCCTGACCACAGATCAAGATTTTTCAGATGTCTAGGAATAAGTGCTTCTTTTCTAAGGATAAACACTAAACACTTCACATTTTCACAAACTCTGAACCACCCTTTTTAAGACTTATAGCACACATGCAAAATTAGTGTCTATTTTAAAAAAATACTTTGTCAAATGTGGAAAAGAAAGAAATAATAGAGTAGGGTAAAAAAGACTTCTATGACATTAATTTTGAAAAAATGTTGTGAGGATATATGTAGAATAAATCATCAAATTTTAAGTGATTTTGCAAAAGAAATTAAAAATGAGATCTTTTAATGCAACTTAGTTAAAGGTTTATTAAAATAAAGTAGGGTCTGTTGCAAGGCAGTTAATTTTTATAACTTTGTTAACTATTTCAGACTCCTTTCTTGCCTTCAGTCTACAACGTGGGGGGTTGTTCCACTTCACTGAATGGAAAAATAATTGTTTAATCTCCAAAGAGAGGTTTCAAAGAAATATGTTGAAGATCAAGTGGTTATTTTGTAGCAGAGCAGGTTTCTCTAGAGGTTAGAACAGATCTTACTGCATTTTCACATTAGCTACATTGATGCACAACACCAATTTTTCCAGATTCGTTAGTATCCATAAAGAAAGCAGCACAGCTGCTCTCTGCCTGCTAATACTCTCAGTAAGAGTATAAAAGAAAGGACAACTGGGATTCAATCCCTCAGCTCCCCCATAAAGCCAAAGTCCTGGAAAACAATGAGCCAGTCCTGCTTTAACTGCTGTAGGGTTTGGTACAGGCTTTTTACTTGCTGAAGTAAAAAACTCAAAATCATCAGAGGAGTGAAGTATCTGGGACTCGAACTGGGCTCACTCCTTCCCAGGAGAAGCAGTTTCTGGGACTGGAAAAAAATCCAGCTTTTTCCGCAGCTTCCCGGGGTCTGGGCATCCAGCAAGCTCCCATGGCACTGGAGAATGACTGCTACCCGCCCAGCATAAGGCTGCATTGTAAAGTCCATCAGTTAAATCTCATCAAAACACTACCCACAGGCAAGCTGAAGCAAGGCCAAATGAGTCATCTGACAAGTGTCATACTTGGTCCTTGCTCTGCTTCAGTGAGCATTTAATTCACATTTATGCAACATGAAGCTGTACCATTGTGGCCAGGAATGCTGAGTGCTGGATGATCTTGTGCAGGGAACAGGAATCATGAGCTTATCTCACCAGGTAGACAAGAAAACTGACCAACACAAAGGCATGAATCACTTTGAAAAGCAAATGCCTCTAATCTTTAAGCAGTTTTGTGAATCTAGCTTTGAATGGGCCATTTTGTGTAGAAAAATGTGAATTACTGAAAAAGTAGAGTACTTTTTGTTCTAGTCAGGGAACAACCAGGAAGAGAAGAAACAGTCACACACACTACATTTTATTTGATTCAAAATAGCAACCAAGCTGAAAAAACGATTATTCACAGAATAAAGCTGCAAGTTCTCACAGAATCACAGATTCATATACGTTGGGAAGGGCCTTTAAAATCACTGAGCCAAATCATTAACCAAGCACTGCCAAGTCCAACACTAAACCATGTCCCTAAGTGCCACATCTAAATGTCTTTTGAATACTTCCAGGGTTGGTTACAAAATCACTTCCCTGGGCAGCCTATTCACTAGAAGCTTGACAATGCTTTCCATGAAGGAAGTTTTCCTAACATCCAATCTAAGCCTCTCCTAGAACAACTTTGAGGCCACTTCCTCTCACCCTGTCACCTGGCAGAAGAGACTGACCGCCATGTGGGTACAACCTCCTTTCACGCTGTTGTAGAGAGCAATAAAGTCCCACCTCAGCCTCTTTTTTTCCAGGCTAAGCATCCCTACCTCCTTCAGCTGCTCCTCACGAGTCTTGTGTTCCAGACCTTTCACCAGCTCCATTGCCCTTCTCTGGACTCACTCCAGCACCTCAAAGTCTTTCCTCTAGTGAGGGTCCCAAAACTGAATAAAGATTGGAGATGTGGCCTCACCAGTGCCGAGTACAGTGGGATGATCACTGCTCTAGCCCTGCTGGCCATGCTATCGGTGATACAAGCCAGGAGTACAAGACGGAGGCTGTTAACTGCAACAAAATAAATGAGATTCTCCCATGCAGAAAAGACTACTACATCCCTGGAAAGTACTTCCATCAGAAGATAGGTCAGGCTGAAAATCTGAGTCCATCACTAAGGACAACTATCTATAAAAGTGAATACTTGAGTAGTGAGCTGTGAGAAGTCTGAAATCTATACAGTTTTCAGCCAGTGCACTTGGGTGTTGTGGGAAGCCCAGCTGCTGCATTGCAGAGCACAGCACAGTATAACACAGGTTCAACCTGCCCAACTTCACACCAGCCAAAACTTGAGGCTGCCATAGCAAGATCTGTACCTGTGCCAGCTCAGTTAAGGCTGACTGGGGTGCATTGATCACAGGATGCACAGCAGCTATCACTGTGCAGTGCAGGGGAAACCCTGTTTTTTGACTAGGCCTGTTTTTTTTCCTGAGTCATAACTTGAGACCCTGATTCAGAAAAATGACCCCATAATGGTCAGAGATACGCATCAAAATCCCCATCATGAACTCAGTAGGCCTTATTTAGCTCAATTATTTGTAGTTTGGGTTCTACTATGGGGCGGACAGGACATCCATTCCAATCCATAAACATTTATGTGTGGATTATTGCATAACAAAGCCAGAAAAGCTGCAGCCAGCCAGCTTCCCATTCACAAAAGCCCAAAGCACACTTTGACTAATATCTCTAATGAAAAAGTAAAAACTGAAATGCCTCCATGATAGCTATGGACGAACACCACAATATCAAACCTTTTCCTACACTTATTCAAACTAGGTAAGGATATTTTTGAGCTCAAGTGGCTGACAAAACAATGAAAGCACAGAGAGGAAAAGACAGAAAAAATGAGAAAAAGAACTGTTATTCAAGGACTCACTAAACACTGCAATAATGCAACTCATGGGAGAAGCAGTAAAATATAAGAAGTGCTTTTGTGTCATTTCTGTTCATGTAAATCAGTGGGGCTCTGCTGACATTAATGAAGCCAACCTGACTTACGGCAGAGAATCTGTCTCTTTATTTCCTATGATGACAACAACTGTCTAAATTCAACAGCAGATTTTGTAGAATTATATTATTAAAGGTCTACAATAACACAGAACATAAATGTAGTCTGTGCAGGAGAGCTGTATGGTATTCATCTTGTGGTCTTATATTGACAGTGGCAATGAAATACATAATTAAAATACTAATAACACCTCTGTGAAAGGCAGCAACACAGCATGAAATGAATACTTTAGAACTAACTACTACCAGTCACATTTCAGGACAACTAAATAATATAATTTTGTAAGACAAATTTTGATTCACTTAGCAAGAGCTGCAATACTTAACTCATGTCACTCCTGAACTCTAAAAATGTTTTAATAATGTAAACAATATATATATGCATATAACATATGGCTAAGTGTTTTGGACATTTGACAAAATAAAATATTAACATTCATGTTGCAGACTTAATGCTCCTATCCATTTGACAGGCGTAAGTACAGAGAATTCATAAGCAAAATATTTATAATAAAACTGGCAGAACAATAGCAAGGATTATTACAGATCATAACCAGATCATGAGTCAATGCCACCGTGTTGCAAAAAAATTACAGATGTCATTTGTTACCTCCCCTATCCTCCATCTTTCTGGCTCCCATCTCCTTGTGAGACCAATTCTTTTCCACCTAATCCTCCTCCTCTCATGGTTCCTAATGACTATCCCATTAAACTCAGTTAAACCAAGTCCTGCCACTCACACACTCCTCAAATTGTGTCCTCCATATTTTCACCTGGCTTCCTCCTCAGCTCTCCATTTTGATGCCCAGCAGTCACTATCAGCATACTTCCTTTTAGCTGTGCGATTTTTGGATACGCCGCATGGGCACTACCGCTCCTTCTGAGTTTCTGGCAATTCCCAAAATTTTCAGAAGGCTCTTAAAATGGGAGAACTTCACAGCAACAACATAAATTACATCCCTCGTTGCAAGGGGATGTGTGGGTCATGTTTCAAACATCTGTCTCAAACACTGGGAACCAAGCTTTGTAAGGCACTTTGGCAAACATCTTCTGTTTCTCCAAGAAAGGGAAGACATTTTTAAAAAATACCAATAAGGTCTCAGAAAAGAGATGGGAACAAAACTTTTCACCTCAGTCAAGGAAAGTATGTAAAGTTACAGATAGCTAAAAAGGGTCTGCTGATGAGAGGTATTCAGCAGCCTGTGTAAAAGGAATGAGATCGTGAAGAACTTGGTAATTTCATTCAAGTTTTTCCAAGATTTTGTAACACACATAAAGCAGTATCGCTTTTTATAAATCTACGATATTTGGCTTAGACAACAATCTTCATTTACTGTAGAGAAAGCACATAGAAATAAAAATATTAAAGTTCCTCAAGTACTGTTAGAAAGAATTAAAATACAATAGTTGTAATGCTAAATTAGAATCCAAACATCACTGAAAAATGGCGAGCAAAACCCTTGTTCTAACTTGTGATATATTGTGCCCCCTTTTATTTCCCAGAGGTTGATTGACAGAATTTGGAATTGACAGTTCTTGGGACTATGCAGTAAACACAGCAACTTCTGTTTTCATAATGAATCATTTTTATTTTCTTTTTTTTTTTTAATGCACACAGAGATTAAGGTGCAGCTAATCAACCAAAAAGAACTAGAAAACGCATCAAGAGAAACAGCCAGCTGTAACACACAGCAGAGCAAGAAGTGCCACAGGTGACAGAGAGCACAGGGAGAGCTGGCTGGGTGTCATGGGCAGGTGAGTGGGAACCATGTGGAGGATCACCACGTTTGAGAGGAGCACAGCCAGTCCTTGGGGGACTCAATTTGCCAGGCCAACAGCACCAAGAGGACTGTATTGGTCTTACTATGTAAGGCTAATGGCACCGAGGTGATGGCTCACAAACACCAAATTTAGATGCAGATGTTACGGAAGTGGAACCAATGGGGAAAAGTAATCTGGAGTGTGGCACTGGAGAGACCAGAGACAAGGGTCTGCTGTGGGGAAGACCACAGGTGTGGATCAGGTACTGGTGAGACCCACTTCTGCACAAATATGGGGAGGCTGCATGTGCAGGTGTATGCATGACCCAATAGCAAGCACCCAATGTGCAAGATCCAATTGCTGATGCATAAGAACAGGATCAGGCTGTTTGTACCGGTCTTGTTCATGGGTGAGCTCTTTGTGTTGATGTGGTGCCTGCAGAGGCACTGGTTGCCTGTATGCATGATTCTGGTGCTCATCTGTGCCAGTCCAGACCGTGTTTGCGTGCTGTCATGGGGATTGCATGCTCAGCCTCATGGCGAGCTGGACCACGGTACAGGGGACTGCAGCAGCCTGGTGCTATCAGACCAGGATGGGAGGAATCCCTTCTGATCTAGATGTCCCCTCTTAAAACATTTTCTATATTTGACTACCATTATTTTAGTTGTTCTTCTCTAATTGAAACAATAACATATGTATGTCTGAGAACTCATAAAGAGCATTAGCATTCTATACATTAGGATAAGGAGGGAAAGAAACATTGGACCACTCAGAAAGGAGGTGTGATGAAGCACGTAAAATATCCACCAGAACATTCTGGACATATGTAGCCAGTTGCCTTGCTCCAATGCCAACACTGGTTTGACACTATTTTATATCTATATTTCCTTGTATTGGGTAGTTGTGGTAGGTACTGTAGGGTCTGTGCCACAACACTGCAAATTGTTGATAACCTGTTCAAGGCAACTGTTGTCTCTAAATGCCAGGAAAAGTGTGCTGTTGATACTGAACTTTGAAAATAAAAGCCAGTCTTTAAAACAAACCAATAAAACCGCCAAACCCCCAAACTAACCTGTGTGACAGCAACTTGTAGCATTAGACTAAGGAAGTTGGTTATTACACAGGTTGCCTGAACTGTGGAGGCTTTGGCAACTTGTGCCATATGCATGCCAAATGAATTCAAATTGTTGGGCTGTGTTTCTCTGAAGAGCTGTCGAACTAGCACACTTCCAAAGCACTACCATTTATGTTATTGGCAACACAAGTCTGCTCACTCAAAAATGCCACACATATTTACCACAGTTATGCAGAATTTCACGCGAGCAAGAGGATTCCCTAAATGCTGTTTCAAAAAAAAATTATATCAGATACTAGCAATTGCTTTTTTAGATAGGTGAGCAGAAGCGGACAACCAGCATATCCTGATGAAATTAATAACTGATCCTGGTTGTTATTGGAAAACAGTATAAAACTCAAAACTTCCAGTAAGAAATAGTCCTTTAACTTGTCCTTATATTTGCAGACTACTTCCATGTTTTATACTTTAATAAGATTGATGATAATGCCTGTTTTCCAGAAAAAGAAAAACATTTTGCTGATACTATGTATAAACACTTCAGGAAAAAATATTTCCTCTCCTATCTTTCAACGAAAGCATTTTTTAAAATAGACTTATTCATCATTCTGAGACAGCATTTAGAAAAAAACATTTATCCAGTTATCCAAAAGCCTGGTCAAATGATATCATCTCCCTGAATATCATCCCATTCAAGTATTTTTATTACCCATATGGTAACTAAAACCACTGATCTTTATTCCACTTTTTATGCGGCAATCTAAATTGCCTCGAGTAATCTGTCTAACAGAGATAATTAAATATGTTTCATTAATATTTGCAAAAGGTTCTAAGGGCATATAGTGGATTAAGTCTGTTTTGCAAATGTGTTGCTTAGATTTCATGTTCTACAGAAAGAAAGAAGTAAAGTGCCACTTGACTCACAGGAAAACAGGAATGGGAATGATCTGGTTTGCCACCATCTCCAATCCCTTGCTATTTTACAATCTATCATACAAACTGTGTCCTATATCCTCCTTCAAATATTTACCAATAATCAGTGTAAATACATTTTGGATTACTCAATCCAGTGCTCTGACTGCACACTTGGAAATTAACTCCATTGCTCTAATCTTTAAGGGTCTTCTCTCTTGCAATTTGAATGTATAGTGCCTTTAGGTTTTTTGCCACAAATTACTTTTCGTTTTAAACATTTCTTGTTTCTTGCTGGTGCTTATTCCCTCTTGATCTAACTTTTGCTGTATTAGACAAATCTATGTGTTCTTGTCTCCTCTCATTTTTTCCCTCACCAAAACCATCCTAACAGTAGTTTCTGCATTTGTTACAGTTTGAATCCCCCCTCTCAGACATGTCTAGCTGCAATAAATAATACTTCCCTATCTCTACAACAGCATTTTCCAGTGACATACCCAAATGATGAAACTTTAATGTCTCTCAGCAAATCAGCTAATAAATTGAGATTCCTCTCCTCAGTCATTTGAACAGTTACTTTCAGATCATTGGGAAGATTTTGTTATTAAACCTTAATCACGTCTTTGAATTTTACTGTGTTTGTCTGTGTTCTTTACACAGAGGTCCCCCATTCCTCTTTCATATGGAAAAAGAGCCACTGTAAGAACTAACTCGTGCTACACTTCTACAAACCTCACTACCGCCCTCTAGTTTTTGCTTTTCAAGAAGTTCCCAGTGTTGGTCAGTCCTTTTAACCTTTCCTTACACATTTGTTGATTTTTTTGCAATGTCTTTTTGGATGTGGTTCTTCAGCTAATTATTCCTCTCTTGTATCAGCTTTCAGGTGCATGCATATCACTGAAAGATTTGAGACTTTATAAACTAGACTATAAATCCAGATGATTTAAAATGTCATCTTTAAATATGTAACACACTCTTTACAATTCTTAGCATCAGCAAGAATCCCTGTACAAGTGCAGGAGATGTATGTATGTGTGTATATACACACATACATATCTTTTATACTCACACACTTCTCTATACCGTCATGATGAATCTCGAAAGTGGTACTGGAATAAACCACTCCTGGCTTCTGCTGCCTTTCTCTCCTCTCCCTGCAAGTTTTTTTTTCCCTGAGAATCCCCCTTAGTCTCAAATATATCCACATTTAGCTCTCCAGTAAAAACAATGCTTTTCAGATTTCTTGAAAGCAGTAGCCTTTCTATAATGCAGCCAATAGACCACTTGCAAGTGCTGTCTTGCAAATCTATCCCAAAATAATTTTAAAGTAGCAAAGTCAGGTGCCAGTAGCAGCTTAGCTATTGCAGCAGAAAGATCAGTCTGAGCCATAAAACCTGCTTGAGAAGCCAAATAAATTTTCAGATAGTCCATTCTAGCCTTTATGATAGCCTAAGAATGGCAGACAATCCAAGGAACTTAAAAGCTCATTAGGGAATAAGACACTGATTGGTCAGTGCAAACATGTAAGTTTTACTCTTCCATGTAGCAGAAGTATTCAGCATTTGTGCTGTATTCTATGAAAATCTAGCCAAACACTTGAGAGAAAATCACTTTTCTATCATTAATATTTACATTAAAACATCATTATGACTTTCAAATATGGCACAATACTTAGTCTGGCAATATGTGGATCACTTAGCTTTTTAATTTGTCACTGAATGGTGGTTATGAAAAAAATCACATTCAGTTCTCAAGCTTTGATAGAGATTTGGGTAGGAGAGGTTGACAGTAAATCCCTCATTAGAAAATTCACTTAATCTTTTCATGCTTTAGCTTTGCAATGCATAATGAGAATAAAGTCAATGTCTTTCTAGCATCTGCTAATTAAAATCTAACCACCTAGTACATGAGGACTCCAATTTTATGTGATAGACTTCCTGTGCTCCTGTAGTATAAACAAAAAAAAAAAAACCCAAACCAAACCAACCAAATAAAAACCCCCAAAACAAAAACAAACAAAATCCCGAAAAAAACGAAACCCAAACAGAACAATAACAAAAAAAGAACTCTAGTGACCAAAACCCAACATTTTTTGAGCAAATTTCTCTGGAGGTTTAGCTGATAAATTCTTTAAATTTGAGCTCAAAGTCAAATAACAGCACCATTAAGCTAACTGCTGCCAGGCTAACTGTTTTAGACTGTCAAAGCTTGAGCATGGGCAGTCATGACATCCTTTCTTTCTAAGGCTGTCCTGGATATGCCAGCTCACTCTGAGTACAGCTAGCTGGAAAAGCAGCTTATGGAAAAAAGTCAAGCAATCCAACCAAACTTCCCCATCCAAGCAGCTCTACACAAAGTCCTGCCCTGTCACTCTCCCTAACGGTGCCCAGGCTTTCGGCACAGGGCTCAATTGCCTACGCAAGTCACAGAGGCAGGGCTGAGAAACCAGCTGTGCAGCTATTACACATTATGTTCAGGTGATAGGGTTCTTCCTTCAGGAACAGTGTTCCTGAAGGCTCATGCCATGAAAGCAGCTGTTTCTATGATCTGCCCATTAGCTTGCACTTGCATTAATTAATTCTAGTCAGGGAAACTAACAGGACTGTCTCAAATGGAGCTGGAGGATACTGATGTTGGGATTCCTCTGACCAGGCACTGTTCAAAGCCTTTTAGAAATGTCTGGCTCGTCACAGTGTGACAATCTGGGGAACCAAATCTTTTTCAAGAGCTAGCCAAAATTTTGGCCTGTTTGAAGGCATTGAAGCCCCTATTTTTTATACGTATATTTTAACTAAAAAGATTCCTCATTGGAAAGTTGCAACTTGTCAGTGTGCAACACCAATGCTATGCTCTTACGGTTTCCTTCTCAGAGACAGATCGTTAGCTCATACTTCCATAGGACACTGTTAAAATGGTGGAACTGCATCTTCAACTGCATCAGCAACAGGAACCATGCAACAAAACCCCTAAATGTCATTACTATGAGATTGCCAGAATACTACGATACGCCAGAATCAGCCCCTCATGGTCCAACCCAAAATGTTTTTTATCAGTATGGCTTTTTGCCAAGTCTCTTCTGTCCAGCTCAAGGCACTGACTGGATTAAATAAAACCAATAAACACGGCACCAAGAAGAAAACAGTGCACAAAAGGGATTATAAGAAGGAACAGAAAAATGAAGTATCTCTTTAGACCACAGGTAAAACTGTTGTTCCCACCTGATCAAGACCAGGAACTGCACTACCTAATACAGCACTCTTCAGAAACCATCTCTTTATCTTTGACATTGTTTCTTAAGACACCTCCTCCATATACTCCTGACTTTCTGGTTTTACCTTAAGTTTCATCAATGTTTCAGTACTTCTTCCTTCTACAGTTGCTGGATGTTTATGCCAGGAGCTAACTTTAACATGGGCTTCTGGTTTTTTTGAATGGCTAAAGAGTGGCCAGCATAAAGAGACACTCCACACTCATTCCTACAAAATGTGCTCAGTATTCATCTCTTCCTTTAGGAATGTGCCAGTTACGATGACTTTTAGATGTATCTGCTGCATTTATTATGAATTTTTAACAAATTTTTTTCATCCCAAGATGCAAAGAAAAAAAAGCACCTCAACATGCAACTTGTCGGTGTGCATGTTCATTAAGCTGACAAAACTGAGTGTCAGACAATTAGGACAATTGAAGCAACGTCTCTTCATAAGAGCACAGCTAAAAAAACTGTCTCTTTAAACACAGAGGCCTAAGCTTATGCTTGAAATGAACAGGGAACCAAAGACATCCAAGACTGTATGGATTCCCATAATCAAATGCAGACAACAAAATGTAGCTTGAGAGGTTAGGTAAATTCTAACTCTGACTGAAGAGGTGCAGTTGTGCGTCCGTCTACAACCTGGTCTCATAAAATGTTTTCTAAGTGTCTTATCTGCTGTGCAAGGGTGGGAAGTCCATCCTACCACAAAGAATGAGAACAGCATGATTCCAAGACCAACCTCAAACTAGTAAGCACTAGTGGTGGGAAGCATACACCTTTCATCTCAAGATATTGTGAGCTCAAAATACTAAAAAGAGTATTCAGAATGCAGAAGCACTACAGAGTTTACATCTTCCTAATACTGGATGAAGAGTTACAGGATGAATCGTTCGCACATTGGGGGCAGCTCACTTCCACTTCCCACAGCTTGACAGAAAAGCAAATCTCCTATCAAGACAGGCTGGGAGACATGGGATTGTTCATTCTGGAGAAGAGAAGGCTCTAGGGAGACCATAGAGCAGCCTTCCAGTACCTAAAGGAGCCCTACAGGAGAGCTGGAGAAAGATGTTTTACAAGAGCATGCAACGACAGGACAAGGAGCAGTGGCTGAAACAGGCTAGATTTAAATTAGGTATTACAAAGAAATTCTTTACTCTGAGGGTGGTGAGGCACTGGAAGGCACAGGTTTCCCAAAGAAGTTGTGGATGCCCCAATCCTGGAAGTTTTCAAGGCCAGGCTGGATGCAGCGTTGAGCAACACGGTCTAGTGAAAGGTGTCCCTGTGCATGGCAGGTGGCTTGGAACTGAGTGATCTTTAAGGTCCCTTCCAAACCATTCTATGTCCCTAAGAACCAAACCAAAAGCCAATCTGAGAAACAAAAAACAAACCAACCCTAAGCAACATCACTGAAAGCTGAAAACTACACATGCCAGCAGATGTGCATTTCCAGTTGTTTTCATAAATATACATGAAAAAGCTAGGAACAGAGTCACAGAGAATCAGAAATATGTTAGGATTGATTAAAGCATCATCCTATGTCTTCGCTGAATATCAGTGTGTCTATCTGCACTACAACTTTAGAATATATTTCACATGAAAAGTATTACTTGATAGCAGAGCTGCAAATAACCTTCTCTCCTAAGTGAACCTAAGATCACTTAAAAATTAAAAGAAAAATGGTGTTATTATGCTGCTAAATTTTTTAAACTATGGCAAGATTTTTCCATGCTATTTGTATCCTAAATAATATGCCTCTCCAGGTTTTAATTATGAAACGCTAAATAAATCCCATGAGCAAATGCTTATTTGTATCTGTCTGCTAAGTTCCTACTTGTAATTCCAGCTAATTACTTCCCCTGTCAGGAAAATACTGTCTGAAGTCCCAAGATGCCACAGAAGTAGCTCAATCGCTTTCATTTTATGTCTCCCAGTGCTCACTACAGAAAATGTAAATTCATTTGTCTACTGCTGGAAGAGCCAGAAATTTGAAATAATCTCTGCACTGTCAGCAGGTCTTTACTTTATGAGCTTAATCCCTGTTACCATGGAGATATTTAATTGTGCAGCGACACAGTTTGATTGGTTTATTTTAAATTGAAGTTCTTCTGTGGAACGGTCCAGGATTCAGCGAACTTGAGATAAATGGCTTTCAAAATATTGCAGTGAGTCATAATGTTGTCAGTGACTAGATTAATTTAAGTTCAGTTGAACTATTTCTTTACCTGAATCTTATACATATACGACAACACACAAATATGAGGATTCTTAGAATTAGAATTGGGAGCTGAGAATTTTGAGTATAATTAGGCTGTATTTTGTTGTAAGAAGGGCAATTAAAAACTAAATGAGAATTAAAATTCAGTAAGCTTTTGCTAGTATCATCTTGTCTTTCTAAAGCAAATTATCTTCCTGTTCTATAATATCAATACAGACAAGGCTTATACTTGATTTTCTTTACAGAAAACTGCAAATATATTAATACGAGAGAAATTAATCCAACAGGATAAATTAGGCTCTTAAGTGCTGGCTTCCATATACCTCAGCATGCAGTTCTTTAGTATATGAATGTCTGCTGCAAAGGTATCATTAATACGGTATTTCCTGGCATGGCGTAACACATTAAATAATTCGTTTTAAATTCTGTACATACACCATGATGAACTGGTGAACTTCAACTGTGCAATTTAAACAGTAGCAATATACTGTGCTAACTCTCATACTTTTTTTTTTTTTTCAGCTCTATAACCCAGCTCCTGCACATTTTTTTCTTCATGTTGTAACTGAAATTCTGGGGGAAGTTTTCACCTAGATTTTGTGGTGAAAGGTCTCAGTTCCATCACCAAGTATCAGACAGCTTTGCCTTTTTTAATTTTTCAAGCTCATGGCCACTAAGGCCCCAGTGTACAGTCTGTAGAAAACACCTCTTAGATGTTTCTAGGGCTGTATTCCCCTTTTTATTTTTACGTAGCCTGATATGCAGAGTCTCTGTGTTTGCATCATTTGGGATTCCAGCATGTGACCCAAGATAAGACTTAGCTTCTTACAAACCACTACCACTCTTCCAACCACTTGCATGGCTTTTCAGAACCAGAATTTGACACTTTTAATCTCAGTTCTGTACACTGTTTTACAAGAGAGATGCTTGAAAAAGCAGACTCCATCTGGGGCTATCATTCTTACACAAACTGTTTACAAGAATTAATTTGTTTTACACTCCCAGGAAGGGTATCTTGGTGTACCAAAGCAATGCTTCTACAAAAGCATTTACATGCTGCAATTAACGGATGAGATGCTGTTATTCCAAATGAAACACCTACCCAGAACACTGTGAACTCCAGCAATAGTGAGGATTTAATCTTTGCACTTCTCTGTGTTAATGTACACTGTGATCCTGGGTTAGGATACCTTGATTTTTTTTTCCCTATACAGGTTCTGCTACAGAAGTTTCATTCCTTCCTAATTCACCTTCAAACACACAAGAGTAACAGTGTTCAGGATGCAATACTTCTCTGAATTTCATGGTGTCCCCATACACTTTGTGTTTGGAGAAAACACAGAGGACTAGCTCAGAAACATCGAATTTGCTGTAGCAGAGGCCCAGAGTGATTCCCTGTACTCCACTTATGTGTAATTACAGCCAGGCAACCCAAGGCAAATGACTGAGCAAAACCTTCTTCTCTTCTGAGGAATCTCACCCACATTCACACCGTCTTGTATAACCCCCTCACCTTTCCAGTGTGAGAAATAGTCTTGGTTCAGCCAGTGAGTGTTCTGTGTATGTGCCGAGAGGACTCAAGAACTGCAAGCCAGAAGAGAGGGAGGGAGCCACGCTGCTGTGACTAGCTCCTGAGTTACAGCACACTAACCAGGTTAGGTACAGCTGCTTCACAATGCAATGAACTCTCCATTTTTCCATGCTATAGTTAAAATAAAGCAACCCCACAAACCGTCATCTCCTTGCTATCATTCCCTCCATTATAAAAACGATTTATCCCAGCCAGTATTAACATCACTTTGTCTGTCATATTTATGACTGCCATATTTATGGCTAGAGCAACATCTCTTTGTGAAGGAAGAACAATTTTTAAATCATCCTCTCTTTTCAGGAGCTTGACCTGATTTAGCAATACTTTCTTTTTCACCATACCTGAGTAGTCTCTAGGCAAACCACTGACATAAACAGGTTGCTATATAATTTTCCTTCGTATCCTTTCTAATTATTCAGGTTTGCTTTAAACAGTCACTTGCATTTGTGTATCCCTGCTGCT
The DNA here is from genome assembly GCA_014706295.1 of Lycocorax pyrrhopterus obiensis. NCBI lineage: Eukaryota > Metazoa > Chordata > Aves > Passeriformes > Paradisaeidae > Lycocorax > Lycocorax pyrrhopterus. The sequence goes on from JACSVZ010000001.1 coordinate 18,902,135, forward strand.
GCTCATCTCTTCTAGACCCACTCCCCCTTCCACCATATGATCCTGTCCTTGAGTAGGTCAAACCCTTAGCAACAGAAAGCAAATTTGTATGCAGAAAGAAGCAGAGTAGCACTCTTTCTCTAACAGCCCACTATTCATATCAACTGTCTGTATTAGTGACAAGGGAATTTAAAAAAAAAACATAAAAGAGATAGAAAAAATCAAGAATCGCCATACCAATCAGACCTGTTGTCCTCCTGGTCCAGTATTCTTTCTCTGACAGCACTCAGTACCCGCTTCAGAGGAAGGTGCAAGAAACCTTGTAATTATAGAATAACCTGATTAATACAGGAAGTTTCGTCCTAGCCCTAGGCAGTCAGCAGCTGACTCACCCGCTTGTCTGAAACATAAGATTTTATATCTGCTCTAATTTTTTTTTAATCCTATGTAATTTAATAGTGAAAGTCTTATTACAAATGTACTTTTCAAATGTACATTTGAATCCTATGAAGCATTTTAGGCTTTACCGTAACCTGTAGCTGAGAGTTCTATTTGCTAATTATATAGGTTGTACTATTTTTATCACTGTTAAACTGCCTGCCATTCAATCTCATTGGATGTCCCTTTTAGGGACTCGGGAATAAGTGGGCCAGAGGGTGTGATTCCTCTGCCTTTTTTCCCCTTGGCGTCTCCCCTGGGAGCGGAGATGCCCGAAGATGCGTGCGGCAGTCAGCCTTTGGCTGGAGGCACTAAACCGGCGCACGGGCGGCCTCCGCTCACAGCCCTCACCCCAAGGAAAGGCACCCTGCACAAGTGGCGAGTGCCCTCACGAACGAAGCAGCAGCAGCTGTGCCACTCATATTTTTGTGAGTACCACATAAATCCCCCGTGAATCCAGTCAAGTTGTTTCTGTACTTAGAGATGAAAGAATGCAATGTGCTCAATAAAGTGCTATATAACATCATACCTACAGGGCAGAAGGTGGCTCCTGTGGCTTCAAACTTTTATTATGGCCTTATGTACTATGGTGGTTTTAAGGTAAAATAACGGCAGCCTTTTCAAAACCCAGGAAGATGAACAACACAGTAACAATAATCAATGCTTTCATTATATTTTACTTGTATCTGTTGATGGTTTTCAGAACCTTCCATCAGAGCAAACACGTACAGAACACATGTACAAGAAGGTTGGGGTGGGCTAGACATAACAAAAGAAAATAATTATTAAAAAAAATGCTGAATGAGCTGATCATCTTCATCTTCTTGCTTATTTATTTTGAAGTAAACTGATTAGCAGGCTGTGAGCCTCAGTTTTGCATCTGGTATAAATTAGTGGTCCTTAATAAGCAGGATGCTTGATTGATATGCCATTAATATCACCAATGATTGTGTTGTGCCATTCCACATTGCTGGCCAGCTATGACAACTGGGTGTACAAGGAGGAGCACACAGGCCAGACAGGAGGCATGCAACAGGCACAGAGGTGAACTTTCAGAAAACATGACTGAGTTCCCTCTTCTAAGCACAGCAGGCACTGAAAGAATAATATGAAGACTACTAAAGAAAATTTGCGTATTTGAGTATAGAAGAATATCATAACATATTTTATTGCAAAGAAATATTGTACCATGTTGAGAATTTAGGATGTTGTGAGCTACACTAGTTATCAAAGGACAGAAACATGTGACCTCTATTTTCTGTACAGGGCCAAAGTTGACATTTAAGAATTTCATGTTTCAGGAATAGCATAGCTACTAAGCCAAACAAGGACAACCTAAACATAATGATTTAACAAGTCAAAAATCATGGAGCTGATATTATATGCAGGATAACATACCTTAGAGAAAATAATTAAGCTTGCCAGATGCACCTGGAAGAAGTCTAGAATAGTTTTTTTTACTAAATACAAAAGCACTAGTAAAAAACAAAGTGCCCAAGATATCAAAATACGATGCGACAGAATCATTTAGGTTAGAAAAGACCTCCAGGTGCAACCTTTGACCGATTACCCCCTTTGTCAACTAGATCATAGCACTAAGTGCCACATAGAGTCATTTCTTGAACACCTGCAGGGATGGTGACTCCATGTGGGCAGTCTATTCCAATATTTAACAATGCTTTCCACAAAGAAATTCTTCCTGATGTCCAGGCTGAACCTCCCCTAGAGCAGTTTGAGGCTGTGTCCTCTCGTTCTCTCACTAGTTGCTTGGGAGAAGGGGCCGACCCTCATCTTGCTATAACTTTCTTTCAGATAGTTGAGAACAGGAATGTCTCCCCAGTCTCCTTTTCTCCAGGCTCCCTCAGCAGCTCCTCATATCATGCAGCTCTCTAGACCCTTTACCAGCTCTGTTGCCCTTCTTTGGACACGCTCCAGCACTTCAGTGTCTTTCTTGAAGTGAGGAGCCCAGAACTGAACACTGGATTGGAGGTGTGCCCTCATCAGTGCTGAATACAGGGGGACAATCACTTCCCTGGTCCTATTGGTCACACTATTTCTGATCCAAGCCAGGATGCTGTTGGCCTTCTTGGCCACCTGGGCACACACTGGCTCATGTTCAGCCTACAGTCAACCAACACCCTCAGGTCCTTTTCCATTGGCCTGCTTTCCAACCACTCTCCCTAAGCCTGTAGCGCTGCAGGGAGTGTTGTGACTGAAGTGCAGGAGCCGGCAACTTGGACTTGCTCAACTGTCCCTGTCTGACCATCCAGGAGTCACTCTGTCACATTCACACCACCTAAGACGGGACCAAGGCCCCTTCATAGCTGCACACCCCACACTCACAGTCAGACCAGGTTTTCTTACCAGCTCAGCCCCAAGTTTCTCATAGAAGAGTCTCATAGGTCTCTATGCTTAGAATAATTTAATCATGGTGCAATAACAAAATAACAGCTCAAGCTGGATGCCTCCGAGGATGGACTCCAAAAAAAGGAAACCTGGGCTTTTATACCCTTACAGTCTAAGCACAGGGAGTCTGGGATCCTCAGCTCCTGCTGTGTCCTTGAGTGTCCAGTCACCTGGCTGGGCCACAGGTCCCTGTGCCCTTTGTTACGCAAAGAGTTGGCAGCTCATGGCCTCCTGCCTGTAGCGCCAGCTCCCACCCCACAGAGCTCAACCTGCAGCTCACACTGCAGCTGCACACCGAGCTACCCGCACTGAGTGTATTCCCCTACAGAACCTCACACCATTGGCCTCAGCCCATTGATCCAGCCTGTCCAGATCCCTCTGCAGAGTGTTCCAACCCTCCAGCAGACCAACACTCCCACCCCACTTAGTGTCGTCTGTGAACTTACTGAGGGTGCCCTCGATCCCCTCATCCCGATCATCAATAAAGATAATAAACAGGACTGGCTCCTGTACTGAGCTCTGAGGAACCCCACTAGTGACTGGCCTCCAACTAGATGTGATACTATCCACTACTACTCTCTGGGCTCAGCCATCCAGCCAGTTTTTTATCCAGTCAAGAGTGCACCTCTCCAAGCTGCCAGCTTTTCCATGAGAATGCCACAGGAGACAATATCAAAGACTTTGCTGAAGTCCAGGTAGCCTACATCCTCAGAGTTTCCCTCATCCACTAGGTGTGTCACCTGGTCTAGCAACTTTCAACTTTCAACTGCTCTAGCAACCTGATCATATTAACATAAATAAGATTTAGAAAGACTTCTGACAAGTAGTTCTCTCCCAGCTCTGCTGTACACTCTGGAGACTGACCTGTGGTTTCAGGCCAAGCAGTTACAATGCTGCAGGCTTTGATCTCTGGGTGTGCTTCCTTTAATTTCTTGCCTGGGATCCCAACTGTTTGCTCAGTTTGTTCCAGACTGGAGTACAGAAGCAAGCTAATATGCACAAAGTAGAGATGGTCAGGGTTCTTGGAGTCAAACAGGGAGCAAACCAAAGTGGAAACACAGACAGACCCCATCATCCTCTCCCAGGCAATAGTAAGAGTAAGTCAGCACAACCAATAAAAATAATAAAGCAAAATAAACACAACCAATAGCACCTCTTGCAAACAAGGATATGGCAATCAGCTGACCTAACAGACCCCTCTGTCTTGAGAGTCTAATAACTAACTACACTTTAGTGGAACCAGTGTTGCTTTAAGTCCGCATGAGAAGGGCTACACTTCCTTCCAGTTAATTTTATTTGGCATTCTCTGGTCTTTATTTGGATGACAGAAACCAGATCCATGAAAATACCGAAGTACCTTGTTCCTTAAGAATTAAACAGCAATAGGAATCAAAAAGGTATGACCTTTGAAGGCACCAAATGTTACTTCAACTTGCACCTTCAAGTGCAGTTGCAGGGCAGCTTAAGACAAGACAACTCTGTTGCAACCCTATTCTCAAATCAGTCAGATATTTCAGTGTGGCAGCAATGCTGCTTGTCACCTGGTATTAGCTGTGATCTGAGCAGGAGGCTGGACAGGCTGACCTTCAGAGGATTCTTCCATCCTAAACTATTCTACAACTTCATCAGACCATGCAAAGGATTGGCTCAGAGCAAAATCGACATAAAATTTATTGCTTTCTCCATAAGATTGACTTTTTACTAGGTTTTGCCAGTTTATTTCCTTCTATCAACTTCCCTCCAGATATGACAAGCAGGAAGACTTCCACAAGGGAAAGGACAAAAATATAGCGGTCCAAAAATCAGTAATATCACAGCAGTGGCAAAAATAAGGAGCTAAAATTGCTATGAGGCTAAACCTTTTGTATACAAAATCAGCCAAAACCTTCTGCTCCACATACTATCTCCCTGAAATGCTATATTCACACAAAAACCATTTTTAATAAGTTTCATGCTTTTATTTAAATTATTGTTACACAATTTCTCATAATCATATACTACATAGCATTTATTATTTATATAATAAATGCAAATAAAACATTTAGGACTTTAAAGTGGTTAAATATACTGTATTAAAATTATTTCATATTAAAAGTCCAGCTTAATACAGCTTGTGGAGTACAGAAACATGCTGGAAGAATACTAGATGATTGCCATCCTCCCACACTGAAATGTATTACTTATCTCATAATGCTATTTCAAGTAAAAGGGGCAAGTTAAAAGGGAATGGGTGAAGTTCTGAAACTTTAATTTACCATGGCCTAAACTTAAGAAAAAATATTTTAGAGGTTTGCAAAATGACCCTGGTTGTGCCATCTGTACAGAAGAGATAATGAATTGATAGCAACATCTGAAAATATTTTGATAAGAGATTCTTCTCACACTTTTGCAAAAGCACTGCCTGGCGATGGAAGCTGCCCCTGATTAGCTCATGTCATAAGGGCTTTCAGAGATTTGAAAGAAATCAAATTTGCTTCAGCAGAAAGAATAAACATTTCTGCCCATTCATGCCTTAAAGCATTTTCACCAACACTATATAATTACATTTCATTTCACCAGAAGATTCTCCTGGATTCTCTATTCCTCCCACAATTTCAAAATTACAGTAAGTCTGCTTGCAGTTGAATGGATATGTACATATGGCACAAAGTAAATTATTTAACTAAAAAGCAGTTAATGTTGCTCTGAATTATGTTGCTTCCTTGTACAGAACTCATGCAAACATTTCATTGTGATAATACCTGGTTTATACATCTTTAATCAAAACCAAGCAAAGTATTTGAATTGCTTTTTCTCCTTCAGTGTGATGCAATTTGTTCATCTGCATGGCTATAAAAAGCCTTAGAGACAATAAGAAATGCTATCTCGCTGATCTCTCTCCTGTCTTTATTGGCATAACTGTCAAAAATCATCTCACTATATTGTTCCTAAAATCTAGGTGTGAAAAATGAAGGAAGGAAAATTAAATTCTGTTTTTATTTATGTAGTCTCATGCAGTATTTGCAAAAGCAGTTGTTTTGAAAGCCAGAGAGAGCTTCTCTGCCAAATAACAGTCACTGTAAGGACAGATACTATATACACCTCCACAGAGGAATCACTGCCAAGTCACTGGTTCTGTCTAGTCTTTGGTCATTCTTCTAAAACCAAGATATGTGTCACGGAACTACCCAGTCACATCGTAGTAGCCATCTGGGCTGATGTTCCCTGGTAATGGTGGATGGCTGGTGGCTCGGTGCAGCAGAATGTGGTTCCAAATGGCTCCCTGGCTTTATTCTGTTTCCAAAAGTACTGGCTTTCAATGCATTCCTGGGGAGTGTAATTTCATGTAAGATGCACTACTACTCTGGAAGCACATCTGTGCACATGCTACAGCCAATGCTGTTGCTTTAAAACATTTGATACAGGAATAGGTACTATAAACCACGCAATGTGTAGGTATGTAGCAGCGTTCAACTGGCACCTGAAACTGCTCAGAGATTCCCGTGGGTTGGAAAGCCTGGCACAAAACATCAAAGGCTTCTACAGATCAGCTTCTTCAGAGGCCTCATGCTCTTTACCCCTCAGAGCAGACTATTTTTTCCCAAGTAGTCTGCTATCCATATGCAGAGAAAAATGGAAGGAAGACCAGAGCCCAAAAGAGAATGAAAAACAAGCACCTTGTAAGAGCATGAGAAAAAAAAAAAAACAAAACAACCACCCCAACAACAAGACGACCACAGGCCTAATATTACTTAAGGCATAATTTGGCACTCCCTGTTATGGATTTTTTTTCCTAGATGCAGTTTTCTCAATTTAAGAGAGGGATGTGGCACTTTAAGGTGCTAAAAGCCATTCCAAAAAATAAACAAAATAATCATTAGCTACAGAAGGTTAGTAAACATTCCCAAATTGCAAAATTAATGAGTACTAAGGCACTGCATTTTGTAAGCTACAACTGTTGACAGCTACACAAGTGCAGCATCCCATTATGTGACCAGTGAGAAAAGAGGAGGAATCAAATGTAGTGCCTGTCCTCAGAATAAGGGTATTAATCCTTCAAATGAATCTCATTCACACAGAGAACATACCAACAGCCTACAGAATATAAGAATGAGACATGCAGGTCTCTTCACTAACTTGAGTAACAGAAACAGGAGTCTCACATCTGCACAGTACTTTGGAGGTTCACCTATACTTCTTCACAAGCCTAACTGACTCAGGCAGAAAAACTATGCTAATACAGTCATATCGTGCCTGGCATTCAGCTTCACATTGTCCATCTTTCAGGCATCCAAAGCATGACAAATACTTGTTGAAGGAAGAAACTGACATTTCAAAGTCAGCTTCTGAGCTCTTGTTAACCCAGAAAATTTGTTCCAATTTGGACAGGTCTGAAATTGCTCTAAATCTTGAAAGCCTTCAGGTCACCAGGCTGCTACAAATCTTGCTTTGCCTTCAAAAGCAAATGCCTCCTAGGAAGCCAAAGCACACCCCGTGGACAAAAGGGCTAGGAAAGCAAAGCACAGTAACAGAGATCTTCATTCTTATGCTTTACAATTCTTTTTTTGCAGTTGAAGGATCTTGAGAGAATTAAGGACTTTTAACAGTCAATAAATAAGTTTGATCCTTCTACTCTGTGTTAAAAGAATTCTAATTCTCATCCATTACTTCTTCAAGTACCTCAAATCTTCTAAATAGGTTGATAAAGACAAAAATGAAATAATAAGTTTAAAAAAAAACTTCACAAGAACAGAATCAAAATGCTAACCTTGAAAATGAAATGTAAGCTAAAGCAATGAATGCCAAGCAGCCAGTGGTTCTGCTAACTCACTACCATCACTCCTTTTTAGTGAAGAAGTTCCAAAGCCATCTAAGAGTACATTTGGTAGAACGGCAAAATGTTTTGTATCCAAGCCATCTCAGTGATTTTAGAGAATAATTATGCAGTTTCCAATGGGAAAAGAAAAGCCAATTATGTTTACGATTTATCATACACATTGACATTTATTTTCAACCCAGAGCTAAAAAACTGTGGAAAAGCTAAGAATTAGTATATTTACTATACAGGATCAAAACATACACTTTCTCATTACCAGTATAATTATTAGACAAACCAAAAGACCTCACATGGCAGAGATGGAGGAGAGTTGGAAGTCTCAGTCAGAACTGACCTTCTGCCTCATTCTTTAAACATGGCATTTTTATTTTTTATTATCTTTTGTTAATGGCCTTACTTGTAATTCTTCAAAGAATTACAGGTCCTTATATTATCAGCATTCTCTTGAGCAAATGAAGTAACCAAGTACCAAAGCAAAGTGCAGTAAAGCACAGTCTGAGCTATCCCTCTGCCATAAATCAAACCAGTGAACATCAACGTGCAGGGCTGAAGCAGGAATTAGGATTCCAAGGTGATAGAGTTGAGAGCAGGGCTGCAGTGCTGTGCCACACACTGCACAGCTCACTCTGCCCACTTACCTGATGAAGTAGTCTCTTCCATCTCTGTTTGCCGTCATCTCCCATCCATAAGGTGTCCCCTGGTTCAAGCTCCAGGTCCCTGAAGGGTGAGGCCAGCCTGAAGACTTATTCCTGTGGCTGCAGTTTTGGGAAATGTGGAGAGGAAGAGACAAGAAAAAAACGTTATTTCTCTCTCGTACTTCACATGATTCACTTGACATCCAAATACTTTCATAGTTGTGAAATACAGAGTCAAAACCCAGGCAGGGGAACACAGGTTAGCAGATCTATTTACATTTATAATATTCTTTCAGTCAGTAGAAAGATAGATACACTGCCATTTCTAACAGTCTGAATTCAAACCTTTGGTTGGTGAATTTGTCATTCCCCATCAGTGCCATATACACAATACTAATTTTCAGTAGTTTTTAATAAAAGGGATGGGGAGCATTTTCATTCATCACCATTCCTTGTTCAAATGCCAGCTCTCAGTACAGTTTTAGCAAAAAAAAAAAAAGTATCCATCAAACCAAACCACCCACTCCATCACTGCAGATCACACACACAGTGCAACACCTGGCACAAGAAGGAGCATCAACATTCTCGCTGCTAGGAAACCATTTTTTGTTTCTTGTGCTGGAATGAAGGAAGGCCATGACACTGCTGCATAACACGCTAAATTGAATATGTAAACCTTGTTGCACTTGATCATTATCCATTAAGCTCTTCCACAAAATAACCTTTAAAAGGCTGCAGCATCTCTGAGCCCACACACTGTTACATCCCACTGCTCCAGCACTCTCTGCTAGTATTCCCTCTCCCAAAAAAGGGCCCAGCAGCACTCCCATGTGACAGTGTTTCCCCACTAATCTGAAATATTTTGTGAGGTGTTTTCTACTGACTCCACACAAAAAAAGATTCAACCAGCAAGAATCCACCACAGTTTCCCACAGGAATCCCCAACATTTGCACAGATGCTTTTCCCCTCACCTGAAGGGATTAAGCTAGATATTACTGCACATTCCCACTTTCTCCTGTGGGACTTCAGAGGTTCAGAAGACAGCAAACAGGTCTTTTAGCAGAATTAATCAAGTCATTAATATCTATGTACAATCTGAAAAAGGGAAAGAGCAGGAAGAGGAGGCAGGGCAACCAACAAAGCTAAAGACCAGCTAAGAGCATGTGACAGACAGGCAAATAGGAATGAGACCCAACACTGAATACAATCTGAAATGTTGACATGCAAACCAAAACCACACAAAATAAGTGCATGTTTTGAATTAGTTGTCTTCTCTGTATCTGTCTTTTCTTCACCCATAAAACATATTACCGCTTAGTTTTATGTGCTAGATTTATTTAAGTTCAAATTGTAGCAAGGAACTTACTACCTCTTGCCACAGATAGACACATAAGAGCTTCTTTCCTTTAGAGAAACAGAGCACAATGTAACCTGACAAACTCTCCTGAAGGAACAGAATTGGTCTCCATGGACAACTCAACAATTCATTGTAAATTGCTAAATTCAACAACGTTATGCATAGTTAATCTTTCCCAAAGGAGGAATGTATCATTAAAAACAAACTAGCTGTTTTGCCCTCCCCCTTTATTTCAAGGATTAATCACAACTGAGAAAAAATTTGGTGCTTGAAAATATAATTTACATGTAAAGTAGAGCATTACAATGGAGTGCTAGGTAACATTTGGTTTACCAATTACATTAAGTACTCTAACTTCAAGGAGTAGAAAAACATTTCTGTTAGCATATTCAAACACTGGTATTTGCCATAAGGCACAGCTTAAGTCTAATATTGAAAATGCTAGAACTCTTAAAAAATTACAGTTCTTCAAGGCTAATCAAACACATAAATGTCAGATATACTACCCCAGATAAATGCAACTGGCCAATTCCTTGATCCAAGGAATTGATTAGAAAACAGCAATACAAGGAACAAATCCAAAATACTTTCAACACTCTCTCATGCAGTTTCTTGCTAAGCTGAGCACAAACATTCCTTTTTCTCCATATGCTTGAGAGACAAAGAAAGGGTCCCTTCTTTTAGACAGGAGCTATTCCACAATGTGAGAATGTCAGCTTAACTATATCTACAGACTTCAAATTACACTTTAGACTATTTGGAATCCTAACCACTGCAGTTAACTAAATACACTAGAACGTAACCTTTTTTATGAAGACTATATAAATGGATACCCATCCATTTAACACTTTTCAATTTAATTAGATGTGTTTCACAAACCCTGTGCTATAGTTTCACCATCTGTTAAACGGATACAGTGACATTTAAATTCCCAAGTAAAGCACATCAAACTATCAGATAATTTGTAGGAGCATAGGACAGTGATGATCAATATTTTAAATCTCTGCATTCAAATTAAGGGCTCATCTTTGTATGGATTACAGAATTAGTGGATTTTAAGGTAAATCTAATTCCCTTGAAAGCTTTCTTTGAGCCCTTAAAACACTAATGGTGTCAGAACCATATCATATATGATGGGTAATAACTGTCTTAGCTAACTATGTCTACATCTGATCTACTCCTCCAGACTTACAATCAGTGGAGACACTGCACTTGAGACACTATGCACCCATATTATCTGTGTGCAAATTCACAGTGCCTCCACAGGGAAAAATAAATACATTATTTTTCCTATAGCTATTGGGCAATTCAATAATAAACACTCACGTCATAACCACAAAGCAAGGTCTTTACACTCAGAGGTGACTAGGATTCCCAGCTGCCTGTACAGTCTGAAAAAAGGACCAAGTGAACTGCATTTTTTTCTATACCTCCCTTCACTTGTTGAATATCATTCTGCTTATCTGCAAGGATTCTGTTCAGTGGCACACTATGAAGGGCAAAAGATGGCAAAGAGTAGATAAATGCCAGAAAGAATATAAAAGGCTCTGGAGGAAATGATAAGCAAGTCAGGCATTTCACTTGGGGAAAGAACAAAGCCGTCTTGGTTGTCTTTAAGTCAAAAGGATGCCTTAGTGGTGAGGAAGATCATCAGGCCCTTGGAGACCCCTGTCCAAATCCTGCCTCCATCCAGGTGATCTCAGATAAATCACTCAGCTCATTGATCACCATTTGCCAGTTCCTTCCTGCATAGGCAAAGGAGGGGCACACCAAGACTGCCTAGATTTATGGAAGACTTGCACACATACAAAGACCAGAAAGACAAATAAAATGCACCTTCTACTTCAGCAAGCCTGGCTGCAGAGGCAGCACTGGCACTGCTGTTACTCACTGCGTGCTGCCCATCACTGTCCCTGCTTGCTCACAGCAATGGGACTGGCTGTTGGAGAGCCTTTTGGAGCACAGCTCTTAGTGTCAAATTTCACTGTGAAAGCTAGGCCAGCATCATGCCAGCAGAGGCCTGAAAACAAGGCAGATTAGCTAAAATATCCCCTCAACCTGCTTTTGACATTCTTGTTGCAGAAGTATCAAACCTGATCTCTCTGAATTGCTTCACATTGAACAATCAGTTCACTAAATCGCCGAAGTGGTGATTACTGAAGTAGTGTGTAAGGAATCAGTGTGCCCTATGGAGGGACATTCTGATTGATAATGCAATAGCTCTGCCACAGCAAACACCTTCAGGTCACCCTTTTTTTCTGCCCTGTGCTTGAGGAATGACCTGAAACATGAGATCATATGTAAAGTCTCCCGCACTGTACCAGTGGTACGCTCTTTATGTGATATGCAGAGCATACTAAGCATAAAACATGCATTAACAGGAAGTGCAAATCTGCAGTATTATCCACTTATTTTTTAAAGATCAAAACTAGAACAGTTTGAATTTTTAAAGCATACTATTAAAGCCTAATGTCCAGAGCAGTTCAGATAGTGTTAATGATGAAAGCAGAAAGCAACACCATTTCTTCTTTCAAACGTGGAAAAAACAAACATTTAAATAGGTTGAAAAATTCAATTAAAAAAAAAAAGCACCTACAGAGTCAGCCAATAAGCACGTAATATTGCCCAAAACTTATTTTTTTAACCAGCAATTGGAGATTCCTGTCAATAGGTCTTTGCTACAGAAATCTTGACAGACTTTTTAACTGTGCCACCTCTATAGCCCAAGCCTGTAAATTTTGTTATAAATGTAGTGCTTCCCTGAACTAGTGGAAATTAAGCTCTCAGGCTGTAATTTTAAAACAGCATAAAATGGCACAAAAGCAGTATTCCCATTCTCCCAGCATCTTCTGCTACACATCACAGCTGCCTCTGTGCCAGTGAAAGTAAACTTAACATTCACCTTAAAATTAGCAGCTATTTTTTTCCATTCAGATTCATCTCTGTTTACTCCATGGCCTCACATATAGCCACAAGGCAACAAAAATGAATGGTAGAACAAAAACTGCATTCTTCAGATAGTTCGTAGGCAAAGACAAGACAGAAAGTACTCAATTAAACAGAATGTCCCAATTGTATTTAGCATATTTAATGTCTTATGGGGCACAACACTCAGTACACAGGATTAATGTTCCTACCCTCCCCAAAGATGGACATCAAGTTTATGTTCAGCCTCCAGGAACAAATAACACTATTCCTTAGGAATATTGCACATGGAGTTGGGAGTCTGTCCTATCTCTAGGGTAGCCTTTACTGCCTTGCCCAGGAATCCCAGCTTGCACTCTGCTGGCAGATTTAAAACAGCAGTAAAAACTAGTAGCAACTCTGAAAACCTCCAGTTCGGTCTTTTTTTTTTTTTTTTTTACCCTATAATTTGAAGAAAGCAGAAACCTCATTAGTCTTGGCCACAGTCACCTTCATTCCTACTTGCATTCCTCTACTGGGTGGGAAGGGGAAGAATTTCATTTATGTGTTTTTTAGTAGGTCTCATTTCATGATTAGCACTTTCCCTGACTGGCACTAGTATAAAAGAAGGTATCTATCTGTATTCCCATAGCTGCCTGCCACTTTCTGTTTGATGCCCTCTCACACGTGCAGTGGTGAACAATGTCTCCCTTTTTACCCTCACCATGCCACTTGTAATTCAGTAGATCTCTAACATATCCCACCATCATCTCCAACAATCTCCACAGCAGGCTAAGGAGTCCTGACCCATACAGCTATTTAACATAAAAGGTTTTCACAGGCTTGATCATTCTTGTTGTCTTTCTCCAAAATCCCTCCAGTTCTCTGCCTCTGTTTAGACAGGAGTTTGAGCAACCACTCAGGTTACAACTTACAGTGATGGGTTCTGCCTCTTTAGCAGAAATACAGAAGGTACCTCGAGACGTAGTTGAACACATCTCTGGGTCTGGGGTCTTAGTGAAGGGCTAGAGGCTAAAGAACAACCTCTGAATCAGCAAGATTTCTACAGCTATTGAGAAGCTCTCCACTAGGTGTAATTAGGAGCTTTAACATTGCACCCTGTATATACACCAAAAATTTGAATTTCAAGCATACAAATCTAGAGATGAATTCTTTATCACTCTCAGAACAACCTGTTGCAACAAATAGTAGCCCTCATTTTTAAACTGCTGCATAATGCAGTAAAACAATTTTTATAATCTTATTATTTATTCCCCATTCTGTAGCCCCTTCCAAAACACCTAGAAGAACCAAAACAAGTGCAAACACTTTCCAAGCTCCCGGCACCATTAAAGTGAGAAATTTTACACTACATTTATCAAATGAACTCACTTACTACAAAATCTTTAGACTTTTGGGCTAGATACCATCTATCAACTTGTTATCATTTGCTTTTGTGATCTGATGTCTAAGATCACTTGAAAACTTATCCAGTTGGGGCATGTCTTCCAAAATGTTCCCATCAAAGCAGATCCCCTTGAAAACTCCCCCTCAACACAACTACAAAAAACCCCAAAACCTTAGCTTTGTTTTCCTATACTTTATTTTCTTCCAGTGTTGCTTTTAGTTAATGAATATCTGTTAGCTCACAGGCTATCAAAAACTGAAATTATCCACAGAGTTTCTGACAAAAATCTTCGTAATTGTGTAAAATCTCTGCATGTGGAACCATATGGAGCCCTACGATTTTCCTAAATATAAATAATTTGAAATATTCATATTCTATGCATGCTTTCTCTTTAGGTATTAGTAACTTTTTAAGCACCTACCTTGGATTTCCTCAGTTGGATTAAAATAGTGGGAGGATTACATTCTAATCTTCTTTTATACCAATCCCTTGAACTGCTCCAACTGTGGTGGACAGCTAAAGTCACAGAACGTTTATTATGGGGAATCACATTATAATGCCGTGTTTACCATTTGGATATTTAATGGTCAAGAATCAACTTGTTTAACATCTTGATGTTTCTCACAGTACTTCCTCATATACAGGAATTATCTTTTCCTGAAAGCACTATCTGCAGGGGCATCAGTGACTCACACAAGGCTGACCATGTAACACAAGCAACTCAGCACTGCAAATGGACTAACAGTGTTGATATGCTGGCTGCCTCTATGTTACCACATGGAGAAAAAAGTCTGAATTTTTGAGTCTTGCCATGTAGCCTGGCTTCATTTCAACTCTCCATTGGTCCAAAAGCCACTTCTCTGCTTCCCACATGCCAATACATAAGTCAGTCCCTCTCCCACCCATCATAAAAGAAAGACATCCTGAACAAAAGCCACACTGTGCTCCCAGAGTGGCCTACGAAGGACACACAGCTCCAAAGCACAGAGGCCATTCTAGCCACAGCAATCCCAAGGAGGTACCAAGAGGAACTCCAGAGACAAAACATTTTGTATTATTAGTTTTTAAAAGTAAGAACACCACACCTGAAGTATCTGCAGGCCATGTCTATCTGCGAATAGGTAACATTATTGTGACACAAGTGCAGTTCAGTAACTATCTCTCTATGATATTTAATCTTCCACTGCCTCAGGAATGAAACCCTTCTTTCTCAATCCAGTTCTCACCCTCTCCTGTCCCAGAAGACTACTGCAATATTTTTACCTCCATCCTACCACTTTAACTTAAAAAAACGAGAAATGAAAGTTTTAAAGAATCTGTAGAGATACTATCAAAATCAATCATCATACCCTGCTATTGAAATTCTCCTGAGGGGCACACAGACATGATGGACAATAGTTCCTGCATGCAAGATCAAGGACACTGAAAGATTTCTTGTCTTTGTAGAGACGAGTCCTATAAACCCCCAGAGAAGCAGTCCTACCAGAAACACGAAAGAAGAAAATTAACTGCCCCAGACACTCTCTGCTGTACTAAAAATCTTAATTCATACTGGGTCTCTTATTACTAAATCATGTAAGTACAGAAGGGAACCCTAATGACTTCAGATATCCTTCATCTTCTACAGCCCACGTGCTTTCAAATCTTTTGATGGGTAAGAAAGCAAAAGGGTTTTAGTCCTCATCTAAATGTGTGCTATTTTTGAACTTGTGTCTGTTGGTTAAAAGAAATTTGATGAGTATCATCCCACAAATGACTCTAGAGTTTCAAGCTTGTAATTAACCAAACACTAAAGGCAGAATCATTGTCCAAGACTGTTTTTCTTATTTAATCATAAGAAAAAAATGCTAGAAAAATATTTTTGCCCTTTGACACCTGTCATTCTCAATAATTTTGCAACACAGCCATGCTCTGGCCAAAGGTAGAATGACATTACTGTACTCTTCAGGCTTGTCTGAAATTTTCTCCCTGCATCATGCACCATCAGGCAAATGCAAATGCTATTCAGAAAATAAAGGCATTCACCTTTCTCATATCTTGTGTTAGTTTTTTCTATTTTTCTAGTAAGGTCTATGAATGAACCCAGGCTGCCTTGCACCAGCTGTTCAGAAATTGTGTCCAGCTCAAAGTTTTTCTTTCTTAGACATTAACTACTCCCCAAATTCTGGCTGAAGCAAAAAAAGCCAAATTTTTTTTCTCCTGTCCCCACCTTCCACCACAGATGCTCTGAATTATTCACGATTTCACCAAGTGCCACTCATTCTTAATCCAAACAGACAGTGATGCTAAGGGCTTCACTCAACCTTTAAATCCTTTGAGGGAGCAGAGAAAACCTCACGTACAACTCAAAAATTCATATTGAAGTCCTCTTTGGCAATACACAATTGTAGAGGAGCTACATTTCTAGAAAAACCTGTCAGACAGTTCTTGTCATAGATTCCATTAGCTTCCATCTCCTCAATGCCTAAACGGCAGCCTATGCCTAGGTTGAGAAGACACTCCAATGAATTATGAATTCCTCCTCCAGAAGTCATTGCTCCTGCTGCCAGTCATGAGACAGCAAGGGTCAATGCCGAGTAGCTGATCTGAAAGGCAATGGATCCTTTTTACCAAGGATTCCATGGCTGCCATGGGGAACACTCCGCGACAGCTCTCCTGCCACGCAATCAGGGAACACAGCAGCAAGTGCCCATCACTTCATCAGGGAAAAAAGAGGGCAGTTCCACACGGCCAGAAAAGTCTATTCATGGACTTTGTGAGCCAC
Source organism: Lycocorax pyrrhopterus obiensis (assembly GCA_014706295.1). Taxonomy (NCBI): domain Eukaryota; kingdom Metazoa; phylum Chordata; class Aves; order Passeriformes; family Paradisaeidae; genus Lycocorax; species Lycocorax pyrrhopterus. The sequence continues at coordinate 18,918,843 of JACSVZ010000001.1, forward strand.
TCAAGGGCTCCAAACACTTTGACATTAATTCCAGACTCCTGTCTGTATCACAGGCAGGACAGAGCAATGAAGAACAAAACCACAGACTGTTCAAAATATGCACTGTACCCATTACACGACTCACTACACAAGGAATGGTTCCTCTCAATCTGAAACTACAACATGATGTTACCTCCAAACAAGCTTTGTTCTACTGGTCTATGTGCAGAACATTTTTCACCAAGTATCTTCCAAAACTGCATTTTTGTTTTCCTCTCTCATCTCCACCTGATGTGTGCAAAGACATATGTAACCAAACAGAGCAGTGAAGAAGTACCTATGGAACATGTGTTTTCCCTTCAGTTAGATAGAAAACTCCTCAGCATTGAATGGTTGTGAATGCTAAAAGCCTGGGTGCAGAGAGATTTCTCAGTTTTCTGACAGTGTCTGTGTGAAAGCCTTGCTTTCTCACGGACGCTGTGGGAAAACAGTTGAGAGATTTTGTAAACTATGGTATTGTTATGATACCAAGGAGAAAATATCTGCAGTAAGTGTTGTTGGGTTCAGCCAATCCCTCTGGGGGGTGGTTGGTCAGGGAACCAATAACCTTATGTGAGTCCAGTGTGCTAAGGTATATAAGCGAATTTGTAAATTAATAAAGGGTCGGTTTCTTCTCATCCTAAACCATCCATGTCGCTTTCTTCCTTGATCTCTGCTTGCTAGCAACAAATGGTGGCTCCTCAAAGAGCCACTGGTGTTCTCTGTGAACTATCAGAAGTCCCAGAACTATCAAAAGTACAGGCATGACACTAGGACAAGGGATGAAACAAACCTTGTGAGGCAATGCTAGTCTGTGCCAGGCATTCACAATCTCCACATGCCTTGGAAAAGGGGCAAGGCAAAGGTCTTGTTATTTCTCGAGGGACCTCGCCTGCCCTGGAATGCTTCCCTTCTGGTCTCTGATTCCACAAAAAGTTTTAAACTCTTCATCACTGATATAGCTGTTTCTTGCACTGTCCTGTTCAATATAAGCTGAGTTTTTCCTTTTTTGCAAAAAATGTGCACGTTTTCTGATTTTCTACAGTCATTGCTGTCCAGTTAATGAACTTTGATGTCTGTTGTTTGTTTTGGTCTGGATTTTTGGTTGGTTGGTTGGTTTGGGGGGTTTTTTAACTATCTGATACAGGTCACATTTTTCATTTCCCTGTCTCCTCTCCCTCTATGTTTTACATCCACTATTATTAAGGATGTGCCCCCATTTCATAGAAAACAAAAGTCTCCATCATACTTTCTTTTAGACTGACAGGACTTTTCATTTAAAGCACACTGACCCCATTAGAGATCCAAGTCCTGAAGGAATTGCTTTCACCTTCAGAATTCTGTATTGCTAAAGCCAGAAAGTACCCAAAGCAGCAAGTAATGGTTGGGACTTGGATGCTTGTGACAGGCTCTTTGACATTCTGTTCTATAAGATGCTTTAGCTTCATGCTGATGTGCGCTAGAAAGTGAAAGTCTCGAAAAGCAGATGTGTGAGAGACGTTTTTCTCTGTTTTAATGGGGTTTTTGACCTTAGGCTTTCTCAGGCCTACTCAGTATTTCAGGAGCAAAAAAAAAAAAAAAAAAAAAGTCCAACAAAACAAACTAACAAAGGTATATGAAGGATATTTGTCTCTTTCTCATTTAGTACATGGATTAGTGATATTTATTTCTAAATCTTCCGAAAAACCTTTTTAGTTTTTTTTTATCTCTCAACCTAGTACATGCTAGAAGATCTTACCATATGATACGTAGCATACCCCTAGACCAGGCACCAAATTCATTTCTCATAAAATGCAATCCCTGACAAAATCACAACTATTATCAGATGCTGAATTTTATCTCCCATATGATTTTTATGGCTCTTTTCTTGCTTTAAAGTGTTGTTACTTCTGCTCTCAATGAATAATTGTCCTCTTACCAGTTTTGCAGTAACGTGCAGACAGGACTCACTGCTAAGTTTCAGTAAGAAGTTCGGGAATTTTGCCATTTCTGCCTTATGAAAAAAATGTCCCATAAAGCTTCTGATAGAAATGCAGTCTAGCTCATTGACTGCACTGTTACTAATAATGAGAGTTTATGATAGTATAGAGTAGAGCATTGGAAAAAATGCTGTGAAGCTGCATCATATTTTAAATAAAAGTAACAGTACAGCACATCATTTCTTACTACCTTTTACACAACTGTCCATTTTATGCCATAAAAATTTGAGGTGTATATAGTTATTAAAATTCAATTGTGCACACTGCATTTGGAAAAGCAAAAGGGAATCTCATTTTTATGCATAATAAATTTTGCATTTTTTTTAATACCTTGATATGAATACAACCTGCCTGCTGTGAGCCAAATGTACAATCATACACTAGAAAAAGAAGCTCTGAAAAATTTTAAGCACTTCTTGGGAGATTATTTCTATTTCTGTAAAGTTGTCACCCATGTTTCAGGACTGTGATCACCTGGAAATTCTTCATGGCATGCTCCTGCTGGAAAGTGACATTTTAGTCTGTAGGGGAGTGACCTTGCATTAGAAGGATGCAGTGAATCGCCAAAAAGGGAATAAAATTGCTTTTCTAAAGCTGAATTAAAGCCTATCTTCCTACTGCTTGGTTTTGGTAGCGACTCTTTCTACATCTCAAGATGAGCTCCATCACTAAAATAGTAGAACAAAAAATCTGGCTGGATTTTAATTAAGAGAAGAGTACTGCAGAGAAGAGAGATGAGTGAAAACACCCTCATATTAACTAGTTCTTCAGATTTCTACTATGACTTAATCTCCCCCCTTTTGATTTCTTGCAAAATAAAATGAAATGGTCAATAAATTAAATAATGGTAGCCTATCTTACACGTATTTTGTAATTTAAGTTAAACCAATACTATCTTCTTAATTTTGGAGGTGAAACAAAAATATATTTTAAATAATTTCCCTATGCAGAAATCCAGTAGTAAGAAGCATTACTGCTCAGTGGTTCCAGGAGAAGTTCCGAGAGCTAAAGGGTCATCTCCTTACAAAACACATTTGATGACCTTGAAATGAGATGCAGCCACTGACCACTGGCTGAGTTTGCTTTCCATAAGCAGCATTTCCCACTCAAAAGTCTTAATACCAAAGCAATCAGGCTGCTAGGCTTAAATCTACTTCAAATACTATATATAAGCACATAATTGTAGTTCAAGGTATTTTGTTCTACTTTCTTGATTAAAAAAACACCAAGAACTCAATATTCCACTTGGCTTTAAACCAAAATTCTCAAAACTGGGAATATATGATGAAATAGCCATCCTGATATTAAAAGGCTAACTGTACTATGTACTTTTCTATACTTAACTCCCAGGCAAAATTTACAAAGAACTTCAGAAAAGGACCAGATAAAACCTGTGCTGAGCAATCTGTTTACATTCTCAAAATATATGCAGAACAGCCTGCGTTTCTACTGCTATCATGCTACAAGGTTATTCTTTTTTTTTCTTTTCTTTGAGTTCCTTTGTATTTTTCCATAAAGGAAATTATGGTTTATATGGCAACATACTGAGAAATAATGTAAGTAAAGGACATTTTGTGTAGTAGTCAGACATTTTCACCAGGGGTAAGAAGCCTGCATCCGGACAGGAGGTTATTTAAAGCACTCTAAACGTAAACACAAGAAAATTTGAAGCAGTTTCACTCTTAGGAAATCACCACTTGGCACGTTCTGTCACAGAATTATGTCACAAACCAAGGCATGTGTAAAACCTTAACAAATGAGAAAGAATAATTTAGGGATGGGGTGTTGAAATTTTTTCCTTACCCTTAGTGACTTCGCGACGTGTGAGCCAATAAAGTGGAACCAAAGTCTCATGTTTCAAGTGTATTTTAGAACTTACATACTTACAGGCTCCAAGTGCACTACTTAACTATATGCATCAAGAGAATATGAGGTGCCTTGAAAACTAACTAAGGTAACTTATTGAAGATTTGAACAGAAGCCGTGCAGATGCGGTTCCCAGTTGGAGACAAATGATCTCGGAGCATTCGTCCCTTCAACACATCCCAGGCCATATGCAGGGGAGCTTACAGCAAGGTGGGCAAAACATCCACCCATAAGTGACAGATCCAGTTTCCCAAGACGACTGAACTTGACATATGCTCAGAAATTATTTTCAAAATCTTTTTCCCTGCATTCTCTGCTGGTTAACATACACGTAGTTTCCTGAAATTCCAAGGAAATTACTGATTTCCACACAAGAAGCTGGAAATGTGTAAAGTTGCACAAGAAGGACAGGAGACAAAGGAAGAAATTTCTTGGTTACAAATGGAAAAAAAAAAAGAAAACCAGAACCAGGGCAAACGTAAATGTTTGACAAGAGCCCCCTCTATCCCAGAAAACCGCAAAAAGCAGCACCAGTAACACTAATCTTCTCTGTCAACTTAGAATCACTTTTTACCCATTATTCAGTTTACAATACACTTGGTGAAGTCACATGACTGCACCATTTCCTTTTGCTTGCCTTTAAGACCAGCAGCAAGGCTTAGAGTTTACCTTGAATGTTGTTCCTACTACCAGCTGCCCAAAACCACTCAGCCCTCTGCCCATTTTCATGTTACACAACGTACAGCAAAAGCTCTTGTTGAGCTCTGAGGCAGCAGTGTCCATGCTCCATCAGCAGGCTACCAGCTTGCAAATGTCAAAGAATCACAGGGCAACTCCATTTGGGAGGGACCTCACAAGGCCATCTCCTCCAATTTCCCACTCCAAAAATTTCATCATAAAAAATATGAAAAATAGGTATTACTAACAACAAAAACTAAGTTGCCTGGAGTTATATACTTTATATGCCTATCCCATTAATCATTAAGCAAAAGACAGAAAAAGTGAAATTTGCTGATTCTATTCTTTCCTGTTTTTTGGTCTATATTCTGTTATTTCCCTATCGGTGTTTCCTAACCCAATGATTTTTAAACATAAAATCTGGAAACAAAAACCTGTAACACAAAATGCATGTTTTTTCTTTAATTTGATTTATGACCTGAAAAACACTCTGGAGGCAGACATTACTTTTACAACCAGAAGAGAAAATATAAGTGTGAAATCTGGCTGCATAAAAAGCTCCTGAAATACCAAGGCTCCAGCTATGTAAATCCCTAATCCCTTATGATATTAAGCCATCTATTTACATATCTAGGTAAACGGACTTATAAAATTATTTTAATAACAGGCCCTTAGATATGAAATGACACATATATACACACACAAAAAACCCCCCATAAACTACATCTTTCCTCCTCTAATTTTCACCAGCCCTTGGTTATATGCTATGGTAGGAGTTTGGGTACATATGCTTGCATATGTCCTGGCAAGCTACAACTGCATTGCTACTGTGACAGCTACTAGAAAGTCCCAAAAAAACTCTCTCAGTTCTCTGCAACTGATAGCTAAGGAAAATGATACAGACAGAGGTGCAGCTGGCTGAGCTAACCTACTTACAGCCACTGACATGCAGCTTCCTAAAGATCTTGCAGCAGAAAATGAAACTGTCCCTGCAGTCAGAAAACTAGAGGGACTTTGGGACTTACACAGGTTTAATACTCTTCTCTGACACAAGGCTGTAGTGCTTCTGGCTGTTTTCCTACAGTATTATAGATGAATCTGTTTGCAGATTGTAACTGCATGTTCCAATCAAGGAGTGCACCTACAAACATATTTAGATGGAATCCAGCTCTTTGATATTATGCATTCTCTAAATTTGCAGTTCTCAGAGCTTCCTATTAATTGCATTGCTAAGAGGAATGAAATTAGGCACAGTATCAATACAGGAAAATGTGAGTGAGAGCATGTAGAAACACTAGGGTTTAATAGTCAATGCAATTCTGAGATAAACTTCAATATTTTCAGTGCAGAAACTGCTATTGCAAAGCTTGGAGTCACCTAGCCACACATGTGGGTTTAATCCATTTGAGGGGTGATATATGCATTGTTCCAGTTACTACAGTATTGTTTCCCAATAACTTCACAACCTAGTCCACAAACTGGGTCCCCTCATACCAACAGGGAATGACAGGGATATTGTTCAGCTGAACTGGCCCCAACATCAGCACCGGCTGTATCATGTCAGGCTTTCATGAGATAGTTTCAGCACAACAGATATTCTGGAACTAGTGAGCTAGGTTTAAAAATTATTCAATGACAATATGCGATTTTCACAATAAAACAATGTGTCATCTTCCTAAGTTGAAAGAAAGAAAAAGAAGATAGAAAAAGAAGAAAAATTATAATTCATATGTTCCCCTTCACTTTAAGAAATATGATGAATACAAAATGCAGGAAGATTTGGGAAGGGGGAGTAAACAAAATTGCTCTTCTCTTGCTGCCGTGTGTCATAGAGCAAAAGGTGAAGCCCTGACAGAAGAAGGGTCAGTAGACCTATGTCAGGCTAGAAGAAGCCTGGGGTGCCCATGGGAGGTTGCAGGAGTCCATTTTAGCCAAGGAAGATAGAAAAACAATATCAAGAATGGACAATTATGGTCAGACCCAAAATGGCTTGAGCCCAGCTTCCTTGTCATGTCCCTTACAGCAGGCAGCAGCAAAATTCAGGTTTTTGAACTAGCATTTCAAACCAACTTTTCCCCCAGCTGTGATTATTAAATTACTTAATCTCTTCTTTTACAAAGGCATTAGATAACAGATCATTCTTGTAATCTTTACATTTTTGTCTTGCACAAACATATCTTACTTGAGACACTGACTGCAGACACAAGCAACTGAGAAAATTCTTACCACGTTTGGTTTGAGAGTCACACATTAACTTTTACTCTTTTGCACTCCCTCCTCCAGCTTTGCAAATTTGTTTAGAAATAGATTCTTTCCTTGACAGGATAAAGTAAACCAATTCCGCTAGCCTAAAATCTTGGCTGGTGGTAAGATCAATGTAAAGGGACCTAGCATATACTGAGCTCTCTGCTGCTTTAGCCATGGGGAAGAACTACTGGCACAGTAGCCAGGCTCCAGGTTTCCAGTCATCCAGCCACTTGCAGAGTTTCACACCCCAAGAAACATTCCAGGAGGATGCCAGAGCCTATTTGGAATGTGTACTAAGTGCGGCTGTTTTACTGCCTTTGCTAGCAAGCTTTACCCCAAGCAACAGGTCAGCAGGCTGATTTTATCACCCACCACTCCATTATACTTCGCAGAGCTATTTTTATTTCCTCAATGTATTAACTCTCCCACCCATTTTCTGAAGCACAGAGCCACAACTTGACAGCTTACTTTCTGTAAAGACATTCGGAAATGCTACATGTGTTCATAAGGGCCTAGTTATTTATAAACTGGCAAAAAAAGTGCCTGGTAACAGGAGTTATTTACTGTGACATTTTCTGTGATTCTACTGAAGCCCACCTGAACCTTTAGATGCTTCAACATACTTAAAAACCTGATTGCAATGATTCACAACGATAAATCTCAGTTCAAAACAACCTAGGTTCAGGTTTTATAAACATGTTATCAAGTTTACATTAACTTGAGACTGTCTTAGGCATTATTAAAATAAATTAGTATGTCAACATACACAGTATTGGTGAATTATTTAGTCAATTTTATTTTAAAGGTCATACCTTAACACATTTTAATCTTCCATTTATCACCAACCCCAGCAAAAGAATAAATTTATATACGCCTAGGTTTTTGACATTAAAGTTGTTATTCTAATTTTTAATTTAAATAAAAAGGTTATATTTTGTTCCGAAATGACAATATGCTGGCTTTAAAAATTCACTTTGGAGTACAGTACTTACACATGAGGATGGTGGCTTCACAACACTATTACTGAAGATAAACAGAAATTTTAATCCTATCTAAGATGCTGGAACTTACTACTAACTTCAGTAGGGTCAGGTTTTCATCTCTGGAGTATGATCAACAGCAAACATGACTACCTAACTCTGGGGCTGCTGAGCTCCACAGCACAACTGGTCTTGTTTTCGCCAGCAGGCAGGTTGCTGCAGCTCTCGACAGGTGTGTGCTGAGACGGCAGGCACTGGAGTGCAGCACATGCCCAGAAACGCTCCTGTCTACATCAGCATCTCACCACCTCAAAATCAGCTCCACAGAACTGACAGCACAAAGAAACAATACAGGGTGGTTTGGATGGTAAATATTTACAGACTGTCAACTTAGATTGCAACAGCCTTAACTCCGCTGCTGGGTTAAACATAGTTGATTCAGAGTCGTGAAGACATATATCTGTGAGGATACACTTTTTTACCCCCCCATCCTGTTCCCTACAAGTAACCATTTAGGAGAAAGTTCAGAAAATAAACTTGTTTTCTTAAGTCACCACAAGGCGATCTTTTCCTTTCACCAGCTCTGTCAGAGCAGGCAGACACATAGGCAGATTTGAAATCCAAGTAGGCAGCAAACATTGTTTTTTAAACTGGTCTTTGTGATCTACTGTGTCATTAATATGAACATTTTGATGCCTAAAAGTTTACAGGATGCTGTGAGATTGTACTCCTGACAAAATACATAAACACGATTTATTTACCTCTTTTTCTACCAAATGCTACATTTGCAAAATTAGTTTAAATTCTTTACCCATTTTATGATCAGCTGAGGGACAGCATATATAGCTGCAAGTAAAAAGGAGAAAAAGGAGATAGGCAAATATATATATATACACACATGCAATGTATGCATCAAGTATTACAAATACACATCTTACAAAGTAATTTGCTTTCCCACCAAGCTTCATTTCACTTATGTGTTTGTATCTCGCCCCCCCCCCCCCCCCCCAATTTTGTTGTTTTAGAGCTAGGACCTCTGATTTTATTACAAGTTTCATTATTTTGCCTTCTAATTAAACTTCCTGGAATCTTGCTATTTTATGGTAACTTCCATTCAGATATAAAAAGAAGTTTTCTGGACTCAAAGTGGAGAAGAAAAATTTTTAGCTATGAAATGCTGAGGCAGAAGAGGAATCGCATAAAAACTTTTGTACAAGTCATGCTGTCCTGGTCCTGTTGTCCTGGGAAAGAGTTAATTTTATTCTTAAACACCTATTCCTGAGACATCTGACAGATTTTTAATTGTCCTTCCATATTTAGTCTTAATCACATTTTAAAAAAAACTACTTCTATCGCCACAAATCACAAACTTAAAAAATAAGTCCTTCTACATTTTGTTTATAGAGAGACAGCAAATGAAACATGCTTCTTCTTTTCCTAAAAGCCGTAAGAGGTTTAGCATAAATTTTACAGAAGACATACAATTTCAAGTATACAATAGGAAGGCATCAGAGTGTCCAGATACTGCATCACTTACACCACAGTTGAAAAATAGAAAGACAGAATAAAACTGAAGGAGGAATAATTCTCATTAATAAGTCTACACAATCTCTTCTTTTTAGCATGATGTTCCTCAAGGCTCCTCTTCTAACATACAAATAAAGGTACTGTGCAACTGAGTACCTTGCTGCCAGAGTCCTTGCTTGTGTTGTACATCAGCCTGCTCTAAAACATGGTGGCAAAATACAGGCTACCTTGAAATACAAGCAAAATCCCTCCCCCTCTTAAACTGTGATTTTTTTTCTGTATCTTGCCCTTTAGTGTGCTTTTTAAAGAAACCACTTGTGTCTACTTCTTTTGCAAATCTCATGGACACTGCTTCATTCCCCCGTGGCAAACATCTTATAGTTGCTCCCTTTGGTTCCGACTCAATGCAACACCTTGATTTCTTTTCAGATTCCAAAGTGGACAATTTTAAGTTTCTACTGTCTGGATGAACTAGAGACTACAGGATCCAAAGACCAAACCAGATCAGCTCTTGCAGTATGGGAGAGTGGCAGCTTGGTGTGATCCTCCCTCAGTTTAAAACCTAGATCTCAAAACTTGACATCTAGATTGATTTCTCCTTCAGATCCAGACATAATTTTTTATATTTTATGCAAGTCAATCTCACTCGTAATGCCAAAGGATTTCTAAAAGATATATTTTGTAATGAGTATACAAGTAAATAGCTAAAATATAAGTAACATGAGACTCCTTTGTTAAGGGCATTAAGTAGAAACAACATCATTTTGTAGTTGGGCTCTGTTTATTTGTGTTATTCCTGCACCCCATTGTCACATAAAGAGGAAATGCTGATTCAAAGGGTGAAGGAGACAAAAAGCACCACCCTTCTGAAAGAGGCAGCCTTTGCAATCACATCTCGAAGAAGTAACTCAGTCCTCAGAAGACACTTTTTGCTGATGGTTTGGAATGGCCGCAAAGTTGCACAGCTTCTCTGCTGCCATTTCTCTGTGCCCTGGGCAGTGCCTGCCATGAAACACAGCGCAGCTGGAGACAGCCTTCCCGTGGCTGCATCCTCCTGAGGCTCCCAACAGCCTGCCTCTAGGGAGACCAAGCCAGGACAGTCCTTCAAACCTCTCCCCTTCTCCATCAACAGGATAAGGAAAGGCTCCTCTGCTATGAGCCCTACAAGGTGACAAGAGTCAGGTGAGGCATGGGCTGAGCCCTATCTGAGGGTGGGGAAGAAATGGAGTCAGGCACAGTGGGAAGCTTCAGCCTTGCTCTGAAGGAGCTTCACTTTAGTGTCAAGAACTTTCATCCACACAAAAGCCAAATATGAGTTTGTGTTTGGCAGCATTGGGTTTAAATTAAATTAAAATGTCTCCCACACAGCTCTGGTTTCTGCGGTACTACCTTCTGTTAAAGGCTCGTGCCTTAGGCAGTTGGCTATAAGCATGAAATATTTTCTGTCCTTGATATCTAGTCCTGAGCCCCATTACTAAGTTTTGAGCTGTCTGTACCACAGCAAAAGCTGTTCCCTTGCTGCCAGTCCTCAGGGCCTGCCTCTCTAGAGCTGTGGCAAGATGCTGCAGTTAGACCTAGCATGGCCTGTTACAGCTTGTGCATAGGGACTACCCTAAATCAATCACAAAAATGTCACCAGCAAAGAGATCAAACTTTAATATTGCTTTTTACAGCACATTCCCTTTTATCTGTTAAGAAGAGGATGCTGCTCACTTCCTTTCAGTCTCGTCTCCCAGCTCCTCAGGAGTTTATAAAACCCTGATATGATTTTCTTTTGTTGTTGCTGCCGTCGCGTTTTCCTCCACCTTCCCCCCACCAAAAACCTCTGGGAAAGCAGCCATCAAACTCTTCCAGAGTTCGCTGTTTATAACTGCTCTACTTCCTCTTATATTTTCTTGTGTGTGTGCATCTGTGTGCACACCACCTGTATCTTCATTAATATTTACTCCCTTTTGAGGAGGAAAGTGCTCCTCAATTTACTGGCATATTTAGTCCTTGTGCCTTGCTGCACATAATCATAAAACATAAAATATTTTCTCCATTCGAACAACACAAACTTAGTCTGACACCAAATTTCCCTTGCCACCCCTCTACGTCTTTCGTTACTCGCTCAGTGCACAAAACAATTTGCAGTTGCACAGATGCATAACACAATGATCCTTGAATATATTTCTTGGCTCTTGCATCCACCTTTCCTCTCTCTCCTTCACCCTGTATCTTGACTACCATGAGCTCTGAAGAGCCGGCGAGCTCAGGGCTCCTTCCCTCCTTGCTACAGCCAGCTTTGGGAGCTGGGAAGCAGTGAGCAGAAGCATCGAGCCAGGGAGCAAACTCTGCACCACTCTTCTCTCTGTGGGGAAGTGCAGCCCCTTCCCTCGAGACACAAAGGGCGATGAGCAGGGAAAAGGCACATTTGTTCCAAAGCACAACTCTTCCCCTAGCACTGCCCAAGGCACTGGAGCTAAACACTTCCACTAAATACAAGCACATGCCTGGAGGCACAGTCTTGCTCTGTTTATGTTCTTTATGAAACACTTTTTCCTACTGCAATCTTGGCTTCTTTCATAATGTTCTCAGTTGGTTTTATTTAAACCAATTTCTCCCCTTTTGCCATGCCAATCATATTTGACTCAATCTGTCCTACTGACTCCTCACACAGCTGGAACCATTCTCATATAGCAGGAACCAGGCATGCATTCATTTCATAACACTCTGCTTCCTTGGGGAGTATCCCATGGACACTTTTCGTTATCCTTCTCCACCACTCCACCACACTCCTCTCACCTCCTAGGTTACGTTCAGCTGGAACAGGCTACTGCTTTTTTAGTCTCAGTACTTGTCTAGGAAGCACAAATAGGACACCAGTTTAATCTGTAGTTGAGAAACAAGCAAAGCAGGGCGAAAATGATTGCAAGGTAGGCAGATAACAAGGAGAATTGTCCTCACTTTTTATTATAACACATTGAGTCAGTAGCTTTTCTTTACCTTGTAAGTAAACATGTGAGATGCATAAGCAAAGAAAATGCCAGGAATGGAAAGACACCGCTTGGGGAACATAATAACCAGCTTGAGTCCCAAAAAGGTCACTGGAGTGAAAACCCAATGCTCATTCTAAGTATACCATTGGCTGTATGACTGGGTCACATTTCACCCCATAAAAGAAAGAAATTTAATATTACCAGCTGTTAAGACACCTCTCAGAATGCACATTGCTCCTACCAAGGCTAACCCAGTTAAAATGTTTTTAACTCATTTACCTGAAAGCACTGGGCAGAGGAGAGAAACTAAATCCTCTATCAGCACATGAAAAAGCAGGAAAACAGCTTCTGCCAGAAAAATATCCAATTTGTGCCTTCACTGAATCCAACACATTAAAAACATCTCCCTGCTTCCTAGCACCAACTTGGATGATATAATCAGTTTAAAATCATTGGACCAAAGTGAATTAGAGAGAAAGAAGGAGGTAGGAGGAATACACAGGTGTATCATCTATTCCTCCATTTATATAGGAAGGGACGTAAAGCAAAGTCCAATGAAACTATTCCAAAATCTGGAAAACCCAAGTTCATAGAGTCCCTGTTATGAAAATGTGTGTTAGTAGTTTGTATCCTCATGACTGTGGGACACCCAGGTTCATTTTTCATGACATAATCATAAGGGTTATAATTTCACTCCCAAACACAACAAAATCTTGGGAGCTGGGGCTGACTGACCAGGTGGAGAGCTGTCAGGCGAGAACCCGATCAGCAAAGCAGCACCCTGACATGAGGTACCACTGACTGTCCTTGGAGCATGGATGCAAGCAAGCCCCATGCTGTGGGATCAAGAGTCACTGCTGAGGTCAGAGGAAACTCAATAAAAAGCCTGAAACTACCAATTTTAAAGGTATCAAGAAAGATTATTTCGTAATTTATTTCCATTGTTACTAAGTGTCATCCTTTCAGGGTTAATATTATTAAGACTCTGAATTTGTGTACTCTATAAGAACAAATAAATTAACCAGTTTTTAATCTTGCTTGGCAATAAGGGATCCGTCAGGAACATTGAGTCCAACTCCTGACCCTCTGCAGGACACCCCAAGCTTCACACAATGTGCCTGAGAGTGTTGTCCAAATGCTTCTTGAACTCAGTCAGTCATATTTTTGAGATTTCTACTCACGTGGTTCTGATACGTCTCTGAACCTGAAGAACACACTTCATTGACATGTAGCAAAGAAAGGCTTGGTGAAAGCAGAGAGGCACCAACGGTGACGCCCCTTCATGGTGGTCACATGGTGGTCTCTGGCAAGCCATGAGAGGGGTAGGGACCACAACGGGGAGGGGCATGGCCTGGACAAGTACTGTCTAGGGCAGAAGGTAAATAACTGGATGTAAAGGCTTTGATGCTGCATTAAAACAAAGGAATGCACACACACAAATAAAACAAAACCATTCCAGACACCTCCTGTGGAGCACAGACCTATTCTTCCCTGACTGCCCACAGAGATGTTTCCACAAATACAACGGCACTGAACTACAGTGTTGCATTTGTAATTTTCTCTCAGATCGTCTACCTTAAGATAATTTGTCTCATACTGGATGAAACATTTATACTTCCAGATATGTCTTTTCATGCTTCTATCCTTCAGTTTGCTGGGTAGAAGATTAGAAGTCCAGTTTTAACAGTACCACACTATATCAAACAAGTAACATCACTGTATCACTTTTCAAAAAGGTACAGGATTGAAACCCTTGAGTCAATTCTCTATTGATTACTTACAAAAGGCAGCTGCTTTAATATAAAAGCACTTGGAAGAATCTTCATTTTTCTGTAAACAGATACATATTTTTCTAATTGAGATTTTTAAAACCTCCTCTTCCAAAACTCTCCTTTTATCTGAAAATGACACCTAAAGCACACCTAAAATGCATCAATTCCCCCCTGCCACCAGCCTGCAGCCCCATATTTAGCTGCTGCCCTGAGCTGCATGAAGTCATGCAGGGATGCCGCACAGAAAAAAAAAAAAGCCATGCAAGCATGAAATACCATCAACAAATTTTTCTTTCCTAAGTTAAGAGAAACGGTTGAATGATGCACCAGAAGAGATATTAATCTTGGGCATTCTGTAATCTTCTCTTTCCTCGGAGTAGTAGTAAAGCAAGGAGACATTTTTCCTTGGAAAGGAATGACAAGCTGAAATATTCCTTCAGGCACCACATTCCTCATTTCACTTTTTATCAGACAGCAGGATTTATTTGGTTCAGCTGGACCTAAACTTGTTATAGTGGCATCACTGATAGAAATGAGAGTTAGACAGTGGAACAGAAATTACAAATTACCTCCACATTACAAAATTATTTGACTTCTAATGCATCCCCAACACCCTCCACAGGAGTTTAGGGTGGCAGGTGTCATGACCTTCAGCAGACAGATGCATCTCAGATAAAATAAATAAATGATAATGAAATAATTATTTACAAGAACTGCAAAAGTTCTAAAGCACCTAATCATTTTGCGTCCTACCAGATAACTTCTTACATTTAAAATGAAAATCAAAAGGAGATAGATTTAAGAAGGGATAAAGAACTAGCAGGGCCCATAGCTTCCCCCTCATCCCTTCTTTTTTTAATTTAAAGTAAAAATGCATTCCTAAAGAAACCTCTTATGTCAGATCTCTATCTACTGAGAAAACAGTGCAATGAGGGTCAGTGGCTGGATGGGATCACTAGATGAATTAAAATGAAAAATGGGGGACACATCAATATAAAACATGTAATTAGGGAATCAACTCAAGACAAAATCAAACCTGTAAGTCATTAAAAAAAACCATAGGTAAAACAGAAAATACAGGCTCTGTGAAGAAATCAATGAGTACAAATTTTTTAACTGCTTAAGTCAAATTAAAAGATTGAAATAGTTCACAAACCTTACCAGGTGATTCATGACAGCTTAAATAAAAAGAAGATAAGATGATTTAAGACATTCTTAAGGTAGGGCAGCATGGATCTATGGAAAATAGGCCAGTCTTTGCTTTAGATCTAATCTGAGTTAAAATTTAACAACTGCACATCAAAAAATTTTTCGGCTCCCAGAATTAGTAGCTGGCTCCAGGGGAAGCATGAAAAAAACAGTGACTAGTAGGCAGAATGATTATTTCCCAATTAGAGTATGGACCAGTCAAAAGGGAATAACAGAGAAAAATGGAAGACAAATTGAAGTTCCACTATGCTGCCAAAAAGAAATAGGCCTGACTAATCTTTGCTAAGCAAAACCCTTAGACAGGGAACATGTAGAGAGGATATGATGGTGGAAGAAGAAGAAAATCCTCGTTCAGTGAACTTTCAAATCTCAAACTACTTATATATCATAACTCTTGCTGAGCAATGCTACAGACATTTTGAGCTCAGATTCTTCCTCCTTCTAGGCACAGAGTTATAGCATGGCTTCAAATATATACACCATACTCATGGACTACCTATTTTCCTCTCCATATAATAATGTAACAGAATTTTAAAGGCTGCACTGAAGGATCCCATGATTGCTTGCTCCCACATTGCCAAACTTTATCCAAGGGCTACCAACAGTCTGCTTGTTTTGAAGGACAGAATAGACCTTGCCCATGCCCTTCTCAGGCCACCAGAAAATGATCATCCAAACATTCATGTCAGACTTTTTTCAAACTCTTCAGATCTGCCATGCAAGCCCAAATTTTTCTAAATTACTTCCTGCCTAGAAATCAGACAAACCCACAGGATTAAACTCTACCTTGAACAAAGCAAACCAGCTGGAAGCCAAGTGACTTTGAATTTTATTATATAGCATAATGAAGCCCTTAATGTCAATACACAAACACTACCCATTACTCAGAAAAATACGAGCTTGTGGATTTCCAGTCACTTTTTACAAGGTCGTTTTATATTCTAAGCATAGTAAATATTTTCAAGAAAGATAGTATTGACAGCACTAGTGCATCTGGATAAAAATTGTAAGTTTACTCTTATTTTTTACAAAAACGACATTTGTCAATTCATTGGAAAGCTTTCATAATGTTCTTACACTAGTTATCCCTTCCTGCTCTAATATTACTGCAAAAATTCAGATGATCATATAATAGACCTTATGCCTCAGTCTGCACCTATTCTTGGCTATTTTTCACTAAATTTGAACAAAGCAATATAATGGCCATGAAAATAAACCAAGCACTGTGTCGGGACAATGCAACGTCCTTTAGCTGAGTCTCAAGCATTTTGACAATTCTTTTTTTATCAAAAATGTTCTTTATTCAGATATGCCCTACATTATCTTTTACCCTGAAATCAGTCAAAAAACATTCCAAGCAAAGTACTATCATTTCATGCTAAGTATTTTAAATTAAAAAAAAAAAGTAATACAAAGCCCAAATAAAAGGGCAGTCTCATGTCTAGACACTGTTTATTGAATGAACTGTTGCACTGATCAAGAGCAGTGCAGACAAACCCATCATACTTCCTTTCCATCTTTAACTCTGCCATCAGAAAAACAACAACATGACCCTCAATTATTAAGACATGTGGCATCTCTGAGTTTGAAAGCTGGCACATTAGCCTTGAATGAAATATGGGTACTTACTGCTAGGCATTAATTCCTGGCATATTTGGTAGTTACAGGGATGAAGAATAACTTGTTCATTGTCCAGGTCAGAGCAGCGGAGAGAAGAGAGATCAGGTATGTACTGCACAACACCCACAACTTAGGCTGTTACTTCAGCTGGGAGACTAAATCTTAACACATTAGATTTTGTGGAAAGAGAAGGCTTCCATCTTGGCTTCCATCCACCATCTTACAAAAACTGCACTAAAATCAAGTCCTTACAAAGAATGCTTATTCACAATATTATACTCACTCAGCTCTCCATTGTCTCCACGGGAGAAAAAAAATTGAGATAATGGGATTACAGTGAGACAAGGGAAAAATATCAGCCCGAAACAAATTGACCTATACAGTGCAAACTCATATGTCTCTTCATCAATGGCACAATGCATTCACAATCCAGAAGAAACTTACTCATGCAAATAAATAAACTTCTTTACTATATATACATTACTATTTTCATGGTAAAATATTAAAAACCCCAATGCTATAAACTGTTTAATAAGGCTACATTTCTATACGGCCAATTAACTCATCATGGCAAGACTGCTTCAAGAAGTTCAGGCCTTTCAAACACCTACAATTAAAAGAATATGAATGAAAGTATTTTTCGCTAGGAAGCTTTCACTTCACATACTTGTTTGATGTTATTGTCTTGTATCAAAAATATCTAATTTATTTTGGGACAGCTTAACTTTTCTTCTGGTTCTAATATAAGTTCTAGCAAAAGCAACAACTTCCTAATTTCTAGAGTTATGAAATTTTCTTTAATGGGTGTTCTAGATGATCTTCAAGTGCATCACCACTGAGGAATGCAATTATGCCAAATTAATGTAATGTGTCATTATACACTCTTTCCTTATTAATGAAATGCTATAAAAACCCTCTTGTAATACACAGAAAACTCAGCTTCTTTTTTGCTTGAGGTGCAGAACCTGGAATACATTGGCAGTGATACAGGATTTTATATAGGAGAGCAACTAAAGGAAAAAATAATAATACAGAAAATAGGAAATTTTTTAAAGTCCTTCCCCCTTAAAATAGAGGTACCATATAGTTCTGGGCTGCAAAGACACTGGGTTTTTTTTAGAAAAAAATAAACCAACAGTAATTATCAAAATTATATAATGAAAAGCCAACAGTCTTCATTGTTTAATATGACTACATGAATAATTCAACACATCTTAAAATACCATACTGATTTTTTTTTTTTAAGAAACAGCAAGAAAGCATCAGAAATTTTTAGAGTATAGATTCCCATGTTCTTCTGGTAATACACGAGTTTTGAATAGAAATTCCTCAAATGACAACTGGTTATTCTATTATGAAGATATTTTAGAGAGCCAAAAAAAATTAATGCTTTTTTTTTTGCTTTTGATGAAACCTATCCGACCGTGATAACTTTAGTTTAATCTTAGTTGAAGCCTGCGTAAGAAAAGGTAGGCTGGCTGTTCATGAGTTATATTTTTCTGACTTGTAGTAATATGGTTGTTTAACACAAGCAATTTCTTTTGGATGAAGTATGTTGCATTTACAATACAACAATCAGCATGCAGGTACACATTCAGCACACTGATTTGACCATGAGCTATTAAAAGTATTCTCTCACATCTGTTTTAACTCTTAAGCAATTCTTTGGGAAACTAGCCTTAAAAAGAAGTAGCCTTAAGACTGTAATCTCATGATGTTTCCTCTGCTCTCAATGGACAGACTGAAGTTTCTTCCAGGAGCAAGCCAGCAGAAGAAGGTGGAACACTTTTTTTTTTTATTGCTAGAGGAGCTACCACATCCTCTCCACTCACTAAAGGGATTCTACAAAGACTAGACTCCCAGGGTTAAAACTCGTCATGGGTATGTGGGTCTTTATTTTGTTTCACATTAGCAACTCATGAACCTTGTAGTTCAAATATGAAAGTTAACACTACCTCACAGCAAAGCAAACAGGAATCAAAACCATTGCTGAGAGTTTTCAAACACAGACAAAGTGCTCTTAAACCTTCCTGCTCAGAGAGCAGAATAAAGTATATTCGTGAAGAGAAGCTCACTAATGAGATGAACTGAGGCTGCAGAGCACTGGTTTTTGTGGTCTGAAATTAAGAGCAGCAGATTCTGTTGGTCTCATTTGAAAACACATTCAGTTTTGACTGAATACAAGAATGTACGAGGGAAGAATACATCAGCATCTGCAATTAGTATTACCTTATCAGAATGAGCAAATAAGGCTTTTTCTCTAGGCCAAATAAAGTCATGTCTTGTCAATGTCATAAGAAAACAGTCTTCTATACTATTTTCGATATAGAGGCAGAAATAGGATTACACTGAAAGCTGAAGTAACAAAAGAAAAGAACATCCTCCAGGAATACTTCTCTTGCAATAAAGCAATTATGCAAGATGAGCATATTATCTAAGATCCTTATCTGCTTAAGAAAAAAACAGTTAAAATTCAAAGAAGGCCTTGAGTCATTAGACAGTTTTGAAGGATCTTGTGCATTGAGCTTTCGGCTAAATGAATTATTAGTGTTTTTCACGGATGATGTGAATCCATTTTTAAGCAATTAGTCTGCAAGCATTGTCAACTCCCTATATGCTGATAGTTACCTGTGTACTCTGCAAAATTAACGTTAAATATCTAGCAGAGGTTATACAAATCTCGTTTATGCTTCAAAAGGATGTCATCATGAGTATGAAAGCCTTAACATTTACACTCAAACTGACTTGTTTTGAAAAGGAAAGCCATAGGAGTTGAATGGGACAAGAACCTTTTGACAGAGACATTTTTCAAACCACTGGAAGATTTCAGGCATTGACTCTGATCCACACTTGAATAGTCTTTCTTGTCAACCACTGCCACTCCAGCACTTCGGGGAATACGTATAATTCACCAAATGCATACTGCTTTCTTACAGCCCCTTTCTTGAAAAACAGGAATGAATCTGCTCCCAAACCACAAAAGACAGAGTGCTCACAGATGCTGGATGCTTCACAAGTTTCAGCTGTGTCACTCAGCCGAAGCAGTTCTATCTTCAATTGTAGTAGCTTTGCTGGGCTTGAAAAACATGTTTCATGAGGTTTAATTAGCTCTGGAAATTAATATGCAACACAGAGATGGGCCCTCTCCATAGAGGTTAAGACGCAAAACTAACACTGATGTTCTGACTGTGATCACCATGAAGTATAAACACAGCATTATTACAGCAAAAGCTCTGTCAGAGGAAAAATAACCCTAAAACCCTCCTACAGGTACAGCATCTCTGTCATCTGCAGGGAATACTGGGAGAGGGCAACAAGAAATAGTCCTGAGAGTCCAATACTTGAGAATCCTCTACTCAAGTAACATGTGATAGAAATGACAGAACTAATTCAAAGAGAGCTGGTAGCAGTCAGACGCTATAAAATCCAGACAGCTTTTTGTACAATCACATAATAATAATAATAATGGAGAAATAGCAAATGTATTTGTCTAGCACTAAGATAAAATGTGCAAATATTCAGAAGAGCAGAGGCTGTTTAAAGCTCATCTACAGTGAGAGACTAACATTTATTTTCTTGATGTGTGCACCACCTAATTTCTACTTGGAACTATCCATTTAGTCCTTAAATTGGACAATCATATAGCATTCAATACTACCTCTGCACAGTAAGCAATCAGTAAAACCTCACTGACTCTTAGCATTTTCCTTCTCTTTTGCAGATGTAGCCATCTCTATGAAAACTCCTGTTAAGCGGTACCATAAAATGACATCTCCAGTAATATAATCAGACAGAGATTCTGTGCACAGCAGCCAGTTCTTACAGGTTCTACACACTTTTCCCCCATGAACATTAAGTTGACATGCTGATATCAACACCTTTTTTCTCATTCTTGCACAGAGAGAAAAGAATATATAGGGCAGCCTGCATCTGACTGCTATCCTTACTAGTAACTTGTACCAGAAATTTGTATTTACTCATGTTGCAACCGAAAAATAAAACCCTCTTAATGAACCCCCAGCTGAAAGCTGCTACATTCCTCTCACACAGCATAACCAGCTTTCCTCCAGCACATTGAAGAAGAAGCAGGGCACACACTGCAGCTAAAAAGCTGATTGGAAAAACAATGACCACGCACAGAGCACCAGAGGATGGTTCCTCAGGCTCTGCTGTACAGCCTTTTTTTTTTTATCCCATCTGAAATGAAATTGGAGACTTAATCACCTGTCTCATTCAGGCTAATCTTATACCTTGACAGTCAAATTAAAAGGTCAGTGGGAAATTTTGTATTGCCAGAAAAAGATGGCTCCTTAGCTTCCACTGGAATAATTTTGCAAAAATTTTAACTTTGTAAAAATGGTAATAATTTTATTCTTTGCACTTTCTTTATTCATTTACTCAGTGTATTTTCATTTTCTACTGTAGCCAGTCCCAGCAAAACATTCAGTCAATATACACCTGCTTATCACTGAGGCAACATATGATTGATAAGTTGGTGCCTGCATCTCAAAGAATCCTCAAAAAAGCCAAACTTCTCATAGGAGAAATAATTTTAATATGCATGACTAGTATTTTTATTCTATTTGTAAAATCAATTTATATAAATATGAGAAAATAAAACCCACAGGCTAGAATTTTTACTCAATTTAATCTTGTGGTATTTTAGGCATTGATAATAATACATTTTTATCACATTCTGGGACACTAGTTATTTTCCTGTAAAGAAATGTAAAAAGAGATTCTTTGGTAAAAATCCTACTTTTAACATCAATTTTGCAATTGTTCATGTTTTTAAAGAAGTAATTACAAATGTGGCAATATTTTGACATTACTTCATACTAATTCAGTTAATTAATCACAGTTTGGCTCAATAAACTCCTTAGCTTTCAGTCATCTTTTATTTCCTAACGACATGTCAGCTTTGAAGTCTACTTAGCTTTAGAACTAAGTTGCCTTGAAAAATGAAGTGGTCAAATTATAATTATTTATTTGCCCTTTATACCGTGATTTCACTTTGAGGATCCCAAAACAGCTTCGCAACCTCAAAATATTCAACTTCACAAAAAACACTTGCTAATGCATATTTGTGTACACCTGCTTCATAGGTGGGAAGATTGCAGCATGGAGAAATTAAGTGGCAAGATGCCCCAAAAGCTTTCTGTGCCAGTCAGGAGCAGCATCCTGTGACAGCTCCCCACCTCTCCGTTTCCAGAAGACAAAACAACCCTGTGTACCACACCAAGGCATCTTCAT
The DNA here is from genome assembly GCA_014706295.1 of Lycocorax pyrrhopterus obiensis. NCBI lineage: Eukaryota > Metazoa > Chordata > Aves > Passeriformes > Paradisaeidae > Lycocorax > Lycocorax pyrrhopterus. The sequence continues at coordinate 18,940,970 of JACSVZ010000001.1, forward strand.
CTGTATTTTCTCCTGAGGGCCTTACTTAAGCTAAGCAAAACCCAAGTAATTGTCCAATGTCTTTCTGTGGCCTAAGACCACAAATCTGGCAAGGATCAGGAGAGAAAGGAATAGGAGGATAAAATTTACTTGGAAGCTTTCCAGGTCTGTGGGCTGTACTCTCAGCACCCCACACAATGAGGAGCTACCAGTGGCATGGTACCCTGTGGGTAGGAGCAGAGCTACTCAAGGGCTGCCCCAAGCCTGCGTCTGTCTCCTGGAATGGCATCCATGGGCCACATCTACACAGGTCAGGGGGTGGACACTGGAAGACAGGACACCTGCAGGTCCTGAGAAAGGGGACTGGGGACAGGAGTAGAATAATGCAGTCCCAGAGATGGGGAGAGACTGCATTTCCTTTACATAGCTTACTCACCTCCCTCACAGCCTCCCCCACAGGTGCTGAGCCCTTCCCACAGCCCGTCATCATGTCATCCTTCCCATCCAACAAACCCCCTGACACAGCCACGAAACACAGCTCAGCAGCTCATACTCAGCGAGTCCCCATGTCTTACATGTACAACATATCACAGCAGCCTTACAACAGATCATATTTGGGATTTACTGCAAATATCAAAGAAAACATTTACTGATCTAGATGCATCTCAAATACTTCATTAGTACTGAAATACCCTAAAAGGGCAAATTAGATTTCATTCACATGGAGATATGACGGAGTCTGCATCCTTGGAGATACTCAAAACCCAACTGGATGCAGTCCTGGGCCACCAGCTCTAGGTGGCCCTGCCTGAGAAAAGGATTAGATGAGGTGACCTCCAGAGACCCCTTCCAGCCTCAACCATTCATGTGATTCTGAAGTTCAGTCCTATGGAATATAAACAACAGATACACATTTGGTACATATTTAGCATAGACATATTTTGTACAGTAGTAGTGTAAGACAAATCTGTGCCCATGTGTGTGTACGAAACTACTCTATGCTACAGCTGCAATTCAGGAACTCCCAGAAAGTACACTGAAGACAGAAGCAGAAGAGGCATTAGTACCAAACAGGACAGAAAGGAAGATGCATTTCCTGAGAGCCTCTCAAAAGGAAGAAAGCCTTGATGAGAGAAAGCAAGGCTGCAAACCTCTTACACTACGAATATAATTCAGTTTTCAGAGGTAACACATTACTGAGTTTCCCACTTGGCTCCAACAGCTTCAAAGAAGCTCCACTCTCCAAGGCAGCACTCCAGAAGCACATGGCTGAGGAAACTCTTTAGTTTAACCAATGTTGAGTAGCATCTCAAGAGAACGTCTAATAAGAAAGTCAGGAGACCAGTGACAGTATTTTCTAAGAGCATGATAGTTTCTAATTTTTTAAACAAGTTTCTGTATTTTGTCATGTTAGAACTGAAAAAAAAGCTGAAAGAGTAAAAATGTTCTATAAGCAAACATAACAGCAGAGCACACACCTCCTGCAGAAACAATGCAGTCAAGTAAATTGGTGTTAGCAGAAAGCCTTTCTCAAATCAGGAGTTGATGCAGTTTCCAAAAAAGTGCAAGAATAATTTTTCAGGCCTGGAATTATCTAAAGTCATTCAGCATGTATCATCTAATAAGTTCTTCACAGGAGGTATAGTTGAGAGGGGCCTCACAACATGTAAAAATTCATGCTGTGATTTTGCAAAAACATAAACATCTGAAACAACAGTGAAGGGCTAAGCAAGTGAAAGGAACTTTACTGTAATGGCTTTGTGAAACAAACAAATTTGTGTCCTTTGCATTAGTCATAGACTTCACATACCTCTGACCTGCAGGACTTTCAACTGCCATCAGCTGTGGAAAATGAATGGCACAAGGGCACAACCCATCCCCCAGCACATCCTAGTCCTTGCTATCTCTTTTATTTGCAGCCTTTGGCTTCTGGCCTGTATGTGTGTGTATTTCATGGTCCATGCCTCAAAAGCCTGCAAGTGGAGCAAACTTTTATCAGACACAGCTCTTCCTGCTGCTTCCCTGTGCCACCTCAACTGGCAGGGACCTAACAGCATCTGCACAAAGGCAATGGGAGCAAAGAACTCCTGCTAAAACAACTCCCAGCAGGGAACTACTGGTAAAGTAACTCCTCTGCTACCAGCTGCGTAAATTCTCATTGAAACTCATTTGAATGCAAAGACTAACTAACTAACTAACTAACTAACCCCACCTATACTTTATTTAAGATACTTTTTGAAGTATCTTATCTGATGTGACATTAAATACCTAGGTTTTCCTAGATCTGAAGGTAACAATGTAATGTTCATGGGAAGTTACAATATTTGTTATCTGTTTTCAAATGACAAGAACCTAAAGCATTTTCTTTCATTTAACTCTTCGTTTGGTCTGCTCACTCTCTTTTCAAGTTTCAGTGCTCCCCTGGGAAATATTTTCACAGCTGAAAGTATGCTGTGTCATCTGTTATTCCCCATATCAAAATCTTAGACTCTAGTGCAGGAGCACACATTAATCATTTATACTGTATAAATACATGAAAAATTAATAGCCCAGCTAGGATTCCAAGGCATCCATTTAATGAGCTGGGACTCACACCTAGGAGCATCATGTCATTGCCCTTGCCCATGTATAAAATAGTTCTCAGAAAGCTTCATCAAATGAGACCTATTACTACAAATTCAGCATATTAGACCTGTGAATTAACCATTCAAAAACCAAATTAAGCACTTACTTTCTGCAAGAGGGGAAAAATAACCTTTCTTCTTAATTACAAACTTGTTGCAGAATACTGAGAATTCAATCTTACGTCTTGAAAGAGAAAATTTTTTTTAAAAAAAGGCATAAGATATTTAGTAAACTTGCTCTAAGTTTTAGTTAGTTTAAAAATAAAACCCAGTGACTATAAAGGAGAGAACGCTTGGCAATTTTTAAAATATTTGGATACACTTTGAGAACATCAATTAAAGCTATGCTTACTTCTGCAAGAACAATTAATGTGACAAATCCCAACATCACAAGCACAAATAATGAAGAAATAATAAAAAGCAAGCATCAAATTATGTAATTATTTTGTTCCAGCGCTCTGAATTGTGATTTGCCTTCATAGTCAGAAGTATATATAATTGCATTTACACAGACTAAATGGGGCAATGCAACCATGCCTCTTTCCGTGACAGCTGCAATCATGGCACCTGCTTTAGTTTGACCAGAAAGTCTGTGCCAACGCCAAGGGTACCTGAATGCACTTTGAAGCACCCACAGGAAGGCCACAAAGTAGTCCTTTCTTAGAGTCAGTAATTTTCCTTCTTATCAGTGGTAATTTAAAAGCTGGGGGTTTTTTTAATGCTATACCACATCCCATCAAGAAAAATGGAAAGGCTCAAAATGAATTACAAAAGCAGGCAGACTGATTGCCTTTGAAAAGGGGAGGGCAGACGGTCGAGAAGAAACCGGTGGAGGATGCAGCATCATCAAGCCACTAGGCAAGACAGCTGTTATAACATAAAAAACCTTTGCCACAAAGCAAGAATTTCTAGAGAAGGAATTAACATACTTTCAGAAAAGAACTAAGTTGTAAGATGTAGAGTTGGAATATATCAATTATCAGATTAACTGTAATTCTCACTCTTGAAATGTTTTTAAAATGAAGTTCCATATTACTTAGGAATACAACGAGCCATTTGCCTCTATATTGTGCAAGAACACTTGATGATCAGGAAAAAGCTCTTCTGCCACCTGCAAATGCTTTACAATTATGGGCTATGTTTCTCTATTTCCTTAGGCCAGAATGATAGTTCTAATTTATTCAAAACTCATTTATATTTTCCTCAGAGCAACTCGCAATTCACATAGCTACCAAAACAAAAAAAAATTAAAAATGTGAACTGGCTGCTGGCAGTCTTTTAACTAAAAAAACACCGTGTAAACTTTTACACAGTTCAAAGGAAACGTGTCCGCCCATAAGTCAAACAAAACTCTACGTTATAGTAAAATCAAAACTATAGCATGAAGATGACACCATGACCTTAACCAGATAGCAAAAATCTGATTCCCTGTTCTGAAATGCTTCACGTTATAAGAAAGATAAAATTTCTCAGGTTAAATCTCAGTTTAAAGCTGGTTTTGTGAGAGCACATGCATATACAAACCTATGTATTTCACTAGTAACTGCCTGCACATTCAGCCCCCTGCCAAGAAAATGTGCTGCTGGTCACCTGTGACCTCCCAAACCACAGAGTCTGTCCTGCCCTCCTTGCCTTAGAAAATTTCAGTCTCATCGTGGATCAGATCCCAACACTGCTCAGTTCAGCGGGTATTTAAAACTCAGTGGGGCAAAGATGTTGCCTGCAAAGAGTCAGAATAAGGACACAGACTGATGGCAGTGAAAACAATGAAACCCTAATTCAGTCCAAAGCTTTCAGTAAACTGTCCTCACCAAAGCAGGGTTAACTCTGGGTCCTAATTATGGAATTCCCCAAACTCATACTTTTCCCACCACCCTGACTCCTTCTATATATAAACCTCCAGCTCTGCAAAATAAAACACAACTATTTCAAGGATACAAATTTTAAAAATGTCAAAGTACAGGACCCTTCCCTCAAATCAAGATAGAAGTACCGTAATTCACAAAGCATGTGCACTAAGTGGGTAAGTTGTGCTTCATATCTTAGAGGGACTGAAATTATCAGAGGCAAAAGAATATTTCCTTTTAGAATATGAACCAAGACAAGTATCAAAACAAAACGGGTATAAAGAAGTGGCTCCTGCAACACAAAAAGCAGCATGAGAATTTGACACAAAAAAAGCTGAGGAAGCCTGTCTGATGGCAGTGGAAGAATGTATTATTAACAATAGTAATAATGACAAAAGATCCATGATAACTTTACAATAAAAGTCCTGAGAATTACAGATTTCACAGACAATGATGGCATCTGGAGTTTGTTTTCTCTCGTCAACAAATTCTTTGTTCTGAATGATGACAAACTTACCTAAATAACCTGCTACTTTCACATCTCTAGACACTGGGAAATATAATAAAAGGGGGAAAATTATGCAGAAAGACTGGCAGGAGCGAGTGAGCACAAGGCTGTACTTAAAATTAACAATGAAGGAAGCCTGGGAAAGAAGTGAAAATGTAGCCTGTGGCACGGTTAATACGGAGAAAGAGATGTGCAAAACCAATGAAACAAAAGCATACAGAATGAATTCTAAATTTACAACAAACTGATGCCACCTGAGAATCAAATGCCGTAGCATTCAACATGAAATTATCCCTTGTAATGACTAATGGTTTTGCTATATATCATATGCTGAGGCTAACCATTACATAACAGTTTAAAGTCTATCAAAGTAAATCAGTGTCAATACTGAGCAGCTACAGGTCTCAGCATAATTCACTTCTACAAATTCACTAAGTTCAATTAATTCCTCATGTACTTAGCTGTACTGCTTGTTTGAACATACTGCTTGAATGTACTGAATGTTGCAGGGCCTCCTATCTTTGAGTCTTGGACCCTGATACCTAGAGATGCTGTATTTTTTTCAGTAAAAACAAACAAACTTTTTTTTTTTTAAGCGGGGAGGGAGGACCAGCATTTCCTGTGCATGCACCACATCCTCCTATGTGAGCTTCTCAAACATAGCAAAGCCCCCAAATCCTGAGCTTTTCTTGCAACATCTTCAGAACAAGCCCAACATGAAACTGCTGTTATCCTCTGGCTACCCAGACACTGCTTCATTTCACTGCCCAGTAATCACACATAGGTCTGACTTCTTCGGTAAATTTGTGACTATAAATCCAGCAACCAGAGTTTTAATCTCTGGCACCAAATGGGTTTGAGCTGAACAACCCTTTGGAAAGGCACAATCAAATTCTGACCCTGAAGTTAAAAATCCCAGGTACACCCAAGCTGGTAAAAAAATGGCATCTATTAAACATGGTGGAAAAGATGACAAAAGTCTGTGGAGCAAATGGTCTTTTCAAAGGGCATAAACTGCAGAACTCACCCAGGCCAAATGTCTAGGCAGTTTAAAGCCAGGCCCCCATGAATCTTACATAAACAAGACTCTTATCCCAGAGAGTAATTCAGGTTGTAAGGGATATATGGATATCTCCAGTTCAACCTGCTGGCCAAGGTAAGGTCAAACCAGGTTTTCCCTCAGGGCTTTATTGCGTTTAGTCTTGAACACATCAAACAATGGAAACTGCACAGCCTCTGGGCAACTTGCTTCACTGCTTAATTATCCTTATGATAAAGCTTTCTTTCCTCATATCCAGTCTGAACCTCCCCTTTTTCAATTTATTACTATAATCTGTCATTCTTCAGGTACATGCATCAGTAAAAGGCTCAGTTCTGCCTTCTTCATAACTTGCTCACAGGCTGCTGATTGGTCCTCCTGAACTGAGCAGTACATCTATCCTTATAGCTAATGTGTTGACAAAATTATTTAACCTTGTATAAATCTAACCCTTAGTCAACATTTACCACTGTACAAAAGTTACACTTTCTTTCTCTTGGTTTTCATAATAAAATTTTTTCTGACTTCTACAGTCGACCAAATTATTGCCATTACTTCTTGTAATGGAACCAAAGTGTTTTTACATTCAGTCATTTCCTCAAGAAATGAGGAAAATCGTGAAATGAGAGCATTTATATTTTTTCAATATCAATGCAACAACCATAACAGGCATTAAAGAAACAGAACCAAATCCACCCTTTCCTCACCTTTTCAAAAGCACTGTGTCAGTAGCACGCAAGTCTGTGCTGTCAAAACCCAGAAATTACAGCATTTCTCTCAAGCTGATGGGTAAGTTCATGTCATCTTAGAGCCTTTCATAGCTTCCTCCATGTCCTCAACATTAAACACAGGAATCCAACAGCAGATAACCAGAAAAAAGGAAAGCCAAGTACCACTTCAGTAAAGCCTGTGTGATATCTGCTTAAAAGAATACACTGTGGAGATAAAAGCTGTTAAACTCCATTACAGCTCCAGAAGTTCAACTGAGCAATGCAGGATCTTAGAGTGGCCACAGTGATCTGTCTTCCCAGAAAGAACTTAATTATCCTACTTACTCTGTGGCAACTAATGGTTCATGTTTTGAGGAAGACAAGCACAGGAGGCACAGTAGAGAAAAGCCTTGAGTAAATCTTAGGTTACTACATCACTCCCATTCTCTCTGCTTTGCAATGTACAGGGTCTGTTTTTGGGAAAAAAAGTGGGGTGGGGGAGGGAAAGAAGCACAACTATAATTGCTATTACGAATTTACACAGTATTTAGAGAGGTGGCTGAGAAAGAGAAAAGACTGGAGCTCAAGCAAACCAGACAGGTAGGAAGCTGGTTGGATGCTCAGGCTCTGAGTGAGCTTCAGCCCACCCAGAGACCAGCACCAAGTGGAGGGAGAACAGCAGGGGTCTGTCCTAAGACCTGTAACATCCTTATCAATGACCTGGAGGACCCGATGGGGTGCACTGTGTCTTGGTAGCAAAGGCATCCGGCAGCTCCTGGGACGTACAAACAGGGGCACAGCTCAGAGACCAAGATAAGGGATTGTCCCTCTCTGCATAGCACACATCAGACCACATTCCAGCAGGTGAAAGAAACTGTTTCCCTGTGATGATAGGGAGGCAGCAGAGCAGGTAATCCCAAGAAGTTGTGCCATCTCCATCCATGGATTTTTCAACGTCCAACTGGTCCAAGCCCTGAGAAGCCTGGTCCAGAGCCAGCCCTGCTTTGGGAGGACATAGGCCCACTCCCATTCCACCAGGGAGGGCTGTAAGGGAGACGAGAGAAATTGAGAAGCTGTGCTGGCCAAACTGTCGCTGCTTGGACAGGGCAACATGAATGGTATGTCAGCAGCAGCAAGCTCCTGCCTCTCTCCTGGTTTGGGAGGGCACCCAGCTCCTAGGAGAAAACCTCTCAGTTGTCAGATGCCAAGAGATGCATGTGAGGAGAAAAAGTACTGAACAGTAAACTGAAAGGCTTTACGTGACAAAGTGTATATTTTCTATATACTCAACTAGTTCTGGAAGGAAAAAAAAAAACAAACAAAACCAAAATAAAAACTCATTAACAAGTATTTTAAGCCAGAAAAGGATAAAGCAGTAAGACTAAAAATAGGAGTGTATTTTACAGAGAAATACTTAGAAGGAACTAAAATTTTCACCTACAGAAAAGGAAATGAAGACACAGAATAGACAAATGCTTGAGTTGAGCCCCTCAAGCGCACTTTAGAGAACATTGAACAGGTAAGTATGATTTTAATACCCATGAGCTACTGGAAATAATCACTTTTTCAAATAAAGCCAAATTATTAAGGTCTGTCAAATTTATTTTATTAGGCATTATGTAATTAACATAATGATAACGCTGTAATTTATATTAGTATAATGAACTCTGCAGTTTGGTATATGTAGTCTTACATACATTCATCAAGCTGACATTTTGATTGGCGAAAATTAAATTTTACTTCCTTTGGGAAGTGACAATATTCTAGCTAGATTTTTCTCATTGATTTTCTGTAAATATATAGTAGCAGTTTGGTGCTGCTCATATATAAAAAGCCTACTCTTCTTTACACAGTAGAACAATTAATTAGAGTGTTGTTGACATTTTCTACTGAGAGAAACATGGAAGTATTTAAAAGAAGTATAGAAAACTAAAAATATACCATGTTGAAACAATAAAAAAAGAATAGACTCATCTATTTTTAATTGTATTGTTCCCATTACATAAGCCTGGAAACAGTTTTCATTTTCACAAGCCTTCCAGACAAAATGTTGAGTTATTTTGGAAACCCCTCATTTATATGATAACATGAGGTTTTTTTTGTTTACCAAAAAATTAAAATGTCAAAACTTTGAAAATTCTGTCTAAAAATTACCATTGGAATCTGTACAAAACTTTAATTGTGCATGTGTAGGTGTGTGCATACAGGAAGAAAATTAAATTTTCCCAGAAAGATAACCAGTTCTTTACCAAAAGGATCTCCAGATTGGTTTCACTTACGAATTCACTATAAAAAAATAAAGCCAAATTAATCACTGAACTATCATCTCACTCCCTTAGCACTGACTGGGTTCAATGGAAACAAAACAATAAAAGAACAATTTCAGTTCCTGGTTTATATCGCAATGTGTTTCAAGCACAGGTACCTTGCAGATCTAAGGGTACAAAGGTCTGATGTAAATGTTGGATGAGAAAGCAGTGGATGAAGTAGGTAAAAAGAGATGGTCAAGGCAGAAGAAAGAAATTCAGTTATTTTGGCCATTTAAACCATGCTTTTTCATACAATCATAGAATAACAGAATGGTCTGGGTTGGAAGGGAACCTAAAGATCATCTGGTTCCAACCCCCCTGCCATGGGCAGGGACACCTTCCACTACACCAGATTGTTCAAAGCCGCATCCAACCTGGCCTTTAGCACTTTCAGGGACAGGGAGTCCCCAAGTTCTCTGAGCAACTGTTCCAGTGCCTCACCACACTCACTGTAAAGAATTCCTTCCTTTTATCTACTCTAAATCTATCCTCCTTCAATTCAAAACCATTCCCCCTTGTCCTGTCACTACATGCCCTTGTAAAAAGTCCCTCTCCAGCTCTCTTGTAGCTCCCTTCAGGAACTGAAAGTCTGCTGTCAACCCAGTGCCTTCTCTTCCCCAGGCTGAACAACCCCAACCCTCTCAAACTGTTCTCGTAAGAGAGGTGCTCCAGCTCTCTGATCATCTTTGTGGTCCTCCTCTGGACTTGCTCCAAAAGATTCATGTCTTTCCTGTGCTGAGGATGCCAGAGCTGGACACAGAGCTCCAGGTGAGGTCTCATGAGAGCTGAGTAGAGGGGCAGAATCACTTCCCTCAACCTGCTGGCTACAGTTTTTAAACAGCTGACTGAAATCCTAAATTATATACACAAGCTAATGCATCTAGGGATGGTGAATTAAAGTCTGACATACAGAACAGTGTTGGAGAAAGGCCTTCTGTGGGCAGCAGCAGAACAGGAGCTCCACGTGAACCTCCCCACAAAACGAACTCCTGAGTATGACTGCAAGGCCCACGTGCACCGAAAGGGAAGAGTGACCCACAGTTGCAGAGGGAAGAGCTGAGATCAATGCTGAAATGTGGGGTCTAGCTTGAGTCTCCATATTCCAAGAGATGCAGCAGAGAGCCATAAACTGTATCCAGAGAAAAGAGAGAAGCAGCTGGTCTGTGAGACTTGGACACTGTGACTGGATTCACAAAAAAATGGCAGATGCATGTGACTCAAATGCAGAGTAACAGCAGGTCTGGAAACGGCACTTCAATCTCACAGCGCAAGAGAACAACAAGAGACAAAAGTTGACACTGAAGTCAGACAAATTCATATAAAGGAAGGAGAGAAGGTATTCACATTCATCTATAATACAAAAGCAGTATAAGAGCCATGGCATCTCTCAAGAATGCAAAGAACAAATACGCTTCTGAAACAGGCAGGTCTCAGTCACACGTTAGGGGACACAGCCAGGGAACAGCCTATTTGAACAGCCTGCGGCAAGCAGATAAAAGTACAAGGGTTAAAGGTCCCTTTGGGCTTCACATGATGAAATATGGGCTTCAGTGGATGAAGTAAGAGTGCTCAACATGCTTCATTCCAAAATGGGGGTAATTGTGCCTGCTGTGCAGAAGCACATCTCACTGCAATCAGAGTGCTGGGGCACCAAGGACACCCAGGTACGACAGCCTGCACAGACGGCACGAGGACGGCTTGTCACACCTGGGACTTCTCATGTCCTGCCACACCAGTGCTAGCAAGCTCCCTCAGCCAAGGCTACCCAGCAGGGTATTTCTTGGGACACACCACTTGCCCCTCTCCAACCCTGCTTTTTTGTTATTATTTTGAAAATTACTAGTTAGCCAGTTTTCAGTTTGTGGCAGTTTGACGCCACATTGTGTTCCACACTGTTAATGGAATTATTTCAAACAGTGGTAGTTCAAAGTAAAGGTCTTACAGAAAGAATATAATAAATTGGTTCAGTTTAGTACTTAGCAATATAATTATTTTTTAAAGTGCAGAAAGGTAAAATAAACAAAAATGGTTAGGTTTTTAATATTACCACTATTAATAATCTGGTTTTACAGAACAGCCTAAACAGCCTCAAAATTTCCCCAGTCAACTTTAAAAAGAGTTGACTATTTGATCATTGTATTCCTTAAGTGATTTTAAAACAACCAATCTGTAATCCACACACTGCAATAAGGTGTTACTTATCTTACTGACAGTATGGAATAATTTTCTCAAACAGTCAAATATCTGAATATCTCGTCCTCAGGCTGTTTGTTATTATATAAATTTGAATATTTATTGCAAGCAGCAAGTCACATCAGGCTGTTATTCCTACCTTAGCTATTGCAGATTGACATAGTGCTCTTGTCATGCAGCTGCTGAACTTATTTTCTTCCACAGTTTAGAGACATCAAGAGAAAAACTATTTTCACTTAAAACATTATCATTTCCTAAAAGTGATCATATTTCACCATCAGGTAACTCATGCATTAGCTTGCAGCAGTACAGACTACTAAATTATCTTTGCTGAGTTGCTGCAATCTGGAGCAATGGCACAGTATGGCAACATTTCAAAGTTCCAGTCCCACTGATGGTCCTCACCAGAGTCAATTCAAAGCCAAACACTGTATATTGTCACAGGGATCAGGATATCATGCAGTAACTTCACAGAAATCTCCCCACCTAGGCCAGGCTCCTGCATCATGTTGGGTTCCCCACTCATGGACTCCAGCTGGCTCCTTCCACAGCTGGCTCCAGCTTCTTCAGCTGTTTGCAGAAAGAGGCTCCCATGTTGAACACAATAAAACATCATAAAGTCTGCTTTTTGAGGGGCAAAGACTTCTCCTAAAAACTTCGTTTTGCAGACACGTCCCCTTTCAACTGATCCCTCTAGCTACATGTATGCATGAAAGCACTTTAGACAGACTGCACATGTACTTGCAACTGTGACCCTTCGTGCCAGAGAGAATCAGACGCATACAGGTGCACTTGAAAAAGCCAAAATAACAGATAATTCACAGAGTCTAGCCTTCCCTCTTTTCAAATGAGTAATGTTTGAATGTGACCAAGTTACATTTAGGTTGGGGATTAACCCACATATCTGCAGCAGTTTCCCAGCTGTCTCCATGCCATACTTAACACTCCACACCACACTTCCCTCCAATCCCAAACAAACAAAAAAACCCCAAAATTACTTTTCAAAGCATCAGTCACTTTCTAGCAAAAAGAAAAGCAAATCAAGGGTCCAAACAACCAAAATTAATTTAAAAAACCCCAAAATGCTAGCAGCACACAACCTGCATGTAAGAAATCCTGGTGCTAACAAGGCTGTGCCAAAGCGAATCGTCCTGACTTTCTTACAGCTTTTGCAGGACTCTGTCTGCATACAGATCGAACAGAAGAGGCATCATCTCTACAGCACACAGCATCCTGCTGAACATTAATCATCATTACCCACTTAGATATTGCAATATGCAAGACAGATTACTGCTCCACAACTGCTCCCCAGCTCTCTCAGGCGTGCCAGCACTCAATGCTACTCCTCTCCACTTTCTCACAGAGAAGTTAAAGGAAAACAATGAATTTTCATGCCCCAAAAGGAAAGAATTTAAATGTCAAAAAGCAAGATTAGTGGCACATAATTTTAGAATTATCACTGCTCTCCAGGAATTGAGCCAACAGGTCATTTTGGGATTCTTTATTATTTTTCTTGCACTTCTTCTTTAACCTAAATCTATAAAAAAACTCAACTAATTGGAAAAGAACTATCCATTTATTCTATATAGGGGGTCTTGCATTCTGTTAGGTTTCGACTTAGGACAGTCTTTTTCATGTTTACTTTTTTGTCTTCTTTTTAAGGATACAAAAAGGTGTTTTTCCAATGATACAGGACAATTTCGTGTTTGATTGTTTCCTATCAGTTTGTAACATCAAAAACTTTTAACGGGAAGTTTTGAAAGTAGGAAAGCCTTTAAGACAGTCACAAATACAAGCTTTTTTTCTCCTTTTTTTTTTATTCTCACATGTATACTGAACATCATTAAACAAAAACAGCAATCAAGCCTGCCTAAATGTATTAACTTTTCCTTGTTACACCAATGGCAGCACCTTTTAAGCAGGAAGTGCCAGAGTTCTATAGATACTGTCTGTATATTACAGTGTCCAGCATTTCTTCTTCAATTAGTCAGTTTTGAAGAATGACATAGAAAAGTACTAATTGCAAATGGAAAACTCTTAACAATGCAGTTTGTCGATGAAAGAAAATGTGGTTTTACTTTGTATGTAGTTTAGATAATAACGGGTTGTTCCACTGCTTTCATTTAAAACTAAAAATCTCAGTATTTATGACTAACACATAATTAATAAGATGTGGGAATCTACAGCCCATGCTTGCACTACTCTGAGTATACAACACACATCTGCACACAGGGTATCTGCACTAGTATCTAAGTTAATGATAAACAGCTCATCAACAGGGTTTAGTGGTGGACTGGGTTTATCGTTGTACTAAATGATTCTATGATTCTGTAGTATGATCATGTGAATTTACATACTCTTAGTACCAAGGGGTGCCCTCATTGTTGTCTTCAACATCCTCACGAGGAAGTGGAGGGGCAGGTACCGATCCCTTCACTCTTGAGACAAGTGACAGGACTTGAGGAAATGGCCTGAAGCTGAGACAGAGGAGGTTTAGGTTGAATATCAGGAAAAGGTTTTTCATTTTGAGGGTGGTTGGGCACTGGAACAGGTTCCCCAGGGAAGTGGTCGCAGCACCAAGCCTGGCAGAGTTGAAGAAGCATTTGGACAATGCTCTCAGGCACATGGTGTGACCCTTGGGGTGTCCTGTGCAGGACCAGGAGCTGGACTTGATGATCCTGATGGGTCCCTTCCAACTCAGCAAATTCTATGATTCTATGATTAACAGAACATCTGAAGTCCTGTTTGGCCCTCAGTTAGGGGCTGGGGAACATTTTTCTATACAATGTAAAAACAGAGGATAAACCACACGTAAAATAAAAACTTGCCCATCTTACACCATTTCCATTTCCACATGAATATGAACATACTTGCTTTATTTACTACTTTATTCTAATCTGGATCCATTCAAAATGGATTCAGATTAGAATAAATAGAATCTTTTATCTGTGTCTGTGAACTTCTCTTGTTTTATTCCCCAGCCCCAGATAATTTTAAAATATCTCAGTGGGTGCTTTTTAAGATGTTTCTTGGATCTGCAGTCAGCAATTCTGCTAAACACTTGGCTATGAGTGACAGCAGGAACATCTGTCAGAAGAGACCGAGAAAGAATACCAACCTTAAACTCATGGGCATTTTTTCACAGCTCTCTCCCTTTTCAAGGAAAATACCTTCCTGAAACCCTTTCCCAAGAAGCTGAAGCTTGCATTGGAGAGAAGGGACATTCTTCAGCCACTTTGCCAGTTATGGCTGTGTTCAAAGTCCTTCCTTCACCAAAAGAAATCAACCTCCTCAGGCATCTCTCCTGTGGCAGAACAGACATCTTGGTGATCGAGAGCCCTACTAAAAATGGACATAAATGTGTACTTCTGAATTCTGCAGTAAAATGGAATCACCAAGGGGCTGGGGTCGATTGGTGAAGCAGAAGCTACTCCACTAATCAGAGTATGTACAAGGTTTCCCACCAGCACACTCGCTGGGCCACAGGCAGAGAACTGCCCTCTACAGCAGTTCCTCAGCTACCTGCAGCAGCTGGGAGGCAGCAAATTTCTAACACAAAAGGAATGGCAAAGGTGATACATGCTATTAGGAAAAGCAAACACCTAGCCCAAACCGAACTGTTAACCACAGAAAGTGAGTTCACTCTTCACAAAGGGATGGGAAAAGAATAAATGCAGCTTTGATGGCACACAATTTAGATGCCAGTAGGTTAACTGTGGTCTCTTACTTCTTTAAAAAAATTGAAATAACAAAATTTTCAGAACACAAGTATGGCTAAAATAAAACAACAGATGCCAGTATTTTTTGATAATTCCACTACTCCATTCAGCTTTTTTCTACATTGACATACTCTGACTCCTTATTCCTTAATAAAGGTATTTGGTTAAATTACTAATTCTTCTGCATAGGTAAATCAAAACATGAGAACAGACTAATAAGTAATACAGACACTTGAGTATTTAGATGTTAAGATCAATGACACTCATTGACAGTGTGAAAACATTTTTTAAATTAGTATTAATAAAATTATTTTGCTATATTAATACACCTACTGCAATACCTTTGGTATATGCTGAATAGAAGCAATACAGTAGGCTTATCAATCAAGTACAGTGAAGATAATAGATTTCTTTGCTTTTGTATATCAGTGGTAAAATGTACCTTCATGGTGACATTGGCAACACTTTATCTACATGACTTGCATACAGAAAATTACCCTCCCAAAAATATTACTTGTTGTATAATGTATTTAAAACCTGTTGGTATGCACTAGCCAAACTCTCACTCAAGACCAGGATCCACACCAGGATCCAATTATTGGCTCATTAACCTCCTACAAACAGCTGTGGCTGCAGGGCGGGCATTAGCCCTATAAATCAAGCCCTGGGAGGAGCCAAAGGAAAAGAGGTGGTTGTTCCTGGTTGCTGTGTGTTGCTGGAGCTCTGTGCTGAGAAATCATAATCCAAGGATCAGAAGACTGCAAGCTCTGGCACAAGTGGTGACCCCGACGTGATGCCAACACGCAGCGTGAGAACCACCGTGGCAAAACACCCAGAGGGGTCTTCCCAGATCTATACCTGGGTGAGAACTGCCACAGTGGGACTTTAGTGGTTCATACCCAAAGAGGTGTGGACTGCAGGCCGCAGCGGGGGGAAGTCGCGAGACAGCTTCCCTTGGAGCTCGGGAGGCTGAGAAAAGGCTCCCAGAGAAAGAGCTCCCAACCATCACCAGAAGAGGTGAAGACCAGGGGCTGGAGGGAGAAGAGTCTGTCAACAAAGAACAGGCCATATTTAAAGCCCTCCAGCATATCCTCTCAAAATCTTTAAAAAAGAATTAAATGAAAAACACCTGCAGAGGTGAGCAACCGGGAACTGAGAAAAACTAATTTAAAGGTCTTGAAAAGAAATGGAGTCAAAAAGTATTAATTTAATTGTTATTTATTAGTCAAAAAATATTAATTTAATTGTTATTTATTTAAAAAAGATTAAAAATATATTAAACATAGTTTGGCTAGTGCAAAACAAAAAGGGGGAATTGTTGTATAATGTATTTAAAACCTGTTGGTATGCACTAGCCAAACTCTCACTTAAGACCAGGATCCAATTATTGGCTCATTAACCTCCTACAAACAGCTGTGACTGCAGGGCGGGTATTAGCCTTATAAATCAAGCCCTGGGAGGAGCCAAAGGAAAAGAGGTGGTTGTTCCTGGTTGCTGTGTGCTGCATGTTGCTGGAGCTCTGCAATGAGAAATCATAATCCAAGACTCAGAAGACTGCGAGCTCTGGCGCAATTACTAACTCAAAAAAGGTCATCTATTCTACGGGGTTTTTTTGGAAAGGACTTAACTGAAACAAACATAAAAATTTTTAGTAATATAATGCCTACAAATGCATAACTATAAATTTAGATGAAGGCACAAAATCACAGGCTGGAAGATCCTCTTTGAATCTTCTATCTCATTCCCTCATCTTAAATTTTTGGAATTTTAAAGAAAAAGGTAGATCCTACACAAGCAGCTTTAAGAAAAACTTCTAGTTAATCAGTAAACAGTAGAAAGCTGTATTTTTCCTTTGGTCACATGAGGCAAAGAAAGGCTTCCCCTTTCTTTCTGCTCCACAATTCTCCTCTTTTTTCTCCATTTTTTTGTGCCACAGATGTCATTTTAGTAGCCAAAAACTTAGAATGTTGGTAAAATGGAAAAAGAAAAAAATGAACAGAAAGTTAATTGTGTTCTCATTCCCATTTTATTTTCCAGGACAGAGGGAAGACAAACAACAAAAAAAAAAGGGAATTTTCAGAAAAATGTGTTTCTCTCCAAGATCTATTTTGAAAAATTATGCATAAAGCATGGAGAAAAGGCTATTTCTTACCTTAGTATTTAAAGAACATGGTAATACAGTGCATTTAACCAATCCATCAGGGTTGCAGATCTTTTAAACCACTGTTCCCTTAATGCAAAAATTTGGGCACCTGAAGAGAACTATTCCCATCTCCCTTCCTGCCCTCACATCTCCCTGCCTGAAATGCACACACTCAATTTCAGCAGTTCTTCTCATGATACCTTCAGAACGTGGATATCAGAGAAATTCATAAATTCATTCATCAAAAGTCCTATGGTGTTGATGGCACTTTGGGTGCTGAGCCAGCGCTGAGCATGAAAGCACCAAACCAGCTCCACCTGCACCTGCTGAATGTGGATCAGCAATTCTCAGCATCTTGTCAAAGCACACCCTTAGGCCATTTCAGGCACAGAACAAAACAAGTTTTCATTCCCACTGTGTAAACTATAACATGCTATCCAAAGTGTAATAACACAAAATTAAATCAGAAGCAAAGGATCAGGAGAGTGTTATACAAATGCAGGGGGATAGTTGCACTCATTCTTGCTGTAGTTTCTTCCCCAGCCTTTTTCTAACTTGTACTTCATACTCAGATGGGAGAAAAGCTTAGGCTTTTTTGTTTCCATATTCAAAATAAAATCTTGCAGAACTCAGTTCTTGATAGGCATGAATGTTTATTTTATGAGTATACTTGGACAGATGTGGGGAGAGGAATATACTGATGACCTAACCCTACCTTCAAGTATCTCATTTAGTCCCTTTCTGGCTGTAGAATCACTTATCTTATATAAACAGTATATTTAAAGAATAGATTTAAATAGATACAGGCTGCATGGCCAGCAAGTATGCTCACCTCTTCCTGTAGGTCAGGAGCGTGGGCTTCAGGTACTGACCTAAAATTGCCAAAGAAGTGACAAGATCAAGGAGATCACACCCATTTGAAAGTCAGATGCTGTGTCTAGACATATCTTGTAACCAAAAAGCTCTGACCTGAATTGCTGCTTCCAGTCCTCTTCATTTAGGGTCTGAAGGGGTGATGGAACTAATCCCAGACAGCTCTTGCAGCCCTTTGTCCTTCAAGGTCTGCTTCAAGGCACCAAATTGCTTTGGAGGCTCCATCACCTAGCAGAAGGGACTTTGGGATCAGTCTCAACCTCACACTGAGAGCTCAACGGGACCAGCCAATGTTCCTGCTACTGTCCCAAATGTAGCCCTATTTGTGACAGTCAGGCCACCTTTCAATCCAATCAGGACTTGCCTTGACCCCATTAAATGTCTTGCAGAAGCTGTAACTGGGAAACAAAGCGCTAACTGGCCCTTACAGCTACTCTGACAAGACTTTGCATTGCAGTTGGTGAAACTCTCGTTGAGTGGGCAACATGGATATCATCATTATCTGGTTATATCTATTTCCTTTCGGACATGTTTGTTTAGTCAAAATTATATAGGTTCTAACTGTGTGTGCTCACTGAGAAGGAAGGGTGTTGTTGCACTGACAAATGCAATTCCCTTTCTGTAATCTATTTGGAAAATATTTAACTTCATTTCAACATGTAATTAGATTAGGTTTTTACTGGACTATTAAAATCTTCAGAATAATCGTCCATCTAAAGCTATTCTACAGTCTGAACTACTGGTGTTTTCTATTTTTATAAAATGTATTTGGTAAGAACCCAAATAGCTTTTAATTTTTTTATGTAACTGCCAAATCATAATACAGTAGGTCAGAAAATGCCTGAAGCAAAATATAATCCACGATATATATGCTTTTTTTTTTTTCATTTTCTCTTGCAGGCCTGAGTAATAGAAGGGCACAAGCAGTTTCACATGCTGTTCTGCATCGTAAGATTTAGTCAGAATTAGCTCACTGAAATAATTAGTTTTTTCCATACTCATAAGGATTAATGAAGGAAGGAAAGGTAAAATATCTAAATTAGACAAGACAAAACAAGGAAGATTTTTTGCCCCTTTTTGTAGGGTGAAAAAAACCCATTTTCTAAACAGTTTAAAATGTGCTTTAATATTACTACAGACTCACAATCTACATAAACATATGAATTTCTGCATACATGCACTCAAAATTATGTCTGTAAAATATATTGGGTGGCATTAGTAACAACTGCTAACTCGGGCAACGCTGATGTGTGAAACCCAAGGAAGAGACAGGAGAGTATGAATGCATGTTTTTGTATTGCTGTCTTGTAGAAGTCATCATGCAGCAACCCAGTTCCTCTTGTGTGCTTAACACCTGTTGTTTTCATCTCTGCATTCTTATCCTCCAGATCTTGTCTGCGTTGTTTTCAAAGACTGTTGCTTCTTACAGCTCTGCTCTTCATTCAGCAAAGACGGGGAAAATAAAGCCACAGGGCACCCAAGTGACTACCCCAGGATAACAATCGACCTCTACCCAGTAAAATAAGTCAAACTCCAGTTTCAAACACAGGAACACATATGAAAAAGGACATGAAGTGAGGAAAATCACAAAATCATAAAATGGTTTGGGTTGGAAGGGACCTTAAAGAACTCTTAGTTCCTTGCTGTGGGCAGGAATAAAATCAGAAAGTAATTCTCTATTTGCTGAAATTCATTATTCCTTTTGTAGACAACAGACAATTCTACTCCAGTGTTTAGGATAGAAAAGCCTGAACTTCACAAATTTTATTGTATGCAGTGACCATCTTCTGTACAGATCTCCTATTTCCAATTTTTTAAATTACAAAAATATTAATCAAAATTAAAAAGTCATTGTAGGAGTCAGAGGAGGTTCAAATTCAGTTCCTTCTATGGACTTCACTACAGTTAATTGTCCTTGGCAGGCACTTAGGCACAATGCCAGGCAGATAACAAGCACAAGTGAGAACAAAATGATTCTCTGTGCATTCTGGTTGTACCGTGCTGCCAATCCTCTGAACCTTCTGAGACTTGCAAGAAAACCTGAGGATCATAAATCATGAGAACTGTAAAAGTTGATGTTATGCATAAAGATCTTACCAAGAAAAGATTGAATTATTAATAATATGCAGCTTTAATCCATGTTCATAAGACGGTAACATCAAATAACTACCCAAGAAAAGTGCTGAAACTGGTGCATCACTTACAAAATACAACCCAGAACATGAAACCAAGATGGACTACATCATTCCAGATTATTCAGCTGCAAATTTGGATGTTTTAAATCATTAACCTCAAACTCAGAGTAATTCCATGATTTTAATGTGTGAATACTGAAACCAGCCACATGCATCTGAAGCTAAAGCACTGAACATAAGTTCATAGAAATAACACAATTTTGCTACACAAGTAAAATCATTATACTCCAACAGACAAACACCTTAATGTAGCAGATCACAAATCAAATTTCTTTCTAAAACTTAAGATCTTTAGTGATTTAGATATTCATAACATCGCTGAGTCTTATTTATGAATTACAATGGGATGGTTAAACTGAAAAGGAAAAGCAGAAAACCAGCCTACCTTTCAGAAGCATTTATACATGAAAACCTAAGCTTAAAATCAAATTACATCTTTCTTTCCTCAATATAGATAGTCATCAAGCATACTGTGCCTTGCAACTTCCTTGCAAGTTGTCGTAGCAACCACTGCTATGTGGACCAATTTTACTAATAGCTCATGCAACAGTATTCAACAGACAATTGTTAAGATAATCAATGCTGGTTTGGTACTAGAACACATAACATTTTAGTTTTGGTTTACATCTGAAATATGAGAAACTGAAAAAAAATCAGCTTTTCAGAAAGGCCTTCTATAGAAGATTGATAACCCTAATTTTCAAACTTGACAATGCTCTCCTTCAGCTTCCTACACAAACAAGAACAACAATTAAAAATAAAGCCATTGCAAATCAGAAACACTGTTATCTGACAATTTTGAGCTTTGCAAAATAAGTTGATTCATAAAGACATTACACCAAAATTAAAAAAAAATCACCACTGAAATAGTTATGAGCTGTCATCCCTCTTGGTTGCAGAAGCAGAGTAATTAAGAATATTAGCAACATGCAGTCTGAGCTGCCATGTCAGCATTACAAATTCTCTCATTAGGCATACAGCTCAAAAAATAAACAGAGATAATTTAAAACATCAAATTTTGCAGCTGTTTGGGACTTCAGACATCATGCACTAATAATACATCTAAACACATACATTTATAGTTTCCAGTTAAATTTCAGGTCAGATCCCGAGTCTATTTTAGGACTATCAATCCTGCATTCAGAAGGGTAATTATACTTCATGGAGATACACCCAAGATAGAAACACTTCCCAGACAGGCACAGCTTTAGTCTCATGGTGCAAGGATGAATGGTACAAGAAAACCACCTGTGAATGGGGTCTGCCTGTATTCACATTTCCCTTCAGCATTCTAGAAGCGAAGACCGAGAGAAAAAGACTTTCCCCAAGTCCCCAGGTTAATTATGGAGATACACAGTGCATCTGGTCAGCGCATACACATCACCCTTCCCAGTCCAGGGTCATAAACTACACGTGCAGAGCTCATAAAACCTGCACATCACGTGCCTGCACATTAGGCTTCTTGCTACATCACTTGTGTATTCCTTGAGCCTCCAGAGTAACGCCATTCCTGTAACAATAACCACATGAATGGTAGCAGCTTATGATTTTGAACCAACTGCATTATTACTGTCAACCAGGCTAACTAGTTCAGTTGTATTTTAAAAGGTGTCACTACAGTTTAGGCATACCTCAAAATGAGTATTTCAGATACTCCTCACTCCCCAGCTATTAAAAAACGGCTTCAGAAAATCCAAGCAACATAACTTCCTAGCTAAGAAAATCTTGATTATTACTGATGGGATTTAACACAAAATTTGCATAACCTCTAATAAAAGCTACCACAGTAAACAGACTTTATGCATCATGATGAGATTAAATAAGAAGTCTGATAAACTGATAGGAAGTTCTGCAGTTTGTTTCATCTTTTAAAGGGAAAATGTCTATTTATTTGGCTCATGTTGTACTGGCATACACCCAACCATTTCTTGTGCACAAAGAGTGCTTTTCGTGAAGATATGAGGAGTTAGAAAGAAAAATAAGCAGGGCAGTAAAAATTTGATTACAAGCATGCAACCCCACAGAGACAGCACTCTGTGCAGATTGTTCCAAAACATGAACAAGGACAAAAAGACAGCAATACTTTACTTTCAGACTACCTCCTCAGCCTCCCAAAGATAAAGTATATAAAAATACCAGTATTGACCATCATTCAATTGAACCCAAAAAGCTCTCTTTACAGCAGACCATGAGACTAAGCAGTTGCACAGCGAGAGGCAGTCAACCTAGGAATTACATATGCTTCCATCAGGTTCCCTGAACCTGACAGTACTTATCAAATGGGGCACTCTTTCAGGACCTTAGACCCTTATCTAATCTATGTTGACAGAAGAGCAAAGATGAACTCAGAATACATGGGCAACACTCAGTTTTTCAAGCTACCCATGTTAAAAGTATCCATGTCTCCAATTAAAAAGTGAATGTAAACTTTTCCAGTGAAAGCTCAGATGTAAAAATACTGTGCTGCTTTATCTCAGCTCAAGTGGTAACAGTGACTAGAGATGCACCCTATATGGGGTGCATATTGGTACTGGAGTAACCATCCTTTTGTATATAATCTTAAAGCATTTTAAAAGACACAGAGTGAAGAAGACCTTTTCCCAGTCATCTGTGAAATCTGGGATGATGACACCATATAAAATACCCCAACAAACCACCAAGTAGTCCATCAAAGCATTCTGCTGAATGGAATTGCTTCCTTACATCGTTTTGCACCATACTTGAACCAAACTGTCTCCACGTCCTCTGTGTCTCTGAGACTTCACAGAGTCAAAGAAGTGCTGGCTGGGATGAACTTCTGCCCAGGTGGAAACCTTTGCTAACAGCAGACGAAGTCAGTCACAGTTTTGTCCAAATGAGTTACAAACTCCTCTGAGGACTTCCGTGCACAACCTCTTCCAGGGCTGCTTTGTCTCTGCAGATAAAACTTTCTCCCTACTGTTCAAACCCCAGTTACAATTTGTGCCATTACATCTGTCTTTTTGCCATCTGTCACTACTGAACAGAAATCAGCTTTAAGATCTTTGTAAATGCCCTTCAAGAAGTTTCAGGATGCTACTGGACTGTTCTTCAGATTCCTCTTTTCTAGACTGTGCAAGCTCAACTCTGTCAGCCTCTCCCTCACATCCACAGCCTCTCACCTTTTGCTAGACCTCCAAATGGTCCTTCTTCAACTTTTCTGTCTACCTCTTGAA
The DNA here is from genome assembly GCA_014706295.1 of Lycocorax pyrrhopterus obiensis. Taxonomy (NCBI): domain Eukaryota; kingdom Metazoa; phylum Chordata; class Aves; order Passeriformes; family Paradisaeidae; genus Lycocorax; species Lycocorax pyrrhopterus. The sequence goes on from JACSVZ010000001.1 coordinate 18,964,303, forward strand.
GTGCAGTGCCTCCAAAACTGAATGGAGTATTCCAGACAGCCTTACAGACACTAAATACAGGAGATAAAAACAGTCCTTGAGGTACTGCTTCTAGGGCAGCCCAGTGCCTTGTTTACCTTATTTGCAATGATGGCACATTTAAGGCTCTTGCTCAATTCAATATAACACGTGGGGTTAATTTGCAGCAAGTGCTCTACATGGCTTGAAGCTCTACCAATGTGATTTAGTAAATCTGAAAATATGCACAGAGTACCTCTTGCTTCATGACCCAGGATGTTGATGCAAACTCTAACAGTGTCAGCCTCAGCATCACTCCCTAGAGTACCCAGCTTCTTAAGGACCAATTGTAAAGCACCATTAACCTTTCAGCAGCTAATCTTCAACCCATCTGAAATTCCACTTGCCTAGACCATACCACTTCAGCTTCCAAATGAAACCTCTGTGGAAGACAGTGACAAAAGCACTACTGAATTCAAGAGATCTACTGTTTGCGCTCACCCCTGCAGCAAGTAATTTAAGCCAAAGCAGCAATAAGGCAAGCCAAGCACAATTTGCCCTTGCTAAATCCATGCTGACTGTTTCTGGTTGTCTTATGTGTTTGGAAACAAGAATATACTCCATGATCTTTCCAAGCCATGAGGTGAAGCCGTGAAGACTATAGTAGTCTCGATGCTCCTCCTTGTCCTTCTTAGAGACAGATAACACGAGGCTTTTCTCTTTCACTGAGGACCTCCCCCAGCTGCAGGCTTTTTGTAGTGGTCTCAGGTCTTCCAGCTCTTTCAGTACCCTCAGCAGCTCCCATCCAATCCCAGTTTTCTGGATATATCCAGTTCCTTTAAGTGGCCACTAACTTGTTGCTCTCCAGATATTGGCTGTTCAAAAAAAATGCTGGCAAATACAGAGACGGAGGAAGAGGCTTTTCCCTGAGGCCAATAAAGCATTTAGTGCCTCTGTACCATTATATACTAGCTGGTTTCTTCTATTCATCAGTGAATTTACACCTTTCCCAAACTTCCCTTTGCTATCAATCTACCTTAGGGATCCCTCCTTGTTACTTTAGCTGGTTTTGGCTCCTCTGTTTGCATTATGCCTTTCTGAATCTTAGTTCCCAAAGCAGTTCCTTGTCAAGTGGGTCTTGTTTAAAAGTCCCCGATCTTCTGGCACAATAGGATTATTTTTTCCTGAGCTCTCAGTAAGTTTTTATATCTTACATGGGAGGACTGAGGAGCCTGCCACTCAGACACCTGTCCTTCTTACCTCTGCCCCCAGAGCCCTGCAGTCACCTTCAATCTGCTGAAAGCTTTTCCTGGCCACTTCACTGATGCCTGTCTAGATGAGCTGCCAAGGAAGCAGTCAGAAAGCCAGACAAGCTGTGGCAGCCTCTCTGCAGCACCATGGATCCAGGCTCCAGGCAAGCATCAGCCCTCCCCAGATGACTGATCTGGCTGGAAAACAGCATGCCCTGTCCCACAGTGGGTGAAGTCACAAACCACTCGCACTTGTCATGGCATCTTCGTAGGATGGATGGGTCTGAATCAGTGAGGAGAGGTGTCCAGCCTGCTGTCCCCCCAGAAGCAGAGATCATCCACACTCCTCTGCTGACGAAGCCCAGGCAAACAGCCACGAACAGCGACGGAGCCTTCTGTGTGTGCATCTGCCAGCCTCCCCCCAGTGCAATACCTAAAAGCTGGCAGGGGTCACCTACCAAGGTTAATTTGATCTGATAGCTGGGGGAGAGAGAGAGAGAGTGCAAGCACTGCAACCTGGGGCTAATCCAGCCCCGCATGGGCACCGGCTGCTCGGCCACATGGCAGCTGCCTGGGGCCACAGGCAAGCGCCTACTGCCCCTCTGCTTCCTGAGTGGGTCAGAGACAAGTGCCGGGGAAGGGATCATAGGTCCTCTTGGCTAAAGGCTGTGGTAGACTATTTTAGGACCACTGAGATCACCACCCATCTGGCCAGCTTGAAACACATTCGACAATGAGTTAAAATGTGTGACAGGCACAGAAACAGGAAGCAAAATTATATAAGCTTTCTTTCCCCTTTGGAAACCAGGCTAAGAAGTCACCCCTACACATGCATACGTCCTCCATATCAGCAAACTAGTTTAACCAAATCTCAGTTTCCAGTCCATGCATTTATTTCATTCCCCAACATGAATATCATCCTGAATTCCTTCTCCATTCCTGCTTGGCACTATCGAGACCATATAGTCAAAACATGCTATTTTGTTTCCATGTGATGGAGGAAAGATACAGGGTGTCACCACAACACATGATTTGCTCTAACCCCCTTCTTCCAGTGCGCTGCTATAAAAAGAATCAGAATTTGTTTTATGCCTAAACACAGAAGATGAAGCAGGTGCTAAAAATCTTAGTCTTCCTGTTGGGACAGTTTTATCTATTACTCAGTTCCATCAAGAGATAATATAAATGGCTTAACAGCATAAAAAAGTTATTGCAGATTTGCTACCATAAAGTTGAAAATGTAGCCTTACAGAATGTAGCATATTTTCCCCACATTAGAAATATTACAAAAATTCATTTAATACTACCCACTACCAAGCCTAAATGGTTTGACAGCCCATTACCTGGAAAATGAACATCTTCCATATTTGTTAAAGTGGATTTAATCCAAGATACAACTTAAAGTAAAATGAAGAAAAAAAATTAAAAAGAAAAAAGCTATAGTCAAATCTACTGATTTGCATTTTAGCCATAATGTAATAGAAACAGACATTAGTGGGATTTAGACATCTGATGCAATACAAGCAAATGATATTGATTCCCCCCCCATCAGCTATGATTCAGATAACATAAAGAAAACACCAAACAGTATTAATAGAAACACAAATGAAAGCCTGCAGGTTCAAGTCAGGTTGCCCCATGCAATCCTTCTCATGAATAAAATTCAAGAACCACTAATTACTTTTTCCTTCAGTACTTATTATGACATGTCATGCTTGCTGAAGTCCTAGCTAACAGCTGAAGGTTCAGAGTCATAATTTCTGACATGTCGATTATTGCTAGTCAATAACTGAAACTTAGTTTTAATAGATGCCACAAAGCTAACTAACTCCAATCAGATACTTCTTTAAAAGTCAACACAAAAGGCCTTTCTGCTGCTGAAGCCAGAAAATAATCTTATGAGGAAAGGAAGGCCATGGTACAACTTTATTTAATGCACTATAGGGTGAGGGAGAACATAAACCAACGTAAACCAACCTGTCATTGCCTGAGAACTGGACATAAAACATGTTATCGCTGACAAGTCCAATTGTCAAACTGCAGCTCAACATTCAGCTTCGGAAGATGTCAAACTTCCTGCCCTAAAGCAATGGTAACTAACTAGAAGCTGCAAGTCCAGTACCAGTTCACTCAAGCCATAGTAACACTTGTGACGTAAGCATTAAACTTAATTGTCCAGATTGCAGAAGACAGGTGTTTAAAGAAGGGACGGGCAAATCTATCTTTCAGGCCCACTTTCCTGGAGTGGAGTGGCAAGTGAGGTTAGCTAAAATTGAACCTACTGTAAAAATAATGAAATAAATGATTGCTGACTTCGTTAAAAAGGGAATTGACTTCTACAGATTAATAGGCAGAAAATTACTAAACAATCAGGCTTTTTCACTAACTTCCCCCTACCCTCTAGAGATGAAAGCCTCCAAGAGGAACATTTTAGGCAGGTGAACCAAAGCAAATTAGGCTATATTCTTTCCAACTCTATCCTAAAACAGGAAAAAAAATTTAAAAAACCAAAACCTAAACAAAAAAAAAAATTAAAAAACCAACCAAGCAAAAAAACCCAACCAACCAACCAAAACAAAACACACAAACAACAAAAAAACCCCACCAAACCAAACAACCAAATAAACAAAACCAAAACCAAAACCAAAAAACCAAACCACACAAATCAACAGATGCAAACTCTACAACTAAACATGAGGAATGTTATCCCTTCATTCTGGAAATACACAAGCAGTTTTGAAAGTCAAGATAGCCACGACTGCTCGTTATGAGATGGGACCTATGGAAGTATTTCTTCAAACTACAACACAAACTAAGGAATATTGCAGTGATTATGCAGAAACTCAGTCATCCCCCATCAAGAAGAAAGTCCTCCCTCTTTCTCAGACTAGTCCCATAGAGATGTAATTTGGAGAGAAGTGGGCAGCACTAGAGTCTCAGTGATTGCATACCTGAGTCTGTAACATCACAACACACCAACAGAAAATACTGCAAGTAATAATTAAAATAAACAAACCCTTCTCTCTTAAAAGACACTTTAAAGTTGCACTGCTAGCACTACTAAACTCACACTGGCTGCCATCTAGGTATTTTAGTATCACACTAAGAATAGGTGATCCAAACTCTTCTGCATCCACCAGCATTTCAGGTTTTCACCAGCTACAGAAATGCAATCACAATCTGTTCCTATGGATGTTGTAGGGACTCCTCCTCTCAGTGTCATTTCAGATTTCAATATAAGGGGAAGTACTCGTGTGAACATGAAGGAATAACTAACTAAATACTTTACACAAAGAGTGCTGTCTCAGTATGAATGTTGGAGACTGGCTTTATAGGAAGAGCCCCACTCCCCAAAAAAAGCAGTGGAGGTGATGTATTTTAAGCATTACCATTCTGATTTCATCAACCATTGTATTTCTTCTATTCTACTGAAGTTCATGGTAGAATGAATCTTATAATGCGTAAGTGGTTGCTAGGATTCTTAAAAGACTGCCTTTTGTCACAAGGTCTTCAGAAGCTTTTAAGAGGAAATGAGGAGATGTCAAGCAGGCAGGTAGACTTTTTTTACCCAGATAATAGAAATATTAATTAAATCAATCTTACAGGAAAAGGAAATAACTGCCACTTCTCTATGTAAATATCACTGTGTTCAAATTCCACTGTTCCCTGGAATAAGGATAAAAGTTTTATAGAAAAAGTCACAAAACCCCCAAACCTGATTCTAAAGTTTGGATTTCTAAGACTTATATATTTTTCAAAATTTACTATTTTTTTTAACTGTTATATTTGTTTCCACTTCTGGAGATTGCTTTTATAACTTTAATTTCAATAGCATAAAAGTTCTTTTATAATCAATTCTTGTCTATGAATAAAGATGAGAACCACAGTCTTCAGGTTTGTAAATTCCTCTCCAAGTGCAACATCATGGTCATGGTAGTCTCCAAGAGTTCAAGCTGCTTTCACTCACTAAGCTTCAAAGCTTTAGACATGAAGAAGCAAGCCTAGTAAAATCTGCCTGGGAAGGAGCAAGAGAAGATGAAGATGCAGACACAGCCCCTCTGAACAGCAAAGGTCTATTAAGATACTAAAGGATGAGGATATCCAGCTTTAAATAATCCAAACAGCAAGACACAATCAGACTTTCAACACCACTTATGGAACCATTTTGGTTTTGACCAATACAGTAGTTTAGATTTTAACCTTCTGAAATATTGGCTTTGATTCCTCTGTGCTATCGACTAGAACACAGGCTAAACTGAAGGGGAAAAAAAATTATGCTTATCTATTTTTTCATATGTTATTCCTCCCAAATTCCTTTATGCCCCGCAGATGCCTTCCCTTTTCCCAGAACTTTCCTCTTTAGGATTCTTCTATTCATGCTTCGTTCTGCATCAACTCTTGGTGCCTCTCCAGCCCCCAGAGACATGACAGAAACAGCAAACCCTGAGCTCCCTCCCTCCCACACACACAAACCTAAGGCATCACATGAATCCTGTGGCTTGTCCCTCCCAGCTATTTTTCTCTTCTGCCAGTGTCACAGCTGTGACTCCAACACCTGGTTTGTGTGCGTGTCTCACCACAGGCAGCTAAGCTGGCACAGAAAGACGCCATTTCACCACAAGAAAGGAGCACGCAGAGACTCCAAGGCTGCAACTAACTCCATCTCACACTCCTCCCTGAAAGCCTCCCACTCACACCCAAAACCTGGCACTCTGCTGACCTGTTTCCCCATCTGAGGGGGCTGCTTTTACAACCAAAACACAACAACACTGCCCACAAATGTGCAGAGAACAAACACCACGTGGGCCTATGTGTGTCTCTAGTAAGCTCCTCCTGGGCTGCTGAGAGCTAGCAAGCAGAACTCTGAGTCATGCTTTTTGGGTCAGAGCTCAAAAAGTTTGGGCTGTTTGACACAACAGGGCTACAATGTACTGCTTGGAGTCCCTGCAAAAACATTGCACAGGTGTGCTCACTGCTGCTCCGCACCACAACCCCTCTGGGGCAGAGCCAGCACAGCAAAGCCAGTTCTTGATCTGAAGCCAATGACAGGCCTGCTTTAGATACAGCAAAAAAGTCCCCCATGTAAAAAAAAAAAAAACAAACAAAACAACAATAAATCCCAAAACAAATCAAACTCCCCAAAAAGCCCTCCACCCAACAAACAAAAAAACCCCAAACCTATTAATGTTTCCAAAACGATGATATTGAACATGCATCTTCTTAAAGAGGAATCTAATTAGTGAACTGGAGCATAAAGTCAAAATATAAGCCAGTATTTGCAGCATTGAATAATGAGAAATACACAATTAGTGGCTATTCTCACAGTCTGAAGCCAAAGATTTGTTATTCTGAAATGGCTTCACTGTCAGTAGTTTCCAGCTAAACAGAGGCAGAACTGCAACAGCAGCCTTCAAACTAAGCAGATCTGACTGCAGATTCAGTGTACGCACTCAGAAAGGTGATGCAATCTCGACTCACACATTGACATCTCTGAACGCTTGGAGCAAGACGTTGTACAAATACAGAAATGTAGCTGTGGACGTAAACGTTAGGACAGACATTCATAGGCAAAGTTAAATTAAGCCCCACAAAGAATACGAAGCATACAGCCATAGAACTGAGGGCTTATTAGGTCAAAAATTTCATCAGATATTTGTTTTTGAACTACATTTATGACAAGAGATAAATGACAAAGTATGTAAATTACTTCAGCCACCTGGCAGACAGGGAAATTTGCTGCAGGGAACAAACAGGTAGTAAATAAATAAATTAAGAATATGTTACCAGGTTGTGAGAGGAAGGACTACAAGGAAATGGACTCTTTTCCCTCCAGCAGAGGTCACAGCAGTCAATAGGAATTATTAGCATCATTCTCATAACACGAGAACAAGCCAAGCTGCCAAATAGCTACGCTGCAATAGTATTTCAAATACAGAAGAAAATTTTTTTCAGAAAAGGAAATTGAGCTCCTTCAAGAAACTACACTAGTCATTTAATCTCTCATTATATGCTTTCCTTGTTGGCACATCTAGTCTCGAAAGACCTCTAATAGCCCGGCAGCCTGATGCAGGGCTTTTCACTGTAGTGAAAGTCACCAGCATAATACAATAGCTTCCTACAAATTGTAGCCCATTTTTTTTCTTTCTCGCAAATTGAAACTGTCTAATCACGGCAAATTCATTAATAGAGAAGTTACAAATGGAGTGCAGGGATGCCTGAAGGTACTCACATCCGTGAGTACCTCTTCCCACTGATCAAATGCCTGAGCTCGCAGGCCCCGAAGATACTGTTGGTTCCTACTCTCGTTTCTGCCCACAGAACATCCCACAAAGTAAAATGAGGCACATTTTTATTTCTGCTTGTCCATATAGCAAAGACTTACCCTGATGAATTATGTCCTTATGATCTATTTTGAAACTGATGGTAATTGAAAAAACTGATCTTTGAAGGAAATGCTGTGCATGCAAAATGTTGATTTGCTAAGGAGAAACCTCCGTGTCTGTTTTTCTCAGATAACAGCTTTATTAAATCCATGAAACACTACAATATACTATGGAGAACACCTATCCCCAGACATCTCTTGTTTAAGTTGTTCATGTGTTTTTTGACAAAAAAAAAAAACAACCCAACTAAATCCACCAGGAAACTGGATTATACCAAACCTGGATTCCTCCTCTTGCTGGAGGAACTATTTGCACATCTGAACGTGGAACACACAAAATGTCTGCCTGCTTCAGCTAGGAAATACTACAGAGCATAACCCCCAAATAAATAGGTGAGCTGAGTGGTTCCCCCAGATATAAAGTGCTCCTTTAATATCTATTGTTTTTATGTATTTAGCTGTAGCATCAAGGTTTTTCAGAAGGCAAATTTAGGATATACATTTTGGGAGGAAGTGAGAATCAACAGTACCTAGTCACTTGCATTGGCATAGGTTGTAAATCTGGCACTGGATGGCATGTGATGGAAGAAAAAGTACATCTGAAACATTGAAATACTACTACTGCTATGAAGGCTGCAGAAAACTAAAAGCTCCTTGGACTGGAATGATGAAGAGCATAAATTCTTCTAAATATATTTTCCCCATACAGACACCTTGTAGTGACAGGGATACAACATCTATCGGCAATATCAAAATTTTATTTTACCTTTTTCTTTTTTTTCTCTTTTTTTTTTTTTTTTAACAGAGAAAAGGCCATTTGGTTCATCAGTATATTTGGACTTGCAGACTCTAATATTTCTTTGTTCTAATCATCCATGTGATCAGCTAGTTGCTGCTTTCCAGTTTTCAAATTTCTGGTGAGAAATTATTAAATAAGCAGATTACCTCATCTGTCCTCTTCTCACCACCAGAGGCACCACGGCTGCCCAACTGCCTCAGCTGCAAAGTAGCACAACTGCTTGTATTAAAGACCATCTCCATCTATTTTTTGTGTCCAGGAGACATTCAGTAACATACCTGTTCAGGTCACACCACGCACATTAGCCTCACCTCTGAATACCTCCCCTGTCAGGCCACCAGCTGGCAGAGGCTTGTGAGCAAACTGGGAATTAAAAGGACAAGCCAGATGTCAGAGGGAGCAACTGTTTAGTGACAGCACCACTGTGGTAGCAAGAGCCATCTCACAGAAATCTTAATTTAAACACATGGCCATGAGCCCCAGGCACATTGCATGAAGTGGGGAATAAAATCTCTAGCTATGCTGAAAGATCAAGAGGTACAGGGCTATGTACTACGCGACAGTACACCTACTCTTTCCTTCTAACAGTATTTGGGATTTTTTTTCTTTTGCCTCTTCAAATCTGGATGCTCACAATTCTAGCAGCACAGGAAGCAGCATCTTCCCCATAGTCTGTTCTCCCCTCAGGAACCAGGGGTTTCATCTTTGCCTGCACACCTGGCTCTTCATGTCCCTGGGGACCAGGGGGCAACATTTCTCACCTTCCTTGCCATCTACCTACTCTGCAGGTCCCACTGATGGCTGTAGCTGCCAAATCCCTGTCAAACAGTGCTAAAGGGGTTGACATTTTGGCTTTCAGCAGGGAGGTTCACTGCTCAAGCAGCTGTTCCCATCTTGGGGGAAAAAGCACGTACTGGATAGAAGCCATTTGCATCTCTGATTCTGATCTACCATTGGACAGAACACACTGGTCAGGAATAGACCAGTTTCAAGAGTATGCTCAATGCTCTCTAACTGAAGAAAAAAATATACATTTAAAACAAAATTCTAAAATAAAAAAAAAAAGAAAAAATAATTGTGTCATAAAAATGTTTCACAAGATCTGAGTTATCACTAAAGAACCGATTGCAGAGATGTTACATTCTTACGAAATCCAACGTGATTCTGAAGGGCTTCTTTACTAAAGTTGTTTTGGTACTTCTTTGAAACTGAAAACAAAATCAATTTATACAAAAATATTACCCAATTACACTTGCTGCTGCTGACTCCACCTGTTTGGGAAATGTGAACACACGTAAGTGTGAAGTGATCTGGTCTCAGACAGAAAACTGGAAACTTATTTATCTGAACTAAGAGGGCTACAAAGATGGACTTCATTTACTGAAGAGGCAACCAATGATCATAAGCGAAGGTAAGAAGCACTAAAAGTTTGTGTGAATACAGAGGGAACAAAGTCATCCTGAAGCCATGATCCAGCCTAGTTAAATGTACCACACCCCTTGCTACACCATTTCTCTTAGCAAACGCTCATCTAAACCAACCACCACTCACCTCAGCCGAGGTTCCTCTTCAGAAGCCTGACACACAGAGATGCCCTTTCTGCAATCCTACTTCCAGCATCCACATACATCCACCACTCCCCTCCTTTTCCTTCCCTATGCTCGTGCTTTTTAAACAGACAATGAATTTTAAACTCCTTAAGGATTTTTTCTAAATAACCCAGGTTTTCGATGCCGTTGAACACTCTCAGACACATTAGCAATATGGAAAAGGACGTTACAGACAAGACAGACAGCCTCAGAAAATATGAATAATTTTTTTATGCCATTCTTTTTCCCTGCTAGATCTCATATCTGCACATTTCCACTGCACTGTTTCCTCTCTCTTCTGAAATCCAAGCAAATCCAGAAAGAGCAGACAGCTCATAGAAATCCTAAGTGCTTCTTACATATTTCACTTGAACATTGCCCTCAGAGATCCTGTGGGAGGTATTCAGAAAAGCAATCTTTGGTTTAGTGATGCTTGTCCCCTTTAGCTTGATCTATCGCTGACACAGAAAAAGAGACTCTTCCAAGGAGTGGGATGCAGAAGCTGGTATCTCTCTTGGGCAGTGAACTCCCTTTTGGAAGAGCCATCTTCTCTCCCCTGACCATGAGAAGAGTAGGGAGAATGTCCTCTGGAGGATTTTACGTGCATTACCATCACTGAAGATCCTTCTTAGCTACCGCTACAGATGACTCCTCACTTAAATTTCCAGCCACACTCTCCTACACCTCCCTACCTAAATCCATCACTCAGCTGTTGCTCTCTAAATATAGCACGTTAACAACTATGAAAGGTGTCTCTAAATATATTTAGTTTACCTAAATGATACTTACTCATCAGTGCCACGTGCAAGTCTGCTATTACTGGATAGCTTTCTACTAACAGAAAAATAAGGAACCTTTTCATAATGCAGTTAAGTTACAGAGGAGACAGGTAAACATAAATATAATTAAGATTAGTTTGTGTCAGAATCTGTCACTGAGCATCTTAAATGGAGACTCTTCACTGAAGCTTAGCAGCTCTTGTAAGCAAGATGCCCACGTTGCAGAGTATTATAGTGTGCTTTTAAAATTATATAATGAACTTACTAGCCTGTAAGAGAAAGTATGTCTAAATCTACTATAAAAGTCTACTCTGTCTATTAAGTCATTAGCACCCATTCCCAGGTGCAGAGTTTCACTATAGAAATTACTCCAAAAGAAGTCCAGGGTCATAGAACACGGCAGCAAGTATCGGGTGTAAGTCCCTGCACAAACTGGATGAATTCCCACTGTATTCATTCCCTGTAGGATAACACATTTTCAAGCTGGATCTGAGAGCTCTCTCACAGTCATGTGTCAGTGCCAGGAAGAAGCACATTAAAGGACTGTAAAGCTAAAAATAAAAGTCCTTTAAATAAGACAGAGCTAATGAATTGCTGCAAGTATCATAAATGAGAAAGACCAGTCAGCCACTGACTTACGTGACAGCACCACGAGGACTGAGAGCAGTAAGAACACAGCACACAGAACCCTAAAAAACAAGCGCTGTTTAGAAGTTTCTTCATTTAGCCATATTATACACTTTGAAAATGATGACAAATCCCGATTACAAGCAGGTAGACCTGTATGTTCTGACAGTGCCTTTCTCACACACCACTCTGAACAAAGTTCCTTTACTACCCTTGATGTAAAGGTGGAAATGTCATTGCTGAAAACAGCAGAAGGTGGAAGTTTACTGAGCTCTTTGAGACAATAAACAACGAAATGCATAATTTATTTTAATCTTTCTTCTGAAATATCCTAAGAAGTCTGAAGATCCTCTCTCCTCCTCCGGTGACAACCTTCCCATGAGAACTCCTCCCTAGCCTGAGTTATTCCTCTGAGTAAAACCAGCTTACACCATGTCTTTTAGCAATAAATTTCACTTTCCAACTCACAATAGCAAGTTCTGTGCCTTTGCTTTCCATAATGCCACACTTCCACCCGTATTTTTCAATAGCACAATTTAAAAAAAAGGTTCATCCAGTTTCTTCCTGCTCGAAGAACCAAAAACAACTCACACAGAAATTGCCTTTAATTCTCCCTAAATAGAGGGAAGACTAAAAGAACTCTCTAGCTTGGAGTGAATTTTTGAAAACGTCACACGGGCTACCAAAATACACTATAAATGCCAGAGATAGGCTTAAAAATCTAAAGTGGAAAGGATGTATAAGGGAACTGCTGATCTTTAAGCAGCAAGAAGAATACCACAATCTGGTTGTTACTCTGCTGCCAGAATCCAGCACAACACAGTTCCTCTCTACTCCTACCACCCACTGACATCTCATTACAATAAAAGAAACATAGTACTTGGCAGAGGTCAGCCTCTGGAGAAAAGAGAGCCTGAACCCAGGAAGTTGGCAAAGGAGATATTTAAACTGACTTTGTGCAAGACCACAGTTTGTCTGCCTTTGTTAAACCAGCATGACTTCATATATCTGTATCACAAAATCTGTCAGATTAACTAAAATAATACTGTTTTCTCAGAAAAGAAAACTTAATATTTAGAGTAAATTTTGCACTTCTCTCAGCTATGGTCTCGACCCCACACAAGTCACAGCATAGCAGGTTTTATCAATACCTTTATAGCCATTTTATAGCTATATAGTTCATGGCTAGGTAAGGAGACAGACAGATATCCCGCTGCTCCCAAACAGAAACTGGAAAAATTGTCAGAGGTACCCATGGTATTCAAGCTTTACTGCAACCAATAACTTCAGGAGTTGGATTTAACAAGGTTGAGGTTTTGTTCTGGCTTATAATGTCTCTAAATAAAAGAGGTTGCAGTCACTGAAGATCCTTGGCCTTGCATCAGTAGCTGTAGAAAAATCTGGCAGATTCTGGATGCTGGGCCAATGAAAACACACATCTGGACCTGCATTATGAGGGAGAACTACTCGACCCTAACCAGGATGGTTTCTTCATTGTCAAGGTCACCTTTAGCCAAGGAGAAAATACCACAACTTGTGACATGATTTTTGCTTTCTCTTTTTCTTTGTAAACACATGACACGAGCAGACCCGAGCCTCATCTCCAAAGAGCCCAGCTGCAGCTGTTACACACTTTCCATATCAAGGCATAATTTCCATACCAAGGCGTAACTGCACTTGTGCAAGAAGGGGTAAGGGTAGGTTTGCTACAGCTAATGAAGTAGGACAGCACAGGTCAATCACAGGAGTAACAAGAGCATAAATGCTGTGATTTTAGTCCTTGCCAAGGCTAGATGTTCGTGTTTCCAGAAGGCAAGCATGAACACCTGCAAGGGTAGCAAACACCACAGAGGCAAGCTTCCTGTACCATGTGGCTCAGCTGCCCAGTGCCATGTGCTCTAAACTAGCTTGAATACAGAAGCAATGAGGTTTGGGAAGGATATTGCTGTTTCTGCTTGCAATAAATAAAATAATATTCAAGACTTTTGTCTTCAGGTAGTATTTTTCCAGGCACCTAGTGAAAGAAAACAACAGTACCTAGTTTTAAAAAAAAAAACAAACCAAAAACCAACCCAAACAAAAACCAAACAAATAAAAATCATTGAGTGTTACCCTATAATTTTTGTGCAATCATAAAATTTCCAGGAACAAATCATAGTTCTTTGTTACGTTACACTGAAATAATGATAGCCTGAGCCCACCTCACCCCCTGACCATCCCAATCTTACCCTGATTAGCCAGGAGGCTGCCAGCCACCAAGGCAACACATGGCAAGAGCGGTCAGAGTTTTATTTCTATATTGAAAGAAAGCATACATGCATACACATATACACATGATTATCTACAATTGCTAGCTTGTATTTAAAAGCAAGGGCTTTAGAGTCTGGGCAAGCACATGTAACACACCAGAAATGGGGTTTTTTACAGTCACTGTACAGACACCTATATTTTAGATTAAAAGGGCCAATTATAGGAAAAAAAACCCTATATAATTTGTGGAAACATGAATGGCTTACTTATTGTCAGCCACGTAATAAACAGGTCCTAAAACAAATCAAAAAAGATTAGATGAGTAATTCTTCTGTTTTCCAGATTCTTTGACTTCTGACAGAATTTCATTTACCAATCAAAAAAAACCAGACAAAAAATTGTTTCTCATCTACTCCTCACAGGCAGGCAGGCAGCTCTTTTTGTTTGCAAGCACAAAAACATCAGAAGAGAAAACCAAAACACTTTTCTGGAAACCTGAAAGCTCGGTAAAGGAATCCAATGCTCAGATTTCAACCACCAATTTAAAAAACTGCACATTGTGGAAGACAACTGCTCCCTCCAAACCACAGATATGGTGCTCTCCTGCACCCAAATTCTTTTCACATATCCCTTGCTCTGCATTTTGAAAATGCAACAGGCATGAGTCCAAATTGAAAGTAGTTCAGAGCTAAAAATTATTTGTCCTCCCATGCACTTTAGTGCGGTCTCAGTTAAGAGTAAGTTCTAGGATACACTATTAAAATTGTTACTCAAATAAAAGTTCTCCTGGAAATTGTTGCGGAACTTTTTCTTTTTTTCTCCTCTCACATCCAATAACATTTTAGAATATTTATTCTTAAACAATAATTATCACAGTAATAATTCTGTCAAGGTTTAAAAATAAAACTAGCATAAACTGTGAAAGTTTTACAACTTCCTGGAAAGTTGTAAAATCAGCTTTAATGTCTTCCTATACATTTTTTTCAGTGTTTCAAGCAAGCTGACTACTCAAACTCTGGTTCAGCCATCTATGTTTTCTGCAAGTTCTCCCTTTCAGTTTTCATGTTTCAGTATAAAATACCTAAGAATAGATGCAAAAGGCTTATAGAAAGAAGTGATAACCAGCATAAATATCACTATAGTTCTAAATTTTCGATCAAAAATAATGAAAAAAATCATAATGAAAAGGTGTTATCCTACCCACAGGCAAAGCTATAGATGAGCGAGGTTCTCTCCCATACTTCATCAAGGTTTTTTCGGTGGCACTGCTGAAATGGGACCCCTGGAACACTCCAGCTGCTGACAGGCATTTTTATTCTTTTCTAAAAAGACATTCATGTGCATGGATGGACAAGAACAAGCCATGTCAGACTCTGTACACTGAAAAACAATCTAGTTAAAAAAGCTGGAAGCAATGTTTTGCCATGCTACACACTACGGCCTTATTTTCACACAGCAAATGGATCCTGCCTGTCTCAGAAGATGCAACAGCACACAGAAAAATGCTTTCTTCTTTCTCTCGCTCCCATCAAACTGTCCCCATCTAAAAAGGTATTTTTTCTTGTGTTTTTAAGTACCACTCACCGTTATTAATGGCCCAGAGCTAACCAAAGAGATGCACCAGCAAATATTGCTGTTCCCACTACTGGGAAAGTCCATCCTCCCTCATGTTCTGCAGAGTCTATCAAAAATTCATATTTCCATCAGCAAGTAGTTTATAAAAGACAAAAAAAATGCAACTACACATCTCATGTCATCTCAAAGGAACTGACCTTCAGCCCTACATCACTGTTGCTGCAAAGGACCCTACTTCCTTACAATACCAGACAGCTGCTTTCTCACGTCTCTCAGGGAAGCCTCCAGAGGCTAATTATCTCAGCTACATGTTTGTCAATACAGCTTTTAAAACTCTACACAATGCATCAGGTTCACAGAGGGAGAACTGTAATTGTTGGTGGTCACTGCAGAGCACAACAGATGCCTGTTGAAGCTTTCATGCACTAAGTCTTTATTCCAGGAAAGTTCATGCTCCTGAATTCGAGAGCTGGAACCCCACTCTGTGAAGTCTGGAAACCACCCAGCAGTGGGATAGGAATAAAGCTGATTAATTTCTTTTTTTTTTTCTCCAGCACTTTGTTAAATAAACTCTATTCCAGTTTGTAAAATTACTGTGCTCAATCTTTATAAAGAAATGTTCTGCATTGTAGATTTGTTATGGTTCAGCACTTTGGCTCAGATCAGAAATGAAATACAAGCACAGTAAACAACTGCACTTTAGCTCTGCCAGACAGTTATGAGGTACAGCTCATCAATATGAAAAAAAACCCCATTTGGCTTCAGAGAAGACTTTTGTTCACAGATTAAGTATTTAAAACTTGAGGGACAAAAACAATTCCCATACCTAACAACAACACACATCTGTGTTTGTTTATATGCACATAAATATATAAAAGTAATCCTGAGATATTTCCTCATCTCTGAAGAACCTAGGTTTTGCTCCCAAGAACCCACGTGAAAGTTAGAACCCTTTTTCTTCATCTGAAGTGGCAATGCACCAGAAGTCAGAAAAAACACAACTTACAAACAATACACAAGTTTCAGTCACAAATGCATATTGGCTTCCTCTGGTTATGCCATCAGCCTTTACAGAGAAACCTTTTTTTGGATTCATTATTTTCTTTCTCATTTAGCATTTTCTGTCTGTGCAGCTCTCTGCTTTACTATATTAAGAAGTTCCCTGACTTCTTTTCCTTGAATCCATTATTCTCCTCATATGCAATTTTATTTCACATAAAGTCCTTGGAAAAGAGGAGCAGAACAGCTGGCTGTTCTTTCTACATCAAAGCAAACACCATGGCGTTAGTCCATGCTTTGAAAGAGGCAATAAGCACCAAACTCACCTTGCATATAGCAGGTGCCCAGATGAAAGAAAAGCTTATGACAAGGACAATTCAGAAATCAGCTGGAAATCCACAACCATGTACAAACTCCTAATAGTTTTGCAGACTTCCTCTGCAAACCTCAAATAAGTGGTTTGAATAGATTTTCAGGAAAAGAAAATTTCCACTGGGAAGATTTCACAAATTCAGCTTTGCAGAGCAGTGATTTCTTTGGTGTAATAGCTACTTAGAACAGGAATGGCTACAACACTAAGAAAAGCCAGTTTCCACTTTATCATTTTCATATATTGCCTATTACTGCTTTCTAGTATCCCAGTAAAGGGGTTTGCAGTCCAAAACATTGATATATGTACTCTACAGGGCCCAAGAGAATATCACTAATGATATACACACTAGTATGGTGCCACTTTAATTCAAAATAGAATTATGTACAACATTTGGTTTCTGAGTCCAGCATCCACTCAGCATTAATTTCCCAGTTACCAAGATAGAGGAACAAAAAATAAAAACCAACAACAACCATACCACTATGTCCTCCTTAGACTGTAATTAATTTTTTCCCCCTAATTATTAAATTAGGAACAGGGTAACAATTTCCTCATACTAGTATCAAACTATGAAACCACTGAAAGAGACTCCACCAGGAAACAGCATATGAAAAACTCCAAAAAAACATGAGAAGGCTGATAACTAAGATACACAAAATTTTCACTCCTTAGCCTCACATTATACATTTAAAATATAGCTAATCTAGAGCATATCATATGCAAAACATTTTGCAAAATCTAAGAGATTGTCAACCCACAACAATTTAGTGCAGTTTCATTTGACAAAGCACTTTCACACCAACTAAGTGCCCCCCCACTTCACCTCTGCATTGCCTACACCTTTAGGAAGTTGGAAATACCATCTCCAAATGGCACCAAGTCACTGAAGTCCAGTGAGGTGCTCTAGTGACCACACAGAGCTGTAAATATTACAGCTCAGATCACTGCAGACACAAGGGGCTGAAGGAGGTGACACAAGATTATCTTACTGACGCTCCACCATGGCTGGACCCTCTCTGCACCCCACCTCGGTGCAAGTGCCAGCTGCTCCCACGATCTATATTGGATGTCCCCATTGCCCCAGCCAGAAGAGGGTTCTCTGCTTCTGGCCAGCTGCTGACCATTGCCTTTTGAAGCAGAAGAGCTACACACCATTGCTGTCCACCAGTGCCATAGAGCCAGAGATTGCAGTGCACTTGTGCCGTTCACAGCCCCAGGATCACTTGTTCAGCACTCCCGAAGTTATTAACTGTAACAGGTACTTGAAGAAGTTTAATTAATAGCAAAAATATGCTAAAAACTCCTGGAAATCTTCTTTCTAAAATGACAGATGTGTATTAATTATCATGCTCCTAAGATTATATTAATTATAATAACTCTCATGATCATATTATAGAATCACAGAGTAATAAATCCAGTATTGCTGAGTCCACCATTAAACCATGTTCCTAAGCACCACATCTACAGGTCTTTAAAATACCTCCAGGGATGGTGACTACAGGCATTTTTCATTATATAGTTTCACTAAAACTGAGAAATCAAACTTGTCTGGCACCATAAACAGCCAGAATTTTTTCATGAAATGTTGTTTCTCTCATGATAAACATCGTTTTCTCTTGTTCTCTTTTTCCTTTTATTAAGTATTTGATATCAGGTGCTAAAATTAATTTCTTTTCATTTAGGGTATATGGCATCTCTTTTTTGTTTCTGAAACAGTACAGCCAGCTCCTGAAATTCAGTAACAGTTTTCTCAACCAACTGAGAACTAGAGAATCCTACAGACTGCAGCTAAGATGGTCAACAAGCAGAAGTTTATCCAGATCTTCTTTAGAAATGAAAGTTTTATTTTTCTACAAAGAGATTTTCAAAAGTGTATGCATAAACACACATGAGAAATGCACTGATTTATTTATGACCTTCCAATTAACTTCATGCCTTTTTCCCCAAGCCCAAAGCTAATCCTTAATATGGAAGTGACATTTACATTTTCTGCATCTTAAATGTTGAGTGGGCAAAAGGCTAGCAAAGAGACTCACAAAAAAACATGACTGCAAAAGGCTTTTCAAAGACTTAAGAAAAATTTGACAAGACCACCTGATCTGCAGCAAGGACTTTATTGTCCTGTTGCTACTTTCTGCAACGTCTAAAGCCTCATCATCCCTTTTGATATCCATAAAGCATTAACTTCAATGAAGTGTTTTCATTGGCAAACAACTATTCAGTTTCTTAGAATCTCTATGCAAAAAATACTGAGTCATAATTACCCTTTAATTTCACTCACAGCATTTTCCCCAACAGCTGCAGCATCCCCTTGAATGAAATCTGACTGAAGTTTATTGCATATACTCAACCAAATACACAATCCAGTAGTTTAGTACAACTGCACCCATTCAAGGATCTTATACTTTCTTCACAGATTAATAATAACACTCTAAATCCAAAGGATTTACAATTCAAAATTATTCTTCACGATCTAAAAAGAAGATTTTTTTCACCAAACACCAAAGTTTCTTGCATAGAAGCAGCTGTCTTCAGACATCAAGCTACCTCTTTCCCTAAAAAATCCTGGAGAATCACTGTATCTGTGAGAACAGCTGTGCAAAAAGGTATCTCATGACCACTTCCAAGTTGACCAACCGGTCACCAGGAAGGGCCGAGCTCAGTCCTTCCTAGAGCATGAGCACAACTTTGAGCCTTTTCCCTCTCTGCAGCTCTCAGATGGGTGTGAAAACAACCAAAATCTTCCTGAATTACTACATCTTGAACTTAAAAAGTAGCTTCAAATACAAAATCTATTAATAATCTCAATTTGTAATAGCTACCTTCTTGAACTAAATTTTAACCAGGAAAAAAGTGAATATTAGGAATGTTCTGTAAGTCACCATTTCCTTTTATTTTCCAGAGATATTTGTGGTTTTTTCTGAAGTAGAGCTTCTGAAAACCTCTGAGTTGCTAGGTATCCTCAACACCCCAGTAAAAGATTTTTTTCCCCATCTGCAAAATGAGTAAGCAACCAACTAAATTTAGCAGAATCAACTTTTTACCCCAAAGTCTGCCTTTGCATTCAGTGGACATCAATCAGAAGCAGGCATGATACTTGCATTTACAATGTAAACATACAAACACCAATACTTTCACTTCCTGTGAAAGCACAATACTACCAATGGACAATTTCATGGGCATCAGCAGGGAAGTTACACTTCCCAGAAGATGTTAGTTCTGATTTTCTTTCTGTGTCTTCTAATGTACCAATTTACATCTTCCCTGGGACAGCTCGGACATATCCTCCAATAAATGGCTAATTCTTCTACTGCCATCCTGAAACAACACAGGGATAACCACACAGCCCCTTTGATATTTCTCTACCATCGAGTGAAAGGCTGCACTCACTCACAGGTGGGGTGTGTCACAGATTATAACACACCCAGAGATTCTTTATGTTCTTTGATAAATCTGAATACTATAAATATTGACTGAGGACTGGCTGACAGCTCTCCTATAAACAAATGTTTAAAATGTTTAGAAATGAAAGACAAACATGCAGAGCTGCCAAATGACTGGTTAGTTTTGTAGAACTAGAACCCTCTGAGCCTATCAGCAGAATCAACTATGTATCAGTATAGAAAGCATCCTGTTTACACAGAGGAAAATGGGCTGTCATCACCCTCATCTTTCTTATGGGTGGTCAGAAAAAAGGATTAACTCTAACTTGCTGCCCAGAGCAGTTATGGACTCACCATTGCTGGAGGTGTTCGAGGCCAGGCTGGATGGAGCTCTGAGAAACCTGCTCTAATGGAAGTTTTCTCTGCCCATGGCAGGGGGGTAATAGCAGATCTTTAAGACCTCTTCCAACCCAAACCATTATATGATTCTATAAAACTTGATGTTAAGGCTTGCAAAATATTGCTCTAAGGTTAATTAAAATTTGAAACTCCATTCACTATTTGGATTCTGGACAAGAAGCTAAGGCAGTTCTGCAAGCAAAAATGAAACATTTGCCCATGCAAAGCCAAGAACAACAATTTTAGAAAAGGAGCAGGACTTCAGTGGTGACATGACAAACAATGTATCACTTAGAAGTAAACAAAAGCATTAATCATCAGATTTCAGAAAAGCAAGAAGCTATCTTCTGGTACTGAAAGTTAATTAACATTTAAGATAACACTGGGATTTGACTCCCAGTTTTCAAAAAAAGAGTACAAAATGAGTTGATTTAAAAATAAAATATTTTTTTAAAAATTCCAACACACAACTCCCAAACACTGACGTAACAGCATAAAATTCAGTGCAATCAAAACCTGCTGTGTGTATGGGGTAGGAAGAGGCTGTTGTAATGGGTTGACCCTGGTTGGATGCCAGACACCCACCAAAGCTGCTCTATCACTCCTCTGCAGCTGGACAGGGGACAGAAAACGTAACCAAGGGTTCATGGGTTGAGATAAGGACAGAGAGACATCACTCACCACATACCATCACAGGCAAAACTTACTTGGAGATATAACAGAAATTCTTACTAATAAAATCAGAGCAGGGTAATGAGAAGTAAAATAAATCTTAAAAATAGTACCTTTCCCCCACTCTTCCCTCCTTCCCAGCTCTACCTTTGGCCCCCTCAGTGGTGCAAGGAGAAAGGGAATGGAGGTTATGGTCAGTTCGTTACAAGTTGTTCCTGATGCTGCTCAGGGAAAAGAGTTCTTCCCCTTCTCTAGCATGAGGTTCCTCCCAAAGGAGACAGTTCTCCATTAACTGCTCCAACATGGGTAACTCTTCCACGCCGTGCAGTCCTTCAGGCACGTCCTGCTCCAGCATGGGTCCCCCACAGGCTCAAAAGCCCTACCAGGAAACCTGCTCCAGTGTGGGCTCCTCTCTCCATGGGTGTCCCACAGGGTCAGGCATCCACCTGCTCCGGTGTGGGTCTCCTCCACAAGCTGCAGGTGGATCTCTGCATCCCAGCTGATCCACCATGGGCTGCAGGGGAATTTCAATTCTGGTGCCTGGAGCAGCTCCTGCCCCTCCTTCACTGGCCATAGTTGTTCCTCTCACACGTTCTCATTCTACTGTTCTCTGGCTGCAATTACATCCATGCAATAACACTTTTTTCCTTTTTAAATCTGTTAACACAGAGGCGTTACTATCATTCCTGGCTGGCTCAGCCTCGGCCAGCGGCATGTCCATCTTGGATCCACCAGGAATTGGCTCTGCCAGACACGGGGAAGCTTCTGGCAGCTTCTCAGAAGCCACTCGTGTAGCTCCCCTGCTACCAAGACCTGGCCACCCAAACCAAATACAGCTGTCCAGCCCAGGAAGGAATAGTGTCTTTCAGCCTTTTAACAAGTATTGAAAGTGGTGCAAGTCTCAACATGCATCTCTTTTTTTCCCCTCTCAAACACTGGCACATGACAGAGCTGCCTGTTGTTCTGCACTGTACCAAGCAACAAATACAGTCAAATCCAGAGCATCTGACAACCATGGGGGCAACAGAGCAATCCCATGGACCTTGATAATTCTGTAGGCTTCATGTCATGCCTTTTTCCATTGAAAAATTTTTCCATGCCCTTTCACTCGAAACTGATCACATCTAGGGTTTCCAAAATTAGCTGCTGTAAAAGAGATGGTAGGGGACAGTATTCAAACAAATCTTTGTGGAACTGAGTGAGCTATGTTCTGCTCACATAATACTTTCATTCAAACATACAATCAAACCATGCCATCTGGAAGCCTATTTAACAGATACATGGGAAACTCACAGGAAGCATTTACCTAGCTCTGGAGCACACCTTACAGTCTTAGGATTCCAGATTTACTCTGATTTCAAGTGTCACTGCAGTACACACACACACAGAGCCCAATGCAAGATTGTTTTCCCTAGTACAAAAACAAAACAAAACAAAACCCAAAAACAAACAAACCAAAAACTAAACAAAAAAACCGAAACCAAAACAAAACAACCCAAGAAGAACCCAAGCAAACAAAACAAAACAAAACCAAAAGAAAACCACATTCCAGTACTGAAAACCTATAGAGGCTTCAAGAGGCTTCATAAGCTTATTGACCAATGCATTGTTTACTCCCAGTAATGGCAGCAGGGCCACCTGGTTTCTGCCATTCACCTGAGACCACTAATGGAATCAAATTGTCCAAGGAAGCCCGTACAGAACATGTCACTGCTTACAGCTTCTCTACAGTAAATCATCCAAACAGAGCCAGTCAACCCCAAGATTAGCTGCATGTGAGTTCATGTTATTCCTCCAGGAACCTCTAATCCAGAATGTCCGTGGAATGTCTAAGCAATCTGAAGGCAGTGCTACTAACACAAACACTATACATGTCTGTTTTGCACAGACAATTCAATATCAGCTCTAGACACATGTAGCATATATTTATATACATAAATGACAGGCATACACACACATTTTTAAAGCAAAACTCTGCTATTTTTGAGTATTTTCCCAGAGCAGCTCTCCTGAGGAAATATTGCAGACTACTTTCACTACATAAGCAAGATCTTACAACCAGGAACACAAACTTTCATTGCAGCACTTAACTTGTGAGACTTTTTATCCTATCTCTGGGGAAGACAGGGGAAAAATAAATAAATAAAATAATAAAAATAATAAGTCACCATAAAAGTCCTGGAAAGAGTGCCTTCAAAATAAAAAAAAATTAAAAGCAGAGAGCATGTCCATGCAGAGAAAGAGAAGCAAATAACACCTCAAATACATTTGTAACACAAGACTACCCCTAATGTTTCAGATACCACTAAAGAGGAGCCCTGCTGAAATAGTGAAGGAATTTATTTCTGACATTCAGCTATATAGAGAGGTGGTCATTTTGTGTGTCTGTCTATTGCAAGGTCAGAGAGTTAAACCACTGAAAAATTAGAGTACCTTAAAAATTCCTTGGTTCTTATAAATCTCTTCACTGTGAGAACAATGCAAGACCAGATCTAGTGCGCACATAGAGCCTTACCTTTTGTTTCTAAAACTAACTAGTGATGCTTTTAAATATGCGTAAGGCACTGCAAGATGACCCTGTGCTTCACCCAAAAGAGTGACTGTGACTCTCCCCCATACAGCCCCTCAGTGCATTAAGGAGAAAATTAGCAAGTTCGGAGAGCTCTGTTATTTTTGAAACAGTAAAGAAAAATAATAAAAACAAAACATTCATACTGAAATCTAATTATTCTTAATAAATGTTCTGGTTTGTAATGCTGGATCTAGGGAAGTTTCTCATTTACTATAGCTCTAAGCAAAGTTATAGCTGCAGTGCTGTCAGAGAAGAAAGCGAAATGATACAGAGAAGACACATCTTACCCTCTTCTATCTTCCAGAAAAATACAATCTAACCATCCTCAGATATAAAAAAACCTACTAAGTCACCTATGAAGATCTAAACTTCATTGTAAAAACTGCATTAGTTTAATAGAATTCTGACCTGTGCTACGCAGCCATCCGAAATCTTGCCAATGATCTTTTCAACACCACCTTCAATAAACACGGTCAGCAAACAAATATCCAATAAACAGCAGTTTAAACAGCAGTCAGCTTAACCTTTCCCCTGTCTTTAAAAAATGCCAGACTCTTCAGTGTTTGCTCACGACTCTTCTTTTACCAACATTCAATTTGAATGAGCCGGTGCAAATGCACTGTTATCCCCTCATGAGAGGAGGATGCATTTATGTGAAACATGAGGAGAATGCCTAATGCCGAAACATTCTCTCTGCATCCTCAATGAGATTTTATTACAGGGCTCTCTTTCTTCTCCCCTGGCGTGTGTCAGCATGCCTGCAAGCATTCTACTTCTTTTATGTCCAGACACTATCTGTACACTTGTATTTATGTTTGGTATACACACACACGCCCCCTCTAGCACACGTGCTTTATGACCCCACTGGAGCTACTCAAAAAATAATCAAACCTATCCAAGCAATAATATGAAGCAATGACATAAAAAATATATTCTGCTAATAATCCATACAGCTAACTTTCTGGCTATTAGGAACCAGGTTTAAAAGCTCTTTTGGCTTCCAAAAGCATTAAGGGCTTGACTTTTCAAATGTGCCTAAAGGTAAGTCTATTTTATAAACTAGCTCTGTGATCCTCAGAGAAAAACCTGGCAGTTCAATTAAAGTACAAACAACTTGTTAATTAAAAATAGTTATTTTGTCTGTTGTATCAGGGATCCATATGACAAAAATGTATAATGTCTCAACTTGTCAACAAAATATTATGAGTTAAAATCTGTATTTAAAAAACCCCAAACAAACAAGGAAAAAAACCAAACAAAAAACTACAAGACCATAACGAACTTCCTAGAGCCTGCAACTCTTTAAAGAACATTACTAGTGCAATTGCAATTTTTGGTTAAAGAAATACGACTTATGAGAAAAATGGCTTTTACCAAGATCTGTGAGTATCTTGGGCTGTGACAACTAGATTTAACCAGTTTTGATAAATAATAGATGAGCCTGGCAAACACTCAGTTTTTCTAGTCCTCCACCTACATCATTCTACAGTTCCTGCTGATATATTATTTATATTTCAGGAGCATTCTCCATGAGGTAATCTCCTTCTTCACCAGTAGGAAAGAAGTCTCCGTTGCAAAGATCATTCATTCCAAGACAGCAAGGAAGTAAAAGTTATTATTTTAAAAATTCAGTTTCCTAGTCATAATAAAAATGCATGTTACAAGTAATGGGACAGAGAAGTTGCCATTCTAAGTGAAAATTTCGTTGAAATATTAAGTTCGAGAAAAGCGCTATCTATGGCAATACCTTTCACTACTGCCTTTGATAAAATAATAAAAGCTCAATAAAATGAAGTTTTAAAAATATAACTCATCTTGATGGGTTCTGTATCTTCCTTGCATTTCCCATTTCTTTGTTTTTCTTTATCCTTTTCACTATATAGTTAATATGCACTCCTATTAACACTGTATTTCTCATTCTATCACTATGCCTTTACTAAAACACTGTCTCTTTTACACCACTTATGCTGCAGGACTGACCCCCTGAATTTTCTGGAGTGTCTGACTATTTGGTTAGGGGCAGAGGAAAGGGGATTTACACCACATATCTCCACTCACTGTCCCAGACTGATCGTCCCCACTGCTCAGCCCCGCAGAGAAGGGATCCCCCCTAATGTAACCCCACAAAGCAGAGCAGGAGTTTCAGAAAGGTCTTGCACTGCTGGAAACTGGATTTTCGCAATAGCTGCAATACAACAGGGCATGTTGAGGTGAGTAATCACCAAAGTCATCAGGGGCTTTATGGGCTCATTTGCCCACTGACAGTACCCCCAGTGTGATAAAATTATTCTGTTTAAATTATTGATGATCCTTGAAGTTTATCAAGCAAGACTGTCGGTAATTTCAAAAGAGTAGAAAGACACACAGCTCCAACCAAATGTGTTTTAGAAAGCATTCAGCAGTGGAGTAAGACAATAAAAAGAAAATATTATGGAAATCTTTTCAGAGTCTTCCTGTTGTATCTACTATTGCTGAAGCCATGCCATTATCTACTTATCCCTTTAGTGGATAAAAGAAGATGACATCATGGAAAAACAGCAATTTACCTTTTTTGGAATAAAGGCAAGGAACATCATATCTTTCTGGTTAATGCTCGAGGCAATGTGCAGAGAAAGACAAAGACATGGCAACCGCATTACAGAAAAATTATAAATTTGAGAACATAATTTTGAAAACTTAAGCTATGGCAAATCAATGCTCTCTAGAGAATTATATTAATTGTAAGTTACGGACATAAATATTACATTTCCAAATGGAGAGACAGTGTAATAACCTACCAGCTATTCTTGAATGAACCAAGATTTAATTTTTCTACCTTCTGGCTTCATCCTGAGTGTTTAAGCAATACATGCTGTTGTTGGCAAAGGCTGATATTAGGTTAATTAGTTATACCTAAGATAGTCACATGCATAAGTGTTTGCTGAACCAGTCCAGCACTTTCATTGGTATCTTTTTTCCTCCCCTGTATTCCTGATTGTAGTTGCAGACTTGCATTGAAGAATGAAAATACTTTCCTTCTGTATAGGCAGAGTTGCTGATTCCATGTGCACTGTACCTTCATATTCAAGGAAATGCTCACTTGGTGGGGAAACAGAGCATTGAAGGCTTTTTAGGTAGCACAGAAACTCTGATTTTTGCTCATTCAACATTTAATCACTTATTTGTGATTTCCAGTATCAGCCAGTTTCACATTTGTACCTATTCAAAATAGCGTGCTTCAAGGTAGTTATTACCTCTTCAAATATGGGGGAAGTTGTGGGGTTTTTGTTATGGAGGTTTGGTGAAAGCTTAAGGCATCCATTTAACAAACCTTCTGTCCCTCCAAATCAACAGGAGAAAGAGAACAAAACCAAACCAACCAACCTTCCACAAAAAAACCCAAAACACACACATACACAAGAAAAGAAAAACAAGGAAAAACAAACAAACAAAAACCCAAGAACAACTCAGACAATAAAAATATCCTCTTCTTTCCTATCTGAAATAGAAGGCAGGCAGACTGAAGAACATACATTCCACCTGATGGCAATTAGATATATTGAAACCTACTGACTGAACTACAACTTAATTTACATTACAGATATAACGTGTAAGAGGGAAAAATCTAAGAGCTGAATATTTGATTTGTTCATTTTTATTCTCAGCTAAGAATTGACCCTCTTTCTAGTATGTCCCTCACTAAATAATTCCAGAAGTAGAAGGTGGTTTGTGTTCGGATCAAGGCTTTTCTATTTTGCCTACTGAGGAAACTCGTCATTTCAACTGCTTTACCTTTAGTCACAACCAACACAGATGTGCAACAAGGAGGCAATGTTCAGAGACAGGGAACTGGAAGCACCACCCACGTGCATAACACAAGAGTTGTTCTCTTATGCCAAGCTCCATTTACAACATTTGAACCAACTGAGCTAAAACCTTAAAGTCCTCTTTTCTGCTATTAACTCTTAATTGTAAGTAAAACAGGGATCAAACCACATCAGGACTCTCAACCACTGTCAGACCAGCTGTGCTGGCTCTTTGCAGAAGGCCCCAGACATGTCCCAGTTTCATCTCAGGTCATATACCAACTATTGTACCAACGAGTAAGTGAATAAACGGTATGTTCCTATTTGTACCAACCAATCATTCCACCCAACACAGCAGTTTCTGCATGTTTGTCTGCAGAAACTCAAAAGATCATGCTGACAGCCCAGAGTCACCATCCAGTTAACAAGTAAACAATCTCAAAGAATAAATGCACTGATGATTGATAAGAAACCTTGACAACAGATACAGCTAGCAGGAGGAGGGGAGGAAAATTCAAACAATTTTCATGCTGCAGAGGAATACCCCAAAATATCAATTTTACACAAAGATTTGTAATTAGAAGATCACCAAATCACTGCATAACTGAGTGATGAGCCACATGTAAACAAAGAGGTAATCTTGGAAAACACTTCTTCAAAAGGCAATACAAAGTATAACCTAAGATAGCAGAGAAAACTAAGCTCACAACTTTGTTAATTTATATTAGTCTGGTTAATTCTAATACAGCCAATGGAAGTTGGCTATCTGCGTGTATACAGCTTTTTAGCTCTGATTTAGTATGGGGTGATTGTTTGAAAACATGAAGAAGAGGCTGGGTGACAGCACACACCAATGCACGATGAAGAATTGCAAGGGGACATTTACAGCTCTGTTTGTGACTTTAAAATTTAAAACCAGAAATTTAAAAACTAACCTAGTCACTAAAATACCACTGGATTTCAACAGGACCAAGACATCTTACTCTGAAACACCACAGATTTTAACTTCCGCACATTTTTTCCTATCAATAAAGAGAACTATTCAGAAAGTCACTCTACCACTATGTATCTATATGTATCACTACATATGTCTATGTACCCAAATCACACAAGTCTTTGGAAGCCTTGCCATTCCACAAGACAATAATGCATTAACTCTATTTCTTCACTTTACCCAAGGTAAGAGTCCAATAGAGATGAGAAGCTGGGTGTTAAGTAGCTATAAATCAAGTGAAAAGCAAGAGATATGACAGACTTGTTTCCTGTATTCCTGATTCATAAAGCTGCCAGCAGTGGAGGTACAATAATTCACATACACCAGGATTTTCCACTTTAACACTGAGTATCCTGAAACTTGACTCTTTTCCCTCTGGCCAGTTGTTGGAGGGGAGAGGGTTGTGTTCTGGATGGATTTTTTTTCATTTATTTATTTTTCATTTTTGTTTTTTGAGGTTTTTTTAGTTGGTTGGTTGATTTGGTTTTTTTTAATTGCGTACATAATTTACATAGCAAAATGTCATCTTTTTTTATTTCTAACTCAAGTTTTTCTGGTCTCCCATCTCTTTGGAAAAAAAAAGCCTAAAAATTTCAGATTTTGAAGTCTGAAAAAACAGAATAACAGCCAAAATTTCATAAACAAAAGTTTTGGGGAAGTCCCACTTAGGAGGAGTGTTGGGGGTGTGAAGACACTGAAAGGGATTTATGCACAGATACATTTTTAACATCCATCTTGCATCTAATGTTAGAGATTCATTACCACCCTAGACCACCAGCTTACCTGCGCATTAGTAGTAACGTAGAATGGGAGAGAGGATTTCCACATCTATCATCCTTACCTTGCCAGACCACTGTCCCCCACCTATCTTTGAAAAGGAAGGGCCAGGAAGACACAACTGAGCCTATGGCTTACATCAAGCACTCCAAGTAAATCCATCTGCCAATATACATACTAGAAATCTAATCAATAGTGGGGTTTGCATGTTTGCACAGCTGTTATAGACAGAGGCTCTTATCACTGCTATTTTAGCTGTATTTTTTAATAAAGTGTGTGACTGTTAAATCATTGCCTTCTTCCTCTTCTCTTTCAATCTGGTTCTCTGATTTTCACTTATTTGCATCATTTCTCTTCACCTTTGATTTCCTTCGTTATTTAACAACTTTCTCTACCACTTCCACTAGGCTTTCCAGCCTCTCCTTTTGCTATTTCTTCTTTTCCATCTTACTTTGTGGTTTCCTTATACTTCACTCTTTGCAAACTTGACTTTTTTCTCTTTCCCTACTGTTCATAAGAATCAGATTTGTAGAATATCCGAATTTGAAAGGCACCCGTAATTGAGTCCAACTACCCTGTTCACTGCAGGACTACTTAATACTTTGGACAACACTCTCCGGCACATGGTGCCTGTGCAGGGCTAGGAGTTGGACTGGATGATCCTGATGGGTCCCTTCCAACTCAGCATATTCTGTGATTTTGTAATTCTAGGCTCACAGTGAATGTTCTGAGCATAAGGACATTAATAGGTGAAACACAGTAGCATAAAATTTCTTCTTGTGGAAAATTAAATTTTCTCTTATTAAGAGCCTAAGGATTTGTACCGTGACTGCCATGGCACTGTGCACTATCTCAATGCTGAACACACCAACTTCCTGTCAGCAATCCTTCTTCTATAATTGACATGCAAGTATCTCCTCTTGTGAATCAACCCACTCCAGCCCCATCCCCAACAGGGTTACAGTGCAGCACCTCCCCAAGAGGCACTGGGTTAATGGATGGTTACTGTCCACTTTGAGGTACAGAAGGCTGGTCTCCATCACCTTTAGTAGGGTATTAATGACATTATTCTTGGACCCAGATTGTAGGACTGAAAGCTGATGTGGAACATCACCAGCTTTTCTGAGAGCCCATTTCATTGATTAACTGTACTCACAGCTGTGAAGCTCTTTACAATATTCAGTTTAATTATGTCTTTGCTGATGCCTAAAGACCATTACTTCTTCAAATGCTTGTCATGGTCAGCCATCTAAATGTGTTTATTTTGCAGAACATGAATAAGTGATGCATCTAATCACAATGCAAGTGTTACGCAGCTTCACAACATTTTTGTTGCCTGGCATAATGAGCAAGCTCAGAATAGGCACTTGTCTGTTGGCACTGTCACTCTGTTAGAGAATTTCCATTCATTTAATAGCTCCAGGCTGGCAGCTAAAGCAATCATGAATGGCCAGAAAGCATCCGTCCACCAAAGCCTCAGACCTTCATTCATGCTTGGACAACTCAAAGTACACTCCAGCTCTCCTGCTAAAAAGATTTGGGGTTTAAAGATCAAGATTTGTAGAGAAACTGAATATCTGAAAACTAAAATCAGAAGAAATGGAAACTCCTACAGTTGGCCTGTCATTAGCAACAGGCCAATGAGAAAGGGGCTGATGGCAGACCAGCACACAGTTACTTTCCACACAGCATGTAAAAGCATCCCTGCTGCTAAGAAAAGAGTTTTGCCCTCATATTTGCAAGTGCTACTACTAAGCATGAACTCCTTTTCTTTTCTGATGCCAAAATGCTATTAATTTAAATTAGCAAAAATACCTTCTCTCCAGAGAGGAAAAGAAGAGCACTTTCTCAGATGGGGTGTATTCTGAAATACTCCATGGTTCATACTAACTCAACAGTGGGCAAGTAGGTTTGCTCCCTTCTAAGCACAAAATCTAGTGAAGTGTTTCCCCTGTACCTCCTTGAGAAGACAGCCTGCTCTCTGGCTGTTTGAGCTGAGAGGAGCTTCCTCCACTTAGGATGAAATTCCCCAATGGCCATCCTTTAATTTTCTACTTATCATTCAACAACCCAAGAAAAGTCTCTGCAAGCGGCTGAAGGAAAATCAACTTCTTTTCTTGCCTCCTGGTGAGTCACAGCACTGCTGGAGATGTAAAAAAAAAAAAATTTATTTTATTTAATCTATATTTCCTCCACATTTTCCTTGAGGCTATGGATCCTTTGGAAGTCTCTGAGCAATATCAGTTCTCCTGCCCCTACTGCTACAGTGTTGTACAGTAACAGAGAATTTGCCTAGTCTTCCTTAAAATAGGTGAAACTGACAACTCACAGAAAATCAACAGCCTTTGGTACCTACAGTGAACTCAGACAAAACAAAGTGGGAGCTCAAAGTGCTACTGAAATGTACAGACTGTGCGGGGAATATATCAAAAACTAGGGAATAGGAGATAAATATAAACATTTCTGTTGCTATGAAGGGCACGTTACTAAAAATGCAATTAAGCAGGAAGTCACTTAAGAAGAGAATAATTCAGAAGAACGTATTTGAGTACAAAATGCAATTAATTCAGACAGGAAATAAGAGTTAAAAAGTAATTATTATGTTTGCAAAGGCAGAATAAATGCAACTGAATCACATTCTTCAGTGCCTTGTGGCTTGAGGTTTTTTGTTGCTTTGGTTTTTGGTTTATTTTCCTTCTTTTGTTTTGGGGGTTTTTTTTAACTGGTAGATCCTCATACCCGCCCATGCCCTCTCATATCAATCAAAATTGTAATTAGAAAAGTTCCACTTCAGCATCCCAATATGCCTTAGGGTAACACCACATATAACGTCATGGAAATAGCAGGAAGAACGCCAGCTATCAAATAATTGACTACTGCTCAAAGCACTTATGCTTAGGACCTGGGTTCTGGTTTCCTACAGGACAGAGACTTTCAGTAAGAGCCATTGTGCCATAAACATAATCACACCAATTGATTTTAAAGACTGGTTAAAAGCTATTGCCTGTGACAGACCAGGTAAGACAAATGATCTGCATTCAGGGACTAAACAAACTGAATTTGCACTTGAAATATTTTGACCTCCATCCCACAAGTGCTCCCAGCAGAGCTGCAGCAATGAATACCAGAACCCTATTTCTCCTGCCTCTATTCAAGACTGCACGTCAGCTCCTGCACGTGCCTCCCTCTTTTACACCTAGAAAGGGAAAAAGATCTCCCCAGCCCTCAGTAACAGCCCCTAAGGTGTCTGCTAAGAGGGCAGGAGAAAAAAGACCCAATGTATTTTCCAACAGAAGCACATTTGGTAGCCTTCAAGAAGCAGATGGGGTAGTAGTGAATAGTAGTGGTATTTTAAATAGCGTGCAGATGTCAGAAGATGACAAAAAGAAAAATATGCTAAAAAAACCCTTAAAATGTCAAGTGCCTTCGTGCAAACCAGATTATACAGGGCATGGGGCAAACCAGCAGCAGCAGCACATGAGCCTAAAATACAGTAGCAGCAGCCGCTCATGAAGAGGAGCAGCAGTGACGTTCACCAGCTGCATCTACACCTCAGGATTATTTCTTCAGATCTCTGCAACATTTCCAGCATAAGTCTCATCCCAACACAGTCCCACTTCCAGGGACTCTGGGTTTCCTTTTTACCACAGCATACTAAACCAGAACATGCCATACTTTTTGTTTTGGTTTTAAATTATGTCAAAAGATACTAAACAAGTAGACTCTGTTCTAAAGAGAGCTGCTTCAGCACCAACAGTTCAACAAAAAACAGCTGGAACTACAAGCACTTATGAAACTTGGAAATAATTTTATTAGATGTTACTTTACACTAGATGCCCATATTAAGCCAATTTTCTTCAAGCAATGTTTTTGGAGACAGTTCCCTCTTCTTCCAAAAGCCCTAAAAATCTTTCAAAAGACAATAATGACCTGGCTCT
Source organism: Lycocorax pyrrhopterus obiensis (assembly GCA_014706295.1). NCBI lineage: Eukaryota > Metazoa > Chordata > Aves > Passeriformes > Paradisaeidae > Lycocorax > Lycocorax pyrrhopterus. Next base: position 18,997,443 of record JACSVZ010000001.1, read on the forward strand.
GACCAGATATAGTATAAAGTATTTCTACAGGTCACCACACTTTTAATTCATTTTGATGTCCGAGCCACTGTGGATTCACTTTCATGATCATTTACACAATTAGGTTTACAGAGAACACACATGCTAACCTTCTGCAGAAACTCAATTTAAAAACTAATTACCAATATGCTTTCCCACCAAAACCTGTAATATAAAATAGTTCTCAGGTGGATCAGGGAAGTTACCAGATGATGTACTTATCTAGTCCAATATAGAGCAAAGGTGTTAGCGTGCTGGGAAACAAAGTTGAAGCAGTAAGGCCCAAAATTCAGAGTAATTCTGAAGAAGAGAACATTTGGAGAGGGCTGGTGCTCTGTCAGTCGCATTGTGAACAGAGAAGGACAAAATTCATTAAATAAATTATTCATTAGTATTTAACAACTTGGCACTGGATACAATATTTGTCTCTTGGCAAAAGAACAGTGCTATGAATCCATCCACTTGTAACTGCACCGCTGAAAAAGTTAATGCCATTTATTGACAGGTTAATTTATAGTATCACCTTAATTAAAAAAAGATTATCTTATCACTTTCTGCCTGAAATGAAACTGCAGCTGATTGGGAACACTGTACCTACAGGCTAATGAATGATTTCAAGCAATTCAGTGTCCAATTAATACCAGCATCGGGTTTGGGGAATTTTTCCCTGTCAAAGCAATGTCCCTATGTTAATCACACTTTTACTTAGTAGCAATAGAAAGTTTCAATCTTGATGTTATCGTTCAAGCAAAAATACAGATAATAAAATGGTCAGGACCTGGAATTCATGTGACCAGAGCAAACTTCATATCACTTGCCGGTGTACAAAACAAGGCATGAAACTTTTCCTAGCCTGATTTCAAGAGCTATCCCAACAGAATACTAACTGAAGAAATGGGTAAGAGCCCCTTATGTTCAAGACACTGGAAGAGTGACACATCTACTTCTACCTGAAGGATCCTGTCTGAAGCCAGCTTCATGATGGACCAAACTTTGTTTGGACAAAAAGATGACTTCTTGGTGCCTTCTTCAAGAAGGCGGCTTTTAATCTGACCTTTGCCATGAAAAAAGCAATTGAATAATTCACTGATTTTCAAGACTAGATGCAGCTGGAAGATTTGGGACAGGGCGACCTGGGTTGTGTGGAGGAAGCATCCTTTGACTCACTACAATCTCAGAGCATGTGAGATGAGTGGACGAGCACTTACCTCCTGCCTGCTTATTAACACTGGATTTAGATTAATGGAGCATGATTTCTGAAATACGTTCTCTTTTCCCATAAAATGGTCATGACTAACTCTACTAGCTCTACAATACCATAACTATACAATTAATATTTTAAAAAAAGATAAATAAAAAGAGAGGAAGTATAAAGTCCAGATCTGGCTTGGTGTTTTAATACCATGAACATGGGGGGACTTCAGAGTATCTTATCCACGTATCGTATGCAAGCTCTGTTATTCCTTAGGAAAGGGATAGTGCCATTTCCTTCAGGCATTCTTACAATGACACCAGGCAAGAGATGTTAATTTGGTATACCAAATGGTCACTTGAGAATGCAGCAAGTACTCATTTCTGAGAGCGACTGATTCGGTAGTTGGGTTAAGCTCTGTAGTTGCCAATAGTTTGTTCACTGGTCCTGGGCTCAACATTCACTGAATAAATTAATAAAGAAACTAGGAAAACAAAAAAGAAACAAACAAAAAAGACAAAAAAACAAGTACTACCTTTGCTGCATAACTGTGATACTATCCTACATCTTTTCTCTTAATTTTGAGTGGCATTACCAGCACCAATTTGAATCCAAACAGTAGAAAGCTTCACAAAAATGCTACAATGACTGTACATATGCTCCTACCTGAAAATCCATAGGAAAAAAAATAGCCAATAAAATCATACTTTTGCTTCTCATGAATGCTCAATTTTAATTAAATGTCATTACTCCAACTAGATCACACTTCATCTTTCTTTCAGAAGCCAGGCAGAAAAATCTATGATTCTGACTCCTTTTAAGAGAGTTTTAACCATGTTTCTATGTTCCCATACGCCTTTTACTTACAACATTTCCTACGCTTCCCTACAAACTGAAGCAATTTTATCCCACCCATGTAGCAGCTCTATGCAACTGTTGCCAAGCCAATAAATTGAGAGATTCTTGGGCTGGTCATGCAAGGTAATTCTTTTTTGATTGTTTTATCTGGAATCAACAGACAGCAGTCCCCTCTCACATCTGAAGCTCAAACTCAGCTTCTGATCTCTATTATTGTGCCATTGACTACCAAACAGTTTTAATACAAAGAAACAGTATAAAAAGCTTCTTTCTAACATTTAGGTCCCCAAGATGATCAAAATTGATTCTTTTCCTCCACTGTAACATGTCTGTGCTGCATATTTAAAGGTTCAGGATTCACATTTTGCCAACAGTGTACCTAGAAGAAACTCAGAGTTCCAAACCACTTTTCAGATGGAAAAAAATAAGAAAGGGTGGGTTGCTTTTCAAGTTAGTATTTTGAAAGTGAATCCAATTCTCTGTCAAAAAGGACCTTTAAGATACATGGGTAAAAGCCAAACTCTGTGCATCACGAGCAGATGCATTCAACCTTCTGCTTCTCCTAACCCCAAAAGAGCTCCCAATCCAACATACTTTCACTGTCTCGCACCTCTCTCTTCCTGCCATAATTCTCTCTCTCTGCCCCATGGGTCAAATCTGGATGCTCTTTCCCAAGTTGTGCAGGCTCCATTCTTTCCCACCCACTTCTGTTTCCAATACCCTCCTCTCCTGCACTGTGTATACATCTTTTAGCACAAACAAGAGACAACTGAAAGAACAAATAAATGCAATGTAACATTTGTCTCATTCTACTGTAACTAAAGAAAGGAAATCTTTACTGCAGGCACATGAGCTGATGTCCTAACAGGGACAGCTGCAAACACCGAATGTTGTCAGAAAGCTGGTGATTGTCAAAATAAAATATCAGCATAAAGCAACTGCTATGCCAGTTATTCCTAGCCTTGAATATGTACCTCCTTTCCCAGAGATGCAGATCACTCTTCCGATACCATAATGTGCATTGGATAAATTAAGCACTTGCCTGAAGGCCACTAGAAATGCTCAGACTTGAGATACCAAAGAAAATGATGACATATCTTGAATTATTTATTAAAGTTGTAATAAAAATATTTTGGAAAGTTATGGCCATGCTTGAAAAACTAGTAACAACGACACAAAACTACAATTGCCTGAGCTAAATCTCACTTAATTTTAATCAAAGCACTTTGAAAAAGTGGAAATAAACGACATGAACTCAATGGAGTTGCTCTGATATGTCTTGGGGAGCAAATCCCTCTGGGTTTACTCATATTTCCAATCTTAAAATGAGATTTTCAGTTTAACTCACAACATGGCTCCTCCCTTGTTTTTTCAGAAGACATGCACTGACATTGACCAAGTAACACAAAATATTAAAATGCTTCTTCTGTTCAAAATGACCATCTCCTATTCCTCTTACTTACAAAGAGAGAAAGGGTATCCTTTATAAAGGTTTCCTAGGACAAACAATTAATTTCACACCATTTTTTCCCTTCTGATAAACTCTTCTGACTATTTTCTTCTTTGAAAGCTCCATTTCACAAGTTCAACCAAATACACCACTAAGATTCACCAACAGCAATTCTAAAAAATTTCATTATCATGATAGTTAGCTTACTGGGGCTTCGTCCCTTGGAAAGACTGACCAAAAACACCTAACTTTTTTTTTTCCCCAGCAAAGAAGACTCTTGATGGAACAGCTAAGTCTTTTCTTCCAGACAAAGCATTCAGAATTCTGAGGTTTGGTTTCTGTCAGGTTTTTTTTTTTTTGTTGGTTCGGGCTTTTTTAAATGGCAGAGGTTTTAAGCTTGGCTGCTCATAGTCTTGTCTTTGCTGTGAGTAAGCCAGCATCCAAACATCACCTGTCAGGCAGTTTCACCATCCGCATCATCAGAAGGCAGGGTGGGAAGCATCCCAGACAGTATCTCAGGCCAAATACAGAAACTCAGAAAGGTAAAAAGAGACTGTAAGGCCTGTCATCTAATAGTCAATTAGTCTTGCTTAGGCTTTCCAGAGCATCCTGATATTTTCCATTGCTGCACCTTGTGAATCCAGTACAAGTATGCATGCCATCTAGGAGATTATTACCTGAACGAGAGCTCTGATTCCTTCCTCACAGTTGTACTGCCCCCAGCACAGCCCTCTCACAGTGGTCACACCTTCCCAACTGCCTGGGCACAGTCAGCCCCAGGAATGCTTTTTCTCCTATTCCCTCCCTCCTCTAAAATCCCAGTTGCCTTGCTTCCAATCTGCCACTACCTGCCACCTGCTGACTCTGTGTATTGCCTTCCCTCCTAATTTACATGGGTTACTGTGGGAGATTGACAGGTTTGTCTTGTGAAGATACAGAGATGCTGGTGAAATTAGCAAAAACATGAGTTGGGCCATTTACTCATCTTGCACCTGGGCTTGAGCTGGGCTTAACAGCTGAATGAGCTCTGGGGTGAATTGAAGGCCTCACAGCCTGGTATTATCTCAGTGAAGCACAGGAGAGCCCCTGTATGTCTGTGCCAGCCGCTACTCTTACTCTCCCTCTTCCATTCACAGCAAACATTATGATAAATCTGGTCCTTCAAGCAGGTTAACAGTGTGAGTAAGTTCTGGCAGATGTCAGGTGGCCTTCACTGCCACCTCAGCTGGGGGGAGGAGGATACTGAGGTGTTACGGTTCTATGCTGTCTTTGTTCCAACCATAAGTTACAGAACTCAGTTTGACTGAAGGTAACCAAAAACTCTCATTGTTCGTCATTTAATTTATATATTAAAAAAACACATCAACCAATACAAAAATGAGAAAACATCTTCCCCCCACCATCTCTGATGGCAGCAGCAGGTAAGCAGTTATTTTTGACTACAGTCACATCGTCATTTTTCTAAAAAAGTAAAAAATTGATAGTTGAAATCTTCCATTAGGGAGGCTCAGAATAAAAACAAACTTCACAGAAAAACCTACAGGCTTGCTCCTCACTCTGCCCTCCAAAGCAGGGACACCTCTTGGGTAAGATTTGTACCTCTGACATGCAAGGACACTTGTACAGAGCTCATATTTTTTAGATTGAGTGAATTTATCACCAGCAGTCTAAGAATAATCTATAACCTGTTGCTTCAAGAAACTGAACTTTGTGAATCTGTGATAGTGAAAGTTCTGATTCAATGCAACCAGACCTACAGTGTTGAATTGCTTATAAATCAGAAATTAAGGCCAGCTGCACCCTGCCCCTCTGATGTCTGAGGACTAGTTGGAACACAAGGGGTGTTATTTTCTGCCAAATTTCATACTCTTATCACAACAGTTATATAAGGTGCAAGTTATACCTGTGAAAATATCATGCTTATTTTGACAGTTCAAGAACAAAAAAAAAAAACAAACCTGGCAACCAAAAAACCAACACAAACCGCCTCAAAAAAAAAAAAAAAAAAGGAACAACAACAATAAAAGTGCATATATCAATGGAGAGAAACCAGGAATCATGTTTCACAGACAGCAGAAGATGGGAATCCTATTTTAAACAAGAACTCAGGAGCCAGAAGTACCTCACATTAAACACAGGAATTGAAAACAAAACCCATAAGAAGCAATCCAGCCTTCACTGAAACATATACACATCATCATTACCAATAATAATTTGGCTCTTCATGTGTAATCACTGCATGCTAGCTTCACTTTATATTCATAAGGGCCATTAACGTCAAGAGGAATTGTGCACATGGGCACCACGTTGCCCCCATGCTGCTCCTCAGTCTGCAGTCTGCTTTGCAGAGAAAACCACCTCTGCTCGCCACTGCTTCCCTCTCATCCAACTCAGAAATGGAAGGAAACAAAGAAAATGTTATTGGCTTTTTTTTTTTTAAATACTCCAATAATTTTGTCCAATAAGAGCACCCGAAAGATAAGTTGTAACAACCATCTTTTCGCATAATGCTGAATTCAAAACAGCACATACTGGAGCACTGCAAGGACAGAATCCACCACAATCCTTGCTTCAGATTCTGATGATTGATTTCATAGGTTACCACCATCTAAAAATGGCCATAAAGATTAAGGATACAGAAATTTTTTTTAAAAAACCAACACCACCACCAACAAAAACACGCAAACAAACTAACCAACCAAAAACCCCAAATCAAAACAAAACCAGAACAAATTAAAAAACCCACTCAAGCATTAATCCACCACACTTCATTTAGGAAGTCCCCCCTTCTGCTTCCCCCCAACAGATACAGGACCAGGGGAAGCAGCATAATCTGCCTCCCCACCATTTTGACAACATCCTCACAGGATGAAATTTTCACAAAGAAAGGACAACAACCTATCACTGCAATGTTGTAGGAAAGGTTCAGATAGAACAAATAGCATTAAATCACTCTCATGAAGGCACCAGTTACAAAGTTCATCAGCTACATGGGCATTATAACCCTCAACTGTCTGAGACATAGAAATAGGGGAGTCTGACTGAAGTCTACGACATACAAGGTTGAGCAAAATGTTGAAATACAAACTTGTTACTGTTGGAGTGAAAGCTCCTCTGGACTCAAGCCCAGAGGAAAGCCAAAGTACAAGAGTTGAATTGAAGCCTTTAGACAAGCTGAGATACATGAAGTCATACTAAAGTGAAAGAGAAATATAGATTTTTTTAACTTTTAGTAGAAATACAGGCTAAGTGCCTTAAACATTAAAAAGCTGCAGCAGAGACCTTGAGCATAGTTCTTTTTGCTGTAGCAGTGTTATTCTTTTATAGAGAAAGGGCAGTACCATGCCCTTAGTAGCTCAGATGAGCCACAAAACTATAGCTTCCTTCAAATGAAAGCTAAGAAGCTTCCAGGAACATAACTGAAACACTGAAGGAATTCATTTACAAAATTGTCTACAATAAATAGAGAATAAATTATTCAGTTGGATCAATGCATTATTTTCTAGTATACCTTATCTTCTTCTTTTCTAAGTGGAGTACATCAAGTCAGTCACAGTCAAGCCACAAAGGTACAATATTTTCATACCAGAATAACACAGGCAGAGACATTTTTTGAGGTGGACTTATTTCACCCTTTCACTTCATCCTAAAGCTATGTCAAATCCAAATCTATCACTACAGCTACCAAATTTAAAGTAAGAGCTCACACAGAAACCTAGAGAACTGTAAATTCCAAATGGTTTTGCTTTAAATAAAAGATCAGTAGAAAATGCTTACATATTAAATCTTTATTTCTCAGGTTTATTAAAAAATCCTGCATTGGGCAATTCTTGCATATGTTTATAACATATTGTCAGTCCCTCATGCACATCCTACAATCCTCTTACAGAACCCCAGCTTGGTATCCACATCATCTCAAGACACTTATTTATGTTTTCCACTCCATAGCAATTTCTGATTTTGCTATCTTTCTTGCAATGATTTAAACAACATACTTTTAGATAAGGACAGAATAGTCCTCCAGAAACCTTGCTTGTCAGTGCTCATTATTTTACTGTAATTATATAGCTAAGCAAAATTTTATTATTTTATCATGTATTTTATTACTATATCAAGTATTATGTGGGATAAATAGAAGTTCTGTATCTTGCAGGACTATGGGTTAGTCTTCTGTTACATTAGATCTTATTTTCATAACATACTTCAAGTGGCAAGTCATTTACTTAGGTCATGAGAATTCAGCAGGAAGCCACCAAGCACTTCCATCTTGTTAAACAAGATTCCATCCCCAGGTGGCAAGGAAAGGGAAGGGCACAAACAGCTAGAGGGAACAAGTCTTCTACAGGTGTGAGAATGACTTCTTTTCACTGCAAGCGAAGGCTGGTTCCTGGTATGACATCTGTCCCCAAAAATTTGCAGAATTTCCATATCACTGAACATATTTAACTTCTCTGTAGTTTCCATCTCATTTTACTGGGAAAAAAATGTACTGCCTGCAAAAATGAAAGAATGGGGAGAAGACGGGTGTACGGAAAGGTACCACCATCACCACCCAGCCTCCATGGAACAGACAAATCCCACTGGAACTGCAGTGGCCAGAGCACCTGCATTTTAAACACACCGTGCTAACCCACCCTCCAGCACAGCATCCTGGTCTCAGAGGTCTGGAATTTAAATACATGTAAGGACATCTTTGGTACTGTAAGTTTCAAGCGCCTGTCTTTTGCAATACTGAGTGATATACAAGACTGACTGAATAATAATCAAGATATAATTGGATTTGGAAAAATCCATATGTTAAAGCCCTTAGAGTTTTAGCAGTGCATAGCCCCTCTTCCCTGCCAAAAAAAAAATTTAAAAAAAATCTGTCCCACTTATGCATAAAAAGTACACTGCAATTACAAATTAAATGCTGTATTTTGATTTTTAATTTGGTTTAAAAGGAATTCCCCATCACTAAGGAAAACTATTAGGTATTACAGCAAAAAAATCCAAAACACTGCTTCATGAGTTAAAAATGATCTTTTCATCAGTTGTTTCAGCAGACAAAATTACTCTTCACTTCCTGTAGAGATGAGACAGTCTTTACAATTTTTCAGCTGCTTCTTCACATCAGCATGTGGGTTACTATGGAACACCAAACACCATCATGGACAGATCACACAGTTTCACCCAGCACCAGTGAAACTGTCTCTGCTTTAGTGATAAGTCATCTCTGAAACCATTTTTAACATATAGGAACAAGAGCTCTGAAAACTGCTATAGTTTTAATGCAGCTTGCACAAAGACAGATGACCACTCATCCTTCACTGGCATAACTGTGACCTCAGAAAATACTCAAGAAAAAAAGTGCTATTTTTAAGTATTATTTTTAGGAAGCTAATTTTGAAGTCCCTTTGTGATACAGTCTTTAGCACAGAACAAGTCACTAAACAAAATTATGGAAATATACCTCTAAAAGCACTCAGTGTTACAGATTAGGTGACTTAGTCATTGTAAAAGACTACCACAAAGATACTTCATAAAAATACCATCTCTAGAAATAATCCATGAAAATATATTATGAAACATTGATATTTATGACAGTATCTCTAATAAAAAATGTTATTGTTATTTTATAGCAAAATATTATTCATTAAGTAATTCTCTTTGAGTTCTGAACTTAACATCCTTAGTTTGCCTTTCTGTGGAACAATAAAATTGGGATGGACACATGCTTCTACATTGGAAACATTATGACAGTTTCAGGTTACTACTTTCTCCACTTAATATTCCATTAAGTGTTTGCTTTCTAATCACTTTTTGGAACCTACTCCTTACACAAAATAATGTGATAAACCCTAACTCACACCTAGGACTTGAGCACTGAAGAAAGTGTAATAGCTATGTATTGCAATTGCTGCTCTTTGAAAAGGAAAATGAGGATTAAACACATTAAATGGAATCTCACACATCAGAGAAGAATCACTGCCACAGAAGGTGAGAGATTCATAAGCAAAGCTCAGGATTTTGAAAGCATTATAGATATCAGTTGTCTAGATATTGATACCCTTCCACTTATTTGAAAGAATCACAATTACACAGGAATGTAGGCAGGAACTGAGTACTGATCCTTGAGGGTAGCTTCCTTTGTAACTTTCTTCAAACGTCAACATAATAAATAAACCACCATACCCAAATCTCTAAAAAAAAAAAGGAATGAGCTCTGCTTAGCCCCCTGCCCTGGCCCAGCCCCAGCACCACAGGGGATGATGAATCCTCTTCGGCAGGGCTACCACCCTCCCTGCCCAGGCCAGCCCTTGGGAGACACCTGGGCCATCCCGCTGTGTTCTGTCGTTGCTTTAGGGATGACAAACTGCCTTCCATATAAAAATACACACAAAAGTGCGAACAGATAGTGACTCTCCTTTCGAGCAGCCTGGTCTAGTGGGAGGTGTCCCTGCCCCTGGCAAGGGGTGGTTGGAACTGGATGATCTTTAAGGTTCTTTCCACCCCAAACCAGTCTGTGATTCAAGTCAGAAAAAGTCTGCCCATTACATCTTCCTCTTAGCTCATTTATATGGGTAAAAGCCATTTCTATTTCAGAATTGCAAAGCAACTGGTTTGGTATATGAAAAGAGTATCTGGAAAGTAAGAAAATATTACATCTGAAACTTTGACCTTGTTAGTATTTCCATAAAACAAAGCCACAATTCTTTTGAAGGCTAATTAAGGGGAAATGAAAGGACAAAAATAAATACTGCTTAGGAGAGTTAAAAAGGGTTTCAAGTGATCAAGGTTTCTGCCTGAAGGAAACAGTGAGGGATAACTTCAGAAACCAAACCCTTTAGTGACAGTATGACTTCATTTTTAAGGAAACGGGTTAGTATTGTGCTCATAGAAATAACAGCACAGTTTGAGCTAGAAATTCAAGCACCACAATCACCCAGCGACTTCTGATTCAGCTAACCCCATTCAATTCAACAATGATGACGGTAAACCCATTATGAAGCATGCTATTAGCAAAATTGCAGTGTGGATTAGGAGAAAAGTGCAATATTTTATCCTTGTCATCTGTATTCAGGTCTCTGAAAGAAAGCTAGTGAATCTACAAAAATAACAGTACTTATGTAATCAGTAAGTATTTCTGTTTCAGGTTTGCTGAGGACAGGTGGCTTTTAGAACTGAGCTTCAGAATTTTTTGCAGGGATTCTCGGTTTTATTAAGTAAAAGTTTGAAACAGTCTGTTAGTAATACATATAGCTGTCAAGTCTAGCAGCATACGATATATAACTTAGCTCTTTTTGTAGCTTTAAGGGTATGTGTTACATTAACCAATAATGTAAACGTGATCTATTAAACACAAACCAGCTCCTTAATTGTTTAGCTGACCAAGCACCTGGTTTTTTGTGCATTGTACAGAGGCTACTAAAATGAGGCTCCTTGCCCAGGATAGAGTTATTGTGCAAATGAGAAGTTAGTACTATGCAGCAATCAAAAGAAATTATAAAATGATTAAGTAATTGTCACCCTCAGATATAAGACTGTAGAGTGAGAGAGGATCCCATTATTTCAGAATGTACATTACTTGGAAATGCAGCAGCTCATCCGAGTTACATGACCATGTAATAAATTGTGAAAGCAGAAAATTTAATCAAAATCTTGACTAAAAGAAGTACATACTGCATTATGTTTCTCACAGCAGTAGTAAAATAGAGATGGCAGATACCTTCATCTATGTCCCAGAAAGGTAGTTATGCATGATATAACCTATCATATCCACATACAGCAACGCTCTTTAGACACCTATTTTATTTTAGCATGATGTCATAAAGGAAAAAAAAAATCAGATTTGCAAAGTATGTATATCTATGTATGTATATCTATGTCCACTCGGTGTGTGTATCTGTCTCAGAATTAACCACATTTTATCCTGAAGTATCTAGGCACAACCTCATCTACTTGTTTCATTAAACATGTCTTCACATCTCCCACCACAAAAACACCTCATAGTACTTCAGCTTCTGAAAGCACAGACACACACTCAAGCCCCCTCAAATAAAACAGACAAACAAACAAACCACCAACAAACAAACAAAAAAAAAGCCCCATGCCAAAGCAACCACCCAATATTTTGTGATCAGGTAAAATGAGCATTGAGAATTTCTTTCCCAGTAACCAGGTTGAAATGTCCTTTCCTGATCTGGGCTTCAGTTTTAACATTTTGTGCTCTCAGTTGGACTCATCTGTCAAATCCTTATGATTCTGGGCACAGCTGACGGGCACTATCCTGCATGACAATGCAGACCATGTCCTCTCAGACTATGCTTACAATATACAATATTTCACCAACAGTTATACATACCTTTACTCTGGCATGAAGATCATAAGCAACCTAAACTTCAACCTAAACCTAAGCCCACAAAATACCATCTTAGTAGGAAGTGCCCTTGCACTGACCAACTTTATCGTTGCCATGGATATTCTCCTACAACAAATATTTTAGGGTTTGTTTTTTTTTAAATGAAAATAGGTCAGGTTTTTGGAGAGGCTCTAGCAAACAAGAAGCTCTATCTCTTACTCTTCCTTTGTTCACAGAAACTGTCTCTTGCCTCAATCCCTTGTAAAAAGTTGCCATCTCCATCAGGCTCAAATGGAAACCCCAAGGCCCTCAGAAGTACACCACCATGGATTGCGTCTCTCAGAGAAGACTTTAGACACTTGCACTAGATTTTTCTGTAAATAATTCTTACTCAGCTTTTCTTCTACAAATACACATGATATATGTTAACATGGTTCTTGGAAAAAAAAAATACACAAATGAGGCAAAATGTGTAAATACAAAGTCATTTTTCCTCATCCATGTCTTCCTCCAGAGGATGACTCTTCCACCCCAGAATGTTCCACTGCTCTCCAAAGTACAAAGAAAAAGGAACAGGAGCAAAGGTAGCGGAACATTTTTGTTACATGGTATCTGTACTGGGTTTTCTCACCTCTGCAACATTATGTGATAGACCAAACCAATTATTTGTCACCAAGAACCAGAGCTAAGATCGTTTGTGAAACTGGCACTTCAAGGAGAAGGGGAAAGGCTAAAGCAAGGCTAAAGGCTAAACCTTTATATTATTATTTAATGGTTGGATTAAAAAAACCTGCTACTGAATCATAGCCGACCTTTTGGGTAACCTGGAAGAAGTTTCATGGTGGCCCTTCAAGAAATTCCTACATCCCCGTATTCATTTCCTACCTTCTTTTATTACCAAATTACCCTTCAGTTTCTTTTCACCTAGAGCCACCTCCTTTCTTCCGGGAGCTCTGCACCCCTGAAGTTCCTGTTGCCATTTTCCAGTCCTCTTTCTCTCATGCTCTGCCTCTTGTAGCTTCTGCTCACCAGAGCCGTGAACCAACACAGGCATCACACCAGGGGAACCCACATACCCCCCACATGTGTAGGTCCCAGCAGTGCAGCCCTCGGAAGCTGGTTCTGAGCACGAGAAGCTGGGTACAGGAGGCAGGTGGGCTCTGTGAAGCTGCACAGCCCCCCAGGGGTTGAAAGGGCTTTGGGAAGACAGTAGGTCCCAGCTCCTGCTCTCTCTCAGGTCACCGATGGCTTTCCTGGCTGTAGACCCAGCTAGAAGAGCCATTCCATATGTTAGAGGATGACTAATTAAAGCAGCGGCCACTTTTAGTTAAACATATAACAGAGTCATTTTTCATTTTAGTTGAAATGGGGATTTTCACTGTGTCTTCCATGTCTATCTGTATTTCACCATACTTAAAAAGTATTATTGTGGATGTCAAAGTGCAGGAGGACAGAGAAATAGGCACACCTTCTGTCAGCTTTTGATTAAGAAATACAGTAGAATGGACCTTTACTAATTCAGTTCATACTAGTAAGATCAACATTGAATTATTAAATTATTAAGAACAAGTTCCAGAAAAAACAGCATAAATGGATTCTTAACTGCCAAATGTATTTCGCTCATTTATGCTGACAGCTGTAACACAGCTACAATTATTTACTACACTTGGTAAATTACAACCTTTAAAAAAAAAAAGAACCCTCATTATACTATCAGTTATTGAACTTCTGCTGAGTAATGCTGAAATCTGTTTTCTCCATTGTTTTTCTTCATTTTATCACTTTTTCTCACTTCTAAGTGAGAAAATTAACAGAGATGTGCTGGCACATATATAAAAAAGCACTGACTTAGTGGAAAAAAATTGTACCAATTTTCTCAGAACAAATTTTCCTCCTGAAAATACAAGACTCCTCATAATATGACTTTTCCATAAGATGGCATGGTTTAGAGGAGGAGATATACTGGGATGCTAAGAAGATTGTTGTTAGCCTGAGTACAAAATTTATGCCTATTTATACCTTGTGGCCTTTCAGCGAAGTCTCTGATGGGAAGGGAATGCAGAGTTGTACTTAGGAATAAGCAACCTTTCACTAGTATTTCAAAGTATGTTTTGTTTTGGTTTTTTGGTGGCAATACTGTACCATCACTCAGAAAAAAAAAAGTACAATAACTTGAATTGTTTCCACACTTTCAATATAACAGTAAATAAAGATACAAGCCTGTATTTGGCTTGGACCAGGACAGCACATTTGGAAGAAGGGTTCCAAGCTGGTGGGAAGCCACTAATCTAATCTGTTTAGAGCTAGAGAAAGGTCACTTGTTCTTTGTAATGCAGGCTGAACTGAGCCAATGGAATCAGTAAAGCTGAACCCTGCACCTTACGAAGAGTAGCAGCTGTATGCTTGTGTGTATTTTGGGGTAAATGGTTAGTTAAGGAATGGCACCTTGTAGACCAAACCCATTTTAAAGAACCACTGTTGTTCTTCTCAGGCAATGATGACCAAAATATTCGTAGTATTGAAGAAAGATACACAAACCACTTTTCAGGCATTTCAAAAGACAATGTTGATGAGTTTAGTGGGGGTTTTATGGCCTTTTGAGAAGCCAGAATTGATTCCGCTGGAGGGGACAGACTCACAATTGAAACACTGTGTTTCTTCTTCAAGTGGTGTTAGAAAATAGGCCTATGCAAGTCTTAACACACTCAAATGACAATGAAAACTAGAATGTTTAATTCTATTTCTCTAGTACCCTCTAGCCCAGACCACAACCACCTAATTTTTATGGAGCCTGTATATAAAACACAGTGTTCTAGCACAGCAAACCAATACTACATCCAGTTATATAAAACTATTGCAACTGTCTTCAGCATTAGGCTACAGAAGAGGCCTTTCAAAAGAAATGCTGCACTTTGGATGGAAGAGAAGGACCAAACTAAGTCACTTCCAGTGAAGTTAAAAGGGGCCCAGATTAGTGTAACAACGGTGCCTTCTGCTTAAAAGCAAAAACATAGTAAACAGATGTTGCCTATTCCCTGGAAATGTTGGCATATTAAAAAAAAATAAAATTAAATAAAGCCCTTCTCCCCCTCCTAAGCTGCCACACAGACAGCGGGCAAGTTCCAGGCAGCAATGGTGAAATGCGATGGAACTGGAACAGATTCCTGCATGCATCTCTTTCCTCAAGACAAGATCAGCTCTGCCTATTTCATTCTGACAATTGTCTAACCTGTTCTTAAGGAGGAAATGTCACCTGGAAATGTAACAGAGTACATGTACTCCATCACTCAGTTTGCTCACAGAAATACAGGGCAACATCAGACCTATCAGAACTCTGCAAACCCTCAAAATTCACAAGTAAATGGGTGACAACTGGAAGGGAGTCTTCCAGCTGCACTCTGCTTTACTTTGTGTCACCTAACCCAGGTTTCCCTGCCATGTTCATTACATGACAGAAAGAGTCATATTGGGATTTAGGAGAGGAAAACATCTACTGCATCCAATTTTCTTCTGAAACACAGTGACAGACTAACTTGGTTTAGCATCATTTGTTCTTGATCAAACTGTTTTCTTTCACGAATCTTAAAATAGTGTAACTATTTTCCACCAGTATTTTTGTCAGAGAAAGTCAAGCCTTCAGCTTGCATCCCCCCTGAAAGGGTGAAAACAAAAACCAAACGAAACCAAAAAAGAACAGGAAGGGGAGAGGCAGAATGATATTCATTCCTTTGCACACTTTCCTTGGCCCTTACCAATCTTCTGGGACTTAGTAAAACGAGAAATTCCAAAAAGCTGTATTATCCTCCAAAGTAAATCCTTCTCCCACACAGGCAGCCACCACACATGCACCATCATGAGAACCTCTGTCTCAGCACTCAGCCACTGCATACAATTTGGTATTTGAAGTTACCTACAGCCGTTAAGGCAAGTATGGCTAGCAATGACCTGGAAAATACTTCTTGCATTGATATTCTCCACAGATGAGCTGACTGACTTTGTGTCACCTTCTGTAAACTACCTCCTTTGCTTCCTTTTATGAACTATGCCATTATATACTTCTGTACCTTCCTTTGTCATACATCCCAAAATGATCCATTACTGAGGCATTTCATATGCAGTGCACCTTTTCTCACATCCATTTTACTTCCTCTTTTTCTGCAGACAAAAGCTGTGCTTGTACCACTTTCTGATCGGTTTTTAATTTTATGCATTTTAAGAAGCTTTAAAAGGAAGCCACAATACTGCCAGAAGCAGTAATGACTTCTTCACTTCCACAGAATACTCTATTTTACTTAACACCCACTGGAGTATTTGCAGGTTTGGGGAGAAGAGGGTCTAGGCATCATGGTACTAATGTAATGCATCTGTCTTTGTGAAGGTCAGCAATTCTTTCCACATTACTGACAAACACCGCAGACAGTACGTAATCATAAGCTTTGTTACACAGCATTTCCCATATAATAGCTGTAATATTCCATTGTCTGCTCCAAGATGACTAAGAAAAAACAATATCCCCATCTCCTACAGATACATTAAAAAAGAGGTTTTCGTCAGCATATACAACTGCTCATCTTTGTGCTCTGAAGTCCACTGAAAGATTGTACCATTTGCAGTGCTTTTACAGCTTATCGTTTGGAGAAGAAAAATGAATTGCTGTTAAAATTCCTGAAAAGACCCAGAACCAGCACCTTTCCTTCTTTTTCCAATGAAAATACACCAAGTGTAGCATTTGTATTTGCATGCTGGCAAAAAGTATTAAATTTTGAGCTTTAAATTCTTGCTTTGGGGGATTTTTCCAGGCTTAGTGCAGCAAAAACTTAAGACTCATTTTTCCCACTCTTTTCTTCTTTAATTTTCAGTAATCACTGCTCCAGCTTTGGGTCACTCAAAACAGCAATGTGTTTCTGAGCAAGAGCCCACATTATTTTTTTGTTTATTGTAGCTAAAATTAATTCAGAGGTATCCAACACATTAGTGAATATTGATTAAGTTCAATTTAATAAATAATTGCTTGAGAGAAGAAAACCTTGTATTTCTGAAAAACAGCAGAAAGTAGTGCTTCATTTCCTCTTGAGGACTACAGAAAGAGCTTCAGTAGGAAATGATGTTTAGAATTCATATGTATTCAGGAAGCATCTATAATAAATAAGTATTTTAGAATTACCTGAAATAACAAAAGATCCAACTACCCTGAAATGTTTTTCACAGAAGTCAGTAGACAGACACACACTGCAATGCCTGCAGAATTTTTCCCCAAGAGGTTATATCCCATTGTCATCATTACCAGATGTTTCTTCTCCACAGATGCTGGGATCAAAGACCCTCCCGTGCATTTCCAGATACAAGGTAAATTTTCTTTCTGAAGCATCTTTCTCTCTGCCCAGCTCTCACACTGAAGTGCACCGCTATAATTCTCTGGCTCCTGAGACTTAAAGCTGTAAGAAAAATACCACTATATCCAGAGGAACCTGGGAAACACCATAAGGGCATTCTCCTCAAGCCAGTTTGCCCACCAGAGACGAGTGCAATGAAAAAAACAAAACAAATCTGCAAAACTGAAACTGTTTTCTTAAATGTTAAATTTTAATCCAGTATCTTCAGAAAAATCATATCCAGGCAAATGTATAAGCAATAGAGATCCTAATTTCAGTAACAGGCACATATAAGAAAAATAGAATGGCATTTGATAAAACTGGGGTTGGGTTTTAAAAAAAACAACACTGACAATGGCTTTTCTTCTCCAAACATAGCTTATCATTCACCTTCTCAGAAGAATTTCAGTCTGCTTTCTAAATTAAAAAGTCACCACACTCTAGAACAGATCAGTACTAATTAGTAAGACTGGCAGTGGTCATATAAAAGATAATGAATAATTCATCCTATGACAAGACAGAAACTGCAATTACCTGGACCTGAGACTAAAGACTTCTCAGGATCAATGCATGCAGCATTCAGCTTTTCCCTACCACTCTCAGAGATGCTGCAAAATTATTACAGTAATGTTGTATGTATCAGATAGAGAAACAAAAAATTTCAAAAAGAAAGTTTTAAACAGGGAATAATGAAGTGACACCATCATATGATATCCCCACCACTTTCAAGCTATGCAAAGTCAGTCTCACCATTAGTTCACATAAAATGAGAGGTTATATTTTACTACGAATTTTCATCCAGTACATAAACATTCAGTGGCACTTCCAGACACAGTTTAATACGATGCTTCAAAACTGTGCTAATATAGATTAAAGTGATAATAAGCCATTGTGTCCACCTCAAATTACAACTGAGACATATCCCAGTCTAAGAATATTCAAGAAAGAAAAAGGTTTAGACTGAGAATTTGTATTTAATGAAGTAAGAGCACTATACCTTCGTTCTGGAATTGCAGTTGAAGACACTGAGTTCTGTCATACAAAGGACTTCCTGCACAGGACCAACACTTTCCCAATCCAAGCTGATTTCTGCATAGCTGTGATTGCTTGTGAAATCTTGTGTAAATCTGTACACAGTCCACAAGGACAGTGTTTTCAAAAGGCTATATGGTTTCCAGGACAGTTTCAGCAAGGAGTTTTTTAACATTTACAATTGAAGTAACTGTACACTGCTGGGCGCACAATAAAAATAAGAGTAATCATCACTTTGAGTTTTGAGAAGGGGACTACAGTTTGTGTTCTACTTTCCAAACTAAGCGATGCTTCATGAAATTTAACAGCATTAAAGGATAGGTCTATCCCATACTGTTAAGTAGGCAATCTATTCAAGGCAGTTATTGCTTCAAAGCTGAATTTTTGTAAAGAGTTCGAGTCAACAGTACTCTAGAGCCTTCTCATTTCTCTCTCCTGAAAGAAATAAAGAGCTGCAAAAAAAGCCAAAGTTCTGGGCTGCTCTGCAATAGCAACCCAATAAAGAAATTCCAAATATTAAAACTCACAAGAATTACAGTAAGAAAAACACACATTATTAAAGGGTTCTGTTATTA
The DNA here is from genome assembly GCA_014706295.1 of Lycocorax pyrrhopterus obiensis. Classification (NCBI taxonomy): domain Eukaryota; kingdom Metazoa; phylum Chordata; class Aves; order Passeriformes; family Paradisaeidae; genus Lycocorax; species Lycocorax pyrrhopterus. Next base: position 19,016,281 of record JACSVZ010000001.1, read on the forward strand.
ACAAAGGCACCAAATATCAGGCATTACACAAAGGTGAACACTGTGTATGTCAAGAGTATCAGAAAGTCATCCGCAAATGGTAAAAATGAAGAGGAGAAAGAAGACTTGGCAATGTAGACATTTCATGACAACTTTTCTTATATCAGCTGGCCTGCTGAGCAGACATACCTGGGGAGCAGATATATGAACACTTCCACGTATTAGGAACATAACAGTAAGACTGGAACTATGAAAAACATGGCTAAGTAGTGAAAAGTCACTATTTACACACCAAGGTCCTCCAATCTTTCTTTAAAAAAAAAACCCAAAATAACAACAACAACAACCAGCCCAAAACAAACAAACAAACAAACAAACAAAACCCCACTACCGAAACACCTCTTAAAAAGCAGCTGCTCACACTTCAAGGTAAAGCAAACCAAGAACCAGATGCAATGGTCTGACAACTGCTATACAATGGGTTTGCTGTGGGTTTTTTTGCATTTGAAAGTATGTTTTCTCAACCACTAGTAAATGAGGCATATTTTTTAGGAATCTTTATAAACTTATATATATGTTCTCTTACTATTTACAGAGTCAGACTACAGAAACACGTTTTCTGTGTTGAAGTAGACTGACTTTTTGTGTTGCACAACACACTTTCTTTGATGATGAATTCCCAGAGACATTGTCAGGCCTTTCAAGCACCAGCCTGGTGCACTGTGCTCCATACCAATCAGCATCTTCTGCACATCTGTCAGACACTGTCCCAAGAGCTCATACTCTTTGAAGGTCAATCCCCCTCCTACCACTGTCAGTACACCCAGTCAGCGCAGCAATGACAAACATGAAAACTTTCCCATCTCCTACTCCAACCTTCAGACAAATCTTGAGCCAAAAAGCTTTCAGGTGGACCTTATTGGTATATTTCATCTTTTTGGGATATATTGTAACAGAACTAAAAGACATACTAAGACATCGGCCTGGAGTGTTCCATACAAGATCTAAAAAGCATGAGAAAACAATTTCTAACATGCAGTAATTCTTATACCTGAGCAAAGAATCACAGAATCATAGAATGGTTTGGGTTGGAAGGGACCCTGAAGATCATCTCGTTCCAATTGCCCTGCCGTGGGCAGGGAGACCTTCCACTAGACCAGGTTGCTCAGAGCTTCATCCAACCTGGCCTTCAACACTACCAGGGATGGGGCATCCACAAATTCTCTGGACAACCTGTTCCAGCGCGTCACCGCCATCACAGCAAAGAACTTCCTCCTAGTATCTAATCTAAACCTATTCTCTTTCAATTTGAAGCCATTCCACCTTGTCCTGTCACTACATGCTCTAGAAAACAGTCCCTCTCCAGCTTTCTTGCAGGCTCCCTTCAGGTCCTGGAAGGCTGCAACTAGGCCACCCCAAAGTCTTCTTTTTCCCGGGCTGAACAAACCTGGTCACACTGCTTTTGGTGTAGCCCAGGACATGTTTGGCTTTCTGGGCTGTGAGTGCACATGGCTGGGTCAGGCTCTCACGCACCAGCACCCCTAAGTCCTTCTCAGCACGGCTGCTCTCCATCTGTTCATATCCCAGCCTGCACTGATGCAGGGGGGTTGCCCCAACCCAGGTGCAGCACCTTGCACTTGGTCTTATTAAGGCTCACTCAGGAGATTCCCATGGGCCCATTTCTCAAGCCTATCCAGGTCCCTCTGAATGGATCCCATCCTTCAGGAGCACTAACCACACCACTCAGCTTGGTATCATCTGCAAATTTGCCAAAGGTGCACTCAATCCTCTTGTCTTTGTCTTTAATGAAGGTATTAAATGACACTGGCCTCATTAATGACCCCTGACCACTTGTCGCTGATGTCCAACAAGACTCTGAGCCACTGACCACAACCCTCTGGATGCAAGTGTCCAACAACTTAACCACCTAACAGTGCACTCATCAAATCCATCTCTCTCCAACTTTGAGAGAAGAATGTTGTGGGGGGCTGTGTCAAAAGCTTTACAGAAGTCCAGAGAAATGACATCTGTAGCCCTTCCCTTGCCCACTGAAATAGTCAGTATCATTGTCAAGTGTGTCAATGTTAGAGGACTTTTTTCTTTAATTAAATACAAAATCATTTTGAGGCCAAATGACATGCTTTTGAGAATTTGTATTGTAGCAGGAAAGCACGTCCCAAGGAGCTGGATCTGCTGCTATGATGCTGAAGGGCACAGGATGAAGCTGTAGGGAGAAACAACAAAGGAGAATAGGTACCAGATGGCAACCATAAACTAAGGACACAGCCATCTATCCCCTCTAGCATGTTTTACATGCTGACAAGTACAGACACTTATAACATTGCCAATACAATCTGTCCATCTACACTTACCTCTAAAATGAGCTGAGGTCAAATTTTTATCATCATACATATTTCTATTAAATTTCAAGTAAGTTATTTTTTGTGATGTGGCACTGTTTTATTTTAATGACTGATTTGACACAATTCGTCTTATGTACCTGACAGAAAAATCTTGAAATCAAGCAGAAAAATAAATAGTTACAGAGGAAAAATCCTAAATTAAGTATTAACACAGTAAAATACTCAACGCTGAAAAATAGAAATTACAATGCAGTTTAGAATCATATTAACAATCAACATCAAATCCATAATGCAATCAAAGTTTATAAAAGCTGTATGCTGTTTCTGGGTAGATCACACCTTCCTTTCAAGGTGCATTAGATACACATGACCAAGATGAAAACTCCTTTTTTTTTTTTTTAGCAAAATGTTAGAATGGGCTGTACCTGAAAATTCTGAAATTGTCCTAAAAACTTGTGAAGAACTTTTAGAAGCCTTTCAGCACTGTTTAAGAACAAAAAGTAGGAGTGTCCTATTTCCTTAAAAGAGCAGGACTGAAGAGTAAGTTTAATGTGTGATTAGTCATTACAGAAAAAGGTATTTCAGCTAACACTGTCCATCACAGATGAAACTGGAGAGCTTTCAACACCCAATGAATCCTTTGGCGGAGTTAAAAAGATTTCATTCATCTCCCCATGCTGGAAATGACACTGGAATAAACAGACTTTTTGGATTTCACGTAGTTAAAAGAAAATCTGCACAGATTATAGAATCAGTCTAATCTATTACCTATTATCACCCAATTTACTTCATTCAAACTGTGATAACTTACATGAACTAGGGATCTGGCCTAGGATTCATTCCTAGCCTTTTAGGTGTCTGATCTGAAGCAGAAGTGTTTCTTGACTGCTTTGAGACAAAGAAACATTACTTTTGTTTTTTGGAGCAGAACAAGTGTTATTAAAAATTAAATTGAAAAATAATACATGAACAAAACCATATAGAGCCTACTTTTTTTTTCCCTGCAAGTGAGTATGATTGAGCTTAACCACTTAAAGAGTGGTTAAGCATTGGAACAGGCCCCTGGGGAAGTGTTAGAGTCACCATGTCTCTTGAAGTGGTTGAAAAATAAGCAGATGTGGCACTTTGCGATATGGTTTAGTGGGCATGGTGGTATTTGGTCAACTGATGATCCTGGAGGGCTTCTCTAACCTTAGTGATTCTATGGTAAAAACCAACTTTTCTCAGTTTCAAAAGTGCAAAGTTATGTGGAAAGTCTTCATAGTTCCCTTATGACACTGACTCTCCCAAAGCAGCAGGTGGCATTGGAAAAGATACAGCACCAAAGCCACCCAGACATTCCAGCACTGCTAAGAAGCCCTAGTGATCTGCAAATGCACTCCAAGTATTGGCATGCAAATTAGACATCCTGAACAATCTTCTCTGCTTCCAAATTTGGCACATTTATTACAGCCTGAAAAAAAACTTTAGAAAGTAGGCCAGGTTTTTACTCAGCTAAACTTGGCCACCAACATATACACAATCTGTCAGGGATCAGCAGCAGCATCACAAAGAAACAGTCTCTTTTGTATAAAGCTGGGTAGTTGTGAAGCCTGAAAAAAGAACAAGGTATTGGGCTTTAAAAATAGGCAAAACAAGAAGTTGCACAACAATCAAAGTTACTTGAGCATTAATGCCCCAACAGACTGATGCCAAATTTGAGAGCACAGATAAGAGAAGGAAAGTATTTTTCTTCAGCTGACACTATAACAGATAGCTCAAATAACATAACCAAAAGTATATCAACAGGGGCAATACAGAAGGGATACAGGCCATAAACTCTTATTTGCAGAAGAAATCATGTTTTGATTTAGACTTCAAGAAGGAATTTGAGATCCATTCCTTTCTTTCCTTATTTTAATTTCCTCTCTTACAAGGCCATCACACTGGCCAACTTGCTTAATTCCTTGAATCAGAGTGCTGCAAGTGGAAAACAGTCAGTATTTGCTCTCATACCAGGAAGATTTTACACTGGGCTAGGTTTATAGTACTCTCAAAACATTTCATGTCAAATTACTACAATTAAAACTCCTGATAACAGAGCATTTATTTTATTATAAGTATATGCTGAAATCAGTTTAGATGCAGAAGTGACATAAAAGCTTCATGCCAGCATATGATGTGCTGGATTACCTGAATTCTTAAAAAAAATCACAGCTGGTAAGCAGGGAGATAAGAATCATAATCCTGGATGCCCCACGAAACTTTCCATCTCAAACTGTCCAGTCTAGGTGCTGTGGTTCACCCCCTACTACCCTGTCATGCAGCACCTGTAACTCATCGTCTCAGTGACTTCCCTGACAACAAATGTGCCCAAACTTCTGAAGCAGCATTTCCAGTTTTCTAAAGGAAAAAGACGCAAAAAAATTATTTTTTCAATCAGTGTTCATGCCATTTCCCTGGCATCTTCTAATCTTCTGAGTTTTAGAACATGGCAAGTAGCATAGTTTCTTTTTCTTGCCGTTTTATCTTTGAGAGAGCCATCAGATAATGACTCATGAGTCACCTCAAGACATCTATAATACATTTCTCCAGAACCATTCGCTGACATCGCTTATGTTTTAAAAATGCAGGAAAATGTTTATTCCCACCCTCAATTCAACTGACCTTTCAGATGACTAGATTTCTCTGGAACATAAGCTTCATTGTGCCTCTTCTTCACTGCCTGTCAGTCACCTGTCAGAATTCAAAGCTCTCTTACTTCCAAAGAGGTTTCTTAGGAAGATCAAAAAGCCAAGCCTCTCTGTAGCAAGGATTAAATCAGAACTAAAATCTTACTTCAATCCGAAGACATAGTCATTTTACCAAACATTTTTTTGCTAAAAATAGGAGAGAGATGAACTGGCTTCAGACTATCTGGTTCTACTGCTGTTCCTGTGAAACACTGTGAACATTGCCTCATGTCCTGACAAGATTCATTTAAGGCGACTGACACGAGCCCATTAAAAAAAAGCACAAAACCACACCAAAGAAAGTGTTGATCTTTTCAGAGGCAAACTGTTTGCCATTGAAAATCCCCCCCACAACAGAATTGTTTACAAGGTCTTCCTAATTGCTTCTAATGCTAAAAGTGAGGTATCAAATCAGCACACTCAGCTTTTTAAAATGTCATATTTGCTCAGGAGCGTGGCACCTCTCCCCTCTGCATTCCTCACCAGCTCAGTGACACCACTGTTACAAAAAAATTGGGAAATTAGTAGAATCCACACAAAATTAGTCCCCAAAGATTAATTTCCGCAAACTTTTCTCCACAGAAGAGAAAAAAATTAAGTACAATAGGAAAGTGTGTTCCATGCCTCAAAAATCAACAAAACTATTGAGCACAACAAATACACAATCTTAAAATAAAACTGACAGTGTGACTACTCACGAGTTTATAATTAAGCTTATTCTTAAGTGCTTCATCAAATCAGTTCTTTGATGAGTATGCAATTAAAATTTCAGGAAAAATGTGTACCATCATTACAACTTATGTTGCTAGAAAAACATGTATCTATTACGTTAAAGATTTACTCATATTTAAGAGAGAGTTCTCAAACTTGTCTAGTTATATTCTGGCCTATTTTGTTCAATCTGAAGTTAAAAAAAAAAATCTTACCAGAAAAATGGCTTTGATTTCTGCCAAATCTGTTCCAGGAGTTTAATATTTCAACATTCCCTGATGTGTGTGCACTGCTGACAGACTATGAAAGTCTTTTAGCAGATGGAAGTATTAAGCAATTAGGCTGCCCAGAGAGGCTGTGGATTCTCTCGAGATTATCAAAACCTGCCTGGACACTGTCCTGTGCAACCTGCTGTAAGTGAACCTGCTTTAGCAGGGAGGTTGGAATAGTTATCTCCAGAGGTCCCTTCCGACCCCCGCCATTCTGTGATTCTGCAATTGTTCTTTTCACACGAAAACGTGAGTGCAGATTTAAAGGGTGGAAACACACCCAAAATTAGACACAGAACACAGATGTTGAATCTGTAAAAAATGTATCAAACCAGCACACACACCTCATATATTGTAGATGATCAGAGGATCCAAAAAGTAAGAAGCCTGATTAATTTATTTATTATTTCTAACACTAACTTACAGTTTCATCAATTAGAAGATACCTCTTTCTTCTCTAATATATAACAAGTAGCAACATTTATTACTGTAAATACATATTTTAACAAAGTCCATTCAATACATATGCCGATTTCAATCCTCTCTGCTGCTGCAAACAGCTATTTCTAAAGATAAAATCCAAATCAGTTTATCTGAACTGCTTCAGCTGGTGAGACTGATTCAGTTCATGCCACCTGCAGGCTTCTGTCCTGCAGCCTTTCCACATACATGAACTAGTCTGTACAATAAACTAAAAAGGGATTTCAGGTGTGCAATATTTAGTAACCACACAGAACTGACTTCTAAATTGCAACATTCTACTTTTCACTTGTTCTGAATGCAGTAAATAGATGCTATGGACCATCATGGTCTGCCTGCTAAACCTTTCCATTTTGAAAGGTAACAATTCAAAAACAAGTTCAAGGTACCAAACATCCTAAGACCCCTGATGACTAATGGTGGTTTCAAAAAATATATATATTCCCTCTCTCCTCCGAAAACATTACGTCCTGCTTTTCCACAAGAAGAGAAAAACAATCTCACACAAACAATAACAGACAAATTGGCAGAGTATAAAAGGACAGGATGGCTATATCCAAAGTGCTGCAAAAGCAGAATATAAATGAACAAAGACAGAAGCATTATCGTCATCCAATTTTGTGCTATTTTAGTCATTTTAAGCATTGTCTGTTACAAGATTAAGCTTGAAATTTGGAAGCAGATGCATGCTAGTTGTCAGTCAACACTCTCCACTTAATTCTTTATTATTGGGTCCATCGTTTTTCTTAAATGAGTTTGAACTTTTCCAATTACCCATTTTATTAGTGAGTTATTTGTATTTCCCTACGTGCTACTGCTTCTCCAGCATATAGACACAGCTCTACGTGCACCCCGGGATAAACCAGTGAAACGCAAAATGAGGCTGCATTTCAGATAAAGTTACTTTTCACTTTTCCGTAAAAGCAAACTACAACACACAAGTTACTTGTAGTAGACAGTAGCGTCCTGTGTTTGTATTGGGAAAAAATCATCATTAATAGCTGACAGCAGTCAGCACACTGGAGACTGAGAGCACAGAGGGAGAATCAAAGAACATCCATGATACTCTGTCTCATGCACCTGCAGAATTATCCATGAGATGGAGTAAAATTACAAAACCAGTTACCAGTAGTGTTGGTTAATCTGCAATACCCACAGGATTCCACAAGTGCAAATAGCCTCAAGTTGCACGAGGGGAGGTTTAGATTGGATATTAGGAAAAATTTCTTCCCCAAAAGGTTTGTCAAGCACTGTAACAAGGTTGCCCAGCAAAGTGGTTCAGTAACCACCCTGGGATTATTCAAAAAGCGTGTAGAGAGGCCACTTGGGTACATGGTTTAGTGGAGGACTTGGCAATGCTGGGTTAATGCTACTTGATGATCTTAAAGGTCTTTTCCAACCTAAATGATTCTGTGATTCTATGACTGTGAACATCTCAATTAATTCTTCATTATTTTAAGGATGGTTCTTTCAGTTTAACACACCTTGTCTGTATACTTCAGTACACAACCCAGTAACAGAAAAATAAGACACAGGATGGGAACATTAGTCAAAACATCTTACAGACTCAAAAGAAAATAGAATGGAATACTTTCAACCCCAAATGGCAACAAACCCCAGCTAAACAACAATGCCAGTCATTTAAAACATTCACACACAAATACAGAGCTCCTGTACTGATTTAAGTAAGAGAAGAAAAAGATGGTATGAAAGATGTAAGGAATCATACCTGGCCAGGAAGATGTTCTCCAGATATTACAATAAAACTTTACACATAAATAAATAGAAGTTTCAACCACACAGATTTTTTTTTCCAGGTGTGATGGGGAAAAAAGAAAAAAAATTATCCATTTCTTTTTACACACATTTCCAAAAGATTGGCTAATTTTTTTTAAGCTAAGTTATCTACTATTATTCATATGCAATTTACACTGCCTGTCCTTTTTCTTAGTCTTTCACTCAGCCATAAGAAGAGTCAGCTGAACTGCAGAGCAACTGTTGAAAGACCACCCAGGAGAAAGGACAGCAGTGTTATCCCACAGGAGGATGAGACTACCTCACTGCAAGTAGCTTCTGCTTCCATTGAACTGAATGGGAAACTTTTCACACATCACCAGAAAGGCAAGCATAAGAAAGACCTCGGACACTGCCTTCACTTTGCCTCCTCTCTCTACTGAGCAACTGCTTACTGAACTCCCACAAAGTGCACCCTTCAGGTGATTCTTGTTCTGCGGTGTAGGCAGCCTGTACAGTGCAATCAGTCAATGCAGTGGGCATAAAGAGACAATCCAATACGACTTGGATGATATTGTTGTGTTGACCTTTTTTCCTCTCAAATCAAACACCAAAACCCAACCAAATAAAAACACCCAAAACCTAAACCACTTCAGGAAAGAGTAAGTTTATTGTTTAAATGGATATCAAAAGTGTATTAAGGACTTTTTAAGCTCAAGTAGATACTTTCTTCTTACTCTGGGTGCCTTGTGCAAAGCAGGTCAGCCAGTAATTTTAAAAGGTAGAAGAGGATTTGTGGCCTGCAGAGGAAAATAGGTATTAGACCTTAATACTTACTATTGAAATCAAAGGAATTTCACTTCATAATTAGCAAAAAGAGACAGAACTTCAGAACGCTGATATGAGTTTCATCCTACCAAACTCACACCTACAACCAACAAGAAAGCTACTTCAGTAGGGACCATGGGCCCTCTCCATTGTCCAGGGATACTCAGTGCTTCCCACTGTAATGACCCTCCGCAATTGCTCAGCTCATGTCACACAGCCAAGACTAGCAAATACTATAAAAAACAGCCCTTCCCCCAGCTTGAGTTTTCCAGAGACCTTGATGGAAAATAACTCATTTTCAGAAACCAAGGCAAGAGAGAGCGTGATATTCTTCTCACAAAAATTATTGACAGGTAGTTTTTTCCAAAACTCTATGCCTTCCAACAGGAGGACCAAACACTTTAACCCCTTGAGATCTTTACTAGCTCTTTTGCCCATGAGTTACATACGTTAGTTTTAATTAGTCATAAAAAATGCTAAAACAATGTTGAAAGTTGCTAAGTAACTTCCACATCATTCATGAAGTGTCTTCTAAAACTTCCTTTGCTCTTTGCTCTTAATTTTGCTTAGAAAATATCCATTCAATAAATATTTCTCTTCCAGCATTTGTTGTTTGAGGAATGCTGGTATATTTTTCTCTTAAAGAGAGAAGGCAGATAAACAGAGATATTTAATTACTAATGACTGTTATAAACCTGGTTTTTGTAGTTTCCCTTCCCCAAACCACTTTACCCATCTCAAACACTGCATTTCAAAGGAGAGTTGAGAGTAGTTCCAGGTAAACTGACTGAACAATACCAAAGCAGAAACTAATGCAGAAGGCATGTATTTTAATGGTCCTGCCAACAAGAGGACTAATTACCCGCTCTAATCTGAGAAAGTATGAAATAAACTATAAACAATTCTGTGGAGAATGTGTACGCAAGCTTCTGAACTTCTCTGATTTGACTTCAGTAGGAGCAAACTCCATAATCACTCATATTTTCACCAACCAGTAGACACTAGTTTCCAGTTGTCAGGTCCCTCATGACATTCCAGTCTCCTTGTCTCCATAGCCCCGTTCCTTCCTCCTTCTATCAGAAGAGCTGCATTTGTCGCTTCCTTTCTCACCTTCCCTTTTATGTAACTTCTAACCAGTACATCAAGACTTTATTTCAGTTACTTCTACCATACTCCAAGTTTCTCCATTTTTGCAAATCAGGATCTTTCCTTAGTCCTCCATCCTGTTATGCTGTATTTTGTGCCACCTTCTTTCCCACACCTGCTCCACTCCTGCATGCAAGTTATCCACCTCCACAGTCTCTGTCCAGCCATATGGCTGCCTGCGTTCCACCACAGCAAGTCACTGAGCTGGGGCTGTGGTTCGAAACCAGGACCTCTCAGGGCAGGTAGAGCTGGCCACTTCAAATAACCAAAGATCCCATTTTCCCTTCTGCTCCATAATCCCACATAGCAAACAACTGGCCAGTGAGAGCTGCTGGCTGCACAGAGGACAGGCGAGGTTGAAAGGTTGGCACACGTTCACCACAGGAAGGAACCTCTCCTGTAGAACCATGACCTCAAACAGAGCAGATGCCTGAAGTCTCTGCCCATTGCCATGCAATAGGTCCCATTTCCCTGAAAATAATCCCTTTCCTGTCCACATTCCAGCAGAAGTTCTCATTAACAAGTATTTTTGAAATAAAGAGCTGCTGAAGACTTTTTTTATACTGGCCATATTGAATTGGATGTTCACAAGAAACACAAAATACGCATCCATCACGCAATGGCATTTTTATACAGTTGAGAATTTAAGTTCCTCCTTGGTCTTCCCCTCTCTAGGGTTAATAACACTAATCTCCTAATATGATCTCCAATAAAAGGCAACGTTTCTCAGATTCCAGCTTGATTTTCTTGTTTCCTTCTGGATTGAAATTGATCCACATCTTTTCTACAATATCTTACCAAAGCTGAACAGAACAAAACAAATACTTTTCATGTCTTACATAAATCTCTGCTTACACTTAGTGTGTTTACACTTTGTATTTACATGGCATCCTTACAAAGTGCCTGATTTCCATACTTACTTTTTTCCCTGGCCAACTATATTGAACACAGATCCTCACAGAACCTCAAGACCCTTCCCACTGTCTCCTCCCAATCAGCTCAAAAAGAGTGACATGAAGAGGTTACATTGCATTCATATAGTGTGACTTTTCTGTGGAATCATCTTCATGTTACATCTGGTCCCAGATACAATAAATACAGAGTGCTAATAAAATATTCCACTGAATTTGGGGGTTTTGATGCTGTCTTCATATTTTTTATTGAAATCACAAAGACCCATTCCCACCTGTATTAAAAAAAGGTGTTTAGTTTATTCCAAAAGTTCATAAATCATTTAGGACACAGTTAATATTCGAAGACCTTATTATCATCACAGTGGGCAATTTTTTCCCAATAGTTCAGAGAGAATTAAATTTGATAGGAGAAAAAAAGTCATAATAAATATTATACGGCCAAGGGGGTGTTTGGTTGAAGCGCATTCTCAAACCATGCACAAGCAGTCTCTGAGGACTTCATTATGTTTTTTATCCTGGCCTCTTCAGTCTTCTTCCTCATTTTCATTGTCACAATAAAAGTGACAAAGCTCCTAATAATAAATGTGATACATAACTTACATTCACAGCCATGACATCACTGTCAATTCATGTAGATTAATGAAGTGAATAACTCCTTTTAAACAGCAGAAATCATTATTTAAATACAACAAAGTGAATTATAGCTCAGTATATTACCTGCAGTGTCAATCACACCATTCAGTTCTTCAAAACAGATTTTAAATTAAGCTGTAAGAGTCACCAGCACCATTCCCTCATGACTGTGCTTGCCCCTACTTAACAAATTCTTCAAAGATCAAATCTGAAAGAATACATTTGCATTCATTTATTTCAATTAAAAGTTTTTCTGGATCATGTTGCAGCTCTATTATCAAGTACAAAAGGATCCTGATTAAATCTAGCCAGATCTATCCTAGTTTCAACTTAAAGCCAAGATGGTTGGAGGAGGATTTCTAAAAAATACTGTCTTACCAGTAATTCCTGAGATTACATCAGTATCAAAGCATTTATATAACATCTACCCATTACAGGATGAGGATGGTCACCTCACAAACAGGGACACAGACAAGGCATGGGTGTTTAACACATTCTTTGCCTCTGTCTTCATCATGGATGATTCACCAAGGGGGTCTTAGTGGCCTCAGCTGGAGGACCATGCCTGAGAGAATGATCAAATCCCAGTCAATCCTGAAATTATGCAGAATCTGCTGCTCCAGCTGGAACCCTACAAATCTATGGGGCCTGATGGGACTCATCCAAGAATCCTCAAAGAGATGGCTGATGTAATCACAAAGCCTCTCTTGATGATTTTTGAGCCATCTTGGAAATCTGGAGATGTCCCAGCTGACTGGAAGCTGGCAAACGTCCCGAATTCCAAGAAGGGCAAGAAGGAGGACCCCGAAAACAACAGGCCTGTCAGTCTCACTTCAGTGTCTGGTAAAACCATGGAAAAGATTATTCTGGGAGGTACTGAAAAGCACCTGAAAGACAATGAAGTCATGGGTCACAACCAGCACGGCTTCATGAGAGGAAAGTCCTGCTTGTCAAACTCGTTTTCCTTTTATGACAAAGTAACCTGCCTAGCTGATCAAGGGAAGTCAGTTGATGTAATCTTTTTGGATTTCAGTAAAGCTTTCAAAACTGTCTTCTCACAGAATCCTTCTGGACAAAATGTGCAGCACACAGATGGATAAACACATCATGGGATGGGTGAGCAACTGGCTCATGTATCGGGTACAAAGGGTTACAGTGAAGGATCATATCAGACTGGTGACCTGTCACTAGTCGGGTTCTGCAGGGCTCCATCCTTGACCCTGCTCTTCAACATCTTCATAAACAACTTGGATGCAGGACTGGAAGGGACACTAAGCACGTTTGCATATTATACAAAATTGGAAGGAGCTGTTGACTCTCTCAAGGGCAGCGAGGCCCTGCAGAGAGACCTCGACAAATTAGAAGGGTGGGCAATCCCCAACTGTTTGAAGTTTAACAAAGATAGATGATGGATTCTGCACATGGATGTAAGGACAGACTGGGGAATGAGAGGGTGGAAAGCAGTGCCAGGAAAGGGACCTGGGGATCCTGGTCAATGGCAAGTTGAACATGAGCCAGCAGTGCCCTGGCAGCCAGGAGGGCCAAGCATGTGCTGGGGGGCATCAGGCACAGCATCGCCAGCCGGGCAAGGGAGGGGATTATCCCACTCTGCTCTGCACTGGGGCAGCCTCACCTTGAGTGCTGTGGTCACCACAATACAAGAAATCTACTGAACTATTAGAGAGTGTCCAAAGGAGGGCCACGAGGATGGTGAAGGGCCTTGAGGGGAAGCCTTATAAGGAGCAGCTGAGGTCACTTGGTCTGTTCAGCCTGGAGAGGAGACTGAGGGGAGACGTCATTGCAGTTAAAACTTCCTTGTGAGGGGAAGAGGAAGGGCAGACACTGATCTCTCCTTGGTGGTGACAGCGACAGGACCTGAGGGAATGGCCTGAAGTTGTGTCAGGGGAGGTTTAGGTTGGATATCAGGAAAAGATTCTTCATCCAGAGGGTGGCTGGGCACTGGAACAGGCTCCCCAGGGAAGTGGTCACAGCACCAAGCCTGACAGAGTTCGAGAAGCATTTAGACAATGCTCTCAGGCACATGGTGTGACTCTCGGAGAGGGTCCTGTGCAGGCCCAGGACTCGATGATCCTTGTGGGTCCCTTCCAATTCAGCATACTCAGTGATTTGGTGGTATTTTTAGGATGTCATGTTCAAGGACACTTTCTACTGCTTTTTGGTCTTGCTGGATTCACACTGCTTGGTTAAAAACTCAGGTTTAGCTGAACTCATCATGACTAACAACTGACAGCTTAGTACTCAAAATGTAACAATATAGGAGAAGATTTACTTACCTCTTGTCAAATAGCCTACATGCCACTTGCTATGAAACTGCTCTCCACCAAATTAGACAATGTGGCTGAACAGAAAACCTGTGGGCTGTTTTCTCCTTGCCCAACAGCTTGGAGAGCGACCTTCAGCAAGCCACCTCCTGTTTGAGTCGCGGTGGAACAGAGGTAACATACGTGCTGACTTCATGTGCTATATATGGCTAAGCTACCACGATGATGCACACTGCTCAGAGGTGACACACTCAATATAAAACTCACACTTACCTCAGCGAGACAGAAATTTACTCTCTGAGGATTCAGAAAGCATTTATTTGTTACTGAAATTCCCAAAAGACACATTCAATACCTGATGATTAAGAGAATGAAAATGGACTTTTAATGTGGTAAAATGTCATAGGAGTGGCAACCAAATTCAGCCATTCTGTACATTCAGTACATTCTCCCTGAACATCATTAATGGAAAATGAAATTAAAGCCAAAAGGTCAGGACATCAAAAGGAAAACATTAACCTAAAGAACATTCAATAGACATTTTTTATTCTACTCCCTTTCCGGTAAACTAGATAACAAGTGATACTATTTTCATTAAGAAAAGATTAATTTCCTACATGCTGGTGGATGGAATCAGTTGTCCCCACAAAAGACATCCAGAATCCTTTAGGCTTTCTTAAGCAGCCACCCATGTCCTTCAGCTGACTGACCCACAGGGAGGAAGAGGAGGCAGATGCCCTCAAGACACAAAGACAAGTAATGCCTCACCAAGAAAGCCAGACCCCAACTCCAGCTGGAGAGCTGACAGTGTGCTAACCAAAGCATCATCCCAAAGTCTGCAATTTCTGAAATTTGATTCTTCCCTGGGACCATTTTTTTTCCTAGCTAAAACGCAAAAAGAAGCAAGGTCAGTCTACCTCTCATTGTCCATCTTTCTGGATTATGCACAGCTCCACCACCTGTCTCACAGCAAATTCAAAACACTCTTGAATGGACTGTGTCACTACGAAATAAGTTTCATTCTCTTTGAGATGCATTTCATAGTGTAAGCCAAAGGAGGAAGGCAAAAAGCATAGGCTACTGCAAGGAAAATCCTACCCAACTCTCTCAACACGGAACACAGTTGTGCTTACCAAAAAGGGATAATACCATTAAAGACATACACAGGACTTGAGAGAGAGAATTTTATTTTCTTTTTACATAAAAGCCTTTACTGAGGGGCTGCATAATACAAAAGTAGGACTGGAATTGCATATGTTTTAGCACAAATTTTCAAAAGAAGGTTGATGTGAAGTCAATGCGTAAAGCCTAATTACAAAGGATCAGCTGTGTACAAGACGTAAGAAACTCTGTCAAATTATCTCTGTTTTTTCCCCAGTAATTAACATGTCTGAAACAAATTACCCACACTGTTTACAAAGTAGAAATTCAATGTATCTCATGGTTATTGCAAACAACAAAAAGTACACAAAAAACCACAGCAGTTTAATTATGACTCTTCTTAAAAGTTACGGCACCTCTGGGTAATAAAAGAAAGAGGTCTTAAGGAAAATTACTTATATTCCAACACCACTAAAGGCTATTATTAAAGAGCAAAATTTTAAAAAGTCTGATTTATCAACTATAGCATTAAAAAAACCAAAGATATTCAAGAGGCATTAAAAGGGATTTGTACTAGAGTTGAACATGGAAAAGGATTTCTTCATCCTTTAAAAACACCCAATTTTACTTAACTTAAAAATTATGTCCTCAGCCAAGCATGACATCTATAAACCAATTCTTCATCAACAAGCCCTTCTGTTACATAAAAAATTTCCAGTTACAATATATTCAAGAGGGCAAAAAAGAAACCTACTGCTAGTGAGGCTACAAACACGGTGGGGGAAGCGGCTTTTACAAAAAACAACACTAGTGTGCAGATCCACTAATAAGTGATGGAGCTAAGAGAGTAACACAGAAAATACAGATCTAAAAGTAGTACTTTCTACATTTAGGCGGGGTTTTTTTAACTTTGAAAATGTAATGCTAATATAGTAAAATGAGTAGCTAAAGCAACTAGCACCAAGAAGTTTTAGCTGCCCAAGGAGAACATAACCAATACAGTACGGATTTAAGGCAAAACTTTATGTCAACCCAATTTCAAATAATTTCTTGGAAGATTAGAAATTTGGCTCACAGTAGGTCTCCAGTGGTGATTACCAACACAGCACCTTCGACTGACTATACTGACAACATGCTACGATCTACAGTATTTTCATTGAATTACTTGAAAAAAATTGAATTACTTGATGACGCAAAATCAGATAATAAATAATTAAACCAATAAAATCAGTGGTATGGTTCAGTGAAGAAAGCAATTTCACTTCCATAAACAACAAGGCTCAAGTGAAGAAGCAGAGATCTACTAGAAATTTAAAAAATAAAAATTAGGAAGGTCGCACTTAATTCTAAACTTCGACCCAAAAAAACTATGAACAAGAGTTAGGGATCATTAAGAGCTAACAAACGAAACAAATTTCCTAGGAAAACATCCAAGAAAACAAACAAAATTTAATTTTAATCTGTAAACTTGAATCTCATATAATCTGAAATAATAAAGAGTCTGTATGACGTCTGTTGTTGTGGCAGCTCCCCCAAGACAGTATCAGAGAACAACATCCAATTTGAGTACCCACATATTGAAAAGGGTTCAGAAAAACATGACAAGAATGACTGAAGCAACTGAAAAGTATGTTTTACAATGAGCACACCACAACATATAACCTCATTAGCTCGTCAGAAGAAAGGCTGAGGAGAGTTAATACAAATTGAGAATAAAGAGTTCTCTAAATCAAGAGTTGCAGCCATGCTGTCTCTAGAAAAGGTAAGCATATCATTAAAGAAGAAAAAAAAAAAGCTGTGAAACTTGCTACACTTTGGAAGTACTCAGAGGAAAACCAAAGAAGTTAAAAGGCAGCATTGTTTTGCAAGAGAAAATGAAACAGCAAGAGTAATGGAAAGAGCACTAACAGGGATTTCTCTCTCTGCCTGCCCTGCATGCCCTGTGCTATCTATAGCTAACCAAAAGAATGAGGGTGAGAGCTCAATCAAACAGAAGAAAAGCTTTACTAGAAGAAGCTGCCTTAGTTAACCCAAAGGAGTTATCAAAAGAAAAATTGAAGCTGTCAGCAATCACAGAGTATAAATAAAGATGATATGCAAATATACTGATGACAGCAACATTTGAACAGTACTCACACAACTGGTTGCATACTAAGGTCTTTTTTAAAAAAAAGAAATCAGCTAAAAGATGAAAGTACAGAAACCAATGGCAATACACTTTTCTCCCGAAGGCACTAGGCCAGCTGTGATTCTCTACACAAGCCTTTGAGATGCATATTTAAATGCATATTTATTTTTTTTCCTCCGGAAATTATATTTAGAGAAACAAAACACAGCAGATGTTATTACTTTTCCAGATGCAGTCTTCTGTCCCAAATCAACTCTCAGTACTGAAGGTGCCCTGGCTGACTCTGCTCCTTGCCAGGCAGCAGCAAACCACAGTCCACGAGCTGAGCCAGGCATTGGCACCAACATCACTTGTACAGATTTTGGGAGATTTTTCTAGGACACAGATACCTCAAAATCTTTATGCACATGACGTCTGTCCTTACAAAGACAAGCTTTTTACTACAGAGTTGTACAGACATCGACATTTATTTTGTGAGAGTTCTCTGCAACATGGTCTCAGCAAAGATCTTGCAATTCAGAGTGTCAGCTGCCCCCTAGATCTACATAGTTGGAGCTGCAGGAGCTGCATATGCTATTCTGCTATCACTGTGGACTGCCTGCTACTGCCAACATCACGGGTGTGCCACAGCACTATTCATTATAGCCACACACACACACACACAAAAAAAACTCATTATAAGGGTGGTGAAGCACTGGGACAAGTTTCTCAAAGACCTAAATTGGAGCAGAGTCTAGAGCATCTCAAATTCAGTACCAACCTTGCTTTCAGAAAGAGGTTGAAATGGAGTCCTTCTGAGCTCCCTCTCCACCCTCAATGACCCTATGACAGCTCATTTCAATGAACACCAGCCTGGGCTGACATGGTAACAGCACATACTATTTGATATATAAACTGACTGCAGGAGAAAGCCCAGGTAGCTCGGCAAGTTTCTCTTCTTCAGAAAACAACTTCTACAGCTCACACTAAAAGCGTACTGCCACTTCCAGTGACACATGACGTGTTTATCCTCTTTTAGAACTTCTGCTGGAGAGCAGTTTCACAGAGCATGTCGCCAAAGTGAAAAGCATCAACTACACCTTTCTATTTCTGTGCAGAACTACCACCCAGCCCCATGCCCCCAGACTGCCAAACAGCTGCTCTGCTAGCTCCCACGGGTATAGGCAGCAAAAACCTGAACAGCAGACACCTGTAATTGTTTTCTTGAGGTCCATGCTATTTCACCAGGCATCCTCTCAGCTCTCCTCCCCTTGCATATTCCCCACATTGCTCCCCTTTTTATATAGATCTGGTTCTTTTCATACTCTATGTTAGTAGCTCATCACAAAATCCCAAGCTAAGAATAATATTGCTCCTGTTTTCACTTCACAAGTATCCAACACCCAGATCCAACCCATAGATAGTTGTCATCTTTCAGATTATTAAAGAGTTTATTATGAACAAAAGATGTAAAAACAACAAGCAACAACATAAACTACAGCCCCAGCTACATGATATGATTTCAGTCTTAAAAACAACCACATAAAAAACAGGATCTGGAAACTGTTTTGTTAGTCCAAAGTCAGTAAAGAATGAACCCACACAGAATTGATGAACTCAATTAATTTAAGTAAGATTTGTATCATGCTTCTTTGAGACAAAAAACATTTTTTTGCAAAGCACTGAAAGGACCTTGCATGTCCCTTGTCCTACAACCATTTCTATTTTATGGCTCTGCCTGCATCTGTATTTCTCTGATACCACTGAAGGTAAGGACTGACTGCTTTGAAAGGTAACACATGTGCCTAAAGGAGCACAGAAACATGTATGAAGGGGCTGGGATTCACTTTGCTGATCCAAACTTCCTGCACTCCATTTTACATTAAAGGAAGAGATAGGCATGGGCATTAGACATAGAAAATGAAAGAAAACATCCTTTGCTAACAACTCATTCAACCCATTACTGCGCAAAGGTAGACAAATTACCTCAAACTGGGTGCTAATACACCTGAGCTCCAGGTTAGGATGTGCTTTGCCATGAGAGGAGCCTGAACAGCTGGGCATGGGTAAGAAAAACCTTCTTGACTGCCTACCCTGTAAGGCCCTTGCATCTGCAGATGGGCAACAGAGACCAGGAGGTGTAGGAAACAGGAGAACTGGAGCCCACTCAAAGCCAAGGAAATGCAGCAGCCCTGGTCCAGTCACAAGGCACTCCTGCATGTGAAGTGCTCGTGGGGAAGTGCTGCTCTGCCGCTCCTGGGCACGTGTGTTGCAGTGCCACTAGCTACTAGACAAGAGTAGCAGCTAGCTTCAGAGTTTATTCATCTCATAATTAAGTTCTCATAAGTACCCTTGAGTTAATTTGGAAGAGCACATGCACACGATGAGAGAAAGAGAACGATTTAGAAGAGAAAATACAGGAGTACCATTAAAAAGCCAAAGCATGCCACAATCACAAGCAGTAATCTTACAGTAATATCAGGTATTTTCTAAAAATGTAAACTCCGTGGTTCAAGACTTTGGCATACACCAAAATACTGTGCAGTAAGTAATAATCCATTATAATCCATGTGGTTTATAGCATCAAAAGAGAACATGCCACAACAGGGATTACGTAAAACAAAATTCAATGTAAATGCAAAATCACTTTTCATGTTCAGGCAGGGGCAAATCCATCAAATGAAGCTCAATAAAAATCACAGTTAAGACTGAACCAACAGAGTTCCTCATCATTGCAAAGAACAGAATCACTACTTAATCTCTGTAGCATACAAAAGGTTTTAGTTTCACACACCTCACCTTTTCAAGGAACCAATATCACCAACAGAACATCAAGCTTTGCAAGTCTGGTATCACTAATCACACGAAATAAATATATGAACTAAATACCTGCTTTTTGGAACAAAGCAAGGAGGAGAATTAAAATCCAATCCCATGTATCACCTTAGTTTACATTATTTTGCATCTTTGTTGAAGTTGCAGGACCATTATTAATTCTGTCCCAGAAAGAGTCACTGCACACCTTTTCAGAAGTTTGAAGGGAAAACAAGGGTCACTCATTTTAAACTCTCGAAAATACAAAATTTCCAACAAACTTGTTTTCTTCCTATTTTTGTAACTACAATATTAGTCATACAACATAAAACATTACAACTGGAAATGAAACAATACATGAAGCAAATAGATTTTTCTTAATGTTACCAGCAAGATTTTCAATGCAATCTTTCAAGACACTTCCTTTGGTCTGGGGATCCTACCCATTGTTCCCAAGAAAAGTGGTAGCAACAAAAGCTTCTTGAAAATCATTAGAAAATTAGTTAGTCTTTTTGTTGGAGGTTTACAGTGAAGCAGCACCACTATCTCCTCTCCCAGATGCTTTTCACAGTTTGAAGACTGAGAATATACTGTCATTTTTAGTTTTTCAGGAACAATTCTTCAGCAGATTTTTAAACCATTACATCCTGGGAAG
Source organism: Lycocorax pyrrhopterus obiensis (assembly GCA_014706295.1). Taxonomy (NCBI): domain Eukaryota; kingdom Metazoa; phylum Chordata; class Aves; order Passeriformes; family Paradisaeidae; genus Lycocorax; species Lycocorax pyrrhopterus. The sequence continues at coordinate 19,037,008 of JACSVZ010000001.1, forward strand.
TAGAGCACAGGATTCAAATTAACCCATTCTGGGACATTCTGTCCAAGCCCCAGTTGCTTCACTTAATAGTCTAGTTTCTCACTAGAGAAAATCTCTGGGAAGAGGAGCAGCAGAATACTAAATATTCTGTCCACTCAATTACCAAAGGTTTATAAAAAACAAAGAATTTCTCTAGCTCACCCAAATGAAACAAGGACAAGGCTGAGAAAAATTTGTAAAGGATATTCTGAATGGTGGTAACAAAATCCAAAATGTTATCAGTGTCACATTTTCAAATACATGTTCGTATTTGTTATTAGTGGCATCTTTATCAAACCCCTAATGAAAATAAATCAAAATTTCCAGTGGAACATAAAACCAAGTGGAAAATGGCTGTGGAAAGAATTCACTCCCTCCCCCAAAAAACACAGCATGGTCCTGTGACACCAGACCAATTTTCAAACCCAATTGCATAAAACTCATAACCATGTACCTCAGACACACACAGCTGGTTCACTTTGGAAGTTAAAGAAAACTATTCAACTTGTTGAGCATATCTGATATATGGAAAAGGGCTTTGCAGTCTGCCTTTGCCTGAAAAGCAAACTTCTCTGCACAAGACTTTTATTCAAAAGCTACTGATTATCCTACAAGAGTTAGATCTCAATCAAATGGAAAACAATGAGGTTTGTTTCACTCCCATATGGAATCTAGTCAAGTCTGCCAAGAAAACAAGCTTTCTCAAAAAAAAAAGAGAACAATCATTTGTGTTCATTTAGTCCCTCATCTAGCCAATAAAAAGTATTCTTGCTAACTCCCTGGGACAGAATAAAGAACAAAACCAAGAGATACAACAACTAATAAACTAATATATATCCCTGTATTCATAATAAGCACAGTAACTGTTAAAAGGATTTCATTTGTGCAAGATGAAAACACGTAAGAAGATCTTCTATCCACTATGGACAGTTACTTTGGTTCACTCTTTCATCTTTTAAGTAGCTTCTCTTTGCCTTAAAAGATTTTTTTTCAAGAATCTGCTATTTCTTATGCAGGTGCTTCTCCTAAAAGTACTCTGATTTGAATGCTAAATTACCTTGTATGCCAGACAACTGCTTTTTATAATAAAGAGGAAATTTTTTTTGCAATCACTTTGATATTTTTTTTAAATATCGAGTCCTTTTTTTCCTGAACATATGTAATATATTCTGCTTTTAGCATCTAGGTATTTTTTCCTATGATATATTGAAACATCATTATTTTCTGCTCAGTAGGTGCCACACAGCATTACTCCATGGTTAGCCAGTCTGTTTTATGTATCAAGCACACCCTGGAAAACTTCTTTTATTTTTATAAAGGAGCTTTAAAAAAGAAAAAAAGAACTGTAGAGAAGGTTAAAGAGCCTTACAAACCCTGAATCATTTTAACTTTCACAGACTAATTTCCAAGGTAACTTTTCCCAGTCCCTTTTACTGTAAACATCATTCAACCTGAGGGCTTTCAGCTTGGTCACAAAACAAGCAGATGTAATGAACCTAATAAAGCAAGTGATTGGGAAAAGCTACCATGGATTAACCGAGAGCAAACCACATCAACTAACCTGATCAGCTTCTACAACAAAATAATCTCTTCTGTTGACATAGGGAGAAGAACAGGATGTTGTTCACCTGGACTTCAGCAAAGCATTCAGTGCTGTTTCCCCCAGCCTTCTCCTGGACAAATTGGCAAGATACAGATGGGATGAGCTGTCTGCAAGATGGGTTGGAAACAGACTTACAAGTCAGACTCAGAGGGTGGTGATCATGGGTTTTTACTCAGGCTGGCAGCCTGTCACAAGTCATCCCTCAGGGATAAATACTATTCAAAACCTTCATAAATCATTGGGATGAGGGGATTGAAAATACCCTCACCAAGTTTGCTCATGACACATCAGAAGGGAGAGCCATCCTACAGAGAGCCAGACAGACTGGAAGAGTGGAGTAGTAAGAACAGCATGACATACAACAGACAAGTGCAAGGTCCACCACTTGGGACAGTACAACCGAGGAGCCCAGCCCAGGATAGGGTTTATACGGCTGGGGAGCAGCTGTGCTCAAAGGGACCTGGGGGTCTTGGTGGACAACAAGCTGACCATGAGTCAGCAGTGTGTCACTGCAGCAAGGGACTGAATACTGGGCTGGATCCTTGGGGGATTTACTAGTGGAGGTAGGGATGTGATCATCCCACTCTGCTCAGCATTTCTCAGGCCACATCTGCAGTATCACACCCAGTTCTCATCCCCGCAACTCAAGAAAGATGTAGACAGACCAGAGAGAGTCCAAAGAAAGGCCATAAAAATGACCAAGGGGTTATAGAACATGCTCTTTGATGAAAGACAGAAGGAATTAAGCCTTTTCTCCCTGGAAAAAAGAAGGCTCAGGAAGGACCTCACAATAGAATTCCAGTATGTAATGAGTAGCTGCAAAGAGGATGAAGGCTCTCTCTTCAAAGAAGCCACATGGAGAAGACAAAGGGGAAGGAGTACAAACCACACTGAGAGTGGTTTCACCTCAGCATAAGATATACATTTTTTATAGTGAGAATGTTCATTCCCTGCAACAGCCTCTCTCCAGGGATGTGGTAGAGATCCCATCACTGGAGGTTTTCAAGATGAGATTAGAGAGGATGGTAGATAATTTCATCTAGGCTCCCATTCCCAAGTAAGTTTGGACCAGATCATTTTTCAAGGTCCCTTCCAACCCAGGCTGGTTTATGATTTTATGACTGCAATTTACGAAAGCAAATACAAAATTTTTGTAGCTACTCTAGCTTTATTAAATATTTTTTTCCCCCAAAAAGGATGCTGAAATCAGTGGGGATGTTCTTTCTTCGGCTTTGGTTTAAGGTTTACACCATTGTTACATGCAGCCACCTCCTTCTACCTTCATTTAAACTTCTTAAGAGAGTCAAAAACAACATTCCACATCACAAGCCATTTTAGTTCAACCACTCAAAAGTTTTCCCATGGGGGATACAGGCGTTATGGTAACTGAGTTTCCAAGGCTCTGCAAGCCTCGTGGTAGTCTACCTTCAGAGATGCAATGATCTCATGTTTCTTAAATTTCTCTGCCTGAAGGAACTGAGACTAAAAACAAATCTATGAAACAAACCAATGCGACTGAAATAGAGCAGAATGACATACTTTATCTAAGCTATTTTTAGAGAAATGTATTAAAACCCTCAATTCTTGTTAAAAATATTTTTCTTTCACATTTTTTCCCTTTTTTTCTTTAGCAATTGCAGGTTGTTGCTATCCTACTTCTTCCAAAGCAATTTACATCCAAGTGAACTAAGGAATAACATGTTATTCCTCACCAGCATTCTCATCCTAGAAGAAACACAAACAAAATGCAGAATTACTTCTCTGTGAAAGCAGTCCACATTGTTCCTAGATGATGCATTAGCACACAAAGCTTACATAAGTGCTTCATTTACTGAACTAGAAATCCACCTAGCATGGCAAACAATACAGTTTTAATAAAAAGGTATTAACAAAAGAAGGCTGGCCAAGGGAGATGTGCATTATCTTTGATCCCTGAAGCAGAAGAAATCTGAGAACAGCCAGCATGCCTCACCAGGTAACCAGCAGAGTCTTCTGCGTCTCATTTGCCAAACTTCACCACGCAGCCTGGCCATTTCAAAAAAAAAAAGAAAAAGTTAAAACGGGGTTTTCCTACCCCAATACAGGTGTTGCCTGGCACCGGAACTCCAGGCTGGACTCTTTCCACACTACTTATCAACACTCTCCAAAAAAGGGGCCACATGCGCCAGCTCATGGCTCACTACATCCACCACTTGTATGCTCCTCCTCCTTCTCCTCCTCCACACTGATCGCACGATGGCTGTGTGAGCCCCAGGGTGGCAGAGGGACAGACAGGGAGACACTGCCAAGACAGTCTGTGCAAAGCACGAGAAAACATCACCTTACCTGCACCCTGCTAAGGCTAAACAGAGTAACAGCAACGAACCACTCACTCTATACCAGATCAGCTTTCTCCAAGTGTTCATGTGAGCAAAGCTCTGAAGTCAGTAAAAAACCTAGGGCTGTCTCCTGTCAATCTAAGGCAAAGCCCAAACTATAAAAGGTTCTCAACTGTCAGTAAGAGGCACTTACACTTACAATTTACATAAAACTTGCATTTAGAGGAAAAAAATCATTGGGCATTCTGCTTATCGGTAGAAAAGTCTAGACAAATTCAATTCTTATTTTATACAATAATATTACTGAACGGCTCTTTTATAATATATATCCCTCAACACTCGTGCCTGTTCCTCTACATGAAAATCTTTAGTAAGGGGCAAAAGCTTTATACAATTTGATAAGAAATCAGAGTATCCCTGGAAGCTTTCAAAAGATGTGTGGATATGGCACTCAGGGATATGGTTGGACTCAATGATCTTACAGACTCATCCCAACCTTAATGATCCCATGAATCTATTATATATTGCCCTTATATACTATTCATACTATTCATATGTTGGTTCTTCTGAACTTTTAACTGCAAAAACCCAAAAAAGCCTACTCATAGGGAAATACAGTCTTGAACTCTGCAGTTATTGACACTTATTTTACGTACTTATCCTATTCAGCGAAGGCAAGATTCTCCATGAATCTTGGAAACAAAAGGCATGTCCAAAAATAAAAATCATAATTTCTCAAGATGTATTTCTTATAAACAGATATATTCTTTTTTCTTTTCTTTTTCTTTTTTCTTTTTTTTTTTGGTGGAAATTTTGTCACAATCACAACATTCTTGTACTACTCAGTAAATGAGGTTTAAAATTGGAGAAAACCACCAGCAGACAGCTTTAATGCAAACTCTGCTACAGAAGGATACCATAAAATTCATTAAATCACAGATCTGTAACCTTTATTAAAAACAGATTCTTCTTAAAATGCACACTCTGTTATAGACATCCTGCTACCCCCATGGACAAAGCATTAAAAAGTCTCAGGCATTTTATAATAAAAACAAAATATGACATATAAAGAACAGAATAAATACAATTAAATACATTAGCAAAAGGTGTCTCTTTTTTTCTATATACATCTAATTTTTTATTTTTAAAATGTATAGCTTGTCTTTCATCCTGAAACATGAAAGTTTACGACCTTCATGAACTACTTTTTCTTCTGGCCTTTTTTACCTTGGGAGCTTCAACAAAAGTCTAGAGAGTAATTATGAAAATGCAAATTTGCAAAACTGAAATTCACATTTATTTGTATTTTGTAGCAATAAATAAACCGAGTAAGTCAGACACATTTCTTATGTCTGACAATAAATCTCTTACCAGTTTGTGGAGGTTTTGGTTTGGTTTTGTTTTAAAACAAGGGAGCATCTCTCTTTTTAATTTCTACAGTACCCATCAAACAGTGGTCTCCAAGCAATGGCAGCCTGAGGTCTCTAATCCAGTCAAGGAAGAACCCTTCCTTAAATCTTAAGGGGGGAAGAAAACTGCAAAAATAACAAACTAGCAATTTTTTAATACAGTGTTATATAAACTTTTACATAATTCACCACGCTGCTGAATAGAAAACCTTATATGAAAGGAATCATCACTTTCAATAGCTTATGATCAGCCTTTCCACACAACAAACCATCCTAACAGAGTTGTCCTGAAAAACATGCTTCAGATATCATTAAGTCTGAACCAGAAAACAGATGCTTAAAAATAACTTTTGCACTTCTAACCTTTTAGACTGCACCGTTCAATTATGCATGCTTTTCTGAATATCAGTCTGGAAATAAAACAGAGCTCTAAGTATTACCCAGAAGGGGGGGAAAAAAAAAGAAAAAGGAAGAGAATGACACATCCTGCAGGCACAAGGAGGATGTGGCTCCCATAAGGCTGCAGCCCAGCGCCGCCCAGCAGCACGGCGGGAGGAGAGCACGTGCATTGGAAAAGAGTTGCATGGTGGGCAATAGCAATGAAAGAGTTAAACGTTACAAAACTACCTTTTCCAGTCATCCTCAGACAAAGTAAACACATCAAGAGGGAAATGGAGAGCAAAATAGGACACTGCTAATGGAATTTCAGTGGTCTTTATTTCTAGTTTTCAAAATAAACAAGGGCAGAAGTGAGAGATCTGCAAAACAGTGAGCACCTGGAGAACAAGCAGAAAGCTATGATTGATCAAAACCTCTCCAAAATATATCTACTAAGGTAACAGGAACAGAATTCAATATCCTGCATCAATATTCAGAGTAGATGGGGGAAAAAGGAAGGATTCTTAAAGCTTTTTTGAATTACTGCAACTACACCATGAGAAAGAGCTACAAATGAACAATCACATACGATGTCTAAAGAAAATATTAAAAAATGTCTCTCTTATCACATTAGAATACAACAGGGATCTCACTGCTGACAAATGTCAACATCAATGCAACTTTGTCACTGTTAAACCAAATTTCAAGTGCACATTGTTAGGGCTTGAGGGAGGAGTTAAACCAGTTGGGCACACTCCCACTGATAAGAAAGAGGCAAACCTTCAGCATACAATCCTACCATCAAATTTCATATATCTTCTGTCTTGGTCCACAAAGCCAGGCTGCACGTAGACAGCAGCTACTGAAAACAGTTGGGAAAACCTACAGAACCACTGACTGAACTCCAGAAATGAGAACACTTTCAGTCACACAAGAGTGCTTTTTAGAAAAATTGGATCAAAGAGATACATCCTAAGGGTACAAGTATTTAAACAGCTGTTTGTTTATAACCCTAAATTTCTAAGTTAGAGAATCTCTTTTTGTGACCTTACACAGTGAGGAGTCACTACACAACCAACTGTGTATAGGGAGTGGGGAAATATCACCCAGCAGACATCACACTGAAAAATAAGGTGGCCTCCAAATTTGTATCTTACTCATAATTACTTACGTTACAGAAATCACTGTATATGCCCCACACGGAAACAATCTGTCGCACCTGAAATGCAAGTTTAAATTTTGTACATGTCAGAGTTTTCTACTGATGATGCTCAATTTCTTGGGTTCAGAATATGCAGTACAGAAAAAAATACCAGAGATGCACAGATGCACAGAAGTGTAAAGAAAAAAAGAATACAGCAGCATGACCTAATGTAGGACATGCCTGCCTCAAAGAGAAAACAAAAAACAAAAAGTCCTCGCACCAAAACACTAAAAAAGTCATCCTTAAACAACAGGTATCTTCAGTCTTGTCTACATCAAGAGTTGCTGCTATGCAAGGAGGAAAACACTCAAACTTGGTTGGTGCACGCAGGTGGATGACATTTTTTAAGCATGTCTCTACACAGGAATGCAAAAAACACCAACACAAGAAGAAAAAACATGCAGTCCATGTCTCACCACTTAAAGTTATGAATGTTTGTTCCAATTTCTGAGTGGTTTTTTTGTTTGGTATTTTTTTGGTGTTTTTAGGGGGATGTTTTGTTTTGTTGCTCTTTTTGGGTTTTTTCCCTGATTTGACTTTGTTTGGAATAGGCAATGCCAGTGTATTTTCAACTAATTTGAAACGATGGGGAGTCTGTATGGGAGGCCTAACAAAAGCACTTATGTAATACAGCAAAACTTCCTGAATGCCCACAGTCGTTGCTTGAATTCGGAAGCAAAAGGGGAATTGCCATCTTCTCCTGCCAAAGGCTCAAAATTACACATTCGGATTCCAGCAGAAGACTTGCAAGAGTTTAACAGAAATAATGATAGCCTGTTCATCAAATGGCTGCCAGGTACAAAGGCTTTATATACCTCTTACTCCCACTGTCTGAATGATGCTTTTAGAAAGAAAAAAAAAGTCATTTGCTTTGTATGGACTTTACAGTACCCAGGCTTTTCTTTTTCTTCCCCTCTTCTCTTCCCCCCAGGAAAAAGAGTCTGCATAAAAGAAAAAGGATTCTCAATTCTACAGTTACTGGTCAGATTCTCCTGTGCATTGGTGGAATTTACCACAGTAGTAGCTGCCTTTCATCAGCATCGGATATGATTTGGTATTACTTCAAACTTGATACATTTTAGTGGTTTTGGTCTGTCATATGAAGTGACAGTAATGCTTCTGCAGAGCAGTTTTCTTTGGATTTTTTTTATTTAATCCTTGCACTTTTCAACAGATAGCTTTAAAAGTATAAAAAATATATATTAGGTAAAGCTTGAACTTGCTTACATATGCAAAAAAAAAAGTAAAGATTTGGTTCTCTTCTAACTGACTACCTTAAAAATAATTACCTGGATAACCTCACAAAATGCTTCCCAGAAAACACTTTTTACATGCAGGCAAAAAAATGCAGTCTCTTTTTGAACATAATCTCTCTTAACTATTTACAACTCTTACGGTTACTCTCTTTCATATTGTATTAAATTCAGATTAACAACCTAGGCATCTCAACAAATCTCTTCAAATCACAGTATGGCTTGCTGAAGCTGCTAAATGCCTTAAAAAATCAGGCATAAAAGTTAATAAAAGTATGAAGAGAAGCAACAAATGCCAACTCCTAGGGAAAAAACTCCCAAACCATTAATAACAGGTGACTGGATAGTAAGGTAGATAACACACAATTATCACCACGACAGCCTCTGTATTCATGTTTCAAGAAAAACTATCATCTGCATTGCAGTGCCCTTGAAACTTATTTTTCCCTTAATATATCTGATTCCACCATTTTGCTCAGGTTTAATTCTGTTGGACTGGTGTGCTGTATAATTAACAGCCAAGCAATACGATTTTCCTGCACAATACAAACCTGTAAGACGAGACATTTCAGATATGTTTTCAGCTGCCTTAGTATGGAGACGTAAACTGGTGAGTTCCAAGCTCTACTACACATATTCACTTTTTGAAACGCAAGTTATGGTGAATAACCACCATATAAACACACTCTTAGAGGTGATCATGAGCTGCTGAGAGCTGCCCCAAACCTACAGTGCAGGTGGCAAATATAGATGCAACTGGGGATTCCTACATCAGGGAGCATGGAAGAACTGCTGCAAGAGATGCAACATCATGTGTCCTTGGGAAGTCATCTCCTTTCCAGTTGACCAGCTACAGGAGATCCTGGGACAGACACAGTCCTTTGCAGGAGTCTCAGCTCCTGAGCTTCTTAGCAAGTGATGGCACAATGTTGTATGAAGTTTATATTTTTATATGCAAAGAAAGATTGGTCATACCTGAATCACTACAATATCTATTAATACTACTTCTTATTGGGAGAAGCAAAAATAATAGCATTGAATTCTGATGATGAAGTTTGTCACTAACAAAAAAAGGAACAAACAACAAAAAGTCCACATTAGGAAAGCAAAGGAGAGATAGCTATTTCAGCTTTCCTCAATACGAATTGTGGCAGATACTGTGTCATCTAGGCACCAGAGTCTGCATTTATAAAGTTAAATACAGACTAGACAGCCATTATCTTCACTGACTTCCTTATTTGAGACACCAGTTTTGAGTAAGGGCAATGAAACAGAAATCAATCTGGATGGAGTTTCAAATACCTTTGGACAACAAAGGTAAAGATCGATCCCTGACAAGACAGAAAGTATTACCTTATTCTCAGGTCTTTCCTACACTCGTACACACACTTTAACTTCAAAACCTAATTATTTCACAAGGACCCAGCACAGCTTGGAGACAGGCTTGCCACAAAATACAGAAAATTGCAAAAACTTGCAGGAAACAAACCCAGTGATGGAGTCAAGCAAGGCAACAGCATCCCATTACATCACACTCTTTGGAGGCCCTCAGTGCTTTTGTAACAAAATAGGCTTAAAGAACAAAGGATACAGCACCAGCTGCACCAGGCTCCCAGAAAGTTGGTTTAGCCCTGGTCCCAAAAGCTTATGATCTTTTCTTAAGTTTCATAACAGCATTCAGAACTCAAAGAACATTTTGTCATTAGTAACAAAGCTGGTGCCTCCTAGTTCCTTCAACCTAAAAAATGATACTGAAATTTATATTCATCATTTCTAGTAAGGACATCACTTTGGTGTTGCTCCTCCCTTCCTAGATCTTCTTCGTAGAAGCTGGAGAAAAAGCTTCCTGTCTTAGTTACTGTTACTTGCAGCTATATAGGAAGAAGAGGAAGAAAGGTTGAACCTCTCTTCCTAGAGCAGGTGAACGCTATTTGCTTCTTCCTCTGCAAAGATGAGAAAATAAGAAGTTACACTAATATTTTTTCAGACTTCTGGTTTCTTTAGAGCATAAGGAAATTACATACTGCAGCTGTCCCATAACTAAGAAAAAAATTCCAAAATAACCCAAGCCAACCAAAAAAAGAAAACCTCCATGGAGGGGGTGGGGGTGGGGGGGAAAGAAATCATTGCCAAGCAATCGGTAAGACTCCAGTGCTGCACAGGAAACAAAGCAGAATTCAAAAGAAAGGATCTCAAACCCAACTACAGATTGACTTCTAGGTAGGTTCAAAGTCTGAGCAGTGGGACGATCTCTGGCAGAAAAAGAAGCACCGCTGACTAGGCTTCAAACGCTGCTTTAACTCTTCACTGGTGTCTTCATGGGTAACTTCAATATAGAGGCATAAGTATATAATATAAACTAAACATTTTTGTTATTTTTAAATATATGAAAAACTAATATATTTTTCTAATAAAAGACCATAAAACAAACATCGGGTATTTGCAGAAGGATCGTGTAAATGTATTATCCAAATGCTGTTCTCATCACACGAACGTATTTGCTTTCTTTTGGAGGTCCCAAGAGTTTTGCTTAACAAAGCATGTCAAGGAAAGAAAAAGGATGATTCTTCACTGTTAAAACGTGGGGGTTTTTGCTGAAAGTGCACACACGAAAGATAATAACTAGCTGACACTAAGAAAACTGCCAAGGTTTTCTGCAGTGTGTTACCAATATGTTCAAAATGTTCCCGTTAAGACAGGCATTTTTTTCTTTCCAACAATTTTTCATTTTACTATGAAACAATCAAGCATCTTCAGGTATTTTCTCTTTTATAGAAAGAGAGAGTAGACTCAAATGCTTGAGCATCTCAGCAATCACAAAGGAAATTGGTACTTAACATGAATTCAGATCTCTTGATGCCTCACCCTATACTTTATGAAGTGAACACTCACTCTGTGGAAAACACAGCTAGAATTAAAATATTTCATAGCAGATGCAAATCATTCCAATAACCTGAGGAAGTTATGGTACAGTCTTAAACACAGTGCAAATATACTCCTGTTATAACTCACCCCGGTTTCAGTCTCCTCATACAAACCCCTGCAGTAGCACAGGCATTCTCACCTCAACAGGTCTTTTTCATTCTTATTCTTGTCTTTCATTAAGCAGTGCCAACCATGCTGCAAGTAGTTCACCAAACAAAACTGCAAATAAGTTTAGCCTGCAATTATTAAAATACAATCTTCATTTTATTTTGTAATTACCATCCCCCCCATCTTTTGCAGAGCCCTGACTGCTCACTTGAAGCTTGGCAGTTCCCAAACCATTGGAATGTTTTAGACCAAGGCCTGTTACTACATATGATCAAGTATTTACACACAAACACCTCATTGAAAATATTTAGCAGTTTAATTTCTCACAAATACTAAGGAATAGCATACTATGCAAGAGGGAGAGCTGCAAATCTCTTAAGATTTCTTCTGCTGTTACATTATATTTTTTTTCACAGAATCAGAGAATCAATGAGGTTGGAAAAGACCTCTGAGATCATCAAGTCTGACCTATAAGCCAACACTACCCTGTCAACCAGACCATGGCATTGAGTGCCAAGCCCAGTCTTTCCTTAAACACCTCCAGGGATGGTGACTCCACCACTGGGCAGTCCATTCCAGCATCTAATCACTCTTTCTGTGGAGAAATTCTTCACGAACCTCCTTCAACCTAAACCTCCCCTGGCATAGCTTAAGACTATGTCCTCTTGTCCTGTCACTGGTTGCCTGGGAGAAGAGGCCAATGCCCACCTGGGTACAGCCTCCTTTCAGATGGTTGTAGAGTGATACGGTCTCCCCTGAGCCTCCTGTTCTTCAGGCTAAACACCCCAGGTCTCTCAGCCACTCCTCACAGGACTTGTGCTCCAGACCCTTCCCCAGCTTCACTGCCTTTCTCTGGACTCGCTCCAGCAGCTCAGTGTCCTCCCTGAACTGAGGGGCCCAGAACTGGACATAGGACCTGGGGTGTGGTACAGGGGAAGAATCATTTCCCTAGTCGTGCTGGCCACACTATTTCTGATCCAAGTCAGGATGGAATTGGCCTTCTTGGCCACCTGGGCACACCCTGGCTCATGTTCAGCAGCTGTTCATCAGCACCCTCAGGTCCTTCTCTGCTGGGCCACTTTCTAGACACTGTGATCCAGCCTGTAGCACTGCAGGGGGTTGCTGTGGCCAAGGGGTAGGACCCAGCACTTGGTCTTGTTGCACCTCATACCATTGGTCTTGGCCAGCTTGTTCAGGTCTCTCTCTGCAGTCTTCCTACCCTGCGGCAGATCGACACTCCGACCCAACTTGGTATCGTCCATGAATTTGCTATGCTAGACGCGATCCTCTCATCCAGATCATCAGGAAAGACATTAAGCAGGAATGGGCCCAACACTGATCCCTGGAGGACACCACAAGTGACCAGATGCCAAGTGGATGCAGCACCATTCACCACCACTCTCTGGGGCTGGTCATCCAGCCAGTTCTTAACCCAGCAAAAAGTGCACCTGTCCAAGCCATGGGCTGCCAGGAGTATGCCAGAGTACTGCTGAGGATGAAGGCATAAATCAAAGTGATGCTAAAAAAATCTATAAAACAATCATTTTGATACACCTCCCTGTTCCCAGGATGTTTGCTTTTACTAAGCATAAATAATATTCTAATTTATCACTGTGTTATGGAATGTCCCTTGTCCTTCCTCTGCCGATGTAAACTGATAATGAACAAGGTGCAAATGGCATGAGTGGCAGTCAGAAGAAGAGAAGAGCCCAATCTACAGCATAGGAGGATGGGCAAGAGGAGCAGATTTATAAACACAGGCTAGATGGTAGCATTGGAAATAAAAAAAGCCAAGGACCAAGAACAGAAAAATAACTCACTACCTGGGAAGCACTGCAGTTAACTATATTATTTGTATTTACTCGCAGACTGCAAGAGGAACAGATAGGTAATCAAGGTGATGAATCTAGGCAAGCAACTAGGAAGGAGGACTGAAAGATAAAGTTTCCAAATACTTTTAACAGTAACGAAGAATGCTTGTTCTTTGCTTGACATTCTTTGTTAAGCAAAATTCTTGGGACCTCCAAAAGAAAGCAAGCGTATTCCCATGATGGGAACATTATTTGCTTAATACATTTGCATTCCAAAACACCAGCAGCCTTCTGCTCTGCCCTTTCACCACAACTAACTGCTGTCCCATCATTAGAGATTTGCCACATTTCAGAAGACAGCAAAACTTGAACCCAACATTTCATACCTCACAAGGCCCCAACTCAGATAAACGTTCCAATAGCAACTGATTTGGTATGCATATTTAAAGTTTAAATAAATTATTGCTTTACTTGAGGTCCTCCATTTCATATAAGCAACTTCTAATCAATGTTTTTCTCTGAATGCCTCTGAAATTTACTCCTTTTTTTAAATGCTTTTATACCATTATTTTCCACAGTCCCACGCTATTTAAGGTTTCTTTGAAATTCCTCAACTTTTGATTAGATGCCTTTCATCACATGTACTTCTTCTGAAAATTTCGCATACTTCTCGGGCTTCATAATATAAACTTATAGGTTTAAAATCTTTGCCCTGTGAAAATAACTTTCTTCTTTGTATTTTCTAACAATCCTTTATGCAACATGAAAATACTGTAAAACATGCAATCCTGCACATTAAATATGACAAAGGAACAAGACCTTATCAATGTATATAAGTATCTGAAGGGGTCATGCCAAGAGGATGGAGCCAGGCTCTTCTCGATGGTGCCAGGAAATAGGACAAGAGGCAATGGGTAGAAACTAGAACACAGGAAATTCCACATGAATATAAAACTTCTTTACTGTGTAAGTGACTGAGCACTGGAACAGGTTGCCCAGAGAGGCTGTGGAGTCTCCCCCAACGAATGCAATCCTGTGCCACGTGCTCTGGGATGACCCTGCTTGAGCAGGGAAGTAGGAGCCTATTTGTAAATGCACAACTCATGAAAAAACACAAGTTTGATTTCTACTTAATGACATCACTGCTGCACCTACAGTAATGGTCTAGATATGAACAAACAATGAGTGTCATTCTCAAGAGGGTAAGTATAATAATGTGAAATAAAAGACTGCACTAACTGATATTTTAAAACAGTCATCTAAAGGGTAAATTTCCAGAGGAAACAGGTATTATATTAATGTAACAGGAAACTAGATTAGAAGGCTCAATCTCCATAATTACCAAAGGAAGGAACTAACAAATTTCTATTCCTACATTTCTATATAAGAATATTCATTAACAGTAGATTAAAATGCATTCCTGTAGAGGATTCTTTGTTATAGAGCCTACTTGCATAAGGGAAGACCATTGATTGTAAGGAGTAACTCAGAGAAATAAAAGTATATTAACTTACATACCTGCTTAAACTTTTTAAACTTTTTTTTTTATGGGGTGCGGGTGGGGGGATGTCTGTAAAAGATGCCTTAGAAGAAGGATCCAGGAAAAAAACAATTGTTTGATGATTCTCTGAATCCATAATACCTACCAAACTGCCCCACAAACTACAAATTGAAGAAAATAAATACTCAGGATTACAGCAGTCATTTGTATTTTAGTAGTGACAACCAGTGACTTTAAATTGGAACAGTTAGGGTGAAATCTGCTACACAGAAGGAATAGCTCACGACAGTGGTAGAAAACTAGATTTGGCATTTTGAGTAGCAGTCTTTGATGAAGCCAACTGGCATTGGCTGGAGTCAATTATTTGATTTTTTTTTTTGCCTCTCACCAAAAAGGTTTTCACGGGAAAAATACCTGCTGGCTGACATTGGAATCTAGCAAGCATCCATCAAAATAATATCAAGAAAATCTGAGAGACAAAAATATTGATTAAATAAACAGCCATAACAACATGAAGCAATTATTTAGTACCCCAGGTGTATCAGTATGCATTTTATTCTTAGCATGTTTAACAAAGGTCTGCAGGATATCTGGGAAGCCTTACACAAAGGAGTAAAAGTGAAATGTGGCTTTTAGGTTTTTTTTTTGGGGGGGGGGGGGTTAGGGGTTTTTTTACTTGAGAGAGAATATATGTTTTTAAACCTCATCTTAGGTATTTTTCCTATTATTCTAGGAAATGATTCAGCAGTTGAACTGATTTACTAATGAACCAAATGAATGCTATAGGGATGCACCAAATGAAAAGAAGAAAATAGGAGTCATTAATTTTGTAAGGCAATAAAACCTTGGTGGAAAGAACAGCAGAAATTAAGAATCAAAAGTATTTTCGGTTCAGAGTTATTGCAGCATGATTATAGATCTGGTGATAATTTGGAATTTATCTTTAAAGCTTAAGATCTTGGATTACAAAAAATGATATCATGGCCACTTATTTTTTTTTTCTTTTTATTTCCCAAGTCTTTTAACTGGGAAAAAGTTTATTTATTTCATGTCTGAGATGAGAGCAAATTCATGAAAAGACAGTTATTTCCCATTTCTGAAATATATGGGAATTGTGGGAATCAGGCCTGATCATGCAGCTCATACGATACAACTTTTATTTTCCTATCCAAAAATAACTCTGCTATTAAACAAAATGAGGTTTTCAATTTCTTGAGAAAATGTCACAAGTGGAGACTAGGAAATTGTAGGAAATACTGCAACATTTTTCTCCCCAGCCTATAGCGACCTTACAAAAACCAATGTTGGTACATAACAAGCTCATCCATTCAGCTAATAGTTTAAGATGGATTTCGGCCGGTTTACTACATTTATGAAAGATAATTTTAGTCATGATACTGTGATTTGTAGACAAATCTTGACTGACAACTCGACTGCCAGATTTCACAGCTAAAAATTCAGAGAGTTTCTGCATTTTCGATGATGTATATTTCTTGTGATTCATCACACAAAGACTATGAGAAACGGAAAGGAGGGGAGATCACTGATGGTTCTTAGACAAAATGCCCGGGAAAAAACCCAAACAACTAAACAAAAAGACTGCAACAAACAAAAACCAAGACAAAACCAAACAATTAAAGAAAACAGAATTACTCTTGTCAGAGCTACCCTGACAGCTCATCACACAGGGCTGGTCTTGCTTCCTCAGTACAACTCCTCAACTGTAGCTATGCCAGGCTCATGAACTACAGTTCTGGCACAAACACCAACATCACTGATTTTCACTCTCCAACGTCACAGGATCAAGATCTTCCTTGTCTTACCAGTAACCAGCTGTAAACCAAATGCAAGGCTGTCCTCAAAGCAGAAAGTTTTGTGCTTGCAGATCTGCAAATCACCCTCTTAATGGCAGTGGAAGACTGCCAGTCCTGAGCTGCATAAATAATGGAACTAGAACTCTCCGAACTGAGAAATGAGAAATAACGAGGCTGGCTATACAACTGAAGGTACGATACGGAAGACAATATGAGGGCTTTGACAATAAGAATGACTTTGTAAGCCAAGCCTTATTCAATTTCTTTCTTAAGAAATCATAATATTCTCAAGATAACGTGCACTTTCAGAGTTACAAATCTACAAATGTCCTTAAAGGGAACACGCACACATTGTCACCCTTAAAAGGAACCACCACAGCAAGTTTCAGGTAGAAAATAAAGCACTATATTTACTAGAAACAAACTTAAAGACAGTGAACCTCACATCATGAAAAAGTAAGACAGCTTGAACAGAAATCTTCAAATTCCTAACTGAATACAAATTCCTAAGGGAGCATTTAGAAACCTCAGGGGGACTCCTAAAGTTCATCCTGTCTTATGTACCATCACGAAAAAGATCCAAAAGCTACAACACGTGCTTCCATGTGCAAAAACGCAACATATGTGCCCAGCAGAGCAAAGCAAAACCATCCCAAAGGATGCAGACATTTTAAACACAAAGCACGGGCACCAGCTGACCTCCCTGACAGTTTCTCTGCTCTCACCCTGAGCTCCACCATCATTTCCTCACTGTCTCATTCTCTTCAGACTGCTTTTGCTGCAAGTGGACGAAGGAATGCTACATAATCCATGTACATTTTGTTCACACATTGTTAATGCAGCCTTGTACATCTGCCCAGACCTTCAGAAGGGAATACTCTAAACAAATTAATGTAACGTGCAAAATATAACCAGCCCTGTTGCCTGCCTTGTGCTTTCCTTTTAAGACCAGCACGTTGCCAAGTTTGCATCTCAGTAGCTGGGCGAGACACAGAGCAAGTTCAACAGAGGTAAAGGTTCAACAAGGTAAAGGAAAAATTGAAAACCTCCTCTGTGGTGCTCCTGCTTGTTCACAAGGCTGTTGTTCTCTGCAAAGAACCTTGGCTGGCAGCACTCCAGCTCCTGCTCCCTCGCCGTGTGACAAACGCCCCGGCGCAGGGCACAGGGCTGAGCCAGCCCTGCCAGCGCCAGGGCCACACGCCAGCTCTGGCTCAGCCATTCAAATCCTTCCTCTCATGAGAGGCCCTCTCGCCTTTTCAGTGACTGAGATTATCTCGGCCTAAAGAGCACAACTACTTCAGGTCTGGAAGGTGCTCGTGGTGGTTTTGCAAAGTTAAAACCACATTTAAAGTGCTTGGAAAGAAAATAACAACAACAATCAAAAAGCCCCCCAATGTCTCCAAGCACTTCGTGATTCAGAAGGATTTCTTTGATTAGGCACCTCTAGAGCAATTTGCTCTATTAGTACTCCAGGACTTACTCTTGGGGCCAGCAATAAAACCCTCCTACAGGTTTTTAGATCTATAGTGGATGGCTATGTCCATTCATGTTAAAAATCTATTGCTTCTTCTACTGACCTCATCCCTTAGGTACAGAAGCTGTTGTAAAAGGAGTACACTGCAGGTCACTTCTGTCACTACATTAACAACTTTTCCAATTTCAGTGTCAAGACTTTCCCTCTCCCCCCACCTAAATGCTCAGTCCTTCTCTACCACATTAATGAACAAGTTTAAAAATGATACACACTAGCAATTTCAGCTGCTTGGAAGGTTTCTTGCCCTCTCTGCACAGTAACTTAAAAAAAAAAACAAAACAAAACAAACAAAAAACCAAAACAACAACAAAACAAAAAAAAACCCCAAAGAAACAACAAACCCCCCCCCTTTGCTTCTTGGAAAACAGGCAAAAAAATAATCCTGGTTTTGCAGGTTGGTTTTGGTTTTTTTAAGTCATTCCAATAGCAGCACAAAAGAATAGCTCCTGTTTCCTCTCATTCACACCAAATTTTGAAAGCAGAAAGCACATGTTCAGCTTCTTGATGTTGAGATCCACCCTGTGTTCAAACCATTAGCAATGGCTTAGAGGGCCACCAGCACCCAAAACACAAGTGCCTGAAAGTTCTGCTACTTGTGGATAAAGGCCTTTGGCTCTATGGAGATTCTTAGAGGGTGAGAGTAGGGAGAGTGTTTGTATAGAACTAGTGACGAAACGAGAGGGTTAATAATTTTTTTCCCAATTTTTAATACAGGAAACATACAGAGAAATGTACAATCTAAAAATAATTTGAGGTTTTGAATGCAGCTAGAAAATGCCTATTGAACAGCTGAACATTTCACAATCATTTTTACTGTTCAGTCACAAGCAGTAATGAGATTAGCTTTTACCTAAACTCTAAATCAAAATAAACACTATATCCATTGTCTATCCTCTGACTGTTCAAAAAACTGTTCTCTGCCATCTGAACACCTCCTCCTATGGATAAAATGAAGTTTATTTGGCTTCCCTGGAAACTGTGCTTCCTCCCATGCCCATACCCAGTGGAAAGCCTCATGCCGCAGACTGCACAAGGCCCGTGGCTGCTGGGAGCCTTCAGCAAGCACACATCATGTCAGAAGCCCTTACTTCCCCAGTAACACAGCTCCCCAGCTCACTGCTGCTTATAACCAAGGCTCTGATAATGTTTCATAACAGGCTATCCCTTTCATAAGAACCTTTGTATTACTGTAAATGTGCAAGCCTTTAGAATTTCCTCCGTTCAGTTCAGTAGGTGCGCAGCATGCACATATAGCGTAGGCAGTTTCTGATGTAGTAGTGTGCTTATTCCGTAAGTAATTATGTATAAACAAAAATATGAATGGAATGTCTCTGTAAGTAAAATACACAAGTGTTAAAACGATTGCTTGCATATTAAGCAGAGATAACATGACAAGTAATTTTGGTATTCTCAAGCATATTCCCACAGGGTAAAGAGTTATCAGCTACCTTGGGAACACAGTTATTTTTAATGATAGAAAGGTCATTTAACTATCTGACAAACACTTTCAAAGAAATATGTACTTTCAGTAACTCTAAAAACTTTAATGAGAATCCAGATCAAGCTGTCCAAATATTTTCATACAAATATTCACCCCTTGTCCCAAAGTGTTATTCCGAAACCAAACCAAACAAACAGAAAACCAAATCAAACAAAGAAAAATAAAACCACCCCCACTCACCCCTAAAAACCCACTTGATAACTGCTTATCATATTTCTGCTTTAGAAAATGTTAGGGAACAAATGGGAATTTGGAGTTCCTTAAGGAGTGTCTTGGCCACTGCACCAAACTATGCATGGAGCAAGACTCTTTTTTCCACAGCATGAAATGTATGCAATATTCACAGACAGGAGAAAAAAAAAAATCTAGCTTTAAACTGTAGAAAATCAGATTTTTCAGTTCTCCTACTAAAAGAATTCCTGCATAGTTCTTAATGCAGAAAAAGAAAAGCTGACTAAAATAGCAGTGCATGCTAATCTAGTTCAATGTTTTATTTCCTTCAGTTTTCAGTAGTGAATAATACTTTTTATTTATTAAAATACCAGGTCAAAAACACATTCAGTAAGTTTTTATTAACTGCTTCACATAACAATATTACAGTATTCTGCTTGTATCACTACACAGGTGTTACTGCTACTTATGAGAGGCCAGCTACAGATGTAGAGGTGATCCACAAAGATTTTGAAATTAGATGAAACACACACCAGACTAAAAGAGAAGACAAAGAGAGAGAGAGAAAGACTAGATTGAATAGTCACTGCAGTGAATCATAGGCAACTGACTCTTCCCTATGAATAAGCAAATAACCTGAATGTTCTTTAAATGTTTGGTTTTGTAAAAAACTGGAGGAGTTAAGGCTCCAATAATTTTTGCACAATGATAAGTCACTTAAAATCCCAGTTTGCAATGGAAGCTTCTATTTAAAAGAGCTATCCACAGATCACATTACTTTTGATAAGCTTTCAGTGATCTCTCTACAGTACTTATAGTCAATGCAATAATGAACTAGATTATGTCCAAGCACTGAACTATGTACAAAATCCCATCACAATATCTTTGTCTCATTCTCCAAAAACCCTCTCTCCTGACATTGCTTTGTACAGATTTACAGAGCTTCATGCATTAGCAGCAAGCTTGCCAAACAGCTTTGTCCCCTCCAAAGAGCAAGATCCCACCTTGTGACAGATGTCTGACAACCATAAAGAGGTTCAACCACCATCAAGACTGCAAAGAGCAGACAACTCATGCCTATACTTAAAAAAAATCCATGTAAGTAATTATATCCTTTCTTACTGAACTGCCTAGATAGCCAGGAATAGTGATTTATAAATTAAGGCAGGTCATCTTAAAATTGTGCCCAAGGAGTTGCTAAAAGGCATAACCCTTTTACATTATGAAAAAAGTAGAACATCTGATGCAAAATCATCTCAATAAATTTTGCATAATATGAATAGAAAAATATGCTAGCAAATTATTACAATACAGTGTAACTATGCACTTGTAAGCAGAGCATGACAAGCTGCATGCAGCGAGATTTGCTTTTGACCATTATTTATTTCTGAAATTCCCCAAGTCAGTTTTACAGCAGTCCTTTTCCAGGATGTGCTATAGGTATGAGACTCCAAATGTCATTGGCTTAGCAAATGAATAACAATTTGCAGAATCAAATTATTAAATACTTGCTCAGCACAGGAAAACCTAACAAACACACAAACAGGAAAGAACAAGCAGTGGAAGGAACTAAGCATACATTCTAAGGTACCAAGAGTGGAAAACGTAGCCAGGAGCCAGGTATCAAACCTGGCTCTCAGTCCCAAACTGAAAGCATAAACAACTCCGTGTTTACCAGATGCAACTCAGCTTCAGGGGGAAGAAGAGCCAGAAATAATTACCATTTTGATCAGCAACTGTTCTTTCAAAATAAACACAACACAATGGGACATGAATGGACATACAGAGACATACAACTTCAACCACAGCTGGGCACAAGCAGGCTTTCATCCTGTTCCTTTGCATGCTCATTCCCTCCCTCCTAACAAACATCTAAACAAAGAATAGCAAGAATTGATGGAGAAAGAAGTACATCTTTTAAAGAATCTATCACACAAAACAAGGTACCAAGTAAAGCTTCACAGCATGTAAAGATGCACCAATTGAAAATTATTTTGCAAATCACAAGAACTACATTTCTCAATATTAGCAGGTTAATAACTCAAGTTTTCAGCACAACTTATACTCACCTCCTGTTGACAACAAGTCATTTCTTAAAAGGAAGTATTTGATTATACATCCCTTTGACTGTTTTGGCTTAACTCTCCAGGCAAGTTAAGAGGGTTCAAGCAGAAATCATGCATGAAAGATTGAGCTTGTGCATAAAAGCTGCTTCACTGCAGACGGTATTAATTTACCACATACTTAGTTCTCCAACTTGAAATAGATGGTAAAGCACACTGGAATTCTGCACTACGCACTTTATTTTTCCGAACTGAAGCAAACACACAGCCCTTGGAAGTCATGAGGCTTCTTTCGCTCCCAGGAAGAGCTTAAGCAAAGACTTCCCAGCTCTGAGGCATAACAGGGGAGCACAGCTCTTTGCTCCATCTAATGATGAAAGGGAGTAAGCATCTCCATAAGGTTTCACTTCATACTCGATAAAGTCAACCCAGGGCAACTTGAGCATTTTTTTATGTCACAATGGAGCTCGTTTGGTCTGTGTGGTGATAAGGCATGACATGGGTACACAGAGCTGCAGATCCAAAAGCAGGAGCTATGGCTTTTCTCCATGCATGTCTCTGCTTTCTTCCCCAAGTCTCCAGACCCTGTGCTGGAGCTGGCTGCAAGTGTCAGACCTCCTGCCATAGGATGGTGATGTGAGGGCAGGCAGTCTGCGGCAGGGCCAACAGGACCAACTTCATGCAAAAGCACTGGGGAAAAGGCTGAGCACCTCCTGCCGCCAAGCAGGGCATGATCTGGCAATGTGGCACTCTCCCCAAGCCAGCCTGTCCCAGTGACCTCAGTGTCTGTTTGAATCTGCCACCAAAGGCATGGATGGAGGGAGACCAGATTACGTGGCTGGCCTTCACCCACAGTTCAATGTTTGGCTAAGCAGACATCATTATTCTGACCAAAGGTCCGTGCTGCTTTTCCGCTAAAGGACTATCAATGAACTCTTACTCTCCAGGGCTTCCAAGAGCCCTTAAACGGGAAAAGAAAGAATCAGGACAATTTCTATAAGACCTAAGACCACAATGTTTCCAGGGAACTTCTGAAATGGTGTAGGAGTTCCTAAATACTGTCCCAGTCTGCCCCGTGTGACACCTAATGGTTTTAGCAAGAGGCTCACACAGTACCATCTTCTGGAATCAGGAAGCACCCACAGGTTTAGACAAACCAAATGATGTGTGGTTTTTTCTCAGACAGCAGGTGCTATGCTGAGCACCAGGGGGACACAACAAGGTGGTTTTGCTCTTCAGCAGGCAATCAGACCAGAGGGCAGAGGGCACTGTCCCTCCTCATTCACACCCAGAGCACAAGTGAGTAAATGTTCACACACCAAACACCACCCACTGCTTACTATATGACCGTGTTCACATTTCCTTGATAATTCATCAACTCCTGAACAGAGAGCAAAAAATGCCTGGTTTGTCCTTTCAGGAAATTAATTAACTTGGAAGTACTAAATCTTGGTCTAGAGATGTTTTCAATTTTTTTTATACATCAATGTTCAAGGGAAAAAGACTTTCCCTTGAAAAGTAATTCAGAGTACTCATAGCACTTTAAACAAGCTCAATTTTCAGAAAATAAGGAAGGAAATTTCAGTAGATGGGAATTGGTAGAAAAAAAGAAAAGCCAAATAGAAGCAGAATTATCTTTTAACCTGAAACAAGACAAGGTGCTGAGTTTTACCCAACATAACCTCTCTTCAAGTCCAGTAATGCAGCACAAGTTAATTCAAATATCTCCTGAAGATAATTGCATCTGTATGTCAAGACAGTTGGAGTGCTCTGCAGGCACAGAAGGTATATTTTATTCTAATTCTGTATTCCATCTAGAAATTTTATGATCGGGTCATCTTCTGGCAATTAATGCCTAAATTATATCTAGTTTTGTAAAACACTTAGTAATTGTATTATTAAAAATAGTTGAAATATTATCTCAGCTCATCAAATATTTTGTAGTTTGATTTCTATGAAAATGTGCATATATATTTTACACATGTTTATATATAAAATCATGTTTACTGCCCTATTCCTGCTATACATTCCAAATTCCACAAACACTTAAAACAACACCTGTAGATATTAAGTTGATAAAAGCAAATGCAATAGCTTATCTGAAAATGTTTTCTTCTGCCAAATCTTACTCAAGTTTAAAGGAGGAAAACAAAATCATAATTCACTTCTGTGTTTAGGAAGACGTATGACGTAAACAATGCAAAAACTGTCACATGAGAGCCCTGTGCTACTTTCAATAAAAACATCTGTGACCTGCCATTTATATAGCTCACGTCTTGCTGTGAATGTACTCATCCTCTTTGTAGAGGAGACCTCATCCTCTTATTCCTCCATCTTGGAACATAACACAAAATACTAAACGTGTAAAAGTGTGGGTTTTTATTTATTTCACGCACATGTCATAGAAGAGAATAATTCATACTCATTTCTTTTAAGTTTCAAAAAAAAAATATGCCTTAGAAATTTAGCTCTGGGAATGGAGTTAGGTCCTGCATTGATCAGCATTTTCGTTTTCCTCATATGCACTGGTGCTTGTTGGGAGTTTGGCTAACATGAGGAATAATTATTGCTATCATACCCTTACACAATTAAAACATGTAACTTTTCATCTATATTTGGAAAAAACACAACCAAAGGTGAACTTTCACTGTCATCTTGCAATAATCAGTGTCGATTAACTTTTTATTGGCTTTCTTTTTCCCCAGAATTGCAGAAGCATTTTTTTATAAATTCTCTTAAGTCCACTCTTCATTTAGAAACATGGCAGCAAACAAGCATACACACAAGGCCCAGTATATGAGAATGTTTTGAATTATGTTCCCATCACTACAGAAATAATGCCACTCAGAAGCATCAGAGATATATATTCAGTACCTTGGCATCAGTTTGAATAGCTAAATAGAAATAAAATAAGTACAAATATCCATTATGAAATGAGAATCAAGACAGAAAGCTCCTTAGGCACAAGAATAAAGATCCATCACTGCCACACCACAGTGCAAATACCAGGAAAAAAGTTCACATTCAGAAGCCAAACATTTCAGGATTCATCTACAAACAGCTAGAATAAATTCCTTCTGATAATAAGTAATCACTAGTTCTTACAAGGTCCTATAATATACTGGTCAAAAGAAGAGCAATGCCATCTGTCTAGAGGTACAGCAATGAGCAAATTAAACTGGTTATTTAGTATCAAAGCCTCTAATGTTCTTCACATAAAAAAGAATTAATATATTCAGAAGTGAGGCCATGCAACTCTTCAGAGAAATTTGCCACATGGCATTTCATAATTTAATGGGCAGCCACTTGGCAGGGAAACATTGCTGAGGTCAAAGAATTCACAACTTTACACAGAGGCATATACAAGAAACATATAACACACCTTGACCACAGATAGGTAGGGCATTCCTACACTTGACAAAGATGAGACCTAATTTGCTAAAGCCAAGCTTTGAAAGCTCTCAAATATATTACTTACTGTATAATTCAACTGTAGCAGGTAGACCTAAAATGTGCACAAAATTTAGGGCTGTAGAATGGAAAGTAGTAAACAGTTAAAACATCCTAGATGCAGTAAAATGTTCAAATTAATGACAGAGGCAAGAGAGGTGGGAGGTTTTTGATGCATCTAACACCTAAAAATATATATATAATAATTAAAAAATCCTACCAGCTTTGCAACAGCAGTTTGAGCTGAAGATTCAATCCCATCAGCAAAGAGGCAAAGGTATCTTCCTCTGTTCTACACAGTCCTTATGTTGAGATGAGATGTACCTCGTTAAATCTGGATGTTCTCCAGCTCATCTTTAATGTCCTTGTTCAAGTTCTCCTCTACTACTGCCTTAAGTAGTAAAGGCTTCCTCTAGCATACAAGCTCTCCAGAGTTAACTTTCCTTGGGTACACTCCCAGCACTAGATACAACCGAATTAACATTAGTGTGGTTACTCCTTGTTTCTTCAGCCCCTCCTGTCTTGCCTTCCCTCAGGTACGCTAATGCTCTTATCTCCCAGCACGTTTATTCTTTGCTTCAAACACTTTCTTAGGAGTTCCAATGTACAACAAAATTATATTCCTTTTTTTCATTTATTCTAGAATCACAGATTGGTTTCGGTTGGGAGGGACCTTAAAGATCATCTAGTTCCAATCCCCCTGCCATGGGCAGAGATGACACTCAATTAGATCAGGTTGCTCAAACCCATTCAGCCTGGCCCTGTAGCCAAGTAGGATGCCAGGTTCTTCTTCTCTCCGCACTTAACACATTCACTATATTCTCATCCACATTTACAAAATGCGTTACTTTTTAGTCTCACATTTATTTACCTAATCTTAAAATTTAAACTACACTTAAGAGATTTGTATTAAATAAAAATTCTGTTAAACAGTATGTTTATGAATTTTAATCTCATTAAGAGAATTTTAGTTGATTGCTTCTAGATTTTCATTTTGATCTCTTTTTCTCCTGCTCGCACCTTTAAAACATATGACTAAAAAGGATATATAAGCCTAAGAGCCTTCACTCTTAGCTGTGATGCATGCACATGCATTTTTTTTTAAGTCTCCTGTTTTTAAATGAATAGAAGTAAAACCTGAGGGTTTGAATCTCAGCAAAGAACAGGTAAAAGAAGCAGCAATGAAGGAAGCATCCCATGCAAATCACTGCATTACACAGCATCAAAACAAATGTCTTCTTAATATATGAGATATAAATCCTATTTAAATCCTGAAATAAAGTATAATTGCTTATCCAATTCATCAGCTAAAATCAGTATTTCATATAAGTCTGTCTTATTAGATGACTTACTGTCTAGAAAGGGTAGCTCCTTATTTAGCTCTTGGGTAAGCAGCCAACCTAAGACAATGTTTTGCAAAAATAAGTTAACATTTTACTCCATTGTTTCGGTTACAATACTGATGGGTTTAAAATAGATTTCTGTCTACTTCTCCCGCTTTCCATTTCCCAAAGCGCATTTCTTTCAATTGTGTTCATCATTCTCTATTTTGTTTACAAGGAGGAAGGGGAAATGAGAAAGCAAAGAACTTACAAAAAGAGAAAATTGTGTAACTATGAAGCTCTACACTTGGCTTCAGGGAGATTTAAATGATGGCCCAGTAATTTCAAACCATATTCCAAAGAGCATATTGTGATAGACTGTTCCCCATCCTCACCGTGTGCCATTCAGAGGAAGGAACTGTGAACCACAGCTTGAGATGAACCTGCTGCCAACTTCCTATAGTTTGGGAGGACTACAGATGGGCCAGCTGGTGATATTAACCTTCTCCAAGAGGCAAGACTGCCCAGACTGAAGTCACCATCCTCTAGGGGCACACAGACTCCTGTTCTACCAGGAGCCAGTTTATCACAGCACTTGGGCTGTTCGCCTCTGATTTGAGTGAACTCATCTTCAGCATTTGTCGTGGTTTAGCCCCAGCCAGCAGCCAAGCCCCATACAGCCACTCACTCCCTGCCCTAACAACAGGATCAGGGAGAGAGCTGGAAGGGTGAAAGAGAACTGTGGGTTGAGATAAAGAAAGGTTAATAGGGAAAGCAAAAGCCATGCACACAGGATAGCAAAACCAAGAAGTAATTCACTGCTTCCCATGATCAGGCATCTTCAGGAGAGCAGGGCCTCATCACATGTAATGGACTTGGGAAAACAAACACCATCACTCCATACATCCTTCTACCTCCTCCTTCTGCCCACTTTATATACTGAGCATGAGGTCAAATGGTATGGAATATCCCTTTGGAATTTGTGAAGGGTCAGCAACGACCTTGACTCTGCACAAGCACTGCTCAGTAATACCAAGAACACCTAGATATTATCAACCCTGAGTTCAGCACAAATCCAAAACACAGTCCCATACCAGCACCGTAAAGAAAATTAACTCTACCCAGCCAAAACCAGCAGAGCACTGTAGCAGGTTAGGTAAGCAAAGACACACTCCTGTGCCTTCTGGCTAATGGGTGGTAACTGCTGAAAAAGGCATTAAGCCAAACAAGTTTAAATAACCTACTGTCATCAATTTTTAACCAATCTTGTAAAAATCAAAAACCAAGACAGAGAATTCAAGCAGGGCATTTAAAGACACTTTCCTTCATATTAATAAAAGTAAACCAACTCCTACTCAGCACAGAAATGGTATCCTGCATCTCTGTCAGACCTCTACAAAGCTGGTTTGTGCTTTCCTTTCTAAACAGGACAGAACACTTTAGCACCCAGACTGCTGAAACCATATGAAAGATACAACTCTTCTGACAAACCATTTTTAGAAGATTTACAAAGAGACCTGCCGCAAATGATGTTTTGTTTCCTCTAAAAATCTCCTCCCACAAACATGTAAGTCATCCAAAAGTCAACCTGAGCCTCCTTCTGTATCACCTCTCAAACACAGCAAGCACCTGTACAACCCTGAGAGCTTTCCTGGAACCATGGCAGTGTAACCAATTTAGTCAGCTGAACTCCAGAGGAATTTGCAAATGGAAAAAAATAGAAAAAAAAATACACACATGCCTCCTGATGCCCAGAAAAGACACATAGGATTTCAGATATACAGAGTCCAGCAGAGCCTGGAGAGAGGTCACTACACCTGTGACCAGACTGCCTACCTTGGCATATGACTTAAAACTGCCCTAGAGTCACATGCCCTGATTTATCTTTTGCTGCTACATATAAATGTTAAACCTCTGTATTCCCTAACTCTTCCTTACTGGATGCGATTTCTAAACTGATTCCAATTAAATTTCCTTCAAACATAACTGGAACATGTACAATTAGCAGGAAACAAGTTTGTCAGATTGTAAAGAACCGCCAGATGACCTATCAGCCCAAAATTAGCAATTTCTCCACACGGCTTTTACTAACAAACTCTGAATCATTACAAATCTCAGTCTATACTTACTCTCCTCCCAGAAACACTCCTTCTAAACTCCCACAGCCTCTAAGATTAAAATGTTCCCTCATCCTTCAACCGTTGAAATAATTTAGACAGCCTTCACTACATTTACTCGGCACCTTTCTTCCCCCTCTGGGCCCACAAACATAATAAATATTATGCTCTGATATTTTGTGCATACTATGCAGAATGCCTAAGCTTTGGAAGTCAGTTTGGCATCATAATTACCTGAGAAATAAGATTTAAACACAATTGTAATGTCAGAGTTTATAAACAACTGGCTAACAGAGCTTTCTGTGAAAGTTTATGAATGGCATCTCATTACATGAATCAGACTTTTAAATCTCAACTGGAAAAGGGTATTTTTTTTATCCTCCAGATATTATAAATAATGATGTCACAAAAGTTTTTAAATAAATAAAACAATAATTTGAAAAAAACAACCTCACAACCAAAAGCCCAAAAAGAAACCCATACCACAACAAAATAATCCAGGGTAATTTATCATAGGGTGGGAGGACAAACACAGAGTAAAAGTTACTCTGAGACAGTAGGGAAGGTTTCTCATTCCCTGGGCTTTTTCAGTATATACAAGAATGACCTAAACACAGTCATTTAGAGACCACATCTCCAGCAGCAAGCTGCAGCATAATCCTGAGGCTGATAGTCTTTCACATAAATCAAATGCTAAACTGGGTAACACATTTCAATACACTTAATAGTGAGGGCAACAAAAAGTGATCAACAAAACAAAAAATTGCAAGCCAAATGTTTCTGGTGGCTTTCATTTTATACTGATGTTCACTTGTGCTTCCAAATTCTCAATATTCGTGTGCTACTCTATGTTACTAGCACACTACTTATGTCCAAATGTTAGGAAGAGCAGAAAATACAGAGTGTGCAAGCTGAGCCGTAGGTGCAAATGGAACCAGTGTCATCTCAAGGACAAGCACGGCCAAAGTTGCAACACCAAGTGAAGAAACGAGGTTTGAGGGGTTTTTTTCCTATTCCATCTGTTTTCTGCAGGCAAAGGCATTTAAGGGAGAGTGGCATGACTTAAGTATCTACCTTCTGTACAAGGAACTCATAGCAGCAGCCAGCATCAATCCAAAAAGAGAAGCACAGTAGTGACTCCTGCTACACTTCCTTCACCTCCCATGAAGGGCGGGCAGCATCCCTGGTGTCATCCATCTCCCCAGCTGCTCCACTGGGAACACCAAACTGCCCTTTGCAAGAACTGAACCCCAGTGGCAGTACAGGCACGACTTTGCCTGGAATCAACCTGCCAAGTCTCACTTTTTAGGGACTGTAGCACCCAACTAGGCACTGACAGTAAATTCCAGACCCCACTAGAATGCTCTTCTATTGGTCATTGCGAACACAGCCCAGTTTGCTCTTGCCCACACCTACACGCATTTGTTCTCTAACCACAGGAGAACTGACAAAGTAGCTTTCAGCACAGAAAGGAAAGCCAAACATTTTTCCAAAGTCTTCCCATTTCAGATATCACATTCCAACACTGAACAAGGCAAAATATTTCTTAAGACACAATTAGTTGGCCAGCATGACAGGCAGAGGTCTATTATTTTTCTAGATTAGTATTTGAATAAACTGTTCAATAAATTAAATTATTAAGTTGAAACAAAACTTGATATATATGCTATTTAGAGTCTCCAGACATACAGGCTTCACATACATAAGCCCAGGTATGCACAGTACGGACCTCACAGAAGTCAAAGGAAATTTTGCTCTGAGCATCACTGAAACTGAGGATTTCTTTATTAAACTTAGTTTTGAGAAACCAGTTTCAGATATTAAGTTACTACATTCTTAAATATTTACATTAATATATCCAAATATATGTCTGCCAGCACTAAAATTAATATATGTAAACAGGAACTCACAGAATTGTAGAATGATTTGGGTTGGAAGGAGGGACCTTAAAGATCACCTTTGGTCAGGGACACCTCTCACTAGAGCAGGTTACTCAGAGCCCCATCCAGCCTGGTCTTTACTTAAAGAGCAGAGGAGTCCACAATATCTCTGAGCAACCCTACCACCCTCACGGTACAGAATTTCTTCCTAATATCTAATCTAAACCTGCCCTCCTTCAGTTTAAGGCCATTCCCCCATGTCCTATCACTTCAGGCCCTCATCAAAAATCCCTCTCCAGCCCCCTTTAGATACTGGAAGGTGCTGTAAAGTCTCAGTGGACTCTTCTCCAGGCTGAACAACCCCAACTCTCTCATCCTGTCTTCATATGAGAGGTGCTCCAGCCCTCTGATCATCTTAGTGGCTCTGCTACAGTCTACAGCTAAAAAAGTCAACAGCTAAAAAATGAAAAATGGTGAATGTAATACTAAACATGAAAGGAGTGCTAACAGAATGTATCTGGCATTTTCAAAGACAAATGGTTTAACCATTCATTATTTTGATTTAAAAATCAAGTCATTTGCAAACATAATAAAATTAAATTTTAAAAAGACATTATTTCACATAAAATTGTAACTAACTAGGACCCACTAAGAACAGTTCTTGGTCCTTTGCTATTTAACAGTTCACTAAAGATCCAGAAAACAAAGGGTTGCTGTTAATACAAGCCACCACTGGCAGAAGGACCAGGGAAATAATCTAAAGTTTACAGCTGGGCGTAAAATAATCTAACCTATTCCATAGAACTCTATACGTGTTTTGAAGAGTAACATCTACAAAAAATTCCTAGTGAGCTTGTAGATGAATCTGATCTCCTAGGATGATGACATAGAAATTAAGAAGTACAGAGCAATCTTTTGATAAATCAACAGGAAAACAACAAAGAGTATTGATTTTAGTATGTTGTATTGCACTGGCCAGGCAGACGTTAACAGTGTATGTGCAGTTCTTTTTTAAACCTTTTAATAAAAATACGACCAAAACAATTCATATCAACACAGTAACAACAAAGGACTAGAGAAAATGCCTTACAGCAAGAGTTAAAGAGATGTCTGATTAGTTTAGAACTAGAGTATTGAAAGGTGACTTCATTAGAGAGTATAAACATCTCACTGAGAATAAAGCATTGGAGCTCTGAAGAAGAAACCAGAGGCAATGCCTGGAAAGTGAAGCCAGACAAATTCATATTAGAAATAGAGCTTAATTACATTTTTCAGCAATGAGGACCATTAACTACTGATGAAGTTAGAGTGCAATGCATCTTCCACATCTGTAAATGAAGACCAAACACTTCCAGAAGCTGCACTCCATGATAAGTACCAGCCTAATAGAAAGGTAGCTGTGTAAATTCAGAAAAAGCCTATATTATACAGAGTTTAACCCATATGATGTAATGGTCCTGCAAGACCTTAAAATTGCTAGGGCATATGAATCAGTGCCAAGATAAGTAAATTAGTAGGAATAAACCACACAGGATCACACAGCAACATTAGAAAGAGATTCTCCATTTTTTGTAAGTCACCCAACCCTTCTACATGGAAACAAGGCATCTCCATCTGGTAACAATAACACATTTCCCCAATATGATCTCATTTCATATAACAAAAAGGCTTTTCTTTTCATGTGTATCTTAAAAAAAAAAATTAACCTTTTTCAGTAGTTCTGCTACTTAGTAGCTGTGATAAATGTCACCTAGATATTAACACAGCATTACTGAAAATTAACGCTGTATCAATACTAACAAAATCCAATGAATGCTTATTACTGTAATACTTCAAAACATTACCACTAGCTGGAAAAGCTCATTTAGGTTTGAAATAACTATTTCGATAAAAAGAGAAACATTGATTACATAATTTGCACTCATTTTGTCACTTCTGTCCTTTTCATCATTTTCTTTTCTGCCGCATCGTTGTTTGACACTGCTGACTCACAGGCGGCAAGTATATTCCCAGACTGAATGTAAATGCATCTCATGCCCCTAAATTGCCTAAATTTCCAGATATTCATCTCCTTCTTAACATCACCTGTACTCCAAGGGTGCATCTGAAAAGAGATTAAGTGAAGAAGCAGAACTGGCCTCTGAAGCAAAATTGTTTCCTGATTGCTTTGTAGGAAACTATTTCATTAGGCATACAGCTACTCTTCTAGCATACAGAAACAGGAACTGTACAAAGATTATCTTAATTTGGAGATCACAAATACCAAAAAACACACATCCATTGGACAGCAGGGCTTACTGGCCTGCAAAATGTTATTGTAAATAAAAATGGGAATGTCAGACTATCATATATTCATATTATAGGGTATGGATCCCTAAGGAATGCAAGTCCTTACCTAAAAACAACAAACACTACAACAACAAAACCACCAATGGGGAAAAAAAGGGCACAGAGGAGGACCTGAAGAGGTCAGATAGCCCAAGCCCCATTCCAATGTAATCCAGAGAGAGAGTTTTCCAATCTATTCCTCAGAATCTCCAAGTAATCTACTCCAGAGCTCATGATTCCTGCCACTCAAAAGTATTCTACCCATTCTTCCTGTTTTCTGTTTGTCTTTCTTTTCTTCCAGTATCTAACCCACATTTTTTAGCTGTACATTAAAATTCTTGTCCTATCCCTTATGAACAGAAAGCATATTATTGCTTCTCACCTAGCATCAGTCTTTTATATTTATGAAAATTTGTTTCTCCCATCAGTAAACAAAGCGCGATTCATTCAGACTTCTCAAAAGGACACTTTTCTTAGACATCTTATTATCTGTTTCCTTCCCTTAAACTAACATCATTCTAAAATCCCAGTGCCTTGCCCACATCAATGCATGGGCCCAAAACTCTACACTGTTTTCACAGCCTGCACTTAGCTCGAGTACATCCTCACACAATCTGCACAAAATCAGAAGTTGAGAAAGCCATGGGGGAAAAAAAAGGAACATGCTATGAGGGATCAGAAACACAAAGATTCTAGGCAAAAACTACTGTTGTTCCCAACAACACTCAGGTTTTTGTATCAATATTTTAGTCTATTGAGTTTAGTTTGACCTCATTATAAATATGAATTTATTTGTGCAGCATGATGAAAAAGGGCTGTGATTCTATCTGAGGCTTCTAGCATAACAAACTATAACAATGAGGAAAATTCTATAAATCCACTATAAATAAGGGGAAGGAGGGAAAATCATATACATATGCATACCTGTACAGTAAATAATTTGGCTAATTTCAATAGTTCTTAAACTATACTTTTTTATTACATTTTAACAAAGAATAAAACATTTTGCCTCTTGGAAAAGTTTCATACAAAATCTTAACTAACAACTGGACTACACTTTGAAATAATTCAGCATAAACTAATTTATCATTGTTCTAAGTGATGTCCTCCACCTGGTCCGTCTTGCTGTCTTTCCTTCCTGACCTAGACAGCTATACACCAGCAATACATGCTTCAAAAATGCCTAGGCAAATGTTTCAAAAACTCAGGATAAAATTGTCAATTTTTTTGCCACTAGTGTTACAGGGAGAGACAGCAGAGTGTGCATCCTTAAGCACAACACAGTTTTAAAACAGCTAATAATGTAATCATGGAAAGAAGTCTGTCTCATGTGGAATTTTTTAATTGTGAACTTGAGATTTTACACCACTACTGAAGATCTGAAAGCACAATTTGGACCCACTTTTTCTGTCATCATGTCTTGGCCTTGACTTTATTCATGCAAGCCCTAGTGATGCTGAAGTCAATGGGGTTTTTGTCATTCAATGCTCTGGTCCATAATCAGATCTCATATCAGAAACAGTTATTTATTCCAGTGTTTGAAAAGACTTTTCATCTACCCCAAGAAACTTGCTTTTTATTCCTCAGTCCTTCAGACTTACTTACACACACAAGAAAATTTAATAAATCAGATATTTAAGCTCTATCAATTTGTCAATGCTTTATATGGTTGGATCTGAAAGCCTCAGATTAACAAACTGAGGGAACATATACATGAAGAAGGCACCACATCTCACCCACCCCTAACATGCTAAAGCACATTTAAACAATTAAGTATACATTCTTATATATAGCATCTGAGTGTCCACAAGGTCTTAACATATATTTAATAAATATACCGCAAAATGTGATACATAAGCAAATACTGATACAGATAACTCACATTTTTTCTACAAAACCTTTAATACATCAATTAGAACATGGATTACACAAACACATGCACACACAGAAGATAGATTGCTAGAGAAGGGGCAGTTTGGCTGCTTCTCAGCAAACACAGATTAAAGCACACAAGCTCTAGTGCATACAAGAAAGAAGATAAATAACTCCAAAAGGTCACAGCACGTACTCTGATCTGTGGATACTTATGCAATAAAAGATAAAACCTGCTTCTGTGACCAAAACTGAATGATTGCAGTATTCCATTTCAATACGCTTTCAAACATACGAAAACACAATCACTGTATGTGCTGCAATATTTTCTAGTAAAGGGTACAGTTTTCTAATCCAGTGAGAGGAATACAGTGATGGCTACAATTAAATACCATGGCCACCTAACTCAAAGCCAAATGCCTTTACTAAGTTTTGTTCTATAAAGGATTCTATTGATAACTTTTGTATTCAATTGATATTCCCAAGTAATTCAAAAGTGTGCTTTTAAATCGTATTTCTTCATACTGCAAAAACATCAGCGATAAGAAATCACCATAGTCGTACTTCTAGCAATATGGTATTAAAAGTAATTCTCAGGAAGGATTTCTTCACTGAAAGGATGAAGAAAGCATTGAAATGGACTGCCCAAGGAAGTGGGAGAGTCACCATCCCTGGAAGTGTTCAAGAAACAACTGGACATGGCACTTAGTAGTATATGGTCTAGTTGACAAGGTGGTATTCGGTCAAAGGTTGGACTTAGTGATCTTAGGGGCCTTTTCCAACCTTAATCACTCAATATTCTAAAACTACAAATGCAGATTCCTTAAAAAGAAGGAATGAGCTGTTGAAATCAACAGGAAATTTCTATTATAGTATTCATTGATTGGGAAATGCTAATTCTACATTACTACTCATCCACAATCTGAGATATTAATGGAAACAGAAAACAAGAGATAGCCTGAAATTGCCACAGAATCATCTTATTTCTTTTGTCAGTTATATCACTATGGTCTGGCCAGTTACTGCTATACCCCATCAACATCCAAACATTTGCTTCTCAGAAAGGAGAGGCGAAAAAAGGGAGGGGGGAGGGGAGAGCGCACAAGCAGGAAGGGTCCATGCTGCTTTTTTTCATGTTTAACAGAGTCTGTATTTAACTGCAGATTTCCATCATACATACATCCAAACACAACAGGCTCCTCACCATCCTTACCATATCTCTGCTTCCAGGGTTGATTTTTGAAAGCTAGGAATATTTTCATGCTTTTCCATACTCCTCTCCCTTCCCAGCAAGCACTACAGGATTTCACTGCACACAGCTTAGTATACAGACTTTTAATTCTATCCAAGCTAAATAAAGTTTTTTTAAGTTGTCTAACCACTCTCCTTGGTCTGAACCAGTGTGTCTGCTATTCTCCTGAAAATGTAGTCAAGTTAGCAGCATTTTTAAAACAAAAAAAGATTTGGCAGGGAAGAACCTTACTGACAGGAATCCTTTTGGGGAGGCCTGCAGCACTCTCTTTTCTCCTGACTGCAAATGAAGGGAGCTCTCATACCCTTCTTCACATGCTTCCATCCATCGAAGAAAGCCAGAACTGGTCTCAGAGGGCCATGGAGGGTGCTCCACCTGCAAGTTGAAGCAGCTGAGACAGATTTCAGTTCTGGTGGTTCATCGTCTTGACCAGAAGCTGTTACAGCGAATGGCATGAGAACTGAGCCTGCAGGGCTGCAACAGCGGCTCGCTGGCAGAGAGATGAGCTGAGATGGCAGCCAGCACAAGTGGGAGCCAGGGAAAAGGAGCGTGGAAGTGCCAGGGAAACAGAAATCTGCTGAGGGGCAAGGATGGGACAGAAGAATTCTAGTAGTGATAGAAGCTGGAAATAAAGCTGGGAGAAGCCTGGAGTCAAAAGATGCAATTGTGAATAGCTACGAAGTCCACTAGACTCCTACATTTTTTATCTCATTCATACACACAGAAGGTACCAGCCAACTCCTGAAATTCTGGACATTAAGTTTCAACATATGAAAAGATTACTGCTATTCCAGATAGTGGGTGATGTCTTTAGTAACATAAATAAACCAACCATCTAGATAAAAGAAATATATATAAACTATATATATATATATATCTATATCTAAACACACACAATAACTATACAGACACAGGAGTATAAAATGCTGGCTTTTCCCAGATGGACAGGTTTAAAAAAGAAAAAAAAAATCTAGATCTACAGAATAAGCAGGGTGTTCCAAATCACTTAAGCCAAAGTGTCTACAAACTACAGCTGTGGGGCTTCTCCTTTGCAGCTGCTGAACTGAGCCTTTTTCTTGAACAAGTGCTAAGCAGAAAAGATGTCCACACTGACACAGGCATTTATGACAGAAAGGATTCTGACATTTGCAAAAATGGAAAACAAGTAGTTTCAAAAAATTTTTTTACAAATATTTTTAAATAAATTTCTGACCAGAATTGAGGAAAAAATTAATATTAAAAACAAAAAATCCCCAACCAACCAAAAACAAAAAAACCCACACAAACCAACCTGCCCCCACAAGTTTATTCTCATTATTTGGAGAGGGCTACAAAAAATGAATGAACAGCACCATGAAAAATCAGATCTATGTGTCCCACATCACACATGAAGACTAGAAGTTCATTCAGCCTTAATAATTTCATATCTCAATCCCCCTTCTGTAAACAGA
The DNA here is from genome assembly GCA_014706295.1 of Lycocorax pyrrhopterus obiensis. Taxonomy (NCBI): domain Eukaryota; kingdom Metazoa; phylum Chordata; class Aves; order Passeriformes; family Paradisaeidae; genus Lycocorax; species Lycocorax pyrrhopterus. The sequence goes on from JACSVZ010000001.1 coordinate 19,074,291, forward strand.
CAATAAAAGGCTGCTGAATCATACAGTAGCAGTGCAAAATAAATTCAGTATAATTTTAAGTAACCAGATACAATGATAAGTGAGCCACAGAGCAGCTTTGGGAAACAAGCAGTTCTGTGCACACTGCAGAATAAGGACGCAGGGACTCTGAAACAGAGGAGACGTGGGCAAAGTGAAATATTAAGCAGCTGATCTTTGTTAGAGCACTATCCCACCTCACACAGACAAATATAGACATGACAGGAAGAAGAAAAAGAAAAAAAAGGCTATTCAAATAAGACAAAGTTGCTCTGTCAGCATTTTGCCCTGCATTTCTATTTGCCAATTTTGACATAACATATGCAGAAATTGCTCAATCCTCATTCAGATTAATTCTAGTTTTCACTAAGCGCTGCAGAAAATGTTTTAATAGGGAAAAAAATTTACATCCTTATCATACAGCACTTCCAAGTTTCCCTACCAAATCTATCTTTTCCTTATTGGAAAAAAAGATTCTTAAAGGTTTTAAAAAAATTATTTTAAATATACAGAGTCTAAAATTGAAGATGTAAGAACATGACATAATAAAATTAACTTATGAAAAGAAGTGCTAGATATTTTATACTCTGGACTTTAAAACCTTTGCCAAATGTTTCCTGTCTTTGGATAAAAGAAGAGTCTTCATTATGTACTAGCGTGAGATCTTCTGTTTTGTACCACTTTGAGTTCCTTGTGTTAGATACAAATGTTGCTAGTATATTAATCTGGTTGCTGCTAGTATATAAATCTTCTGCAGAAATGGGTTATCATACCACATTCCTCACGCATTTGTGCTCATTTCTACCATGGCATGGTTAATGCAGCCAAAACTGCACTCTTCTGTATGATCCTCAACAAGGCTATCAGATCTCACATCACTTTCACAAGTTTTTGGTCAAGATTATTTACATTAAGGTTACAGTTAAGACTCTGATATAATTTACAAGAGCCTCAAATGCAGCAAAACAAAATAATCCTATTTTATTAACTCATTTCAACTGTGAGCCAGAGAACAAATCTTAAAACTGATTAACTCTGACAAACTTGTACTGTAGGTACTTGTAAGTATTGTAGGATGAAGCTGAAGTATCACAGGCTTTCTTCTGCAATTCCGATTTATTTCTTAAATTGCCAATATTAGTATAAGAAAAGCACAAAGGCAGATTGCAACAGGAAAAGTAAAATCTATGTTTATCAAAATGTACATACCTCAATAAACTGTTTTTTTAAATTTCCAGTGAAATAGACTGGATTTCTTAAATAACATCCTTTGAAAAGCAGTATCATTCGAAGTTAGTTAGCTGATATTTTACAAGTTTAGCAGTTCCTATAGAATTTATACAGATTTTTTTTTAAATCCACATATAGCTTCCAATATTAATCTCATATTTCTTTCCCTGATTTAAATTGCCAGTATCACAATGTAAGCATCTGCCAACTATGAAACACACAGATCTTTCAGTAAACCAGGAGGGGAGGGGCAGAAGGATTTTTCTCTTCCAGATGTAAACCAAAATATTTTGGACAAATCTCTTACCCAACTTTCAATCCTAAGTAAATCTGAGTGGCAATTTCTGTAAATCTATCAACGATTTTCTGGGAGTATTTTTTTTTCCCTGGGATAGATTTAAAGCAAAGGAACGGAACTCTGAACAATAAAAATGAAAATCAAAATAATAACTAAAATATACTCCCAATAAAAGTGGGAGTTAAGAGGGAAAGCATACCAGCTATGAATAAGAAAAGAAAGGAAAGTAGAAGCTTATAGCAAATATACTACAAGTTAATGGACCAGTCTGGCCCAGAGGGACACTCATAGTATGTGTCTTTGGATGCAAGCCTCGCTAGTGCATAAATCACAAATGAATAAGCATTATTCAAGCCTTTTCCATGTACTCTGAAACAAGTGAAAATATGCTCACAGACAGAACAGCCAAAACTGTTCAAAATAAGTTCACAAGCCATTAGAATTTTAAAATGGCAAAGTCAGGCAAGTCCTTCCCTCCACAGCACTTTCACCTGTGCTTTACCTCCCCCAGATCCCTGACTTCCTTCCACTTCACACTATCCAGAACCCTTTTCCAAAGACAAGATCCAAGTGCTGCCATTTCCCCATAGGCAGCTGAGCGCACCAAGAAGCTGCAACCACAAGTTGCTGCCCTCTCTCAGCTACCTGAGGAGTCAACACAGCATGAGAGCAGCAGGGAAACAAACCCAAGGGAAACCACCCCCTCATAGCACCCATGGCTGATGGCACAACGAATCTGAGTTGAAAGCTCTCAAGTGCCTCATGAAGTACTTCAGTTTACAGAACTGTCTACAATCAAACTAAACTGGGAAGAGTGACACCAGCAGGTTGAGGGAGGGCATCATGTCTCCAGTGAGGTACATGTGGAGTGGTTGGTCCAGCTCTTGGCTCCCCAGTGCAATAGAGATATGGACATGCTGGAGCAAGTCCAAAAGATGATTAAGAGCATCTGACAAACAAAGAGAGGCTGAGAGAGCTGGGACTGCTCAGCCTGGAAAGGAGAAGGCTTATCAACATGTATAAATACCCACTAGGGAGAATAAAGAAGACAGAGCCAGGCTTTCCTCAGTGGCGTCCAGTGACAGGACAAGGAGAAATGGGCACAAATTTAAATGCAGGACATTTCATTTGACTAAAGAAAATATTTCTTACAATGAGGGCGGTTGAACACTGGCTCAGGTTGCCCATAGAGTTTGTGTAGTCTCTGCCCTTGGAAACATTGTAAACCCAACCACACATGCCCTGAGAAGAGCGTGGGACCTGATGGCCTCCAGAGCTACCTTCCAGCCTCAACCACTCAGTGATTCTGTATACACTAAGATGAAATGACCATCCTGCTGCTTGATGCCAAATAAGAATGGAAATACAGCATATATACAAACGTCAGCAAACACAAAGATGACTAATTACGTCTCCAACATAAAGCTACACTGAATGAGCAGAACTAAAACAGCAAGGGCTTCTGCTTATAATTTGTTGGCCTTGACCTCCCTCTCTTAAGGTCCCTGTGCTATTTGATGAGGTGACATTTCGTAAAGCCAATTTCTAGATTCAAAAGAACAATTTAATGAGTCAAGGGCGTGCCAACTTGGCCTCAAAACTGAGGAATGGGTTGATTTTTCTCTCATTCTCTTTAAATACTCATTCTGTCCCTGCTATTTCTCTCCCAAACACACATTTATTGCTCTCATTCCTTCTGCATACTGTTTAATCTTTTGCATCCATCTGGAATAACCCTCCCCTGTCATCACTGTATCCTGAATCATCAGCAAGTGACATTCTTGAAGTAATAATTTAGGAGTCATTTTAACAATGCAGTCCCTGCTTCTTGCTTCACACTAACTTCTATTTTTTGCTCCCAAAACAAAAGGCAATGTCATCCACAACCATATTAAGACCCTCACTGCAAAGCTGTAATTAGTCTTCTTTCAGGCCTTGCCAACATTTCTTCTTAAAGCAGTAGTAAAAATGTGTACAAACAAGTACATCCTACCAGTACTCTGCCTAGGAATGCTTCCAAGGCAAGATCTCACAAGCAAGGTTCGTAAAAATTGGAACAATTTTTCATAACCTTCGCAGTACAGGTGATTTATAGCAGTTAGTTTCAGAAGTTGCTACCAGTAAGTACAAGTGGGACAAGAATAGGTGTACTCTTTCTAAGGATAAGTGATTTCATTTTTCTTCCCACTGCCCATTTTCCTCTATCTCCTCATCATTTCCACTTGCTTTGCTATTTCCTCCTTAGCTCTCCTACTCATTCAGTCCTTAAGTCCAATTTCTACCTGCTTGTAGCTGGTGTTGCTACTAGATATATTTAGGATGAAAAAAAACCAACAAAAACCCAAGCACTGCAAGTTGTGCTTTGAATACTAATCCATATAAACCACAGGATTTCAGCATGCACTTAATTAATGCCTTTCCTATTGTCCTTAGTACTCTTTCCTTGTTGCTCTTTCAGGAAGATCTCCAGTGGACTCCTGGACTCTTCAAAACATCAAGCTATTTTCCCTGGCAAGTTCTGAATTATTTTTAACTAAGTGCTATTAATTCTACAAAATGAGATTGAGAAGCAAAGAATGGATCCTTAAGGCACACATTCTACTTTCAACTCAGAGCTGGAGAAAACACAGAATTTAAATTTAGAGCACATAAGCTTGGCTGTTCTTCTGAGAAGATGAGAATGAAAATAAAGCAATGCTGCAGATTCTCAGGAAAATAATTTAAATAAAATACTAGTGCTGCTTTACATGCCACAAGCAGGACTACAGGTTAAAGCTCTTCTTCAGCTTCCAGCTGCACCAGCTGAGGAGAACAACAATCCAACTCCTTCCTTCCCTGCAAGATCCTACCAGATCTGTCTCTGCAAAGGAGATCTACATGAGGTTTACAAAATCTTACCACATCTTTCTGCATCCTCATTCTCTAGAAAATCCCTCTGAGTCTGCTGGTTTCACTGTAGTAATTAGGTAAGAAAATAATTATTTTTCAAATGGCATAAAATTAACTAAATCATTTTGACCTGTAGAGGCCAAAGAAAAAGGGCACAAAAGCCAGTTCTGGCACTGATTATAAAAGCCCAAAAACCTCAAGCAATTTGGGGTCGTACAGGCACCAGTGCCTTCTTCAGCTGCAACTGAAAGACAACAACCAGCAACTACTTAAAAATTGTGTTAACTTGCTCCAAGAACACATCACCCTGAAGGAACTGTTTTGTCAACATATAGCAGAACATAAAAGCAGCGACACTAGAACAGCTGACCTTACCTACATGCTGATCTTTAGAAAATCCAAGAACCTGCCATTTTTAAAAAAATGAGGTGATCAACAGAGGCCCTCAAAACAAGCAGGTACAAGGTTGCTGGTGGACAAATGGAGTAAATCAAGACAGGAAAGAGCATGAACACAGTGCCCAGATATAATACTACACACCTTTTCCCTGTTCAGGTAGTACATTCCTAGTTTATAATTCAGTAAACAGTTTTGTCAGCTTTCAGAACCCTTTCAATTCAGTATATATTCAAGCAGACACAACAAATGTTCACAGGATTTGCTCCTATACCCAGAGCTGTACAAACAGTTGCATCACCCACGTGACTTACTACTCCTCAGGGAATCCTCACTTGGATGGCTTAAGACCAAGATGACTGCGCAACTCTCTTCTCTCAGAAAACACTGGAAAGAAAAGGGGGAAGGAGTGTAGAAAATCTACTCTCCCTAAAACACATCATTGTTGTCTTTTGGCTTGAGAAACACCAGAGATCCTTTAAGATCCCTCAAGACGCATTTGGAGCTGCAACTGCATTGTGACGTGATGGGAGCCAAAGCTCACTCTAAAGCTGGCAGCCCATCCATTATCCCTTCTAATCCAACGAACCTCGACAGCTATAAATTCTCATAAACAAAACACGTTATTACATAACTGAAGTTACTTGTAGGATAGTACTTTGAAGGTACCATCATACTGCACAAACTTGAAAGCTGTCTTCTGGATCTTCTAAGACAAAATCCAAGGACACATTCATTGTCAGGTTGGACAGAGCTCTGAGCAACCTGTTCTAGTTAAAGATGTTCCTGCTCGTTGCAGGGGGGCTGGCCTAGATGACTTTTAACAGTCCCTTCCAACCAAAACTAGGGCAGAGAGGCCCTGCAGAGAGACATCAACATATTGGCCATTAGCAACCATATGAAAGGCAATGATGTGCATAAGAATCTATGATGGGCAATCGCCAACCATATAAAGTTTAACAAGGGAAAGTGCTGGATTCCACACCTGGGATGGGGAAACCCTGGTTGTGTGTATAGACTAGGAGATTAGAGGCTGAGAGCAGTGCTGTGGAAAGGAACAGAGGGGTTGTGGTCAATGGCAATTTGAACATGAGTCAGCCAGGAGAGCCAGCTGTGTCCTGGGGGCATCAGGCACAGCATCACCAGCCGGGCAAGAAGGCGATTGTCCTGCTCTGCTCTGCACTGGGGCAGCCTCACCTCAAGTGCTGGGGGCAGTTCTGGGCACCACAATATAAAAAACCCATCAAGCTATTAGAGGGTGTCCGAAGGAGGACCAATGAGGATGGTGAAGAGCCTTGACAGGAAGCTGTATGAGGAGAAGCTGAAGTCACTTGGTCTGTTCAGCCTGGAGAACAGGAGCCTGAGGGGAGACCTCCTTGTGATCTTCAACATCCTCACAAGGGGAAGCAGAGGGCCAGGTACCAATCTCTTCACTCTTGTGATCAGCGACAGGCTTTGAGGAGATAGCATGAAGTGAGTTGGGGAAGGTTTAGGTTGGATGTCAGGAAAAGGATTTTCACCTGAAAGGTGGTTGAGCAGTGGAACAGGCTTTTAAAGCCTGACAGAGTTCAAGAAGTATTCAAACAATGGTCTCAGGATGTGGTGTGACTGTGCAGGGCCAGAAGTCGGACTTTATGATCCTGATAGGTCCCTTCTAACTCAGCATATTCTATGATTCTATGATAATTCCATTATTCTAAAAAATTATGTACAGCACAAGCACAGCCAGTGTGACAATAATCTGATTTATCATGCATTTAATTTGCTTGCTAAAGTATGTGAAATTAACCTGTTTCACTAGCGTTTGCTGTCATTAGTTCAGCACTTTCTTGCTATAGGGATGATCAAATGCTTCCTGACGTGAACTTCAAAGAGCTTACACGATGAGGACCTTGAGTAAAGGAATCCTGAGGGAGGAGTGGCAGCTCACCACAGATCCTTCATAGCCTCAGTTTTCTTCAAGGGGAAACGGGGAAACAAACAAACAGAAATGGCTTCAATCACCTCCTCCTTGATCTCTGGCAGAGCCACCCAAGTAGACAGGAAGAGGAGATGCCCACACTGTGGGAACACAGCTTTTATAGGGCAGAGCACCCCTCCACAGTCCTGGAAGGTTCTGTGAGTGACAGTAAACAAGCTGTATCAAGAGAGAGGAATTATGCTAGCACTCCTAATTTAGTGGTGTCTTTCTGTTTTATCATGCAATGTTAAACAGACTACAGTTCTAATGGGCCATCTTTCCTCGCTTAAGCACTAAAATACTTTCACCAAATTCAGTATTATACAGTTTAATAAACAATTGTCTCAAGAAAAGGGACATCCTGAAGTCATCCCAAGTCTGCCTTCAGACCAGTATAGTCCCTAAATATAAATCATGTCCATCTGGGGACTACCCTCTAGTGGGCTTTAAAGAGGCAACGTTTCTGTAACACCTCTTCTAGGGACCACTAACAGCGTAACATAACACGTCAATACATCTTCTATAAAAATTAAAAAGGGAACAAAAATAGTCTTGGAGCTTTCTACACTGATTTCAAAGAGACTTCAGCTGAGTAGCTTCAAAATGACAGTTCTGCTTTAGTCTCCCAGATTAGCTTGTTAAGTCTACGAGCATAACACTGGAAATGGCACATCTAAAGTAATAAAGCAAATAGATGCAGACATGAAATTTGGCGTTCTTTCCCAACAATAAACTGAAAAACAAAACAAACAAAAAAAAGGAAAGAAAAAAAGAATGCAAGAGGCTAATAAGATTGCAGCTTTGAATTTTTCATTATTCTTTTCAAGATATCATTCACCTGTATCACACTCCTCAAATAAGCTAATGCAGTCAAAGTTATGTCTCAGAAAACACTCAGGAGAAGACTATACTCTTGAAAGTTCTCCTAATTTGAGTAGGAAGCAGTTGCATATCTGTCAACAAGACTTTGCAACCAAAATAGCTATTGCCATCAAGGAGACCAATTTGCAGAATTTAATCAACACCTCAGTCTCCTTACATACTTCCTATTAGTGATTAGTTTCAATACTACCTTTGCTCATCACACAATGTTTGCAATTACCATTAAAAATACATAATTTGTGAAAGTACATAAAAATTTACACATATTTGCAAACTAGCAATCCTAAAAATCAGCGTGCTTATGAAAAACAAGAAAGGCCTTAGGAACATGCTATAGGACCTATGATAAGACACAACAGCTGTATTTAATAAACTACATTTGAAAAAGCTGTAGAAAGCATGTGTCTCAACTATCCAACATATCTGCTCTGCACAGCAACACACAAATTTCTTCTTGATTCATGAAAAGCACTCCTGATCTTACAAACCAAATACACTGGCTAACTTTAAATAGCAAACCACAATTTGCTTTTGCTTTAAAAGTCCTCATGCCTAGCACAGTTTTTCCTAGTCTTTTCACTTCCTCCACTGAGCCCCCTTCCTCCCTTCTGGAGCCCACACCAGGCTCATATTTCCTATTCTTTATTCACATGCAGTCTGAGTAAGGCACCCTGACTTTACACATGTGACCTCAGCATTTCCAAGGCTTGGGATCTGCCTCATGGAGCTAAGTCACGTCTCAGAAACAAGGTCTTCATTTGTGCTCCCTCTTCTGGCTTTACGAGCATACGGCACAGCCACCACTATCTGCAGTCCCTCCTCCCCAAAAAACAACTCAGAGCCACAAAGAAAGCATTCACGACCTGCACACTACCACCTGCTGTGGTGGAGCATGCTACCGAAATAACCCAGATCAGTACTCATGAGAGTGATTTATTTTATTTCACTGCTCAACACAGAGCAGCAAGTACGCAACTTCCAAGGACGGCACAAAAATAGCTTCCAGCTAATTTTTTAAGCCTATCCTAATGTTAATTTTAGCTTTAGAAAACCATCACGTGTAACAGAACACACAGTCCAGCACCTTCCACAAGGAAAAAACCCAGTGTCATTAAAGGCTCATATTTGGATATGTCTGGCATAAGAGGCTTTCATTTTCAAGCTTAGAATGCATTTTAATCATTTATATATTTATTTGCATAATAAAAGTAAGAAATTAGGTTATCTAGCTGTTCTGTCTTCGGCATCAATGAGGTACAGGAAAAGGAAGGTGGGGAGAAAAGCCAACTGCACCATAGCTGACTGTTCCAGCGTAACATTGCACTGCAGTGGAGGTCTATTTTGAGAAAACTATAGTTGCCAGTAGCATAGCCCTCTTAAGTCATTTTGGTAGAAGCTGTCAAAATGCATGTTCTTTGGAGTCTTGCTGGATTTGGAATACTTTATCTGGCTTTATTTTATAACAAAATGAAAATTTGTGACTATCCTCTAATAAAAGTATTTGAAGAAATGCTAAGTCTGGGTGAAAATAGAACAAGTAAAGTAATCTACGGTTTTCTCAGGAACATGTGGGATATATTCTACAAAGTGGGACTAAACAGAGGCAAAGTTGAGTAAGGAAGAGAGGAACACAGTCTAGGCACCTTTGTACAGATGAATGACTTGGGAATGGTTAACGGAATGAGATGAAGAGAAGCTGCAGAAGCTGGTGGCTCTTGGGAGCCCTAAGCCTCATCTCTGCTCTGCATGCCTGTGTTAGAATGAGAGAATTAAAGCCCTGGATAAGCCCAGGAAAAGGGTCTGGAATCAAAGGAGTCCCTTTCCTAGGCAGTTAATTACAACTGCTTAACAGTCAGACACTATATTCTTCAATACTCCGTTTTCATTCTTGTCTTTGCAACAGAATTCTTTCTTCCTGGAATATCCTAATGCCTGGTAGTCAGGAGCGACAGATGTTGGCTCAGATCTCCAGCCTTCAGAGGGGATATGAAATGCACAAAATCCAAAGAAGGGCAGAAATTCTGCAACACCATTGTGCCTAATGATATTCTCCACTAGCTACTGCCAAATGGCTTCCCAGATCTGCTCATCAGGGACATCTGGTACTCTGTATTAGCCAACATGAACTGGTCTGGAACACTCAATAGCCTCAGGAATGTGGTGTAAATTTTCATACCTAAGGATGCTTTTTTTTTGTGACAACAAAGTTACTTGGATTCTTCTGTAGCTTTTGGAGGTCACCAAAACTTTAGAATATATCACATCATTGAAAATGGGCTTTATAGTTCACCTACGCACCTACCTTAGCAGCTATCAAGTCTCATTTGGCATACAGCCTTTTTAGTTTCTGGAATGATTTGTTCAATGATTCTGCATGATCTGTAGACAGCTCCAGAAATGGTGCTTATAAACTCACACAGAAGTTAATGTACATGAAACTAGGTAACAGCAGTTCACTTTTGCATACCAAACAGAAAATGCAGGGACACTCAAGAGCAGGTAGATTATCTCTTGCCCTCCATATTTTATTTATTCTACAGTTCCTGTAGACAACTGAACATTTAAACTACCAAAAAAAAAAACAAACCCTGGAGAAATCTAAACATAAATCATCATAATTTAATTTACCAACAAATGCTCATCAGCTGACCAACAGCATGTCTTCCAGATTCTCATCACTTTATTTACTGTTTATCCTCTCCAAGTGGAAAAATGGTGATAGAATTCAATTTTGTTTTTACCAACATATACAGACTGCTACATTCTGAATATCCTTCTAAATTACAGTTTATATTAAGAACTAAGTGCTATGCTGTGCAGCCCATGGAAGATGGATGAGAAGACATTTTTCCCAATGAAGCACAGGAAAGCTTAAAACTCATGTTTTCTTTGTGGTAGCAATATGTTATGCCAACAAATAGAACAGAACATTTTCCAAAATGCTATTCCTTATGACGCCTTATCCATACTAAGGCCAAACACAGCTGAAATCTGTAGCAAACTGACCTTTGAACTTTTCTACCAAATTTCATCAGCTAGAAGTCAAATTACATGCCACGAAAACACAGATTCTAACACATTTTATGCTAAATCAGACTATAATATTCCAGAAAAATCCAACTCTTGATGGTATTTAAGGAAATTGTGCAAAGAGCACAACTACTGAACAGGCGTTCGTTTTGGATGCACACGTTTCATAAAACTTCTCCCTCTTAAGTCTGTTTTGCCCTTTCTTCCTTTTTTTCTTTTTAATTGCTCTGGAGGTCCAAAGGTTTTGATGAAATAAGGGTAAATATCAAACCCACGCTTTACCTCACCTAAAAGTTTAGTTTTGTGTGCGTCTAAGAAAGTCCCCTTTTTTCATCAGTTCCCAAATATTCACCAGCATGTGGAAGTTCTTCCTGTCCTCCAGCACTTTTTTTTAAACTGTATTTGAAACCATGCACAGTGTTCCAGGTGAGCGTGGATTGTCTCACCAGATCCGGGAATCTATTCCCCATTACAGTGGAAACGAAGCTATTCTTTAAAAAACACTGCCAAGTCCACTCCTTATCCAGTGGATGAAAAGAACACTCTCCATTTAGATCCTGCCATTAGATGGTGATGGGTTTTCTACAAGTAACTCAGGAAAATATAAGGGTTTATTTTGCAAATGGTTAAGAAGTTACCCAGTAACATGAATGACAAGCTCCTTCCAAGCTACTGACAGACATGTCATGCTAAACATTCTCAGCAAAAGCATTTCTCCTGATTTTCTGAACTGTGTAAGTAAAAATCATAAGAAAAAAAAAAAAAAAGAAAGTAGAGGGAAAAAAAAGTCTACCAGTAATGCTTTTGGAGTTCCCATCCAAGGGAGCAGACTCCTGACTAAATCCAGAAGAAAGTGATCTTGACTGCAGGTGATGCACTCTTCTGTCACCACTAAGTGCCATTGCAATCAATCAGAATCACTATAGGGACATGGGGCAGAGGAAAGCAGACAGTTTTAAAACCGAAATGTAAAAAGTGCATTTTTAATTTGCACGTGGGTAAGCATTTTTAATTACGCACTAGAAAGGCATGTTTTAAGACAATTCCACATGGAAATAGCATGTCCTTTAGAAAATTCATAATTAATGCCCAGTATCTACCTGGTAGAATGAAATGCCAAAGGTAGCCTTAAATTTCAAAAACCAGCTTGAAATTTTCATATCCTCATGTGTAAGTTCAGTATTCATTAGCTTATAGACAACCAGATACCAAACATCCAGCTCTTTCTAAGAGGAAAAAATATATAGTAAAAAATTGTCTTTAATTGTTGGGGTTTTGTCTCACCCCACTATCATGAAATCAAAAGAAATACACAACAAACCAGGTAATTAGAACTAGTGGCTTTTTCCGGAACAAAATTCTCTCCCATGTTTTACCAGGTGACAGATTAATTCTGTGATCTGATCTTTACATTAAGCCCAGTGCCTGATCATTACACAGGTAAGTTTTCCTTTCAGTTGCCCACCATCCTTATCACTAAGTATTTGTATGTATTGATAAACATCAAAAAATACTAAACAAGTCACCAGGCACTAAACTGCAGAAATACCTTTCTCAGAGGTGAAATAGGATTTTTTTTCTCCTACTGTGAAACAACCATAACTTTCAATACAACAGGCATAAGTTATGAAAGTCTATCTTGAGAATGGAAAGCCATGGTCTTTGCATCCAAAATGACTGTTCCATTTGTATAGCAAAGACTCTCAATACATATTTTATAGGAGCTGCAGGTTAAGCTGAGTGGGCATGTGTACACAATGGTGCATTTACAGACCCCTAAATCACCAAACATGCAGCTGCTTTGTCATTATTAACGCCGGGCTTTCAGCAAGTTATTCAAAACGGCTGCAGAACGAAGTTTGCCAGGTTGAAGAATAGGTGGTGTCATCTTTCAGCATAATACCAATTATACATCCCTGCTGAAGGGTCTGCCAAGCCTGGGAGCTGTCACATTCTGAAGCACTCCATCAGCACAGGGAAGCAGACCCAAAATATGTATAGCAGGTTTCCTTCCCTCGCCCAACCTGACAGCAGTAGGTACTGCAGCTCTGCGCTGAGGGCGCTTCATTAACTCTGCTCGGGTACTTGGGGCCAGTTGTGGCTGGTCAGGCACAGAGAACTGGCACCTGGGACAGGCAGGTCCTACCGGGTGAAATTAGAGCAACAGTTAAGCCTGCAAAGAAAGTTTTGGCTGCTATTCAAGTTACACTGTTATTTACTGAGTAAAGAGACGCTGTACACAGTTATTTGGCCTATGCAGTGTGCACGCTGGCTGGAAGGAGAAAAATCCACCGCATTTTAGTTATAAGGGCTGTGCCACTCAGTTCAGAAAGAAAAAAATGAACACGTAAAGAGAGAATAAAACTATTGTATGTATCTGAAAAACAAAGTAGCCACGCTGTTCTTACTAACCCAACTTTTGCAAAGACCACACAAAAACAAGAACAAAGTTTCCTTACGGTCTCACGTAACACTGCACAAACTTTACACCTTCCCGTCGCTGTTCACTAAAGGCAGAATCACCACGAATTTGCTGTCTAATGCTCGAAACTGTTCTCCCCTGAACATAAATGAAAGCCTAAACCACCTATTCCCCCAACACCTTTAAAAGCCAGAATACTGAACTAATTAATAAAAAAGAGATCTGGATCAAGATAGTGTCTTTATTGTGGTCAGAGTGCCCACACACACATGCCTGTGCCCCTGCCAATACTGCCAAGCAGTCCAATCACAACAACTGGTGAGTCAGCATTAAGTACTCACTGTGAAAGGGGGAACTAGCAAAAGAAAGCTGCTTGAGTTGGAAAGTGATTGGAGGGAGATGGGGCAAAGGAAATAAAACAGCAAACCACAGCGCAGAAATTGAGAGACAAACTGTTTTCTGCTTACCATCATATTTATAGAAGAAAAAAAAGAGAATATGTTGAACACTGAGTAGATTAAATGTCAGTTGTTATGATTACAGCCTGGTAAACAAATATATACAAATACTACTAGTAACATTTTATGCAACTAAAATAAATTTTAGCCATTTTGAAATAACACCCAGTAGAACAGGTATTGTGTCCTCTAATTGGAAAGCTGTTCATTGCAGCACCGAACTATGAACCGTTTGGAAAAAAAAAATTGAAATTAATGTTGCTCTACCTTCTCCTATGAAAGAAACATTTTAAACATTTAACATGAAAACAGAATTTCTCTTTTTCAGAACCAGCACGTAACGCAAGAAAATGGTATGAACTCTGACATTAATGGCTAAAGAACATTAATGAAAGGGAATATTTCCAAAAACATACATTTTTCTGGTAATTACAAGGCTTAAGAACACTATGAGGTCTGGATGAGCTTTAGAAAACACAACAAAAAGCACATCAACATTCTGCCAACAAAGAACAACAAAGTACTTTTGATGAGATGAAGGAGGAAGCTGCCACTGACATCTGGAAGAGTGAAATTCATCCTTTACCCTTTACATAGCAGGCTACTATTCAAATCTATTAAACAGTCACTGCACCAAGTAGCACACCCAGATACCACGGACAACTTGAATCCAACAGGGCAACTATGGAAACAAGTGGTAGGGGCAAAGAATTGGCCAGCTTTCCACACTGCCATCTCAGAACACCCCTTTCTCAACAAGACCTGTCACAGGACCTTAATGCCTATTAAAGCCATCAAAAGAGAAGAATAGTAATCAATGTTTTGCTTTGAAAGAACACACCTTTGTATCAGTAAACAAGTATGCAATATATTCAGCAACAAAAAATAAAGATATTGGAAGTTTTTTTATCCAAACATGTCAACTAAAGCAAAACAGACTTTCATTCCACTGTTCATATTCCAAGGATATTACTTATAAAGTGGTCTTCTGTAAGACATGCTAACTATAAGCCAAGCAGATGCATGATGTTAGCCATCTAGAAAAAAAAGTGTAAAAGCTACAGTAGTTTTAATTGTGCATCCTGACAGTACTTCCTTTGATACACTGTATATATATATAATATTTTTACAATAAAACACCTAAGCTAAAAGAGATTTAGTAGTTCTAAATCAAAATTTTTCTATAGAATAATTTGTTGTGAGGCTTTTTAGAGTTCTCCTTTATAGGAATCCTTCAAGATCCCCGTAACCATCACTTTTTTTAGACAACGTTTTCAATGATGTGATAGAGTTGATGGATAAATTTTGCAAAGTATGAAAGTGATCAACAAGGAAGGGGGCTGATGAAGTGCCCTATATGTATAACAAATGACAGAAGATACAGAAGGAAGTGAATAATTGCTGTATAGAAACTTCTCAAAGTTTAATACTGCTGGTATTGAAAAAGCTGCATGGTTCAAAGCATAATTAAAAACTCAGGCTAATTATGCACCTATAAAACTCCCATTTCCAGTTTAAAGATGAAGAGCATTTGAAAAGCAAGCCATTAATACTCTCCAGTTATTTTTTGTGGTCTCAGAAGTAGCACAGACACACTATACTTGCTTCCATAAGATGTTCTTTCCAAGTTCAGAAATAGAGCATTTGAAAGAAACCTTTTATCTCTTCAGACAGCTTCCAGAACCTGGAAAACGCGTCCATGGAAAGGATGTAACTGCAAACTTGCTGCTACGAATGAACACATGTTCATTATTTAAAAGTTAACAAAAAAAGATTTAAACAACCTCTCATTTATCCTGGGCAGTTCCTCTTCTACAAGCAATCCAGGAAAATTAATCTCTTGGACAACCACACTCCTCTCCTGCCTAATAAGGTAAAAATATGATTAGAAATCTGCTTTTAAAAACAACAGGAAGCCATTTCCTTTAAACTGCATGGCACGGGAGCAAGGGTGCAATACCTTGATACATCAGGATGTGCAAGACACACAAAACCTGCATTTAGCACACAGAACCTGCACTTGGTTTCCCAAGTGCCCAAGCAAAGCCAAGTCAATTGAAGGCAGCAGAACTGGCTTCAAAGGCAGGAAAAGACAGGGAAGCATGAGAAACTAGGAAAGACCTAAGGAATTTCAGAGGGGCTGAAGCAGCTTCTCCTCACTCCAAGCCATCTTTTGCAGGAACTCCCCTCTTCTCAGATTTGCTCAGACGTGGGGTTCTCACATAGCCTCCCCGCTTCTCAGTTCCCAGAGGTACTTGAAGAAAGGTCTCATCTCCATGTTCTCCCACAGCAGCACCCACCACCAAATGGGGTGCAATGTAACAGAGCTCAGCGTACACCAGAAGCTCCACTTCCCCTTCTCCCCTTCCATCTTGCTGCCCAAGACCATATGCTCCAATCACCTCTGCCAAGCCCATTTAGATACCTACACAAGCAGAAATGAAACAAACCAAAACCAGTTTTCTAGTGGTTTTAGTCCCTGAAGTAGCTCACCATGGTGTGAGACATAAAGGGCTGCAGGGGACAAAATGAGGAAACCAAAAAGCAAAAGAAAGTGGAAATCAGACCCCACAGCCTCATTAGGTCTTCTGCCATCAGACGTTACATGAGGCCGATCATATTACAGAAGTGCTGCCTCAAAGTGCCTCAGAGTACCAGGGCTTACTCCTAATTCTTCTCCATACCAATTAAAAAAAAAAAAAGCGCCAAATGCTTTCTGGTTTTTTGGACTTTTTTTAAGTGAAAATGAAACATAAATGCATTCCCCAAAGACTACAGATTTTGCAGTCAAGTTATCTGCATTCAAAGTGGGGGAAAAAGCCACAGGGCTCACCAGTGAACCAGTGCAGGGGATGAGCATCACCATGAGAAAAAGCACCATCCTGATTACAGGGTCTCTTAGACAGAAAATACACAGGGAGTCAAGGACCACCTTCTTATTTCATGTGTTGAGTTAGTTCAAGCTTAGCCACCAGAAACCCCTTAGAGAAAGAAAGACTTTTAAAAAAAACTCAAGACCTTAGAAAACAAAAAAGTTGTTTCTGTTCCAATGCTGGAGTGAATTTTTCCTTTTTTTAAAACAGCAGTCACACAGATTACAGCACATCTCACCAATTAATTCAACCAGCCTTATGAAGCAAATAAACTCCTACCAGGCAACAATGCAAGTTCACATAAAGATCAGCTAGTCTTGACCAATTAGTTCAATTCACTCATGGCAAATTAGCCCCCGTCCAATACAACATTCATTAACTTCCTTTCTCCAATTTCTCTCTTCCTACCTTTGCCATTCCTCCACTATTACATGCTGTAGCCCATACTCCACCCTGCCTTCAAAGCAGAATAGTCAAGTACAGATCATTCCCCACGTGCAGTTTTTCTCTGTCCCCCTTCACTGTGTGCCCTGACAGAGGAGAAGGCACTCCTTGTAAACATGACAGGTAATGTACAACACATTATGCAAAGCAAAGACCTAGGCAGATAGCCAACTTCATGAGAAAACTATCTGCCTCTTTCACTGGGAAAAAAAATTCTTCAAAGATGAAAATTAAAAATTCAGTGAAGATCATTTGAGTTTGCAACAAGTCAAAAATAAAAAAACAAGAAAAGCAGATGCCTTTAAATAGCAACTTTCATATGATCCAAAACCTAATGCCAGTAAAAAACCCATGAAATTTGATAATTTCTACCTGAACACATGTACTACATTTTGACTTATCAGTCACATTGTACAGTCAGAACAAAACTTGTCTTTTCTATGATAAAGGTGGGCAACCTGTTACATATTGCAGAGTTACACAGACAGCCCACCCCTTTCCAGAGTGGGTAAGGCTTTGAAGGTACTGCAACAGTAATCTTCAAATTATTTTTTGTGGGATAGAGGTCTAGCATCACAAGCAAAGAAAAACCATAGGATCATAGAATGGTTTGGGTTGGAAGGGACCTTAAAGATCATCTAATTCCAGCCCCAAAGTTTGAACTTTATCCTCACTGGGGCAGGCTCTTCAGTGCAATTGCAATCTCTGCTCTCTCAAGGCTCCTGTCATAGATGCCTCAAGGCTTGTCACAGCCTCATTTAGAGCAAATCAAAGTCAGTGCCATCATTCAGGCATTCAGGTAACGAAGCATCCTGCCTCTACAAATCTGCTTAGATATGGACTATTTCCAGATTTCTTCTCCAGTCCTCTACTGCTCTATTTCAGTCAAACACAGAGCACAAGTGAAATAAGGCAGCTCGGACTTGGAACACATGCCTGCCTTGTTTTACATGGCTGGTGCAACTGCTAGTACTCCTGGTAGCATTTACTGCCATTTTGCTTTTCAAACATATGAGTACTGCCAAATCCAGAGGAAAAGAATCACAAATTCAAGATTAAAAACAAACAGTGAAACTGCAAAATCTATAAGCAACATAAGCAAAACCTTACGGGCTGCATAATGCTGGAAAAGTATTTTAAACAAGTATGTAAACACATGAGAAGGGCTGACAGTTCATCTGAACAATTAAAACTCAATCATGCACAACGCTGAATGAAAACCTTCCCTCTAAATAGGGTACAATCAGTACTGCAAAGTTTTACAAATACTGATTTTAGATTTTCTTCTTAAACAATCTTAGTTTCAACAATTATGTCTTTTCCACTCACCAAAAAACAAACAAAAGGACATATGCAGAAATAAATTCTGAAGAACAAAAGGGAGACTTTTTTGGTCTTTTGATTGTTCGTGTAAATCACTAAGTAGTTTTCATCAATCCACACACACATGCCTTTTTGTTTGGATTATCTATAGATCCAAAACAGTCATAATACCTTGCAATATCCCAAGTCTCTTTCTCTTAAAGTTTCAAAAATTTCAAGCAAAATCCAAAAATAAACTCTATCAAGGGCCAGATCCTAAGAAGATTCATTCTCATCATTTGACTCTAGCATACAAATATTCCTTCTTATTCTTCACCCTCTTCTTGCTATTCTCTGTATAAATCTATTTTTTTACCAGCAGTTCTAAAAATTGTGAAAGATATCCATCTATTCTGCAGAACCTTATCTCCCCAAAACTGATACCTGACAAGTCCATTCACTAACTTTATAATTAAAAATGTTGATTATTAAAACTAATGAAAATTAATTTCTCAGTTCATAGCCAATAATCAACCTATTAAAGGGAGTTTCTATACATTCTGAACTAAAGGAATACTGGTAGAAATTTCTACAACACCAGGTCCTAATCTAGGTCAGAGAGAATTTTGAGTCCTGGAGTACCTTACATCTCTAGCTCCAATGTGCTTTCACAGGTTTAGATTTTAAGCAGTGTGGATTTCACTAGGATTTGAAATGAAATTACTTACTGAAATTTATACTACTGGCACTGTTATTTGCTTCATTTCCAGTCAATGGAATAATTACTGGAAACAGAGTCTCACTGATTATTTTAAAGTCTTTAAACACACCTTCAATAAATGTGCAGCCTTTTCACTTCACAAATTTCTTCAAGATACATCACAAAACTGATAACTTTATTCATGATTATAGAAAGCAGCTTTAAATACAGTTTGGTGTTATCAGAAGTCAATTCCTATTCTAGCATGTCCCTATAGTATTTAAACGCTGATACTTTATCAACACCAAAAGTTTCCATAACGTGGATCCAAATAGGTTATGTGCAAACAGCCATGAAAACAAGAAATTCACATACCTGGATGGTCTTCCCTGATTTAATAGAGCTATTTGTGCATGACACAGCTGGACTGGAATCCAAAATTACCATTCCTTTCCTCACACGTGATTTTTTGCATTATTTGTCTACAGCAGTTAGAGATCCTTCCCAGATGATGGTTCATTTTATAAGAGATGGTGGCTCCTACATGACTTTAGTCAATTCTTTATCCCATCAGTCAGATACTAAGTTGTGATAGATCTGACATAACTGCTTGGAAATGCTGTCAAGAGCAGTAAAATACCCCGTCTGCGCCACATTACAAGCAGAGCTGAGACCATGTATTATCCTCTCATTATTTCAGGTCATGGCTTGTATTCCCTATGAACAGCTTGGTACACTTCCATAATGACCCAGAATGCTGCAAAATACGGAAAAATATCCTCATTTTTTATTACTGCCATGGTGAGAATTTTTTTTCAATTTAACTGAAATTTCCCACATGAATCTGTCAGGCTGAAAAGCAGGCTTCTCAAAAACAAACAAACCAACCAAATTGCACCATGAACAAGCAAACTGTCTCCCCTGTCAAAAAACTAAACAAAAAACTATAAAAAACCTCAGGCTCATCCTGGTACCAGTGAACACAGAGACAAAAATCCACAAAAAAAAAACCTTTTATGTCTTCTCAAACCATATGAAAATTTTAACAGAAAGACTTAAACATGCACACACAAGAACATTGGTGAAGGCTACAGTTACAAGAGAAACTATCCCAAGATTCTTGATTCAGCCGTATCACCAACGCTTCTACATTACAGATTGAAGTTTTCCAAAATAAAGCAAAGGCAAACAGAAAACACATCCTCCTAGAAATAAAAGCATCATATTGAACCTGCACATTTTGATTTTTCTTAAATCAAAACATCAGTTCTCAAAGTTTTCATTCCATCTTCTTCCGTAATCAGTAGATTATTGGGGGTTTATTCTCTTTTTTTTTGCTTTCTCAAAAATTTCTGGAGACAATGTTGCTTCCGGTTACATCTTTTCAGCACTGTATTGTGAGGCAAACAGTATAGAGAACATACATATTTAGCAGAGTTGCATCATCATTCACTGGCCACTTGACAAGTTTACAGCAGTTCATAATGCAAGGAGTGGTTTTAATAAATCTCTAAACTGCTGAAGTCACTGTGATATACAATATTACCAACATCACAAACATTAAAGCATATGTCTTTATTATGTGTGTCAGCCAACAAAACAAAACAGACAAATAATAAAATATAAGGTAAAGCTCCTATATTAATGTGACTAGGCAAATGTGCCACTAAATGTAAGGCAGTCCTCAAGAAAAAAGGCTGAAATGAATTATTGGTTATTTGAATTATCATCCAGTATAATAAAATCCTTTTTGGAATTAAATTACCTCCTTTGAACATAAAAAGGATAATCATAGGCTTTCTTACTGAGTCTTTTGTAAATACTGAAAATAACTTACAAGCTACGATATTGTCATTTCAAAGAGTACTCATAAAAATTGTTCCAAATATCATATGCAAAACAGCATCAGTAAGTTAATCACACTTTCAATTGTCTCTCCATTAAGATAAGGGTTTTTTTAAGCTTCACAGCAAAATAAAAATTTGGCAAGGAAAATCACAGATAAAGCAAGGTGCTATTCTGATAAAGACAGAGAAGCATCCCAAAACATTCTTCAATTAATTAAAAATTAAAAACAAACAGACAAAAAACTCAAAACACCGAACAACAGACTGGCTACTTTTAGAACTTTAAATCTAAAAACATGCATCTGCTTGGCCACATAAAAATAACTTAACCATGAAGTCAAGCAAACCTATTCCCCCAAAAAAAACCAACCAAAAAAACCTACAAACAAACAAACAAACAAAAACAACAGATCTTAGTACTCAGAATATACAGGCACAGCTTCTAGTCTGCTACATTTTAACACAGATCTAGGAGAGAACCTTTCACACCAGTCTGGCAGGACATCTATAGACATTATCTGGAGAGAACTGAGCATAGGGCTACAAAGGCTGGAAAGGGAGAGAACAAATGCAAGGCTCCACATCTGTTTAAGCTTCTTTCACTTTTATAAGCAGCAAGAACCCAAAAGTCCAAACATCTGTGCAGGTACCAAGTCAGTCTACCTGACTAGAGATGGCCAGCTATGGTAAGATAAATGCTAAAGATAAGAATGTGAGATTTATCCACCCCAATGAAAAAGGACTTGGTAGGAAGTTCCTTCTCAGTTAGAAACCCAGCCTCAGTTTTAGCATAATTACAGAGAAAAGCCATATTTGACTGTTCTCTGCAAAGAAGAGCTTTCAGAGTTACGGGATTTTTTTGTTGTCATTGGTTTAAAGCCAATTCCAAGGACCTGGGTAGCAAGGATATGGCTATTCACATCCCATTTTAATGGAGTAAATTTAAATTCAAGGATGATAGATAGCAATGCTAAACTTGAGCAGCGAAGTGAAGATCCAGGTATGACAAATTTACCTGGAAAATTAGCATCGCTGTTAAGGGCAGGTCCAAATCTTCCCGGTATCCTCCTATTTGTTACATGGGGTTAACTCTCCATTAATTATACTTGTAACAGCTACAATGAGGTCTACAGGTGTCTACTTTCTTACCCCATACTGCAGGCCTATGTCTTGGAGACTTCCTTTCTGGTGACAAATTACTCCATGAGCTCAGAACTTCTCCCGCAAGTGTAACTTTGTGACAGAGATGTCCACCCTAACCTCAGCAGTATTGCCACACCTTAGAACTTGACGACCACTCATGCAGACAGTCATGCCATTTTCTCCCTAGTGCTATCTGGCAAAGCTACAAACAGGGGCACAGGCACGTTGTATCCCAACACTGGAGGGTCACAACCCCACTCAGTCACACTCAAGCGATACCCAGACAAGCATCTTTCCATATCAAAGTTTTACTTCCTGCTGTGAAAGCCCTGTAATAGAGCTGACCTCAACAGACATCACAAAAATAGTCATTCTCCATGAAAAAAAAAAGTCCAACCAAAGACATATTCTATGAATACAGGCTTAAATTCTTGATAACTTCCATTCACTATTCTGACCTCTTGTTTCATAGTTCATCTGTCCAGTACTGACTAGAAACTTGACACTGTGCCCTTTACTCAGATTTACCCTGATCTGAAAACAGTTTCATGTTCAGCACAGCAGCACCATCCTTCCTCCACTGCTTACACCTGTGCTCAAGTATCACCACTCTTCACATGTCCTCATTCTACTCTTTCCTCAAGCAGCTGCTAAAAGCAACTGAGAGAGAATACCACGCAAGACAGACTTCTGATCCAACCTCAACTCTCAGCTGTGCACCTTACCTGTGGCACTGATCCTCCCTCCCAAACTACAGATGCTACCACACCATATGTGCTTAGGCAGCCCACACTACAGAAATATCCACTTGCCTTGTACAGCTCCACATCAGAGCACTGATCCATTAAACAAGGCTTATCAATCGTTCTCTACACTTGGAAATTCATTACAGTAAAAGGTGGTTGTTTGCTTGGGTTTTTTTCCTCCAGAGAATGACACCATAAGATTTCTACCAAAGCATTTATTCCAGACCACTACTAGATTGGTGAATTTCCAAAACAGGATGGGGGAGAGGCTATGTCTGGGGAAATGTGATCACTATTACTACAGGTATTTTTGTTTTCAATGTCTGATGGGCATCTCCAATCTTTCAAAATCAACAGAAACTTTATCATGAAGCATCTGTATTTTTTATGCATAGTACACAATGTGACAGACCTACAAAGTCAAGGAAAGAACAAGATTACCAGAGATCACATTTGTCATAATGCCAAATTGGTTTTATCTCCCATTTCTGCACATAATCCTTTTCCAGATTATGCCCATATTTTCCATTTACCCAGCAAGTATGGACAACTGTTGAAGCAGTTGTAGAAGCAGAGTCTCTAAAAGACCCTATGCACAAAGGTATCACATAAAAAACCCCACACAGATTATTAAAACATAAAAAATTATGTATGCTATGTAAAATTTTATATCCAGTAGTCACCTTCTAGGACTTTAAACCTCATCTTAAGCTTATTCCAGATAAAAAATTTTATATGTTAATTGATCGAGACAAAATTTAAATTCTTACCAGATCAATTAAAATCATACCATGACTTTAGGAAGCATCCCTTCCAGTAGTCATGTATAACAGAGTTTAGCTGTGCCACTGCCTGCAGAATCAAGGCTGCAGACTAAAACTGTAATAAAAGACTTGCAATTCAAAATGAGGAGACCTGAATGCCCAACAAAATAAAATTTAAAAGAAGTTCAGCACAAGCCATGTTCAAAACAAGTTTCTGTATGTAATCTGCCTGTAAATCACATTCTCAGTTAAACATTTTCTTCAGAAAGGCCTTCCTTCTAACAGCAAACAACTGGTATTTTTGGGCAAACTAGTTTTCCAACACAAATGCACAAAGGGACTAAAAATGGGGTTTACACTGGAACCTGTCTTCTTCATGAAGCTCTCATAAAATTGGAACAGATACCTGGCTGTAACCTAGGAAACAGCAAGTAAAGTCAAGTCCTGTGTAAACTATTATGTCTTTTAACAATGAGAAAATTAGAAATAAAAAGTGTAGCTCAGTACAGAAATCATTTACTGCAATCTACAAGATAAACACAGTCTGTAAGTATTTCACATCCTTAAATGAAGCAGAGGCAGATACAAGCTTTGAAACTTGCAATTTCATTTCAGGAGGAACTTTCAGGTTCTTCTGGAGAATTTCTATGATCTGTCTTTACTTAAATACAAATCTTAACTATGTCTTCAAGTATGCAGAAAGCTACAGATTTCATACACACCAAGACCCAAGCTTACAAAATATATATCTAAAACCTGCCATGCACCTGACATAACAACATTTTCGAATGGCACATCCCTTTCTGTGCCTTTGATTCTAGATCAAGTGTGACATGAAGACCTGGGAGCTTTTCTAAAACACCGTTT
Organism: Lycocorax pyrrhopterus obiensis; assembly: GCA_014706295.1. NCBI lineage: Eukaryota > Metazoa > Chordata > Aves > Passeriformes > Paradisaeidae > Lycocorax > Lycocorax pyrrhopterus. The sequence continues at coordinate 19,098,560 of JACSVZ010000001.1, forward strand.
CCAAAAAAAAGGAGAAGGTCATGCAATTCAGTTACCTAGATAAATAAACATCATACTACATGACCTATTCCTTATCTGTGTGAGTATATTTTCCCTCTCCTCAAAGTTTCTGCTGTAGTTCCTGCTGCTGCAGCTCTAGCGGTACCAGCCAGTAACACCACCCAAGGCAAGCCGAGGGGGCTGCTTGTATTGTCACTGTCACATGGTGTAAAATTGCTGTGAGCAGGATGAGACAATGATGTGCTTGAATGACAGCAGCTGTTCTGTGTTGGCATGCCACAAGCAGAGCTGTAAGCACAGCCAGGTGCAATGGTGGGAATTTTGGGGGATAAAGGCAATGCCTGCACCTGTGGCACTCTGTAACTTCCAGCCATGCAATATTTGTTCTTTACAGACCATCTGTCATTTTGACAAGCTCCCTACCTGACCGTCACTGGAGCAGGCCACCTTCTGTATTTCCTTAACAAGGCCTTTCTCCCTTTTGTACAACATCCAATTTCTGCCTCATACGTGCCTCATAAACAGAAAAGGATATGGTAACTATGGTGTAGGAACCAGTGAATCATAAGAATTTGAAACACTCCTAGTTACAGTGATCAAAGCTAAATCCTTTAGGAAGATTATTCACACCAGAACCCTGAAAAAAAAATGTGGCTCGAGTACTTTCATACTGCATCTCTGAGATAAAGCACAATCCCCTGTGTAACTGCGAAGGGCTACCTACAGTTACGCGTAACTACGGTGGGAACATCGTAACAGGGGCTGTTGTGCCTCTTGATCTATCTATGCAGTTCCAGGCCTGGCAACCAGCTGCGAACGCAACAGTCCACAGGCTGAGACCACAACTCTGAGGCCATTCAAGAGAAGGTTTATTCGGAAAACAAAGAAATAGAGAAAAATAATACAAATCAACCACCCATTTAAACAACGAGAACTACGAGCCTTACACGCAAGGGATAAGAGACGCCAAATCCACTGGCGCCCCTGCACCCATCGCCGTGTGAAACGGCGGAGGGGCAGCGCTGACAAACGATGCGAGCGGCGACGATTTCACCACTTCTCCAAAAATACGGCTGCTGGGGGAGCCGGCGTGCCCGAGGCGGCGCGTACCGCGGGAGCGGAGGAGCAGGGCGAGACCCTCCCCGGCGGCGCGGCCCGGCCAGGCGCTGCTCGCTCCTCGGAACTTCACCCCCCGCTCCGGCAGATGACCGACAGCCGCACCGCGGCCACCACCCCCCGAACACCAACACACCCCTCAAACACCGCCACCGCGCCCCGGTTCTGGCTCCTCTCGCCGCTTTTGCATTTTCAGAAGCACTCTGGCCGCCCATTCTGGCCGGCGTCTCAAGGAGGGCACCGCTCTCGCCCAACTGCGGCCGCAGTTCATTGTCCCCTCGCAAGGGAGAGGGCGACGACCCATCCCGCGCAGGTACATCGGCGCGGCCCGGGCAGGTGCTAGGGGCAGCGAGCGCCCAGCGCCCCACCCCGACCCCGAGACCCTCGCCCCGCTGCCAAAGAAGTTGGGAGCGGCGCGGGCGCTCCCCACGCCGGGCAGCCCCCGTCCCTCCCTGCCCCCGCAGGGCACGGGCAGCGCCCGCAGCTGCGGGACGCCCGCGGTTCGTGGAGCAGCAGCGGCGCCGGCGGCAAACACCTACCCGGAGAGCTTCCCAATCTTCACAAAGCTAAACACATCCATCCATGCGGCCGGCTAGCTCTGCCCGTCACACTCACTCACTCCAGCAGCAGCAGCGGCGGCGGCGGCGGCAGCAGCTCCATGTCGAGAGAAGGTTGCGTCCAGCGGCAGCAACAGCCCTTGCAAAAAATCAGGAGCCCGCGGAGACAGCGGCTGCTACCCCCCTCCGGCGGGGAGCTGGGCGTGCAGCATCTCGCAGGACCAGCGCTCATCTGCGCGCAGCCCTCCCCCTCCGCTCCCCCCCGCCCCGCTCCCCGCCTGCCGTGCGCTCTCCCGGGGTAGGTCCGGGAACGGAGCGGCGCCGGGGCTGCCCGGCAGGAGCGCTGCCCGCAGCCCGCTGCCCGCGGGAGCCGGAGGGGAGGCGGCAGCTGTCCGCCGCCCCCTGCAGTACTCCAGAGGAGGGAGGCGGCGGGGTGCTGAGGAGAGCGCAGGGTGTACCGGGGGGAGTTTCTCCTCTCGCCGGCGGTGTGTCCCTCCGGTGGGCGAGCGGAGGGCGCGGGCGGCGGCCCGGGTGAGCGCCGATCGCCGGCTCCAGCCCGAGGCGGCGCTGCGGCCGCCCGGCCGAGCCCAGGGCTCCCCCCGAGGCCTCCCGAGCCGCGGTGCTGGGGAAGGACGGCAAGGGGTCGGGGTGTGAGGGGCACGGCTGCTGTTCCCCGGGGCAGAGGCCGGCACGCTGAGCGAGAGGGGAAGGGGAGCCCTGGTGAATGGGAGGCGACTCCTCCCCAGTCTGGGAGCAGCACCTTGGGCCTTGCAAGCAAAAACTTGGGAAAGAAGAGTGCCTCTTTCCTTCGATGATCACACTGTTCCATGCAGCCCCCTAGGGTGGGGAAGGGCCCTTTGGCTTTCAGCCCTCGCACTGAGTGCTCCTCAGTGGTGGACCGAGGAGAGGCATCGGGCTGAAATCCACCGCCTGGCTTCTGGCACCATCCTGTGACTTCTCTACCCGTGCCAGGAAAGAGACCTGAACGAATGGAGTCCTCGTTGTGAAAGGAACATGACACGGCCGGTTCGTGCCCACATAATTGAAGTTCAAGCATTCTTCATACCACATCTTGTGGAGAAATGATAAAGCCAGGAGTCCTGACACAAGAACAGTACAGATGCATTGCCTTACACTTATGTCCTGCATCAGGCTTTAAATGAGACACTGGAGTTTAAGTCTCCAAAGGTTTTCTCTGAGTGAGCAGAACAGGAAGGCAGGTGAAATTCAAATTTGTCTCCACACAAACTCTACACTGTAATACAATAATTCTCAGTATGGGAATGGATTTTCTCCACTTCAGTGTTTTCATTTGTATGTTTGTTCTCTGAATAGATTGATATGTGCTTTACTTCATGCCTTCACAGAGTTTCAGACTCTTCTGCAGGCTTGCACCCGCACTCTCCCGCAAACCAAGAACTTAAAAAATTACAGTAGAGCACAACACATATAATCCTGCAGCCAGATGAAAACAATGCACTTTTTTAATGTTAAAACTTGTATTGATAAGAGAACAAAAAGAACAGGCTGTACTAACACACTGTGAATTGGGTTTCAAACTATTCTTTAAAACAATAGCAACGAAGAATGATTGATCATCTATTTATATTGGGAGAACATTGAACTACCAGCTAAAAAGCGCTTGCTGGCCTAGCACAGATGTAAATGGCTTGGGCATATTCTGAAACACCATTTGAAATATTTTGTGCTAGTGCATCAAAATATTTATGTGGTACTTACATGTACTATATTTATTTGTTGTGCTAGCAGACTTTTTTAAAACTGCAGAACCTGTGCCTGTCATTCACGCTGCTCTATTGATTGGTAAAAGCTACAAAGATAACATAGTTTCAGCTGGTTAGAAACTGACTTATTTATAAATCTGTCATTATTTATTTATAGACTGAGGAGATAGGCCAAGATCCTACAAAGCTAACTGAAGCTGATGAAATGATACACCATATATAAAATTAAGCACATATGCTCTGTATCAAACAAGGTTCCTGTCTTGAGCACTTCATGCTCCAAGGCTTCTCGCATAAAGGTGCCTTAAAGCATAGTGGTGAGTGCCAGAGAAATGAAGAAATTCTAAGGGGTCACTGGAATTTCTGTGGTTTCAGAGTCTTTCAGTGGAAAGACATGTGATTCTAGGATATACTGGCTGAGTTATCTCCAGTGGAGATATAAAGAAAAGCAGAAAGCATAACATCTGATCAGAAATGCCTTACTCAGCTTCTTGAAAAGGTACATTTAAGAAAAATGAGAGCAAGTTCAGGAGCGTTAAAGGTAGTGAAAAGTCAGTCTTATGAAAGGAAAGAGTTTTGCCTAGCAAACCAAGACTAAGAGGTTAAAAAGATTGTTCATATGTATGGTAAACACAGGATGTGTACCCAAAATGATAGGCCTTTATGAAAGTCATTAAAATTTGAAATGAAGCTGAAATTATCTCCTCTTTCTTTGGCTTTCCAAATAGATACATGTACTGTTGCTGTGTTTATAGGTACTTTTATATTTTTGTTTTCCTAGGCAGAAGCTATTGCAACATTGCAAATTTTCCAGAATGCCTGTGGAGATACTCTTGGACTAGCCAACACCCTGGTGGTCCATTAATAGCAATATCACGGGAGTCTTACTCCCAGATGTGAGACATGAAAAGAGAACCTGGACAAGTGTCCTTAGTGCTGTGCTAAATATTGGTAACCTTTTGGAGCTGTGCAATGTGAGAATCGCACACGGAGAAGGAGACTGGGGTATGAGAGTGAACTTTGGTTCATGGTTCTTTGGCTTCTGCTGTCATAGCAACTGGATACAAAACTGTCAGTCTCATAGTAAAAGATGAAAATTTGCCTACCCAAAGAAGCGAAGTGGTGGGCGTTGTTCTGTTTCAAGAGTGAGAATTGATATATGTAGTTTGGACTGGCTTTGAAGCCATCAACTGTGCATTGAAATAATATCTTGGTATTTTATCTTCATTTGCAGGAACATCAGTTAGACTGTGTCATGACTGAGCTCTTGGACATACATTTATACCTTTCAGCTACTGCAGTGGGATTCTTCTCAATAACTGCTTAAAGTTCAGGGTCCAGCCTCAGCTAGTCATACCCTACTTCTGTGGTGCACAGGTGCCTATCACCCCAAACCATCTCTTTCTAGGAAAAGTGACGTAAATTGCCTTTTGCAGGTGCTTTATTTTCTTTGTTAACTCCAGTGAGAGGAAGCATAGATGCCTACCTTTGACTAGAGGACTGTCTTTGAGATGACTAAAGTCAGGTGAAGTAAAACCCATTTGAATGTGACAAAGGTAGGTGTAAACACTGAATGAGAACAGACAGCCAGAGACAGCAAACCAACATGTACTCAGTATCTCAGTAACAAATAGTAATTGAACATGAACATTCCTTCTCTTAAAGTACGAATCTGACATCAATTCCTGGCTGAATTCTTACCTGGCTTTTTACACCTTTTTTTTTAGAATAGCATAATAAATACAGCTTTTTGGGGATGCTTTTTTACTATGTACTATTACCTTTTTATTATTCCTGGCCAAAGTAATCAAATTAGGACACTTAATACTAATGCTTTGTGTAATTCAAGATATCCTTGTGTGGACTGTGGGCCAGTAAAAGCCTTAGCTTCATATAGTATGGCAGTTTCATAGGCATTTTTAGGAAGGGAATCTGTGTTATTTTATAATTCTCTGTGTTCTGAAGGAAATGGGTGACATATGTAATGCAGACAGGAATGTTATTCTATCTAAGCTTTAAAACCAAGTAATCTGTAAAACCAATCACTGTAAAGACTTAATTTTTTTAAGACCCTGTTGTTTTTGGTCCTAGAGAATCTGCTATGAAGATGCATTGTATATATCTTTACAACTGACATAAAGAAACACTGGTTTTTTTGTTCCTGAGTTTTTAAGGTTTTTAATTTTCCTTCTGAAGCACTAAATAATCCCCAGAAGACGATGCTTTGGGCTTACCTGGATACCACACAGCACAGACTTTTAGCCCTGCAGCTGGACCAACAGTATGTCTTGTCATTTACAAGATGCATCAAATTTGATCCTGGATAATTTAAATGAAGACAGGTAGAATCCTAAACCAAAGACATAGTATTTTAATAGTTCTGTAGGTCTCACAAGTTTTTCTCTCAGTGAATTAAAAACTCATCACTATAATTTTTTTTAAGACTAGTCAAGTAGGGTTTTTTATGATTTGGAATCTTTTAAATGATACTTTAAAGTGTGGTGTCTCATCTTCATAATGGTTTAAAATTCATCAAGTTGAAATGTTTTTTTGAGATAAGAGCTGAAGTTTCTACGATTTTTCTGCAGTGCTTGATATTACTCATATCCAAATGGCAACAATGTGTAGAGAAATGTGATAATAAAATCCATTGAGTAAGGATGTGTTAATACATAGCTGGTGATGCAAAGTTTCAAAGGAAGATATTTTGTCATTGTGATCTGCTACCTACTGAATGTTATTTCTAAAGATAATTGGTTATGACTCTCATGTAGTAAGTCCTGTAGTACTCTGGGTACCTGCATTTTAGACTGTTACATTCTTTTTTTCAGCCTTGAGCCTTTGAAACACACATTTTTTAGAATCCATTTCTATATCCTGGTGCTTACCAACACTATACAATTCTATATAAAAACACTTTAATCATTACAGACTTTCTCCATGTCTACATTTACAGCATTATTATTAAGAAGTCCCTCTGCTTACCATGAATCTATGCACCAGCTTCTACGTGTCATTTTTGGCACCTGTGTCAAATAGAGTTTTTTCAGGCCTATTTTTTTATTGACCCATACAGACTGTTAAGCCCTGCATGTTTTCAATTTTGCTGAATAATTTGGTGTGGTGGACATGCTATGTCACGTACAAGTGCAAAATTAGATCATAGATGGCTGAAAATCGAAGTAGCGGATAAGATTTTCTTTCTTACCGGTCAAGAAACAAATCTAGAAGCCTAAAGGATACTGAATTGCATAGAACAATATAAGCAAGAATATTTCAACTGATGCAACAATTCTGCTGAAGCCAGACATATGTAGTCAAACCTATACAAGCAGATCTGTTATAAAGACAGTTAACAAAAACTACTGGTTGCTATTATGAACTGAAAAGTTTTGCAGTATATTGAACCTGTAGGTTTAAAAAATCACCATTAAATAGAGTATTTGCCTATGTTGCAATGCACAGAGGAGATCAAGGTAAGGAAGAGGACCTTAGACAACATGAAGATAGTAATATTTTCTGCTTCTATGGATAATACAAATTATTCAATACTAATGCATTAGTTACATTAAAATAAAATTATCTTTATAAAAAAGGATTCACTTTTCTGGAATGGATATGCATGAAATATTCAAATCAGAATATGGAAAGAACTGTTATCTACAGTTGATCTTTTACTGGCAAATGGACCCAATTCAAGAAAATCTTAGACATGCTTATAATCAGGCCTATTCGTGGCATCACTTAGTCTGAAATATAACTTGAAACAAAGTTAAGCACGTGTTTAAGTGTTGTTTGAATAAATATGATTTCACAAATCATAAGAAAATATGTAAAGATGAATCAGAGAAAAAGAAATTTGAAATGCTAATGTGCAAGTAAACGTGGTTAAAATTTATTTACAATAAAAGGAAAACTGAGGAAAAGTAAAACCTAATCCACCCTCTTTCTCAAAGGCAAATCTGAATTCTGCCACCAGGGCTTTTTTTCATACTTTAGCCAAAACTGACTGCAGGATGAAAATTTTGTGGCAACTTCAGAGAAGGTGATCAACGTATGCATTTTTAAATTAATAACATTTTAAAAAACAGTACTACCACTGAAGTCTTTCTAGTACTATCTATGATTAATATGATCAAATATGTGTTGAATTTCAAAAATTAGAGGCATATTCAAATTTTTATTAAGACATCATCAAAACCAAGGAGAAGATTGTTACAGTAGAATCATATTGGGGGAGGAAGCCTTTGTTTTTGTTTGTAGTCTGACATTTAAAATATATTATTATTATTATTATTACCTAGTCGCAGATTCATATATTAGTTATGGATTAAAAATTTGCCAGCTTGTTTGTCTATGAACACAAAATATTTGTTTTGTTTTCCCTGTTGGAATGGGACATTTTGGTGAAACTCAAGAAATATTCTAAACATTTGTTCTAATATTCTAAACATTTGTTCTTTGCAGATTTTCCTGGGAAGTATATAAAACCATCAGAGCAAAGAGGGGAAAAAGCAATTTCACAAGTGCAAAATAGCTTACAGTCAGAGGAGAGAGAGGAAAAAAAAAGAAAAAAAAAAAGCAGATTTTCACAATGAACAGAAACTTCACGGACACGGCATTTGTATCTGGGTGCCAAAACCTAGTTTTCTCAGTCCATATTTAGGCACTTGCACATAGGTGGCCTACTTGTCAGTAATTCTAAACGCTCACAAATGAAAAAGAGATTGCTAGTTACTTCTAAAAACCAAGCAGCTTATACAGAGTTGCCTGAGTATCTGAAGAACCAAACTTCAGCACGTAGTCTTAAAATTTCCAGACTGTACTTTGAAAGATCACACACCCTGTATTTTATCCACTACAATGTGTTCTTTTGATCTTAATTGAAGGTTTAATACACGTGGGCCTGTGAATTATATGTGAGGTCTCAGGCAGCGAGGAATTACTCTTATCTAAGGTAAGTTACAGCACACTGCAGCTGCTGTTCCTGACTGCAGCACCAGCAGAACAGCCACTCTGTGCATCAGGGGTTGTTCTCAGTGTAAATCTGTGTTTGCAAGGTGTGTACAGGCAACTATTTCACGTGGCTGGCATTAAGAATGCTGTTTTCTCCAGGCAGAAGACTGCAAATCTGTCTGTAGTCTAAAGTACAGTAAGATCTTGCTCAGCATACCGAGTAACATGATAAGGAGTCTTGCGTGCTCAAGACGCTTCCGTGTATTCAAGTGACCACTGGTGAGTGTCACTAAGGGTTTTGATTTTTGTTCAGGCTCTGTAGTGCTTCTAGGACAGAAAATGAGTCCCTAATGTGTCTTAACAATAAATACTGGAGAATAACTATCTTGGGAATATGGTGTATGGAAAGACCATTGGGGACTGCAAAGCTGAAAGGGACGATAACGTGCCATAAAGCTCACAGAATTTTCTTAGGAAAGCGTGTGCAATTTTTAGAAATGTACTGCAGTTGATGAAAGGTATTCTGTGAATACAGAGCATTTAGAAAACTATTTACATACTACAATGTACAAGCCTAATGCGTTCAGTTAGGAGGAAATAGAAAACTGGCCTTCCGATACCCATCAGCAAGTGGCCTGTCACATGCCTGAGTAACCTGCACGCAAAGGCACTCATGCCATGTTTTCTGCTAACAGAACTCTGTTTGCCCAGATCATTAAGAAACACTGACAAGAGATTTTCACACCTGTACTCACTTCTTAGGCCACCAGTTCTAGTCTGGGTGAAATTTATAACCTGTTTTGTCTCCATGCTCATTATCTTAGACCTGTTTTACCCTTCCCCCTTTGTAGCATGCTACACCCTGAAGTTGAAAGCAAGGAGATGGACTGCAGAGCATTCCCCAGGGCAGGCTGTTTCAGCCTAGATCATGCACCTTGATCACACAAATGGACATGCACACCTTCTGGAGTCAAAAGGGAGTCAAAGGGCCAAGGCACAGCCTAAGAACCATCACTCTGTGCAGATCAGCTTACAGGGTAGAGACATTTCAGAGCACAATGCAAGATCACTTTCTTTGTGCTCCCTAGTAGAAACAGTCTTTAGAATTCACTGACATTTAATCATGTGCCTCATATCACTCCTTTTCAGAGTAGCTATTTTGGTGCTATGTGGGGGTTGTCACAGAAATGGTTGCCTAATTCTGATCTAAATTTTGTAGTGTGCACCCAGATCTTCTACAGATAAGCATTTTACATCCAAATGCAATAATAAAGGAATTAAAAGTGATTCTGTTTCATGAAAGAGCAGTAACATACTTAGCAGATATTCCTAGCTCTTAAAAAAAAGAAACATAGCACGATTTCCACGAAGCCAGTGGAAAAATGGTCATGCATCAACACATAAATTTCCACTGCCCAACCTATCGCTTTAGTTTCTGTAGCTGCAGATGAATGGAATTTTAGTCAAATTCAAGAAATCAGGACTTGTTCCATGTAAACATCAGGCACTGGTGTTTTCAAATCAGTGCTGGCCTCATAAAATGGCTGAGGTTCAGAACTACATTGGAGCTTAGCAGCCAGAATAATATCAGTGAAACTGTCGAGACCCTTGCTGGCTTCATGCAGCAAGGAACACAGAGCTACATGAGATTTTTCCTTTTACTTGCAGCGGAGCAGTAAGGAAGGGGTGAGGAAAGGGGCTGCTCACTTTATGTTCCATGAAATACTTTTGTGACTATAGATTTAAATCAGTCCAGTGAGTACCTTATGAGTGGTTTTAAGATTATATAAATGTCCTATTAAAGGCTTCTTGTATTTCTCTGCTGAGATTAGTACAACTATTTGTTTACAATATGCCAAAGCACTTTTTTCCCCTGAATGATTCTTTCAAAGTTAGATTATTGCATGTCTGCATTATGCTCAGAAATAAAAGTTTTGTCTGAATGAAAGCTAAAACCTAAAATCTTAGCTTTTTAAAGGGGAGACAAATGAAGACATAAAGAGAAATTGAATTTTCTACTGAGTTCTTACAAGTCCAGTGTGCTTTGAAGGTTAGTCCATGATTGCAGATAGCTTCACAGATTTCTGATTGGCTGCAAATTCTGCTTTGTCTGCTTTAGTCCTCTAGAAATTCCTCCAAAGCCTGCTGGCCTGCTCTGTCATCTTTGTTGTCATCTTCTAAACCAAACCATGCATGATGTCCAGACCTCCTTCTATAACTTACTTCTCAGTCCATCCTACAGTCTCCTGAGCCTTCTCTTTTTGAGGACACTCAGTGCCCCTAAGGGAAGGAACAACATCCCCTTCCTCCAAGAGGTCCCTCTTAAAAAGAGCACAACATACACTTAGGGGAAATAAATGAGATGCCCATGAAATTCCAAGCCAAGTCTCCCCAGTCATTGAGAACCCAGTGTTCTCAGACTGCCTCAAGAAACACAACTGAGAGAGAGATGCACAATATCTGGTTTAACAATTCCTCGAGACTCGTTTGGCTTAGCACAGTTTGAAAGCATGTGAGAAGATTGGAGGTTTTGAAACATATAAAATTGAAAATACATATTTAGTTGTAGCAGACCATCCCCTTGAATAATTACTCTGGTTATCCATCAGGCCAGCTCCATAATGCTGGCTATCCTCCAGGGCCCGTTTCTCATATGTCTCCGCCAGATGAATGGCCAAATTGTCAAAAAGCCATTGAAGTAGGAAGATGAATTAGAATCACACTGTAGGGGTCATGACTACACCCATCAACTTCCTGCTTAAGACGTTTGCATTTGAGAGGAACAAACTCTGCTTACCTGAAAGTCACCTTACAACTACAGTTCTCACGGGTCCCTATGAAGTCAGTGGAAACTGACTGCAAGCATTTTCCAAGGGCAATTCTGTCCATCTAATGTCTGACTGCTTGGTTGTTTGGATTGTGTTTTGGTTTTTTGGGGGGAGGAGTGGGAGAGTGTAAGGGTGGATCTTCATCTCTGCACCACTGCTTGTGCTCCTGAATTGGATATCTCAGGTAGTGTCTGTGTCAAGGTAAGCTTGCACCATTCACCAGAGTAAACAGAAAGGAACAGAGATCTGTGGTCTTGTCAGTTGTGTTAAAAGAAGTAGTTACACCAAATCACAAAATATACTGGGTTGGAAGGGACCCACAAGGATCATCGAGTCCAACTCCTGACCCTGTGCAGGACCATCTCTAAGAGTCACACCATGTGTCCAACAGTATTTTCCAAATGCCTCTCGAACCGTCAGGCTTGGCGCTGTGACCACTTCCCTGGGGAGCCTGTTCCAGTGCCCAGCCCCCCTGTGGGTGAAGAACCTTTTCCTGATACCCAACCTAAACGTCCCCTGATACAACTTCAGGCCATTCCCTTGGGTCATGTCACTGATCACCACAGAGAAGAGATCAGTGTCTGCCCCTGCTCTTCACCTCACAAGGAAGTTGTAACTGCAATGGTGCTTCCCCTCAAGGCCCTTCACCATCTTTGTTTCCCTCCTTTGGGCACTCTCTAACAGCTTTATATCTTTCTTATGTTGCGGAGCCCAAAAACTGTCCCCAGCACTCGAGGTGAGGCCGCCCCAGTGCAGAGTAGAGCAGGACAATCCCCTCCCTTGCCTGGCTGGTGATGCTGTGCCTGATGCCCTCCCAGGACACGGTTGGCCCTCCTGGCTGCCAGGGCACTGCTGACTCGTGCTCAACTTGCCATAAAGCAGGAACCCCAGGCCCCTTTCTGTGGCACTGCTTTCCAGCATCTTATTCCCCATTCTGTCTGTATATCCAGGGTTTCCCCATCCCATGTGCAGAATCCAGCACTTATATTTATTTGTTAAACTTCAAACAGTTGGAGATTTCCCAGCCTTCTTATTCGTTGAGGTTTCTCTGCAGGACTTCTCTGCCTTTGAGGGAGTAACAGCTCCTCCCAGTTTTGTATTGTTTGCGAACTTGCTTAGCGTCTCTCCAAGTCCTGTGTCCATGTTGTTTATGAAGATGTTGAAGAGCACAGGGCCGAGGGTGGATCCCTGTGGAACTCCACTAGTGACAGGTCACCAGTCTGGTGTCACCCCATTCACTACAACCCTTTGTGTCTGACCCATGAGCCAGTTGCTCATGATGTTTTTATCCTTGAACTGTTGAATCCCCACTCTGCCATTGGTGCACACCATCATATGCAATTTTATCCTCATTCCTCACCACGATTTGAGGCAGTTTATCCTGCCAAAAGAGATTCCCAATCTCTTGGCAGTTGCTCAGGCTTGCACTCTTATCTGGCTCCCAGCTTGCTGTTACTCCTTTGTCAAGTTACTCCTGGGTCAAGTCCTCTATGGATTGATAAATTTTTGTTCACCCTTTTGTTCTTTCATTTGAACATATTTGCAACCTGGCTTGCAAAGGAGATAAAGTGTACAGTAGTAATAAGACTGCAGACATTTGAAGTCTAGACATATCTGGGCAAACTGGAATGATCTGTCACTGAATTCAAATCAAAGTGTCTTGCTTTATTTAAATGAAGATACAGTTTTACATGGAAAGATGAAAGAGCTCCTAGGAAGCTCTGTGAAGTTTACTAAGGCTATTACTTACATTGTAAAAATGACTTTTGGACCAGTGAAAATGTATGCGGTCAAAAGACTGCAGAGATTGCTAAAATATATGACCTGAAGAATTTAAGATCCCATGGTCTGATACATACAAAATTTCTAGCAAAATAAAAAAAAAAATGTATGTGAATGAAGACTTACAGTAAGGGAAGCCTAGACACAAACCATTAACTCAGATTCTTTGTGTCTATACTCTGCAGCATGCAGTTCTTATCAGCTCAAAAATTCGGAAATGATGGATCAGAGCCCAAAACATCATGAGACTGATGTAAAACAAGATTTTAAAAAGTTGCACATTATAATTTGTTTCCTTGCTTGTCTCTAAACTTTTAAAGAACTTTCAGGTAATGCTTTCAAGGTTTCGTCTCCAAGCCTGAGGGCTGGAAACTTACATTTAGTGATATCAGAGCTTTTAGGCAATCCCATTTATTGAGAAATAATAGTTACAAGGGAAAAAGAAAACCATAAAATATCATAAGATTAAAGCTAAGCAGGTGAGTTGGCAACCTTGGATACAGCAATATGTAAAAATGTATACTTTAAACAATTTTACAAATATAGGATGATTCTCAGAAAGCCTTCAGGGTAAAGAATACCTGCTCTTATTCCCTTGCTGTACTTAGGAAACAGTGGATTAGTTTTCTGATATCTACCAACCAGTCTTCTGCATGCACACATGCAAATTTCAAAGAAGTAAATAACATATTACCTAAATTTCCATTATGAACTCAACTAAATCCACCTCATGCATCTAATACAAATTTCTGTGCACTTATGTGTGTCTCCTTAGTACAATAAATTGGTTCCTTGGACAGCTGTCCTTTCATTGTTTCATAATGTTATTTCTGTATGTTGGTTAAAGAACTGTCTATTCAATCCTTTCATGCAAACTAATATTTTGCTGGTACTAAAAATTAGAAGGTTCCTCCATAGAAACAGTGGGATAAGCTTATCAGGGACTAATCTCAAGCAGCTGCTGTAAATCTCATCGCCACATTACATTGATTTTATTGGAGCAGGGTGGGGCAGGAGGAGGGGAGGGCGGTGTGTATGCATGTGAAGTCTTACAGAACAGCATTGCTGATACCTCTTCTTTATAAAGAAGAGGAGTTGGGGGAGTGGGAAATCAGCAATTGGTGTGCTGGATTAGACTCCAGATCCAGTATCCTGTCTCTAACAGTTCTAATGCCACATTTCAGAGGAGCCCCATGATAGTAAAGGGGGGATAGTCTGTGCATACACAAAAATCCAAATGCAGTCCCCTCCCTGTGCCTGGACAAAGGTGTGTATAAACCCTGAAGCACAAGGCTAAATATCCATCACAAATTGCATTTCAGTGTAATTCGGTATAATCCTGGTTCTCTTGTAATTAAGAGTTGTGTCACCAGTCATGTCACATTTTTAGTGTCAAAAGTAACACTTTGGATTTCATCTCGGGACAAGCTTTTTGCATAAGGGTGCACAGTGCAAAGTTGAAGTCGTACTCATCCCAAGCCCATCTACCAAAATAAGAGGGCAGCCATACTTCTCAGTGGAGGCTTCTTGGTATTTGCTTTGAGGGATTTATATTGGTCCAAGACAAGGAAGAGACAGCAATGCCAGAGGTATCTTTAATATTACATTCATACCTTTCCATAATTCCATGCATCAAGGTTCGTCCCACTCCACCCTTCACACTAGGGACATTATCTGCAAAATCCTGCTGTCCTCTGCTACTGATTAATCCTCTTCAATTTTTGGTTGACTGCTTGATAATGAAATTCGTAAGGTAGAGGAACAGATACAAATTCTATTATTAGAAGCCTGACAGTATCTGTATCTTTTGCAATAAATACGGTGCAGAAATTCTCACTTAAATCTCAATTTTGTCCCACTCTGTGGGAAAACTCAAAGGCCTTAGTACTGTTTAGATGAGAAATCACCAGGTTAAGAGTTGTGGTGCCACCTGTGCTAAGACAGCTTAAAACAGTCATGACCTCATAGATGAAAAGGAGAAATGGCTAAACTGAGCTCCACAGTGTCCTGCACAAAAGAATCATTGGGACAGAGGAACAATTGATCATATTTTTGGTTTGGATCCACTCCCACAAAGTGGAAAAAGGAAAGAGTGGTAATTGCTAACAGGGAATGAAGGCAGAAATAAACTGAAGATCACCCACAATATAGGTAAATATAATCAATAAAGGCAATATAGTACAAAGGCACAAACCCATGATTTGTCTGTTTATGCAGCATTATAGGAAAATTTAGAGAGCGATGTGGACAAATAACAATATCACTTTCAGAGAATTAAAAAATTATACTGTAATGCTGCTCTCTATAGCATGGTTGCCTAGTTACAAAGCAGAGTCCTTGGAATGACAGGGAAAATGATATTCATACAAGTTTAAAGCCCTCCAAAATACAAAAAATATTTTGTCTCTCCATCAGAGCTATGCAGGCATGTAGCCTTGTGTCTTAAAATTTGCCAGAACTAGACACAAACATTTTACACAATTTTACACCCTATTTGAGGTACAATATCTCTTTCTAGTTCTAAGTTATTCATATGAAATCATGAGTAATCACTATGCAGGGTTTGGAATCTATCAGTCAGAAATTTTAGGTCACTGAGGGGGACAGAAACTCAGCAGTTTGAGGAAGCAATATGAAACAGATTTTTCAAATTTGTTTTATTAATTATGATAGCTTTGAGGTTCTAAGAATGTTGGTATAAGACTTACCTGAAAGCAATGGAAAGGGTGAAAGTAGGCCATGAGTTTTTTAAAAGGGAAAAAAAATGCTATTATTCTATAATTGATTTTGGGACTTCACTGATTTAATCTGCAGCTTTTATGAGTTTGTATGCATTAATTGCACATCTGGTGTTTACAAGGGTCACCAAAAAGAGCGCAGCCCTGTGCAGACATTCTTAGCATCTACCTGAAAACCTTCCAATTAACAATTTAACTTCAAAACACACTGGACTAAGAACACCACACTAAGACACTGCAATAAGAATAGTAAAAGCTTTCAGGAAAACGAGATTTCACTGCTTTTATCACCCTGATTACTTTGAATTGTTCTGCAACTTGCAAGAATAAATATAAGACTTTTGAGGTGAAGGATCCAAGTCAGTTTGCTTCCTGAAATATCCAAACTGAATTTCAAACATCAGGGGTAATCTTCTGGAGCTTATTTGTTCCAGAAGCAGTGGACTGGTAACTGCATGCCAATTTGAGGCTAGAAATAGCCTTTAATAAAGTTATATGCTGATAGAACAGAAACAAAGAGATCTATACTCAATATTAATTGGAGTTTCTCCATTCACTTCTGTGGTCATAATTTATATTTTGTTGCTAGCATAATTTACATGAAAGATGTTTTGTTTTGACATTGTAATAAGATCTCTGCAGACTCTGACTGTTATTTTCCATGGCTGATATTTTTCACACCATCCTACTGTGAATAAAATACACATTTACTGAACAATGCACATTTTCAGGATTTGGCTTTGATAGTCAATTGCCTCGGTAAGAACACAAAAATTTTCAAAATCCCATTAAAACTAGCTTTATGTATAGTTTAATTATTTTTCTTCAAATTATAGGATAGTTTGTAAGAAAAGCAGCTGGAGTCACGAGGATTATTTTTATTTTTTTTGTCTGTAAGAACATGATTAGACAGATGTCTCATTGCATATTTGTTTTAGACCAATGTGATTAAAAACACTAAAAATATAATACCCTTTAATATTTGGTTTAGTATTGTAACGTTGTGAGAATTTTTGTTATAATTTGGTGTCTCAAAAAGCTTTCTATAAATTAATTAAAATAATATAAAAAGTGAAATTTTAAATTCACCAGATAAAGACAGACACCAGAGGAGAGTAATATTGTGAGTAATATTGCAAGAAAATACTTTAGGAATACTTTCAGCACCTTATCTCTCTTCATATTTATTGTCAAATAATTCAAACAAATGCCACCTAAAGGAGGACTGTAATAAAACTGCTGTAACAGGGATAAGAGCATACTCACTACACAATAGTTTTATATTGTTCTAAGATTGTGCTGTTGAGCTAGGGTTTGGGTTATTTTTAGTGTAAAGACAGCATAGCCTCTACTCCAGCAATTCCAATTTGTTCCTTCGTTGTTTTATAGCTTGGTAAATTCTGGCATTATTCTATATCACATGTTAATCTCTATAGATTTAATAATTTAATGGCAGTGTCTGATAAATCAGAGCGGTTGAACGGTGTGAGGCTTTATGTGCATTTGCTGCTGAAAAAAAATCGTAAAAGCATTGAGCACATTAGAGGTGTACTGCAGACCTCAATTTGTTAATTTTGGGAAGTCTAAGTATCTATGGCTATGAGAGGAATTTATCTACTAGCTCCGGACACAGTAAGTCTGAAAGTAAGGAATACAGTGGATGGAATTGTGATTTGCAGCGTGGTGAATGTTGCTGCTAATAACAATTTTGAAGTTGGGAAGCTCTGAAGTCTGTTTTGGAGGATATGTTTCTGTGGTCCCCTAACATTTTCTGTTTATTCTTGACCTTAAAAAATGTACTGTGAATGTGGACAGCAAAGCTATCTTACTCATTTCACATGCTCAAGAATGGGTAAGACTGATCCTTCTTGATAATCCCCAAGAGTCAGCTGATGCCTTGAGAGTCCCAGAACTCTTTCCAAGAGCTTTTCAATGTTCCTTTTGCAAAGTTTTGACCTTTCGTTAGTGTTATTTTTACTACATGTTTTGAATCATCTGGCTAATATTATCTGTCCTAGGTTTTTTTCCAGCAACATCAAAAACCCATTTGTACATAACTTTATGTCTTTGTGGTGCATTGATGGCTGCTCCTTACTGTAATACTACCTAACTCTATCACCTTCATACATCATTGTGTGTGTGTATATATAGGTATATATATTTATATGAAACAAAAGTGGTTATCTCTTCACCAAACATATAAAAATCCTCTTTTTAAAGTTTTGTAGTCCAAGAAAGTCTTCTACACCATCTTTTAAACTGAAGCCCATAAATTTTCCTTGCAGATCAGGGAAGTGCTAAAGTATATGTATTTTTTATTGAATATATTTGCTATTTTTCGCTGTGTCTGGTCAGAAACTTTGCAAAATGAAGATATGTTTTTACATTTTGAGTACCAGATTTTCTCCATACGTTTCTGACCCCAGACATCAGTGAAGTAGTAGACATTAAGTTCTATATTAAAAAAAAAAGTGGGAAAAAAAAGAGCACTTTGAGAATACATACTTAGTAATGCAAATTTTTTAAACTTTTTTAGATGCTATTTACCATTATTCCATCACCTCTGCCCTCACGCCACTTTTGATTTGTGTTTTTGCACAGCCAACTTATTTACCGTCGGGCTCATGGACTCCTTCCAGTCGAATTTCAGGCAGCCAGAATTTGGAATAGACACACCATTGGCTGGAGTGATGGATGACCCACTCTTGTCCATTTAAAGGTTCCTATGTCTTTCTACAATGTTCAATATATTCACTGCTCTGAGTAGTCATTTTACCTTGAGAAGTTAATGGTTAAGCACTGAGCTGGAAAATATCCACTGTACAAAATGCAATCAGAGGACTGATGGCCTGCTTTGTCTTACTTGCCAAAGATATGAAGACCCTCCAGTTCTACATCAATCACTCTTTCCTTTCAATATCCATATAAATGCAATGGGAAAAATTATGAGACATCATCTAAAATACCAACAACACAGATCATTTTTTGTCCCAATGGATGATAAGTCTCTTATTCTGTAAAAGTTACCCTCTGTCAGATAGGTCCCAAGTTAGAATTAAGCCTGCTCAGATCCGTTGTTTTTTCTGCTCTCTTTAACTAAAATTCCTTGTCCTGTCCCCTACCAGGTTTTCTTTAGGAAACTGAGACTGTTGATGTTTGATGATTTTTCTCATAAATGTCATTGAAGTCTCTTCTTCCCCCTCCTGTATGTTTCCTTTTAATGTCTGAGTTGAGTCAGGAGCTCCTTGTTTATCCATGCAGGCCTCCTACTGCTTCTGCTTGATTTCCTGCTCATTAGTATGGACCACCCTTGAGGATGGAGAAAGTGATCCTTGGTAATGAACCAGCTCTCCCTGACCCCTCTTTTCTCCAGGGACATGTTGCATGGCATTCTTCCAAGCAGACCTCTGAAAAAGGCCAAAGCCTTCTCTGCTGTAGTTCAGGTTTATAATCCTATTTTTGCCGTGTTCCCTCCTCTCCAGCTTTTGAACTCTGGTCATCATAATCACTGCAGCCAAGGTTGCTGCCAGCCTCAGACCCCCGAATGGCCCTTCCTTGTTTGTAAGTATGACATGAGCAAAGCAGCTCCCGTCATCATCTGCTCAGTCGATGCACACCAGAAGATATCACCATGATTCTAATTTCCCATGGGCCAGTGAACATGAGGCTTTTTCCGGTTGTCTGAAGAAGACCTTATGCACTTCTCTCTGACCAGGCAGTTTGCAGCAGACACCCACATCGCCACCTGTGTTAGTTTGTCCAGACCCACAGGCTCTCATCCCTTTCATCACCTATCCCACAGCAGAGCTCCATCCATCTCTGCTGCTCCCTCACATGCAGCATAATCCACCCTTCTTGCCACCCTTTCCAAAAAGTCTGTCTCCCTCCATCATAATTCTTCAGTTGTGTGTACAATCTCACCACATTTCTATGGTTCCAATGAGATCAGAGCCCGAATTCCTCCTATTTGTTCTCCATGCTGTGGGCATTAATGTACAGATGCTCTAGGGAAGCACCCAGATGTGCTTATTTCCCAGAATGGGTATGAGAGCTTCTCCCATAGTACTGCAGGGGACGTAACAAGGATGGGAAGAGAGGAATATTGAGAACATGTCATATCACAGCTCTTCTTTGCTGCCAGGGAACTCCCCTTGCAGCACTAAGTAAATAATGTTGTGACCTGGGACTTCTCCTCTATGCTTCATAAATTCTGCACACAAGCAGATAAAAATGCTCATTTATTTCTGAATAGCAGAAAGCCTGAATTGCTACTTAGGGATAACAAACATGGTTCCAGTGGGCTGAGAATACATGATCTTTAGATTGGCTCATCATAGATTCAGGTTTCCTAGCAATTTGGTTTTCCTGGGGATAAAGTACTAACTTAAAAAAGAGCTCACCACATATTAAAAATGCAGAAGCCATTTTGGAGAGACAACTGGAGGCACCTCTTGTCCTGTTGAGTCCCGTCTGATTCCCCTCGTAGTATCAGATTAATTCCAAATGTTTTTTCTCGTGCCATAATCTATATACAGATCACTGTCATGAGCCACAGCTTATTCCAATAAAAGACGAAGAGTTCCCTCAGTATTTCCATACTGTGGTACAACAATTCAATCGTCAAAGCAAGCTAAACATTTGAAAACTCTACGTCCTAAAACTACTATATTCCTTGCTTGCTGGCCTAAAAGTAAGGATTTCCCTTTAGTCAAACGGTGCAAAAGTTCCACCCACTAATATTACCTAGAAGATATTTTCCTTCTCTTAGGTCTCATCTTGCATACACCTGTCAAAAGGCAACAGGGATGGAGATTAGGAAATGCTTTGACAACATCATAGGCAGGCATGGGATAAGTGGGGTCCTGCTGTTTCGGGATGCTTTTAGGTTTGCAACACCTGCTTTAGTGAGGGGCAGAAGAAAGATGCCATCAAGAAAACCCAGTGCAGTAAATGCATATGGCAAATAAAAATCACTCAACCTACCTCACATACTTCTCATCTGTGCAAGTTTATATTATTCTGCAAAACTAGAAATAGACTTATGTTTAGAATAAGCTCACCAGATTCATTAGGAGCTTTAATTCCCTAATCTACTGATACCTTCTTGTTTGACATAGCTATATAGCTTCAGCAGGAAGCTATTTGCAGGTGAGCTGATATTTATCACTAGTTTGGTATCTCTACGTATATCATTGCTTTAGAATGCTTGCAGTTTCAAACTTCGGGAAAGTTCACATTTTAAAATTTATTCAAGAAAGGACAAAATTTGTATATTGAAGTAGATTTAAGAGTGAGATAAAATAACTTCTTCTTTTCTTCCTCATCAGCAAGACATGGATCTTGATCAGTACTTAGCAACATCATATCACCATAAAAAATACATCTTTCTTCAGTATATAGGCAGGGTATCACTGGATGATGCACAATCAAAGCTACTAATAACTCATTGTTCTGAGCATCTTTCCAAAAGGACACAGAAATGGGGGGACGGGGGGAGTCAAAGTCTGTAATCACTTGGAACTCATTCCTCTGTGATTTCTTTAATTTTTATATTAAACTGTGATGAATGATCCAGCACCACTCATTTCACTTGAAGGTTATTTCAGATTGTATTAAAACAGCTGGTTTGGAGTTTTTTAAGACTAGATTTTACTAAAGGTATTCAGACACACTGGACAAATCTCATCTCCTGCACCTTGACCCTGCCAAACCATACGTGTCTTATTTTTGCCAGATCATCAAGGTTCTGTGTTTATTTAATGGATGAGATAGGAGCCAGTATCTTCTGCAGGTGCCTGCCTTGAGCACCCATCTTAGCAGGGAATAAACTACCCTCTGGAAGTTTCTATCCATGTTGACTGTAGACAATGTAAATGGTCAGTTTGCAAAGACTTAAATTACTAGATACTTACTTTATAGGGCATAAAGTTAAGAGAGGTGAATTTTATTTGTAAATACCATCCATGTTAACATCTTCTTCATTTCTAAGGAAAGAATACTGCAGCATTTATCCTGTTTTATTACAGCGTAGCGTGAAGGGAAGAAGTCAGAACTGCTTGGGATAGTGGAAACACAAGAAAATCAATGCCTTGTGCAGAGAATAAACATGCAGGGGAAAAACATGAAAAAAAAGCCTCCTCATAAAAGGGGTCAATTAGCTGGTTAATCAGAAAAGACAACAGATATGGGCTTTCATGTAAAAATGTAGTAATAACTGTTCCTTGAAAGAAGGTGAACGTATCTTTGAGTAATGGTTGGCTGGAGAAACAGTGGACAGACCAAGAGAAAACTCTAAATATGTTTGTTTTACAGGGACTAGCAAGTGGTTGTGCAGTCTTCTGATTTTGATTTTTTTTTCTGAATGTATTTTTTTAAACTGGGGGGAGAAAACCCAACCCACTAATAAAACCAGCTGAGGATTATTCCTTAAACAAGAATAACATACGCTCAAATGTCTAGCTATTTTAGCCTCCTCAGAAATGGTTAAACACATGACTGAAAAAAAAGAATTATTATCCGGGCTCTGCAGTAGGTTTAGGATTAAAGTAATCTGTTTTATTTCTGGAAACAATGTGGCCCCTCTTCTTATTGTGGTCATGTTAGAAAGAGGAGTGAGCTGTTATGCAAACAGGCTACAGGGAGCTGCGGCCATTCCCGGGGGGGCTTGGTGCATCCTGGTGTCCAGCTCAGCTGGATGGAGATAAAGCAAAGGCAGCCTTGAAAGGGGAGCATTATGCAGTTAATCTCATGCTGCCTTTAAAACTAACATCTCTGACAGAAAGGGTCACAAGAAAGGAATGATACAGAGAAAAGGGTGAGGAGCATGAAATGAGTGAGGTGTCACCGTTCAATGAGCAATTTGAACTGACACATGCAATTGTTTGGGTGGACAGTATCTGACTCTGTGCAAACTGTAGAGGAGGGGTATGTTCTCAGCAAGGAGCAGAGTATAGCCCTGGTATGAATAATGGAAAATGTCTCCCACATTCCTTGTTCATCTTCCTGGTAGCTCATCGCTTTGCATCACTGTAAATTCAGTGAGTGCCGTTTTTACTACTGTTATTCTCAGTATTTCATTGCTAGTGGGATAATTGGGGTTTTCTTCATGGCAACATTATCTTCAATGACAGGTGAATCTCAAGCATCTGGAATTTCATTTTAGTTTGGACAGGCATCCTAATATTTAGATGATCCTTTGAATCATACATGAACTGGAAATCTCTGAACCTGAGCTGAAAATGTGACAAGTACGATGTTTTCATGAGTTTTCAAACACTTTTGATTTGAGTTACACCTAGAAATACAGAGAAAGCAATGTCCCTCTAGTACGCTGGCATTTCAAGTGGGGGGTAAAGGAAAGGCTTGAAAGTTTGTCTAGGGTGCAGAAGAATAAAATCCATCTTACTATATGCATGATTTTAAAATTAGCAAGGGTGTAGTGTATTTTTCTAGTTTAAAAAGTTGAGATTTTATATCTTAAGAGGAAAAAAAGTTGTCTAAAAGTAGCTTGATGAGTGAAAATCATCTTGTCTAATTACAGACTTCTAAAAGTTGCATAACTGAGTCTGCTCTCCCTTTATAGTTAATGGAATCATCTTCAGAAGACCATTTGCTGACCTTAGATGCCTATCTTAGGATGAGATGAATGGCTTTCTGGAGACCTCTGTTTCTGTCTATTGAAAAGAACTGAGGATAACAACATTTTCAAAACACTAAAGCTGTGAAATAGAATTTCAAAAAACTTTTAATCAGACCATGTGGAAGACAAGTAGAATGATTCCTGGTATTTGCAGGGATCAAGGGCAGGAGCTGTTGAAAGCAGTGCTCTACTTCACTTAAGTTTTGTACTTATTTTTGGGTTTGTTATTGGTATGACTGCAAAGAATGCAGGTAGCAATTTGTTCCACATCAGTTTCAAAATAATATAAAAAAAAAATTTTATTCCAGTCCAAACCTTTGTTTCCTTTTTTATTTTATCACATTATTCCTGGACTTTTACCTGTCTGAATCTGTGAATTAAGTGGTGATATCCAGATGATGAAGTGCAAATAGATCATGGTGATAGATTTTATTTTTTTTTACCCTTGACCGTTTCAGAATTGCTTTGCTCACTACTTGACCTCAATCATATTTTTTGTAGCTTCTAAAATCATGGAATCTTAGAATACTGTGAGTTGGAAGTGACCCACAAGGATCATTGAAGTCTAACTCGTGACCATGCAGAGAACAATCCCAAGAATCACACCATGCGCCTAAAATAGTTCTATAGCTTGGAAGAGCTGCTCTTTTAAATATTTTTCTCCAAGAATGCAGCCAGTCCATAAAGATCTCCTCTTTTCTCTCTAACATATACTGACCTTGAGCTCTGAATAGGCACTATATAGTATATATATATATATATATATATGTATGTATGTATTTGGAAACCAGTGACAGCTTTATTGTATTAAGCAAAATCCAGGAGGAGCACAAAATTAGGGCTATATTCCACTGGGAAATGCCAAACCCCAGTTTTTCAACTGGGTCCACAGTGTCAGTTGGTGAGACTGTAACCAACTTACAGTTACTGCAAGAATGCTTTAGGTAACGTAGAGACCTCAGGGCATTTACCATTCCCACCTTTCACTTTCCATGCTGTACCTACAGAGCTACACTATTCAGTTATTTAGTTTGGCAGTCAGGAGATAAACAATCCTTCATTTCGATGACTGTGGATACTGAGTAGTTATTTACATCAATGCAAATTGTGTATGCTGCTCTGCCATCCTGGCTTGTGTCAGGAACAGCGTGGCCAGCAGGACTAGGACAGTGATCACCCTGTGCTCAGCACTAGTGAGGCAACGCCTTGGAGCCAGTATTCAGTTTTGGGCCTCTCACTACAAGAGTGATGGTGATATGCTGGAGCATGTCCAGAGTAAGGCAATGGAGCTGATGACAGGTCTGGAGAACAAGTCCTATAAGAAGTGGCTGAGGAAGCTATGCCTGGAGGAAAGGAGCCTCAGGGGGAACCTTATCACTCTCCACAACTACCTGAAAGGAGGTTGTAGCAAGGCAGGGGTCAGTCTCTTCTCCCAGATTACGGGTGACAGGATGAGAGGAAATGGCCTCAAGTTGAAGTAGGGGATGTTCAGGCTAGGTATTAGGAAAATTTCTTCACAGAAATGGTAGTCAGGCATTGGAATAGGCTGCCCAGAGAAGTGGTTGAATCACCACCCCTGGAGGTATTTAAAAGACGTGTAGATGTGGCACTTAGGGACATGATTTAATGGTGGACATGACAGTGCTGGGTTCAGGATTGGACTCAATGATTGTACAGGTCTTTTCCAACTTAGATATTTCTGTGATTCTGTTTGACTTTCAGTACAGTCTGCAGGGGGCAGGAACTTGAGCATGCTCAAAGCATGGTTAACTTCAAATATTCTAAAAGATCTCTTGAACAAATTAAGGATCTTAACTGTAAGAGGTAGTCAGTCCTGAAGTGGTTGCGTGGAATGGTAAACAGCTTTTACATGTAAATGTTTAGAATATTCCCCAAAACTCCTGTGTGGCAATGCTTCTCAAGTAATGAGGTTACCCATTTTCCTCATGTTAACTTTAAGCACATGCTCTCATTGATGGAATTCTCAGGCAAGCTGAAAGCTGAAGAGAACACTATCACAGCGGGCATGCAGAGAATGAAAGCCATGCATGAAGCAGAGCTCCCATCCACCAGCCCTATTGAGAAAGCCAAACCACCATGCTCACAGAAGGCCACAGAGGGAACATCAGCTGCCAGATGAGGGAGTAAACCTGAGTGGCAAAAGTCCAGGATAAAGGAGTTATTGCACTATATTTTCCAAACGCTTGAAGGGATTTTTAATGACCACATGTAGCCAGAGCTTCAGTTTTACATTGTGTCCAAAAGCTGACAGGATATTCCTAGCTTTGTTCTGGGTCTTTACAAGCTATCATGGTCTTGGCTCGGAGGCAAAGAGTGGCACATCTTTAATTGCTGCTGAACTCTGCAGCACCTGGGAGCTGCTGGAAGTTTGCCATCTCCCTGCCAATAAGACCTGGCTCAGCTACTTTTGTAAGCTCTGACGAGATCTCAGACTGGTGCAATGTTGCTGCACATGTTGATAATGTAGATAATGTAACATCTTTATCAAAAGCATAAGGAAAATTTATGTTTCGGATTCTTTTTTTTGGTCTTTATTGAGCAAGCTGGTCAGCAGATGAGACTGACAAAAATGTGCAAAGAACACATACCATAGAGTGCATGGATGTCTGATTGTATGCATGGTTGTCTGATCGTATGAATTTCATTTTGAAGAGCTGACAGAATGCTTGGACAAGTCATTCTTTGTTGCTTTAAGTATGTGAAAAGTGTCCCTGTGCTGTCTTCCTGTATTTTTCCTAAAGCCAGTTGCTCTTCAGTTGCAATTCATGTGATATATATATATTTTTTTTTGTATAAAGAATACTATTTACATCAGTCTGTAAACATATCAAACAAATACAAATGCTTACTGTTTGAAGAGAGAAGTTCCTCCAGTGCATGTTCTGCTAGCATAGGATGTATTAATGGTGAGAAGTTAAAATCACTTCACCTCTAAATGGGTGTTCTAATTGTTATTTGAATTAACTGCTGCCATTGACTTATGGTTCGAAACCTAAGCCATAAATGATAGTTTGAGAAAATAAGCTGAACACTCCCTCCAGCATTTTCAGGCAGGTTAGTAGGAACTGAAGTTCTGAATGGCAGTCTTCTGGTTTTACATAACATTCACCTGCTTCTCTAAATAACATTTTTATTTCAGTTATGTCTGAATCAATTGGGCTAGGACAGTAAAAGTGCATTAAATGAGCCCCCAATAGACATAACAGAGCAAGAGTAATATATTTTTATACTTTCAAATCAAATATTGTGAGTGTCTGGGGGAAGAGATTTTATTGCATGTTAAATGCAGGACTTGGAACTGGAAAGTCTTCTTCCATCTTGGTCACTGACTTACCTAAGAAATCTGGTGTTTGTTGTGTATGTGGTTACAGTGGCAATCTACATTTATAAAACCCTGAAAAGATATAACCCTTCAGAATTCAAGCTACTGCCAGCCCCGATTAGCTGGGGAAGCTGTGCAAACAGTAGGTACTGCCTGCATCCACGGTGGCTGCAGCTGGGCTCAGAAAGGCTTTGGTGAAAGACATCTCTGACAGGTTCCAAGTGGCCAGAAGAAAATCTTCACAGCTTTCACTGAGTGACTGTCTGTGAGTGACTCTCTCTGTCCTCTTCTCCTCCCTGTGGAAACTGGAGCTAGACTTTGAAATACTCAAGATTTTTCGATTAAGTCTGTTTGTGTGCTTCTTGAGCAAGCATTGGTTTACTTTTTTTCCTAAGTGACTAAATTCAAATTCATCTGAAGTGCAAGGATGTGGAGAGAGAGAAAAAAAGGAAGGAAAATCCTACCCTAGCTATGAGGGATGACTTATCTCACTTTACAGGCAAGAAATCCAATCGAATCACTTGCCTGAGGATCAACAGGGACGTTGTGGCAATTCCCTATCTCCTGAATGCCCAAGTTGCAAAATTATCTTTCACCAAGGCCAGCTGTCATTTAACATAGAGAGCTATCTTATTTTTAAAGATACATAAGTAATTCGTGCTAATACGAAAAGGAATTAACTTCAACAGAGAGAAATACTTCTTTCCAAATGGTTGAAAGCATGTTTGCAATATGCAAAACTATCTTTGTATCTAGAAAGACTGTTTTCCTGTCAGGAACTTCTTTGTGTAAATTAAAATCATCCTGTGCTGTGACAATGCTTTCTGTATCTTGTCTCTATTATAGCAAGTCAATAAAAAATATATTACAGCAACTGTTTCCAATTACAGACTAAAATTCTGTTGAGACTTATCCAATACAGTTGGGGTCAAATCTTTGGTGAGGGTGAGCATCTGGGACTCCTATGGCTCGACTGATTAGCACCATCTTACTTTGGAGGCCTGAATTTTACACAGTAAATGATCTAATCACCTACCAGGGTTTAGAACTATCTCAATAACAGCACTGCAGCCATAGCTGCAAAATATTACACAATAAAACAAAATAAATGGAAATAATCTCTCCTGAGTGCCAATAATTTAGATTTACAGGGTAATCCATATGTATTCCAGCTCCTAACAGATTGCTAAAATACTGTTTGGAGACTTCTATTTCAAATCTATTACATTTTATTATCATTTCCAAGGTTAGAAAATTGAGGAATAAATTAAAAAGCTAAAATGGGGAAAACAAACATTTACAGATTGGGTTTAGGCATTCAGAAGTGTGAAGCAAAGCTCCCTCTTTTGAAAGGACTTCATTAATGTTTAATTAGCTGAGTTGCAAACCGGAGCTCACTCCCCAGCGTCCCCTTACCCAGGCACAGCACGAATTGCTCTCCCTCACAAGGGGGAGGCTGGCTTTGGTGGGGTTGTTTGGCAGCATCTCAGGGATGACATTTTTCAGCAGCTGGTCTCGGGGTACTTCACAATGTCACCATAATTGTCACCGCTGAAGTCAGGGGATGTGTAGGGTTACCAAGAAAACAAGGCAGGGATCTGTGTGGTAACAAAATACAGGTCTTGGTTTTGTGAATTTCTAGAGGTGAGTCCTGGCATTTTGAACATAAGTTCATTTTGCTCATTGGCTGCTTGGTGCCAGTAATGAGAGCCCACTGTCGTGAGCACAATGCTCATAGAGTGCTATACCAATATTGTTCTAGATACAGAAAATTACTGTAGTATCTCAGGTGTTTAGGGATAGGTAATTTTTCACCAATTCACTGAAGCATAGTAATTTCAACAAATGCTTCACAAACAATAATTCAAAAAACATGAAGATGTAATTTTCATATCATTTTAGAAATATTGTCCAAAGTTACCTGAATGCTGTAATACAGAAAATCTATTGCTTAATGATACAGTTCATAATTAAGTCTAGCCTTTTCTGTGACACTTGAGTCAAATACAGAGATTTCACACTGGGCAGGACAGAGTGTCTCCGAGCTTCACCAAAAGAAGACGAGAATACATTAAGAAACATTAACCTTCTCTCATCTTTCCAGCTAGAGGCACTATGTTAATGGGAATGCCCATCGAAATCGTTGGGAGTTGTGCTACTTTCCTTTTGCAAAGTGCCTGGTTCAATGCCCTTGGAGTGGTCCCTTTTTCTTGTGTATTACAGTGTCTGTTATGCTACACATGAAATAGGCTTAACCAGAGGACAAAACAAAATATGACTGTGGAAATAAATTTGGCCACCGAGTTGAGCTTGCCCCATGTCTGCTGTAATTGGCTGCACAGCCAATGTGTTTGCGAGCCTCATTCATGGGGAGCAAAGCCATCGCTCCAAGGCTCCAGCAGGGCACAGCAGCAGCACCCATGCTTGATTCAAGCTCTCTGCTCACTGAGGGCCACCAAGTCAAACACGGCCTTCAGCACTTTACTGACTAGCCATGATTTTAAAGAAAATTGTTAGATGATAACACACTTTGTAAATCTGAGGTTCTGCTTCATATTCATGTGTGCCTAAATAAATCACAGAATCACAGAATCACCGAGTTGGAAGAGACCTTCAAGATCACCGAGTCCAACCCATGCCCTAACACCACCTCAACTAAACCATGGCACTGAGTGCCACATCCAATCTTTTCTTAAACGCATCCAGGGATGGTGACTCCGCCACCTCCCCAGGCAGACGATTCCAAAACTTTATCACTCTTTCAGTAAAAAACCTCTTCCTAACACCCAACCGAAATTTCCCTTGGCGCAGTTTCAGACTGCGTCGTCTTGTTCTGTCAGTTGTTGCCTGGAAGAAGAGACCAACCCCCCTGACTACAACCACCTCTCAGGAAGTTGTAGAGAGTGATAAGGTCACCTCTGAGTCTTCTTTTCTCCAGGCTAAACAACCTCAGCTCCCTCAGTCATTCCTCATAGGGCTTGTGTTCAGGATTTTTCTCCCTGGCCAGAAGTATATAAGTATTTACTGTAATAAATGTGACTACTCACAAGACAGCTTTGAAAGCAAAGTTCTTTTAAGAACTTTGTGAATATGATACATTCTAGTAAATTGATTTCTGGTCATGCCAACATTTGAATTCACAAATAAACCCCAAGTAATCTGAAAACTAAGGTTTTGTTAATAACCTTTTCCCAAAGAAAGGCTACAGTCTTCATCAAACAGTGTATTTTTCTCAGAGAAAGTCAGCTTTGGAAACCTTTAAATCCCCTAGGTTAAAATACTCATATTGTAGCAGACCTTAAGCAAACAATCATTGACAAATTCAGGGCTTTTTCTGAAATGAACTCTGAAGATAAAATGCAGTGGACAGTACAAAGTGATAGCAGCTCCAGCAAAGGTAAGGGAAGCGAAGGAAAACGTTAGAAGGCAGTGTAAATATGGTGGAGCTTTCAGAACCAAATCTTGCTTTCCCTTTGGTTACAATAACTGTCAGGAACTGTCTGAGAAAGAAAAATTTCTTCGTTCTATTATGGCACGTTGCATTAATATCAAAGCACACAGTTTCAGATCCAAGAGGAAAGGTTAAAAAAATATATGATTAAAGAGACTCATCAAATGAAGGGAGCCATAAAGGTCAGATATTTCCAGTTACTGACTGATTGGCTTGGTCAATGACAGTGATCATTAACTGCCAAGAAGTGCCCTTCCTGTCAGCCTCTCTTACATAAACAATGAAATACACAACAACATGGACCAGAAGCTATTAGATGATCCCATGTGGAAGCTGGTGGCTCCAAAATGCCATGGCATTTACCATGCTAAATGTGATACTGGTGTTCTTGTTCTTTCTTTCTCTCTAGCTCACCCTCTTTTTCCCCCATGCAGTCACACACGTATATTGGCTGCACAAAAACCTAAGAACATGCCACCAAATGGCTGGTGGCTGTCACTGTGCCAGATGAGAAAAAAACGTGAGATTAATCAAGTGATTAATCTTGTGTTAATATATAACTGAGGAGACATGAAGATTTTATAAGCAAGGACAAAAAGGTATAACTGGATGTGGTAACTTTTGTGCTCAACAGAAGAATTGCTGGGAAGAGGAAAAACAAGTAATTATAAAAACAAAAAAGGATTAAGGAGATTTTTTTTTCCTGCTGGGTACAAGCACCTGGATGGCAGAGAGCCTAGAACTGGATTACCTTTGAATTTCTAAATTGTTTTCATGAGAGGAACTCTTTTTACCCATATGAATCTGAGAGAAAGCTTCTTAGAGTTGAGGAATACTATTTTATAAGAAATGTTTCCTCCCATAGAGATGCTCAGAAATACACTGACTGCTGAATATTGCTTAATTTTTTTTTAATTCTCCTCCTGACTAGGTCAATCTGTTGCACAGAAAAAAAGTCATAACCTTTAGCAAAGAATAAAATTGCAAATCCTGAAAAAAAATGCATTCCTTCCTTATGTTTGGAGGTATCCTTTCAAAGCAACATCAACTATTTAAAAATGAATAAAGAGCAACTCTCAAAATTAAAAAAGCATGAGATTTTTCTCCCTGCTTTTGCTTATGATTTTACAGAAAATGATACAGTTTTCCTAGTCCCACGTGTATTTTTTCAATTTGTTGTTATACTTGACTGCTGAAATTTATTTTCTCTGTGGGTAAAATATTTGATTATAAAAACCAGTTAAACTGATATGTAGTCACAACAAACCATAGCAGTTATTTCCTCTTGTAGGAGGCTGAAGGATTGACAGCTGGAGAGATATTTTCCTGTGTCAGTATATGCAGGGCTGTTGAGCAGTTTCTCTGGAGAGGACTGATGCTACTCATTTGTATCCCACAAGCAACCTCCCCTGCTACCTGGTGCAGCTGGCCAAGGCTGGAACTAGGCAAGCACTCATATGTCTTTTCCATTTGTTTAAAGCTCATTAGCATCCATTGAGCTGCGCTGTTCCAGCTCCAATATATCAGCGTTAACAAAACATTAATGCTGTACTGTTGAGGTAAAAGAAAACTAAGTCTCATTTGAAATACAAACATGTAATGAAATGCAGCCCGTTGCCCCCACTTCAGATCCCAGGGACTGATGGCAGGATCTTAGAAAAACCCCAGGCAAGGTGTGAAACTCTGACATCTTTGCTAACACGTATCTGTGGAACCACAGGTATTTAGAAGCAGCTGTACCTCCTGCAAAAGCCTCTTGCTGTAGCTCCACAAAAGAACTGTTGAAGCTTTTAATCTGGAAGCTCCTACCCTGGGAAGCTGAGCTTGTGAGGCACAGCTGTTGTACGACCCCCTCCAGCAGGGCTGAGAGTGGGGTAAGAACTCACAAACCCGCACAGGCTGGGATGCCTTTGCTCGGGAGCTCAGAGCCTCCTTAGCCCCGTCCTCCCCGGGCTGAGCGTGCTGCTCCTTCAGCAGGTGCTGCTCCTTCAGCAGGTGCTGCTCCACGAGGGGCTTGCAGCACGAAGGCTCTGGGTCACCAGCAGGGCCTTTGGCGTCCCCTTGGAAGGAAGGACTGGCTGGAAAGGCCTTAAGATCATACCTGATGCCACTGTGGGCTGTCACTCACAGAGCAGAGAATTTGTCAGTAAAGCCACAGTGGCACCAAGCAGAAGTATTTGGAAGACAAAGATTCCTGAAGAGACTGGGTTGCAGTTGAAGCCTGAAACCATGCAGGGATGACTTGCCTTGGCATTACACACTCTAACCCTGAAGCCCTGAGATAAAAAAGATGTTATTCAAATGAAAGAGCAGCATACACCATGCACTGATTTTGGAGGGAAGTTATTTATTCGACATTTCAGCGTGTTGGGAATGTTGGTTCAGCGGGGAGAGGCTTGTGCTGTGCTTCTGAAATGCTCCCCAGACTTTACGTGGAGAATCATCTCAAGAATAATTAGCTCCTGTGCCTGTTCATCTGGAAAGGCAAGGGGTCCATACGGACACTGCAGGTGTAGGTAGAGGGCAACTGCTGTGTTAGAGAAAGCATAAGCAGACTGACTGATGAGAAAGACACAGCTAGCTTTTGTGTTGATAAATGCAAAGTGCTTCCTATCATAAGAGTTTTGTGGGTTTGGTCTAGGCTTGTTTTGTTTGGATTTTTTTTTTCACAGATAAAGCATATATAGGAAATGTTTAAATGTTTAAATGTTTAAATATTTAAATGAAATTTTTTCTCTGTACTTGCTCTCTGTGAACAGCAATTAAATTTACTGGCAGGAATACAAGTGATAAATATGAATTGAATTTTGCATGGTATTTATAGAAAAATAATTTTAAAGTTTGTATTCACAGAATTAAAGGTTCTTTTAATAGTCAGTCATGTCCCCTCAGAAAGAAGATATTACAGCTCATGATTCTTGTCATTTGGTTTTTGGGAAGTGTTTGTGAAGCATAGGCAGCAAGTGAACCGCAGATAAAAACTACTGCTGAGATTCTACTAATGACTATATTAAATATTATGATTTTTCTTCAGAAACAGAAGGGAAAAATAATCAATAACATTTGTTATTAAGTGTTTTACAGCATTTTTTTGTTTTTGATGAAAAGCTCAGTTGAAGATATGTACACTGTATGCATTAGTTAACAACACGTACCCCCATGGGGCAACTCATAGGATACAACCTGAATATTTGTCATGCAAACAATTAACTATTTCAGTGTGACATGAACAGGGTAAACGTGACATGCAGCATACCAACAGCAAAAAATACTGCATATGATTTACTGCAAGGGGAAAAAAGGACTGTAACATGAACCAATAATTTCTTCACTTAATCCAGGAATAAAGATAAAAGGAGAAGAGAAAAATACAGTTAACTCTTCCCCAGGGTATTTGAATGAGGAAAGTGCTGAACTGTGAATCAGAATTGAATAGACAGAAACATCAGCTCCTTTCAAAAGGATGTTTGCCTTACAGAGATCAGATATTGTAATAGCACAGATCTGGCTCCTTGCCTATGCTTTGCAGCATGCAAATGAGTATTTTTCTTTCCCAACAGCTCTGCAGTAAAACTCACCATGAAGTCATAGAAATATACTGAAGAACTCTCTGAAATGACCACCAGTTCTGCTGTCAAACACTAGAAACATCTGATGCTTGATTAGCAGAGCTGCAGGTAAGGGCCCTCTGTTCCAGACACACTGTCAGTGGAAGCATCAGCAATTAATACCTCTGAAAACAGGGCTCAAAGAGACAAATTATCAAAAGTGACTCATGATGCAGGCAGGTGCCAGACAACTACTTAAAAAAAAAATTTCTACCTGCTATTGAACTGAGGTGCGCAAGAACAGGTTTTCACGGTGGATTGCAGAGGAGAGTTACCCTGAGCTCTGAGGGAGCTCTAGCTTGTCATGCTGAAGACCAGGATGTCTCAGCCCACACTAAGCTCTGCCCTGCCACATACAGACCCTTGCAAGCCTGAGCCATCTTGATACTGAGATTTTATTGCAAACTGAAACTGAACAATCTGGGGATGTTTGTCTGCAGCTGCACCAGCTAAGCATATTTAAACCGTCAGGAGCACTGAAAGCTGTGTTTCAGTTGGGTCTCCCAATTTGAAAGACCAAAAAATAGCTGGCCAGTCTCAGTACAGAACAAAAAATGCCTTTTCAGTTTATCAACTTTGTCAAGACTGAAGTTGGCACTACAAACTGTGCCACTGGCAAGTTTGGGTATTAAGGTGGAAGGAAGGACATCAAAAAGGAGGGAGACAAATGTGTTATTGCCAATTTAACCATGTATCTGATTCCCTAATACAATCTTTCACGCTTGTACTGTAATTGCCTGCAGCTCTCTTGATTTCATCAACATCAGTATTTTGCTTGTGTTTAAGGTCTAGGACTTCTGAGTGGCACATTAACTTATTTTTCATAAGCTACTTCTAGCATATTTCCTGCCCACCATCTGTTAACATCATCACAGTCATTCAGAGTAGAAGGGACTTCTGGAAGTCTCTCTTCCAGCCTTCTGCTTAAAGCAGAGCCAACACTGAACACATTGCCAGGTGACCTTCTGCCAAGGCTGTCAGTCCCTGGCCTTTTTCAAGAGAGTAGCATTTCTCATAATGATTTACTTTTGGCTGTGGGTCACCATCTCAAAGACCACCACTGTTTTCCTGTCCAAGAAGAGTTCAGTGCCCCATGTCTGAGGGCACCCATCCTTCCACAAAAACAGGACAATGGTCTAGTGTGAGATGATAGCCATAGTCACTTACACTACTCTTAGCTAAACTGTAACAGCTGACTGAAGCAAAGTATTCCATAATCTCAATATCCCACCCTTTAAAATGAATGTAAGGTTTACAGTAGATGTAAACATAGCACAACTCAGATTAACAGTGAGATGGTTGCTGTTCCCATCTGTACCTTCTCAGTAAAGTATCACTTACAGACTTGATCACAGAACAATTTTATCCGTTTGCCTTTTTGGAGACTTTACCACAGTATGCAAATATTTCAAGGACAGAAATGGTTTCAATGTTTATTCAACATGAACATGTAGGAAAAGAGAAAATAGCAGGCATGAGATATTTAGGGCAGCCACTGTGAATTCACTGTAGGTCTGGGAAGATTGTCAATACTGAGGGCTTGTGGCAAAATGCTGTGAAAGTACAGGAACAAAATCAATTGCAGCCAAATTTGTTCCCTCCCAGTACACATGACAAAATTATTTACAAGTGGCTTATTTAAATCTAGCCAGAAGTCAGCTATTTCAGTGGCCTATTGAGCAGAAAAGATCCCCTGTGAGTTAAGGAAGGTCACAGATCCAGTTACATCACCCAGATGATCTCTCTGACAGTGCTTGTAACACTTGCTCTACCTTGCCTTTGTTTCAAAGTGGATGGCTTGTGACAGTGGGTTTTACTGCTGTTTTTTGTTTGCGTTGGCTAGAACTTGCTCTATCCTGACACAACCTTCCACATAATGATGATGAGCATAGCGTGAAAAAAAACAAACCAAGAGAGAACAACACATCTTATCTAGAAGCAAAAAAAAGTCACTAAGACCACTCTTTTGGAAACCCTCATCTAACCTAAAGCTAAAATCTGCTTTAAACACCACCCACACTGCAGTCATAGATTTCCTGCTCGGCACCTCTCCATAATCTCAATGCTAACTGCTGCAAAGGCCGGCAAGCTAATAGCTGATCTGGCTCAGTGCCAGTCTGATTTTGACTGTCCCCTCTTGAAGTCTAGGGCATCTCTGCATTAGCAAGTAGCACAGTGTAATTGGAGTGGATCTGTAGAGGGAAATTGTGGGTACAGAGCAGCTGAGGGCCAACCTGTACACATTTTAGGGATATTACTTTGGAGTATCTCTCGTCTGGGCCCTACACAGGATGCTGAGTGGTTGGTGTGTAGCAGGTGCCTCGCTGGACCCCGTCTGCTTGGTTCAGCAGAGGGACATCCAGTGCTCCAAGACCACTTCACACTGACAATGCAAGTACAGTAAACAGAACAGAATATTTGCTTCCTGAGTACATTCCTGATCTGAACTAAACTGCTAATGCAAACACATCTTGGGATCTCTTAGGAGGGGTCTTGGTCCAGGGAAATCCTTTGTGTAGGAAGAGATTCTTACTGTTGAGTTAATAAACGTGTCATTAGCTGCTCACATTGTCTGTACATGGTTAAACACAAAACTGTTTAGTTTGATGAACCACTCTAAGAGCTAGTAAATCAATTTCCCCTCTTTATTGGGAAAGGTAGCACCTTAATGTTATAAAGACAAGAGATTCAAATTAGGAAATACCTGCCTTTTTTGTAATTTGAAAGTTTAACAATGAGCAGTACAAATCACTGGTTTTGGAATCCTTTACATTATGAGCCTTTTCTGTCAAGCTTTTGAGAATTGGCTCCTAAAGTCTATTTGTCTCAGGCCATCACTGCCAGACATTTTCATCTTCCAGGCATCTCCATGGTGGGACACCTGTTCTTATGAAGCTCCATGTGTCAGGAGTTGTGGTCTGGGGACAGCATTGTGCAGCTGCATAGGGGAGATGTTTATTGCTGCCAAATCACAGAAACCATGAACACTGTGTTCCAGTAAGCTGATTCCTCTGGTTAAACTCCTGCAAGTTCATTTCATTGTGAGCTTGATGGGCATTCAGAGAAGAGTGTGTCAGAAATAGAATCAGAAGAACACCCCAACATACAGGCATAACCCTCGCTGCTCAACTGTTGTGGGTAAGATGATGAGATATATTGCTTTCTTTGGGTTTTTTTTGGTTTGGTGTGGTTTGGTTTTTCTTGCTTCTCTCTATTCTGAACACAATGAAGCAGAGTTGTTTATAGAGATAAACGGCTTTCACAGAGATGAAGACTCAGCCATTTATATCAAGGAGCATATGCCTAATCAAGCTTTGTGGGTATACCACAAGCAGTTGGGGAGCTGTATTACTGACTTTGGGGGATAGCTCAGCTCTCTGGACAAAAACCAGCCTATGTAAGACTGAATTCTGGTTCTGCAGCAGATAATATAGGCGCTTGATGGCTATACAAGAACCTTATTTAATTCGCTCTGTATCCCTGGCACTCCTCATCCAGATAATCAAAGAACTAAGACTGTAATGACTGTATCTGAATATTTCCTTTCTTTTTAAGCTTTCAAATTCCTTATGCTTGTTCAGGACTTGGCAGCTTTCTTCATGTTTTAAGGGGAATGTGCATAACAGAGAGTTCTGCCTCTTTCTCATGGCTCTATGATAGAGCCTGCAAAAGCACTGCCCACTCATTCCAAGCATCTTTTGTATTATGTTTTGTAATATGTTCAAAGAATTCCACTTGAAAAAAAAATTAATGATCAGTTCTAAGCCTGCTGAGCATAACTCCAGTGCATATGAACTTCAATAATGGCACCTCTTCTACGGTCTTTGGGCTTAGGGTGCCCTTAACCCTTACTGGAAAATCTGAATTTGCAAACACACTTCAGCCCCCCAGAAATGTGAAGGAGCATATGGAAAGGTGAACCTATCTTTCCATCAATTTATTCAGCAAATCTTCCTGCAGGGTGTCAGTTGCTATGCTCCATTAAACTGGCAGGGGTTGCCTCGCTTTGCATAGCAGCCCAGCAGTCCTCAAAGGCAAACTATCCAGAGGCTTTGCAAGACCAAGAGCAACAGCATTGCCCCGAGCAAGTCCCACACGAATGGAGCTGAAGCAGCAATCCCTCTGCTGCTCCCGAGACTGTGTCAGTTTGTATTCCACTTGCATTGCCTGTTCCAGGCTTGGTGTTTGTTTTCTCATCTTTGGAGGACGGAAGGTGGGGAAAGGAAACTATTTATGAATGTGGTTCTGTATTTGCTATCTTTTTTGTGTCTCTGTTCTCTCTTTTTGCAGTCTGCCCAGTTCCTGCATTCAGCTGCAGCATCCTGAACAAGAGAGTAAACTGGGCCCACAGCAGAGGCCCATCTGCTGTGAGGTTCATGCAGAGGAAGAAGAACAGACTTTTGTTGATAAAGAAACTATTCAGAATTCTGGAATTTATTTTAATATGCTCCAGAATACGCTAGCTTTTTCATTTGCAATCTGCAAAGACAAGGTCCCTATTCAAAAAGGTTTCTAGCATCGATTTAAAACTTTAAAAAGAGTAATGAAAATAAAACAATGCAGAAGGAATAGATACACAAATCTGACCATCATAGGGTTAATGAAAATTTACAGATGTCTTTGGGCTTATTTTATTTTGTTGCATTTGTGGAAAATAAATAGAGGCAAAACAAGTTAAATAATGCACAAAAAAGCTACATTACTGAAAGATCCAGAGAAAATTATTTCAGCTGCAGTCCACTTCAAGACAATTCTATTCAAGTAGAAAGGGACCAGATGAGTCCAAAGCTTTATATTTCTTGAAGATTTGGATTATGCA
The DNA here is from genome assembly GCA_014706295.1 of Lycocorax pyrrhopterus obiensis. NCBI lineage: Eukaryota > Metazoa > Chordata > Aves > Passeriformes > Paradisaeidae > Lycocorax > Lycocorax pyrrhopterus. The sequence continues at coordinate 19,137,142 of JACSVZ010000001.1, forward strand.
AAATTTAATTCTCCTGATGCACTGTTATTCATTAAGTTCTAGTTTTACATCCATTTTAGAGATGAAAAACCACCAAAGATTCAAAAAGAGAGAACGAACAAACAATAACAACAACAATATAAGAAAACCAAAACCAAACCAAACAAACAAAAAACCCCAACCTGACATGACTTTGGCTGAAGAATTGTCTTTGGTGGAATTGGGAACAGAGTCCAGGCACACCAACTCCCAGCCCTCCTAAGTATTGGACAACCTCATTTAGCAAATAAATGCAGAGCCAGACTTTAAACAAACATCATTTCCTATGCTGTGACCCAACATACATACAATGCAGTGAAATCTTGAATAATTTATCTACAGTATGAGTTCATTATTCAAAGGCAAGCATTCCATGCAGTTTAATGGGAATTTGCTTCATTACTTTCAGGTTCTTTCAAATCCATTTGTGACATAAATACATGCTTGCTAAAACATTCTTAAAACTTCTGAGAGAGTCAGCATTCTTTGCGGAAAGAAAATGCCTGATTCCTCTCTTCAGTTTCTGAAGTTCACTGCAGTTCTATGGCATTTTCAATAAATTATCTAGAATGTCTGTGCTACTGCTTGTTGAAACGCTGCTTAGATTAGTTTAATTCAAAGGTCAAACTATTTTCAGTGTTTAACTAAGTCATTTCAAAACATGTGTTACTATTAAGGACACAGAGGTGTGAGTATTCAAAACCATATTGCCCTTGCAACGTATGCATATATTTAAATATTTATATTCCCATTAGCTTAAAATGGGAAGTACAGATGTATTAGCTTACTCACTGAATCACGGTGAAGATTCCCAACGGATTATCATAAACGTCCATTGTATTTAAAGTTGATGGAAGCGGGTGGCGAAGTCCTGGAACTCAGCAGTCTTGGTGGGTGAATCTGTGCCTCTTCTGCTGTGCCCTTCACACGCACACACACACACAAACACGCATACAGCCCTTCTCTGTGTGTCTTGCTCGGCCTCACCCAGCTCCGCTGCCTCTGTCAGATTGGCTATCGAGCCGCCAACGTTGCTGTTGGTTGAGAGCTGCCAGAGGCAATGGGGGCACACAGGGGGGTTCAACAGCAGTGACGCTCCCACGTGCCAATCCATGTTGATGCTGCTGACATGGGAGGATCAATGAGAAAATTGCAGTCCCATGGTTGGGCTTTAATGATTTAATGACAATTTTTAAAATGGTTGTGTAGCTTCACCTTGAAACAAGCCTTGAGATTAACCTTAACAAACGTAGAAAAGTATGTTCATGCAGACTGGATCATGTGTGATTCCAGCCTAATGTTAATGATGTGTCAGCGTCTGCTGGTGTAAGGAGGGATAGGTGTAGTTGGGCTTTGTTTTCTTTGTCTTGGCTGGGGTTCTTAGTATAGGATATAACTTTGGGGGTTGTAATGAAACAAAGCTTTCTTCTCCTTATGCAAAAAAAAAAGAAGTGACAGCAAGAGAAAGACTCTTTGTCAATTAAATATCACAGGATGAACAGTACAAACCAGTCCACTAAACCCAATGAGTGTATGTCTAAGTTTTCCTCTGCCCAGCTGAAGACCTCAGATTTTCAAAGGAGGATGTTTCTTGTTTTTGAAAAATAGGTCTTAAAAGGATCTTACACCTCCAGAACTTAGGCATCTTACAAACACCAGCAAGAAACACAATTTCTTCATCTAAAGAAACAATATTTCCTTTTATTTAATTATTCCCCAGTGATCCTTCATGAAGAAATCCTTCAGCTGAGAAAGCCTGATGACAGCTGAGCACTTCCAAGGGAGTACTCCTTCCTCTCTTCAGACCCCCAGTGCCCTTACTCCAGGAGTGCAGTGCTGGGCACAGCTTCTTTCAGGGGAGGAGAAAGGACAGATGATACAGTGAGGCTGGGGTGACAGGCTCATGGGAAGCTGTGGGAAAGTGCATCAGCCCTTACCCCCAGACTACAGTGGGTGGCAGGAACTGCTGTGTCCAAGTAGATGAAGAGAAGCAGAACGGGAGGGAAAAGTGGTGGCTCTGGTCATTGATCTGCATAGAAGATGTGTGAGTCTTTGCCATAAAAGGCAGCCACCATGGAAATGGATGTGCTGAAAGCAGTAGTTAAATGGCATCCCATTTCCAATAAGCTAGAGCCACCTGCTCTTCCACAGCTCTCACCCTGGCCAATGAAATCACAAAGAAATGCAATCTCTCCCAGTGAGGGGAAAAGCTCCTCCAGAATAGAAGTACAGGCGGCTGGATCAGCTGGATCTCAAACACTGCTAGCATTGCTGCAGTGATGGTTACAGAATCACTGTAAGGTTGGAAGGGGTCACAGTTTAACAAAGATCATTTCAGCTAAAGGCTAGTGACCAAGGCTGAGGACCTTTCATTGCAGGCCCCAAGAAGAGCAAGACAACAGAAGGTAGAATCACTCCTGTGCAGTGGCTGCAGTGGATGGAGAGCACACTTGAGAAATCCACACCAAGGCTCCAGAGCCTCAGTGTAAAAGCAAAGATGACAACCTGGGTTTTTACTGCACTGTGCCACTCATATTTTCACACAGTGGAGAAAAGAAACTGAGACCATTATGTGTCTTTCCATTAAAAAAGTGTCAATGGAGAGTCTGGAGTCTTAATTTTCAGGACAGAGGCTGAGCACATTCCATCACCAGCCTTGTTGAAATGCTGGTGTCTGCAGGGTCTATTACATGACAGCTGGACACTCTAGTCTATTAGCAAATTTGTGGTTGGGACCTTCTTTTGGGATCACATGATGAGGTAAACATCTCCACTTGTGCAAAGAGCAGACAGGATTTTTTTCCTAAGGTAAGCTTTGATTCCAGCTAAGCAGGCCTATAACAAGTATAATTGCTGTTTTCTCAAGGGTGGTTTGAATACATGATCTAAGAGTTAAAAAACTCCAGGGTACTGAAAAATCCAAGTGCAGTATGGTATAAATATGGGGTTGGGCATAATTTCTGAATTCAGATCCTAGCTCTGAATCAAATTTTATTTCTGGCAGTGGGCAAATTGTTAACAGACAACTTGTAGAGACATTTGTTCAAACAGAGCTACTGATACTCAGTATTTAGCCTGAGACATGTGGGGCTGTATTTTCAAAGTGAGTGTCATCCTGAAGGGTTAGCCACAGATGATCAGTTTCTCTAAACTCATCTAGATACAAGATACCACTAATTTAACTTCTGTAATCAGAAGCCACTTTTAAAAAAAGCCAGTTTTCATCTCAAGCTCAGCAAGTGTTTTTGGAGATATCCTTCTAATCAACAAGCTTCACAGCTACTCAGACTGCATTTTGTTTCCACATCTCCAAAAGAGGAGTAAAGACTTACATATCTAAAAGATTATTCAGGCAATATTTGTGGAATAGTTTGAGGGATGATGTAGGCAGTTTACCCCACATGACTTCCTCACGTGCATTTGAGTAGATAATCTGATCACTTACTTGCACTCCTGTGTTTTCTCCCAGTTGCATGTGATTTATGTGGATCTTTAATGACTCATTTTTCATATTCTCCAATATTTCGTACAGCAATCTTGCTATCTCCCCACACTAGGCAAGACGTGGCAGAAGTTATTCCTGTGCCATTAGACACTGAGGTCAAACTCATTACTCAGAAGAAATTCATGAAATCGTTTTAGTCGTACATGATACAAAATGAGATAGGTCCCAGAAGCCAACCTTCAGCACCAGTAGCTTCCTCTTTCTGGGCTTCCCAGGATTCTGGGATTCCAGCAAGGGGGACACTGACAGAACTAGAGAGGGGGAAAAGTAATATTATTTATTTGCTTTTTTCAGAGCATCTCTTGTGAATGAACCAGTGACAAACTAGCATTTAACATGATCCTTTCCTCTCACTACACTCTTAATAGCATCTTGAGAAGCACGTACTGAACATTCGGGGCCAGATGCTCATCTGGCATGATTTGATGTGCACACATTGAAACCAGTAGAGCAATGGTAATATATATACACTAGAAGTCACGACAACTGGTCCTTAATAAAAGGTTTCATAAGTTATGTAACTGGTAATTCCGGTACAGGATTTGTTTTTAATACGATTGACTTTGTTGAGATGAACATGATTATAACCTTGGAAAAGATGCCATGATATTAGAAAAAAAAGGGACGAAAATCAACTAAGCCCACAATAACAGTGCTCCTATAACTCACAACAAAATTAATTTCTCCCTCACTGTTATGTCCAACATTTTTCCATTTAAACTGGAACAATGGGACCTATCTTACCAAGTGCAGACTTTTAATCCCCTCACTCAGGACTCTGAAATCATGAAAGAATAGGGCACCTGTAGATGTAATGCGTCTCAGCTTTATAGAGATATGTTTGAGTTCAATGAATCCCTTTATTAGAGAAGGGATAGCCACTAAACTGAGGCAAGGTGAAGCCTCATCCTGATTTTTATGGCTGCTCTAGGTTACAATGGGTCCAGCCCTTATTTTTACTCTACATCAGTTTCAGTCCACTAGCTGCAGCATGGTTTCTAAGGATAAGGTGTCAATGCCATTTTGTAAAGCCAAAGGCAGGCTTTGCTAAATAAATGAATACACAGAACAGTGCTGATGAGTTGCCAATTTGACTGTGCTGCTAGAAAAAAGATTAACTACTGCTTCATAGGAATTATTAAAAAATTAAAACTTTGCATATCATGTCAGTGCCTCAGGTCTGATGGCATTTCAATACAGAGAAGTGTCTAAGTAATCAGTAGGTCAATTATGGTGGCAATACCATAGGGTAATTATTAAGTAGCATGTTAGGCAAATTCAGTTTGGAAAAAAATAAAAAATATTATGAACCCTATTTAAGGGCAAGAAAGAGGTGGTTTTTTTTCTACACAACAGCTAGCCTAGACATGCTCTAGCTTCATTTGGTCTTGGCAACAATCCTCATAAACAGGACTCGCATCGTCTGACACCAGAGGCCTATGGTGCAGTTGGTTGTCTCTGCTGGTCACCCACTGCTTGCTGCCACAGTGGCTTCTAGGATGTGATTCATCTGACCTAATTCAGCTCGCTGCTTTACAGTTAAGATGAATAATGCCTAGAAGTGTCTGTTTGTTTCCATTTGCTGTCTCTCTGAGCTGTTTGGTGTGTGGTACTGCAGACTGGCAATAATTTGTGTACAACAAAGAATAGGAGCTAGAGGTGAAGCTCTGAACTTAAGACTTCAAGTGAAGGTCTGTGTCTCAGAGCCTCCCTTGGGGGTCTGTATTAGGGAGGCATGAAAGCGAGATGTAGACTGGACTTTGGTGTTACACTGGCCTACCAAGCTGCCAGTATCCAAACCTGCTCCCCTGATGCAGTATTCCATAAAATTACATTTGCTGATGTGACTGAATCAGGCCTTCCAGAGGTTTGGAAAGAAATTTTTGAAGAAAACCTTTTCCATGTCAGAAAGTATAGGCTTGCCAGCAATCATGTGAAAAACATGCTCTGGCAATGTTCTGGCTCTTTTCTTAAAAGCCCAACACTCCCCCATCCTCCCAAACCCCAACACATTAAGATCCACACACTGAGTTTGGGCATAATTCAGGTGGACCATGATGTTGAATGTATTCAGCAAGAATCTTCTTCCCATTGTTTATCATAATTACACCCCCTGTCAGAACTTTTCATACAGTGTTTCTCACTTGCAAAGTGGGCTCCTCCTCGCCTTCCAAGCTCATCTCCAGTGCCGGCCATTAGTGAAAGGAACTGAGGTGTGGAAAAAACAGGGATGAGTAACTGGGGGCAGGCACAGTGCTGGAGCTTCGAGCATGTCCCAGGCTCACTGAAAAGAGTGGGCAGAGCTGGAGGAGAGAAGTGGTGGTGCTAATCTTGTATCTATGGTTTGTTTGGAATTGCAATGTGTTTGTTTAACATTCAGCTTATGTTTGACTTGTATGTATTGATGTTTGCATTAAATCAAGTAATTTTTCTGCACTCATGTTATATCAACACAGCTATATAAAGCATTTGACATCCTTAGGAAAATTCTTCATATGCTGTTATTTATCATCTCAAAACCAGTAAACAGATTGGTGAAACAAGCAAACTGATTTTCAGGTGCATTACAGAGCTTCAGCAAGCGCTATTGCTGTACATGTTCCTTAGTTACTGGGAAATGTAAAATCAGGAGAAAAATTTAGATTGCATTTTTCCAACCTTGCACCTGCCAGATAAGATCCTATGACATAGTCTCATGTGCAGAATTAGATACAACTCATTGTGAATATGCATGGTGGAATCAATCCAGGACACGTAAGAGAAAAAGTGAGAAGTCTCAGTGCTGCCAGAAGTGTTTAACAATATTTTTCTGTTTTAGAAACTTAGATCTACAGAAGTTCCAGGTAATAATTAACTTAGACACATTCCTTACTGCCTTGAGCAAACAGAAACTGACACCCTACCGTAAGCAAGCTGGGACTGTGACCCAACAAGTCATGTCCCACCAGAAGATTTATACCTACCCTAACATATTTTGGCACAGAGTTGCCTCAGAAACTGGGAGAAACAAATTATGATCAAGGTTAAGCAGCTCACAGATGGTTTTCTAATGACTGACAAGCCAGGTCTCTTCAAAATAAAGCTGGGACCAGTCACAGTCTGTCTTTTTCAGTGGTTTCTGGCTGTTTCCAATGACTGACCTGCTGGGGGATGTGAAACAGGTATCCAGATTCATGTTACACAGGCTCACACCTTGCTGACTTGCTATGCATGGAGCCCAAGTGTGGTCATGTTACATCAGCAGTGACAAGCAACATTCCTCTTTTCAAAATGGCTAATGAACAACCCAGACAAACTATAAACACTTCATACAAACGGCAATCGAGCTAAAGGTGGCACACACAGATTTTATACTTTGGAGTTTCAACAAGCTGTAATTAAAGATCACCGGATCCAGACATAACAATACTCCATGCTTACTTATTTATTATTGTACCTAATTTCTATCAAGGATTTCTGATGAGCCATATTCATCATTCTTGTTCAGATGTCAGTATAATGACTCCTGTGGAAGTTATGTAGCATTAAAAATTATTTTAAAACCTCATGCATATTTAGAGTGATGTAACTCAGCACTACCCTCCTGTCTGCCAGGAAAAGGCATATTTCTATTTTGTAAATAATATAGAATTTGTAGCAACTAAGTTATACAGACACAAATGGTATCCTCCCAGCAGGATGGCAGATTCCACAGGCATCCTTAAGGAGCAAAAGGGAAACCATATTTGACAAAGATGAAAAAGAGGGAAGGCTGTAATGAGTAGAACAATTGCATTAATTAAATTACTTGTAAGGGCTTTTTGAAAAGTTCGCTGGGCCAATTCACTTGCAACAAAAAAAAATGAGTAAAGGGAAAGAGAAGCTTCACTTCCAAGTCAGTCTCCACTCCAAGGAAGGGAAATTTCTGTAACAGATTTGTTAATGGAGATGTTTACTGTGTTGAAGGGCTGTGTAGGATATTTTGGCAGTCAGTTTGACAGGTCAATCTACAAACCAGAATATAATTCAAAGTCAGATTGAAATCATCATTAGCAAAACGTATCTTAGACAAGTATTTAACTTCTCTCTATATTCCTTTTAATGGAGTATCTAATTTCTCAAGTCCTTAATTTTAATGTCACTTTTACATCTTATGCTTTTTTTAGTGTAAAGGCAGTGTTGGAATATGCCACCAAATTTTCATGAGGGAGGTGGTCCTAAGTAGGAGTGATGGGCTCACTGACCATTCTCAGAGCCATCTACAAGGTGACTGAGAGAGCAACAAGCTCTCCTTCACCAAGGCACTGCTGGCGATGCAGAGGACACATACTGGCTGGTTTTGACTGGTCAGTGCTTCTTCTTCCACATGGCTTTTTGGTCAGTGCCTCAGTCCACACAAATGTGAGGATGCTTCATGGTAACAAAACGTGGTGGAGGATAAGAAATGCATTTCTCACTTTATCTCCTTCATCTCTTTCACATCCCACAGCAACCAAGAGACAGTGTCAGCATTTTCTGTCATGCATTTGTATGTGGCAGCACCTTCTGTGGAGGAAGAAGGGGATCTTTCTTGGCACATTTGTCCTCCCTAGTGCTCTAACCCTTCAGTAGAGCATTTTCATATTAGCTCAGTTGGGTTGTCTACTATTTTTGGGAACCACACAAGTAGCTTTGCCATCTCCCACCAGCATGAAAAGCCCACTGCTGCACACCTCCTTCTCCCACTCATTCCTGCACTTGCCTGGGAAGCTATTCAGGCAAAGCAGCAGCTGAAACATAATCTGTTCTAATTACTAGCAACTGTGTGTGCCAGTAGAGATATATGGCTGTAAACCTACGTGAACACTGACCTCAATGCTCTTTAGCCTAAGCAGAGCTCACTTGCAGACCTCCTCTACATAAATATTTGTTTTACCTTCCCCAAGCATGACAATGTTGTAGCTCTTTTTAAATGGAGATTCATGACTTTACAAGGACTTACCTGAATCACTGCCTATCGCTCTGTCAAACCCCAAAGTATGTCCCTCTGTTTTCTGCTGATAGAGGTGATTTTTCAAAAGCAGTTAGCATTTTGAAGCGCTTTAATGTAGGATGCAGGAAAGAAGTCTCCTTTACAAAATTTTTGCGGTGGTTCCATCCAAAAATCATTCTCACAAAAACAGCTGGCTGTGAGCACCTTAGATGTGAGAAGTTTGGAATTACAGGCTTTGCCAAGTACGCAAACTTTCTCTCTTTGTTGTTGTGAGAAAATATTATTAATCATTTTTGGGAGAAACTAATCTGAGAATATAGGTCTCCACTCAAAATTGTATAAATACTTGATCTCAGCATCTTCTTTTTTTCCCTATATATTCAGTTTATGCACAACCTAGTTTTCTCCTCTGAAGGTTGTGAATAACAGATGTAACCTCATTGTCCTTACTGACTTCACTGAGCTATAATTGAACACTGCTTTTGGTATGCTCTCAACAGTGTTGCTTGTATACTGCAAGTCATCTAAGTACTAATATTGAATTTATTCCATAAAAAACTAGCCCCTAGGGGCAAAACCAAACCAGAAATAATTAAATTCATCTAGTAAACCACAGGCTCATTTGAATAACATTGCCTTCTCTTAATGCTGTGTGTACATACAGCAAGCATAGATCATTACAGCCTGGCATCGGCTCGAACGCCTGTGAAGCCAAGAATCTCTGTTCCAGCTTCACAAACAACGAGTACTTTGAACAGGAGGGAGAAGAAATCCGAGTTTCTGTGTGTTTTTCCCCAAGCAGATATGCTATGTACACTGTTGTCAGGTTTTTCCACACAACGCTTTGCTTCTGTTTGAGCTCCTTACAGATTGCACTAGTACTTTTCTATTGCTTCCAATATGTCAGAGTGAAATGACAGTAGCCTTGTGTCAAACCAGTTATCCATCTGATTGAAATCCCTTCACATTTCACCTGCAGCTCATTATTTTCTCATTTCTATGTTGTTCTCAGGATGAACCAGTTCACAGTTCACACTTTCCCTTGGAACACACACATCTTTTACATGCCTCAGAGGTTCAAGGGTGGACCAACAATCTATGGGACTCCACTTAATACTTGTATTCAGTATAACACAGTTTCTTGTATGGATCTGTCCCATACAGTAAGGTAAGCAGAAACCTGCAATCAAATTGCATTTTTCAGTGGCCTAGTGGAAGTTTGGGTCTGTATATAAAGCATATAAAGCTCAGTGATGAATGCCTCCTCTTCTATCTTCCTTCAGCTCTTGATATAGAAAAGTTTTTGCAGTCAGATAAGGAAAAATCAGCATGTACTTGAATGTTGCAAAGTGGGATGTTTTTATTTTTAAAATTTCTCCTTTTCAGCTGTGCTACTTTGTATTTTGCATACGAATAAAAATCACGAAGAGTTACATGTCACAGCTTAAATATCAAAGATGACTGTCAAATAATTCAAACAGAAGGCTCTTTATTAAAATCACTTTACTGAACAATTTTGTATTGGAAACCAAACAAGATGAAGGAGAATACTGCTTGCTGAATCAAAGCAAAGAGTCTTGCTCTTCAGTTGCACATCTGCACAAGTGCTTCAATACATAGCTGGATAACTAACTCCCAGCTTTGGTGTATTTGATTTTGTTTCTCCACAAAATGGAAACAAGTAGTCATCTGCCGTATCTCACAGAGGTAGAATATATAAAGATTTCTTTCAAGGAATTTCATCAAAAGACACCAAATAAGTGATAGCACCATTATTTTTATCCTGCTTTAAATTCTCCATATCAAAACAAGACAATGCAACTTTTCACTTACATATCATTCAGCTTATTTCACATTTTCCATTAGGTTTTGTGGGCTTTGGATAGAGTGTGAATGCTGCCTTGGTGATAAAATTCTTTGTTTCCCTGGGAGGTGGTGGGAGTGCTGCATACAACTACATGCTGCTTCTGCTAGTTGCAAGAAGTATAACAGGAAGAAGAATGGCAGTCACTCTTCACTGAAGACCTGAAAGCATTTTTGATGGCAGTCGTATTGCATAAAAGCACTACTAACGAACGTCACCAAAGCTTTGCTAAGGACATGGAAATTCACCACCTTATCACAAAACAAAGAACAATCATCAGAGCAAGAGACATTCTTATGCATGACAACAGTCTTATTTTATGGCACATCATTTGTATAGCTATTTATTTTTAACAGCTGGTAAACAAATGACTTTACTATAATGTTGAATTTCTTTCACTAGCTGTATATATTTTTCCACAGAGGTCTGATCCAAAGTCAAATCAAAGTCAGTCATCTTCAGTATACAAATTAGTATTCCATTCTATGATAATCCAAGTTCTGACTGACCATGCTCCTACTGATGCCAATGGCAAATCTGTGGTCTTGTTTGGTTGTAAAAACAATGAACCAAAACAATTAGATGGCTAGAAATTTGGCAGAAGCTGGAATCCCAGAGCTGAGAACACTTCAGAAGTTAGAGCAACATTCATATTTTTAAAAAGTATCCACATGCAATATGATGTCTCTAGTATGCAAAACACATCGGAGGAACATGAGCTACTTTTGTGGCATGAAATAAATGTTGGATGAAAGAATGAAAATGCTCTCTAGTTTCCTAATGACAATTTCACAACTCATTCCATGGAATCTTTTCTTGAGTCTTATTTGGTAGAGCAAACTATATAAATTACTAGTGTATTATTCTAATGATATGGAATTGCTTAAAAACTGACAGAAAATGGTTTATAAAACTTTGTCCACATCATCAGTTATCTTAAAACTTCAAACTGTTAAACTGTATTAGAAACACTTTTACAGATAATGCAGCCTACTTCTCCTTAGCTTTCCAGAGATGATTCAGAAATTAAGTGCACCCAAATCCAGCTCTGTGTCTTTGCCCTGCACTGTCACGATCCAGGCTTCTCCCTGAGGCAGGGTGTTAATGCCATGAGTCCTCATCCTGGCAGCAGCTCAAAAAGAATGTGTTTGAACTCTCCTCCTTGATCTGCTACTTGTTGCAGATCTGCTGTGTCTGGAAAGTAGTTTCCAATATAGGATACCTCTAAATTGTATACACCCTACCTATCTTCTTTGCCTAACCATAGTTCCATCTCCGCTGCAAGCCAGCACATGGTTCTTCTGTATTCCTTTTTTATTATTAACACCTATTTTCTTTTCCTGGTACCCTCTATGTGTTTCAGTGTCATTGTATCTGAATTTTACTTCTCTGCCTCCCATAAGTAGCAGATATACATGTTAGCCCTCCCAAGATTCTGTGCGAGAACACAGGATCTCCTAATGTGCAAAACCAGGTGCACCCATACTGTGTATATCCAGCAGCTGTAGAGCTGTTCAGCCAGCAAGCCTCTAAGCCTAACCTCCAGCATGGTCAGAGGCACACACTTCAGAATGCTGCATGCTTGAATGCAATAAGAGAATTACCATGTTCCCTAGGGTGTGCAGACAGGATGTCTGCAGGCAATCTGCAATCTGCCGAGCTGATAAGATATGGGATGGAAGCAGAACATGCTATGTTGGCTGTTTTTTGTGAGATCATTCTTCCACAGAAAGGGATATTTCTGTCTTTATAAAAGATACTATCATCTCCTCTGTTCATCTTCTTCAAATCTGCAGGTTGTTAAGAGGTCCTGTGAGGAGATATAAATCTTCCTCTAAGCATCAGTGCCAAGATCTATTGTTGTGTGAGGAACTCTTCTGCTTGCTTCACGCTTGTCTAGTGTGGTGATTAAGTGGAGATGTGTCCATGGGAAATGCTTACACTAAAACTTATGCTCGTCAGAGTTGATGACAAAAATCTTCTTAGTCATACTGAAATGCCAAGGGAGAAACTGTGAATTCTATGAGAAACATTCAAGGCTCCTTATCATTCCTACAGGAAAACATTGCTACCTGAGACAGGATGAATGTGCAGAGACAACTGATTAGTGGCAGTAACACCCTAAAAGACAGCCAGACAGGTAGACAATAAACAAGAACTAGATGTTGAACTTCACTTTGCCCATGCCTTGTAGGCTTTAATTTCTTCTAGATAAGTAGTGAGCCATGCAACACCATCTGCAATACAAATGCTGCCTCTTCACAAGATCATCCCGGTGTCCAAAGTGTCAATCCCCTGTTAGAGCTTGTCCTTGTGACATTGGCCAACTCTACCTCTCAGCTTCTGACTCTTTTTCCCATCCTCCATGCTACTCAGCTAAGGATTACTTACTAGAAACTAATGCCAAAACTCACAACAGCCAAAAAAATTTCCTTTTAATAGCTTTAATTGCTTGCATTGCTTCGCTGGCTGTAGGTGGAGCTGATATGTGATAAGCTTGGTAAAATTTTCTACAGAAACCACCTTCTGACAAAAACTGTATTTGTCACTGAACAGAAACTGAGGGCCAAAAGCATTTGCTTTCATTACCAAAATAAAAAGAAACGGGGGACGTGTCCTCTTTTTATTTAAAAACTACACACTAGAACTGAACATTATTGTTTTTAGGCTAAAAACCAAAATAATTTGGATGAAGGCCAGAACATTTCAGCTGAGAACTAGCTAATGCTTCATCACTGTGGTTAGCAGATGTGACTGGATCCACACAGGGAGTGAGTTTGTTCCGCAAAACTTGACATTTTTTCACAGTCACATTTCAAGCAGAAAAGAAACCCTTTGAAAATGTGGTGATAGATTAAAAGGAAGTCATCCCTTCTTTGCAGAGGAAAGCCAGGTATGCACACACAGAATGGAACTGGCAATACAGATCTCATGGATTCTCCCTGCTCATTCTCCTCCCTGCTGCACGCAGTCTGTCAGTCTCACTGCAGGAGAGAGGGCTCAGACCTCTCAGATAATGGGCATGCAAAAAGCTGTCACTTCAAATCTTTCTTAAAAGTGTGTTAGCCTTTATAAACTGCCCCCCCAACCTGATTGAGGAATACATTTGGTAAAGGTCCAAGACTCTGCAAAATATAGTCATTCCATGTGCTCAAGACACTTGGTTATTTAAAGGTTTACTGTGTGTGGCAATCTATAAAGAGATCAGAAATGCTTTCCACTTAACATGTCCTTCAAGATAGGAGACAGAGGACTTTTAAAAAATTCAGGAGGTGCTTAAATTTACAAACATTCAGTATGCCTTATGTCACTGTCCTCCTTGCACAGGTTGAAATAAAAACTGATGTGTTTGTTTTCACCTCAGTTCCAGATTTTTTTAAGCTGTGTGCATGCAATTCATTGGGGTTAATTTGCTATCAACATGTAGGTTAGGGAGAATTTCCTACAAAATGACCTGGACATCTCCTGGCACCACACCTTAGAAAGTTCCAAACCTGCCGGTCCCCTCTCTGTGCAAGGGAAATCTGTCCCCGTGGCCCAGAAGCTCGTGCTGCAGCCTGCTCACTGTTTGGCTAACAGAGGAATAGCGTGGCACAGAGTGGCATGGCATGGCATGGCAGAGCCACAGCAGGGAAGTCCAGCTGCAATCCCACCTGAGTGGCACTGCTCTAGGAACATGCATCTGCTGTCATTTATTTTACCTTACTGCTTGGCAATAAAGTAAAATTTTCTCCCTCTCTTCATCCTTTATTCCTCACCTCTCCTCACATGGCAAACAGTAGTTTTTCTTTTCGCTGTAGTATCACTCAGAAACAGTACGGAATTCCTGTTCCTATGAGTCTGGGGCTGTGGATGTGGCTGGAGCTCTGTGTGCTGCCAGGCTAGGAGAGCTCTGTCACTGAGGGGGCAAAGCTCTGGCCATAGATAGCTGGGCTGCCATTTGGCATTGCCAGTGACCAGAATGCACAGGGTAGATAGAAGTGGCTCACCAGAGACTGCTGTCCTTGAACGGCCCCACACCCGGCAGCTGCCTGGCAACGATGTGTAGCTGTTGCAAGTGCTCCAGTTTGAGACCATCAATCTGCCTGCTTTACATGTGCCTCTTTAGCAACTAGCAACACTGCTGGTACCAACAACTACATAAGCATAAATATTTGGTAAAGGAGCACAAAATTTAGCCTTTCTCTAAAAATAAAGTGATGTGCCCCTGGGCAAAGGGATCTACCGGAGTGTATACAGGTTTGTTACATTCGACTCCTAAATCTCTCCCCTGCTACAAGATGCAGCACCAGTGAGGCATCGGGGAGCTCCTGAACTTGCTCTGGTGTGTGTCTTCCCTCAGAGGCACTGCCAGCTGCCATGTGCTGGAGTGAACGGGTCCCATCAAGGCTGTTTTCAGAGCTTGTTTGGGGTTTGACGTGTTTCTCTGTCTTCAAGAACCATACATGATGCTGCCCAACAGACCTTTCTTCCTCATCTCTTTCAAAAACAGTCCAAAGCCCATACTCACAGCTACAAGGTACTCACAGTGAATCTCTCAGGTGTCTCAATCCTATCAGATTCCCCACAGAATAAGCTGCTGCTGCACCAGAGGTGGCAGAGGTTGAGAGTACAGCACAGCTGAGGCAAAGGAGCCAGCCTTGATATTTGGAGAGTCTGTAATCCCAATCCCAACAGTTTAGAAAGGCTGTTGAAAGACCCAGTTCATCACTTGGCAAAACATCCAGGGTTTGCCAAGAAACAAAATTCACACAGTCCAGACTGATGCTTGCCAAGGTTTGACAGACTTAAAGCACAACCATCTTTGAAACGCACTGTTAAACCTTCTCATTTCTTTTTATTTCGCTCTGGGAAATGGATTTAGAATAAGGCAGATCCCTCTCAAGTACTCCAAGCGCTGCTCCGTTAGCGGTGCAGCTCAATGGCTGGCGAGGGAGCCCCCTCCATCCATCCCACTGTGCTGTGAGGACAGCTGCGTTCCAGCTCTCCCTGCCAGCTCTGCCACCCGTGTTTTATCAATTTCTTTTCCCACCAGAATCCGATAGCTGCTGTGTTTGCCCTCCTTAGACATTAAAAACTCGTGCATTTTTCTAATTATATCATTTGAGTTTTAAGCTTTCCACCACTATTTTAAAACTGCAGTCTCTTCTAGAATGTAAAACTACATCAAAGAAATATGTTTGCTGCTTCTTTCAGAAATTTTTAAATATTGATCATTTTTAATGAGCTTTGATGTAAAGCAGCCTAGTGACTCTTATCAAGGACACTCTGTAAATGCGTGGCTGTGATGATGTTGACCCAGCAAAAATGTTTTCAGCAGTTTGAAACCTGTAGTTCTGGCATGCTGTAGAAAAACAGGCAGGGTTTTTTTACAAACTCTCTCTCATACAACATGCTGTGGTAGTAGTCTTAACCTGTTTTAATTTTTTAACTAAATCACAAGCTGGACCTGGAAGAGAAGGTTTCAGAGTGGTTGAATTTTTTGTGTTGAAGATCTGATATTTGTTTTGGATTTGGGTTGTGGGGGGTTTTTTGTGTAGGGCTTTAATCTTTTTGGTAATGGGCCAAAGTAGAGCAATGTGCAATAATGGTTCTGGCATATTTTCAGTGATCATGGCAGAATTTATTTCACCTCTCAGTATGAAGGAATATATTCCAGTGGGTAAGGAGTGTTCATTATTTTAGGCTTGACTCAGTACAAATATATATATTTAAAAAAGGAATATAACTAGCTGCAGCCCACACAAAACCATGAAGCCAGATGTCTTTTTTTTGCCTCAAATTCAAGTAGATCCTTTATAAACTTATGTGGAGAAAAAGCTGAAAGGGAAGTTTTAATTATATGCTACAATCAAGAAGGCATTTTACATCCCAGTTGGCAGAGCTCTTACTGTGTATTTTAAGCAAGATGAAGATGACAGAAGAAAGCAGAGAAAAAAACCCAGCTTCTATACTAGTTCTCTGGTGCAAGGAACAGCTTGATCTTATTTATTGCATAGTTTTTGCAAGTTCTTATATTTAGAGCCTGTCCTGTAACATCCAGGAACAAACACTAAGGAATCTTAACCATATTAGCATGAATCATAAATTAATTTCCTGGAGTCACAGCCATGACTCCTAGAGGGATATTAACATATATGCCATTTCTTTTGGCACCTAATGAGTCTCTGGTAGGTTTTTCATAATTAATCTTCACAAAAATGAATAAGGATTAGGAGGGAGGGGAAATTCTTTCAGCATTCTCTTTATAACTTCATGCATCTCTACCAGAAACAACTAAAATATTATAATTTTCTTTCTTAATTAATTTGCTTTGAGAACTGCCAGATTTATCTAACAGCTTTTTTCATATATCAAAACTGCAAAGTGTGAGAATCCAGAATTAATACTCAGCCCTCATAAAAATTGCATTTTGTAGGTATAGACCTTTTGCCTTCCCTCCCCTTCTAAACAGAAGACTGATCTTAATAGTCAGTTCTTTATGCCTCAGTACATTTACTGTTTAAATTTAACATCCTGTTCTTGATTAGAAAATAGGATTCGATAACAAGCCTTTTAACTAGAGCTGCCCACAGGCAGTAGGTTTCACAGGCCTTGGACAGTAGGTTTCTCACAAAGGCATTCTCCCCTCATTTCTTCAAGCTTTTCTGAATGCAGAATGAGCAATAAACATAATCATAACTATTAGCTTTGTGTATAAACAGTGTGCAATATTGGCAACTAAAAAATACTGGAGCATTTGCTTGACACACCTAGTAATTGGTAATGTAAATACAAAACATTAAACCTGAGATTTCCTGCTTTGATAAGAGCCTAGAGTAAAAAGGGTAATAGTGCTTTTGGGGATAGGAATAATCTCTGAAGAGTGGAGCTGTGAAAGTTTCCCAGCCTGTACTAGTAAGTAGCACTGCACATCTATTGAATGTGATTAATGAAGTGTAATGATTGCATAGTTACACACCGGAGGAGCAATCAAAATTACCATTTTTACCTTTAGCAAAATTTCACTCCTGTAGTACCAACTACCAGGTATTTGTTAACTGCTGGCAGGCATTTGAACTGATTTAAAAGGGCCAGGACAAACCGAGCCATTAGAATTCATGTTTCAGATTTTCAGCCAGGATTCCCAATTCTCCATGACTGCTGAATACCTAAGACTTTGCTTAATATAATTTACACTGCAATCATAAATATATCTCTAAACATGGTTCTTGCACTGCTGAGTGACATTTTCCTTGTCTTCCTCTCCGAGTTAAAGCAGGTGGACCTTCAGGCACAACACCTTGTTCTTCCTTGGGCTTCCTGCTCACTGGCCCAGCCTCATCCTGCCATTGGGGGATGCCAGACCTGGTAGGACAGCTGACAGAAGTCCCACTGCCAACACTAACTGCTAAATACTGCTAAGAGCTGATGTTCTTCTCAGAAATCTACCGTCATGGATACAGTCATCTGTTGGTTTACACTTTAAGAAACACTTTGATATGTAAGGAGAAGAGGGGTTTTTTTTAATAAGAGAAAGATCTAAACAAGAAACATTTCTGCCACATCCAAAACCAAGATTTAGAAAATTAGTCAAAAATTAAGCAATGTAAATGGAAAAATCCTTTTATTAATACTTGCTAAAATAAGAAAGACTCTTGGACAAATGACTTCTAAGGCTATCATAACTGTCTTGCTATTCCTGTTGGAATTCACTGGTGGCCAGACGGTGTCTTATTTTCACATGAACTGATATGCTTTCTTTCACAAACCTGAATTATTTACTAATAAAATAGGGTTTTGTCCCAGAGAGTAATCTCATTTTGATGCTATACATTTTTGTGAATGAGTTACTAAATCTGAAGGACTCTGTAATGCTCAACTGGCAAAAAAAAATGATGGCTAACCATATGTGTAGAAAACATTACCCAAATAGTTAAGGACTCTGTGGACTGGAAAACATTTTCTCAGTTCTCCAATTAAGAATATTTTTCATTCAACTGTCATGTGTTGGCAGATTTGCATACCTGTGTGCAAAAGAGCTGACAATTTTATCTGTCTGCAACAGAGGTGTCCGCAGGTAGATGTTGCTTGTCTAAGGTCTAAATAAATGCAATGGAGATGTTGTTCCCATGGTCAGTGGTTTGAAAAACTGAATAACTGTTTGTCTTACCCAAAATTCACTGACTCACTCTCTAAAACTCCACTGATGCTAATGGGAGCTGAGACATCTGTGCAAGTCATGGCACATCTAGATGCTGGAAGTATAAAACGCACTGGGAGATACGAATGAGCTGAAGGCTCAAACAGCAAACCTCAGCCCAAATGCTCTTTGGCTTTGACAGTTTGTAACTCTCCCTCATCAAATATCAGCAAGCAGTTCCCTTCAAAACTGTAAGGCTTGGAGCACTTACTAAGGAGCTGCAACACTGCGCTTCAAAGGCCAAATATCCAGTTAGCTGTGAGTCACATCCCATGTATTGATCCCATGCCATCTGGAAGCACAAGCTCAAATAACCACCATCACCCGTTGTGTAACTTCAATAAAGTCAAACTGTCAAGGTATTTCAAGTCTCTGAAAGTGTTACCAGGGAGAATGCTTGCTGGCCACAGGTAGGAGGGGTGCAGAAAAATAAAAAAGAATTTGTCATGCCATTGGACAAAATAGAACCCGAATCAGCCCCCTTAAGATAATAGATGATAAAAGTAAAGGAAAAAGGGGTCAAGAACAGTCAATAGCTGGAACAGAGGATTGGGCACAGAGCCATTCTGGTGGATTTGGGCCAGATATAGCCTGAGGCTGTACTTAAGCAGCTCTGAGTTGGAATGTTTAGATGTTAGTTTGAATGGCTATAAAAGTTTAATTAATGTCTGAGGGGCTTGGGGAGACAGATGAGCAGAGAATTAACATCCAAAAACTGCTTCCCATAATGAAGCCCTATCAGTTTCTCATACAACTTACAAATGCAAAGAGAAATATATGAAAATATTTGGGTTTTTTTCTTTTGCTACTGTAGAACCTTTGAAGAATTCCTTCATAAGCCTCAGAATTGTTACTAATTGTTACTACTATAGCTGTAATTGTTTCCTTTCTAAACTAAGAAGTTTATTTGTAAATGTCTTCACCTTCAAAATACCATGACCAGAAGAAAAAACAAATCCATGCATTTGTGGCTTTTTTGCACTGAGGACCAAAGGTGCATTTCTCTGCCACTGCATGTATTAGTGTGCCAAACTCAGCAGCAAAAGAACTGAAGAATATGAGGAGATATTTTGTAGCTGCAGAAAACATTATCAGTCTTGATGCCTTGGACACGTATTGATCACGCTCTGCTATGAGGCAGAGTTTTCCCCCGCAGTGCAGAGTTGCATACTTAACTGTGCATGGCATTTGTGCCTTCCTGCTGCAGCGTTCAGCACTAATTAGTTCCAGATACATTAGATTGTACCCTTAGATCATTAGCATGTTTTGGTAAGCTAAACATTTAATTTGCATTGTTATGTATGGTATTATGAATGCATTCAGTACACGATATAATGCCTGAAAACCTACCCACATATGCAAACACTGAGCAAAAATTGCAACCCATTGCTTGTGCACATCCTCTTCTTGGGTCCTGAAGCAGTTGTCTACTAAACACCCTTGGTTCTGCATGCTGGGGTTTTTTCCACAGCTCAGTGAGTCCACACATCCCCCACCTTTGATCAGACTCTGTTAGCACCATCAGCCAGGCTCTCTTTTTCCTTCCAAAGCAGAAAGTTCTCTTCACCACCCAAAATAACACTGTCCACTTAACATCATAACAGAATAGCACTTGGCAAAATAATCAGGGCAGGGAATATTCCATCTTGTATCATAATGAGTTTATAAGACTGACTGTTTTGCCCTTCATGTTGGCTAGAAGCAGGAGTGCTGTGCCACTGAAAAGTGGAGATTTACTGTTTTCCCAGAGTATTCACAGGTATTTATTTTTCCTTCATCTGTCCCCCAGGACTCCCTGTAGGTAGCTGGCTGGCCGGCTTAGTTCCTGTTGAAGTGATTATTTAATGTGGTGAGAATGTGTTTATTGTGTGGTTAATGATAGCAGAAATGTAGAGCCTTGGATGGATGCCTCTTTCTTCTTCCCTAAATCTAAATAAATACATGAAAATCAACCTATTTTTCTTCCTTATTTTTCTTAGTTGCTAAAAGCAACTGGAGCCCAGGGAATTTAATTGGACTTCCATATTTAAAGGCATATTTTTTCTTTGCTAAATCTTTGTGCATTTTCTTTCTGGGACAGAACTGCAGACTCAGCTTAGATTGGTTCACTTGGAAACTATGTTTGAAAAATCAAACTCATATCTTTTGTTCTTTAAAATGCCTACAAAGAGACAAATTTTAATGACCAGCATTTTTGAACAAGCATGCTTAGATATTAGATAGGTTATTTTTAAAATATCTGGAAGAGGGGCTCTGATTTTCATGAGTGTTAGTCACTTACTGTATCCAGTGGAATTCACTGGGGTTGTGTGTTTTTCTGCAGTTGAGAGAATTATTCCTTTCCACATAAGAGACCAGTATTTAGGCTTGAAAATGTGGATTTTGTTATCAGGAATATGGACATGCAATTCTAAGGGCATCTGTTCTGAGACTTGTAATGAAGGAGGAAGCCAAGAGAGCATTACTGGACTGCTGTGGCAATGGGTGTGTTACACTGTGATAGCACAGCACCAGCTCCTGATTCCTGTAAAATAAGCTTATATGCAAACACCTCCACGTCAGCACGGATTTAAAGTATCTTGGGCTTGCAGCTAATCTGGAAAACAAATTCATAAGAGCTGCTGGCAATAATCCTTCCCCATCTGTAAATGGAGCATTCCTTGAGCTGTGAAAACGTGAAACAAAGTTTCTGTCATCTCTCTGTTAGGAATAGGAAGCTCCAGCTCTCTGAACTTCCAGAGGCTTGAGCTTTTCAAACATAGCTCATTTGCAAGAGAATACACAATGAATAAGGATTGAGTGCTGCTCACAGAATATGTATGAAAATCAAAATGGTAATTTTTACTTTTTCCCATCCATTGGTTTTGAGGTCTTTTCTATTCCTCCTTAAAAGTCTGTACACAAATGAAGACATGTACAGATTTTTGCATGTGGTTAGAAAGAACATAGTCTACAAAACAAGAAATGAACAAGGAATGAAAAATCATGACCTCTAAAGAACAATGCTTTAAGGATGCTCAGTTCCTGAAAGGGAACTGCCACACTGGTGGCAGTGTGGCATTTTAGGAATCCCTTTCCCAGTGTAGAGCAGTGGAGTCTACAGGGCAATCGGAGTGTTGAAGTTATCTTCTTGGTGCCAGCTCCAGCCTCCTCATCAAATAAATACTTTTAGTCACCAAACATTTTTAATGCTGCTGCTTTTGATGATGTCTTCATCACTTACCTACCCCTTAGCTTTGCAGGGATGATTTTCAGGAAGAGACAGTGTCTGTAAGAATATCTTAGGATCCTTCAGCTGTGTCTTCTGTGGCATGAGTGATCGGTTTTCAGGACCTTTGGTTTAACTGCACCTGGAGACATCACAGCTATAAACCACTGCCTCCTTATCTCTGCCCAAGGCAGGGCTACGTTGTCCATTACAAATTCTGTCAACACTTTTAGAGACCACATTGGGGAAACAACCCTTTGAACTTGCTTCTGAGGCAAAAAAAGTAACATCTGCTCATTTCTAGTGTCTTCTGGTAACCTTACAATGAACCAATTCATTATTAACGATACTATATTTATAGCCAATTCAATGGAAATCAATTCATTAGGCTGAGAAGTTCTCCTGCATGACCATCCCTAAAGCCTTATCCTACTCATTAATTAAAGTCAGGTTTTGTCACTAATTACACTAGGAGCATGCCCTAAAGAGAATTATGTATAAACCCTGGCCATTACAGCCTATAGATTAAACACAGATTAAAAGAAGAGTAAAAAACCTCCTACTGAGGTTCTATTTAAATTCAAGTTTCATCTGTACCAGCTCGAGGGAACTTTTGTCTGTTCCTGTACACCAGTAGCAGCAGAAGTGGTAAAAATGCCTTATGCCTTTTAGTCTGAAGAACCCCAAAAAGCTTTACAATCAGAAATCACTTGAACATGTCCTGAAGTGCAGCCTCCTTTGTCTTGAGAGGGAGCAGCTGCTCAGCTGTGCGCTTCAACAGCAGCACACAGCAATTTCAAAGTACACAATATCAATTCTGACTGAAACCACAAGGACAAATTTAGGCCAAAATAATGTGGTTGCCCAGAGTACTGTTCCCCATCGAAACTCTCACAAAAACCTGCCAGAAGAAAACTGATCACTACTTTTCCTAATTTTTTCTTATGCTTTTCTCCAAAGCAGAAGTGGGCTGCAGCTGCAGTGTGCTGCAGCATAGAGCCTCTCTCTGCTTCATGTTTTGCTTAAAAGGAAGATGTACAAAGTTCATAGAGTACCAACAGTGTGCAGAGTGGCCACTATTGAAAATTGTTAACAGAGATCTACAAAGAACTCAAACATTAGTAACATATACCTTTATTCCATGCTTATATTTTTATGCTTTCTCCCAAATGAAGCACATTTTCTGGTAAATCTGTGTCTCCTCAGGTAGAGGAAGTAGTAGCAGCTTGCAACTTTGTTCATTTTACAGGAAGATTGCAGACCAACACAACCCTCTCTGCTTGCCTTAGGTCAAACTATTCTAGGTATCCTCAAGGATGGAAAAGATCTTTGTGATTCAAAGAATCATGCACACTAGATTCAAATACGAGAAGTATCTGTTGTAAAGATGCATTGAGCTGAAGTGATTATTTTTTGTGTACAGTTTTTTTAGACACAATCTACGTTCATTTTAGAACTCCAAGCACAACCTTTGCTCATATGCCATTATTCACTCTCTCAGTGATTTACTCTTTATGAATGTCCCAGAGGCACTGATAGCACAAGTGCTCAAGAATCTCCCTGTGCTGTGCAAACAGGTACGTGGTGCACTTTCAGGAGCAAGGATTGAACTGCCATCATCCAAACACAGGGGTTGTGTGTAGTTCTTGTAAGCTGCACCAAGCTATGAACATAGGTGCAACAGATTGCCATGCTCTTATGCAACAGCATGAAATATTCAAAGTGCATTGAAATTAAATGTATTTGAATTTGTCTATACAGGAAAAGAAACGTATTCCACCTCATCACACCTGGAAGAATAAATCTTAATCATGTTGTTGGCATGAAGTTACAGATTAATGCATAGCTGAGAAAACTTTGCAAGTTTTGAAAAAATATTTTCTTCTTTTAGCATAAAAATGCTTTTTTTAATATCAGTAATAATGAATTTCTTTATAATGATGGCATAGTTACCTTACATATCTTTTAAACTGTTAAGTCTTTAGCTGTGTTGCTTGCTTCAACCTATGTTAACATTCAATATTCATGGAAATAAAAGGGGTTTATGTCTTTCAGATAATTTTTATTGCCATCCAGCAGTCCCAGAATGCTTTTCATTCGTCTACCTTAACACTAAAATGATACCTACTCCTTAGTGATGGGTACAAACACAAGTGGAAAGCATAAAATCATGGAAACATAAAATAGTTTGTGTTGGAAAGGACCTTTAAAGGTCATTTAGCCCACTCCCTTTCCGTGGGTACAGACATTTTTACTGGATTGCTCTAAGCCTATTTCTCCCTGGCCTGGAACACTTCCAGTGATGGGACATTCACAGTTTTTCTGGGCACAGTTTTTCTAAACCTACTCTCTTTCAGTTTAAAACTTTTGCCCCTTTGTCCTGACACTACAGGCCCTGGTAAGAAGCCCCTATATTCGTGTAACCCCTCTTTGTATATTGGTGTACTGCAAAAAGGTCTCCCCAGGTGTTCTCTTCTCCAGGCAATTGCAACTCTCTCAGCCTTTCTTTTCAGAGGATCATCTTTATGGTCCTCCTCTGGATCCGCTCCAACAGATTGATGTCTTTCCTGCGATGGGGACCCCAGAGCTGGACACAGCACTCCAGGTGGGGTCTCACCAGAGCCAAGCACAGGGACAGAGCCACCTCCCTTGACCTGCTGGCCATGCAGCCCAAGGTGTGGTTGGCTTTCTGGGCTGCAAGCACACATTGCCAGCTCATGTCCAATTTTTCTTTTGCTAGTACCCTTAAGTCCTTCTCCAGGGGGCTTTTATCAATTCTTGAATCCCCTAGCCTGTATGGATACGGGGATTCCCCAACCTAGTTGTTGGATCTTGTACTTGGCCTTGTTGAAATTCATGAACTACCCACAGGCCCACTCCTTAAGCCTGTCCAGGTGCCACAGGATGGCATCCCACCCTTCAGGCATCTCAGCTGCACCATTCACCTTGGGGTCAGCTGCAAACCTGCTGAGGGTGCACTCAGTCCAAGTATAGGATGAAGTGGATGATTAGTCCCTTGCAAAGCAAGCACATACTCTGAACTGAAATGTCATAGGTCAAAGAGGTCTTCCAGATTCCAAAAAACATCAAATGCCTTGTTAAAAACATAATTGAACTGGTAGCAGAAACTGCTCTGCAAAATGTCAGGGGTGTATGGGATATTCCAGTGGCCTATTTGGTGTGAAAAAGAGAAAAATCAGTCTGGAATATTGCATAGATGTGTAGAACCCTTTGCAATGGATCTGGAAACTGCAAATGGTAACAGTTGCTGACTGATTATGGTTTTAATTGTCATACTCTGTATGTCAACTGACCTTTATTAGCTTTATGTTGTAGCTTTTATTTCCATTAGAAACCACTAATTGAACATAATATGATCTTTTTGTAATTTGCAATTTGATTAGTGTCTATTTAATAATAGATTTGTCAAGGACATTAGGAAGTTGATTGTAAAATTTCCTGCAGGAGAGGTAGGTCAAAAGGTCTAAAGAAGAGATGAAAAAAAGGCACTATGTGGGAATAATTGGGTGTAACAGACTTCTTGTAACCATTTTTAGAAATGTAGAAGTAAAGAATGGCCACAAGATAAGCCTCTTTCTTGCAGAGTTCTCATATTGGTGTAACTGGGAGGAAGAAATGGTGAGAGAATCCGCAGCATTATACTCGGCTTACCAGGAACACCTGCGAATTTTCTGGGCATAGCTGACAGCTTCCAGAAGAAAGTCTGGATTGTTTTATTCCCTAAAACTCAGTAAAGCTGTATTGGCAAAGAGAATAAAGCCAGTCTGACTGGTTGGGTGAAGTTCAATCTTTACATTAAGATGGCAAAAAGAGATGGCAGCATTTGTGGAGCACTTGGCATGGCATGCTCTGCCCTCAAGACTATTTTGAGATTATTCTGACTCAACTGCAACAAGTGTAAACATTGTATAAACAATGAAGTAAAGTACAATTAATTTAGGCCTCTACAAATTCTGAAATAGATAGAAACAAAACAGAAGTAAACATATGCGAGAGGTGATTCCACTGCTTTTTTAAACTGTTCTAATCTTATTTCAGAGGCAGAATCTCTTCCTGGCAGATTCATCACTTCATCATCCACATTTGTGTCCATGTAGAAGAAAAGTCCCCATCTTAGTCTGTTCTTGCCAAAAATTATCATAGCAGTTTCAATTTTCATCTGTTCTCCATAGATACTGACTATAATTTTTATGCTTAGCCAAGTTCAAATGCTATGTATGCAAGGACTTGCTACAAGAGAGCCTGTTGCAGCCGTTCTGTCTTAAATTTAAATTGATGCTGAACCTGTAGAGTGTTCACCTTAGTCTGATGTTCCCTCAACATTCAGCACTTCCAGGAATGGGGCATCTACTGTCCCTGTGGGCAACCTATTCCAGTGTTTCACCACTCTCCATTTCTTCCTTATCTCTAATCTAAAATGACCATCTTTTAGTTTAAAATCATTGCCCCTTGTCCTGTTGCAACAGGCCACACTAAAGGATCTGTCCCTACCTTTCTTGCAGTCTCCCTAGGAATACTGAAAGACTGCAATGAATATTAATGTGTTGATCAAAAAGGGTGTTAAAAGGGCCTGCCTAGAAGTTATAAAATGACAGATTAATGACTCTCTGCCATCCAAGGGGTCCATGTTGTACCCAATTGCGATCTTCATTTTCCACTGTCCACCAGAAAAGAACAAATTATTGGTTTGGTTTTATTCTTGGTATAATTAGTTTGGATTTGCTCTGGATATTCAGGGGAAAGGTAGGGTTAAGGTTGGTTTCATTGGATAATTTCTATTAACTCCTTTCATGGGCTTGTGGAAATACAGCAGTAATTTTACAAGATAAAATTAAAAAAAATAAAAAGAAAGTGTTGTCATGGATGAGATTAAAAAGTGCTGTTTTCTCCAAAGGTGTTTCATGCATGTGTTTTACTGCTGTGCTGTGACTTACATTGTTGAGACTATACTGATAATCCAGGGGAATGGCTTCTCCTTTATTAAGGTAACACACAAATATTTGCCTATTAAAATCTGAATAGACGCAAATGCCTAAATATTGTAGGGGTCTGAGCTATGTCACTCTTTCTCAGTCACAAGTATATGTCGTGTATATTTAATTTCTTTCTTAAAAAAAGGACCTTAATTTTCTTTAGGTTAAGGGAGAAATCTGTTTCCCTTTTTCCATCATTGTGTCCAGTCAAGGAGAGAAAGCTGTTCTAGAATTAGTGTTGTAATTGCCTCAAAACACACCATGCTGTGCAAATTATAAGGAGAAGAACTACAAAAGCCAAGGATACAAATTAGTAGACAAGAAAAACCCTGTATTATTTTCAGTCAGCGCTTCTGAAACATCACTTTAGCTTTCTACAGACTGCTAAAAAATGCAATCATCTCAGCCAATTGTGGTTTCTTGTAAAAGACTTTAAAAAAATATGAAGAAGCCTAAAGCAGTCATTTTGTTATGTCTGTTTACATTGTAGTCCAGCAGATATTAACAAGTGCAGCACAACTCCATCTTCAATTTAACTTAGCATAACTTTTTAATCTGTAAGAATAAATAGAAGATCTAACAGTGATTTAACGGGGTGTGGGGTGGAGACGTGTTAAATTTGAAAAAACCTGAAACAGCCATTTTAGGGTGCCTTAAAAAAGTATTGAAACCTTTGCTCAGTAAAGGAGCTCCTTTTATGTGTTTGACTTTTAACTACCTGAAATCACAGAAATATGTGAACTGCATGTAAACTAGTAAAAAAAATAATGGGAGATGTTGCTCCTTATGACAAATAGCTTGAACCATCTTAGCTTCTATTATATGGCAACAGTATTTAAATTAACTTGTCAGTTATTAAAAATCATTTGTTAAGAGAAAGGGAGAATGTCATGTCATTTCATTGTACTTAACCTGTCATGTTACTTAGCTTCATTACAAAGAATTCCTCCAAATCCAACCAACACACACCTGCTTCCCCTCTCACTCACCCCTAGCAGGGTATTGGGAAATAACAACTGTACTAAAAATGGTGTCCTAGATCTTACTCCTTCTCCCCTTTGGTTGCTTACAGAGTAATGTGATCTAATAATCTGTTTGGGATTAAATTATTTGTGTTAAAACACACACACACACACACACACACACACATAAATTCACAGCTCACCCTTCTCCCTGCCCCTTTACATCAAAACTGAAATTTTTCCACAATTTTTTTTTAAAAAGCAGATTTATTTTTAAATTCTGATAAAAATCTAGGGACAAGCTCTTTTCACGCTTACCCATCTACAATAGATTTCTATATTTCTAATATAGATTCAACATGGATTGGAAAGGAGAGCCACACCACTGGACTTAATGGCTTAATGATGGTCTTCCAAGGACTGACATCCATTTTCCACAGCATCTACTACATCATTAGCCATGAGTGACAAGTTGTGAGAGAGAACAAACTAAAGGAGTTTACAGGAACACAGGGAATGCATTGCAGTGACTTAAGACTTTCTGAGGAAGACACAACAGATCCATGATGGGAGATGGCACCAAGGTCCAGGCTCCTCATTTGCGAAGCAGGCATTAAGAGTTGGTCCTGGTGGAATTCCACGTCTCCATGAAGCCATGAAGCGATGGCATGGATTTAAGAGCATGAAGTGAACAGCACACTGCTTCCTACTTGGGAAACGGGTGATGGTTTCATTGCCCTTAGTGGGCATCCTTAACTTGCTCTTATTTAGACAACAGACAATTTAGTCAACATTTGAATAAACACATTGATGCTGCAAAGGAAGAAAAAAATAAGGAGAGTGTTCAGCTGGATGTAAGTCCCATTTTTCTTAAAATATATGCATAATCCTTACTGGTCAGACCAGTATACAATTTGTAGATGTTGACTTGTCAAAAGATGCAGGCAGCCAGCATGCTCTGTCTCCTAGGGTAGGGGACACCATTCCCTGCTGGTGGGGAAAATGAGAAAATGGCCATCATTCCCTACTGGTGGCTATTTTGCCCTTGCCCTTGTCTTAGAGCTCCCTTGGTACAACTCTTTGTTATGTACTGTTCTGAGTCTGTACCCCTGTGTAACCTGTATAACCCTGTATTTCATGCAGTGTTGCAAGAATTAACTTGGTTACCCCATGAAGATCTTCTATCTTCCAATTTCTATGGTGACTTCCCAGGAAAAAAAAGGCCCAGGATGCAAGATATCTGTCCTCACCTACAAAGCTTGAATTGAAAATACTTC
Organism: Lycocorax pyrrhopterus obiensis; assembly: GCA_014706295.1. NCBI lineage: Eukaryota > Metazoa > Chordata > Aves > Passeriformes > Paradisaeidae > Lycocorax > Lycocorax pyrrhopterus. Next base: position 19,166,103 of record JACSVZ010000001.1, read on the forward strand.
TAACATTACTAATAATATATGATGAGGAATATACCTATATGTCTGCACCTCAAATCCATGGAAATTACCCATGGCAAAGATAAAGATCCAAGAAGATTCTTGGAAGACAAGTAAAGGATGAATCCAGAGTGTCAAACATACACCCACAGATAACCACAAACTGCTTTTATAACTGAATCATTCTTGACTTTGCCTTCATTGACAAAGCTGTATCAAATACGTAGTTATGTATTAAAGCTACACTAAGTATGTGGCTGGGAAGAAAGAGAAATGGAAAAAAAAACTCCTTAAATCAGAAGTTGCATTAAACCATTTTAAATATTGAATTAGTGAACCATACTATTGAAGCTACTGTTTACAAGAAGGGAGGTAATTACATAATACTTAATCTATCTATATTAATCTAGGTAATATTTTATGATTATAAATAAATACAATTATTCATCATATATAATTTATATAAAATCACAACTAATTCTAAAATAATAATCATCCTTCTAGATAGCATTTAATCTATCCTTTTTTTACATTACATAAAAAATTACTGCTAATACCCCACAAGCAAACTAACTGTGAAATAAGCAGTTAACATTATAATTTTGATTAAAACAAAATTTCGTGTTGCTTAAAGGTTAATCAAAGCTATCTGATAAGGATCATATATTTAAATATCAAGAGTTATGGTAGCACTTAAGTAGGTTGTTACTGCCTTTTGTAAAATTCATTTGAATTCAATTAACTCACAACAGCTCCTTTCTGATTTCTACTAGTCATATTTAAAAAAAACCCACAAAATTTGTAAGATCTCTCAATTGTTCTAATTAATTACTTTATATATTGTTGCAATGCTGTACTGTAAATACAGCTCCTATTTTCCTCACACCTTTTCAAGCACCTTCTTCTACAGTGGAGAACAAGTGAACTCAGTAATTTGTGTCTGGTTTTATGTCCTCTCGCATACACATTCACACACAAATTGCATTAAATTGGAATCTGAATTAAACAACATCAGTCCTACTGAAGGGACTGCTGGAAGGTCCCAGAGCCAGGGCAGATTTGCTCATCTGGTCAACAGAGCTGGTTTGCAGGCAGAGTGTTGATCTGATCAGGAGCATCTCCATGATGGTGAGTAGGAGGTGACAATACAAGGAAATGTAAAAGCCTATCATGGAGGGCTACGTATCTGTCAGGTCAGTTGGGCTCCCTGCTTTTGCCCTCAGGTGCCTGTGTATTTGGGAATTAACACACCCATCATGGAGTTCAGAAGTCCCCCCACTTTAGACTGCAATTATTCACAAGGAATATATATACGTATAATGTGTGTGTGAGCTGGCTACAGGAAATAATCCTACATGAAGGTCTTTGTGGAGTTCTCTCCTTTTCTCTATTGCAGTTTAAAATAAAGAGATAGTCCCTGCCTGTTTGATTGAACTTTCTACTGAAGTGTCTTTAAAACAAAGACCAGGACGCACCCAGGAGGTCAGTGATGGTCCTCCATGGAGGTCCATCCACAGTGATGGTCTTCCATTTCTGAGGCTCACGCCCCGGTGACGCTGACATGCCCTCAGGAGTTACTGTTACGCTGCCCTGCCCAGGCTGTGCTAGTTCAGTCTGAAGTGAATCGTTTCCCTTGGAAAGACAGTAGGAATGTGAGGCTGGCAAAGAGACACAGGTGTAATGATTACATCCCCCTTTCTCTCCTTCATGGTCATGTTCGTGAATGCTCAGCACTGGGCAACACGTGAGATGAAGGGTTTGTGGTGTTCTTCCTTTCCCTTCTCCTGCCAGCAAAGTGTAGTCAAATGGGTGGTCATGAGCAATCTCTTTGGAAGAGCACCCAGCTGGCACACTGAGTAGCTGTCCTTAAGACAACTCTCATATCTGCCTCCACTCTCAGCACGCTGTGAACCAGTTTGAAACATGCATGGGTTCAAAATGCAAATTTTTGACTGTAGGCTCAAAAGATAGGAACGCCTGATTTCTAGCTTTCACAGCTTTATAGTGATTTCAGATGAAGCAGAGCTAAATATCCTTAATAGAGATGCAAAAGCTTTTCGTGATTAGTATTGCTGGGTCCATAATACGGATAAGAAAACAACAGAATGGTAATTTGTAAAAATACTTTCCTACACCAAAACCCTGGGCTAAGATGTGCTCAGCTTGTTTCAAAGGAATTCTTTTATGTTTCCACCTAAAATAACCAGGCAGCATTTTTAAGTGTTCCTCCTAAAGAAATCAAAAGTAAACTAAATACAAATCAGAAATGGGTCTCTAAACTGGGACACCCAAATTCCAGGCCCTTCCTGAAAGTCCTGGCATGTGACTATCAAGAGATCATCCAGAAGATCAGTGGCTAAACTGTGACTAGATTCCTCATTCTTGCTGTAACCCCACCCACCTATTAAAACCAACTTTTTAAATAAATCCAAGGAATTATACGTAATCCACTTGCAACGGCTTTAAAATCTCCATCCGAAGGAAAACATGCACGTCCTCATTTTGCCCCAGGCAACGCCGGCTCACTGGTCTCCTTGCGGTTTTCTGTGCCAAGCCTCTGTGGCACACTCTGAGTGGAAGTTGTGATTCAGAGCAAACAGGGCACATGCGGGAGAGAGGAGACCTCTGCTGAGAGTTTCACAGATCAGCCCCAACTGCATTTTACAAAAGAGGGTAACTTCTGCAGAGTCACCTTAATAGTCTTTTCTGGAAGTGAGAATGTCCCCTGTAATTCACATCAGGTGAGAAAAAAATAGTAGATAAACGTCTGTACCAGGATGACAGCATGGAGGAAAGAAATCTAAGAATTCCAGATATGCTCTCGTGATAGCTCATGTCCAGGTTCTCAGAAGGCAGAATAGGGCTTGCTGGCATTTGCAGTTTATCAGTGGCATACAGAGAATGCATCTGCTGGTGGTTATTATCAAATAAATTTTTATAACAACTGTATTTTTTTTTTAGTATTTTACATATGTCTACAGTTGTTCTCAAACATTTAAGAAAAAGATAAGGACTGGTTGAGATATTGGACAGGATTGAGAAAGAAACAGCTCTTCAAAAATGTCTATATCTGATGCATCAAGCAATAAAATAATCTTAATGACAGTTTTTCTCAACAGCTCTAACAGAATAAATTACTCAACATAAACCAACATTTAAATAATTCGAGCTCTGTAAACCTTAAGATGCACCATAACTAAAGAGACTATTGTGATTTATATTAGGGGATATTAATCTGCTTTAAAATATACTATAAAAATGCATTTTAGAGAGGCTAATAAAAGAAGATAATACAGCTGAATTTTAGAGAATTAGCTAAGTATACCTGATTTGTGTTCTAAAACAAATGAAATCAAAGTACCCAAGAGGTACTTTGCAGCTAACTACTGCAACTGATTTAAAGGGGAATGGTATTCATTAAAACAATCTTAGCCTGTCTCTTGAAGATGTCTGAATCTGTGGAAGAGAATTTGCAATTTCCATTTGCCTAAATTTGTAGTTATCCAAAATAACAGCTTCTCATCTCCCTGAAATGAAAATGTTGCACCATTGATTGAAAATTACATTGAGATAAACACTGCTCTGTGTATCTTATCCAGCTGTGCTCCCTTTGGTTTACACAGTTTTCACTCAGGTGTGATCAGAAAAGACTTTAAGTCCATATTAAATAAAAACATCCTTGACACTCTCAGGCTTGATTCAACTCAATGATCTTACAGGTCTTTTCCAGCCTAAAAAATGCTATTACTTAGGGTCCCCAATTAGGCGTCCCCAAAAAAAAGATTGAAGTACATAAGAAAGAGTCAAAACATGGACAGTTACTGAGATGCTGAGGGAATTAAAACTGCACACAAATAATAACATTGACTACCATTATCAAAAGGGTGTTGATTTCTAATCAGATAGGCAGCACCTTTCCCTAGCTCAGTTCTCTGCCCAGATCCTCTGCTCCATGTCTGTGAGCTGTGTCCTGCTGGGAGAGAGTGCCACTGTGCACAGTGACATGGGGAAAAAGTCTTTCAGGGTGGTTGTAATGGAGGGCAAGATCCCAGCTTGATTTATGACTCTTAAAGGTCCCTTCCAACCCGAACTGTTCTGTGAGTCTATGATTCTGTGAGTCTTATGATGTCCTGGGCTGTGCAAACCACAGCTTTTTCAAGCTAGTGCCTTCTTACTCTTATGTTGTGTAGACTGCACACTGAGGCCTAAAAGACAAAATGTTTTCGTACTAGGAAGGAACAAAATAACCACCATTTTTCTAGCTAGCCTTGAGCTAGGTTTTCATCAGTGATGGATCAGTGTGCTCTGGATTCTTCTAACGAAGGCCATTAATTCTTTTACATGAACTTTGCACAGCACAGCTTTCGGTGTTACACTGCTGAAAGCTTCTGGGATAGTATTTCCCTAGACTGCACACTATGTGTCAATCATGTGCTTTTATATCTCTGAAATTCTTCAATTAGTTAACAAAGCATGTCTACTATTCTTTTAAAAGCTATACTTCATGGGAAAATTTGCTTGTATTAATTTACTTATGCTTACTATTTACACCAGGAAGAGTGAAGCTTTGTATCAGGAAATAGGAACTTTATTATGAAAATATCTTTGTTAATTAACCTTCAAGAAAAAACAACTGTGGAAAGAAATCTCAGCCTGAAAAGCAGTGTTAAATACAGCTTATTTCAGCATCTGAATTGCTAGCCTGAAAGGAACTCCCACCACCACCACCACTACCTGCCTCCTTAGCATTGCTTGTACTTAGAGTTCTCAGCCACCAAAACCAACATCTTCTTTTTACACCAGTGGACTAAGCAGAAACACTCCCACTCATTTTGATTTCATTTTCACTTGGGTTACATTTCAGATGCAACTTCATGACACTTATTTGGTTCAAAAAGACACGTGCAGTAATTTCTTCCAAAATTCAGATTTGTCTGGTTTTTTTTCATTAAAAAGCTCATCAGGAGAGCCCTTTTCAGCTCAGTTAACATCAAAATATTACAGTCTAAATAAAACTTATGTAGATGGATCTTCCCAAGTGACCCCGGATCCAGGAATAAAGGATGCTCAGCGTGAGTAAGAGCACAATCCATGTCCTGATTCAAGTGCACCAGCCTTACATGAATGCTTTCAGCTCTTACATAACATTAATGATTTCATGCTGCATGGAAGTGCCTCTGCTAGTGGTTTGCATCATTCCCCAGATCAGATTATTTACTCAGAAATCACTCTGTTTCTCTTATCCTTTTACAAGCTGTCCCTGCTTATTAGAAGGATCACACTGAGTGCCTCTATACCCCTAAATAAAACAAGGCCAAGCTTGATTATTGATTGTCCACATAGCTTAATTGTTCTCTAAGCCCTTGGTTCCGGCATGGATTTCTCCAAACAGCTGCCTGCAAGACAGCCGTGATCTCCAAGAGGCTGCTGCTTCACAGCATACACATAAACCCTGTCTCTGTCACTTGGGCTTGGTTTGAAACCATGTCATCTTTTATTTGGCAGGGTAGACACAACTCTGAAAAACAGTGCAAGAACTCTAATCGAAGTCTGTCTGCATAAAAACCCAACCTCAGGTCATTCCTGAGGGCTGCGCTTGATGAACGCTGCCATATCACAGAGCCTTGGTACATGCTACTGTGCTTGGTTCACCTTTTTGTATGCTTACCTTTCTTTGTTAAAAGTTGATCTACACATTCATCTTCTTCCTATAGTGGGCAGGACATGGCAGTCTGGCACTTCTTTTCCCATACAGTGAAGACTACACTATGGGAAATGGCTACTGTGTTTTGTTATAGTCCAAAGTGTATCCTTGACGACTCTCTGGACTGGAGGGTAGCAAAGATATCTCTTATTAAAAAAAAAAATAAAACCAAAACTATTCTGTAGGAGGTCAAGGCACCCAGAGGAAATAAAACCCCAAAACCTAAACTGCTTTTCTGGTGAAATTGCCTACCTACTTATAATAAAGAAAAGAATGTGAGACACATGGACAATTTTGGGGCATCACGAAAGAGTCAGCATGGATTTGTGAAGGAAGTCCTGCCTCACAAACTCCTGAACAAGACAGAAAGCACCCCAGTAGCACTCACTAGGCTTTCGGCTGGCTCTGGGCCATCTTCAGGCGTTGACAGTTTTTAGGGAAACTAAGTAACCATTTAAATCTCCACATGGACTGGGGAACAACAAAACAAAACAACCAACCAAACAAAAAAACCTCACCACACTCACGGATGAGGTCAAAAGTATAGGAGTAAAAGGACAGTTTTCACAATAAACTGTGGAGGTCATTCCAATAGGGGGTGGCAGTGATTCCTGATACGGATGGGTAGAATTATGGAAGAGACACCCACTGAGTGCATCTGAAACAGGGTCACCACTTCTGAGCTCAGTCTTGGAGCTGTAAATTGTTGGAGGCTGAGAAACCACCCTGGGAAGGTAGGACAATTTCCTTGAAATACTTCTATTTTCTACTCTTACTTTTCTTCTTGTGGCCATTGTTGGGGAACATTTGGCAACACTCAGTACCTCTAGTCTTGCAGTCTTACATTAAGCTGACAAAGGTGAAAAGGAAATGTAGGCAGACAGAAATAGTAACTGTACCAAAACTACAGTCAAACAAGAGAAAATAATGTGTTGATTTAAGCTTCAGGGAATACTGGCATCACCTACATATTCAAATTACATGCTTAAGATAGGGAATATGAAAATATTCCCTCACGAGCATCCACTGAAGCCCCTGGGCCCTTTATACTGGACCTCGGTTGGATGTTCACCAAGCAAAGTCGTCTGTGCAGGAGCATCTCTTTTTCTATGTCTATATCCCAATCAGTGGAAATCTGCCTCTGTGATACATACAGACAGAAAAGAGATAATATTTGTTTTACAATTACAAACACGTCATTTTAGTAGAGCTTCTTTCCCAAGCCCCAGGTTTTTATGTTTCAAACATTTCAGATGTGATACCACTCTTTTTTAAGCTTACCTTCATAATTTGCTGTCTAATTTAGTGAAACTCATAGGTAAAGTTCCATTTATGAACAATATATTTAAAGAATGTGTTAGTAGAGGAGCCTCTGAACTACCTCTCAACCACAATTTTTTTTTTTATCTTGCTGCATTATTCATGATTGTCAGCTCTTTCAGAATTCATTCCTGTCAGTTACTGCATGCGCTTTTTTGGATTATTCTGTACATCTGGGTGAATTGACAGGCAGAAGTATTTAGCATCTCTTCCTACACTGAGTACCAATTAATGCAACCAGTTATCTGATCAAAGCTCCTGGGAAAAAGTTATACTGGGTCAAAAGCTGTTTTTTAAAATTACTCGTTTTGACTTATTTTGCATATTATGATTAAAAACCTCTTACCTGCTGAATTTTCCTAGAAGAAAAATATTCCTTTGCCTGGAAGAGACTGTACCTCAGCTTATGGCAACAATAAAAACATCTGTATGTGGCTATGGAAAAACAGGATTATATTAAAGAAGCAAACTTAAGTGATGGCCTTGTAAAGGACCTGAGCAGGTTGCTGTTCCCAAGGACCCCAGCCTCCTTTGAAATAAAGCAAGGTGACATTTCTACTTGGTTCAGTTTGCCCCTGGCACAGAGAGCCCTCCCTACCTCTCCTCTCACTACAATACTGATTTCTGCAGTTATTTCTCTTAATATCTTCTCCATGGTAATACTGACAGGAGAGGAACTGCCCATGGGTATGGGTTTTAAAATCAGTTTTATATTAATACAGTTTCCCTTATTAGAAAGAAGTTATTTATTTGTTTATTTCCATTCAGGCTGATCTCCTGCCAAGCGATGAACCCAAATCCAAACAGTAGGGTAAGCCACAGCGATAATTTTGTACCCTGCAGAACTCTTTACAGTGTTCACACAGGGTTAATATATACATGTTAATGAGCATTCAAATTTGTTCCTGTAATTTATCAGAGGGAAGTGGCTACATTTATTAAGCTTGCTCATCAGTGCGTAACAACCATTTAATGTAACACAAAATACTCCCAGGAAAATTAGATGACCATAAAAATATCATTGACTTTAGTCTTAGAAAATTTCAGGATCACTGCTTTGCCTTCCAGCTGTTCCCAACCCTGTATGAATTACAAATTGCCCTGAGAGGAGAAGAGTAAATAATATTTACTGCAGCATACATTAGTAATTAGCGCACATAGTAAGAAAGATGGGGCAAAGTTGCAAGAAAGGAACAAATTGCCCAGTGCCTTTCATAGACCTAACTGAGCTAAAATGTAATTTAGCCCTTTGGTGAGTGGCTCTGTCACCCCTGCTTCCCACACTAACACCAGAGGGGAGCAACCCCAGGGAGCAACCCCAGCAGAGCTGACGACCGCTGAAGGAGAAATGAACGTCCCCAGACCTGCAGAGATTGTAGGCGACCCTTGTGTTATTTGCCTGTAAGCACACTTCCGAAAGAAAGGTCAAATGCTCTGGACAGCTCTGCATGGACGTACAAGCCAGGCTGCCAGAAAGCCACTCTCTCTTAAGAATGGATTCTGATCCAAGAGCAAGGAGGAGAGCAATCTTTCCTGCTGCTTACCCAGCTTGCTCAACTCAGAGGCTGTTAAAGCCTTTCTGAGGCTGGCACACCAGATATTAACAATTCGGAGCATTTTACTGAACCTGAGTATTTACTCATAAGAGGGGAGAAAATCTGAATGTCTACATAACATGGAACCACCTGCTTCACCTTCCAAATAATATTTTCAATGATAGGCTGTGATGAATAACTCCAGTGTACACAGTGTGTTATTTAGCTGGTGAACAAGAAGGGCTGTTTTAAAGAGCCTACTGCTGCTGGGAGGAAAAAAAAAGAAGGTAAAACTGTATTTTACAATAATGGAAAGAGTTATAACTCACTTTCAGTCTGGAAATATAGATATCTGCTGCTGATTCACAATGAAAATAGCAACCAAAATGGCAAATAGCATACCAATTAGTCCACTTTCAGAATTAGGAACAAAATTCTAAGGCAATATTGAGATATATATTTAAATGCAGAAAAATGAAAGAACACAGTATTAAGGATCTCCTAGTGAATATAAAGTAGTCCTCAAACAAATACAAAGAAAATTAACTTGGTTCTCACTTCAGTGCCCTCATGCACCTGTAGAGAACAGCCATGGAGTGACTGATTTAATTTGTCTGGCAACAGGTTTTACAGGCATGCTTTTTGAAGTTCTTGAATCTTATTTCTATAGCCCAGAATATCTAAGACAAAAAGAACAAAGAGAAACCAGTGTGCTGGCTGAGCTCACCCTGCTCCTCCTCTGGGGCAATCTCTGGTGGTTGCAGCAAAGCTGTTACAGAACATATGAAGAAACAATTCAGGAACAACGTGAACCTTTTGCAATGAAACCCTGCACTATGCAAAAGTAGTTTTGACTCAGTTAAGAAAGAAAACTAAACATTGTATAGATTAACAGCATGGTTGTTATCTGATCTTTTCCGGTTCTTGAAATGAGGAGCTGTTCTCAGGAACGGCCCTGCTTGTTTTGCCCAGGAGGACATGGAGGGGAATGGAGATCTCCTGCCTCCAGCCTTGTGTATGTTGGCACTTCTCCTTGAAAGAACTTGGCCTCATAGAATGATTTGATCATTTGATCATTTTGGATTTTTCTGAGTCAGTATTACAGGGTCAGGATGCAAAGGTATCAGAGCTACCTTTGGAAAGGGACCCTGAGCAGAGATGTAGGGAGGAGGTGAACATGCTACTGAATGGGAACAAATATTCCCAACATACTTCAAAGCTTCTCTTCTGGCTGGTTCTGGTTCTCTTCTCCTCTTGCCAGCAGCCTGAGAGAAGGCAGCAGCATGTGATAGGGCTGGGGCAATAGGAATGAGGCAGTAGGAGGAAGGCAAAGATGGTGGTAGAGAGGGATGCCCCTGACATCAAATATTTCACTCCAGATGAAAAAAAACAACCTACCAATGGATTGGATGCAGAGAAAGCAAAGCAGTTCTGCCTCCCTTTCTTAGCAATTTATTCAAAATGCTTTGGGGTGGAATCAGATAAAGCTGCTCTTAGCCCCTTTTACTCAAACCATGGGAGGAAAGGGAAAGGGAAAGGGAAAGGGAAAGGGAAAGGGAAAGGGAAAGGAAGACGAAGTCCCATGAGCAGTGAGCAAATGCAGGCTGTTTTCTTGTGTATCTTTGAAGTGTAGCTGTTTGACTTCAGTGTCTAAACTTAAGTTCCAATTTTAGTTTTCCCTGACACGATTGCCTATTTTCTATTGAAACAGAAATAAAACCCCAAACCAGAAACCCCAAAACAGAAACACCAGGTTTTTGGTTATATGAGGATACTTGCAAGTTCTTTGTCCTCTGCTAGGCCACTAATTTTCACCAGGTCTGTCTCTCATTTCTTTAGGCAGCTACAGACAAAACTGCCCAGCAAGTTCATTAGTGGACAAGAGAAGAAAATAGAACAGCCCCACCACACAAAGGTAGACCATTGGATCACCAGCACTCTCCCAGGCATTTCCCTCACCACCAGCCTATGGTACCATAGAGAAAGTTGTCACTGCCAGGCTTACCTGGTCCTAAGAACTGTTCACATAGGAGGAAGCAGGCACTGTCAGTCTCCATACTGACCAGGCAGAAGAGCATCAAGTCACTTAATCAGACATGCTGAACAGAGGTAACCACCCCTAACTCAGACAGCCTGGATTACAGTTTTAACACACAAAATGAGAAAAAAAAATTAATTACTTGGAAAGGCCTGTCTGACCAGAGAACTTTCCTCCATTTTGGCAGCTTGCAGTTCCTGAGCATGTTAGACACTTCAAGAAATTTGATTTATTTCATACCCAGGTGTTATAAATAAAAGGAGAGCATCTGCTTGTGAATGCCCAGTTTTAACATTTTAACATTTGCAAACTTAGTAACAATTGTGTTCAAAACTAGTATGACAAAAGACTATAGAGACACACAATAGAGACATTTCTTTTTATCTAGGGGGGAAATTTCTAGGCAAAAATTCTGTTCCTGGTATGGCATTATAGCAAATACTTAAAGGCCTTCATAGATTTATGCCTTGGTCTAAAATTCTATACTTAATATTTCACTTCACTATGATTCTATTTGAATATTAAAATTGAGCTGAACTACAGACGAGCTGAATAAAAAACTGCATTCAAAGAAATCATATAACTCAACACTTATTTCAGGAATCCAAAATGGATATTCACTTGCCTTTGGTCAGACTGAATTATTTTCAGTTTTAAGGCAATAAAAACAGCACTTGGGATTCCTACTTTCCCTGAGTTTACTCCATCATTGCTAACTGTTAGCAGTCTTTCATGTCACTATCTTGCACAGAGCTCAGCTTCTACTTTAAGGCACCAAAAAAAGCTGTAATTCTTAATGGATCAGTAGGATCTGAGGTTTACTGGAGGCTGAAGGATCACTCTTTGGGACATAACATGTCCTGTGCTGTCAAATAGCAATGGAAATGCAGTCATCAAAGTTAGTGAGATCACCTTAAGTTACAGGAATGCAACAAATTGGGATCTGTGGCATTACCTTGCACAGATCACAGTTACTCATCAATCCAATGCTTACGTATTTTCAGGTGCCTCAAATTGCTCCAAAACCACTGTAGAAAGCCTGGCTGTTACAGAGATTATAATTTTAAGCCTCGTTGTCTCCATTTGTCTCCATTAATTTCTTTTTCACTTGATGGTTCAGTGTTTTGGTCATTGATACACCTAACTGCTGGAGAATCTTGGGCTCAGTGGTTGTCATATGGCAGTAAGTTCTACATATGGTAGTAAATTTACTCTGCCAGTGATAAATATAAGAGTACCTTTGTATGTTTCAGGTTTTTTTGTATTTTAGGTGCGTCAAGTATCTCCTTAAACACACCACCTGATTGCCTTTCTCTGTACCCAGATTTCAGGTATCTTTCATGCACTCCTTCAACTCCTCTGTGAAACAAGGTGTCCCTGTCTATTAAGCTTATATTTCTATGAAAAACTTTCATTGCTTCTAATCATTTCTGTAAGGAGTCCATACGCAGGAAAAATGTTATAAAAGACAGTGAAACAGGGGAAGATATTTTTATATGCAAACCAGCAATTTGCATGTACATGTTTCCATGAGCATACAGGCAGAGCAGCTGAAGCATTAGCACTTCAGGGGTACAACACCACAAGACTGCACAGAACATCTGAATCATCGGATTATCGTATTAAATATTATTGCTTCTAAAAATTCAGCTCTGTAGATAGGTGAATATTTTATGTCAGTGCATATATGTACTTATGCACTCCCACCCATGCACCCACACATTATGCCTTAAGAAACCTTATGCATGTGTAATAAAGTATGCTATATCTACAGTGTAGAATTATTTTTATTATTGCTTACATTCTCATTTAGGCATCCAGTCACACTTTGACCATCACTGCAGATAAAGAGGACTTTGGCCCTTTCCATCTCTAAGCATTAGGGATTTTTTTTCACTTTCAAACTAGCAATATTGTCCATGATACTCTTTTGTTGACATATTCCATCTATCATTCCACTGCTAGTTTACCTAGCTTTGTGAGGTCCCTTTGTTAGGTATTTTTTGCACTCTGTTGCACTTCAGGTGAGCTTTTCCATCATTTGAAATGTATTTGACAGCATTCATAGTGCAGCTCTGCAGTCATCACTTGGCTGGCCTTTTGCCAGCATGGTACCTGGGTACTTACCTACAGTCCTTGCTTTTCTATGGCTTGCTATTCCCTAATCATAATACCCTCACCTCATGATACTTAATTTCCATAACAGCCCCCACTTCAGGAATTTTGACAAAAGTAGTTTTTATAAGTCCAAATACATTTTTTCAGGTTATTTTACTTTAAATATTGCTATGCCAGCATTTACAATAAAGGGTCAGTAGATTGAAAACACCACTTTCTTTTACAGCATCAGTGTTGATTTGTGAGTATTACATCTCTTCCTGTTCCTTTTGCTTTCTAATAACTTCCTTTAATTACTGTTTAATCCTCTTATTCAATAGTGCCACTAGACAAACTTCTTTATCATTTCCATGGTTGCCACAGAGCCTTTGTTAGAGATAGGGCTGAAATTTGCTACCCTAAGGTCCGCTTCTAAAATAACACTGTGCATTTTGTTAACAACATGACCATGTTGTTTCCACAGAATATTTGGTGGAACAGCAGCCAAGTTTTCTTTTTAAGCACGCTGCTGCTTAATTCTAGCAGCTTGTTCTAACTTCTTTTGACACCCTGGTCTCACAAGGTTTCAGCTTTATTAGCTGGAAAACAGCTATTACTGGTATTTTCTGTATCCAAAATGAACCCAAGAAAATAATTTTATTTGAAGACTTCATCTACCTCCTTTACAACTTTAAAGGGACATAGACATGTCTGAGAGAGAGGGAAGAGAGGTATCTAGATTCAATTCCCTGCTCTGTGCCCTTGATCCAAGGACTAGATGGTGCTGAAATACACAAATCAAAGTCGTTTTTTATTTTAACAATACCAAGCAATAAAATTAACACCTTTTAATTATTGTCATTGAAGAACACTGTTTGTAGTCAAACCCTTTTTAATTTTCTCGGTTTCTATATACGATACTGTTTCTATACACTGACCCAAAACATAGACTCTAATCAAGTTTTTTACTAATAATATGTAACAGTTAAGCCAGAGCTTTTCGGGACAAAAACTGTGAATTTAGGAGTCTAGATTTCATCAAAATTCCCACTTCAACTGAGACCTCTTTATCTGCAATTATCATGCATCTCACTGGAAGCTGGAGTACCTGAGGAAGCAAACAAAGCCACAAGGAAGAATTGGTGCCACCACTGCTTCTGAGTGACTGATTTTTTTCTTGGATACTTCCATGAAAGGAGAACACCTGCCTGTTCTTTTGAGAGCAAGCTGTCCTGGCTTCTCTGAATGCTTACTCCAGGAGGGGGCTCACAGGTGTGAAGGCATCTCTAGTCAGCCCAAAATAACACTGCCTGGAGGGAAGCAAGATCTAAAGCTCTTTAAGTTTCTGTTGCTACCTAGACAGCTCTTGTTTTCGCCTTTACAGGTTCTGTTCTATGGTGCTAATTTTCCTCACACATTGTAGAAAGAGCAGATCCACCTCCTTAAGGAAAGTCTTACTGGGTGAAAGAACACCTTGTAAATCCTCCTTATGACTGCAGACTGAACTATTTATTACTGTTTAAGCATATAGATTGCATCCAACTATGTATCTTTAGCTCTCTCCCCTTGCTCCTGCAAAGTCCTGGCAAGATCCCACACTAAACCTGCCAAAGATTTTCTTAAGGCAATAACACTTTTGCTAACTTGGAATTTGATGTCTATTTCTCCTCTCCCTTTCTTCACCTTACAGCATTAGCACTGTTGCTAACTTGGGAGACTGTGTGTCTAATAAAGGTTTATAAACTTCCAGTGCAGCTGCCAGCTAGAGATCTGCTCCGTGTCTGCAGGTGAGCGGCTGCAGCTGATGAAGGATGCAAGCATAAGGAGGAAGAGTCAGCCCAAAGCATTAAGGAAGATTTCTGCAATCAGAGGAGAAGAGGAAGCTGATGTTCTGGACGGAGAAGGACCAGCAGGAGTTTCTCTAGAGGCATGGAGCAAGGAATGAAACCCTTTGGCCCAGGACTAGCCTAGAAGTGAGTAAAGAACAGTTTGGTCTGGGTGGATGGCACCCCTTGTTAAAAGATTAAACATAGCAAGAAAACTGAAATCTCTTACTTAGTCAGCCCTTCTTCTGTGGTCCCATGGGAAGCAGGACTCAATAAAGACTAGGAAGAATAAGGCTCAATCCTGCCTTTCTATTGAACTCTTAGTTCCTATTGACAGCTGGTTTGGTCTTCAGGGAATGGCAATTTGGTTAGTTGATCTTCTGTGCCCTCTTTCTTCGAAACTTTAAACAAAAATGAACAAAACCTCATTAAAAAAGTCAATTAATCAAAGCAAGGCGGAGGAATAGCTCCATTAAACTGTGCAAGACTTAGGACAGGCATGTTTGCATGAATATTCATAGCAAACTCTCCTGCTACCTCAGTCTGACAATCCCTGTTTATTCAAAAGCAAAGTTATAAGCCACTAGATAAACTAACGAAAGGACTTGCTATACAGATTTGTCATATATTGTTCATGAAGTTGGTCATTTACTCTATTCCCTTCAGTCATTTCATACTAAAATGGAGCTCTAACTTAGCATTTCATTAGATTCATAAGCAATATAGGCTAAAACAAATGAATAAAGGCAGAAAAGTATTGAAATTTTTGCAGGCAACTTTCCAATTTGAATGTTTTTCATTTCTGTTCAGAATTCAAATGTTGCTTGTGTTTTATCCATGTGAAATGTGAATCTACACATATTTCAATTCATTTCATGGAGCAATGACTCTATAAAGTTGCCTAGATGCATAAGACGACTTAAGGTAATAGAAGGAAAGTGTTGTAGTCCCTCTTAATTTCACAGAGCAACTACAGCAGCAGGAATTGCAGTTACCAGCAAATAACATAGTGGCCTGAAGGTGAACATATGGTATTTGTCATACTGCTCAGCTGTGAAACTTGCCAATATGGCCATAGGAGGGAAAAAAACCCAAACCAAAACAAAATAAACCATTTCAGTGGAGTGTATTACTGATTTGATGTAAGTAAACCATATTATCAAAGACTGGAAGCTAAATTAAAAGATGAGTGTAGAAAATTCTGAAACATTTAAAATGAAAACATTATCTCCTTGTATTGCAGAAAGCCATGTGATTGCTCATGGTAAGAAATTGAAATAATTGAAATTTAGAAAGTTTAATTATACCCCGGTGCAGCAAATAAGAATCTTTATCTCATTGTACTCCTATGAAGGATGGTGTGGGCGAGCATATGGATCTTAGAGATGATTAAATTAGTGACTAATTTACTGCAAAAAGAGAAGAAAACAGACATATAAATAAAAGTTGGAAACAAAAAATGTATTTTCTTTTACAGATATGACTAAAAATAGAACATACACAAAATTTGATATTTCAGACAAACATAGTAAGGTTCATATTTAATATGTATTCCCTTATATTTTAGCAAAACTTATACCTAATTGGATAAGGGTGGTGGATCTTGCTCCTCTGCTAATGAAATCTATGACTAACAGATGGGTGGTTGTGTTTGAAGTATTGATTTTCACTCACTGTGAGACTTTTGATGGGTCAGCCACTCTCTTTGATCTTGGGAGGATGATAACACAGATATGATGGCTGGGCACTGGAACAGGCTCCCCAGCAAGGTGGTCACAGCTCCAGCCTGACAGAGTTCAAAAAGTGCTTGGACAGCGCTCTCAGAGACGTGTGACTCTTGGCATTGCCCTGTGCAGGGCCAGGACTTGATGGTCCTTGTGGGTCCCTTCCAACCCAGCTTATTCTATGATTCTATGATAATAATGCATCTTTCTTGTAAGGAAAGAATTTACCTCTTCAGAACACATAGAAGCTACAGCGGCAGAGGCACTTCAGAAGATGTGCCAAAAATTAGGGTCCAAAAGTCTTATGTGGGCTGGTAAACAAAGGAACAAATTTCCCAAAGTGTTCAGCTGGCAATAATTTCCCTTCAAGAGAGAGCTGATGAGAGCTCAGCATTGTCAGAAGGAGGTTACTTACTTAAGCATGTATGTTGCAAAGTTTGCCTCAAGTGCATGGGATTGCAAAAATGAAAATGTCTTGCTTCCTTAAATCAAAGTCAGGGTGAAAATAACGCCGACTGAAATGATGGTTAACTGATTAAGCTATATAATTTATATAATTTGCTGCCACAAGACCTCATTGAGGCTAAGGGCCAAGTATAATGTGCTGTACATGCAAAGTTGTCTTGGTTTAAAAACACCTATTGGTTTTCATAGGATGACGGTGTAATTCAGGCTGGGAGGTACCTCGGGAGGTCTCCAGTCCACCTCCTGGCCCAAAGCAGGGCCAGTGCTGGAGACAGACCAGGCTGCTCATGGCTTGGACCACCTGAGGCTTGAAATCCCTCTGAGGATGATGGAGACGGCACAGACACTCAAGGTGACCTGTTCCACTGCCTCCTTCATGGGAAGAGAGTTTCTGTTTATACACAGCCTGAAACTCTCATTTCAACTCACACCTGATGCCTCTTGTCCTCCCCCCCGGCACTGCTGTGAGGAACCTGACTCCATCTCCTCCTTGTAGGTACCGTGAGGTGTCCCTCAGGTGCCCCCATAGCCATCCTCAATTCCTGAAGTGGGACCTGTTGTTGTAAAAGCCAAATCTCTTGCTGACAACAGCTATGCAGACAGCTAAAGCCCCGTCCCCAAAGGGGCAGAATCCAGGAAGAAAGCACCAGGACCTCTTCTGGCCTCGGCAGAGGTACCTGTGTGGAGCAGTTGGTCCCAGGATCTGCCCAAGCCCCCATCAGCAGGCCAGGTTGGGAGACAGGGGCCTCTGTCCCTGTGGGAAGGGGAATCTCCCTCTGCTATGCCTCAGTGCGTTCTCCTGGTGCTGCCATGAGTCTGGGACGCCTCCCTGGGCACAGCTTTCTGTCCCCACCTGCCGCAGGGCACTCTCACTCCTTGCCGGCCTGTGCATGGAGGCACAGCCCCCTGCCTTTTCCAGGAGTTGGAAACCTCCAATCTTCCCTGCCATGGGAGACCTCATGTGCTCCACAGAATCCACCTCAACCCTACTCTCTGCTCGGGGCTCGGGAGGGGGCTCTCAACCTCTCTTTACGAGGTCTTACACAAAGCGTCCAGTTCAGCATTGAAAGAACGTATTTTAAACAACCAAACTTCATTCTGCATGGCATCATTTTATATGATCTTATATTCTGGAAACCGTAAAATCTTTCATGGTTAGATAATCTCTCTCCCTTCTCCAGTTTGGGCTGGATCCTAAAAGCAGAGTCACTAAGGTTTGGTTGGAAAAACTGTCTGAAATAGTCCAAGAGATCCAGCTTTTATCTGCTGGTCTTATGCTGGTCTTTGGGCAAGGGGAATAACATATTAGCTCTATGCTGGGACAAGTTCC
Organism: Lycocorax pyrrhopterus obiensis; assembly: GCA_014706295.1. NCBI lineage: Eukaryota > Metazoa > Chordata > Aves > Passeriformes > Paradisaeidae > Lycocorax > Lycocorax pyrrhopterus. Next base: position 19,184,139 of record JACSVZ010000001.1, read on the forward strand.
CAGGTGGTGCTGACTGGTGAGACTCCAGTAAGAGTCCCTATCCCTGGAGGTATTTAAAAGACCTGTGGATGTGGCACTTAAGGACAGGGTTTATTCGTGAACTTGGCAGTGCTGGGTTAGCAGCGGGACTCGATGACCTTAGAGGTCTTCTCCAACCTAAATGTTTCTATGATTCTATTTCTTCAACTCCTCCTGGGATCAGACCTCCTGCCCTCCTCCTCCTCCCAGGGACAGGCACAGCCATCACCCATGTCACCTCTACCCCTGGGGATATGTCAGAGGCAATGGGCAGCTGGGCTGTGGCCAGAGCATCCCCTGTGCTTCAGCATGGCCCTCCTCCCTGGTAGCCTTGCAGCATCACTTGCTCAGCCAGTGCCACCCGAGCAGCTAAGTTTTAAACTGGTTTGGCTAAATCCCGCTAATTTTGGGTATGAACTCTAGTAAACTGGTTTAAATTCAGCCTGCAGTGACTCAGTTGGCATTCATAAACACCAGCGTAACAAAAAACTAATTTTAAATCCATCCTCGTGTGTACAGTTGCATCAGTTTAATTGGAGCTGCTTCCAGGCAGAGTAAAGCTAAGCTGGCTCTGCTTGGTTGCAGCAGAGCCTAGGTCTGGAAAAGCTGATGTACAGATACAAGACTGTCAGTTGTAATTATAAAGTACTTCAGCTCGGGTATCTTGGTGCTGCAGGGTATAAATTAGTCACCCACTGCCATGCCAAACAAGCCTTTCCTCAGGTGCTTTTGGGGAGCTAACGAATGCTTCCCTCCAAAACACCTGCTGCTGTCCAGGCTTGGGGCCTGCTGTCCTCTTGGGAGGGCTTGTGAGCTGGACAGAATGCTACCCACTTCCATAAAATAATTACAATTCTCAAGAAAAACACAGTGATGTTATCATTAAATTGGGACCAAATCCAAGGTAATAGAGAGCACGGAACAAGCGGTCCCCTTCCACAGGATCAGATGCCTTTCTTGGCATTAATTGGGAGTGCGTCAGCAGGGGAGGTAACTCTGTTAGCTAAATGAATAACGTTACTGAAGTTTCTCAGGTTGTCTGTGCCAAATCTGTGTTTAATCGGCCTAACTTGGAAAGGCTATAAAGGATCATTTTATTAATCTCTAAGGGCAGGATTTTAGCAAGGATTTTGAATTATTAAAGAAACTGGCTGATAATTGGGGCAGGAGGTAGAGTCACGCTCACCTTTGAAATCACAGCATCAGCAAAACTTTCTTGAGACCTACTACTGGATTCAAAGGGGCTGAGGCATGCATTTAGACAGGAGAACTGCGTTTTCTGTTGAATGACTTAAAATATACCAGTAAAATCCATGTGGTTCCAGCATGTTTTAGCATTTGCTGAACCAAATTGTCCATGCTGCTTTCATTGCTTAAGAGACACGGGTACAGCACTGTAACCAGACATTTAACATTTCCTGACTTCCATTAAATGGAAATCGTTAAACATGAAGCCATACCAACTTGAACAATTGTACTGAGCTATAAAACACGACTTTGAGAGTTTGGCCTGAGAACACCTCAGGGATACAGGCAGAGAAGAGAGAGTGGATGAGCCCTCCTGTTGAGACTGCCTCTTGGCAGCGTGAGTGACCTCCTTTCTGCAGTGCCACAAGATTCCTTCTGCTCATGAGGATGAGCTGTCTGTCCTGTATATGGTTCATCTGGACTGGAGGCAAGCTGCAAGACTTCTTGACCTTTCTTCACTAGCTGCCAGCCTGATTTCTTAGGGTCCCTTTTGTAAGCTGTGTGACTAACACGGAGTTTACTCCAGGCAGTGTCCATCCTGAACAATGGACACACTATGGGTTTCATTCCCTTTCCATTTCTCTAAGGATCTGAGCTCTGAACAGATGGGAAGATGTGGATCATACACCGCAGATGCAACAGAATGATAAAAAGGAGCAACATCCTCTGAAGATCTGATCTAGTCCTCAGGCTGGTTGGGACAAAAGTTCTGTGGTTTAAAGCAAATTTTAGTGCCACATTATTGTTGTGACCTCAGTTCTACAGCATGGAGATCTAGGTTGTTCTATTTCAGCTTGTGAATAGGGAAAGAAATTCACTGCAGCTTTGCTCACAGCAACAATGCAGCTATGGCTGACTGGAATTCTCACAGCATAATAACCCAAGCATTTAACTAAAACATTGTAACATCAATCACCTATTGTCATTAAAATCCAGGATCATTTGAGGAGATCAAAGTGATAACGTCTGAAGTTGTAAGATTTCTTTCCTTCCCTTGTCGCCACATGCCTGTAGCTGAAATTGCAACCCAGTTGTATGAAAGGGAAAAAAATTATATTCCTATAGTGCTTGCTGACCTAATACTAGTGTTATCTTATTGGATGTGAAACCATGGATCCAGAGTTCATTTTCTTTTAATAAGAGTGAAACATTTGCTATGTACTTTCTTCTACTCAAGAATCATATTGTACAGGAGGGATCTATATCTCCTAATAAACTCTTCTTTCATTTTTCCACTGCCTCTACTTTCTCAGTATCAGCCTTTGAAAAACACTTTAATAGTTCTCTGAATGAGAATGTTCTTTTTTTCCATTGCCTGAGCTCTTTCCTGTGTATAAATTAAGATCTTTGGAAAGGCAATATGATTTCAGATTATTAGAAAATAGTTACGTTACTGTTTTTGAAAAAGCCAGCAGCCACAAGATGTTATTAAATGCACTTTTGAATATATTTAATATTCAATTAAAAGACAGAAGACATGGTTCAAATAAAATCTAAGGATGGGTAGATTCCTTTGGGAAATGCCATCTCCCAAGACTTTTAGGCCATAAGGGCAATAAGCCATTGGAATATGATTCCAAAGGACATAAGCAGCATTTTATCGTCTGGAGACTCTAAATCTAGATTGGAAACAAACCCCTAGCCACTCACTTTGGCAGGGATAGGATTTCACTCTGAATAGTTTCTGAACACAGTATCGAACAAAGGTGCTTGGACTTGCCATGGCTTCCATGAAAAGACTGGGGGATATTTTAGGGTCTGTTTTGTGTAAGTTGGAGTTGATGCTCCGAGTGGATGGAAAAGAGGTTTTAAAACTTCTAAAGGATTCCAAAAGTATTAAATTTAATCTTCTAAAATATGTTTATTTTCTGTCTAGGAGTACATAGTGCTTTACAGCTATTGATAAACTAAGTTTTAGCAGTCCTTTGAGATGAGTAACCATGTGCTTCCTACAGATGCAAAAACTGAGGCACATAACCTTGAAGTAATTTTCCAAGAGCCACAGAAAAAAATAAAAATATCATTTTCCTGTGATTCATCTGTGCCACTTCCACCTGACCAGACACTTGACTCCCAGCAGTGACACCTACCTTTCAATCTACCGGTGAGATACATGAGACACACCCCTGTGGCACACAAAAAGAAAATTAGGTTACAATAGGATGTGGGGAAAGGGATGCCGTGCTTTGGCCAACGCAGTCCTCTGCCCACTGTTCTCCAGGTTACTAGGCCAGATAATGGAAAAAGAGATAAAATCACTCTAGAAAAAAATAGTTACTTTGAAAAGTAGAGGCTAAGTGAGGATAGGCTAGAAAGGACAATGTTTGACAACAGTCTTGAAACAAAATTTCCTACTTCTAGTAAGGCAATAATGTAATTATGTGAGAAAGACTGACACGATGTAATTTTCCATCCCACAGACATGAGAGAAAAAGAGAGATAGAAGGTACTTTGATGAGAAATCTCTAGAGATTATTTTGTTGATTTGTCTCTGATGATTTCTGGTCACTAATATTTTAAAACAGCAGAAGCAAAAAGACATGTTTAGCTTTATACAGCTATAATTGGTCATAATTGCTTTTGATTTTCATTCATCAGCACTTAAATTTCCTAGCAATACACTTGACCTGAAGTTCAATGTCCATAGCAGGGTTTACTCAGCAGTTGACCTGTATCATCTCCTTGCTAAGAAATTATGGGTTGGAATAATATCCTGAGCTGTTCGTTTTTATTATATCCCTGACCATGGCTCTGAAAGGTTTTAAAAATTCATTTACAACTCAGGAATGAGTCACTGCAGTCCTTCATTATATATGGAGAAAAAATGTCTAATGACTTCCACTGGGATGGTACTGTGTTCCAGTAGAAGGACTGTAAAATCTATTTCTGCTTATGGCACTTCTGGTTTTTAACTCCTTCCTCTGATTTTCTTGCCTTGAAGAACATAAAAAATTCCTAAGAGGCACTTAAGCATTTTTTTTATCCATAGCAGCCAAAGGAAACCCATTTTAAAAACTTTCTTAAAAGACATTATGGGAAAATAAATTTTCAAGCTGTGGAGGAAAAAACCCACCAAAAATACCCTACAAAAGAAAGCCAGTTTATTTATTAAAACAAAAGACCATAAAGCAAACATTTCTGCTGAAATCATATAATAAACATCCACAAATCTTAAGCTTCTTGTTTGCAGGTGTACATGTGTATGGCAATACTAAACTGATCACCATGTATGTTTATACATTCAGCAGTACTGGAGAAGACTCACTGATGATACCTACTTCTTACATAGCAATAGTTACTGTAACCTTTTATTTTAAGAGTGATGTAAATTATTGTTGGATATGTACTAGTTAAATATAACTATATAAAAAGATACCCATGGTAACTGTCAGTAACTATCAACTCAGTTATCTGTATTTGATTCAGCATCCTGGTACTTTTACTTACATTTTTTCATAAATGCAAGCGTGCATTTTCAATGGTTTTGTCATTTTGTTTTAGTTGCTTTGCCTACAAACTCGTGTGTAACACGAATAAGTGGCTGCTTCGAAAAAGGGAGAAAAGGAATAAGGTAAATATTTCTTGTTCGGGATAACTGCTTTCATTTCAGCAGGTATTCAGTTATTATTTAGCATGAATTTAGTCATGCAACAAATCTGGGTTCGCGTTTCAGATTTCCTCAATGACTGTTTCTATGCCACAGTTCTCTGTCCTGGTCTCAGGTTTGTACATGCACTTCAAGGAGGGAAGTTTTTTATGACTAATGAAGTGGTTGCTGGTGTTTTGATGACCTGTAAGGTATCAGGGCTCATTTGGTAAAGAAACTAAAAATCTGATATAATGCTCTTGTAAGTTTGCCAGTTGCTACAGTAAAGGAGGTTGGTCACTCACAACAACTTTGACATGAAAAAGGACTATTAAAACGTGTCCATGTACATGTTTCAGGCTAAAACTTATGGAGGTATTTCCAGTTACTCTCCATGTGACAGGAATGAAGGAAATTCCAATGCATTTTTAGGTGAGGAAGAATAATGGAAATCTGGAAAATGAGTTTTGTTAATAAATAATTGCATAGGTGGCTATGTGCACAAAAGACTAAGAGGCAGAGGAAACAGAACTGTTATTTCAAATTTTGGCATTGGAAGAAAAGTACTGTGTTTGAAAGAATGGATGAACAGATTGCTCACAAATTGGGAGCATGCTTCCAGGGACTGGAATCACACATGTGCTTAAAACAACAGGGAATAAGGCCATTATCTCTACATGTAGCTTTTTGTCCTTTGTGTAGGGCACAGCAGTGAAGATTCAGGCCAAGTGCATGTAACTTATTACTAATTCCCAAGGAAAAAGTTGGATGTTCAGGCAATCACAAGCAGAGGGAATAGCCTGAGCTACTTAATAATAGTGGTTGTAGAATACATGTATTTTTTTCTACATTTAGCAAGGGGAGGAATAAATTAAGTCAATTTAAAAAGGAATTAGACAGTATTTTGTATGAATAATTCAAGCAAATTGCCTAAGCCTTGTTATGTGTTAATGGAGCTTTAAGTTTATGGACATCTAAAACTAGTCAGACAATGCAGGAAACCTAGCCAGAGAGAAAAACCCTGTTTGAGCTATATGCTTCCATAGGTGACACACAGCACTCCTAGAAACAAGGGAGGATGATGAAATATGAGGGTGCTGGTGCAGGTAGAAACGAAATAAAAAATGTGCCTGTTCCCCTAGAGAGCCATGATAATGCTCTCTAGGATAATGGGACTATTGTCAGCGACTGTGTGTCCTCGATGCTGCTGTCGTTCCTTTTAGAGCAAGGGGAAATCTATGAAACAATTGTGTTCATTTCACTGGAAGGATAGGTTTAATTCTGAACCTCTGACAGCTGTACCAGAAGACCCTTTGATTTATTCTGGGACAAACTAAGGAACTTCACTTGGCTTCTATCCAGCTCCACTTCTGCTTATCCTTGAATATTTGTTACTAGGAAGTGCATCAAGCTCCAGCTGTGTCAAATAAGAAACTTCAACTACCTACTACCGTAACAGCCATATTTATTTGTACTGTGGTACAGACAAGAGTGGGGACAGAGCAATTTCACCTGAAGGATTTGGTTATTTAACAACCTTGCAGAACAGGCAAATTACTGAAACTCTGTAACAGCTTGCCCTTTCCGGGAGCCTTTCTGCCACAGGCAACCCTTACAACTGTACATTTCTTTCACTTTCACATGATCTCACTAACATTTGGTTCCTTTTCTTCTCTCCCCTCTCTCCAAAAACAAAGCAAAACAAATAAACTAGAAAAAAGCCTTTAAGCCTTGAAAAGAACACTAAGCTAAGGTTGCTTGAAGGTTGCTATGTATGTAGCTACTAATGGCATATGGAAGGTTCCTGATGAAGGTACTGATGGCATACTACGGAGAGAACTGCTGGCTCTAAAACTGACTACTTTAAAATATATCATACTGTGATCATTACCTGTGGTACAGCAAAAAGCCACAATCTGTCTAATTCAGGTAGGGCTCTCCATTTTCCTGTAAATCAGTCCAGGAAATTAAGCATCTGCTCTCCCACTCTCAGTACTCTGAGCTGGCAGCCTGGTGGTACTAAAGGTAAAGCATGGCTGCAACATGTGGTGAGGTGTTTGTATAGAATGTTATGGACTGATCCAACAGGGCTTCAAATGCTCCCTCTGGGGCTTCCCTGCAACCACAGCCTTCTGCACACCATCACCATGGCTAGTTAGTGTTTATTTGTTATTTTAAAAAAAATCAAAGTCCAGTTGGCCCCTCTCCTTCTGCTACACTATCCTCACATGGCAAAATTGGGAAGCTGAAGGACTTAGTGTTGCTTGTTGCACAGAAAAGAACTTCTTGAGAAGAAAGGCAGTTTGGCACCTGTAAGAGGCAACTGAATAAGCTAGAATGGGGAAGGAGAAAACTGTGCTAGGGAGGGTTATTTGGTAGGGAAAAAATAAAAGTGACCTATGCATCCCCTGTAAGCTCCCATCTGCCCTCCCTCAGCTCTGGCCAGTGATTCCTCATGCAGAGCTGATGCCATAATGATTTTTGTCTTTTCTTTTATACCCCTGTTATACCTTTTACAGCTTCTGTATTCTTAGTGCTTTAGCCTACATTCTTGGACTTGTTTGTTAAGCTATGAGACTCAACATTTTAGAGGTTTCGTAGTTAGGGAGCAATACGCCTCAGACCCCAAGGTCCTCTCCAGAACACATTTTGTAAACTAAGATAGAACCATCCAGGAGAAGGTTCCTTGGGGAGGGGGCTCACTCAAGCCTCTCATTGGGGAATTTATGATAGATATGCTAATTAGTAAGACCTATAATGTTATACCAGATCTTTTGGGTATGTGCATTGCAGTGTGCATGGAGGTGCATTCGAGCTGGACGTAGTACACCTAAAGCACAGCCTCCTCTTCAAGTCACTCTTCTGTCCCCTTCCAGTCCCTATACAAACGTCTCTGCCGCTGTGCAAAGCTGCCTCCCCACACCATGGGCAAGGACAGGGAAGGGATTGTGCTTCTCTTCTTCAGGCAATGACATTTATTTTGGCTCTGTTGTGGCTGTGCTTTGAGCTGGCTCAGAGTTAAGTCATGGCTTGACAGTTTGCACTGCATCCATGTTGGGGGTGGAGGAGTGACCAGCAAAGAAAGGGGTCACCAAGAAATTATATTTTAGACAATCGGCTGAGATTATGTCAGCTTAGTGATCAGAGCAAGGAAAATTAGACCTGGAGCTCCTTAGTTCTATGCCTGGGTTTTTTTCTGGTTTATTGCTTGGGTTTCCTTGTCACAGACGGGTCTGATAATCTCCAAATAAGCAGCCTCACATCATCCTTTACAAGAATGTTCTTTCTCATGTTAGAGCCTGGTTTCCATTTGCACTGGCTCACTGCTGTCTTTCTAGGCAGCTAAACCCCAGTATATGTGTGAAGGACACTGCCAAGGGGCTCCATGGCACAGTGTTGCCCAGGTCCATGGATACAGGAGGCTCTAGGATGGGAAGCAGGGAACTTTGCCTATATTTACCGTATTTTGGCAACTATCATCTTGTCTCAGGGCACTATGTGCAAAGGAAGCAAGACACATTTGAGCCTGGAGCCCAGGAATGGTTGTGATTATAATTAATAGTGAAGAGTGTGAAGATCCTGGGAGAAAGGGGTAGAAGGCAACAAGAGGAGAAGAGAGGTGGCTGATACTAGTTCAGAAACAGGGACAGCAGAATGGGAGAAGGCAAGGCACAAGGTGGTGAGGCAGAAAACAGGGAGACAACTGGGAGCAAAGGTGTGAGTGAACTGGGACTGGGGCACTGGGGATGGGGGGGATGCATCCTAGCTGGGTGCAGAGACTGTGACCAGACCACAGTGCCAGGAGCTAGTGGTGATGGTTGGGAATAAGGAAAAGGACATAGGAGGGGCACAAAGGCAGAAGGGGGAATTTTCTCCATATGGAAAATATTTTCAAACTATATATATAGTTTAAAAAATAGTGCCCTGTGAAGTTTTCTGTGTTTTGACCAGATTTTTAGATTCTACTCAGCTGAAAGTCAAGACCTGAGCATTCAATTTCCATGGCGTGTTGCTGTTTTCCATTGCTGCATACACAGCATGGGGGTGACACCTCTGTCTGCAGGAGAAGGTGAGGCCTCACAAAACCCTGCCTCTGGCTGCCTGCCTGACACACCTCTGTGCTGGAAGGAGCACCTCCTTTACCCTGTCCTCAGACTGCCTGTGGACTTATCCTGGGTTGCATGAAGAAGATGCCACAACAGATAACAGTCACTGATCTTTGAGATTCATGGGTAGACAGTGCCTGAAATACCTGATATTAAGGTGTGTGCAAGTACAATTTTCTTCAAGGAAAGAGTGCCTTCTGAGTGCAGGATAAATGCTGATAAAAATCAAATAAAACAGGATGCTTAAGAGTCTGTTATAGGCAGGAGATGGAACAGCAGAAAGCCATATGGGGTTTTTTGACCAGTGCTCTTTCTAGTGATAGGAACCCAAGCCAGATTCCCTTTTAATGCCACACACATCTATTGAAGTCCAAGCAACAGACTTAACTGCAGCAGGAAATTGCTGTTTTAAAAAGCATATCTGTAAAGAATGGGAGAATGCATATGGCACATATGTGCCTCAACAGTTTTGCTAAATAAACCATGAATTTTGACAAGTGTGTATCTGTAAGTTTGCCATGGAAATAGGATTGTATAACATCACAGCTGAAACAAAAGTTCAGCCTCTGAAAACTGTGGGGGCGTGCTGCTAAAATGTTTGCTTTGAATGTTAGCTGACTAGTTTCATAACTCCCGTGCATGTAGTTAATGCTCTTTTAGACAATACATGGAAAAGATGGATGTCAGAACTGCTTAATAAAAGCATTAAAGTTGTTATATCTAATAGTCAGATCTCAATTTCAGTGTTTTGGAAAATGATGAAAGTTTCTTGTAATAAAAAATTTAAGAGATGAGCCTTCTCAGCTTGTTTATACCGGATTCTATAAAGTGGAGGTCTGGAAAAATATTTGGTTCTCTGTTTAATGAGGAAATTACACCGTAGGGGACATTAATTTCATTTGTAGAATCTGGTTAGTTTGACAAACCAGTAAGGAAAGGGCTGTAAAGGCTTTCTCTCTCAGGTTGGTGATACAGAGCCATTGCCCTGATGCCAAAAGCAGGAATTACAGTGAAGAGGAGTTGTTACTATTAGTGAACCCATGATTCAGCTCAGGAGTCTCGTCCAGAACCCAGTGAATATGTTCTCACTCCATAAACCACTGGCACGTTTGGCAATGCATCAGCTGTCCCCTCAACCAACACCAAGAACTAAGTAGGTGTAAAAGCACATCACCAGAAGGCTTCTAGAAGTGGTAGTTTTGGCACAGGTTTGATATGCTACTTGCTTCATGGGGGAAACAAATTGCCATCTGCCATAAGATAAACAGCACCATGAGGGTTCAGAGCAGCTTTTGTTGCATTGAACACTAAAAGCCACCCTGCAATGACTTTGCAAATCAGTCATTCTCAATCAACCAATCTTGACCTGTATTCAAGGGATGCAAAACCTAAATTAACAAAGCCAGCTTTTCCAAATTTGACATAAATTTCAAAATCATGGGGATCATTCTTAGTCTTCCCTGAAGGTCTGTTTTGTAACTCACACAAATTGGCTCATCCCAGTTTCTGATGGTATTAGCATGACCACAGCACCTTTTCCAGGTGGGTTTGGCTGCCCCTGGCTGTAGAGGGCTTTTGTGCCCTGTCTGCATTCAGCACATGGCAAAAGCAAAGTGAGCCTGCCCCAGATACATGCACCAGGAATGACCGCTCCACCATACCACAGTTTTTCTCTGTCCCAAAAGGAGAACTGGCTGGGGCAGGGGGAATGGCCGTGGGTCTGTGTGCACACACGTGTGCATGCAGGTATGTGCCTGCACACACGTGTGTGTGTATGTGCATATATGTTGGAAGACAGGCTCTTTAAGCTGCAGCCCTGGAGGAGGCACACTGCTGAAGGAGCCAAAGTGTCTATTGCTCTGGTTCGGTAGCCACAAAATGTCCCAAGAACTGTGTAAGGCCTGCCTTACTAAGTGTTTTCAGGTTAGCAGGATTTCTCCAGGGAAAATGATCTAGCAATTGCTGTGGCATCTTTCATTGTTTGTAAGCAATTTGTTTATTAGGACTCTATTAATGACAGTGCTCCTTATAATAAGAAACAAGAAATATGTAAGACACAGTCTACATCTCAATTCAGTCCCTCTAGGCTGTTCCAAAATGCTGTGCTGGAATTGCTTGGTTTATATTGAGCTGGTGACCTGATTGTGCTTTTATTTTGTGCCTGACAGATTTTGTCTGGCATACACATATGTCACAAGTCCAAACTAACACACTACATGAGACTGAAGTCAGGCACATGAATGACCAAGATATGCAAGAAAGCATTTTTACACAGAGACACAGATGACTGTGCCTTGGCTTTTGCAGGTGTCACATGAAACATCTGTTGGGCCACATGCAGGAAACAGCTGCCAGGGACGGACATGCTATGGCGGCCGAAGCATGGGTACCACCTTTTTGCTTTCTGCTCCCGTGGATTGGTTGAAGATAAAACTAAACAGGAGTCTCGGTATCACAAAGCTTGACAAACTCTTGAAGTCTGTCTCTGGCTACACCCCTTATATTGCTGCACTCTACAGCAGGGTGATGTGGTTTGCAAGATTGGGGCAGCAGTCATACAGCAGATACAGAGCCTCTTGGTAGAAAATTTGAAATCACCAAATGGCAGAGATCCTGTTACAACAGTTTGTCTCCCCCACAGCCGTGACACTTGATCTATTAAATCATGGAAATCACAAACCCTTCAGTTTCAGTGCACTGGGAGGATTGTATTAAACTCAGTCAGCAATTATTGGTAATATGGGATAAAAATCTTTACTCTGAAAGTAAGCTTTAAAAGGTCATAATGTAATCGCTGCCGCTGATGGTCTCTGCAGTGGCTGTTAGTCTGATTGCAAAGCAGCAGAGAAGAAATGCAGATTCATAAATCGAATACAAACCCCAAACCGCTATTTCTGTCACACTGTTACTGGCAAAATTATAGATGCAGCACACATCATCTTTCTCCCCACTTGCTAGACTTAATAAATTTACCTTTATTCTTCACCAAATATCCTCTTTATTGTTGTTCTGTGAATGCTCATTATGAGAAAGCACAGAAATGCCAAACGAGACAGGAAAAGTAGGAAGTGTACAAAGGAGACATACAAGTTTTCCGGCCCTTTGTGTTGCTCACAGAAAATGTAATACATGAGTTAAAGCTGCACTGCCAGATTAGATCTGGAGCCAGACATGGTAGCACCATCCACTGCAATGAGATGCAGAATAGAGACATTTGGAGCCTGATTTGGGTGGTGCTGGGGTTTGCACCCTGACAGGTGTTATGAGCTGCCAGCTTGCAGCAGTGCTGGCAGTCCCTGGCTCCCTCACACCAACAAGTTCAATGGTAGAGGCATTTTTCGTGCCGTTTCTTCATGCCTTTTCTTCATCCAAGGGGCATTCCTGCTCAGTCACATCTGCAATTCCCTTCCCAAGGGAGACTTGAATCCCCTGGACCTCACCACTTCCCTAAGATAGCTGGCAGAACAGATTTCAGCTGTTCCTTGGCTGCTTCCAGAATCCCACTCCCATCCCATAGCACAGCGGTCAGCAGAGTTAATCCCAACCCATTTTTAAGGCACTGCAGGTAAACTTCATCAAAGTCTCCTGCAGATGCCCTCATACATACTTTAAAAAGTCTCAGAGTAATTTAGTGCTTGGACTGCAAGTTTTGAGGTAACATGTTATTGCATGCCAGCTCCTACACAAGCATCTGTGTGTGCTCTCTCCCCTAGCACCACTCTGGCTTGAATGGCTTCACTTTTGCTATATATTAAGAACCATTGACAATTACTGCAGATCCCTCATACATAATAATTTGCAACCTAATAGCCTCTACTGCACCACTTAGTTCATATCACTTTGAAAATAATTTCTGCTTAATTGAGTTAAGGTCAACTCTTATTGAGAGTGCTGGTGAAGTGACTAAATGCAGTTCAGCTCATTTACTCTTAACTCATATTTCAATGTTTTGGAGTGTTTACATACAAGAAGCAGATTTTTCATACAGGAAACAAATAATTAGGAACATCCTGAGCAGTAGAGCTGCTTATCTTCACTGTACGTTGGGATGTGATACTACATCTCTGAGTATGCCCAGTCCCACCAAAATTAAAATGGTCTCCTCCTCCTGGCAAATTGACTTCTTATTTTAAAATCATCAGTAAGTTACTTTTAATAGTGGCTTTACAAAGGTCTCATGTGCTTCTTGAATGGCTCTAATTTGTTTAATAAAAGGTCAAATCTTAGTTAATCAAAAGCTTCTCAATGGATTCTGAATTAACTGACTGAGTTGACTGATGGGTAAAATTAATTAGGATTAATTAGAATTTTATCCAATTTTTTTAGTTAAAAGAGTAAAATAATCTCTTGCTCATACACATTTGGGATAGGGGCTACCAGGAGCCTCTCAGGTCTTTATTTTCTGAAAAGCTAATAGTATCAAACTCACTAAAAAATATTAAGTCATGAATTGGGCATGTGCCGTGTGTCCAGGGCTTGTGTAGAGCTGTCTGTGCTATCAAAATGATTTTAAACAATAAAAGTTTGCAGGCTTAGAGCTGCTGCTCCTTCTCTGTTTCATTTTAGTCCTAAACGCGATAGCAACCTGGCTGACCATAGGAGAGGATGTCAGGTCCTGTTTCTGCCATCTTCCCACTGCGCCCTGCCTGCCTCAACAAACTCACAAGCAGTCTCTTCTTCTTTAAAAAGAAAATATTATTGCATGGGGTTGAAGTGGGCATCAGCACACAGTACCAGAACACAAATGCCACAAGTCCTGAGTAACCCTCATTCCTGCAGCTTCCAAACCAGGCTCAGTATCTCTGCAGCACAAGCTGGGCTTGCAGCAAAATGCAGCCTCTCAGACAAAACCCCAGCTGGTTAATGTAACCACCAATGCTCTGCGGAAAGATGAGACAATTCCTGTATTGACCCAAATCCAAAGCACACTTGAATCTAAGGTGACCTTCAGCTTTAGAGGAGCAGAAGTTGCAGAGCAACATACTGCACATCAAAACATAAAGTGCTCCTTGCTGCCTCTCAACCTTCTTCCCTCCAGTCCCAGGCACAGCTGAGCCAAAATGTCTCTCTTTCCTCCATGAGTCATTGCCTGAGCCCCAGGCACCCCTTCTGGCACCACAGAAACAGCCCCACAGCCCTTTGGGTGAGCACAGGCCATGTCACCACAAGCCCCCCTCTCTCCCACCTGCTTTCCTGACCTGCTGTTGTCCATCAGTCATGGCTGGGCACCTGCCCCCAAACTCAAGGGCCTTACACAATTGCAGAAGGAACTCTGCTTCAAACTAGCTGTGGAGTAGCTAATTACTGCTGATAGGTGAGGGACTATTACTGCAGAGGCTCAGGAAAGCACATTCTACCTCCTCCAATAAAATGTTGCTCATCCTGCAGCTGTGATCACAAGTCTGTCATACTTGTGACAGAATATTGCAAGGTGAAGCTCTTTTTGCCTTTTATAGCATCTGCCCCAAAGCGAGAAAGAAAATGGTTGAATAAGGTCCAGAAGACTCTTATTGCCAAATGCAAGTCTGCACATCGTTTAAAATACAGCTGGGGTCACTGCAGTTCTGAGGTGTTTCATCAAGGGAAGTTGCTGGTCTTCTCTCCCTCAGATTAATTTATAATATTATAATATTATAAGCTATTAGAGTACCTGCCTCTGTTCTGGAGGAAGCCATAGCCAGATCCAAACCTCTGCTCGGAGCCTGAAAGTTTATGTGGAATTTAATAGGAATTGAAGGTACATAGCACTTTTTAGGGCTTGGCCTGGACAGAACATACTCTTCAGTAAAATGCTGAAACTGAAAGTTATCTGTTTTAGAGATATCTGTACATACCTACTGTGTTCTGCTATGTTTATCTGGTATTGCTATATATATGTGTTATTCCTAATAGCTTGTGAAGCTGCTGGCCAATTTCAAGGAGATTTGACAGAGTAGCAGGAGAATCAAAGGCGTTTGGTTCGAACATGATTCATGGAAAGAGGAAGTGAGGTAGAGAAATGACAGCCACCCAAGCTGAACCAGTGTCTGCATGGCGGCTCAACCTCAAGACATAAATCTTTAGGGAATCAAAGCATAAGACTGGTTCCACTGCTCACTGAACTGCTGCTCCACCACCCTGAAATCCATCAAAAACATCTGCTGGAAGCTTCACTGCAAGTGGAGCAGGAGTCTCAGTGAATCAAAGGTTTCACAGACAGCTAACAAATCATATACCTCCTACTGTGAAGGTCAGCCAGCTGCTGTGTTTCTATGCACATATTAAATGAATAATACTTACCCTAGAACTGACAGAACAAGCCATGTCACTGACTAAGTTCATCCTACCAACAATGACCTCAATGAGGGTTAGACTGATTAGTATATAAATACTTATCTCCAGCTTAAAAGAATGTGAAACTCAGTGAAGTGGAAGATTATAGTCCATCAGCATCTTAATATGCTTTACCCCGAAAGGTGTAGGCACTGCAGAACAGGAGTCAAAAGCAATTCTATGTGATGTTATTTCAGTATGTGGTATAAATGTTCATGAGAAAAGCTATGGAAAGAGTTTGCAAAGTTTACTGAATCCCCTATACCTTCACCTCCCATACCTGTTTCACACAGTGGAGCTGACCCCCTCAGGTAGGGTATCCACATGATCGCAAAAGAAAATGACATTTGTACCAATGGTTTATTATATATCTCATTAGGGCCAACTATTTTCAACCATTAGTAGCCATTGGAATGGACACTGCACGTTGTGTTATGGAGGGAGGGTGGAAGCATGCCACATGTAGAGTATAAATGACACTTCAAGATCTATTTTAGCTGAGACTAAACTGATAACAATAATAAAGAGACACTGTTATGATAACAAATGGACCCTGTTCACTGTTATAAAGATTTGTATCCACACTGCCATAATTTGTTGTCTTCCTTTATATGGTGCCCTTTACAGTTTTTTATTTTGGTCTTTCTAACAGCAGGAGAAGTGTAATTATCCTTGCTAGAAGCTGATGTGGTTTATGCTATCTCATTCCTTTTCCCATTGGTTCCTAAGGTAAATGAAAGAACAGGCTGTATGGTAGTATTTTTTTTTTTCTCAGAAATGCAGCTTTTTCTTTGTGTGCACCAGCAAAACTCTAAGCTCAGACTAGGAGGATGGCAGCAGCCATGGCAGCGCTCACCTGTGCCCATGGGAAAGCCTAAGCCCTCACATTAGTGGGAGCGTGGGACAGCTCCCAAGCCTCCTGCTCCCATGAGCCTTGACAGACGGGCTGCTTAATGGGGTAATTTATCCCAGATCTCAGTTGGCATACATTCTCATATATGTATATATATATATATATATATATATATATATATATATCTGCCCTGCAGAACTGTGTGATAGGAAAGGAGGTTGTGACCAGTGCCTTTGCAGTGTCTGGGCTACCTGCTTATAATAAGCCCCTAAGAAAGTGCTGGTACAGTTTACAGCTCTTGGGATGGTCTTAGTCCTGGGGGACAAAGACACACTCCACGTTCCCTAAACCAGGAAAGAATAGGATGCCTTACAAGCAAATAGGCAGGGGCACATGTCCAAGTGCATCTGCCAAACCTGAGTATGTGATCTTGGCTCAGAGGGATAACTTGGATGAGAAAAAAGGATTTAATTCTCCCCATTCCCTTGAAAGAAAAAAAGAAACAGAAACATTGCAGTGCATTTAATACAGTCACAGCTGAAAGACCAAGGCTGTGGCCGATTGTACAGCAGCACATCAGCCAACACACAGCCTTCCAAAAGCACGCACAGAAGTCCTTCCCCCTCCCTCTTCCCTTTCCAAACCTAGAACTTCCTCCCCATTACATCCTTTTTGATCTACAAAGACCAATGGATCAAGGAGCAGGTGGACCCAACACAGCTTTGTCCCGTACCCAGCTTCCTTCAGGAATGAGGGAAGCCTGGTCAGGCAGAAGGGAATTGGAGGTCTGTAAGTGTTCTGAGATTCAGGTTTTCACCTGACAGCTTTTGTATCAGAAAAACATCCTTTCCACTTAAAAAATCTGATTGTTTATATGTCCATATTATTGATTGTGACGGACATCTGTATATCTTTGTGCATTGTTAAGCAGTTCTAAAGATTGTGCTGAAGTCTGGTGTGTGTATGATGATCAAAAGAGACACTCTCAATTAGTATTGAAATTCAGCCAGGATTGTTCATCTTATCAAAGATTAAAACTGAAGCAAAACTTGGCACTGTCACTATGCTAGCCTAAAATCCTGTCAACATATATTTTTTTATGCCAATCCTTCTCTCACCTCTCCAAACCCATCCTCTTTGCTGCAGTTTTGGTAGCTGCATATCCAGGTCTTCAACAGCAAAAGACGCAGTGCCTAGGTAGAAACAACTACTCTCTGCTCTCTTATTTTTGGCAGAACTTTTAACCTCTTAAGAGAAGAAAGAAACCGACTTTCCTACCGCTGTTTAAAAAATTACATGCATCAGCATATGAGCTAGCCTGGACTTGTCTTCTCTTTCAGAAATCCATCTAGATGGAATTTTTTTTCCTCTTTCTCCCAAAAACTTCATTACCCCCTGTGACACCACACACACACAAGGTGTGCCCACCTGGTAGCTGTCCTCTGCCCAGGTCACCCTCTGAGGGGCTGGAGGGCAGCTGCTGCAGGCACCTCTGCCACGCTGCAGGACACACGGACCTCAGTCTGTCCCCACATAATGCAGTGGCAGTTCTCAGCACTGAGGATCAATCCTCTGCCAGCACAGAAAGCAGCTACCAAATTAAG
This sequence comes from Lycocorax pyrrhopterus obiensis, assembly GCA_014706295.1. NCBI lineage: Eukaryota > Metazoa > Chordata > Aves > Passeriformes > Paradisaeidae > Lycocorax > Lycocorax pyrrhopterus. The sequence goes on from JACSVZ010000001.1 coordinate 19,201,866, forward strand.
TGTTATTACTCACGGGCAAAACTGCTCCTCTTCCACTTCATCCATGACTTCGCTGATGTCCCAGGGAATGCAAAGGGTTTGCTTTTTCCCACTGCCAAAGTCCTTCTCCATGATGGAGACAGGAATATATCACCGACCCTGCCCTTGGTGGGAGCAAGGAGCGCATGAAGCCGCTCTGCACCTGCTGCCCCTCAGCTGGAAAAGGCTGGTGCAAGCTGGGCTTACTCCTTTCTCTGTCAGAGCAACTCGGGGGAAGGAAAATCGCACAGAGAGAAGGGGGGAGAGTGGTGGTGAGTGCATGGAGCCCAATCACTTTACATCATTTTGCAAGTTGGAAACAAGATACGGTTAAGAGGTCATGTGCCCTGAGTGATTTACAAACACAATGTCTGCACAAGAAGCCGCATGAGGTTTTCTTTTCGACAGAAGCAGTGGCTTTTATTGGTAATTTGTCCAACATCCAGGCTTAGAGATTGCCCATCACATATAAGGGAAAGTGTTAAAGCACTTAAAAATATATTAAATCAGTTTTGAAACCCACACAGTTGGGGGATGGTGCTTCCTCCAACCAGATAGCAGAAGTGTAGGATTTAGCACTTTCAGTAGCAGACTGAAAGCCTCTCCAAGGCAGCAAGCAGAGCCTTGGATCCTAACACTCATATTTGATAAGGAAAAATAGCCTCTTTTTTTGAGCCAGGCCAATTTACTACAGGGATAAGGAAGATGACACTGCGAACATGGCTCTCTGTGTATCCACATTCCCCTTTCAAGTGAAAAATGAGGAGCACAGCAGCAGTCCTCCACTCGGTATTGAATCAAGGCAGGATGCTGGCAGGAGAGTCTTACACAACACAGTGAATAAAGCACACACCTTTCCTTGTGTACATTTGTCTGGAAGGGGCTAACCATAAAATGCTTGTAAAAACTAGAAGAGGGTCTTTCCTTACAGGAGAATATAGTGAACTCACATTTCCAGTGTTTAAAGTCCACCTAAAGGGAACTTAAAATGCAGCATGATCAGAGAGGAAGTGAAAGCTGTCAGGTATTTAGCTAGCAAGGAAAGGAAAGAGAGAGAGATGTTGAGCACAGGGCAGTGGGCTGAATATCTCTGGAAGCCTTACGTCCAATTATGGAATATAGAGGATGATTTAAAGGGATATTGCAAATTCAAATTCAGTGTTTTAAATAATTTATAGTTAGAACTTTATTCCCTTGAACAGTCTATCCCTACACTGGTTTAGCTTCTCTCATCTGCTTAATATGTTTCACACCTCTCTTGTAAGCACAAACTGAATTTAAAGAGGCTAGAGATTTTCTTTGAGAAAACAAGTTCAAATTTGGTAAAAAATGCAGGAAACATTTGGCACAAAAAAAAGGACTTTTTGTCAGAGGAAGGTCTTTTAAAAATCTGCAATGGCCTCAGTACCTCCTGGGGCTGAAGACCACTCCATGGCTCTTAGTTGTGCTCTGGGCCAAAAGGGGAAAATGTGCAGAATCTTTGTGCACAAGCCCCACCACAAAGGAAAAAAAAAGACAAGTCCTTGGTGCTGCAACAAGATGTTGTGCTTGGACCACCACAAGTAATTCATGTACACTGTGCTTTGTGAGGGAGGGCTACACTGCACACTTGATAGGAAACGCAGAGAAAAATGCGGATAGGAAGGAGGCAGAGATCCCAGGAGAGGAAGAGCATCCAACTCTTGGCCACAGCCTTGGGAGAACCAAAGTCTGAGAAAAGGTGTTCATCAGTGCCCTGCTTGCTGCTTCTGCAAGGCAACCATATCTTTCACATCTATTGTAAGCAAGCTGAGCTGGAAATCACTGCCAGCCTTCTCAGGGTAAACCAGCTCGCTGAGTCCTCACACAATCTTCTTCTCATAGCCTTCACAAGTAGATGCCCGGGAGCAAGAGCTTCCCACTGCATTTAAACTGTGGTGCTAGTCCAGCTGGGCATTGCCCACTTCTGCCTCTCCACCTCCTCCTGACAGTCTCTTGGTGTATATAAAAACTGCAAGCCTGGAAATAGAACTCTCTATTTTAGTTTTACCACCATTTGGTACTGTGAGTCTGTGACACACGGCCAAGGCTCCTAGGCAAAACCACAGTGCGAACAGCAATTGGAAGGATGAGAAGAGTCTGGACTGGGATACTGCTGCCCTGCACCAAAGGTGTTGCAGAGGCTTAGGGATGATGTGAGTGCTGTATGACACAGCAACCCCTGGACTGCTACCAGGCACCTTGGAAGCAGTTCCTATTCCGAGCCACAAAATACAGATATGAATTAATGATATAAAGTTACTTCTTCCCTCTGTCTAGGCCTCCTTTCCTAAGTTGCCCTAGGGAGGTACCTAAGGTATTTCTGACAATGCAGATCTCAGACAGCATTGGTTTAACGTGACAGCATTTCTATTTCCCTCTCTAGCTGGACTGTGCTTGGTGTTCTCTCTTCCTACCACATCTAAAATAAGGACGCTGCAGCCGTTTTGACAATTCTCGTATTGAAATTCCAAATGGTTGTGAGTGCAATGCAGAAAACACTTTAAGGGATTGTGGCTCTTCAATTATTTACGACAATATTATACATCCAGATTTGTCTTAACATAAATAGCATCAAATGGGAACAGAAAGAGAATAAAACATTTGAGCCTATTTTTGAGACACCTAACATGCCATGGAGCTCCACACCCGCCCTCTGAGATCTGTTTGCTCTACTCGCTGCTGCAGCAGAGGGTGCATTGATAATCCTGCCAGGGAGGAGAGAAAACCTTCCCTAGAGCAGACAGCATAGTCTGCAAGGTACTTCGCAATTATTAGTGGAAATATCCAACTCCTCTGTTTCTCTTAATGAAGGCTCTAAATACATTTTACTTCATGTTTAATTTTAGTCTGAAAATCCTGGCATGGCTGGCACCGATGCAAATGTCTCGTGCCCCACTAGGGCACAGATGAATTTGTAGGTGATTAGTGGGAGACCAGACGTCTTCTCTGAGCCTTGAGTGTGCAGGACCCCCACTCTCAGTTAAGATCCTCTACCAGACTTGTTACTGCTGCTTCGTCTTTCAGGCACCCAAACCAGCAGTCAGCGGAGATTTAGGAGCACTTCATCACATAAAATGCACACTGCATTAGTATTTGGAGTCATTGTCAAATGACTGGTGAATCTCAGGGTCAAGACAATATACCTTCTCTTGCCTGCATGTATTACAAAGTTAGGAAATGAAAGACACTCCCACCTCCCTGAGAACTGCTGGGAGTCACCACTCACTCCCCAGGGGCTCTGTGGATTTAAGCACCTTACTCCAGGTAAGTCTGCAGCAGTGGGGAAGAAAACACCAAAATAGTTTCTCCCCTTTGAGACTTATTTCCTAAAAGTGCATGTCGGTCCAGAAGTACTATGATGCCTTTATTCCAGAAAGCCAGTTTACGCTGACATTTAGAGGAAATACCTTTCCTGTACCTTCTGGTATGCTTTGGCCCACTTCAGGCACAGCCACAGTCCCCCACTAACTCTAAAAACATCAGAGCTGGCTGCTCCCCTCGCTATCACTGCCCAGAAAAGCAGGTGATCTCTTTCAGACAGTTTAGGAGAAGATATTCAGAAGGGAAAGGAAGAAATCTGACCTTATTTTATCTTAGACATGAGAAAATATGCCCTTGCTTAGGTATATGACTGTGTTGGAGTAATTTTCATAACTTGGTCATAACAACTAAGGAAAGTTAAACACAGCTCAGGGAGATGCCTTCATATACTTAATTTGACTTCCAAGAGCGATTCCATGGAAACATATGGGACTGCTCATATAAACAGTTACAGGATATGCAAGCTCTCATGGCAATGGATTGCTGCATATCCCAGTGACTTTTACAGACCTGAATCTTTGCTGACCAGTGCTCTTTCTTTGGAAATCCCTTCTGCAGCTGAGTTTGCAAGCAGGAGCGTGGTGTACAATGCAGCCACACAGGCAGGCTCTGTGTGTTAGTGATTCCCATGCTGCACAGCCATTCACCAGAGATTTTGTACACAACCTCATTACCTTAAACGCAGTTGTTAGTTAAAAAAAGAAAGAACAGTTGAACAAAGGAAGGAAAATGGAAAAGACAAACAGGTCAGCTTGCCTGTTGAAAGCCTTCACAAAAATACATCAGAAAATTCAAATTAATTTTTTCTTTTCTCTTTTAATAAGAAAAACATCCAATCCAAAGGCATTTTAAATAGCTTCACCAGCCCTGAGCATTCTCTGATACATTCTCCCCTTCCTAGAACCTGCAAAAATAAAATTCCCTGGAGAATACCTAATAGCAGAGTCTCTGTTCCTCAACCGCATTCCTACCGGAGAGCATCTCTGATTGCAAACCCACCTATGCAGTCCAGGTAGGAGAATTACTGAAGAAAATCATATTCTCATCCTTCGTGTAGCCCAGTCCTACCTTCCTAAATCCCATCAGGGAGCTGACAGGGTTTAGCATTGCTTGAAGCTGCCTGGCATTGGCTCTGCCATACATGGAGGAAACTTCTGGCAGCTTCTCACCAAAGCCACTCCTATAGCCTCCCCACTATCAAAACCTGGCCATGCAAACCCAATACACTCATCTATGTTTCCATTATCTTTTGGGGAGAAAACAAGTTTGTGAATGAAAAGGGTAAACAGAAGTTGTTGTGTAACAGGTGTATCAGAATAACTTTGTTAATTTTCACTGTGTAAAACGGTAGATCAAAAATAACGGAGTTTTTTCTTTCAAAACCTTATCTCTTCTAGCAGATAAAGAAGAAAAGGAAATCTCTCTGTAATTAGTCAAATTGGTTTTGCACTTTTCTTTTCTAGAGCATAAATCAAATAAGAAATATTTCTAAAGAAATTGCCTTCATCTACTGCAAGGCTTTTCAGAGGCAGTTCAGTATCTAGAAGATCACAGCAAACTTAATGATCTTTTCATTCACAGGTAGCCTTCAAAAGCACATTTTAATTGACATTAGGAACTTTAAGAACTTGTATTGTGTCTGACTTTTTGAGGTAGGCAAGGCACAATAACTTTTTTGTTCTCATTACATTAAATGGAAAAGTATTTTGGAGATGGCACATGCTAGTGCTCAGCATCAGTCTCTGGTGTTCGCTCAGGCACCAGCAAAGGTGCAACCTACAATTTGGAAGATGAATGCAGGCCCTGTGAGGGGATGAAAGTGACTGAGTGTTGTGTCTGCAGGGATTCTTGGACACACAGTGCCTCCCGTAGGTACTGACAGGTTCCACTGGATGTCACCTTCTGATGAGGACCCTGGTGACTACGGGCAAGTGTTTTTACCCAGGAAGTGTCACCAGTGTACGGATGCTGAAAAAGCTTCAGCAGAGAATTTCTTCAGCTCTCTGCAGCATTTTTGTGAGAGCTCTGTCTTTCCCATGCAAGTAACTCAAAACAATGTTACAGTTTTGTAAACTTCTTGCAGCTGCAGGTTGTTTTGCAGGATTGTTATGGTTCTAACTAGAAAAACATTCAGAGATGGGTGTCTTAGAACTTGACCAACCCCCTCAAGGGGTGGATGGCAAAAACCAATTACCTTACGCCATTTAATACACTTTTGCGAACTAACATACAAAAGCCTTCTGAGAATTCATTAAAGCGCTTCCATTTATCCCTGAGCCTGGACTTCGTGTCGTTTCTCTACTCGTCCATGGGGAGAACAGCGACACCAGTGCAATAGCAAATCCTAATGTCGATTCACAGGACTCCCTTGGAGCTTCTATAGCTTTACAGTCCTAACCAGTTTAACCCAGTCGGTGTCAGAGAGCAGAAAATTGGTCACTGTTTACTCAATTTTCTTTCTTTTAGAGTTTGAAGCAGTAAGAGTTAGTCAATAACCACAAAAGACTGCAATCTAGATAGATGGGAGGTGGAAACAGAAACAAGACTGCAAGAGACACAAATTGCCTGAAGCCACACAATAGCAAAGAGCAAGTCAATATCCTATAGACAGAATTGGATTTTACCTTTTAATCAGAAACATACCTCAATTTTTTATCATTTATATCATTTTACTTCCAACATCAAATGATAGCTCCAAAAAGGAAAGCAGTTCCCTTACTTGAAACACTTTCTGGGTTCGTCATTATCACTGGTATAAGAAACCTAATAGAGACAAGCCAGGAATCAAGGACTAAATCATTGGTATTGTTACTTTTATTATTATCATAGTTGCACTTGACTTTCCCACAAATTTTACATACAACTGAAGTGAAGCTGAGCTTTTATTTCTTTCATTGAACCATACGGGCAAAATTATATCAAGTCTCATCACTGCTTTTTAATCCTTCCCATATTTTGAGTCTTGTTAGCTGGGGAGGAAAAAAAAAGAGAAAATGCAGCTGACTTTTACCATTAAAACTCAACAACTGTCATTAAAAGAACAAAGCACATCAGGCATAGCTTGTCTGTGTCACGTGTGAACTCAGCCTCGGCACTGCCCACACGTGTGCAGGTGCACCAAACCTGACAGTGAAACGGTGGCCTGTGGACATTGGCAGCCCCAGGGACAGCCAGCACCATCCTGTACTTCTGGGCCACTGTGGCTCTCCTGAGTCCTGTGTGGGCTGTTTCTCACAGGTTACAGGCTGAAAGAAAGAGCGGCACCAAAAATGCTGCTTTGTCCTTCCCTTCGAAGCCGATTTATCCTCCACGTGGTCATTGTCTGAACCTGTAATGTGGCTGTGCTGGGGGAGAGGAGGATCTGTTCAGAGAAATCCCATCTTTTCCAAGACCAAAAGAGAGGAAAAACCACACAGACACTGTGACATGGCTCTGACTCCTCTGTAAAGCTGATGGGAAGAGAATAAATGGAAATGCAGGCCCTGCAGCAAGAGAGTGTGTGTGCCCTGCCACCAGCCCAGTGCCTGGTCTGGGAGAGCTCCACTCTGTCCATGGGCTGTGACGGGACTGGGGATGACAGTGACCCTCAACCCAGGCCTCTCAGAAGTGCCCAACTGATTTTAGCCCTGAAGAATTGCTAGAAAACCTGATTCTGCATATTTTGTAAACCCGTGGTCTCTTGCAACATCATTATCTTATTAGATTGGCTTCTTTTATACCTCTGAAAGATACAGAGAGCTCTTTGAACTTCCTGGATGGTGATGAGACAGCAACCAGTGATACCCTTTAATACACTGAGTTTTATGTACCTTTTTGTACCTCATAAATGTGACACTTTCCTTGTGACTAGGTGGTTGTTTCAGTGTTTACCAGGTACTTACTTCTGTCACAATATTCTATTTTGCTCCTGAGACTATAATTCTGTCACATATACAAAGCTGACTTAAAGTGAGAGAACAGGAGATGAACTCCTAAACAATAACGTTATTGTTTTCATAAAATTATCCATAGGGAGGACGGATTTGGCTACTTTTGTTCTTTTAATCTTTTGCTCTTTTCAGTGGATGGGTAAGTCAAGCTGCAGGAAAGGGGGCAGAATTTGGCATGTGGAAAACAGTTCTCTTATCTAAGCCTTCCCCTCTTCCAAGTCAAAAAGAAGTACCTGGAGTTGGAGTTCTAAACAAAGTTTTAGAAAAATGGTTTTATCAGGCACCACAGATTCTTTCAAGCACTTCATCAGTTCATGATGAAATGAGCTCAAAGATGAGATGAACAGATCAAGTCAGCCTGATCAACAGAAAACGAGAAGATATAAAAAAGAAGGTAATAAACACATTTCAGCTTCTAATTAGTCTATCAAAAGCTCTGGTTTCTCTATAGTCTAAAATAAGAGAAAGATTAATAAGATTTTTTCAAAGACTAGTTGCATGATCATTAGACTTTTCCTTTTATTCACATGGATTTATAACCTTTTCTTATAAGAACATTTTTTTAAAAAAAACTTTTATGTAAGGAACATTATTAAGCATCTTTTTCTCATTTTGTAACATCTACATGTGTGAACGGCAGACAAATTATTACTAAAGCTTTGAAAGAGCCTCAAAACACATTGCCTCTGACACTGCTAACAATCAACAGATGAAGGATACAGTGTTTTAACCCACAATCTCCCAAACTGTTTCTCTCATCCTCTATGCACCTGTGTTTCCTGGAGCGCAGCAAGGAATATTAAAAGCATATAAAACACATTTTACTCTGAATAAATTATACAAACAATTTAATTTAGAAAGTAGACTCGCCCAGACACAGTTGTTGTTCCATCCCACCACTCATCACCTCAGGGCAGAAGAAGGAGGCCTCTGGTACAGACTATTCACACTTCTGTTTCCTCTACACATGTGATGTTTTGTTTCTGTGAGCAGGCAAGATTGCAGCTCCAGCCTGGATAGGATTGCTAAATGTTTTGACAGTTTGAGAAAAACCCAAAAACGCAGCTTGTTCTCATATTGTAACGGTTTGCATAAAAATTCCCAGAGACGCTGCTGGGAACACTGTTTAATTGGACTGCAAGATGTCATTGCATCGTCAAAAGAGCACAATCAATAAGCCCTACCTACAGTTGCTTAAAAATGGAAGCCATTTAAAAACAATAAGAGCTGACAAAACCAATCTAAACCACTACAGTGCTGAAGGCCTTGGTACTGCTTTACATCCTGCATCATAAACCTGCAGGCATTGGGTGGACTTGCTATTTTTTGGCTCAGCTTTGTCAAAGCCGGTGAAATTGGGAACCACGCATAATGCAGAGGGCTCCAAACCTGAGCATTATACATGAAATATAAGGATTTAAAATCATGTAACTCTGTTTTCCAAACCTAACAACAGTTGCTGTCAGCTGCATGAAAAGTACAAATCTGAAATCTGCTGCCAAATCAAACTTGAGCCTTAATGTGAAAGCCCAGATTTTATAAAACGGGTAGATATTATTAAGACAGCTAATCAATCAATTACTGACACTCAGCTTCTCACCAAATCTGGTGCCATTTGTAACACATATTGAGATCCTCGACTGGAATGAGATGCCATAGAAAGGCAAAGAATGATTGTGGGCACTCACAGCCCGGTGATGAAGTGCCAGGGAAATGTCAATAGCAGTCAAACAGTAATTTTCCTGATTACAACATGTAATCTAGGCTCCCCTTTCCTTGGGGCTGATGCAGAGTTTCAGGTCAACAGCTTCAGACAACTGAATTACAAGCTGTGGCTAGGTGAAAAAAACACGAATTCTAAATGTATACCTCGGTAACATGATCTTCAGTGGAGCATGAGCACATCCGTAATTTATAAATGTGTCTAAGTGCCATCCTGATGGGAATATGTTGTTAATGAGGCTTATTACAGTAATTTGTATTGGAGTCATTTACAGGCCTGAGTCACAGTGTGTTTGGCATAGCACAAGGATTGGAGTAGCAGTTTCTCTGCTCTCTGAATTACACAGTCGAAGTATGGGAGAGAGAAACAAGGGATCAGCATAAAGAGATGGCAAGTGGAGAACAAGCAGCAGGTAGGTACAGAGCAATGGGACATTAGAAAATAATGAGGTAAACAGGGGTCACAGCACATGGAGAATTGCTTTCCTCCCTTTCATCTAACTTCAGATTTTACAATGTAAATTTGTGAATCTGAGTTGGTTGCCCAATACCATCTGCATCCTGTGCATTTATCTGGATCACAAATTGATGCTGAAGATAAACCATACTTTAACACGTCATCATCTGCTGGTGCTGCAATGGTGCCCCAAATGACTGCCTCAGATGCAGGCATTGTACAGAGTCACTGCCCATAGAAAGTAATAACAGACAAAGGATTATTTTTAATCCTAATAATAATGTCTCCCACAGTAACTTTAGCTGAAGGGTGGACATTGAGAGTGTGTGAAGTTCCTGTATTTATCCAACTGAATGGCAAGTCAGGCAGGAGCTCCTGGGAAACCCTGGAGCTTGGTCAGAGAAGGCTTGTCCCCACACAGCCCATGACATTGGCCCGGGCAGCCTCGTGCTTGATGTTCAGAGAGAGCCCTTTGTCTGAGTCCTGTGCCATATGTGCAACAGCCCTGCAGCAGCAACACATGGGTGAAGCCTGGTCAGGCAGAAGGTCCCTCCATACAGATTTTGCCCTTTCCTGCAGTGGGTTGCTGTGTAAAACTGGTGGGGAGCTGCCATCCACATGCCACTGTGTGAAAGCCTGCGGGCCTCGCAGCTGCACAGTGCTTCCTGCCTCACTGACACTCACCCTGAGCTTATGTGACCTCACTACAGGCCAGGGTTGGCTTTGCTGCAGTCATCCTGTTATTCTAGGTGACCGATTTGGCCTGGACTATGTGGCACTACTGAACATGTGCTCAGCACCTCACTCTTCATGTCTGTAGTGCCACTGAAGTTAGTGCGTAAGTGTGTCACAACCAAATGTGACATTTTGTTTTATATTTAACCAGTCACATGGCATACCTATTTCCTAAGCCTCTCTTCCCTCTCAAAGGGGTAAACCTTCTCACTTCTTGACACACTCTTGGCGGGATGAGGGTCCCAGCTTGATTACCAGTATCTTTTGAAAACACTCAATATTAAGATCTCCAGAAGCAGAAGAGATGTCTGAGGTTGACCCTAGAGCAAAGCTGCCAGGCAACAGCAGTCTTAGGATGGATATGCAGAAATGCAGAGCCAGGAGCACACCTCCTTTTGCTTGTTCTCCGGGCTGTACTCCACCAAGCAGGTGTTCTGAACCACAGCCTGTTCTGCTGGGTACTGCAAAAGAGAAAATCATAAAGATGGCCCTTAGATTTGAAAACTTACATGATAAAGCAAATGGACACGTAGACCAGATTCCACCACTGTGACAATCTGAGTGTCATCATGCTTGTTTCATAATTTCCTTTGTACCCTTGTCTACCAATGTCTATAAAGATATTTATGAAGAAGGCATTAGCTTTGCTATGAAGAATTCCTCCATAAAACACATTGCAAATTATATCACACACTTTTAAAAAAAATTACAATATTCAGTATACTATACTATAGATATTTCTAAAACTTCAACAATTTCTAAATAATTGCCAACTGCAACTGTGTAAATGAAACGCTACAATAAACAGCTATGTTCTGTTGTTCTCTAGATGCATTCGCTCTTTTGGATAATCTTTTATAGTGCTGCAAAAGAGGTTTTGTATTAATTAGCTGGCTCTTGTTTGCTGAAAGCAGCTGATTTACTAAATATCTTGCTTATTAGTGTGGAGGCATAGAACAGAAGGCAACACTTCATAATCGCATTTTAACAAACAACCTTGAATACTTGATTTTTAATAAGTCACTGGGATATCAGTTTTTCTTTGTCAAGAGATTCAATTGATGGAATCTGATGTTTCCTTTAAATTGATGGTATCCTTCCCTGCCATGTTCTGTCACACAGTTCTGCCAACTATAGAGGCCAAGAATCACAACTGTGATAGCTCAACAGATTAGCTGAGATCCCAATGGATCCCAATGCACCCATTGCTGACTCATTTTGCAACCTTGAGCTAATAACCTCATGTCATCTATTCTTGTAAAAAGTGTGTGAAATTGATTCTGTGGTGGTATAACCCCAGCAGGCAGCTCAGACCCACACAGCCACTCCCTCAGTCCCCTACCACGGGCACGGGGAGAAGAATCAGAAGGGTAAATGTGCAAAACCTCATGGGCTGAGACAAAGACAGTTTAATAGATAAAGCAAAGAAAATAAGGAATTCATTCACCACTTACCATGGGCAGACAGGTGTTCAGCCATTTCCAGGAAAGCCACACTCCACCACATGTAACACTGACTTGGTGAGACAAACACCATCACTCCAAACATCGCCTACTCCCTTCTTCCCCCAGCCCTGTAGGCTGAGCATGATACCATATGGTGTGGGATATCCCCTGGGTCAGTTGGAGTCAGCTGTCCTGGCTGTGTCCCCTCCCAGCTCCTTGTGCACCCCCAGCCTCCTCGCTGGTGGGGTGGGCTGAGGAGGAGAAATGGCCTTGGCTCTGTGTAAGTGCTGCCCAGGAATAACTGAGATGTTGGTGTGTTACCAACACCTCTCTCACCAACATAAATCCAAAACATAACCCATGTCAGCTCATATGAAGAAAATTATCTCCATCCCAAACAAAACCAGTACAGATTCATTGTGTGCATGTATGGCATTTGGAAGAAGTAAAAAGTGAATAAGTATCATCTTTTGCTGTGGGGCAGTGGTTGGGACAGGAATCATCTCTAGAGTTAACAGATACACCTATTTCAAGTCCTGACCAGTGTGAGAATCAACATCCTTGGATATCTCTAATGAATCTTACCTCACTTGGAAGCTTTGAAAAAAATCTTTATTAAAAAAGAGGTATTATTTATGAGAAAACTAGTACAAATTCAGTTTGAGGAAATCGAATATATCAAAGTGATAAGCAGAACACTGCTTATCATCCTGATAACTTTGGTGATAACTAGTTATTCTTCCTTCAAAAATATAAATTCATCAAATTACCAGCTGTGTTTTCACTTTGTTTTTCTTCTTACAAAAAATCCTACCTGTATTGGAGATATGTATATATATATATATATAGATATACAGATATATAGATATATACGCTATTTCATCCTGACCTTAATGGCCCTGCTGGATTTAGCATGCTCAGGATTTTGCCCCAGGATGTGTTTCTACACCTGTGTATGTAGCAGAAGGCATAGGGAAGAGATTATTTTCCAGTCTTTGACAGCATGAGGGATTTCAGCACCAATGTTAGGCACACTGAATCTCCTCGCCAAAGCAAAATTAAATCTGCTCTCACGAAGTAGTGGCACAGCAGAGACTGTCTCAAATGCATGCTTTGAGATATCACTAAAGTGAAGCAATAAAAGGTGCCAGACAAAAAGGAACTCTCTCTGATTAGCCTATCTAGAGATCAGAGGAACTTGGTTACGTTCAACCCAATACTTTAATCACTAATCTTTTAGTCACCCCTGTCTTTTCCACATATAAAAAATTAAACAACATGAAAAACACAGCTTATTTGTGGTTCTTGTCATTATGATCTTTAAATAGGCAATGGAGCTAGGGGAGAATGAGACATGAGAAAGGCGAAATGGGATTTGAACATGCAAGAATGTTTTCTGCATGCAGTCAGGCTAATCCAGATCTCCAGTGAGTCCCTAATTCACAGACCGCTGGGACAACAGAAGGACTGCTCTGACTTCACAGGCTTTGCAGTTCACAATATTAATGCCCAAATTACATTCAGAGTTTTCTGAAATCTGAATCAGCTCAACCTAGAAAATGTTACACCACAGTAAGCACTATCAATTCTTTTCTACCCACTCTTACTCTCTGTTCCAATATGCTTCATTTAATTATAAATCTATGCTATTTTTCTTATGGGAAAAGGCTGCTGAGATTTCAACCCTCTTGTGATTTTGCAATGCCAAGCATTCCTGGATTATGCCACTCTTGTTCTACTTTGGTAGCCATTACCTTAGTAGATGCAGAATAGGAAATTAAAAGGAGTAGGTTTTCCTTGTTCAATCTGGACAAAACGTTAGTAAATACACTTCAGAAAAAGAAAACGTAACAGTGGTTATTCATAATTTTTACAGTTTTCCTGGAAAACAAGTAATCATAGTTTTTCAATACGGTTTTAATCCGGAACTGACTATATGGTCAATTTGCAGGCATAAAAAACATGGTCAACCCACGTGGCACCCCGTGCTAACTGAAGACATCCCCAGATATACTTGCATGGTTTTCCAGGGGGAGCCCACAGTAAATGCTAACTGGGCCAAGAAACTGTCTTGGCAACCCTAATCCTGTCTCCAGAGAAAATCAATTGCTAGTTGAACTTTAGCAATCTGAAGGTATCCATTCTGCCCAGATTGTTATACACCAGGCAAGCATCCCACCCCAAAATTTCACTCCCTGATAGCCAGAACACGTTCCAAGGATCTTTCCAAAGGATGGAGCATGAAAGCTGTGTGAGAAATCTCAATAGCATCTACTGCTGGGGAAGCCATTGGTCCAGAATAATCCACAGCAAGCCTTGGCACACGGGCCGGTGCCAACCTCCATGGCAGATCTCCTTCACAGCATCCCTCCAAATGGGTGCTTGAAAATTTTGAGGAACACACTGTTCCTTCCTCCATAACTCTGCATGCTCCCAGCCTATTTGTATGCTTTTGTAGCATGTGTTGAATTCTGAAGGCTGTGATTAATAAATGCTGGTGTTTGCTACTGTTTTTCCATTGAGAAAAATGCACGAGAAATAGAAATTATGTTGCTACATTAACACAGAACCAGGAGAAGGAAGTTACAATGAGTTCCCCAAAAGACAGATGATTCATATATTTCATAAAAATTGTACCATATGCATTAGCTATCGTTCTCAGATAACATTATTGTTGCAAGCATTGTTGCACATAAGTACTTCATTTATCTAAATTGAGACTTTACACTTCCGCGCACTCTGCAGGTCCCAGCCCTGCTATGATGGAATTACTAGCATGATGTAGCAATGTATTATAGTGTCAGATCTACTCACATTTCATATTTTTAACTAAAGAAGATCAAAATAACAAAATGCAGCCATGGAAGGAACAACTGCTCTATCTGTAGCTACTCCTACTTAAAATTTATTAAATAATAGCAATAAAAATGAAAGACTATGTTGTTATTGACAACCCATATAGACTGGAATAAAAGATTTGTCTTTTATTGATGCAATTATTTATTTCTACTAGATGAAACATCATTAATTTTTTCCTCTACTACTTTTTTGGCCCTCAATATTCAATATCTTCCCAAGCCCAGAATATGTTTCCACTTGATCTTCAGGGATTTGGGGTCTGTCATACCCTCTCATTTTGATGACCCCATCCTGCCACTTAGCCCTTGCTCACGAATAGGGTTGGTTTCTCTCCCATTCTAACAGGTCCCTGCCTCCATTAAGAGCGGTGGGAAGGTTGTCAGCATTAGTGGGAACTTTACCTTTCCAAACCTCTTGTCCTCTCAATCTGCTCATATAAGACTTGTGAAGATGGTACTTACAATGGGATAGATGGGAGCTGTAATGTCAACCGGCTTCAGCCATATCAACCTCAAACAGAAAACAAACAGTAGGAGTGTGGGGTCACTCATCTTGCAGTTTTGATGCCAGGCAGGCAACCTAAAACTAGATCCACAAATATGGAAACTAAACATAATTTTAGTACATAACACTGTGCTCCAAGCTACCTGGCAATTGTAAGAAGTCATTTACTCACTATTCACTTATTCTGCGAGCAGGAGGGAATCTACTGGGAGACTGACATGATGCAAGTCATAAAATGATCATTGTCTCAAACCTGAGCTGACTCTGCTGGCAGCCTTTCACATTTCATATTTCCAGCTGTAATTAATGACCCATTTTCCATAATGCAAATAAAAATATTTTTAAAGCTCTTCTTTAAAGCTTTTCAGCTTCTATTTTCCAGTCGTGTTTTCTCTGAGATACAGGAAATGTAGAAATATAAGGTGGAATGACAACAAGATGCAAAAGGCATAGGAAATTATGTAAATATGTCTAAAACAAAGAACTTCACTTGCCTTGAGACATGTCAGAGTGCATATATTAACTTAATTTCACTTACAAATAAAACTGCCTTTCTTGCAGCTAAGTTAAATTTGAGCCAATGCTTCACTTCACTTTGCATAAAGGCGAGGATGCCAAGACAATACTCCAGGCATGCAAATGTATAAGCCCAGATATCTCAAGACAGGAGTATTGCTTAGGCATCTCTGCGTAGTACATTACCAAAAAAACCCCCAAAAACCAAACAAATAAACAACAAAAAAACCTCCACCACACCCAAAACAAAACCCAAAAACCCAATAAACCTGTATTTGTATAGCACCAAGCACTATTGTAGGAGGAGGAAGGGCACCCCAAATCTCTTTTTAAGAAAAGGCACAGAGGGCACTGATAGCTGCTCTCTCTTGTAGTTTTCATGTTTTCCAAGGCTTTTTTACTGAACAGGTCAATAAATTCCCATTTTTCAAATCAGTATTTTCTTGTCTTGAATGTCTTGTGCTGACAAAGCACTTTCAGGTATGACTTGCTGAGTTTCTCTTTGTGTTCTGCATTTAATATTATTATTGGAAAGTAGAACTCTGTAACTGTCATTATGGCAATTTTTTGCCACTGCATTCTCTGGAATAAAATAAAAATTTATTGTAAAGATGATAATTCAGCAACGATGAACCTTTCTGATGGCCCTCTAGATTCAGCAATATTTTGAAAAGCAATAATTTAAAGATCAAGCCTACCGCTGCCAGTCTACTGGTTTTTCTGGCCAGTTTTTCACAACTCGCTCTAAGAAGATATTTGGTATTTGCATGCAGCTGCAGTGTCCCAGCTGGAGTGTCACTGAGGAAGCACAAAGAGAGATTTCTGTTACATTTAAATTCCTGCAGAAGTTTGACCACATATTCTTTGTAATCTTTGAACTTGTCATATGTCAAACTAACCAAAGAAGCCCTCAGAATACCCAGTGCATAAAATTGGTTTTATGTCATTATTTTAGGAACCTTTCTGTGGTGGCTCTGCCTTGCTCAGCTGAGTTGCTCAATATATTTATGACACTAAGCAAGCATTTTAAGTCACAAATCACAGAATCGGTCAGGTTAGAAGGGACCACAGTGGGTCATCAGGTTCAATCTCCCCGCTCAAGCAGGATCATCTCAGAGCACAGAATTGCATCTAGACAGTTCTGGAAAATCTCCAGTGAGGGAGACTCCACAACCTCTCTGGGCAACCTGTTCCAGTGCTGGGTCACATGCACAGTAAAGAAGTGTGATATAGATAGAGATACATAAAATAGAGCACTTGATACTCAAAGCTTGAAAACACTTGAACTTTGAAAAAACCCAAAAAACCTCTTCATTTCCAAAGACGAAATTACTTCTATTTCATTATCTGATACTTCTTGGACACCTCATCTTTAGAGTTCAGAACCAGAAATAACTAACTACCTTATGTTCAGGATGTTTCAGCAGGGCTGGAGATCATCTAGCAGATAAAACAAAGAGGTTGTCTGAGATTTCTAGACCAATAAGAAATGCTTTTGTGAACCTGAGCTTTCAGACACCGACATAGCATGAAAGCTTTTGAAAATCTCTCACTCCCAAGCACATCACCCATTGAGAAGGCAAAGACATCATCATTTGATGGAGTTTCTGCTGACTCCATGTTCACTCTTTGCAAGAAGTTCTGGCAAAATATTCAGAAAAGGAGATAATTTTTCTGAAACAAGAGGAGTATATGCTTTTATGTCAGGGTGCTTACGCCTGTGACTGTAAAATATAGACAGCTTTTATATGGAGAGCAATTAAAAGAGTGATGCACTTAGACTGAGAGGCAGTGACTTCATAAAACACAGAAAGCCTTAGAACAACACGATCCAGTAGTTCTGGGGAGATTATAGTGTTGCCATGAATATATAATTTAAAAATAATGCAGTACATCTCTGAAGAATATAGATCAACTCAGATTTAATATGGGTTCACTGCTCTCTACTCCCAGCTACTATTTTATAAGAAGAAGCCAATATATTGAGAAAACATTTTAGAAAGCATGAAATACATTTCAAGTTTCAGTAAAATAATTGGAACTTTCTCAGATTTGTTTAATTATGCAATATAGTTAGTCTCTAGATAGTGATTTAAAACTTAGGTTAAATATATGAGAAAAGCCTGTCATTTAATTTGAAATAAATAAGATTTTTTTCACAATAAGCATTTGCATTTTTTCATATTCGAAAACTCCTATATGTTATGATTATGTTGTCCTGCCAAGTTAAGATGCTTTAATTATATTGAAATCAGTTAGACTTGCTATAATCACCAGAGAAAAACAAAATATGAAAAATTAATCTGCAATAAAAAAGTCTTCCTTGATAGATTTTATCAAAATGGTGATTTTGGAATCTATTAACAGATGTAGGCCAAACAAGCACATGAAATCATTCAGGCTGGCAGATCCAGAGGTCCTTTATCACTAAAGATGAAACTATAATTTCAATAACAATTCAGCCATAATATTGTAAATCTGTACTTCAAAAGCTAGCTAGTGGTCAAACTCCTCCTACAACATGTCATGGAATAGAGTTATAGAATTACAGTTATTACAGAATTAAGTACATTTCAAAATGTACAACCAAACGTTTATAGAGGTTTGCGGACATGAGGTTCATCCTGCAGGAGTTCGAGCTTCATGCTGTGCAGAAGCAAGAGTACACCAAGTCTATGCTTGTGACCTGCTAACGCTGTGATGAACTGGGAGTCTTGCAGCAGCCATTTCCAGAAAACACACAAAAGGTCAATATTCATAACCTCTGCCTCAAAAATGCAGGGTGCTGACTGAGAACAAGGTTTGTTGGGCCACATCCATCCTAACAGCTCCACTCCTCTGTGTTTCCTCTGCAGCCTATGTTCCTTCCCCACCATCAGGAGGGAGGCAAGCATGGACATTCCACAAGCAAAGCAGACCATCCAGAAGACATGGAACATGAGAAGGGTTTTGAGGAGGAAAACAACAAAAATTTGCATTGAAAAAAGTGGCATCCTGGAAATGGGGGAAATTTCTGTCCCACTGTACAGATGTTCCATTGCTGTGAAGAACGAAAAGCAAGCAAAATGCAAATGTAGAGAGGTCTGCTATCCTCCCCTTCCTTCTGCTACTGCATTGCCCGAGTAACTTGCTGGTTTTTAGCATCCCTTCTACACTATTATCTGCACTGTAAGTCAGAGATCCAAGGGTTAGATTGTGTTAAGGTGTTCAGGCTCTGCAGCAGCAGCCATTGCAGTGTCTGCCTCCCTGGTGCCTGCTGCTGCGTGCCACCTCCACCGGATCTGTAACAGGCAGAGCTGGGAGCAAGGAGGCTCCAGGGCTTGCTGAGAGACACCGCAGAGAGGTACCTGCCTGAGAGCCCAGCACTCGTGTGGCCACACCTGAGTCACAGTTACATTAGCTTCAAGTCATGCCAGGGGACGTTTAGATTGGATATTAGGAAAAATTGCTTTGCTAAAAGGTTTGTCAAGACCCGGAACAGTCTGCTCAGGGAAGTGGTTGAGTCACCACCCCTGAAGATATTTAAAAAAAACATGTAGATGTGGCACTTAGGGACAGGGCTTATGGTGGACTTGGCAGTGCTAGTCTTACAGCTTGACTCGATCTTAAAGGTCTTTTCTAACCTTGAGGATTCTGTGATTAGCATCAGGTTGGAACTTCTAGCCTGGAGTCCTCTCCCACCCTGCAGCTGTACATTGTACTCAGCCCTGTGTAACACAGAGAACAGTCATTGCCTGTGTGACAGGGAAGCAGGAGGCTTCCATTTTAGCCAAATTACTGTGTACAGGTCTCACTTGCTATCCCAACCATCCTGCTGCAGGTTTTATGCTCAGGATGTTCCTCTCCCTTTCTGTTGCAGTCATATTGCTGGGCAACAAGTGACTAAAGAATCAGTGGACTAGAGACAAGCTGCCTAATTTTCTAACCAGTGACTGGGAAACTTGATCAGAAGTATAGAGGCTTGGTTGCTAACCACTGCTCTAACAGCTATTTGTGTGCACAGAAACAAAACATATAATACTTGGCGAACAGAAGTATGAAAAACTGTACATCTAAAGAACTAGCTTAAGGAATGGCGAGTAACAATCAAAATTTAGGGTTTAATATGTGAAATTACTCAGTCCCAGTCAGGGGCCCTCAAACCTGTACGAATTTGGGATAATAATGGCAGATCTGAACCACAGGCTCTTCAGACTGAGCTACCAGACTTGCCTTCCCCTCCACCAGCCCTTCAGATAACCATGTTAGATGCAAAGGTGTATTCATTCCTGCAACAACAGTGCTTTGACTACTTGTCACACTACATTAAACTGTAATAATAATGAATAATTACAGTAATACTACTAATACTACTACTACTACAACTAATAATAAGAAGAACCCTATTTGTTTATTTCCTAAGTAGCTATCCAACTTCGCATGGCCACTGCAGTGGCTGCCTACAGCCTTAGACATTGCCTCGCAGTAATGTGCACACCCTTACCTGGGAGGATGACAATAATCTTAGACCATGAGAAGCTTCATTTCACAGCCTGATTTCCTCCACATTCCCACTAAAATACTTCCCAAGTTTCTGATACATACAACTACCTTTGCAGATATATTGGTTTATTTTTTTATTTTTCAGGGATTCACAAAAATAGAAGCACATAAAATTTTGCCAATTTTGTTCTAAAAAGAAAAAAATCACATTATTCAGCCAGTGCACAAAACAAAGTTATATAGAAAATCAAATTAAAAAATACAAACATCTGAATCACTGCCTCAGTTTTTCCACCACTTTTTTGGATATGTTTGGTGGTTGCAGAGACTCCAGGGTTTTGCTGAAGCCTCATCTCTTCCTGTCCCTGCAGCCAAGTTACATCTGTGTTTCTCTGATAATCAGAGAAAGGCTGTTTGTAAAATAATCTTTTTCATTTTATAAGTACTAGAGCCTTTTTTCAGGCAATGTCCTTTGCTACCCAGAAATCGGTTTGGTCATCTGTTTCTTGGCTACCTGCTCATCTGGCAGAATATTATTTGCTTGTCCTTTATCCAAGGATAACAAACTCACAGTTTTACAGCCCTGTGCTAAATATGACAGCTTTTCCAACCAGCCCTATGTGTGCCAAATCAAAACAAGGAGGTTATGTTGTGGATATGGAAGCAAACGTCAGACATAGGTGGATAAAGATACATTTAGCCACACACAGATCCATCATATCAAACATGGATGCAAAGTCAACAAGTTTCACTGGCAAATTGATTTTGTTTAAGCTTTTGGTAAAGGGTGAGTCTCCCACCACTGTCAAAACATAACTCCAGCCAAACCTCATCCTTTTAAAACACAAGTTTTAAAACTGACAAAACTGGGAACAACAGATTCAAGAAGTTTTGCTCTCTTAATCCAATAGCATCTGAAAACAAAATCCTGAAGCCTCTCTGCAGACCTCAGGCACAGAGCTCGTAAGACCAAAAACTGCTGTTAAAATAGAATTTAAACTAATTGCCCCTGGTTACAGGATGTGAGGTGCAGTTACATAAAACTGTGCCTGTCTCCTGATGAAATCAGAGTCCATGATCTTCTGTGAACACATTTGCATTTTTTAGCCTTCTCTAGATCCACAAAACAGCCTTACATGTATCAAAGTTGCATCTTGTCCTCGAATGCTCCTTTTTTCTCTAAACTCTCTAGTTTATTTGGTGGCTTATCTGTTGTCTCTGCTTTCTTTGAAGCCTCTTGATACCATCTGTGAATTTGATTGCTGTGTAAGTTTTCTTCTCTTATTATTTTAGGTCATTTATAGAGAAGTGAGTATTAGACTCCACACTAATTCCCAGTGAGCTCCACTTTGCTACTTTACCCCTCATAGTTGCTTTGGTTTCTGATTTTTCAGTTATTTTTTTATTAAAACTGCAATTATTACTGTGGGGTTTTTTTAGGAATTTTTTTAATTGGATTTCCTTTGTTGAAAGTCTCAGATTTTTGCAGAATATTTTCTCATTTACCTAGTAAAAGTACAAATGAATCAAAGAAAGGAACCAAGTTTGTTGGGCTTCTCTTCAGCCCATGTGGCCTGCAGCATATCAGGTTATATATGAGTGCTTACATAATGAAGAGTTCTGTATTTGCTGTACTGTAAAGATAGTATATACACTTCTACATATAGCATACTTCTATACATACTGCATGGAAGTTTAGATTTATAGGACTTATCCACAGCATAATAAATATTTACTTTTGACTCATCATAATGACAGCTGCTTACTCTTGCATGTTTGAAGATACAGAATTTTACTATCAGAAGATGACCTGGACTTCCTATTCCTTATCTCTTCTTCCTCCAAGTAGGATGGAAAGAGAACTAGCTCAATATTTGTATGTTTCCTTATAAATGCTTTCTTGGTATAAAACTTCAAAATAAGGGGCAACTTCCTGTTCTTCTAGAAAAAAATGCAAACTAATTCTTTAATAATTCCACCCAAACATTAAGCATGAATTAATTAAACACCATAAAAAGGAGTCTAATGCTGGTCACATACATCTTTCTCCTCTAGAATAACACTGCCTAAAAATAACAGTTTCCACCATGAAGCAGAGAGCATAGAAAATGTTTGATAGCCAAATCAACCAGACCCTTCCTTGCTGTTCACATTACCTTGTACCTTGTTCAGCGTCACCATGAGATGACAGTACAGAAAACACTCCACTCTGGCAAGTGGATGACCACTGCTAATCCCAGTATTCAGGGATGGCAAGTATGTGCATCTCCCTGTCCTTACAGCCACCTGTACTTACAATTTTCAAGTTATTTATCAGAGGCAAGGGTATGGACTTCACTTTCCTCTATATCATTTCAGCTGAAGCACAATAAATGTTACAAGATGACTGGAAAAATACCTAACACAACCCTGCATTCAAGGAAATGGTGTCATCAAAACTAGGAGAGAGAATTTTTAAAAAAAATATTTTGACTGATCTGCCTTTTGTGCTTTCATGTCTGCCACTCATAACTCCACAAGGCTTGTCAAACTCACTTTTCTAAGAGGAAGATGTGAATTTTCTTCTTTTTCTGCTCTGAGATGAAATCAAAGAAAATGGAGGTGACTTCTGTAATCGTTCAATACACTATATGTTTCTCCCTCTGCCGTGGAACAGCATAATTAAGAAGTCCTCATTTAGAGTTTGAAACTTTAATCATGGTTGTCCTAATAAAATCCTCTCTGGTTTGATGGACTTTATATTACTTCTCCTCGAGTGAACCCCAAACTGATTACTTGACAGGGAGCATTATCTAATTAATTATTTAGAGGAACAACTACCAAATTACAAACAGAGATTGAGCAGCATATGGTGATCCAGTTTTAATCTTCTAATCCAGAGTTCAAATCCCAGGTGGGAACTACAATCTTCTGAATATTAATCTAATTGCACCTCTACTGTCCCAGAAAATGAGTTTCTTGTCCTTATGAATTTTTCATTATTTCATCTGTAGCGAGAGAGAAGCCTACATACATTACAGTTTGGAAAGCATGTACTACATATCCACAAACTCCACTTGTTCATCCTATTTCTGAGCAGTTCCTCAGTATTTCTGCCTTCTTGGCCCATAACACTGACTTCCATCTTCACCCTTTCAATGAAACCCTCAGCACCTGATTGCCAAGGCATCGAGTGCTCTACTCTGGACAAGCAAGTCTCCATCCAACCTCTTCAATGCAGGAAGAACAATTTCTTACCATTTCCTTTCATCTATGCTCAGTACACAGGTGGCCCATATGGACTTAAGGAAGCAGAATTGGGGTTTTGAGATTTGTGAGCTCTGATGACTACTCACAAGTCTATTTCTTAAAGTAACCAAGCACTTGAACAGCTAAGTTAGGGTTCAACTGATTCCAAATATAAGTGTTGCTGCATCTTTTTTTTTTTTTTTAACATAGCCTAAGGATAAATTAACTTCAAAATTGTTTACTTATTAAGAAAAGAGCACAACAGGGAGAATCAGAACACTGCTTCAAAATGTAGTGTTATGTTTTTCACCCAAATGTCTGTGCAAATGACAAACACAGTGTCAAAGACTAGAATTTGCGTGGCCTCAAGCTTAAGGACAGAAATAAAGTCTTTAGAAAAATGTATATTCAGAACTCCTTTCAATGTCTTGCAGTCTCTTCATCAGAGCTTCATAAATGACCTAAACACCAACCTACTGCTAATCTTAAGGAAAGCCACATAAAACTCCATGCTGCATCCAGTCCTTAAATCCACATGGTGGCCCACAGCTTACCTGTACTCAATCCCTTTCACAGCACCGTATGGACCACACCCCCACCTCATTCACCAGCTATTCTCCCAAATCTAAACACTGCCTTACAGTATGTCTCTTCTAGCCACCAACCTAGAGGTAATTTCCTTCCAAGCCAGGTGGAGGTAGGCAAGGGCAGCCTCACAACAAGGCAGTCTGTGTGTTGCTACCCATGCCTAAAGTGTCATTGACTACTTAAATCCCCATACATGGCTTCAATCCATGAAGTACAAAAAGCGCTGCTGCTCTCACGCTGACGCCACAGGCTAGGTGAGGAAAGTGGAAAAACCAAACCCAGGGTGCACCCTCTACTGGTTTTGCATCACAGGCTCCCGAGCAGAAAAGCAATGATTGATGTGAGCAATTAAAAACTGTGATGGGTATGGGACTGAAGAATGCAGTCCTACCACAGGAAGGATGTTTGAGCTGGGGTTTATTTCTCCCTAAGCAGCACTAGCTTTCACAGCAAGAACTGCTGTGGGGCGTTGTGTGTAGGGTCTCTGCTGCAGGATCTGAGAAAGCACAGGTTTCACTGACTGCCTGCATTTGCCAGCATGACACCAGCGACCATGGGCTAAATGTTGCAGGAGAGGCAGGTAAAACTATAGTGTTGATCCTACCTACTCTGTGCTTGTTGTTTGCCTGCTTTCAACTGCACATTCTGCACACATTAACCAGTTATTTGCCAGCTCTTTTCCTCCACAACTAACAGTTATTCTTCATGTGTTTGGTGCATTTATTTCTTCCAAGTTTCAATCTTTCCTCCTGTGCCACAAGTCTCTGAATGCTCTTGTAAGAATAACTAGATAGAATAACAGACAACCTCTCCTGGGCTTGGAGCAAGAGTGATTTATATTTACAAAAATACCCTAAATAAAGGAAGGCAAAACCAGGAAGTAAAAGCTCTAGAATGCTCCAAATCGGTTTAAATGTACAATTAATAGTACAGGGAGGGACTTCCTCAGGTAAATGTATGCCTATGCATCTGTGTCAAGCTTTTGACTCTAGATTCTCTCTCTAAGCAGAAAGTAGGTGTCGTGGCTCAATAGCCTGTGTTCCACACCCACTTCAGGGCAAGATCAGCCACACCATAGAAGTACTACTTCTTTCCAAAGACTATGGAAGTTGTTCAGACAAGGGTATCTCAGATCCATCATCCCTATTTGTTGGGCTGAATCCTACCCTACATGCTTGAGCAGCAACAGAAAAAAAACAAGTTTGCAGGTGTTGGTGGTTTGGGGGCTTTTCTTGGCTCTTTACCAGAAGAATCCAAAATTTCAGATTTGTAGTGGGACTTTGGCCCACTCCAAATGCTCACAACCCGGGCCCAGTATTTCTCAGATAAATTACTTCTGTATCTCCTCGCAGGCTGGTGGCAAGGCTGTCCTCAAGGTGTGCTAAGAAAAAAAAGGGAATCCAAGAGCTGTATGAGGAAATCAGAACAAGCAAGTGGAAATAACACCCTCTAGCTCAATGAGAAAGAAAACCCTTCCTTTCTGTGGCTCTCACGGCCCTTTCTGTGCAGTGCGACATTGTTAGGGGCAGTCTCAAAGGAGGCCTCATGCAACAGGGTCTGTAGAGCACGTAGCAAAACTTCTGAGGTGGAGTAGGTACCAAACCCAGATCTCCCATTGTCTAATCAACCTTTAAACCAGTGTATCTAAAGGACTTGCCACAGCATTTCCAGCCTGCTCCTCCTGCCACAGCAGCTGCTCTTGCTATAACATGGGTTGCACTGCCATGGGCAAGAGGCATGTGTCCTCCAGCAGATCCAAGTGCAAAACTGGTGCTCAGCCTGTACATCCCATATGGCCTTGCAAGCCTGCCAGTAGTGCTAAAAGCTCAGTTTGTCTTTACAACATCTAAATAACTTTACCGGAAAAAACTTAGGCAACTACAGCCATACAGATTGCTGTGCTAGATTTAGAAAAAGAAAGGATTTGTGGATTGCTCCCTTCAGCTTATCTGATCTCAGCCTAGATTTTTCTTTAGATACCTACTACCCTTGACAGAGCTGGGCCTAAGGTAACAGCAACAACTTGTTATCTTGTCACAACAAGAGAGAGACAAATAATTCAATGAGTGGGTCTAACAACATAAACAATATATGAAGTTTGCACATACCATATAGAAACAGTGGAGTTCTCATCTTGCTTCTTATTTTCTTTTGATACATGATTTCATCAACTTCATCATCATGCACAGGGTAATTCTGTTACTATGGTAAACAATTTATCTCTCTCATTTTATTAATAGTCATTCCAAACAATTAAAAAATTGAATCTACATATTTAGGTTTATGCCTTTGGCAAAGGCAGCCTGTTTTGTAGATTAGCAGATATAACTGTCCTTCCCAGAAAACCTCACTATCCAAGGCTTGTGTTATGTTTGCACAGATGTTCACAAATAAATTCAGTCTATTATTATTTTCAGATTAATGACATCCTGCTCTATTAGAGCATTGCCAAATCATCCTTTTATTGCCAATCTTGCAAGGCTTTGTGTTTGTTTTGTTTTTTGTTGGTTTTTTTTTCTAAAGCTGCAACACTAAAAGGCGTGATTAGTCAAAACCCTCAGTTTTCCTTCCTAAAGTCTCAAGCAAGCCTTGTCGCAAGCTTGAGTCATGTTACCTTAGGGGCCCAAAGAACAGAAGTTAATTGTCACATTTTCTTAACCACTTTCGAGACTTTTAAGGGTCTGACTCATGATTTCTGATGCCTAGAGTTGGCAATACTGCATATACATTACATGTGTCATATCATCCATCTGCCAGTAAACAAAATCTTTATGAAATGTCCAATTAGTTACTACTCACCCTGTTTTTAATAAATGAATTTCAAAAATAATGTTCAAATCTCTGGTGCCAAAGAAGTTATATCACTGCAGTAGTCACTCAAAGCAACAGAAAATAAATTCCTCATTAATCTGATTAAAAACAATTAGTAAAATCTACCTCCTACTCAAACATGCATGTGAAACCTAAACAGAACCACTTTAGATTTCTTAACTCAGCAGCCTACAAAACAGAAGGTAAGCCATGAAAACTCTTACTAAATATCAACCATGCAAGCATTTGCCATACTGCTGTCATTGAAATACAAACATAATAGACAAATTGTGAAGGTTTGCTCCATCTGAGGACTCTCTCACTGTGTGCTTACCAATGCCCCAGCCCACCAATGGAAGCACACAAGCACCTTCGGCATGGGCTGGAGGCATTTTGTGGAGAGCTGCAGGTTACCTTAATCCTGATGCTGAGAACGACACAGCTTCACAAGGCAAGCCATGTGGCAGCAGGTTTGTCATATACTCCGTTTCTAAGAAGCTTCTGCAAAAAGGGCAGAATGTTTCTTTGCTTGTAACATGGGATGGTAGCATTTCTATGTTTGAATTAAAATTTATGGCAAAATTTGATGTTTTGATTACTCATGTCAACATTTAATCAATTTTACACTTTAGAGAAAGGCCCTCATTTATAATGCTTGGCATCAAGTAACCAGAATCAGAAAGCGACATATAAAGCAAAAAGACTCCCACCATATAAATACATATCATAGAACTAATTTCAGGCATATTTAAATTATCCATTAACTCACCTAGATATTTACACCATTCAATTCACCTGACTCTCATTTTGGCTCTACTTTGAAGCCTACAAATAAAAATTTAGTTATACAGAGGTGATGATTGTACCTCAGAATGAATTTGAAACATCTAAATGGTTAAGAAGACTATGTGCTCAGACTTGCTTAGTCTGACTCAGAACCATTCTTCTCTCTGTGAACCTCATAAGAACGTTTTTTGCGACTTTCTAGACTAATAGAAAAGATATAAGCAAGGAAAAAAGGGAGTAAAGACAGAAAACACTCGGGAGATATTTTTGTTTCAAGGATTTTAAAGATCATTAACTTAATTATCATATTGGCAATTATTAATAGCTTATAATTAAAGACTAAAAAATGTTTAATAAATTGCACATCTACTTGACATTATCTGTTAGAAGCCCAGCCTGCACACTACTGCTGTAATGGGTGCTGTTCATTTTGCCAGGAACTAAACCCTAAATCTCTACATTTCTTGCTATATAAACACACTTTGTTTTCCAGCATCACACTGAAATATCCCCAAGAACATATTTGTATGATTCAATGCCTTAATACCTGGGTTGCTCTCCCCAGAATTAGATTCAGCATCTTGTATTGGTTAAGAGAGAAAGTAAATTATTTCTAATTATTTTTAATCAAAACTTCCCACCATTTCTAGCAACAAAATGGCAGAGAAATTACTCTATTCCATGGAATGCATTTTTAAAGGTCTGTATTAGTGGTGGGATTTATCAATTTGCATCTGAGATTTGTTCATTCTCTTCATGCTGTTGCCCAGCTCACATGATATAAGCGACCACTCCCAACTGACAGACAGCAGGAACAATGTGCACTTCATTTTCCCCCTCATTCTTTTTTTTTAGACAGACTTCTTTTCATCTTTGAGCACAAGTTTATACTTCACTGATTTTATTCAGCTTGCTATAATCTTTAGCCTTAATGCAAAAAAGTCATCTGCTCTATGAGTTAGATGGGGAAAATACATAATGCATGCAATAGGGAGGATGCACTGAGTTAGATCTTAGTAAGCATCTACATCTGCCACTCAGTCACTGCTGATAACATTTTCCTGAAGCCACATATATTCCAAACTTTGGTTTAGGAGTTGGGGGGAGGGGGTGTTGTCATTGAAGAAAAAACCACCAAAAATTGAGACAGAAATACTGTAGTGTTTCTACCTCCGACTATAGCAGTGTAGTACCTGTACTCAATTTCATACAGAAAATGCACACAGCTATACAAAAAGCTGAAAATCCCTCCAAATTCATTGTTTCATAAGCAAGTGAAAAAGTTGACTATGTAAACACATCAAGGTCATACCAATTATGGTCCAATGCACAACGAATGTAGCACACCATTTAGAACTGTTGCTCCTGGGAACCTCGTGACACTGAGATGTATTAATGTTAAAAACTGAACACGTTTTTGACTTGTTAATGTAATTAAGTGCCATCACAAAGATTCTACAGTACACAGGACAAAAACGTAACACATTTAGCCAAAGCATGCTTGTGCTGTGGCTGTTTGGCATTTTATCCTTGAATTTAGACTAGCCTTTGTGTGCTCTGAAGTGCAATCTTGCTTTTTGCCTCTGTTACTGGTCAAGAAGTTAAAAGTCATCAGACACGCACAGGCCCAAAGTTAAGACAAGGCTCTCTGTCCAGAAGCTGTCAGCATTGTGCTTTCCTGCAGCCAATTACCACAATAAAGGCTTGACTTGAGACTTGGCTAAGGATAATACATGTTCCTTCCTTCCCCCTGCCTTGAGCAGCTTATTTCCTCTCCAGCACATGCTTTTCTCCACTGGCATCTTAAGACATGCTTAAGATGCCAGTGGAGAAAATGTATAACTTTCACAAAATGAAGGATTTAATACACACATATACATTTTAACTCCAATAACAATCTCCCCGGCATTCTTCCCAAAAGTGTTGATAACACTCTTGATGATAAGAACAGTCTTGATGATATAAACATGCAAAGCACTAACAGCTTTTCATTTCCAATCAGCTTTTTATTTCCTCCTTGACTGCAGACACTTCTCTGAGCATAATCCAGAGCAAGCTTGTCCTACACCGGTGTTCGACAAGTTCTGATCAAACATTCCTGACGTAATGGGTGACCACACACTCGCTGTCAGCCCACACCTAGTGCCAAGGGAAACCCTAACATGTGCATAAGCTTGCTTTCAGAATGGGCCATGGAACATATCCTAAATTAGCACTTGGTCACATTTGCATTCATCATCTCAGTGGAAAAGGACCCCCCATGAAAGCGTGAGCTTTGAAAAACACAATAGCAAAATGAAAGGCAACACGGCAATTCTAGATAGTGCACTTGAAAGAACAGTATGATTTTCTTTTTTTTTCTGAAGGATGATAGGTACAGAATCAAGCTTAAAATCAGGAAAAAACCAGAAGAATATTAAAGTTAGATTCTGTTTATTCTTCTTTGGTAATCTTTACTGTCTAGGTAAAGCACTTCACATAAGGTCAGTTTCATAGTCCTCTGGCACCATGTAAAGTTCCTCAGGCACCTTCCTGTGCCAAAGTCAGAGCAGGTACTGAAATGAGTGCTATGAGCGCAGCCCAAGCACCTTGGGCATGCAGGCAACAGCCCTCTTCCCACCCATCAGCTCCATTACCTGCTTCTAAACCTAGGCTGCAATTCTTTTCCTCTGCCTTTTCCCAAGAACAGTCATATCCAAAACCTGACACCACACCCACTGTGGGAGCACCCCATTCTTGCAGGTTAAGTGCAGGACTTGCCTTCAGTGCAGACTTACCAGTGTAAGTATGCACTGTAATTACACTGGGATAATTTCCTAAAATACACCAACAAAACTTCCTTCCCTTGGAAACAGAGCATGTGTGACCTGCACAAACAGGTACCTTGGTATAAACTACCATTGCCCCTCAACCTGCTTCCTCAGCTCGGCTCCTCCGCTAAAGGAGACTGTCTCTGCTGGCAGACCTGCTCCTCTGAAGGCTCCTGTAGCCTGCTTCAGTCAGGATTTCATATTCCTCCAGCTAATCCATGCCATTTTGACTGAATCAGGTTAGAAAACATGGTATGAGTAACTTTACAAAGAGCAACTAAATACTGAAAAACAGTTAAGTGCATCTTTCATCATCTCAGATAGATGTGGATCCCATCAAGTACCTGATCAGTCAAGGGCATTCGAAGAGTTCCAGATTCACACCCGGCTGTATGACTACACTATTAAGCTTCCCTAGACACAAGAACCCTTGAACATTACATTCCAAGTGAATTTTGGGGCCCACTCTGGTAAGTCTCTACGTATTTTAAGACTAGTAAGAACTGCCCCTCTTATGTAATCTGGTTCAAGTTTTTCAAGTGTCTCCCACTGTTGCAGCTTAAAAAAATATTTTAAAAATCGGGTATAAAACTATGAATGCAGTAAATGAAGAGTGACAGTACAGGGGGATGTCAAAGTTGCACATTACTGTAATTGAATATATAAACCTAAACTTTTAATATTCAAATATATATTCAAATATGAAAGTTACATCAATTAGAAGTGTCAAGAAGCACAAAGAGGTGCAACTTTGGAGAAAAGTTTTTGGTTGTTATGAGAGTAAGATAGCTTGTAATGTTATATCCAACAGCAGCTTCAAGAGAACTTAACGAAAAAGTCTGTTCACATGAAGACTACACCGTAACTGGACTGTCAGAATTTTTCCCCCCTCACATCTTTTGAGCATCTCCACAAGGCAATACCAACAGTATTCCTGACCCCTTCATGCAGAAATTTTCATTTCAACAGTTAAACAGAGTCACACAATAGGGTTTAAACTCCGTTCATAACTTGCGTTATACTCACAGGTGCAAAAAATGGAACAAAACCAGATCTGCCCTATTATACATGAGCATTCTTACAATAGAAAGGATTAAGGTTGATGTTTCAGGCAGCATTCCTAGACTAATCGCATGTTAGACAGTTTGTTCATATTTTGTTGAATTGTCTTTCAGAAAAACAGGGTTTAAACCTAAAATGAAACGTGTTGGCAAAATTTTGATGTACATGGATTCTGCTATAGATGCAAAACTTCTGTCATTTTAGAATGATGAAAGGTTACAAATATGAGGTTTTCTTGGCACAAGAGAACCAGGTTTAAAAAAGAGTAGTGCTGCTAAATGGTAATCTTTAGAATTAACAATCACCAAATCTGCATGCATCCATGCCAAACACTGGCTTAAAAACCACTGAGTTCAACAGACTCTTCATAGAAGTTTTTCTAAAAAGGAGAACCTAAATTACTAAAACCCAGATAATCGTTCTCATTTTAGTTCTAAAGCTTGAGCACACCACTGCACTCTGAAAAGTGACAACAAAATGTCAACAGCAGATTTCACATTTCTTTTGGCCTCTTAGACTAATAAGCTTGCCATTTACGTTTCAAAGATGATTCCTCCAAATTAATAAGTTTCTGCAAATCTGTGAGGAAACTTGAGTTCTGCATTACAGGTGGAAGTTTTCTGAACCAAGAAAGATTAGAGTAATTAATACAGTAGTCGGTAAGCCAGAGTCCTGTTTTCTTTCAGTGCTTTTAAAATCTACATCTATCTTGATACAGCCAAGGATTTTGAAGGCCACTGTTTTAAGTCCTGCATGTGGTTTCAATGACAAGAATTATGTTTCAATTAATTTCTACTGAATGTGTTGTCAGATTTCTAGGAACTCAGTTCTCACTGAGTTGCTATTTCCAGAGCCAAAGTGTCTAAAACCGTCTAAAGAGACATCCTTCAAGTCTGCAGAACAACACCCAATGATATAGAAAGGGCTCCTCTCCATATGTTGTCAGTGCTCCCCCCTCTCATTATATGCACACTTAGCACCTTCAAAAATACTAATTAAGCACAAACAAGATGTTTTAGACAGTCAAAATCACACATCCACACAGCAGCCACTGTGAACTTTATTAAGAAAAGAAGTTTGCCAATTAAACTGCGATGACTTCACTGACTTTCCCATTTACTTGTAGAAAATCAGTTCTTTCATAATGGCTCTGGAAATCATTTATTGCCAGGAAAAATGTGGAATCCCTGGCAGTGTATGGTCTGCTTGGAACCCTGTCAGCTTTACCATGAAAGGGCTATATACACCTTTGCAAAATGCAAAGTCAGCAACACATCTTTCATTCAAGCAACAAAGTCACTTTTGAGGCAGATGTCATGCTAGCCAAATAGCAAAGCCACCTTTACATTAAGCAATCCTTTCTATCATGACAGTTCCACAAATGAAATGTAATTTGTGAGGAAAACAATCCATAAGATACCAGTTACACATTCTCTTCATGTAACTGTTTAGTCAAGTCTTAGTCCTCAGGCTTTAGAGGCTGAGCTACAATGAAACACAGCATGGTGATTTATCTTCATGAAAATGTCCTGTTGCCAATGCATCTGCTTTTGCCTCCTTTGCTTTTTATTATGCCCGTGCAGTCCTGGTGCAGTAAAAGTCAGAACAAGGCTTCTTCATTCATCTGGAGTCAGATTTATACCCAATCCTCTAAGTGACTCACACCACTGTCTATACACATCTCGGAAAAGTAGTTCTCCATTCCTAAGTAATCCAACCATCACAAAGATGTTCTCCAATGTCTTCAACTCCAGAAGTTGTTTTAATTCCTTTTTCATCTTGTAGCCATGTAGCAGAATAGCATTGTCATGGGCTATGTATAGTAGGATTAATCTTTATTAATAGCTTCAGTAGATTGCCCGAGGATTTTTAGTACTGTAGTAGGCTTCACATGCAGCTACATAAGCAGATTCTGGGAAGAAATCATCATGGTATTCTGCTAGAAACCTGAGAAGAAAGCACACCGAAAAAAAAGAACAGAATATGAAACATTTAAGAGAAAAGCTATTTTCAAATTGATTTTTAAGCTCAGCAAAAACACAGCCTGGGAATTAAGAATTGTTACTCTTTGAAATTTGGCATACAAAGGACTTGTCCTATTTTTTACAAGTTCTACATAGTGAGAAACAGCCTTCCCCTACCATTTTGAAATCCAACAAGCATTAAAAAAAATTCCTTAAGCTCAATAACAACACCCAAAAGCAACAATAACACAAAAAAAAAATTCCAAAAGTTGAAGCTACACTCAGAAAAAGAATCCAAAGAAATAGCACGTAAGGCAAAAAAAGTTGAGATCTTTCTGCAACTTCTGTAAGTTACCTGCTCAGCACACTATTGCCATTTATGTCCAAACCAGTATTTTCAGTTACCACTATTTCCGTATCTTATACAAATGGCCAGAAGCCATTAAGTCAAACTATATCTTTTAAAGCAAGTAAAGCTATGATTTTTCATATGTTTCATGTGCCTGTGCATTTAAGGTCTCCATCTTTCAGGATTACCTGATTTAAATATGGCTCTCAATGACAAAACACAACCTTTGCAAATTCAGTTCCTTAATTTCGTATTTCTGCAAGATGGTCTTCAAACCTTATTCAATCAGCCAAGCACCCAATATTTTATGATGTTTTCCTGCTCTGCTAATACACAACTGCTTCTTTGGTTTAGGACTGAAAATGAAAATAAACAGTGCTGCTAAGAACACCAGTAACAAACAGCTGAAATGACTATAAGCTCTCTGCTCCTTCCTTTGTAATCAAAGACACTGGGTATATAAATGGGGCAAAAGGGCAAAATGGTTATTAAAGATTACAATCAAGCTGTACTTCAGAAAAAAACACAGACCTTCAAAAATACCTGGATATTAAGGATCAGCGTGAATAAACATGGCAAAATGCTACCTACAGGTTCTCTACTTAAGAGTAGGAAGCAACAGAAACAACAGAGAACCGTATCATTTACAGAATCTGGTTTCTCTCAAAAAACAGTGGCTGGGGTGATGACTTCACTACTGGAAGCTGAAAATACCAGTTTTGCATAGCCAATACTTTGGACATTGAAAGTCCAAATTACAAAATGTTCAGGTGAACGCCATAAAAACTAGAGTGCTTCTCCAACCTCACTCACTGCTGCACCGCCTGAACTAGGCACGTCCTTTGATCTAAAGAGAGCAAAAGCATCAAAGAATACTGGCAAGGTCCTCTAAATAAAGCACTTTAAATTTAATAAAGAATATATTAATTGCTCAGAGCTCATAGAAAATGGTGACAATACAAAACTGCAGATAAATGAAAAAGGGTTGATTTTTCCCACACACCCCCAATCCTTGCACTTCAACACAGGCATCAAACAAGTGCTAAACTGGAGGAATAACTAGTTACATCCTACTAATTCTAGAAAAAGCAGTGAGAGATACAAACTTTTTCAGAAGAAATCAATCCTTCATGGTGACACTGTTAATTTAGAAGGCACATTGTCAACTTCTTCCATACTTGCTTATTTCATAGCAGCTCTGTAATTAACAGTATATAAAGGGACCTAAATGGTTTTGGATGTAAAATGTTTCAAACCACTAAAAAAGAGTACTGAAATTATAGCAATTTAGAAGTTAATAAAATACCTCAGTCATCAACTGCTATGACCTCTGACTTTAGTTAGCTACAAATCACTTTCTAGGATGAGGAGTTGGTATGAAGCAAGTGTGGAAATGCCTGAAACTTAACAGACTTGAGCCTAACTTTGAACGTACTTAGATTGTACAAGATTGAGATGAGCCACAAGTGGTTTTTAATTACTAATTCTTCATTAACACACATTAATGACTCCAAGACATTAAAAAATTACAGGGGCTGATGAAAATCTTAGTGTCTTTGGATAATATTCAGTAAAACACAGTACTAAGAGCTAGATCATACAAAGGAGCGTGTTTTAAAAGAACCTTCAGAGGGCATTGGGTAGCTGACAGTTCCAAGAATTTTAATGGCAAGTAATGGGAAACAGGCTCACTATCTCTTACAAATTTCCTGACTTTTGCTTAAATCATCAGTCATACATGCCAGCTTGGTGCATGCTAAAGTGACAGCTGGTAGAGATGAGAAATTTTAGATGAGATGCTGTGCCACAGCTACAGCTCAAAAAAAGGCAGAATGCACACAGTCAAATAGACAAATATACATCTCCCTGTTCTTCACGTAACAGTTGTGAAAAGCAAAATATGCCAGAGCTAGCAAGCACAAATTATTTTCTGCAGAGAAGTAGAAGAAAACTGCTGGAAGAACACAGTCAGCTTCTGTCCCAATCCCTTATGTATCTGTGTACAAAGAGCAGGGGCCCTTCTGAAGCTGCTTTCTATTCAAACAACATCACAGTGCAGACTGCTGGCACAGAAATATTAGGAGTCTCCTAAGACTTTTGCCTACTGGATATTTCACTATTGCTTTGCTCTTGAACAAGCTAAAACAGCACCAAGATCAATTACAATGTTACCTGCAAGTCAGAAGCCAAGATTTAAAGACAGAGGGAGCTGTACTTAGCAGACAGAGCCAACGTTCAGCAACAGATCAGAAAGCACATTGCTACTGAGCTATTCGGAAATTGTTTCATTAGTTTTAACTTACAAATCTGATCAATTCAGTCACCTGTTGCATTATTGCCTTGTTCATTTTTATGGAGTTCATATGCATACATCTACACAGTGAGACTGCTCATGAGTAACCAAGTTCTGGGATGCACAGTCCACACTGATGTGAGACTGCGTGCATTTTTCATCATGAACATCCTCAAAAACATAACTCATGCTTTACACTCATGCTTAGAACACAGAGATAACATGGTACAATGAAATTATTTCCCTCCCTACCACAGGTTCCTAGAAGGGTAACACTTCAGAGAGGACTAGAAGGCATCGAGACAAGGGAAAAAGACGTGGGCAACTTAGGAATTCTTCAAGCTATGTTCTGATCTTCAAGTGTGGGTGTTTTTAAGCAAGAAATAGCCTTACAAATATACTACCATCTGACTGATTTATACAGGCAGATCTACAAAAAAGAGGCACTGAATTACCACTATCCACATTAGAAGGTCATTTGACACACGCTGGGATATGTTCCTGACAAGAGCCACTGAATGAGTTTTAAGAGCATCCTCTGGTGGGCCTGACACCACCAACACAACTTATTACCAGAAATCTCTGAACGAAGAAAAAAAAATTCTTTTAAACATCAGCTACCATCACATGAATAAACTCAGGGACAGCCCAGAAAGTGTGAAAATGACAAAGAAAGGAAAACCTTAGCATTTAGAAAGACATCCTCAGCCATTAAGGTATAAGAAGACAAAGTCCAAATGAAAAGTTTCCAGGAAGGTGTCATCTTACACACTTCTGCTACAGAGTTTTAAAAGATAAGCAGATGCTTTGATGCAATCAGTGGCCTGATCCAGATGCTGCTTGAAAGGCAACTGTAATGAACTATCTAAATTTGCTAGAAGACCATTATGGGTCCTAACTCTGTCAGTCACCTCATCAAAAGAAATGTCATCTGCAGATTAAGAAATTACCTCATCTCTGACACTACTACTCAAATGCAGGATTTGAAAATGAAAAGGTTTTAGTTTCACAGAAAAAGCATATGCCACCACCTGACCCTCACCCCTCCCCAATTTATAGGCCTGTCTGCATCTGGAAAGCTGTTCAGGGCAAAAGATGACAAAGTCCATTATAACCCCATCAAAGTCAACAGAAGAAGTGAATTGAAATTTCAGATGTTTATTCTAATACCTAATGTCTCAAGAACCACGCTAAAGGAGTAAACTGGCCTATTTTGTTGACTGGACTCTTGTCACTCATTGATATACAGAAGCTGAGATCACATTACTTGGCCTTCTACAGCAAAGTGTAGAGAACTCTGAAGATGCCAAGCTGCCCTCATAACATTTCCAAGAATTAGATTGAGTGAGTGGAAATTAAATTTTCCCAAAGACTTTTTGGGAAAACAGTCCTACAAGAGCTCAATAGAGGAGTCCTTGGTTTGTCTTGAGGATGAAGACCCACTCATGGCCAGGCCAGCACAGGCCCGTAGAGTTGCCTTCTATAAAAGCTACCGTAACACGTTTAAAGTATTTCGGGCAACCTCTGAATTTAGATACGTGAGCCAAACCTCAGCTATTGACTAGCAATATGCTCATTCAAATTCCCAGACACCTGACGATTTGGAAAGCAGAAGGAAGAGAAGCAATCCACATGGTGAGTTTCAGGAACAGGTTCTGGCAATGCAACAAAGCCTTAGTCAAGAACAATAAGCACCACTGAGCACATTCTGCAGACCAAGTAGACGGCAAAGCCCACTGAAAGCAAGAACCTGCACAACACCAGGTACTCACTAAGAAGCATTCTACATAAAGGTGCCAAAAATTTGAGAGAGCCCAAAATGGCAATTACCTTTCTACCCATTCAAGGACTACAGCAATCCCAAATAAATGGTAGTAATGCCCTAAAACAAGGCACTGTGCAAACAGAATTCCTTCAGTTCGACGTGTTTCAAAACTTAGAAAAAAAATGTTCCTTTACACGTTTGTGCACTCTAAACCCACAACTCCACTTATACTCAGAAACTTGATTTCCTCACATTTAAGTTCCAATTCCATGAAGTTTTCTAGTATGTCATAACTGAGTAAATGGTTAATCCAAAAAATTGAGAGAAAAAACCCCAATATAATTCAACAATATTAAGCAATTAATAATACAATATAAGAAACACTGGCACAATTGCATTCTTCTTCATCTTTCAGAAAGTGATTTTTAATTACTTGCCCTTTTGCAACTGAAGTCACAATGACTCACAATGAACAGGAACTCTATCACAAAGCAACTTCGCCTAACTAAAGATGTCTTCTATTCTATTCACCATGTGCAATGCCTAATTTTTTCATTCTCAGACACAAATAACCTCTCATGAATTGTACATAAGCACAGACTAGTGGTGGTAATTCACCACTGCAGTTACATATAACAAAATTACTACACGCAAAGTGTGCTGTCAAAACCAGAAATCTGTTTCTTAAGGTTACTTGAAACAACTCGTCATCTTTGTATATAGATTTTATTATCACAGTCCTCTAATTTGGTGACATTCTGATTTGGCTTCCTTCTCAGAAAAACTCAACAGTATGAAAATATTTTTCTACCCATGGAACAGAGTAGCACAACAGATACAAGCAGATTTTAGAGCATCAGGGAAAAAAAAAAAAAAGAGATCTAAGCTTAAGGAAATACTGACTTTGAAATACCTGTGGGTTTTTAACAAAACTAAAATAGCTGACCATTAGCTCTTCATAATCTGAAATAATACATATTGGCCTCATCTGAAAAAACAAACTTATTAAAAATTTTAGAAGCAATATTTTAGAAATATTTCATCACTTATTCATTATTTTGTATTTCATGAAAGTCAAACTATCTATGTCTATGCCTTTCTGTACCACTTCATTTTGCCTTTTTTCCTAAAAGGCAAATTACATTCTCTGAAATTACCTCAGTGAAGATGGGTCTAGCTCTTGTAAAAAGACATGATGTATTCTCCTAACTTTTAAGTAGCTCCTGTTGGTTAACAGACCTGAGAGGAGGCCTCTGTTTCCAAAACAGTTTTCCAAGCCAAGGCTGTGTGCAAATCAATGGGAACAGCAAAACAGAAACAGGCGCCTTCCTGCCAATCATTTCTCATCACTGAGGCAACCTTTGGAAGCATGTTAGGCACCTTACAATGCCAAAAAATTGGAAAATAGAGCATATGCAGCATTTTATTTAAAAAGTGGCTAAAATAATGGAATTATTTAAAGATAATACTTCCTCTTACTCAAAAGCTAGTAACAGGCAAGAAGACTTAATCAGGGGTCTTTCACTAGTCAGATCACCAGTTAGTAAGCACCAGTTAGAGCATTAGCTTCCACTGCTCGGTCCTGAAGAGTAAATGCAAACTAAGTGAAAGTCAGTGAAACCAACTGGTGAGTTTTCCACAAGGTCTATTTCAGACTGCAAGCACTACGAATTATTTCAGAGCTAAATAATTTAAGACTCAGAGTTTTGTACTTAATTTGAGAAACTGATTTTCTTTATTTCTGTAAATTATATAATTGAGAAATCAACTTTCATGTTCTCCATGAATAAATTTTCATTTTGCACACTTGTAGAAAGCTGGAATAAGCACAGAGGGCAGAGTTTCTACTTAACAAGAAAGTCAAAAAGATGCATTTCATACATTCCTTAAAAACATATATTGTCTGGGAAATTGAGAAAAATCTTGTCTAGAAGCAGTCTGAGGGCATGACTGGAAAATACTATCCATGTAGCATCTCAAAGCTAATTTAATGCATCTATCATGTCCTGAGTAAACTCAAGACAACAAGCTTCCAAAAAAGTATTACATTACGTAAGTCTCAGTTTCTCAGCCCACAGAAGACTAATAGTACAAATGGCAAACTGTAAATTTTAGCCACAAAATCAAAATTAAATCAGTATCTATGCAAGAACTAAATCAGTTGTGTACTGCATGACAGTTTTATTTAAGAATACATAAATTACTTATACTTGGACTACTCTACCTAAACTTCAAAAAAGATTCAGGAGTAGTTCTATTAATGCAAGCAGACACATCAGTCCTTCATCTGCTATCAGAGAAATACAGAAAAGGAGAGTACTTCAGATTCTCACTCCAAGAGCAATTCATTAAAAAAAAAATTAAGCAGTCATAAGTAAACTGGCTGCTATTACCTAATGCATACAGACCTTGTAGGGAAGTTCTTACTGTTCAAAAGTTAAGCCAGAACAGAACTGACATAAAATATTTATAATAAACATCCATTAATCCTTTCCCAAAAAGTAAAAGGCAGAAAGTGAAAATTGAAGAACTAGTATTGATGCCTAAGATCTTTAGCTTTTTGTATTTTTCATATATTTGTAGTTTTGTAGATTGCTAAAGCATGGCTGTAGTTTCTAGTATTTTTCCTATCTTTCTTCCCTACATTTAGAAACAATAAGCTAACCTTATAAACACATTCCTAAATACTGTTTAGTCTTATCCCAAGAAGAGAACCAACTACAAGGACATTCTGTTCTCCAACCAGAATCTGGACCAGACATAACAAAAGTGGGGCAAAAGAAACCTCTGGACTGCTTTCAGTGGGGCAGCACCCCAGGAATTACGACCTAACCAACTCACCTTTTAATTGCACGGTATATGGTAAGTATACTAATCGATTAACCTTATAAAAATTGTAGAATTACTATACCATGTGCAATTTTCGCCATATTGTGCACCTGAAAGCTTTCAAGTAAAGGTTTGCTTTTGTATTCACTCTGACGTTGTTGGGAAGATCTATTCTATTTTCCAGGCATCAGTAGAAGATGTCACCTCAAAGTCAAGTTTTCTTGTGATTACAAACAGATAATGCAGAACTATTTTTGTGATAAAAATCAAGCATGAACAACTGTCTAAAAAAATGTAATTATTTGACCACTTTCAATGACATGTGGCACAAAGAAATAAGTACCCAAATGAAAGACTTTTCAAAGCACTATGTGAATACATGTTGAGAAAAAAAAAATCTAGTTATTGCAGTGGTTTCTGTTACCTATGTGAATGCCCAATAGCATAGCTGATAAGGGAACTAGACTAAGAAAAATATTTATGACAAAGCTACCTAAGACCAAATGCTTCCTACAGCAGTAACAGTAACTTAGAAGCTTTCTTGACACTGTCAAAAAAAGAAAGCACTTGAAAAAACATAGCCTTCAAATATTTTGTTGTAACAGGTATGTGATATCCACATTATGCTTGCCTTAAGGGGCTCATTTTGGTTTAGCTGTAGCCTGGCCTCAAGGACTGAAGCACACTTCTGGCTAAGCGTTTTCTAAAAGGAATGCAGGCTGCGTACTCAGAGGACTCTCCACCATGACACAAAGCACGGAAAGTGGGAACTACTGAGAGATTTGCTTCAAAAGCACAGCTCTATCTCCCCTAAAAATGCTGATGTGGAAACATGATTTATTTTTATTTCTGTTTATAGATGGCTACACATTTCAATGAGACGCTATGATGGAAAAGTAAAACACATATAGATGCTATCACTAGAAATTTCAGTTCCCTTAAGCAACCCTTTCCCAATAAGTAACCTTTATTGTATGGGGTGTAGGGGACATGTTTCCCTTTTCTTCTATTCTACTCCACCAAAGCTTATCCACAGAATGGGTATGAAAACACTGTATTAAATATGTTAAAGAACAGAGATATGCTCTGATCAACACAAAAGAATCTGAACAGGCAAAGGTCTGATAAGAACTGATCTGATCCAGAGTGAGTTAAGCTCTCTAAGAAATATTCACTTCGAGTAAAAACAGGTTTCCAACAAAGAGCTTTAATTCTGTCATGTTTTAATTTAAAGGTATTTTGATTGCCAACAACGATCTGACAAAAGATATGCAAAATGGAATCAGTAAAACTTGACAACTAACTGCTTCCAGAGAAAAACTGTGTATTGTAGCAACTTTGACATTGGAAACATCTTCTATTTTCAATAAGCAATTAAAGCAAAAGCATTTTAAAGCTTTCATCTCCCTGACTGCTAATACAAATTTTATTTATGCTGGTGTAACCTTTCTGTAAGTGGCTACTTAAGTCACCAACCAAATTTAAGTTACAATTTCTGTTATCTGTTCCATTACCATCTACACCACTTTCTCCTGAAAGTTTTCCTTGGCAATTTTATTTTCCAGTGTATTGATGCTGCACAACAGTGCCACACTAGACTTCTAACCACATCCTCAATGTCATGCAGAAATACTAATTACAGTACCTGATAAACCAATCTGATCACGGTGCACGTATGACCTTACTGACTCCGGTGGTGGAGCTAGTGTGGTCAGAGAGAGTTGAGTATCTCTACAAACCACTGCTTTGCATCACAGAGAAACCTCTCTGCTCAAAGCTCAGTTAAGACAGACATTTCTTTTAAGAAACCACCACAATTAAAAACATGTTTTAAAGCACAAGTTTCTTCCCCTGCTAATATTGATACAACATCAAAACTCTCAAGATCATGCTCTAAAAAAATAACAACGCAGACTTTGCACTTCTTCATAAAACATGCTACTTAACCAAGTCAGACTTGTCATTCCATACATAGCGACAAACTTTCACACTTCAGTTCTGTATCACTGTATTTATCAAAATTTGAAGTAGGAAATTCAGGTTCCCTCCAATTTGAATTAAAGAATAGAAAATCTTATTTTCATCTTTACTCAAATTTCTATTGTTAAAATTGTATACTAATTTTGCCATAATCTTGTAGTTATAGAAAACGCACATTTTATTTTAAACCCCTTTTGTCATTCCAGGACATTTAGATCTATGTAACAAGAGAAACACTGCTGTAGTACATTGTATCACATTACCTCAGAAACATCTCGAAGTGTTTTACTAAAGCCTTTAGGTTTTTGTCAGGAAAGCACATCTTCCCCAGTATTTCTGGTAGCTTTACTGTGAATAAAATAAATAATGTTTATACCTGTTCTTGTAAATGTAACTTTTAATTACTTTTACCCACTATACAGAAAAGAATACAAAAATTTCTTCTCCCCACAGACCCCACTTTTCCTTGCAAGCTAGTTTTGATCTTTCAAAGCCTTACTAAAGAGAAACATGTTGAGAAAGTGAATGCTGCTGCGTTTAATGATGGTTGATAGTGAACTGGAAGTAATGCTGCTTTGCTTTCCTTAAATGAAGGCTTACAGAGCCAGTAAAAGATAACAAAATCTATGAATAGCCTGAAAGTTCCAAATAGATTAAAATGCACAATCCTCCAAGAATAAAACTAAATGTAATAAAGCAAACAGAAAAATCACAGAGATATCAGCACTAGAAAAAAAAAAATAAAGCAACTTTGAGCAGAGAATTTTGCATCAGTTTACCAAACATCCTCAGCAAATGTTGAGATCCATAGATATACGAGGGAGGTGGTGGTTGATCACTTGGTGGATAATTCTCTGGCATCAATTTCCAGGACAAAA
This sequence comes from Lycocorax pyrrhopterus obiensis, assembly GCA_014706295.1. Taxonomy (NCBI): domain Eukaryota; kingdom Metazoa; phylum Chordata; class Aves; order Passeriformes; family Paradisaeidae; genus Lycocorax; species Lycocorax pyrrhopterus. The sequence goes on from JACSVZ010000001.1 coordinate 19,245,218, forward strand.
CCTAGACATAAAAAATGAAAATACTGGTTATGAAAACTTTATAACATCATAAATAATTAAGTCTGTACAGAACTTCAAAGATGAAATAAGTAATATCAACAAAATCTTTTCTTCCATAGCCCTACTCTGAGGTACACAAAACCTTTAATCATTGAATATAGGACAGTAACATCAAAATCTGTTACCTCATTCAATTCGTTGTTTCTTCTACCTTCAAAGCCAGTAAACACCGTGCTCCCTTCTTTGCTAGGAGTCAAAGTTATAGGTGAAGATGACCCGCTATGGACAGGGGTTTCTTCAAAATGAAAGGAAACACAAAACAAAAGAAAAATTTTACTACTTGTAAACTACTACTTGGAACTATAAGCCATTAAATGCATCTAAAGGCCTGCTGCTAAAATGTTTTAAAGTCTTAAACACTGAAATTCAATAAAGGCTGTCCTAAAATAGACTCTCAGAAAAGCAGCTCATTGAATTCTGTGGAAAAATACACCAAAGTACTGAGAATATTGCTTTATATTTCTCTCTTTTGTAATAAGGCCTCAGAGTTGAAGAACTGATACAAAAAGTAATGAATTCCCACTTCGATCATTCAGTTCACAGTCCACACAGAACTAAAAAAAAACCAGAACTTTATACTTTGTTTAGACCAACAATGTAAAGAGAAGAACCTACTTTTTTCCAGGTGCAGGAAGAGCTTTGGCATAGAAGCTGGGGTCTCGAGGTGCCGCCGTTTAGGCTGTGGGGACGCGCTGCTCTCCGACAACCTGTCACAGTTGGAGCTGTGGCGCGTCGAACGCCTGAGCGACTGCAGGATTTCGGGTTCAGCTTTTCGCCGTTTCGGCGTGGCTGGCTCCCCTGTGGTGGGCTGGCTGTCAGTCGACTGAGGCGTGGGCGGATTCAGCAGAGGAGGGCTTGGGGAAAGTTCCTCCTGATTTCTAGGAAATTAAGGCAGCTTTACAGAATTGAAGAGATCAAGGCTCTACCCACAAAAGAAATTCTTCTAGCGTCACAGATCTTGCTGAACACTTATTCAGGTAAGACAGTCTCCCTCCAATAACTATTACAGTGATGAGGCCTTCTATTAAACACTATTTTCCAGAAGTATATTTATCTTCAAATTAAAGTTAAAAACCACAAATACCACATTCTCCTGCATTTTAAGACAAGCAGTATTAAACTTGTAATATCTAACCTACCTGTTAGTATTTGTTGAGTTTTCTTTGATAGGAAGAAAGAATTTTGATGATGTCACCTTCTTAAACTGAGCTTGTTCATAAGGATAGAGCAAAATTAAGGGAAGTGTGAAGTCAAAGGTTATTCTCAGCCCATCCACCATCTCTTTACATAGCTCAACACTAGAGGGGGAAAAAAATTATGAATTTCAAAGTTGCATGGCAAAATTTTTCTGCATAATTGTACAAAATTGTCCTGTAATACAGTCCATTGGCATCATAACTACAATATGCTGATTCAATCACTAAGTAATGATAAGTGATTAAAAACACACTTTGTTGGGGAAGATGAAACAGGAAAGCCTTATAAATATGATCGCCTGGCAAAAGATGCTGAGAATATGGAAACTGTAAGTGAGATTGAAATGAAAGCAAGCTTTGAGATACCAGGCCTTAGTTACTGAACAACTGGAAAACAATGGTATGGCCAGCTGAAGGTAATCCCCTTTTGATTGAACAATACCTTCTGCTTGCAGACAGGTCCAAGGGTCAGAGCAGACCCTGCTAGCTTGGCAGAAGGTGTCCAAAGAGTAGTTTTAAAGTTTAAAATATAACGCAGTATGGTAATGTAATGATTCTTATAAGCTGTATGTAAATGCTATAGGATTTGTAGCTTGTACTAGATTGGTTAATGAAAATTAGAATATTCAGCACAGAAGATGATTTATTACATTGTAAACGAGAACCACTCACTTCTACTGCCTCTCTTGCTCTCTCTCTCTCTTGCTTCTCTTGCTCTCTTTTGCTTTTCTGGCCTGCTTTGAGCTGCAGCTGGCAGCTCCAAGCAAGGCCCCTGCGTCCACGCCCTTCGCAATAAACCACATGCTCTAAGACCTGACTTCAGAGATCTCTCGTCACTATCCGCCCATACAGGAGATCTTACACACTTAAAAAGATGGTGATTGCTCTTGTTAACTTCAGAAATATGAATTTTTTTAAATGTCTGCTTCATAACCTCAAACAAAACCACACAACTGTTCTATTGTGTTACTATTCACTAACTACTACTACTCTGCTAACTACTAACTACTCTACTACTGTAGAGTAAATAAAATTAGTTGGATGTTTTCCATGTAAATATTATTTTGGTTTCCCAAGTTCACTATGCCGAAAAAAGAGGCACCTGCCAGAAAAAGTAACTACTCACCAGACTGAATCTCTGTCTAAAAGGCATAAGCAGAATTTGACCTACAGCTGCTAAGATGCAGTTAAGGCTGTGCTCAAGAGATATCCAGTGAACCAACAAAACCAGACACATTTGCACTGGAGAGCACTTTCCAATGGTCTGCTCCGGTCATCAGAGCACTACATTTGGAAGCTACCAGGAATTTCAGTTTTAGGTCTCTGTAGAAGACTTACAACATTAGGTGGTGAGTACATGAGCTATTGCAAGCAGAAGCAAGAACACAGAGTGCAGCCCACCTGCAACACCTCCCACCATTGTGAAGGTATCCCCCTCTCATGTTTCAAGTGCACTATGTGTATGGTAACAGAATTTGGTTCTGCCAAAATGATCCATGTTAGAAATTCCAAACCCCCTATATTTTATACCACCTACTAAAACCACTACATAGGAATTGGGTCAGGGGACCATCATGTGCAGAAATTCTACAGAATCCAAGAAGGAACCTTCAGTGTTAGAGCAGTAAGGAAAATACAATAAAGATGTAAGCTGAATCTCTCCTACTTAATGGATCACTGAAACTATACCCATTTTTTTTACTAAAGCACTGTTTTTATTGAGGAAGTTACTTAAACATAAACTTGTAAAAATCATAACGCGTATAAAACTTTCTGTTCATATTTCTGATATTTCATCTCACTTTTTGTTTGGGAGATTATATCACAAAGAAGGAAAAGTGTCAATCTGTCAAAGAATGAATGACATCAACATAAACCAAGACACTTGCATAGGCTAAAATATTCCAAGGAATAGCATAATTAGACACCATTGAAATAGAACACTAACACAAGTCAGGATTTCTCTTTCATAAAATAACAAGAGTTCACCCCGTTGTACTTAGATGAAGAAGCACCCTCATCTAATATAAAAAATCTTTAATATAAGAGGAAAAAATCCCAAAACAATCAAAAACCACCATATTGCAAACATGCATGGTTAATGCATTTGTAACATGGTAGAAGAACATACAGCATGAGTGAGAAAACAGAAACTAATACACCATCAATTTGAATGAAACAGGATTGGTGTTACCACACTTTCCCCACATACTGACTCTAGGATTTAAGATCATATGTCCATTTAAGACAAACAAACAAACAACTTGCACTTGGAATTTGTTATAAGTGCTTGTATTAAATTTTTAACCTTTTCAAAACTTGAACCTGTTCAAGTTTATCTAAGTAGGGTATTCTTATATCAGATATGAAATTCTTCACACTGACAACAGCAACACATTCTTGCAAACTGATCACGATATTTACAAGAACTTACACGAGAAAACAGGATATTGACACTTTTGCATAATGACTTCCCAGAGTATAGGGACTCTCACTGATAAACAAATTATCAGTGTTACTCTACTATAGGTACCTGTCAAATACTTTAAGCCCTGTAAATAGATGCACATCATAGGTATAAGCTCACAGAAGTGAACAGCCATAAAACAGAACGCAAGGTCATTCTTCTTGTGACAACAGCAGTGGACTAAAGATCACTTACTTCTTCTCTGGTGGCACATAATGAAGATTCATATTAGCATGTGGAGTCATCTGATGGTGCCGAGATCTTTCATTGGCTGAAAAAGCAGCATTAATTGCAAAGTGTTTTACATATGACTCCAAGATGGTTATTATATTTGTTTGGCAAGGAAGCTTCACTAGCTGAAAAAGAAACAACAAATTAATGTCTTATAAAAACAGTAAGTAAGTATACCAAGTTAGAAAAGGAGCTTGTAACATACCAGCTCATTTAGTAAATGTCTAGTGCATAAAGCAAACTCAGCACTGTATAATTCCAACCCTTAAAACCGTATTTTTTATCAACATCACGAGAAACAAGAAACACGGCCAGATTAACAAGTCTGCTGCATTTCCAGCGTTAAAAAGCAATCTGCATTCTAGAGCACAATGAGGTACTGAAACACTACACTGTTAAATATGACAAGTGACTGTCTTAGCTATAGAGATGTCTGCTCCCTACGCTCTTTGTATTCTTCCTTACCCTGAACTCAACATGAAGCTAAAAAGGTGAAGTTAAAAGCCCCCAGGAGTTGTATACACAAAAAATACTTTTGACATCCTTCTCACACCCCCACGCACATTACATTCCCAGCTTTTATTTTATACCCTTTTTCTTCTATTAATATAGTAGCAGTCTTCCTCAAGCTTCTTTTTCAAGACTTCAGGAATTTCTATGCTTATTGCTCTTTCTTCCATGTCCCTTTTTGTATGAGTGTCTTGTTCTTCTTTCTACAACAGACCAGTGAAAGAAAACAATATACTGGTTGTGAAAAAGAACTTCAGTAGTAAAGATACAAGTAGATAATAGCCTTAATGTAAGCTATTTAACAATACTGCTCTTTAAAGCATCTGCAAATTAATTTTTAAAACTTTTTTTAAATTTAGAGTTCTCTTAAGTATTTAATGAAAAAGAAAGTAAAGAAAATAGAAATTTGTGAGGTGTTGCTGCTTCAGATCACCCACACTGTAGTAGTTAAATTCTACACATCTTTAGATCAACTGTTTACTGTAGAAAAATAAATATTTTTTTCTTGAAAACAGTCCTCTCTACGTTTTAACTTAAGACCAGGGTTGACATGCCTATGTCACAGTAAAATACAAGACAAACATCCTGTTGCTATTAGGTGTGTCCAACATGCATAGACAAGTAAATTTTTACACCACCCAAAAAAGTGGAAAATCTAGTCTGCTACATTTTCTCTACATAAGCCTTTTGTGTAGGATGAGAGGAAAAGAAACAAATGTGTATTTTTAGAATGATATCGTATTGTTCCATAAGACTATGACATATTGTATAATTTTCAAAATCTCAATCAGAGTAAACACCAGGAATAAGAAAATCATGCTTTTCATTTCAGCTAAATTACCAGCTGTGGCCTATATTTCAATTTTTCCAGAGTTTCAAGTACAGATGTTTAAATTCTATCAACTTAAGGAACACATGAACGTACCATTTCTGTCCTCTCATCTATGTCACTTTCTTCACTTTTTATTTCTTCATCTGTTCCTTCATCACTGTCATCAGAAGAAGAACTACTTATAGCTGCATAAAAGAGATTTCACATATTAATTATTACATTGCAGAGGTTATGACCAGTTTGAGGCCTCAATCAAAGAAAAAAAACCAAAAAAACCCAAAAAACCAACCCACTAAAAAACCACAACTAGCTTGTTATATTTAATGAGGATGAATCATTATAATTGAATTAAACAAGTTATTATTTACAGCACCCTACAAATGTTAAATATGTAAGATGAGTTTACAGAAGTATTCTTGCATCCTCTCTAATTGAAAAACACTCACTTTTAAAAGCTCCCTACATTCCTGAGCACCCACATTTTCAGTGTATTTTAGTTCTGCACAGGGGATTAACATACTCATCATTCAATCAAAAGGCATGAATCTGCACAGTGACAGTTCCCAGAACATCAGTAAAGTGCCAGTCAGTGTTCTGCTAGCTTTCTAGTTGCAAAGGAAAATGCAGGAAATTAAAGACCTGGCTTGAAAGTGAAATCAGCCAGTCAGCTGACAAGAAACAGACCGTTGTGCAAGACAGACCAGGGAAAAAAATAATCTTATTGCCCTCAAAAATACACAGACACTAGCAGGGAAATGTTGTGTTTCCTAACATCAAACAAAGAAAACTGAGGGCTTCTCACACCTATTAATACTACACTAAAAAAAACAGCATTAAGCTCTGAAATCACTCATTAGAATAGTTGAGTGGAAGAGATGCAAGGAAAAACCTCTGGAATACAAGAAGAAAACAGATATTCTAACTTAACAGATGCTTAGCATGAAACATAGTGCTCACTCTTCATATGACTGCCTCTGTATATTTCAGATAGGACCATGATACTCTCAGGGCAAGTGACACCATGCATTTCTCCCCCAGGTCAAGAAGTTAAAGGCATCCCACCAGTTACCAAAGGATGAAAACAAGCTCACAGTTTTCGCTACTCTCATCATTTTCTTCAGCAGGAAGGCTTTTTAACACAGAGTCAACACCAGGCAACCTGCAACGTCTCTTCTTTCTTCCCTTTCTTCTCCTACAGAACATAAAATGGTTCACTGACATTTGGGTAATATTATTTCATTTATTTATCCTAGCTAATTCGATTATGTGCGAATGCACAGGAAACCTATGTTTGAGTTATTTTCATTAATTAACGTTGAAATCATTTGGACAAAGCTTATTTGAGAGTGGATACCTTAATGTCTGTACATTACCTCATATTCGTGTTCTCAATCAGATCCTCAAGCCGTGGCCAACCAATATTAGATTATTGCCTTTGGCTGAAAAATACTTTAGGTCTTCCTAAATTATTTTGCAAGTACATTTCTCTGGGAAGATGCAGATCCAATACACAGGCATTTCACAGCAATAGTTAAGAATAACATAGTTACTGTGTTGGTCTTTTAGACTGTTATACACAGGTCTCTAGCTTAGAATAGCTCTCTAGAATGCACTGACTGTATTATGTACATATCTACCACCTACAGCATGAGCTCAGAGGCCAAGCTCAGTTGTAGACACCTGGATGTATTTGTCTCAATCTGAAAATGAATCTCATGTATGTTGAGGCCTAAAGGATTTCTTACATGCGAGCCACAGCCTTCCGTGCCAATTTACGCTGTAATCTGCGGTTTTCGTCTGTATCCCGAAGAACATGATCTTCAGCTGCCCATCTATCCCAGCTAAGGACAGGCCAAAAGAAAATAAAAAATTACTATGAATATATGCCACTCATGATTACCAATGAATTGATATACTTTAAATCTACAAAGGACTCCTTTAATGTCATTCAGAAACAACATCTGTATCACAAGGTTTGCACTCTTCTCTGTTCACATGGCTTCAACTCTCATGTGGCCACCTAGAACCTCTCAAGCTTTGACTTAACCCGCGATAGCTTTTGTAGCACTGACACATACTATCGATCACAGTCAAGACATTGCACTCATGTACCGCCCTTGATAATCAAATAACCCAGGGCTAGATTTAACAAAGCATAAACCTTTATTAATGAAAACTTAGGTGCCCTAAGTATATGCCACATACAGATATCCCATAAAGTTTAACTCATGTCTATCAAACCGATTCACTGAAGTTTATGGATACAGACCAGTGTGTCAATATGAAAAAGTACACTAAAGGCATTCACAAAACCAAAAATACTCCTGCAAACATCAATCCTTTGATATTCTGTGCAACACCTGTCTTTGCAGAATAAAATAGAAGAAATGGAAGAACTGAAGCCGCACATTTAGTTTCTTACCTTCTGTTCCAACCGTTAAAATGGATCAGATATTCTGGAATCTTTCTGCCTTTCTCATCTTTTCCAACAACAATATCAACAATCTGAAACAAAAATTCAATAGTACATATTAAAAAGCTTGAGAGAAAGTAAACTTTCGGCTATTAAGAGAGTTTATGCACAAAGAAAGAAAGAAAATGAAACTAAATAGACTTGCTATTTTGCCAGTTAATATTGACATGAGCAGAAGAATTATACTAATGATGAGAAAACCCAGCTTTCCTGTTGAGTACTCTTAACATTGCAGACTGCTCACCATCTTTGAACTATTCTTAAATGTCCCATGCTTTCAAGACAGACAAAGGGAGACCTCAAACAGTGCAGTAGCACAGTATGGATACACAGATTTGGGCTTTCTCCCACGTGCTGTCTCCTCAAGCCGCCTAAGCAGGAAACAAACAGCTCTCTATACATAAATCTCAGAAATGCTGCTCTGTTGAACACTACAGACTCTCAGCCACAAAACATTAAAAAGCTTTGGGAACACCTGAACCTTTGTTTTCTTCTTCTTTCACGAATGTGCAATGGCCAGTTTGAAAGGGCCTGCACCTCAGAAGAAAAAGATGTGTTGCCCGCACTTCAGTGGCTTTCAATAGATCATATATCAGTACTTAGGCTACAGTGGTGTTTTAATTTGGGAGTCCAGAATTTAAGAACTATTGATGGATTCACAGACAGTTATGCCATTTAGGGTACTTGAAAATAAAGAAGAAAAGGTACTGTACACTTTTGTTCTCAGGTTACAGGTTTATAGGGATAGCAACTAAAGGTGCCAGGTTGTCAGAACACAGGAATAAGTGTATAAACAAAAGAGTAGCTCAAAATACTACAGGACAGTGGCATTCCTAATCAAAGATGTTTGAGAAACACAGAAAAGCACATCTAGCAAACCTGCAGCAAAAAGTACTAATTTCATCAAGAACCCAGTTGCAATACTTCCTTTTTTATCCCTCGCTTTAACAAAAAAACCCCAGAACTCTGTTTCCAAGTCAGACACAGATGATTTAGGATTGAAAAATAATCTTGTGTACCACTGATATCCTAAAACAACACTGTATTTACATAAATCTCTATAATTACTATCATTACTCTTAAGGTCAGGCCATAACTGAGGCATTCACGTCTTACTGCAACAGTTATGGCCCACCGCGCACTGCTCACTACCGAATTTCCGTATACTCTCCTGCACCAGCGGTACCACTTAAACCCTTCTGAAACGCAGAAGGGCGGGCAGCAAGCGTGGGAAAGCGTGAGGGGAAATAAATCCAGCTACGCTACTAAACTGCGAGGGTGGTAATAAGACTTCAGAATTACTTCGCAGGTGTTCAGCCGAGAACGGATGGTGGGAAGCGGGTTCGACACTTCCAGAGCCGCTCGGCGGCTCCGGTCTCTACCTGCCGCGGCAGCCAGGCCCCGAGACCGCGGGCCCCATCGCCTCTGCTCCCCAGCGCGGGGAAGGCCCAGAGACTCGCAAGCAGCTGCTACGCGCACCTCCCACCCCCGGGGCTCCCGTGGCGCGGAGAGAGAGCTGAGCCGCACCGGGGGACCTGAGCCGCCCGCAGGCAGCGATGACGGAGGGAGGAAAGGCCCTGCGGGGACGGCACTGCCTCGCTTCGTCTCCCTGTCCCGTGGCGGCCCCCGCCTCGCGGCCTCCCCGCCTGCCCTCCCCTCCCCAGGCCAGCGCCCGCTTCCCGCAACAAGTGCAGCTGCCGGCGGAGCCGCCTCCCCGGCCGGGCCCACAGCCGCTTCCCGCGCCGCCTCCCGCCCGGGGGCGCGCGCAGCGCCCGGCGGGAGCGGTAACGGGAGAGCAGGAGCCGTAACGGGAGCGGGCGGGCCGCGCGCCGGCCCCGCCCCGCGCCCTCCCGCCCGGGGAGACGCGGGAGGGGGAGGCAGGGGCGCGCGCGGCCGGTCACCTTGGCATCATAGAGCACTTTGGCTTTGGTGGGGTCGGGCTCGAAGCAGAGAACTCTCTCTCCCCGGTGGAACTTAAATTTCATTCCCCGCGAGGTCATTTGTTCATCATGGCGCAAAGGAGAGGAGCCCCGCCCGCTCCCGCGGGGAGGTGCCGCGGACGGCCCGGCCCCGCCCCGCCCCCGGCTCCTACGGCGGGGGCGGGCGGTCGGGACAGAGCGGGGATGCAGCGCCCGGCTTCCTTTGCCTTCCGCGGGGGAGCGGTGTTCGGCCCCGGGCGGTGCGGGGCCGCGCCGTCCGCCTGTGCCTGCCCGTGCCCGAGCCCGTGCCCGCCCCGCTGGTCACGCGGGGTGCGCGGCGCGGGATGCGGGAGCCGGCGGCGGGAGGGGCGGCGGCGGCGGCGGGGGGACGCGTCCCGCCGGGCGGGGGGGCGGCCGCCTGCCCTGGGCCAGGGGAGCCCTTGTGGGAGGCGAGAGCTCCCGGCCGTGCCGGCGGTGCCCCGGCGCCATGGGAGCCGGGGCGTGCGCTGGGCCTGTGCCCGCCTGCGGAGCGGGATGCGGGCGAGGGTTAAGTGAACCCCGAGAGCAACAGCTGCCCTCGTCTCTGCTACTGCTTCCCCTAGACATAAGCAGACAACCCCATTCCTCACCCTCTTTCCTGTGTTTTCGGCTAAGCGAAGAGCCGCGCCCCACTCCCAAGATGGCTTTGGCTACATTGTAACCTCCCCGAAGGTTTGTTTTGGTCTCCGTTGCCCTTTCAGCCTGTCTTCAACCTGCGACAAAAATAAAGCTAGAAGTAAATAGGGTGCTGGGACTGGAAGCCGAATCCAGTGTTTCATTTCAGATTCTACAAGCATGCATATAGCGCAAATAATCAAAATCAGTACACAGCTTTTTTGCCAGTTTATGCTGACTGATGGTTGGAAGGGACCTGGAAGGGGGCTCAGCCAGGGGAACACTGCAGTTTCCCACAAGATGTTATTAGATGCTCCCTCAGGCTGTTGCAGTTTTTATGCCAGTCCTGGATTTCTGATTTACACAAGACCATAACAGGGCTGGGAGGCCTGGGCTTAGCTAGCCTTGTGCAAAGACCAGTTAATTTGTGATTATTTAGCATTTCTGAAGTTGTTTTTCTGTGAAAGCTGTTCAGGAGATGGATGACTCTAGACTGTGCAACTGAGCATACACTAGTTTGGTGCTAAGGGGAAGAGACGTTTAAATCCTCATATCTTTTTTCCAGTCACTGAGGTTGATAGCAAAGCTGGAAGCTGGAAGGAATGCCATGGGAAAGAACATGGAGTTCTAATGTATTACCAGAAAGCTTCTGAAGGTAAAAAGTGATAGGGGGTACCCAGAAAACAAGATTTTGAGATGGTAACTGCTCCTTGCGATAGGATGGACTGAGTATGCACTTTCTTTTGATTCAAAACTTACATATTTTTTTATAGTAGAAATGGTAGGAAAAACCTGTAAACTCGCTGCTAAGACTGGGTGGAGTGAGAGAAGCCAATTAATGGAAAAGTGTAAGAGAAAATTGAGGAAGGGTTCCTGAAACTGTTCAGAGCCCACTGATGCTAAGGTTAGGAAACAGGCTCCAAAAGTGCATGGATGCAATGTCAACTGCAGGAAGTGTTACTTAAGTTACTTTTTTTGTGTGTGTGTGTGTAAGATAAAGAAAATGGTGTTGGACATTTGGAGAACAAAGCTGCTTCCAAGGGACTACCATACTTTAAAAATGGGGGGAAACAGCAACAACAAAACAAAACAAAGAACAAGGGAAGGAGAACCACCAACTTGTGCTTGTGTCCCTGCCTCCAACCTGATGTTAAGAGTACTCACACAAGAGGAGCCTTACACGACTTCTGCATTAACAGCTTGTGTATTTCCACACTGCCTCCTAGATTCCTCCTTTTCCTTCCTCCCCACTGGTGTCCACTTGCAGACCCTGCTTCATGTTCATCTCAGCCTCTCCTAGCTCACCCCAGCCCACTTTTATGGCTCCCACCCAATCTACTCCTCAAGTCTTGACTCAAATTTCTTTTTACTTGGGTCTCCTAATACTTGTATACAGCTCTCTGCCTTAGCATTTGAGATCCAGTTGTTGCCCTGTCTTCTCTCTCCCTGCTCCCACTCTCAGGTAGGTGCACGTGTGCATCCGTCATTATCTCCCCGAGCCACCTTGTTGTAGATAGTCCTTGCCTGCAGATCCCTGGCCTTGCCAGATCTCCTACCAAGGCTCCTCCTCCGGCAGGGCTTTCAAAAACCTGCATGTGAGCTGCGCTTAACTAAGATCTACCCAAAGGGAGCCAGGAGAGGAGAAATGCTGGCGTGTTTATGGAAAACTTGTGATAGTGCTACCCAGGCAATGCCTACTTCTAGACAAAATGCAGAACATGGATTTTTCAAAGGTACTGAGTTCTCCATAGTGAAGACTGCCAAATGGCTGTCCAAAATAAAAAATAAAGAGCAATAGCCTCTTTGAAAATGATGTTTGTGTATGTACATACTGCCCGTGCAGCGCCTTTTGTGAGTTGTACCTGCCATGTACAGCACATAAACAAAAGGCCCAGTACAGACATATGAGATTTAGCAAAGCTTGAATGACAGCTCCTCTCTCGTAGGCAGCAAGTCGGTAGCAAGGAGAAATCACAGGCAGCAGAGCAATGTCAGGCAGCATCTTCGGGATCATCGCCCCACATACTGAGGAATAGTGAAGGGGGATGAGTGGTGGGAGAGACCAGCGGCCGGGCTTGTTGGATATTGCTCAACCAGGAGCTGAGCTGATCCACCACGTATTTTGAGGACATTCCCAGGACACTACATCGCCTCCAGGAAAGAAAAGCGGCTTTACAGCTCCTCTGGGAGACAGAACAGCCCGGGAGCGGAGACTTTAGCCTCCTGCCAAAGTGAACCCAACGAGATCATGAGGGCTAATTCGTCTAATTTGAGGATCTATTTCAGCTGCCCGCCTCACTGCAGGCTCAAAGCACACTCTGAGAAAGTTGTTCAAGGACAGGTTTTATTTCAACAAGGGGTTGTGTTTCAACAACGCAGCCCGCGGTGTTTGTGAGGGGGAAGATGGAGGCGGCGCAAGGCTCGCTGGGAGCTGTAGTCCGGGGCAGCCGCGGGGAAGAGGTGTCGGGGTCCCCCAAAGAGGAGAATTCCCTGCTCGATCCTTCCTGCGCAGCGCCCTGGGGAACACTGAGACTTAGGCTGTCCGGGGAAGAGGGGTGCCCGCGGCCTGCCCACGATCTGCTCTGTGCGGAGCCTTCACTGCCCCGGTGTGCGTAACCTCAATTTTACCCCCAAGTCTGCTGTTGCCGGGCTTCTCTCTGCGTGTCCGCGGGCAAACAGAAAGGTGATGGCACCCTATAGACACACCCATTTAGTCTGGCAGGATGCAATATGCACAGTGTTAGTTGCTGTTGTTTGAATCTGCCGTGCTTTTCATTATTTCTCCTGGGATCGATGTTCGGGGGCCAGGAGTGTATTTACCTGGCTCACCTGGATGGGTGCGGTGCTGAAGCGGAAGGCACGTCAGCCGAGCGCAGTAGAGACACGGGGTGCTTCCATGAACTCCGGCACCCACACTGTCAGTGCTTCTTGTAAATCCCGGTGAGACTTCGGTTATACCTAAGCAATCACTACTTTTTTTAGCCCTGCAATGAGTTCTTAAAAAGCCCTCCTTCATTTTTTTCAGGGTGGAAACGGCGAACAGAAACTTTTAAGCATTCTGAGGGTATTTTGGCTTTACGAGGCTCTTATCACATTGGCCACATCAGAATATCTTATAACTTTAGTCCTAAACTTTTATTTAACAGCCATTGCCTGCTTCTCTCTTCTCTTCTCTTCTCTTCTCTTCTCTTCTCTTCTCTTCTCTTCTCTTCTCTTCTCTTCTCTTCTCTTCTCTTCTCTTCTCTTCTCTTCTCTTCTCTTCTCTTCTCTTCTCTTCTCTTCTCTTCTCTTCTCATTTTGTTTGTTAGAAAGCGAAATCATTTGTTTTGGCATTGATCAGGGCAAGATACTGTATTATTTTTTGCAGAGTGACATTCTTCTTTTTTGCCCACTTGTTTTTCAGAAGTAATTATAATCAGGAGTTTTAGTATTAGGATCATGGAAATTTCCCCATTAATATTACAGGACACTCAGAGGAAGCAGAGGACATCTACAATAATCAGGAGGAGGAGGAGGCAAAGCACAGCTCATGAGAGAGTCCTTTAAGAATATTGTATTGCATAAAAATCTTGCTGTATTGCGGTGCAGAGACTACAACTTCAGTGAGTGTCTGCACATTTAATGAAGCAATAACCCAGTAGTCCTCTCCCTGAAGTTAATAAAAAATTAGCTTAACAGCAACATAATGCTGTCCTTGATTCTTTGAGGTAATCCTCAAAAAGCTCAAATGGTGAATGTTTAATAAGGGGAACATACTTCTTCAGGATCTCTAAACTATGTATAGAGATATATAGAAATATTAAACCATTTGCTTAATTTTATTAAGGCAAACCCTGTTGCTTAACTATTTGCTTGATTTTATTAAGGCAAACCCTGTTGCTTTCAAATCTTCTAAAGTTAATCCCTGGTGTTTACACTCATTTTGCTGTTTACATTGGCTTCATGAACCTTCAGTGTAAACAGAGAAAAAGAAGTAAGGATTCTTCCCATGAAACAGCTCAAGAAAGAAATTCTGACATCACTTAAATGAAGCATGCTTCCTGTTTCAACATACTTAAATTCTGAGATCTTAAAAATAAAAACAAAGAGAAGAAAAAAACCACCCTAATTTACTGTAAAGCTACAGCCTCTCAGGGATAAAAAGGGCTACAGATGGTGAAATTATTGTTACCTATGAAGGACATTCCTCCTGATGTTCTTATTTGGGTCTCTGTTTCAAACAGAGAGGTTTCAGCCAAAGCAATTGTTGTTTCTAGGGTCAAAACCAACATTTGTTCTGCACAAGGAAAAAAAATCTTTACCAGTTCTAAGGCCCTCAAGGGTTTCAGCAGGATCACAAAATCACAGAATATGCTGAGTTGGAAGGGACCCACAAGGATCATTGAATCCAACTCCTGGCTTTTCACAGCTCCATCCACCTGTGCCTGAGAGTATTGTCCAAATGATGGTGACCTTAGTGTCACAGGTGCCTTCTGCCTACCCTGTGAAGGTAAGACCAGATTCTTGCAGCTGGACTATGTTTATAACACCAAATAAAACAAGTGAAGGCACTTGGCTTTTTGGTCAAGTGCCAAGACCTGACCAGCTCCATTTTACTAAGGAATTGCTTCCTTTCCATGGACCTAAGACACAATCATTAGTATGTTTGTGCTTTTTTTGTTGGCTCTTTCTTTTCCTGAAGAAAAGAGGGTTATTGGAGTGACATTTTCATAGCATGAAGCTGAGAATGTGTCCTATGCCCTGGAGAGTCTGAAGGCAGTGTAAAAAGGTGATGCTGGGCACGGGAAGAGGGAAAAGGGGAGGCTGGTCAGCATTTGCCTGGTGCACACTGCCTGCTGGAATGGGCTGCACACTCACCATGTCCTGGTCTGGATTCTGTCTGGGACAGTGCGAGCTGACATGAGCCAAACCTTTTCCAGGACACATGTTTGCAGTTAAGCATAATGGGCAATTAGCAGTCCAGTGCTTAAGCTCATTTCCAGGCCCTGTTTTTTCTAGTGCTGTGGTCATAGCTTTAGAGTCCTTTGGGCAAAAAACCACCCCACATTATGCTGCATGTGACTGGTAGGGATGTCTTTAATTTTAGAAGTTCTCAGGCTAGGGTTCCTTGAAGAAGCTTAAGAAGTTTCTGCTGCTGGCTGTTGTCCCCCTCCACCGCCAGCTGTCCTGGCATGGCTGTGTGTGCAGTAAGGAGCCTGGTCAGAATATAGGTTGAGCAAATGTAGCTATAGCAAAGTTGAGCAGAAGCTTGGGCTGAAGTACAAACAATATATAGTGACAAATATTCTTAGAAACTAATCAAGATTTAAATAACTCCAGGTAGAGTTATGAAAAAATACACATTACATTTCACTTTAGTATTTTTGCCTTGGTTTCCTGTCTTGTGAAATAACAATAATACTTCAAGCTAGCATAGAGCTAAAGCTAAAACTTTCCCACCATTCTGGTTTAAATGGACTGTGAAGCAGTCATGCAGTGTGAAATGGTGCTGGCATCAAGGCATGGGGCCTGCAGGTGTCCTGGAAGCAGGCTGTACAATCTTCAGGCCTTCAGTTGTATTTCCAGTTTTATCATCAGATTTCCCTTTGCCGGCCCAAGACTTTTAGGAGAAAACATACTGAACACACTTATCCTGAGAGAGGCTTGACCACAGTAGCCGAGTAGGGTCAATGAAGCTGTAGAAGTACTTGAGGGGGAAAAAAAGGATGAAATACTCATAATCACAAGTAATTCAAAGGGTGTTCATTGAGGCTTTACAAATGCTCATCGCCATCTGCATAGAATAAATACAAGAAAAATAGACAAAATTTTGCTGATTTCCTTCAGGGTCTGTCATTATTTTATGTTGCTGTGGAGGGCAAAAGTTGTAGAGGAGGAGGTAGAAATAAGGCATTTATACATACCGTGTATCATGGAAATAATTTGTCTGTAGTAGAAAATATACTCTGGGCATTAGGATTGTGCATGCTTTTCCTGGGAAAGAAATGGCTCTCTTGGAATGCAAACCTCCCTCATTCCTGGCCTTTGCACTGTGACATCGTAAATAATTCAGCAAGCTGCTGCCCCAACGTCAGGAGCTTGGAGAGGAAGAAAAAGATACAGACCTTATGTGTGCCTTGGTGACCAGAGAAGTGCGGAGCCAGGCAGGGTGTGTAAGAGGGCATGTGCAGTTCAGGCTGGGAGGGAACAGCTGGGGCCACTGCAGGAGGGTTAGATGGGTGTTGTGTGGCTAATCAGACACAGCCAGTGCCAGAGAGAGCAGAGGGCACCCCAATGCCCCAAGACTGAGGGCAGAAGAAGCTGCTTCCTGGATTTGTGGAGCACAGACAGGCTGTGAGCAGCATGCATCCCTCAGCTGTCAGAGCGGGCCGCCCAGGCTCTCAGGAGCACAGCCTTAGAAATTAGCCCTTTCCATTCTGCAGTTCCATAGCACAGAAGTGTTTTTTGCTTTCTTCTTCTCTGTAAAGCCACTCCCTGGGTTTTGATGCTTGTGTTGCTCTAGAGCCCCTTGTAGTTGCGGGCAGCCCCTTGATGTGGTCTGCAGAAAAGTCCTCAAGTTCAAGCAGTTGCACAGGCTGAGCTGAAATTCTTTACTTTTGGAGGGGGCCTTGGGATGCGCGCATAGCTCGTTTTCCTCTTTAATGTAACCTCTGTAACCCCAGCAGTCCTGCTCTTTACCACCCCCATTTTCTATTTCAACACTTTTTACTTTTCTCTCTTTCATTGTATCACTTGTGATCCCCCACAACCATTTGGTTTTTCTGAAGTGTTTTTCTCACCCACTTTCCGTTTTCGTAGGGTGGGGAGAGATGAACTGACACTTTGTTCTATAATGAAATGGACTGCTATCTCTCCTGGCATGGAAGATCAGTGACAAAATTTGCATCTGCCTTTTCACCTAAGCCTTTTTTTCATTCTTATTCAATTTTCAAAAAAAAAGTAGCTTGAGAGCACCTCCCTGAAGGTTTCTAGTAGTGCTCAGGAAAGACTCTCAACAAAGGAGAGTTGCCCATGCCACAAGTTCTGGTCTCCTCTTGTAGTGTTCAGCTTCTCACACTTCCCACTCACTTGGTTGGAGTGCGTGTTCCCAGTAGTGTTCTTTGGATGTAGGGGTTTTTGCATGAGTCGGAAAGGGAAGGGTGAGAATATGCATGAGGTCAAGATTTTTCCTCATGTTGGTGTAAGAGTATAAAATGGCCATTAATGAAAATAAATTGTGGCTGATAAAAAAAACAACCGACCAACCAACCAAAAACTGACTTTGTGCACTTATTCAAAGAGGCAGAAAAGTTGTTGTGAGGTGCAAGTAAGCAAATTACACCTTCCCCTCTTGATCTATGAAATTACCTTTTTCAAAGAAAGGCATGCCCTCCTGCTGCCAAACATAGTTTCAACCGATGTCCTGGTACAGTAAAGTCTTTGTTTTCATATGCCCATTCTTTTGCTAAGCTCTATTCTTCGTGGTCACCTTATTCCAAAGTATAAAGAAGGGGAGAGACTTTAAAAAAGAAATACGTAAGATAACAAGATACAATGTGGTCCTTTATTCTGTAAGATCATTCCGTCAACACCTTCTGTTCCTCCTTTTGCTTCTTTACCTGTATGTTGAACAAATCAGACAAAGCAAAGTTTCAGAAGTCAAAGTACAGAGTGATACTGAAGTATGATTTAGCATTCTTGAAAGGTTTAGCTGTTTCTCATACAACAGGACGTGGACTATACTTGTGGAAGATCAATATAAAAAGTTACCAAGGTAACCTTTGGAAGACTGCTATAATGAAGATGTATTTCCTTGAAGCATTCTTAACAGTTTTTCATTTGACATTACAAGAGCACTTATGAATTATTTCTAAATGAACTGACAAGGAAAAACCCATATGGGGGAAATTGTTTCTTAACTTAACCTACATTTGCTCTTTTCATTAAAGAAAAAGTGGTGGAGATCAGGCCAATTTTAAAGCTTTAAATTAACATTTCATGTGTTTATAATCTGCCCAGTAGTTCAATATTTTCAATGCTTTATTTGGCTTCTACTCTTTTAAGTGATTTTTTCTTTTCATAATTCACAGAAGTTTTTTAGGCATCTCCTAAGTTATTTAGACCCTGAACATAAATTTCCATAATTAAAAGATTTTTGGGATATGTGTTTCCTTTTCTTCCTTGCTCGGAAAACTCCAAAATTACTTTAGCTGTAAACCTGGCATGCAGTTGTTTTGGAATAGAACATCATTTTTCTGAGTGTGCAAAAAGAAAATGCTCTCTGAAACAGTGAAGCCCTCCATGCTCTCCCCGCATGACACATATTTGCAAAAGAGTACTTTAGTTTAGAGTGGCAGTCCTGGTTTCATGGGAAATAACCATGAATGGCCTTTGCTATCCTCAGAGTGAGGATCTGACTGATGGCTCTTAGAAAAATAAGTATAGAAAAGAGTGTATTTCTGAAAGCAGTTATGTGTCTTCCCACATTTTCTTCCTCTCTTCCCAAGCTGAGACAAATTATTGTGGACAGACAATAGCCCTGTCTACAGTTATAAAATGAAGGATATTTGGCATGAGGTAGAGGTCAGAGGTGGGCTTATGAGTCAAGGACTAGGAGTGGTGCACAGCAGATGGTGTGGGAAAGAATTTGAGATGCCAAATCGATCTCTGTGAATTGTCTTTGTGGTGTGAAAGCCCATCCTCTCAGTCCTTCCTTTGCTTCCAAGCTCTGAGTGGCTTGGAAACCACTTCAGAAATGAAGTGTACAAGTTCCCCATCCCTTCTTCCCACTCAGTCCATCCTAATTAATTTATAAGAAAGGCTACACAAACCAGTCTGAAAATGGGAATGGAAAAAATAAGGCTTTTGTTTTCCCCACTCTCGCATTGCCAGAGATTTTCTCCCATTTCTTAGAATACCACCCCACATTCAATTCACAAAGTTGTTCACAATGAGCTTTCTTCAGGCTTCCCCTAATATTGTTTCACTGTGTATAAATACTGCTGTGAAAAGAGACTAAATTATGAAGACTGACTGTGCAGGCCAGTGGCTGGTCCTTCCTCCAGGAGGCAGGACCTGGACCTGCCCCTGCTCCAGGCAATGTTTATTCACAGAGACTGAAAAGTGTCAAGAGTTAAAACTGTCACTCTAGCCTAGTCCAGCAGCTGGTGTCCACAGCAATTCCTCAGAAGTGGGAAGAGGTGGATTTAGATAGCTAAGGTAGAGAAACTGTCGTAGCCTGGTCTACCCCACCTCCAGGGAATTCTCTTCAATGAACTGAAAATAACAACTCTTTTCCTCTGATAGTTCTGTGGTTTTTTTTTCCCTAATCAAACCTATCTAATACCTAATAATTAAATTGTTTTCCCATTTAATGTGTTTTTATTTTTTTTTCTTTCTCTCAGTTTTAGATATGATTTATTATTAAAAATCTTGTAATATAAATGTTCCCACTGTGTTTTATTAGTATAATTGAGGATGTAGTTTATGCTAATTTAAAGCAATTACTTCCTCTTCTTGATTATTCAGGCTGCTGTCACTGTTACATAAAGAATTAAAAATGTGGGTTTATATTCTTTCAAGCCTTGAGTAATTCCCTTCTCACCATATTTATTTTGTGCTAAGTGAATGTGTCCTTGTTCTTTCTTGTCTTTTCTGTCTTCTGGTATTACTTGGTGTGCTCTGGGCTAACCAGCCTTTCCCAGGGAAGAACAGTTCAGCTAAAGAACACACAGTGCCATTTATTTATTTTACCATTTGCAAATACAACTAAACAGAGGTAATGCACCCTGGAAAGAGGAAGATGGAAGGCTTCTCAGATGGTGGGCTTGCCTGTGTTCTTTGGTTCTTTTGCTGGAGGCTGAAAATTCAGCGAAACACATGATTAGCCCATGTTTGAAATTCCCTGTTTTGTTGGAAATCAGACACAAGTTGAACTCTGTTCCTATTCAGCAAAGAGTATTAACACATGCTGAAATACCAGTAGCTACTTTAGTGTGACAACACTGAAGGTGCCTGCCTGCTTTATCCTATCCAAAGTCAAGAGGTGAACATCATCCCTGTTTTATGTACAGCATGGTTTCTCCAGGGACCCTCTTGGGCTCTTGAGGGCAGAAGAACAGACTTGAGGGTGATGCCCCAACTGTAGCGGGGACAGGACATTAAAGGACAAGTTAAAGTCCTAATTAAATCAATCACAAGTTGTTTACCCCTTCAACATTTGGTAGATACCATACTGTGAAGAGGTGAAAGGAGAATGACAGTCAGTATACAGTCAGTAGCTGCTTTGAGAGCCCAATGCCAGGATGAAACTTGTTAAAAACAGTGGACCCAAGTCTGGAGAAAATGTGAAAATCTTTAATGATGATCTTCTTGACAGCCAACTAGGAAAAAAATAAATAGACGAGATACCTTGGAGTCAGCTATCAGGAGTATAAGATGTGCTATGCTTATTTTCCTTGCATGTGCCAGCTACGAATGACTAAAGGTGGCTGGCAAATCAGAGGCTTTCAAGTCCCAGGGGAGCAGAGGCCCTAAGCCCTGGTCCAGCTTTGCACTTGTGATGCCCAGCATCTCAGTGCTCAGGGGTCATGGGGAGGGCTGTGGGATTCATCTTCATCAAGCATCAGACGAGGGATATTTTGGGAGTTCATGACGAAACCTGCAAATCCAGGAGAGCTGGTGCTGGCTGAAATCTTGGTGGGCAGTGCGCTCCAAGATGAGTCTTCGGGTCTTCTCAGATTGTGCATAACATAGGAGGAGAGCTGAGAAAGGCTGAATAAGCTGTGAAGTGGATCCTTCCAACAGCCTAGAAGATTGTTCTTTCCAGTACTGAATTTGGAAAGACAGGATGTTGGGATTATAGAGAAGCCACTTGAAGAAAGTGGCTCATTTTTATCCAATATTAATACAGTATTTGGCATCCGAAGTATGATATTTTGCACTTAGATTTCTGTGTAAACTAAATCACTTTACATTACACTCTTGGTTTTTTGTATTTATACTTAATTTATTTATTGAAGGCAAGTGTTTATATCAGACTACTCATGCAATGTCCAAACATTTTTGGATCATTTATACTAAGAATAGCCTTGGCTACTGAAAGTGGCATAGATTTATATTTCGTACTTATCTGAAAATACCAAGGACTAGAAAATAGTTTATGAGAAAGTTTTACATATCTTTTGAAAAGGAAACACAAGAAAACTGTTTTATGGCTATAGAGGATCATATAGACAGAGCATAATATGTTAAGAAACATATAGTCCATATATAGCATATGAACTTAAAAATGAAAACTGAAAGACATTTTACTGATTGAGTTCCATAAAAACTAAGAGAAAAAGTGAAAAGACATCGTTAATTAAAGGCTGAAAAAGGAACTCAAATACTCATAGATTCTGACTGTATTTCAGTGAGTAAACAAATGCAGTCCTTACTCCACAGTAATGTAACCTGTCATTCCAATGCTAAACACAGTCTGAGGTAAGGAAGATGCTTCATCTGATTGTTTTATGGCCATCATTGTTACATTTTAACGATGTATTGAAGTGAAAGCTAAGTGTGGGCAAGTTACAAAAGAATATAGAGACTCCTTCCAATTTAAAATACACTATGAATTGTTATAGTTTACTTCCAGGGAGGTACTGAAGGCCAGCTGAGGGTACTGCAATCTCTCACCCTGCTGGGGTTGCTTTCACTGACTGTGGCACTGTGGCACTACCTGGCCCTCCTAGCAAGTGGCTGCTGCCGAGCCCCTTTTTGTGCAGGGAAGCACGGCCTGATGGATAACTACAGCTTTCTCCTCACTTTTCTGGGACTTCTCTGTGGCACTGTTTTTTTCCCTTGTGCAGTAGTTAGTTTTCCTCATTTCAGGGAAGCTCTGTGTACTGTTGGCATGGATGCAGTAATGTGTATGAAAATGCCTTCACTCCAGCTTGGCATCGCCTGGCCATTGCTCGGGTGCCACGTGTTAATGATGTTCTGCTCTGTGTTCATGCAGACAATTTCAGGGTAAAGGCACAGCACTAAACTGATTACCAGATTACGTTTTATTTGTTAAATTTTTACTGCCAACAGCTTACAGCGTCTCTGGAGACAGTTGATTGTTTTCCATCCTATCATGAAAATAAATCTCTCTTCCTCAGGATGCCTTTTCTGTTTAAGCAAAATTAAGTATCTGATCTTTTGAGAGGCTTGCTGTGGTTAAATACTGCCTATATTTCCTTTAGTAGTGATCTCAAATGAGTCTGGGAAGATAATAAAACTTTCTGCAAGACACTGATTAGTTCTCTTAATTAATAGGGCTGAATAGAGCCGAAAGTATAGCTTCCAGAATATTCACCCTCAGCCTGGCATGGTTCTGGGTTGCTTCCGATGTCATTTAAGCATGCTGTTATATTTCCAGGACTTCAGATTGTTTCTTCACATAGGACAGCACTTTTCAAATAGATGATTTCTGGTGCAAATGATTTGCAAAGGCATCCTTGATTCTTGTGGAGGCACATGCAAACATTCGTCCTGGTATCTGGCTGCTTCTATTAAAGAGCCATGTAAGGGAATGAACAGCACTTCGTATTTTCACAGCAGGGAAGCGCTCTTCTAGGATGTGCCCCTTTCACATTTTCAGGTGCAAAGTGTGCCTCTGGTATGGCTGAGAACCTCTGGACCTGTGGTACATGAACCTCTTGAGAACCCCAGCTGCAGAGATTGCACAAATATGTTATAGCAGCACTGTTTGGATCCCACCATGCAGAAAACCTCTTCTTGTTTAATATTTCCAGCTGAGGGTGGAACGATATCCTTCCAGCCTGGAATGATCTCGGGGGTACTAGCTAAACATTGCCAGGTTTATGGCCAAACTGAAATGTGGAAATCATGGATTAATGTCCTTTTTGTGCAACTTCTCAGCTAATGACTTAATTCTGAGCACATGAGGAGTTCCCTTGACCACGTGTGTTTTCTGACACTTCAGCTACATGACTGTGCTTGTAAGATTGAAACTTTGTATGAAATAGCTTGTTTTATTATGTGCTCAGGCTGTGGTTTGACATGATTATTTAGGGTGTTTCATACCCTATCTAATAGACACAAATTGCAAGGTGCTGGGCAAACTCACTCTGCTGGTTCATACTGGTTCAGAACAATGTAGGTGGGAGGTATGCTTTGTCCTAGAGACTTGCACAGTCTGTTTGAATTCTTATTATGTAAGCTATATGTAAGATATTACATAAAGTATGATAACACTTTCTTTTGGCTGTGGTATTGTTTGTCCTCCTGTGGCTGGAAAAAAATCAACATACCTAACATATTTTTCACTCTGATTCAGCATAATGCAGAGGTGTTCACATCTGATATCAGATTACCGGGTGATCCAGTAATACAGCTTCTGTATCCACTGCCATGACTTATGTCACTTTCTATGGGAGAACCTAATCCAAAAATGAGCAAAACTCTCTCTGAAGTCAGGTGGCTTTGGATCAAGTCAGTCTCTCATTTGCCTTGCTCCCTCCAAGTTGAAACAGACTGGGGATCTTAATTTGTTTTAAAAGAATGCTTCATTTTTCAAGAGAATTTTGACATAATCTCATTTAGTAAAATGCTATAAAAGTGAATTTGCACAAATAAGGAGCAGTACATTTTATATTTAACAGTAGAATATCTTAACTAATTTTTTAACTGATGTATTTATGGTTTTTTTTGAAAGAAATCTTCAGTGTCGTTATTGACTTGTTCATGCATCAGTCCTGGGGAGAGCAGGGAAGGAACATGTGATGTGATATCGGTCACGAGATCACCCCTGACTCAAAGGTGACCTCAGCCTAAGACAGATAGCTAAGGCACCTAACAGCAGTATGTGCTTAAGCTACAAAAATTAGATGTAGTTTGGGATTTCAAAGACTTCAAATTATGGGAGAGTTTCAATGTGGTTTTAGTTTTCACCTGGATTAATTACAATGATCTGTTACCACAGGCTGCTGCTGGTTTCTTTTCCCAGTAGCAAACCTGAATGCACTTCTAATTCTCTTGACCACAACCCATTCCCAAAGTCATACACATGAGAAGACTTGTGACTGGAGTGAAAAATAAAAGCTGCTCACAAAGCTGTGCCTCAAACCTTTTCAGACCTGTAGAATACTCCCAAGATATGTTTCTCTACCTTGCCTTCCAGAAGGTTTGCACCTGCCACGCTGAGGGGGGCTGGTCTTATCAAGGAGGTCATGGAGGCCGGGAGGTTTCACATCACAGTGAAACCGCATTGCCTCATCTCTCCAGATAATCACTCACCTGCTCACACACACATGCTTCTGGCTGCAGACTCAGTGTGACATGCGCTGAAGCTACAAAAAAAGCCTGTAGGTTGTTATGGGAATGGTTGGAAAAAACAGTCAGCAGGCATTTGTGGCATTTCCTTTGAGTTCCTGCATTCTCTGCTTCCCTGGAACATGGCAGCCACAGACCTGAAGGCTTGGAATTGGAAGGGGAAAAATTAAGCCAGTTTAGGTAGTATTATGGGCATATGAGACACACTTAAAAAGGAGATTATTGAGTGATGGCAGTACCAATTAACAAAAAATTGGCTGCAAAATTTACAATAACCCCCTGCACCAGTACAGACTGGGAGTGACCTGCTGGAAAGTAGCTCTGTGGAGAAGGACCTGGGGGTCCTGGGGGAAAACAAGCTGTCCATGAGCCAGCAGTGTGTCCCTGTGGCCAAGAAGGACAATGGAATCCTGGGGGGCATTAGGAAGAGCATTGCCAGCAGGTCGAGGGACGTGATGCTGCCCCTCTGCTCAGCCCTGGTGAGGCACATCAGGATTGCTGTGTCCAGTTCTGGGCTCCTGAAGACATGGAGCTCCTGGACTGGATCCAGTGCAGGGCAACAAAGATGATTAAGGGGCTGGAGCATCTCTCTTGGGAGGAAAGGCTGGGGAAGCTGGGCCTGTTCAGTCTGGAGAAGAGATGACTGAGAGGGGATTGCATCAATGTCTGTCAGTGTCTGAAGGGAGGGTGGCAGAGGACAGAGCCAGGCTCTGCTCAGTGATGCCGAACAATATGACAAGAGGCAATTGGCAAGGGCAGAAACTGATGCACAGGAAGTTCCACCTGAATGTAAAGAACTGTTCTGCTGTGCATGTGATTGAGCACTGGAACAGGTTGCCCAGAGAGGTTGTGGAGTCTCCCTCACTGGAGATATTCCAGAACTGTCTGGACTCAATTGTGTGCCATGTACTCCATGTGCTCCCAGATTGAGCAGGGAGGTTGGAGCTGATGACCCACTGTGGTTCTTTCTGACTTTACCCATTATGTGATTCTGTGATTTGCTTCATCTGTCCTTCTTACTCCCCCTGTGTACCATTTTACCTCTGTGATTTCTATTAGGATAAGAGTATTTTCAGCTTTTCTTTGCTGAGTAGAGCCATGAAAAGCCTTAAAGATTTATTTATTTGTTTGTTTGTTTGTTTATTGCAAAACCAAAGCCCTGTTTTCGCCCAGATCCCATGCTGCTTAGGAATGTTAATGGGTGAGATAAAAAATAAAACATCAGGAGGAACAGGGGAATCTCCTAGTCTGAGGGCTGATTTGGGAGAGCAAATGCAGGTGGCAGGGAAGCCAGTGGAGGCCTGGGGAGGGACACAGTGTGGGTGAGCACAAGGACCGACTGAGATTGAAAGGCACATTCATGGCACTCAGAAGTGTGAAGCAAGATCAGGTGGGAGGACATGCAGAGCCTCGGGCAAAGCAAGAGAAGCAGAGGATGGTGGTACGGGGAGATGGGGCGTAGAGAGGCTGTGGCATACAAGAGGAGACAATCGTGGGAAACTGAGTGCATGGTGAAGGTCCCAGTTGCAAGGCAAGGAAAAAAGTTCAGTGGTGTTTTTAATCAAATTAACAACAAAAAGAATTTTTTAAAATTAAAGAAGGGATTAACGACAGAGGCGGAAAGAAACAAATAGCATAGTGACTATGTGTGAAGAGAAAGCTCAGAAGAAACTTTAGAAGAGGAATAGTTCAGATTTGATAATTAAATCTGTATTGTAGGTCTGTATTGACAAGGAGCAAATGGTGTCCTTGAAAGGTGCCTTCTCAAATTATTGTCTCTTCCTCATCTGTAAGAAATAGGTCTGTGTCTTTTTACCCCCTACAACTTCGTCTAGAAATTTTTTGCTTAAAAGGAAATATTTATTTTTTCAGAAGAACAAAAAGTCAGCTTAAACAGACTGAGAGTGCTTTTTCTTTTAATCTCTTGGTTTGTTTAAGGAGCTGAAGAATCAGTCTGAGGCTCAGCCAGAGCATTTACAGGTACTTTGTAAGTTGCAAAGTTGCATCCCTCTCGAGGACAGACTGAAACACATCTCTTAGCAAGGCAAAGTAGGAGTGCGCTCAGAGTTGCTGACAAGCACTGCACTGAAACTCACTGACACGACTTGGAAACGTATCTCATTTCCATTGCTTGGCTAAGGATTTGTTCAGCACGTCCTGAAGAGAATGACAAAGTGCCTTCATACCCATGAGCTGCTGCCAGGCTGATCCTGAGGACTGCGTTGAATTCCACTGCTCTGCAGTAGGGACCCTCCTGCCAACAACAGGCATATTTCAGCAGTGCACTGAGTGTGACCTCTTGCTTTCAAGCAGGCACGGCTCTGATGCTGGCAGGGGCCCAGATGAGTGCAGTGTAGGGCCAACTTTGCTGATTCACATCAGCCATATGTCTTCTCCCACCAGTGAAATCCTCAGCTGACCCATAATCAATGCAAAGGAGGATGGATCCATTGCTAATGCTGTAACTCAGTGTAGTTTTTGTGACATTAAAATCTTACCAATTAGCAATGCACTGTGGGATGGGTCTATATGGCTAATCAAAAGCAGAGCTCACAGCTTCTCAAATTTTCAAGCTGAAAACAAATGAGTATCTAAATGCAATGGGAACAAAAAAGATTAATACCTCAAATTAACCATTGCAATATACGGTCTATTGGTTGGCTAGGACTTGTTGCAGTATTCCTGCTTAAGCTGAAAACGCAAATGTTAGCTGGATGCGAACATGCAGGCAGTTACTGGAAAGAATGGGCAGATTCTGTGTGTTCTTTCTTTTGATCCAAGACACCAAACTACTGCACATGCATAAGAAGAAATACACTTGAATTCTGCTTTCCACTTCGGGCAGCTACTAACTCACCATTTCCATTCCAAATGTTCATTTATTTTGCTTATCTTTTCTCATCTTTTTCCCAGGACACATGGTTGTCTCCAGAACAAATTCTCCCTGTTAAAGATCTGCAGTGTGTTAGAACTTATTCCTCCAGCCAAAACAACAATCTGTGTAATAATTTCTGCATTATGAAAACAGGCCAACTACTAAAAGTTGGTAAAAATCAAAGTACTCATTTGTTACTTGCTCTGTAGTCTGCTGGGAGAATGAAGACTATCAATGCCTCAGGAGGATAGTGAGAACTATTATTGCCCAGGAAATATAAGTTTACATTGAAACTTTGTGGACATCAACCTTGTGCATGTGAAGTTTCATCCTGTTTTAAAACAAGACAATTTTTTTTTGATGGTGGGAACTTTTCCTGGGATATAGGAATGATGAACACCAAGAGAGCAACCAAAAGACACTGTCTTATAACTGTTTTTGATCAGATTTTCTGTCCTCATGCTGCTTGCCCAAGTTGGTCCAACTAGAGGTGCCTTGATTTTACATGACAAGCTTTGTGATGCACTTGTGAGATGGCAGCTGAGCCCCACACTGCCCCAAATTTCAGACAGGGACTGCTGTTGCAATTAATAGGTGCAACACACCCGTGAGTCACCTGAGGCAGCTGACTTCTCAACAGTAGATTCTCCCTCTGCTTGAGAGCTGGGAAAAGTCTGATGGCTCCAACAAACATTTCTGAATTGCAAATATGGCTTTGAATAAAACAGACACATACACACATTTATTTATTTATTTGTTTATTAATGCTTAGACCATGGACATTTATTTAAAACTTGAGAATGAAATCCAGTTGGTATTTACACATGAGTGTTTTACATTTATATAAATTTAGCTTTATATTTTGGGGGGGAGCGGGAGTAAAGGTAGGCAGGCACAATGCTTTGGCATCCTGTACAGTAGCTCACAGCTCAGTCACATGCAGGTTTAGTCATTGCCCTGGTTGGGACCGGTGTGACTTGGATCCAGTGCTCTCCTATGCTTAGACTGCTTTGTGAGTAATCCTAGCTCTGTACCTCACGCTACAGAGGTGGACATCTGCCTTGCCCAAAAGCCACAGATGAGCAGCAGTTCCCCTCCTTTGTGTTGCTGTCTTGCTGGGGGCGCTGTTTATGGTGAGCAGGGACTCAGACTCGCCAGGACCCACATCCCCAGGATGCTGCCACAGCTCTGTGGTACCTGATGCCAGGATCAGCTCAGCTATCTCTGCACAGAGCACCTCCCTGCTCCTGTAGTGACAGTGAAAGTGAGGGAGTATGCAGCGAGTCACCTCCAGGGATTTTTCATGTGTTTCTTTTTATATTGGTATTGGTAAGGCCTAGTATTAATCTGCTTGCAAGTATGGATGAGAGAAATTCAGTGCAGCTTTACCGAGCACAACACAGCCCAGCTACACCAAATGCCTCTCGAGAGGCATCGTGTTGCAAGTGTGGACTGGCTGGTACAAGTTATGTCTTGGGAAGACCCAGGAGTGTCCAAAGGAAAAATCCACCCATCTGGAATCACTTGTGTGAGAGGCCATGATTTCTAAATCCCTAAGTGCGAGATCCTAGTCTGCACACACCCAAAAGTATGATTAACATTGACAGGGGATATGGCTGCATCAAACAATCTTGAAATGAGAGCTTACTTGTGTTAAATACAGATTAAATTCCAAGTTTAAAGCAGCAGTCAAGTTTTTAATTGCTCCTTTCAGCTGTGGTTTTCTAAGAAGTAGAAAATAACTGCACAAGTGTTGGTTAACTTAGAAAAGTCTACTCTGAAAGCAGCTTTTGCAAAATGTTCGGAATAATAAAACAGAGCCATTTTTGCATTGTGTCAGAAAAACTCCAAGTTAACAAAAAAAGTCTGGCTCCAAGCCAGACCACCAAAATAGAAACTAAAGATAGTGCTACAAATATAGTCTCAGAAATTGGTTCACATAATTTGGTTATCCTCTAAGTAAAAAAAAAAAAAGAAATTATTTTAAATTTCTGATTTTAAAATGTTTTGAAACATCCCACTTGTATTGCAGGCCATCTTCATTAATGTAAAAGCCAAGACTCATGTTTTGTTAGCACACACACCTTTATGCGGTAAAAAGTGCATGAAAAGATTATCATGCACTTCTAGGGCTTTGCAGTAAAGTGAGAGAAATTTCTGTGCAAATTCCTAGATCAATCAATTTTCCTTTCATGGAGTAAAAAGGAACAAACCATCTTAGAATAATTGAGATGGGTTTTCAGGACCTTTTCTGTTTTATAGGAATTGCTGTTTCCTGAAAGAAACAAACAACTTTTCTGATACCGCAACCTGTTAAAATAACATCTTTAACAATGAAAACACTCAACTGGAAAATTGAAAATAAATGTACATGAGTGTGATGCTGAATGTGAATTTTTCTGTTGAGAAAAATCAGAGTAATTTTTATATAGTTGCAGTAGGAGCAGCTTCACTTTGAACAAAATGGGTTCAATGATATTTTTTGCCATAATGCTGCATCCTAGGTCAGGTGGCTAAGCTTTGTTTTAGAAACATGAGAAGTAAAAGCTTGCACTGTAAAGAACAGCACAGTATCCCGGAGGACAAGAGACATGACAGGAACAAAATAAACTCGAAGACACAGAAGTTGAGCTTCTCTTACCCACTGCCTAGCAGAAGTATTTAGAGATGTTGGAAGCACCTTTATTCAGAAGAAATTAGAAGGAACACTGGGATATTTGGAAAAGCGTGGGCTGAATCATCATCTTTAAAGGAAACGCTGAGAAATTGCCAGGGGCCCTGTCAAACTGTTGAACTACACAGAACAACAGGAAGTAAAATCCAGCATACATAAAAGCAAAGGAGTACACGTGGAAGGTAAACCATGAGTGTATCTAGGAGAGCTCTAAAGAGTTTCTACTCAGGGCACTGCCACTGACTGCCTGTGGGAACTCCTAGTAAAAGAAAAAGAAAAAGAAAAGAGTTTTTCCAGGACAAAGACTGGAGTAGAAGCTGCAATAGGAAATAACACAGAGAAGAAATGTTCATATGCCACCCTCAACAATTTGATCTGTACAATGCATCTCTGTAATTTATGACTCAGTATTGACTGTCCTTAGCATGACACATGACAAAGTCTTACAGACTTTGCTATTTTCTTACTGCTTGAAAGAGGCCTCCAAACAGAGTATTTCCCCTGCTTTACTGTTGACTATGTTTTCTCCAGCCTCCTGTGGCTCTGTAGTTACAATTTCTATGCTTACATACAAATTTGCCAAACTCATCTTTTCTAGACATCAACTAAATTTCTGCTTCCACCATCAGCTCCTGGAGCAAGATGAGCTCAGGCAGTCGTTGTGCAGCCCTGGCACAGCACGATGTGATTTTCAGTACTGTTCCACCAGCCCTCAGACACCGTTCACCCACCTCTCCCAGCAGCACCAACTGTTCCAGCACCACCTGGAACTCCACAAGCCCAGGTATCACAGGGAGCAGGGGTGGTGAAATGATCCCTTCCTCCTGCCAAAGCCTCTGCAGCAAGCACGGCAAACAGGCAAGAAAGGAAAGCAGGGAATCTAAAGCTAGCCCCAAACTTCATCCCTTTTCTGGAGCTCTGTGTAAGTACTAGTGTGTGGGGTGGGTGCATTTCCTACTTCACCAAATCCTTAAAATGGACACCATAGGTGAAAGTCATTAAATATGGACAACTCTCCCATCCTTTCCTATCTCTAAGGGCTCGCTCCTCCTCACCGACCCACCCGGGTGCTGCTGACTCTTTGCCTCTAGTCCTGCCTGTTTTCAAAGGGTGCAGCAACAGAGAGGAGAACATCAGGTAAATGGCACTCTCTGAAGCCTTCACCACGATGCCTGAAATTGCTCTCCTTTTCACAGTGGCATCTCTCCCACAGATTGGGACAGGGGGGAAGGGGGAAGGAGGAGAGGGAGGAGAGATGACAGATCAGAAGATTAGGTCCTTTGATTGTTGTGCATAAAATAATAATAATCAACAATGCCACTGTAAACCTGTGGTTCAACTTCACAGACATTGAAACATGAATACATCAGTTAATTTAATTGCCAGTAGTCTTGGGCAGAGCAAACTCACAGATGAAGCTATCTAGCGCTAACGTTTCAAAGCTTTCAGGTTCTTGCTTGACCAGACCCATTACTTGCATCACTAGTTTTAAAACACTCTACATCAAAAAGGCACACATGCTCAAGGCAACAACACCATCTCAAGAAACTCACTTCTGCATTTTGAAAGAGAATTAAGACATGTTTCCTTGTAGCTTGCCAGGTTAAGCCACAGAGTAAAGCCATCTTACCAGGACACGTCTGTCAAGTAATTTTCACTTCCTACCACAGCCAAATCTTCCCATGCCCATGCCATTCAAAATACAGGGCATGCTGTGATACACTCCTGGGCAACACAAGCTAGAGCAGTAAGTAGGTTTACCCTTTCTGGTCCTCCACCACTGGGAGATATTACCCAGGCTATAACAAAAAATTCCCAGACTTAAGAAAGCTGAGTAGCATTGCACTTCTCCTACACTCTACATAAACATCTCAGCCGTCTTCACCTGTTTCTCAGTTACAGCACTTCTTGCAGGAGCTTCAGAGAACAAGGTGTCAAGACTGAAGCTGCAGAACACCAGGAAAAACAAAAAGTAACACAAAAAGGAAGAGTTTCTTTGTTTCCATGAGCTGCATAAACTGCTCATTCAGGGACTGCGGGCTAGGAAGATCAAGAGAAGCAAAAAGATACTGTGTATTTCCAAGCTCAGCAGTTCTGATGCTGTGAACCAGTGGGGAACCAGGTGACCCAAGGTCTAGTTCTCAGCTTCTCCACTTGGGGAAACACTCCATATTAACAGCTTCCTCATACAAGGGGCAGGTAAAGGACGTGCTTATCCATTCCTCCCCATCTGATGGGGAACAACTGAGATTATTTGTACCTCTGTGCAACACAGGCCTGTGAACAACTTGTGCTGTTCTCAGCAGTGCAAGTGTTGTAGCATGCTAAGGGTTTGTTTTCAATGCCATGAGCACTGACAGAAAACCCCAAACAAATCAAACATGTTTTTAAATGCTTGCTAACAAAAGTTAAAAAAAAAAAGTTGTCTTAGCACACTGGTAAATTGTATTGTTCTCTACTTTAATAATACTGAGACATTCAATTTTACTCCATTTCATTTGCATGTAATCAAAATGTTTAAAACAGAAAATGCACGGTAGGAAATGGTGCATACCGGATATCACCCACTGTCCTCTCAGCATTGCAGCTATATTCCAGTCATACAATGAAAGTACTTTGAGGTTGTGTGGGTTTTTGTTGTTTTGGTTTTTTTTAAAAGCATGCTAAGGCACAAGAAGAAGAGTGATCTTTTAAGGTCCCTCCTTGGGCTCCATAGTTCCGTAACCAGTTCCATGAAATGCCCTCAAGCTTGGTGGGTCAGCCTCACTGACAGCCTGGACAGCTTCACCTGCTGGCCAGGGCTCCTTTTTCTGCTCATGTATTGGCCTACAGAGCACCTGCAGCAATACTGATGCACATGTAATCTACTTTCTGCTACCAAACCTCATTGAGATACTCTGCCCAAAGCTTTTCCACTGGCCAATAACAAATTAAGCCAGAAAGCTGAATCTTTTCCTCAGTGGGAAAACAAACGACAGACCAGGTACCCTCAAAGTCACTATTTTTGCCCTTGAATACCACCAAATTTTTTGTGCTGCTCCTGGAAAAACTTCATGGTTTTACAGGTGTAAACCCACTCATTTCTCCCAGCAACCCCATGTAATGGCAGAGATTTCCTGTTATCCACCAGTACTCAATAACAAGGTCACATATCTCACTTGGGACACTGTTGCTGAGGGAGAAAGGACAAGGAAAATGACACCAGAAAGGAAAACTAAATGCTTCTCCCAATCCAATACCACTTCAAGGTGCCTATTGCTCAAAGTCCACCCAGTCACACCAAGTGCAGCAAGACACACACCTGCATGCCCTGAGCAAAGGTACCCTCAGATTTCCCCACCTCGAACTGACCTTATTTTATTTTCACCAGTCCAGAGTTGCTACCATTTGTAATCTCAGCACCTCTGTTAAGTATTTGTGTAATTGTCATTCCACAGCTAAAAGCTGGGGAAAAAAATCTTTTCCCTTAGCCCTGCACAGATTATCCCAGGGAGATGTGCATGACAGGGAACCATCTACGTGCCCTGGTAATATTTCTTCGTTCCAAACACCATGAATGACATTGCACTATTACGAAGTGAAAAAAATGCAAGAGCTGAGACTAGACAGGCATGGTGGAAGACACATGCCAGAATGCCCAAGTGCAAGGTGGGAAGTTTAGGCAGAGGAGGTTTGAACTCTTGGCCCATGTTACACATTTCAAGGACATGCCTTGTCCCTATTTATGCCAGGAACATCCACGGGGGACACACAATCCAGGTCTTCTGCCACCATATTGTCTTGCAGGTTATCAACTAAGCAGCCCCACCAACCAACATCAGCACACCTGACTGCTCACTACCTTCATGTAACCTCATATTCGGGGGTAACAGAGGGCATTTATGGACACACTGAGTATCAGCAATGCAGACAGTGCTCATCATATCTGCAGCCAGTGCAAGCAATGTAGCTGTTTTTAAACAACCACTCCTGACTTCAGATCATTAGAACTGCCATTTGAAGTGGCAAGTTGCATCTTCTACACCTGCTGACGTAGGTTCAGATAAAATACTCATATTACACAGTTTAGAAAATAAAAAAAAAAAATCTGGAAACTGAAAGTGATCAGGGTTTGGTTTTAAATAGAATTAAAAAAAATTTTTAAAAAAGAAGCAAAAGAGCTACCTAAGTTTTGTGGAAAGGATTTTATGGACACAAATGTTTGCAATTAAACAATTTAAAGAAAACACTTTGGTTTTTTTATGTAAACATTCCCCTGCTGCCTCGGAAATATTGACACAGCAACACTGCACTGAGACATTGTGAAAAAGAAAGTATTCTTTAAAGTAAAGAAAGAGCAACAACCACTAAAAAAGATAAAAGTACTTATTGAATTATTTCAAGTTTACAAATAGTAAGATATCGTAAACATGTTCCTGCTATTTAAATCTCTGCTGCTCTTTAACTGATTGCCCAGAAACTGCTAAACTGCACCAATGCCAAGTGGTTTTGATGAGAATTCCCACCCAGGTGAAGAAAAAAAATAAATGCTGGACCCAGAAGATTTTATGGATAAAAATTTATGTCCTTTATTGGGTTGGGCTGAGGCATGCTAAACTTCATGACAGGGTAAAAACCAAACCTGGGTACCAAAACAAGATGGGAAAATAAGATCTTTATAATTTCTCCAGCCAAGTTTTCAGAGACAATCTCTTTGTAGGAAGAGCTACCAAAAGCACTTCCACAGACACTATCAATTGTTGCTGTCCCTGTTAAGCTTATGACATAAAAAGAAGCTTGGTAACTTCACTAGGCAACGTTTCCACCAACACCAAGGCTGTTAGAACTGAGTCACATCCCTTCCCTCAATGGTTACAACAGTCTCTGGGGCTTTTGGGTTTGATTTTACCAGAGGAGTGGACAGAAAAACACGCTGTCAATGCCACTGGCTTATCAAAAACACACAAGCCTTGCAGGCAGCTGGGGAGCCTCCAGTGTGCTCTCCATCCAGCCACACTTGAAGACGCATTCTGACTTCCTTCATGCTAGACCACACAACTTAGTAGAACTACCCACAGGGGGTGAAAGGCTCTGTACATACAGACAGGCTGATCAGACACTGCCCTCAGAACATGTTTGCTGTGCTCACCGGATTTTTATAAAGAAGATAACCAAGTTGGTAAGATGATTGGAGACAGTAGAAGATGGGAAAGCAATGCTTGAAGCTTAAACTGGAAGTCACAGTGAGCAACTGAGAAGATCTCATCAGAGATCGGAAGTAGTTTTGCTCAACTGCAGATGCAACAGGCTACCCCACACACAAAACATTCTGCTGTCACCTTATCTTCAAAGACACATCATTATACCAATAAGGCCAGAAGAGTAGTAACAGCCTTGTCTTTTCAGATGCTTCAAATACCTCAAACTGAACTGCTGCACACAGGTGGAAGTTAGAAATCCCATTTATTTGACTCTACTTCTGCTACAGCTCAACTCTGAACTCCCCAAGCACGCCAGCTTGCTTAAAGACTTATGTATTTTAGTCTTATCCCTATGTTGCAACTCATTTTATGCTGTCAGAATCACACTGCACTAGTTTTGATTTGTTCTTTGCAAAAACAATGCATATCAATCCAGCATATGAAAAAGCACATCTGTGGAAAAAAAAGCTATCCTGCTAGAAATCCCTAAAAATAAACTTATTTGAAATTACTCCTCAAAAGTATGCTCCTTAATTCTAGTTAACCGAGAGAAAACTGTCTTTCCATAAGCTGCTGGTCCTCCCAAACAAACCAATTCCCACACATTTCACAAACATCCCCAACTGGAAATTCCATCAGTCTTAGTGAAAAGCTCTGCAGCACCTTTGTAAAAATGCTCAAAATTTTTTGAGCAAAGCATAAAAAATTGCAGCGACACCAAAGACATCCTCCCATGCTATGAAATAGGACTTAGAGAAACAGTATTTATAGAAAAATAACTCCTGTGTATCACTGGTTTCCACTGCAGATCACAAATACCCAAAGAGTAACAGAATCACGGTTGAATCCCAAGCCTCTCTCCAAGTGTGTGCTCTATCCTCACACAGCCCTTAGTTAAAGGGTTATTCCCAGTGCCAAGGATAGAGGCAAACCTTTCAGTAACATAAGTGCTGAAATTTGAAGAAACCCCTTGAAGTCCAACACTTTCAATGAGAAACTAGTGTAGAAGGAACTTTCCTGCAGAAGCTTACAGCACAGCAATGAGAGGCAAAGCACACATGCAACAATAAACCCCAAAGCAGGACACACAAGTACCACAGTGAAATTACAGGGTGGCTCAAAGAAAGTGAGGAAGAAAAACAGCAAAGAGGGGAGGAGGTCCCACATGTTGCAAAAACATCACTGCCAATAACATGAAACATAAGTTTCATTATGAAAGCAGGCAGCAACTTTAAAGCAGCCACTGACCCTGGAGAGCAAGGTAGAGCTCTGGCAATTGTCTACGGCAGACATGGAAGACAGGGTGGTCCAACCCAGCACCAGTAGCAACCAGGAGACTGGGAGGTGACAGAGTGCCAGGAAGGGCACCAGACTGTATGAAAGCTGGAGAGAGTAACAAACAAACCCAACACATTCTTGGCAGAAGGTCTCAGCAAAGAACATTAGGAAGTGTTTCAGACTCCAGCTGGCTATGCTGCTCCCGAAGAGGACACAAAAAACAAAACTGTTGCTGCTTTGCTGCTCTGAGTCAGCAGGTTAAGACCCACCTTGTACAATTCATCAGGGAGACAGTTGAGACCAGTATCTGCTCATCCTTCCTCACTCCACATCCACCTCTTCCCACAACTCTCCCCAAATCCTGCCACTATTACAGCACTTGCCCAAGAGGAGATACCTGCAGCAATGCAGCAGCCATGCAGTTCATGTAGCAATGATGGTAACAAACACAGCACAGATCAGTGAGTAACCAAGTTCTGATTTCTTGAAACAAGAGGGCAAGGGAAAAATAGCACGACTGAGCTTAAGACCCTTCTTGAAAACAAAAAGTACCTTTGTAACATCTGTAAAAGTGCTCTATATTCTACTTTATCGAATGCAGGAATCTCAGCATTTACTAGATCAGTTTCAGTTTGGAGGCCATTAAGATACTGGTATTTTAGTACAGAAGCTATTTCATTTTCAAGGCCTGATACTTGGTATCACTGTCTCAACAACTGGCAGATGAATGAGCTATGACAACTACAGCTACATTATGAAGTCTTTATGCAAAATATTGGAAGAAAATTCCAAAGGCTGATTTATTTTGACTTGCTAGTTAAAATTCAGTTGTGCTTTAATAACTGAAAACCATAAGTTGTGTAAAAGGTCAAGTGATGAAAAAAAGTGATTACAAAAAGGAAGTGGCAATACAAGAACAAGGGAGGAAAAAACCCGATAAGATTAATAATAACATTTAAATATAAAAATTTATTTAGGTGAAGTCACAAACAGTTTGATATCAATTTACAAACACTTTATGTTATGCATATTATTGGAACTATCGAGAAAGGGAGAGAAGATAATGGCAGCTTTTTCCTGAAACAACTAAAGGCAAACCCTTACCATCATGCGCATTACTGGATCATAGTATTACCCTGACCATACCCCTTAGTATGCAAGGAAAAAGGAGAAAACAAAATACTGAGATGCAGAATGAAAACTGTGAATCAGTGAAAAAGAATTTCATGAACACCAGACTACAAACGTCTAGTCTGATGGTCAGGATTTTAAGAATTCTACTAAGACAAAAACAGAATTATAACTTAGGTCAATTATTATAATTGATGAAGAATTTTGTAATGCACAATTGGGCTCTCTGGCAATGACAGCAATGGTTAATGCAGAACAACTGAGACAGGATACTGAGCCTCACAGAATAATTCTGTTGACAACCTGAGTTATTATACCGAGTGTATGATACTTTCTTGAGTCAAATACACATTTATGTTGCAGATACTCTCAATGAAATGGCAAAAGTAACAGCTGTAACAAGACAAGTTATGATTTATTTTTTTTTAAACAAATATAATACACAGGGTTTTGAAGTGTCCGGTTGTGATCTGCAAAGATCCAGGATTGCACACAAGTTTGGTCAAATGAGAAGGTTTAATCTGCGCATTAAACTGGCTTTTACTTTCAAAGTAGTATTTTAGGGCAGGGTTCTCCTCCGGGAGAGTGTTCCTGACCTCATTCAACCAATGTTCAATTTATTCACCTTCCTGAATCTTTGCCCTCTTTGGATAGTCTGTGACAAGTGCTGCGCTGCAGGAATTCCTGTTTTCCAGCAAACTGGCTTGCTCTGCAGGTTTGTAGTCCATTGTTACAATTGCTGATTGGGTAAAATGAATTTCCTACGTCTTCTCTAGCACAGCTTGCAACGCAACAGAAGCAGAGGTAAAAGAATGCACTAGAATACCAGAGCTCCACTTAAACACCAACGGAGTCAGGCTGTTGGCACCAATAAGAAATTCTGTATTTAACAAATCTGCAAATATTTAAGATCCAAAGTTATTCAGTTTTATAAATAAACTCACCCACTTAGTCTGACTCCCATCTCAACTGGTCTTCTGTTTTCATGGAGTCTGGGGAAAAAAAGAGAATTGTCTGAAGTTATACATACAGACATAAATCTGCAGGAATGAATCTCAGCTATCCTACACACACGCCAATTATTGCACTCACACTAAAACTAGAACTTCTCACTTTGTTCTTTCCATGTAAAGCAAAGTTACAGCTCCTCACCAGTACCTTAGAAAGGACAGCTATCTTCAGACACAACACTTCGTATACCTTGACTTCATTTTTACTGTTTAATCATCTGTGGAAACGCAGTATCAGAGATACAGGCACTAAACTAAATGATGCTGAAATTCAAGGAGTCTTGGACTAAAAGGGGAAATGAAATCCAGTCAGGCTGCCTAATGCTATCCCTTCGAAATTATGAAAACAAAATCAGTTCAAACCAACAGTCTGGGTAAAAAGGCTTTTGTAAAACACCTCCTCTTCCTCTTGGCAGCATGAATGTGGAAAAGCTTAGGTTCTGTCCAAAGTCTTAAGCCCATAAAAGGCTACTGTCTCGCATTTTAATTATCCAGTTCTTTTGCTCGAGTGTGATGTCACATCTTATTTTGCTGAAGTAGTTTTACACAACATAAATAGAGCTTGCAAGGTGCTAGGGAGATATGGGGGAAATGCACAGCTCACCTCCAGGAAAACATTTCCTTGCTACAACCTTGCCAATGATAAACTCATGCTTTATCCTCGGCCTCATTGACATTTGACAGCTGCTCAAACCGTCATTTCACTTAAGGACATTTTTAAACAGTTATAAGAGACTACATGCTACCCATTAAAAACTGCTCTAACAGAAAGGTGGCTGAAACCACAATGATTAATTGCACAGGTTTTACTTTTTCATTGTGCTGCTAAAGTACCACTCATTTCACAAACATTAAACTTACAGTATTTTGTAACTTAGTTAAAATAAAGATGTTTATTTTTTTCTTTACACACTTTCTGGGAAAAAAAAACCACATCAATGACACTGATAAAAATCAGTGAAATTTCAATGAAATCAAAGGGGATCGAGACCCCTGCAGACAACAGAGCAAAGCTCTGCACTGACAGACCAGCTGCTGTGGAAGAAGTTACAAGAGTGGTTAACATGACAAACTGAAGGTACAGTCTCAGATGAGATGAAAGCTATATGCCATTGGTGCTCACATAAGATCTGCAGGAAAACAAGAACTGAGCTGTTCATCTTGAGAATGGAGAAATGTAAACAGACACATCAGAAAAAGTTGCAGAACACAGAGCATCGACCACAGCAAGCACAAGGCCAACAGGCCTGGGTTTATCTATATTACTGCGTGGTGTTTGCTCCCTTTCTTTGTCACAGGTTGGCCTAGGGAAGTTACTTTTGATAGGTACCAAAGGCAAGACTTGGTGTGACACACCAAACATGCTCAGATGCCTTGAAAAAGGACCAGGCTAACACTAGTCAAACAACTTAGCCACTCTGAGCTGGCAATCCCAGGGAAGCACAGCATCTGAAAAATTAGCAAAAATTCTTCTGGAAGGCAAATGTTCTTTCTACAGTTGTAAAAAAAAAAAATTGGTTAGAAACAAACATAGCCAATATAACAGAATCTGTCACCATTCAGCTGGCATGAAACTCAACATTCAGCATTTTCTGTGCTGGGGATTTGGCAGACTGCAGTCACCAGTGTAAGAGAAGCAGCACAACCCCTAATACAGGCAGGCAGCCCTTTGTAGCTGTGGAGCTCAGCGTCACGCCTCAGGCAGGAGAAAGGGCAGACCTGCCTGCATCCACCACAGGTTATACCAATTCATATAGTGATGCCTATACTGAAAGCAAAACAAGTACACAAAATCCTCCCTACTTCTCCTAATCACACTCATCATCTTTTCCCACAAAACAGGCTCTAACTTGTGGATTAAATCTACTGAGCCCCAAACCAGGTTTCATCTTCAAATCATGGTGAATTTGCACAGTGGCCATTCTTATTGAA
Organism: Lycocorax pyrrhopterus obiensis; assembly: GCA_014706295.1. Taxonomy (NCBI): domain Eukaryota; kingdom Metazoa; phylum Chordata; class Aves; order Passeriformes; family Paradisaeidae; genus Lycocorax; species Lycocorax pyrrhopterus. The sequence continues at coordinate 19,285,941 of JACSVZ010000001.1, forward strand.
GTTTATCTTTATTCATATCAATTTTTCGCCATCCCACACTGCCTGCAACTGCCCACATGCTCCTATAGTAACAGGAGAGTCTGTACTCTTTGTCTTACATACAAATAACTGTACTGCTGAGAAAGTTGATTTTTTTAGACAACTCAGAGGAAAAGAACAAAACCACAGAACATCTTTCTTCTAATGTCTTCAGGAAAATGCAAAAATATACCAGAAGAGGGAATTAGTGGGGTTCCTATTTTCTGGTGGCTGGAGAAATAAATGCTCAAACATTTGCTCAGAGCATCCATCCATGTGTACACCTCTCACGGTGGCCAGCAGGGCACCCATGATACCATGTCCCTATGGTCAGCACGAGCAAAGGGTCAGTGCCATGAGACGAGAGCTGCCGACCAAGGCAAGGGCACCCCAACTGCCCCTTTCTCCTCTTCCCGTCCGAGGGAGCACCATGCCCAGCCAGCAGAGCAGAGAAACACGCGGCCATCGGCCCATCACACCTGGCTTTTCTCCTCCTGCTTGGGGCTCTGGCCCGGCGGTGGCGGCTGGGCCGGCGAGGCCTGGGTCTCGCTCTCAGCACGCGGGCGCCTGGGGACAAGCGACTTGAGGGGCGCCATCCACTTCATCCACAGGTCCAAGTCGACGTCGCCCCAGGGCAGTGAGGGGTTCTTGGCCGCCCGCCGCCGGAAGTCCTCATCGTAGTTCATCCAGGAGGTGCCCCCGTAGGTGGCGTGCAGCTTGCGGATGGTGTCCAGGTACTTGAACATGGCTCCGCAGCGCGCCGGGTGCTTCTCGCACAGCACGCTGGCGTACACCAGGAAGGCCGAGACCCACTGGTCCAGCGTGTCCCCCGGGCGCGGGCCGTGCTCGGGGGCCAGCTCTGTGTGGAGCAAGGAAAAGAGGTCAATGAACTCCCCCCGCCAGATCCGCTCCTTGGTGGCCTTGGCCAGCTTGTAGCCCAGCGGCCGCCGCAGCCCCACGTAGGGGGTGGCCGCCGCCTCCGCCTCGCCCTGCCCCGCCGCCGCCGCAGGAGCCGGAGCCGGGGCCGGGGCCCCGGCCGCGCCGCTCGCCGCTGCCGCCTCGGCGCAGGGGCTGGCGGCCGCCGCCGCCGCCCCCAGCGCGGCCTGGCGCTCCAGCCAGCGCGGGTTCACGTAGACGGTCCGCAGGCGCGGCGCGGCCCCGGCCGCGGCCGCTGCCGCCCGCGCCGAGCCCTCGGCGCCGGGCTGAAGGCGCAGCACGGCCAGGGCGGCGGGCGCGCCGGCGGGCAGGTCGCTGCCGTCCCGCCGTGGGGCCGGCTGGGCCGCCGCCGGCACCTGCAGCAGCGAGGGCGCCGCCCAGGGCGGGGAGCCGCCTCTAGGCCCCGCTGCCGCCGCCAGCGCTTCTAGGCCCGGGAGGCCGAGCCGCGAGCCGGGCGCCACCGCGCCGAGCACCCATCGGGTCTCGGCGATGCCGGCGCGGTCCCGGGGGCTCCGCGACCTCCCCTCCTCGCGCCGCCCGGCGAGCGCCGTCCCCAGCGTCAGCGGGGCCGCGGCTCCGGCCCGGCGGCGGCGGCGGCTCCGCCGCCTCCCACGTGGCATCGGCACGGCGGCTCCGGGCGGCGCGCGCGGCGGGGGGCGGGGCCGCGCGGGGGCGGGGCCCGGGGCCCGAATCCCCGCCCCCGCCGGCCCCGGCCCCGCCCCGCCAGGTTCCGCGATCCCCGGCACGTTCCAGGGATTCGTAGTGTGGCGCTGAAATGCTTGGATTGGCCCACAGAAAGCATAATACTCTCTCTCTCTCTTTGAAAAAGTAACCCCCAATACTAGTGTATATATGTGCATGGTATATATCTAAACGTACGTATGTACATACGTATATACACACATATATAAATATGTACACCACATTTAGTTATGTATTCTATATGCTATTTCATACATGTGCACGCTGTATATGTAACTCCTGTAAGGATATGTAGTAGGCATACAGTAGCAGTCCCCGTTGTCATTATTATTGCTTCAGTACAGCAAACGTTTTGAGGAGTAATGGCATTAGATCACTTCTCCCTTCCAGTATAAATAAGCCTCTTTTTCTCTTCATAGAAAATGGCTTTTCTTTTCTTTTTTCTTTTTTCTTTTTTTCTTTTTTTTTTCTTTTTTTAAAACTTTTTCTTGTTTGTGTGCTGTCACACAGCTTCAGCTGTCCTAGCTAAGCACTGACTAGGTTACCTGCTGAGTGAAGGTTGAACCCCACTGGAGCCAAAGCTGGGTGCTGGCTCCTTGTGTGGACTTATGCACCCACTCCATAGCTGCTTCCACAAACACTTCTGTAGCACCCTCTCTTCTGGAGGAGCAGCCTTGAGTGCTGTGCTGAAATGTCTATAGATCAATTCCACTGCAATACAGACAAAACTTCTGTAAAAAAAATAACAGCTCTTTCATTTTCACAGAAAGACTGGAAGAAATACATTTTAGATAAAAGTATTTTTGTCCAAAAGTATCAAATCCCAAGAATGACAAAGTTAGGACTTCTTCTGTAAGAAAAAAGTAAGGTAAAAGTGTGGCTTTGGGGATTTTTTTAATGCTTAATAAATTCTAAAGAAATAATTGGAGTAACAAAAAGCTACTATTTTCCAAATCACCCTTGTTTTCAGGGATTTGTTCAGAAGTCTGAACAAAACTGACTTTGTTTAATTCTTGAGATGAATACACTCTCATTTGGATAAACAATTATTTTTTTAAAATTCAACCAAAACAGCTGGCAGTATCTCCTTCCAATTTCAGTTTAATGGGGCATTATAAAACCAGACATTGTTAAAATAACAGTAAGACCATAATTTCTCTAAAACTTACCCATTCAATGGGCTTGTTATTAAGTCAAGTGATAGGCATTTATGCAAAGTCTCTGAAAATTTTCTGAAGGTTAAGGTTTTCTTGACTTTGATTCAAAATTAATGTATGTTTAGAACAAGAGAGTGATTCAAGTTGGAAAGAACCTCGAGAGGTCTATAGTGCAACCTCCTGGTCACAGAAGGGCAGAAACTAAACTAAGACAAGGTTGCTTAGTGCCTTAGTCAGGTCTTGGAAACCACCAACGACAGGGATTCCACAACCTGTTTCAGTACTGATGATTACCCTTGGTAAATCCATGCTGGGTCTTTCCAGTCACATTTTTCTCCTCTGTGTGCCCAGAAACGGCTTCTAAGAGAACTTGCTTTTGTGATTTTCCTGAAGCCACCAGCCTGTAGCAGCTTCGGTAGTCCTTGCTCTTTTTGAAGACAGGTGCAACATTTAGCCTTTTCCAAGCCATTAGGTACCTCTCCAAATCCTGATGGCCTTTCAAACATAAAAAGTGGCCTTCCAGTGACATCATCCAGCTCTTTGAGCACCCTTGGATTCATCCCCGCTGGTTCCTGAGACTAGCATGGGCTGGGATTCCTCAAGCAAAGATCCACAACTTGGTCCTTTTCCTCTATTTACAGGTTTTTTCACCTTGAGGCACAAAGGGCTGGGACACTTTGTTGGTGAAGGTCAAGGCAATGAAGGCATAAGTAGAATCATGGAATCATTTAGTGCCACTTCTACAGGTTTTTTAAATACCTCCAGGGATAGCAGCTCCACCGCTTCCTTGGGCAGCCTGTTCCAGTGCTTTGCTTCAGAAGACAAGGGATGATGACCAACATCAGATCAACTAGTATTATCTCACTAATCCTCTACAGATATGGCTGCCCAGCCAGTATCTTGTGGCTGGAAGTTATCAGTAAAGTTAGGGAATTAGGACTATGCTTGTACCATGCCCACTAGAGCTCAAGCCTATTTCAGGGTGGTGCTGTCAGGTCTAACAATAATGCAGTTCATAGTGATGATGAACAGAAACTTCAAAAATAATCAATAAGTGCTTTTATTGCTGTTTTCCCTGAAAGATGCAGACAGCAGCTAAGATCATTAGTGAAGTTGTCTACAGGGAGCATCTCTATACATATGCTGCATTTACTCTTTGAATTGCAGCTGTGATCCTCCAGGTCTCTGTCTTATGAAAACTATAATTTTTCATGAGGGCTCTCATGAAGAAAACCAGCTGGGCAGTAAGTAATATCTGGGCTGAAGCAGGTGGAAATAAGAATGCTTTGCCTCCATTTAGAGTAGCTACTTGTAAGCTGATGTATGCTCCTAACTATGCACTTATCTGATCGTTTCAGTCTCCTTTCACAGGCTGTGTGTGCAATGTGTAAGGATCTGAATCGGAAACTTGGAGGTTTGCCTGCTGGCAACTGGCTCTGCCCAAGAGTATCAGCTCTTCAAAGTGGGCAGGGCACCTCACAGAGAGTGGCAGGAACTGTTTCTGGTGAATTTTGGAGGCAAATGTGATTGTCCTCTCTACTCCTCATGTGATAAGTTCCTTACAGCTCTGAATTTCCCTCTCTGCCTTTTTCCTCATGTCTTCCTGTCCCTTTATGTTCTCATGATATGTTTTCAGAGGACAAAAAAAGAGAACACTTGGAGCCACACGTATGTATAGTTGTATTGCAGATGTGTCTCTCAACCAAATTGCTAGAATGGACACAGAACTGCAGAAACAAATGCAGATTGTTGTTTTATGCTTCAGACCTTCTTTTTAGTCTCAAGCATGAGACCTTATTGAAGGCATTAATGAAGAGGCAAAATGAAATGAAGGTTTAAACAGAAACAGCTGCAACCTTAGCTGTGGAGGAACTTGGAATTAGGCAATAGGACAGTTTATTAAAATAAGAGGGGAAAGCTACTTTGCAGACCAAAAAAAAAAAAAATCTCACTTGGAAACATTACCTAAAACCAGAACACCTCCCTTTGAAAGTGGATGGACTTGTGTGCTGTTGCTCGTTATGAACCTTAAACAAAGCCACAGAGGATAGAACTGTCTACTCTGTTGATGAAACCAGAAAGTGCTGCCATAGAGCATTTACCTGCATTGGCTTCAGGACCCCAGAGAGAACAACAGAACCCTGCACTAGGGCTTGAGGCAAAAATGCAGCATGAGGAGAAAATAACTCTTGTGTCATGCTAAAGCACTTTTTTTTTTTTTCAAAATAATCAGGCTTTTTCTAGGGAAATTTTCTAAGAGCTGGCTGTGACAGTTTTGGGAAGACTGGAGGATTTGTGGAGCTGGTGGGTTTTCAAGTCAAAAGAAGGATGCTTAGGCCCCATGGAATCAGTAGTCTAATTGTGAGTTCATCTGAGACTGCGGAGGTTCGCCACTTGCACAGTTGTCAACCTCAGGCATCTTCCACTTACTCCATAAATAAAAGTATAGGTCAGGAAGAAAAACAGGATTTGGTTTTGTGTTTTGCTTTCCAACTCGAAAAATGTAATGGCTGTAGCGTTCACTGACACAATAGCAACAGAACCGAACCCACCTATGAAGCTAAAGGTTACTTAATAAAGTTTAAACACTAAGTAAATGATGGTGTTGGGGATCCAGAAAGAACCCGACAAGCATCGCTGCTGAACTCCCCCTGTGAGGGGAGAACTCTTACTATTCCCATCTAGGAGACGAGGCAGGAGTCAGATTCTGCAGCTGAGGGGCTTCTTCCTTCACTCCAGGTGAGGAAGGAGCTGGCTGCCTTCATGGGGCTGCATGGTATTGTCCCTCTCTGTGTGTTGTTTCTGCATTTCTTTATAATTTTGCTTTTCCCAAGTTTGTTCTGTTTCTCTGGTAAATGTTTCCTTGCCTATGCTTGGAGTGGGAACAGAGAAAGTCTCAATGGAAGGTCAAACATGTTTAGTTACTTGTCCTGAGGAGGCTTAGCTCCACTGGTCCTATGCCTTTTTCTGTGGCTATGAGGTACTCAGCAGAAGAGTTACAGGTCTTGATGTTGTGCCTGTGGGGCTCACATCCATGCGCCCTCAAAGGTGTTTTGGCAGAGGATGGAAAGAGAGACATGGGCCAGAACACAGTTACAGGTCGAACTCCGTTGAAGACCCTGTCCCGCGTGCTGCACACTGTGAGCATCCTGTTTATTGGAAGTTTTTCCTGAAGACATCATCTCTGCCCGACAGAGCCGGGGCGGACGGGGGTCCCATAGGCAGCAGCCGGGGCAGGAGGGGGACGCGGCGCAGGGTTCAGAAGGGCCAGACCGAGGCTTGGCTGCACCTCGGGAACGATCGTTCCGGAAAACAGCTGTCCGCCGCTACTCGATCCCTCCCCAAAACGCAACTGCACCGTCCCAGTGCGGCAGCGCCCAGGACCCGCAGCGCCGCTGCCCGCGCAGCCCGGCGGGGCTGCCATCCCCGCGCCCCCGACATGGGCGTCCCGCGGTGACACCGAGGTGCAGGCGACACTGGGAGCGCCTCTCCCCGCCCCGTGTGAGGAAGGAGACGGGCCTCGCCACCGCTGGACCCGACGGGGTGTGTGTGTGGGGCGGCCCGCGACTCCCCTGCGCATCGCGGCCGAGGGGGGAGTGACTCTGGCAGCCTGCGGCGAGCCCAGATAAAAGCTCCGCTGCTGCCGTTTTCCCTCCCCTTTTCTCTCGTAACTTTTTTTTTTTTCCCTCCCTCTCCCTCCCAGCAAAGTGACCGCGCCGGCGGCAGCCCCGGAGCAGCCCCAGCGCCGGACGCCGCCATGAGCCCCGCGGTGCCGCCGTCGGGCCGCGCTGCCGGGGGCTGAGCCCGGGCGCGGGGGACGCCCCGAGAGCGGCTCCGCGCCGCCGTGGCGGGGGCTCGAGGCAGAGGCAGCGAGAGCCCAGGCAGGACCCCCGGCCGCCCCGCCGTGCCCGGGGCAGCGCCCGCCGCGATGTCGGCGCAGAGCCTGCTGAGCAGCGTCTTCTCCTGCTCCTCCCCGGCCGCCGCCGCCCCCGCCGCCGCCAAGAGCCTCTCCAAGCGGAGGCTCCGCCAGACGCGCAGCCTCGACCCCGCCATCATCGGCGGCGGCCGGGAGGACGGCGAGGGCGCGGGGCGGGCGGCGCGGGCGCGGGCCGCCGGCAGCCCCCCGGGGGAGCGCCGCGGTCCTCGGGGCGCCCCGCCGCCCCACGGCGCGTCCTTCTCCACCCCCAGCACCCCACTGGAGCGGTCGCCGCCGGGCAGCGCTCTCTTTGACGAGGAGAGCCTCCGCGGGAAGCGGAGCCCCGGCTGCGAGCTGCCCTTCCTGGCGCGCACCCCCTCGGCCCTGGCGCTGAGCGGCACCGCCAGCCCCGCCAACAGCATCTTCTCCTCGCCCCGGCGCTGGCTGCAGCAGAGGAAGGGGCAGCACTCGCCGCCCGAGCCTCGCCCCGCCGCCTACGTCGTGTGGAAATCCGAGGTAGGCACGCCCGCCCCCGGGGGACGGGCACTCGCCGCGCTGCCCTCGCGCCCGTCGTGCGCCGCCGCCACCCGCCTGCCCGCCCGCCCCGGCGGAGCGGCCTCGCGGGGCTCCAGCAGCGCCCACCCGGTGGTGGGTGCGCGGCTCGGCGAGACCCCGCGCGTGTCCGCCCCGTGCGGCGGGGCCGTCGAGGCCGCCGTGGTTGTTGGTGCCGGGAGTTGGCATCTGCGGCGCTGGAGGGTCGGATGTTTGACGTTCCGTCGACGGGTTCCATGTGTAGTTGTCCCACGCCTGTAAAACCTTCCCCTCCCAGTTTCACACCTCTTAAACTGACGTATATGATGGCTTCTAACAAGATAGACAAATTATTTTTAATGTGCACACCCAGTGAGCCGTGATTTATTTGACAATGCACATGTGTCAAAACCACATGAGGAGCAATTGTATTCCAAGACAAATCCAACTTTGCAATGCAAATATTTATTCATTTAACTTGGATGTCATCGATGTTGGGCTGCAGATACCATACCATGTGGACGAATGTTTTCAAAAAATGTGGTGTTGTTTCCTGGTAGTGATTGCTCAGCGAGTTGGTTATGCTGAGCCCTGTGTAGCAGAAGAAGAAGAAATTTCTTTGTTTTAAGAAATTCTCCATCCTGTCCATGGTAATGAGGCTTCCTGCTTAACTGTTTAGTAGTGCCTTCTGGAGAACTGGGATCAGAAGGCAGCCATTTCCATTTCCATTTCCATTTCCATTTCTATTCCAATTCCAGATGTACTTATTATAAATAGTCGGTAATAATTAGATGCATCAATAAAACAGTCCCATTATTGCACTGGGATGTGGAAGTCCTTGTAAAACAGTTACTTTACACAGTGATCTGAGATCCAAAGCCAAACTAGGCACCATGACAGCACAAGATTACAAAATGTAGTTTTTAAGGGCAAAGGCTGCCTCTTACCTGAGCTCCCATATCCCCCTGTTTGCTTGGAGTATAAAAGTTGTCAGTGTCTGCCAACCGGGATGGAGTGTCAACATGTGGATGGCGACTTCAGGCATGATGCTGGCTAATGTTGAAAGAGGTGGTGAAGAATTTTAGCAGTTTTAAAAAATGAATTATTATGAAGTCATGCAGTCAGAAGTTACTCTTAGCAATATTTCATCTTGCTGCTTGAATTTTAAGATAGTAAAAAATTCATGATGTCAAAGAACTTTGTGGGAGTTGCAGCATCAGTGGCAAAAACTCTCCAGTGGACAGTGAGATAATAGGTGGTCCCACTAATTAAGGATAAGTTTGCTGCTTATACACTTATGATTTTATAGGGTACATCAAAAAGTATAAGATACATAAGATTTCCTGTGCAGAATTTCCTGACTTAGTCCAAGACTCACAGCACAGTCTCTGATACATAAATCAAAGCAGGTCTTCCTGTTTTCACTGAATCTATTTGAAGGTGGTGGACACTTGGGGCATTTTTTTCAGATCTGTATGTCGCCAAAACACACAGCATAGCACATCTTCACACTGCAAATTGAAAAATACTGAGTCGTTTCTTAATTTGGTGTGTGTCTAGCATTTTTAAATAGTCAGACCTTTTTTTGGGAGGGATGTCATTGTCCCAACAGTCATGGCGCTTGAGGCTGTGATGCAGGAGCAGGGTGTGCTGGCCTCCTGCAGTGGGTCATTGTTGTCACTATGAATTGGTAGCATTTTATGTCGGTCGTCATTTAACCTGATACTCGCTGGTTTCAGAGTTGTTATTTTCAAGACGTTATACAAATATGAACTTACTTATTCAGCAAATACATGTACAAATTATATTAATCTGTATTTTAGAGGAAACTAAACATTTGTAATTTTGATCTTATTCCCCCTCATATTTTAGGGATGTGTCCTAATGGTCATTCAGTCTGGTCTCATTATAAAATAGCATTATTTCTGAAGGATTTAGTTGTTTGCTTCCTATTTAGTGTTTATTTGAAAAGGTTCAGTTTTTTGGAAGTGAAGGGTTTTTTTGTCTCTGCAGCTTCATCCTGGCTGCAGCAAAGCAAGTGTGCTTGAGGAGGTGAAAAAACCCACATTTTATTGGGTGAAAAAGAAGTAACTGCTTATAATATTATAACTTTAAAAGGTCCCATTATTCAAATTATTTTATTCTTAGTAGGAAATCTGTAGTTCCATTTCTATTCAACTTAGGAAATGAAATACATCACAATGATGATTTTACTCGGCTGTAAAAGACAACTGAACAGATGACTGCCTAATGAAAATGAACGTTGAAAGTTTTGGTTGTGGTACTTAAAAATTCCCATCCTGTTAGTTGGGAATAAAATAAATGTTCATTGCAAAATCAGTTTTCTTTACCTTTATTCCAACACCTTCACTGTAATTGCTCTTTTTAGAAAACATTGCTTTAGGCCACTGTGGAAGCAACAGGGTTATGCACTAGGAGATACATGTGGGAATTATTTTCTCCCCTGCTGTCTTAATCTGTAAAGGAGTAAAGAGAAGTAAAAATGCCATGGAGGGTTCCTCTTCAGAACCCCTTCAATATTATAACTTCTGGGCAGAAGCTCCTGCGTGTGTCCCAAGCTGGATCTGTGTGGTGGCACCTAGAGGGACATGTTGAAGGTGGGGTTTGCAGCCTGCTGGGTGAGTCCTGCCGGGACAGCTGGTGCCTTGGGGCTGCAGGGATAGGGGCACCTGGCCCAGCTCTAGTCAGGCTTTAAAGCACGCATGCCCCACTAATCTGGGATTTCTGTATATAAGGCCACAATGTCCATACTAGCTTTGTTATGAGGCCAGGAGAATAAAATGGATTGCTTATTTTACCTTTTTTTTCCCTTGTAATTCTTTGACTTCTGTGTTTTATACCACAAGCCTGTCTATTGGCCTAGGGAGAGAAAGGTTGCTGCTAAGTTCATGCCACCATTCATAAATAATTTTTAATGGAATGCCTGAATGCACAGGGGATTTCCAGTTTCAGCAGCAGGTCATACCTAAGTGTGTTAGCCCTGTATGCTTAGGTCCGCAGATTTTTGAATGTGAACCTTCATCTGACAGATGTGTCTCTCACTACCCAGTGACCTGGCACTTCTTTATTGACATGTTGTTTTCTTCACAATCATGTTTTACAGCCATAAAGGTTATTTTTGGTAGAGGTTTACTTTGCTGACAACCATTCTTTCTGCTTATGTATATAAGCTGCTTAAATAAAAAAAACCCATTCCTGGGTCTGTGGAAATCAACAACATTTCCAGTGGTTTCAGCAGGACAAAGCCAAGGGGGATTTTTAATAAGGGGGAAAAAGCATTCATCCTCAATTCCCATCTGATCTCAGCTGTCCTTTTATGCCATTTTCCTTAAAGAAAATTCACTTTCACTTGCAAAATTAAGGCTATTATGCTTTCATTAAGTGTTTCATATGCTCAAGTGGCTCTCTAAGTAAACTAAATATCATGGACAAGATGGTAGAAATATCTAGAAATACCTTAATGCCTTGATTCTGCCAAAATTGGTCACACATTTATGCTAACATATCTAAGTAGTCCTGTACAAGTTAAGGATGCAAGTGTTTACATTGACTGACTGAAATACATTTGCTGGGTCCAGAATAGCTCAAGATTAATAGATCTATGTGAAGCCTCAAGTTGTGTTAATTCTTCTGCTTATTTTTCTGTCTCGAAGATGGTAATGGAAAGTCACAGCATGTGTGTAAAAAATACGGCAAATCATGGGCATGTATCTGAGTATCTATTTGTTATGATGCACCAAATCTACAACTTAAACTTCAATGGCCTGATTATTTTGCTGTCATAGTCTGTGTGTTACTAACTAATTAAACATTACCATTTCCAACTAATATGCTTTTTTGGGGGGGAGGGCTGATTTTAAAGTAATGGTAGCGTAACATCTGCAGCCTTCCGACTTGCATGCCTGGCCCCTGGGAGGCAGGGGGCAGCATCCCTGGTTTGCAATTTGCTTCTCAGTGAAATCGGGTTGCTGCGGGTGGGTGCCTCAGCCCTTCCTCACCTCCTCCTCCTCCTGACTCAGCCTGCGATCCCCTTGGTCTCCCAGAAAGGCTTTCTGTTGATCACTACAGGAGGAGCTTTCCATGGCATGGGAGGGAAGGTTGCCCTGGTTCCTCACCAGGTTTTGGGGGAGAAGCCAGGAGTTGTCCAGGTGCCTCCTGCGCTGCTGGCTGGCCGAGCTGTGACGAGCTGCAAGGATGTTGGAGAAGCTAATCTGCACTATCAGAACAACATTAGTTTAACTGAATTATTTTATAGCATGGCCATCGGAAGGAGTGAATGTTCACAGCACAGGTTTCAGCTGACAGGTGCCTTGGGAGGTCAGCTTTGGTAAGTTCACTGGCTTGATACTGAAGAGTTTAAATGCATTGGGAAGGCAGTGTCAGATTCTCTCTTTCCTTGTAGCAAGGTGGGGGTTGGCTCTTCTCTCAGGCAGCCAGTGACAGGACAAGAGGAAACGGCCTCAAGCTGTGTCAGTGGAGGTTCAGGTTGGACATCAATTGTGAGCACGGTGTCTGTTACCCTTAAGCACCGTGATACCTAACCCAGAGATTTTGCTGTATGGATAGAAGACATGTTGGAACATACTCCCTTGCAGAGCTCTGATTAACTGCCCTGGAAGCAAAATGGGGGTCTGGCATGTTTAAATGGCTAACTTGCATTTTTTTTGTTGAGGGGGATTTTTAATGAGATGTGTGAGAACTGTACTTCGGAAGTTTTTTGGTTTTTTGTTTTTTTTTTTTAGTAAAAAACTGTCTGTGCTGGTATTTACCAGTGAACTGTTCTGCTTTATTTTCATCCATAAGACATTCCAAACCACTGGACACACAGATTAGTCTCAGCCTAAGTCTGTCCCATTCAATGCTGTAAGAGTTCTATAATTGCAAAATTTAGTGGGCAGGAATGTTGTGGGTCTCTCGTGACAGGAATGCCATTAAAAGTAACTAAATATATTCAGTATTTCAGATTTTGGCAAATGTACTCTTCTCATTCTCAACTAAATTACGTCTGAAGACATTGGATGAAAATATGGGGGTTGATGGCTAGGACAGACAGAATTCTTCAAGTGTGCATTGCTTAAGTAATGGGAAAGGAACTTGTGAAAATAATAGAAATGAGACTGAAAAGTAATTTTGAGTAACCTCTAAAATATTAACAATCCAGACTGCTGTCTTGACTTCATGGTGGAGTTGAAGCACATTTAGTTTTGCAGACTCTATTGTATGGCAAGAACTGCAGCTGTGACAGCTTGCAGGTGAAGAACATTTCAAAAGTTTCTTCTGCAGTGTTCTGGCTGTATAAGTGCATAGGTATTAAGCCTGTTTGGGGGATTTTTTTTTCCTTCCAGATGTAAATATCATAATTGAAACCAGCAGGGAGTTCTGCGCAAGTAGAGCTGAACAGTCATGATGGCATAGTAGTAACTTCAGTGTATCAGTGTCAAAGTTGGAGAGTTGAAATCTTCATGTAAAAAAGGGACTAAAAATCAAAATTATAATGGCAATCCTGTCTTAGTCTCTTTAAACCTGATAAAACGCTGCTCATATTTGATTCTCTGGCTATGTGGCACAGTATTTGAGAGCATAAGGGATTAAGCTAACATTTTAAAATGTACCTTTTGTACCTCCTTGGTTACACTGGTTGCTAACTGAACCAGGTGTCTGGATTGTGGGAGAAGAGGCCTAATATTCCATTCAACTTACAGAAAATGGAAAGGGACCAATAAGGAGGTTCAGGGCAAGGTTCAGACTTCATTAGAATTTGACATTGCAACTCATTGGCCAATTGTGGAAGGTACTGAACTTTCATACTTCAACAGAGTACTAAGATGTGTGCTTTCCTTTTGGCTGGTGACTACTAATCAAACCAGAGTATCAGGAAGGAATCAAAGCCTTTAGTTACCATTCAATCTTAAGAATTTGCTTTCTTCACCTCTCTTTAAAACTGTTGTATTAATTATTTTGTAAAGTTTTTTAAGCTGTGCTTGTTCAAAATAATTTCTATTATTTTTTATCTATTCTTATCCTGTAACGATAATACACGTAAATGGAAATGTATGTGGAGGCTTTCTGGTTGAGTTTTAGTTTTTCCTAGATGTGTACAGACTGGCTATTTCAAGTTACATGTTTTTTCCACTCCAGTTGTCAGCTAAGAATTATTAAATCCCTGGGAGAGTTGAGAGTGTTTTTGAAGGATTTGATGAGCTTCCAGTGCCTGATGCTCGCCACATTGTTGTACTGGAACCAGATGTTGGGTACCACATGTTTGTGTTTTTGGACCTAAGTAGGTTAGGTACTGTGTCTCTGGCTCATAAAACCAAGCATCAGTTTCACACCCTAAAGCTGTCATCCCTGGGTCATCATCCTCACAGTCCTGGCTATGGGAACAGCTTGCATCAGCATCCCCAGTTGTGAAACCAGAATTGTCTTTTCTGGATCTTCCTACTTCATCTCTTCTGTATCCTCTCAAAGAAAAGACCTTCTGACTTAAGTATTTACCCAGGAGGACTCTATGAGTGTGTAAGGTCAAAAAGAGATTTTTGAGTACTGCACTTAGTGAGGATGCACATGAGCACTCATTCCAATGCAGAAACTCTCCTGATGGCTGCTGGGAACTTGCTTTTCTCTTTCTCACCTGTTAAGTTCTGAGCTCCTGTTCCACGCGCTTGGACTGTTTTAAGTTGGTCTTGTCTTTTATCCATTTCTAGGACTCCTTGTTATGTGTATCTTCAGTTATCCTCCCTGCCAAACATTAAAAAGGACAATACTGTGTCTTGTTGCTTTCATCACCTGAAATTCATACTGAAAAATAAAAAAAAGCTGCTTTACTGTAGCTGTTTCCTCCCATTTGGATTGTCCAAGTCTAATGTTAATGAGTACTTTTGTTCTCATAAATGGACAAACTGGTTTTCAGCAAATTACAAAGTACGTTACAGGCCTTGCTAACAAATGAAAGATTTAGTTTTAGGTTTTTTAGTGCAATTAAGATTACTTTTGCATTGCCTTGGAGTTAGCCTGGACTTGATTTTCAGTGATGGAACTGTACCTCTGCTGAGCGTCTATAACTGATTTTGCAAGAGGAAGACTAATACAGATTTTCCATTTCTATTTTCAGGTTTTATTTACTTTATCCCTTTGTTTTCTACCACTGTTGTAATATGGCAAGACGATTTCTGAGCACTAACTTTTTCACTTTTTCTCTGAAGGGTAATTTCAGTTGAGTAGCACCCTACTGAGAGTAATGTGGTGAGAAACCAGTTGGCCGTGCTCTGTTCAGTTTTCATTTGCCTCTCTCTGTAAAAGTTTAAAAATATTCCTCCTACAGGAAATGTTTTCAGTTCTGTTATGTCTTTTGCTTCCCATAGGAGGTATTTCTTTTAATTTATTGAATAAACCCATAAAAATTTTGGCACAATAGTGTCTTTGGGCAAGCTGTTTAAGAGATCTCACCATCTTCTGTTTTTAGAAGATGTGCAATTGTTTCATTATACAGTGCTGTGAGGCTCTGGGACCAGCTGATGATTATGTGGAATGGGAGAATTTGAAGCTAAAGAATGTGGATTGACACATCTGCTATCACTTCTCAAATATTGTTATTTTGATTGTTTGAATCTCATATTTATCTTTCTTAAATCACGAAGAAATCCCTTTTATCTTTTCCCTGTCTTCAATCTTGAAAGGATTCTGGGTAATATTTTGCTCTCAATCTCATCAGCACAATTCCTTCTGAAAGTGTATGTGTGTATAGGAGGGCTAAATCCTTGTAAGGTCCTGGTTGGAAATCAGCTCTGTTTAACTGTTAATTTAATTTGATGACAGTGCAGACTACTATTTGAAAGGGGTGGTGGGGAGAGAGAGACTAGGATGGATTACATTTTCATGTTCCAGAAAAAGACCCTGTCTACTCTCTCATAAATTAGAACAACATGGTTGAGTTTTCTTGTGGCTATTTCATAACACTCCTACTGACAAAATATGGCGTGCCTCTTGCTCATTGCTTCACTACTGTTTCTCAAGCATGTGTTTGTGTCTGCATCCAGTGACAGCTCTTGTTCCAGCACACCACTTGTAGGTCTTTAGAAGGGGGCAGTGGAGTCAGAAATGCTACACAGAGTGGGCTGTGCCAGGGAGTGGGTACCAAACCATAGCAAGCCAGGAGAATTAGGCAGCCAAATTACTTAAATAGACACAATTGGAAGTTGTATTTCAGAGATAAAGTGCCTTAATTCTGTATTCGCTAAAGGAATGCAATGTAATTGGCAGCCAATATATATGGAGGGTTTTAAAGCAACTTTTTAATAGAATAGTTAATAAGATTTACATTGGCAAATTTGCATATTTTAAAAGTCTCTGGCACACTGTCCAAAATGCTTCTTGATGCTTTTCTCTGCTTGAGGTATGAGCACATACCATTTCCTTGCTCTGTAAAGGCTCAGATGGAACCTTTCTGTTTCGTAAACCTCTCCTGAACAGAGGCAGAGTGAATGTAACAGATTGACATACTTTCCTTTCTTGGCGTAAATTATGTAACAGAGCCTCCCGCCTGTTTTTTAGCCCAAAAGCAGGTAAATTACATCACCTCATGTGGAGCAGAGGAAAATGAGTTAATCTAACTCCTTTACTGAGCTGTGGAAGGTGCGTAAGGTGAAGTGCAGGATACCTGCATACTGGGCTGCATGGGCAGAAAGGTAACAGGCAGGTCAAGGGAAGTGACATCACCCTTGTGAGGCCTCATCTGGACTGCTTTGTAGAAGGGAGATGTTGACAAACTGGAGCAAATGGAGTGGAGGGCCATCAGGACAGTTAAGGGATGAGAGTGCTTAATGCATAAGAAAAGGATGAGATTTGTTTCAGCCTGGAGAAAAATTAAGGGGGGATGAAAATCCACTTTTACTACCTACATGGGGACTAAGGAGAAGATGCAGCTGGGTATTGTCAGAGTTGCACAATGACAGTCACAAGTTGCAGCAAGAGGAATTTTGAGTAGATCTAAGTAAAAAAGCATTCACAGCAGGAGTGGTTAACTATTGAAATAGATTCCCCAGAGAGGCTGTGGAATCTCTGTTCTTGGAAGTTTTCAGCCCTTGACAGGTCAAGCCCAAAGGATTCAATCAAATTTTGAAGATGAGACCCAGCTTTGAGTAGAAGATTGGACCAGATGACCTGCAGAGGTCCCTTCTGACCTAATATTTTCTGTGATTCTGTGACTCAGAGTATCATTTCTTTCCACAGTAGAATGAAAACTGCTATTCTCCCTTGTGCTACAACATACCTTTGATGGGACAAAAGTTGCTGAGCTGCAGAAATTATGATGCTCTCCAGCACCAGCATTTGAATCAGGCTTGTAAGAAGAGTAATTTCTTTCACTCAATCATTCTCCAAAGCTGCTGGTGTGTTTCTACTCTGTGAGGCATATCCTACTCTTACTCTACTCCTGGTGTCTCACAAATGCAAAGAAAGCCAGGGTGGCTCTTTAAAGATGTCAGTAAAATTCAAAACAAAACCACAGCCAAACCCTTCTGAAATTCAAGTGCTTTGCAGAGGCAGCTAGACAGTGCTCTAGCAGAACTTCAGCAGGGATTTGGCGGGGAA
The DNA here is from genome assembly GCA_014706295.1 of Lycocorax pyrrhopterus obiensis. Taxonomy (NCBI): domain Eukaryota; kingdom Metazoa; phylum Chordata; class Aves; order Passeriformes; family Paradisaeidae; genus Lycocorax; species Lycocorax pyrrhopterus. The sequence goes on from JACSVZ010000001.1 coordinate 19,302,810, forward strand.
GTTTTAGTAACTACTTGCCAGGTTGGTTTCCTGTCAGCTCATTTAACCAATCCAGCCTGCTTCTTCCAGCACCAGGGAGCCCAGGGCTAAAAGGGCTTACACCTTCAGGACAGCGTGGTGATAGGACAGACTTGTTCTGATATTGAGCTGTGTCCATTTTTGTGGGTTAAGTTTAAAAATGCTGAACATTTGGCAAAACACAGTTAACTTTTCCTAGCATTTCATGGTAGTTCAGTGTGCTCATGACAGGCCATATGATGTGCTGCCTAAAACACTTCCGTTCAATGCCTGTAATAAAATGATGGTTCAGAAGCATTGCTGTCAATTTAGCTTTTCTGACTTTCATTTTTGTAATCTTGCATTATAAAAGTAAAAATAATCTGTGAGAGAAATGGAAGAAGGACGAAAATGAAGAGGTATGCAAGAAGGAAAGGAAATCTCCTGCCGAGCATTGAGCTGGGAATTGCATCAGATACACAGAAAAATAGGTGTGGCAATAGGACTGTGCAGGATTTGCCTATATTGTCTTACATAGCAAGAGTTTAACCTGATATTGACCTTACAATTTATGAGCTTAAGGGTACAGTTATGTAAGTGGGATCAGTCGAAACTAAACTAAACTGGAATAGGCAGATGGGGCCACACAGCCTGGAAAAAGCTGGTACCAAATTGGCTTGCTGAAGTAAATGCTTCCATTCTGCTATTTAAAAGGAGCGCAGGTCACAATTTGCTGCTGTTTACAATGCAGCAGTGGGCTTTTTTGAGCTTCTGGAGCATGTTGATCAATATCAGATCTGTGTGTCTTTTCCGTGCTCTTGAGAAATGATTTTGGCAAGTCTACATTTAGCTGGTAGAGGCTTTGTCAAGCAGGTGCAGCCTCCAGCATCAAGTATGAAAATGGGCTGACAGAAGGATCTTGCCCACAGTAAAACAAAGCTTTGACGGCTTGGACTCATAACCTTTGCAGTCTCAGTAAGTACATTTTCCTTCAAGGACCAGAACATAAGAAGAGGAAAAGGTGATTCACAGCTGTGTGGTTCAAATAGAAGGAGATAAGGAAGGGCAGAAGACAGCGCAGTGTGGTAAATGAGTAGCTAAGTGAACAACAGCAAGGCTGGAAAGCATGATTGCCACTGAAGTTCCACCACTGCTGGGCAGAGGAGAGCTTTGACTTCTGCTTGGGTGTCCCTGCCCTGTCTTGCTCATGGTGTGATGTCCTGGTTTACTGCTGGGAGTGCTGAGCCCAAGGTGCCATCCTGGCGTGGCTCAGCATGTTGTGGCTCTGCCTGCCGCATCACCAGCCCTCAATGTGGTTCAGTAACATGAAAGGCTGGTGTTGGACCCAGCAGTGCATGGTCTGTACTGGCTGCCTCAGTGCTTTGTGCTCCCTGAGTAGTTCTCGCCATCATCTCTGTGATGGGGTTTTCTGAAGCTTCTGACTCACTTTTGAAGATGAACCTTGAGTTCCTAGATTATTTAGATAGTTTTTGAAATCTTATTCTAGATCTTTTGTATTGCTACTTTTTGCTAGTGCAATTAGCGCCTTCTTTCTTTCTTCCTTCTCAGAGAAGGACTGTAATGTTGAGGTCTTCCACACAAATGAATACTATTTTTTAGCAGTAAAGAGGTCTTAGGCCTTGTTCATGTTTTCTTGTGCAGTTTTTCATTTTAGTAGCACTTTCAGCTGTTGCTGTTTCAAATGTTCATGCTTTGTGCTTGTTTTGTAGATGATAGCTATGTGCTTTAGCACAACTTGCTATGTTACATTTGCCTTCTACTATCGTTTGTTGTTTTCAGCTTGTGACAGCGTACCTGTGTTTAGAAACACATCTGGAGGCTGTATCAGTGCATTATCGAAGTCCAAATGTGTGCACTTTAGTTCTTTAAACCAGTAGCATCCAGCTGATCAGATGGTAAATGGAAATTCTGATTGCCCTAGAATGTGGGATCTGGCATAAGTGCCAGAATTAAAAAGAGAATATCTGCTGTTCTTTGGTAACTTGTGTTCTGTGATAGCTGGCCTGGAGGGGACTCTCAGGGAGGGAGCTAGGCTGCACTGCTATATTTGTCAGAGCTTCCTCTCTGGAAGTCTTTTTAAAGCAAAGCTCTCAGGTGTTTGAAGGCCTGGTTGTTTGGGAATCTGTCTGACAAACTGGCTGGAAACTAGATATCATTTTGCTTTCTACCAGGGAAATCCTTCCCTTATCCTGAAAGGCTGTCGAAAGCTACAGCCCTGCAGAGACAGTGAGGGGCCCCTGCTGGAGGAGTGGGTGGAGATAACAGGGCATGATCCTTATTGCCTGTGCTCCACAAACAGACTTTTCTGCCAAAGCTGCTGAATCCCAGTGGTGGGTATGGAACAGAGAGAACCCTCATCACTTGGCAGGTTGAAGAGCTGTTGAGCCCTGGGAATAGAAACACTGGCAGCAGCAATGAGCTCATCTTTATGGCCATACTGCAGTTGTGGTGGCCATGGTCTCAGGTGGCAGGACACCTTTCCTAAGTGGTTTGAGCTCTTGGAGACCCTTCTTCTGGACCAAGTCCAGCTACTTGGACTTAGCATTCAGCATGAGATTTAACCATAGAACTTTTCTGAGCTGAAGATAGCAGGCTTAAGATGTAACTGGAATTATGATTGAAAAGAATGAGATTACTGCAGTGAATTATTTATTTCTGGCTTCCTTACAGTTTTTTGAAATACACTCCCTTAGTTGAGATAAAGGCATTTAATAACCATATTGCTCTGCTAGAGGGTGACTGAATTAAAATAGGACCAAAGCATTTGTAGGAAAGCAGGAGCTCTTCTTGTGCTGGATCTGACTCAGACAGATGGAGGTGGAGTGGAAGCCAATGGGAAAGGAAAAATATGGTTGGCAACATCTGGGCCAAATCAAAGCAAAGCTGGATGGGAGCAATTTGTTAGGACATTCCCAAGGAGAGTGTGAGGATTTCTGTAGAAAATACATAGCAGGGGGAGCTGCAGAGGGGCTTGCTTGCTGACCCCTCTTGAAAGAAAATCCAAGGCTAGAGGAGGCTGAAAATAGAAAAGCAAAGAGGAGTTTGCTTGGCGTGTTCCTTGGAGCCAGTGATAAAGGGCCAGAGGAGCAAGGGAAGGGATTTGCTTCCAAGTTTGAGTGCTGGGGGTGTTGGTGCAGCAGAAGCAGCTGCTGAACTGTTGAGGACACAGAAAAAGCAGCGTGTGGGGAGTATAATGGGACCTCCCATCAAGTCCAAAGGTTATTATTATTTTTTTTCCCACTATTTTGGTTATTTTATAACCCAGCCTTTTCAGGCAGAGAGACTAAGAAGCCCTACTGGGAAGGGCATGGAGGATTTGGAGAAGACTGGGATGACCGAAGAGAGATCTGTAGATCAGTGAGCATGGTGTGAGATGGAACTGGGTTAGCTGTTGTGTTGATGCACTCAAAGTGCCATATATGTATTTCGGGATAAGCAATTTAATTGCTGGGGCTTGTCTTAGAAGTGAACATTATTTTGTGCAGTGGTGAGGTGCTCTAATTTATTTGTCAAACCTTAATGAAGCCTGGAATTGAACCTCGGAGGAGAGAATTTGGGGATTGCATCTCTACATTATCACACCTTCTGTGAGGTGTAGTTGCCCAGGAAAGCTGGGCTGCAAATGTTTGATGGGAGAACGGGAAGAGTTTAGGAGCACAATAAGGGGAAATGAACTAGAAGTACTTTGGGATGGTTGAAATTATAAACTGCAGGGGAATTATTTAACTTCTGTGACAAAATATTTTGCCTGCAAAATATATTTATATTTAATACATATATTGTTTCTTTCTCTCTAAACTTGAAAATTAAGTTTGCTATGTTACATTTTTGCATGGGAAATACTCTTTGTGTCTGGATCCTTTGCTGCCGTGAATGATTGCCACATGGAAAAATGTTAGTTTAACCATTTCACAATAATTTAAGTACATCTGGAGTCCAGGTTACTAAAAAGCTGTTACTTATACAACATTGCAGCGTACAATGTCAGGGAAAAGAAAAATAATATAAAATTTACTATTTCTTAATGATGTGAGTCAAGGTTTTATTGTCCATCTCTTTTGTTTTGTCAGGAAACATCTCCTAGCTCTGAGATACTGTTTCCTGGAGATGAGACACTGCAAAGCTGGGTGTGTGAAGATTGTAGCGGGTAGAGCCGGGGCTCCTCAGACATGTGTTTGACTGTTCAGTGTGGTGAGTCAGTGGGATATCGGTTTGCATTCCAGTACAGCAGCTCCACAGTTCCCTATGCCACCACACCAGGGACCACCGTGCTCGGTTCAGATGGCATTGGGTGTCCCTACCAAACTCCTTCAGATGCCTCCTATGGAGGAGCTTCCAGGAGTGGTTGTGAGATCAAACAGCTGGAGGTCATTCGCTTCCAAAGAGAACTGCAGAGCTTTTGCCTTTACTTCAGAGTGAGGGATTCGTGAATTATGCTCAACTGGCGCAACATCAATGTGTAGAAAAGGATCTAACATACTGAATTTGAAAGAAATGAAGAAATATTTTTTCCATGCTTTGTATTAGGATAACTCTGGAAATACTCTGTTTCTGATTTTGCTTTTGTTCTTCCTAGCTTTTTAGGAAATATTTGAATTAAAAGGGTTGAGACAGTGCTCAAGACCATTGAGGGAAAAACTAATTTGCTCAGCTTGGAAAAGGATCAACTGCAGATTTTGCTTCAGGGACTAGGAAAGTTTTTGCATTTTCCTTCTTCCTCTTCTGGTATTGTGGATTAGAGCTACATCCACTCTGTAAGAATATATACTTTTTTTACAGTATGCACAGCTCAGATGCTTCTTAGAGTATCTTTCGACTGCCTCCCAAAGAGTGGGACAGAAGCAGTGGGCAGGTGATTGCTTGGTCCTTAGGAGCTGCGTGGGGGTGGCTCATTGAAGGACTGGGAAGAGACAAGGCTTGAGAAAGCAGAGTTGCAGATGAGCCTGTGGGTTTGATGGCTAATCCACACGGGAGTGTGGGAAGTGCCTGCTGTGAGGGCTAGGTCTCTGTGCCACATGGCCCTACAGCGTAGGGCAGTGGGGCTTGGGTGGGGTTTGGCAATTGCTGCTGGGTGTTTCCCTGATGGGGGAAGGGGATGCAGCATTAGTTATTTCTGGAAACCACACAGGCTAGAGAAATGATATTTAGCAGTTAGATAACTGGTTTAAATTGGGCTTATGCCCAAATTAGGGACAAGACAGTAAAAGTGAGTGATAAGAGTATCTGTTATTTCTCCCCTGACTGTGGGGGGTTGAGGGACAGAAATACGCATCCAGCAGTGTGCAAATCCATACAGAATCCAGAGAATTTGTGTGGGCACTCCTGCATCACGGGTCACCTTGCATTGCAGAAGTGATTTTTACATTACCATAGCATCTTGGCACCCTGTTTGTGGATTAGGACATCACTGTACAAGGTGTATAAACACAAGAGACTTTTATTTCCAGAAATTTTACAGAAGAGACAATAGATAGATACAGTTGCACCAAGAATTGTACAGAGACTATTTTGTGATATTTAGTGGCCTCAGCAAGTAAATGTTTGGCCTTGCTAAGTTTTAGAGATTCTTAAACCATGGGGACAATGTTTTAATAATGTATAATATGATATAATATAATATAATATAATATAATATAATAATATTTAGTGGTAATTTCTGCAAAAATGAGGGGAGGAGATAAATTCCTGGTGCACAAAACTGAGTGACAGAGACCTGACATGATGGAATGAACATAGGCAGTCAATGAGGATGATGGAGCGATTGGGACTAGTTAAGAAGGAAAATGTTTAATGTTTGATGTGATAAAAGGCTGAGATACAATGGAATGCTACACAGAAAAAGGTGGCATCATCAGAGCCAAGATGTCTTTGCAGAGCATTGTGGATGAATATAACCAGAGCAGCATTGTATTGGAAAGGTGAGTAAAGAGAATACCAGAGCCACTAAGAAGAAAGCAGTCTGCTTAGGATTTCTACCTGGGTTTTGTAGTGTAAAGGCTGTGCATTGATAATTTGTGTATAAATGTGACTTCCTTTAGCTCCTAGACAGGGGTCAGTGATAGGAAGAATACTGCATATACTGATCTTTGTTGCCTTCTTGCCTCCCTTTCCATAGGCATCAGATTTTCCCGGTGTCCTGGAGACGGTATGTAGATGCACAGTGTGGCATGGTGTAAACTCTGGTCTAAACTGAGAAGCTGATGCAGTGTACGGCTGTGCCACAAGGTCTGTTGAGATCCCACAGTAGTGTAGCCATAGTCCCACAGCGACTAAGCTAAGAAATAGCATAAAACCTAATAGCCTGGTAAATCATGGTAACAATAAATTAAAAGCAAATGCATTTAGGATCAGTCTACTTTTATTTCTACAGAACTGTTTTGACTAGCATGTACTACACCTTACTTGGGTGGTGTTGGATTGTGCTTGTACTGTGAGAAGAGTTTGACACCTTTATGTGTGAGATTACCCAGAGATGAAGCATAAAACCAAGTTCAGCTCCTGCTCGTGTAGGGATACCTCACCAGCTCACTTGTTTCCTATCCCAACCTGGCTGGCTCTCTGACCGCTCCTTGCCTGGGGCAGTTTTACTCCTCTTCCCAAGAGGTGTCTAACAATCTCTTTTGATCCCCCTGAGCAGTGGTGTTGTTACCCCATTGGTCTGCTGAGTGTGTGGGATGGTGCTCCTTATGAACCAGTTACCCAAGTACTGTGGTAGCTGTTGGCTACCACCACAAGGTCCCACCCCCTGTGGTGGGTGACCGAATCCTGCTGTCTGGTTGACACCTGATACAGCCTGATTCTGCCCTTTTGGCTGGCAAAGGCAGAGGAATCATCATCAGAAAAGGAAGAGGTTATATATGTGATTTTAAGTACACAAATTTAAACCTTAGACAGAAACACTTTTATTTAAAAAAATTTAAGACCAGCAAAAGAAAGGCTTGATGAACAATAGTAATACACAAAGCAATTCCTTTTGTTTGAAAGTTATCCAGTTTATTCCAGGGACCTTTTGCAATGTTTTCTTTGCACATTAAATGTCTTACTGGAGAGCTGGCATTTTGCTGTGAATTATTAACACTTACCTAATGGATGTTTACATATGTTTGCCTTGAAACTTAGCTCTGTAATTCGGTATGAAAACATTTAGTTTGCAAGCCTGTGCTTTAATGAAGGTGCAGATGATGTAGAAGAAAGTGGCTGTTGGTTGTTTATGTGTAACAGTTGTGCTGAGCCTCCTCAAGTGCTGCTATTCATGAACTTCAGGGTTTCTTACCTGTTTGTTATGACCACTTAACGACTTCTGAACTGTTACTCTGTCAGCAGCAGTGATAGTAAGCCTCTTCTCTAGATACCTTCTTCGTTATTTCTCTAGGAGAGGGTAACCCAGCCTTCAGCCATGCACAGTAGTCTGGAGTGCTTCATTCCCTGGAGCCCCATTCCTGCCCACACCCAGTGCTAGACCGCAGCAGCCTGTGGGGCACAGGGCCAAGCACAGCATTTGTCTTTTTCAGCACCTCAGCCCCCTGACAAGGAGAGGTGCATGCCAAAGCTTCTCACTGTCTTCATTTGGATGGCTATCTTTGTGTTCTCCATTTAGTACCTTTTCTGGGGACAGACTGTCAAGCTTCCACCTTGTGATAACATCTCTGAAGAAGTTGGTGGGTATTGTAGCCAAGGTTGCATGCTGCAGTTCCTGGTCCCAATCCTGCTGCCCTTCAGAACTGTCATCCTCCCCTAACCAGGGACTACTTCTGCGAGAACTTTCTTTGATAAGAAGGAAACTTACTTCAGTAAAAATTGGTTTTGCAGTGGCCACTTTGTAATACTGGAGGAAAAAAAGGAGAAAAAGATGCAACAAAACCACCACAATCTGAAGACCCTTCTCCATTTAAGAGGCCAGATATCTTGCTTGGAAATACAAGTTCAGGAATGTGACTTGAATTATTGGTGACCTTGTCACTTGAGAAGAAGAATTAATTGTTACCTTTTGTCCTTGAAGACAGGGATTTCAGTGCCTTGATTAGACCTTTGTGTGAGAAGTTGAGAGTGGAACAGGCAACTCCTGTTTCCAATATTTCAGCCTTGTTAGGGCACTGAAGGCTTTCACAGAAGTCCTTGCCCTAGCAGTTAGCCATTACCAAGAGGAATATAATGATTTACCTTTTTCTGAACAAACATCTCCTAAAAGGACAGCAAAAACGATCCGGTGGCAGATGCAGTGAAGCCTGTTCTGCCAGCTCTAAATATGTTGTGTTGGAGGCAAATACACAGAAGCCTTCCCTGTGCAGCAGTTGTGACTCGTGGGGCAGCTCTGCACGCCCAGGCTTAGCCACTGCAGGGTGGGTCTGCAGCAGTGGTGGCACTGGTGGCACAGCTGAACATTCCTGGCTATCCTTGGGTGCGTCTGCCCCTGCCCTGCGGGATATCTTTCTCCTAAACATGTGCAATCCCATTAACATGACAAGAAAAATTATAATCTTGAGCGAATATTTAACATGTAAGATTTTGTGTACTTTTCTTTCTGAATCTTTTCGTCTTCAATGAAAGTAACCAAGTTGAATCTTGGAATTAGCTGAAGTACGTATTTCGCCTTAATGATGAATCTCTTTAAACTATTTTAAAAAATAAAAACTTCAAATTTAAAGGAGTACAGTTGGCTCTCCTTAAAGGCATGTATATCAGCTTTTGTTTGATTTCTGATCCTGGGCTCCAGTTCTGCTCATAGACATAGTAGGAGAGAGTTGCTCACCGGAAGAATTATTAGTATTTATGGTACATTTATCCTGCTAGAATGTGTCCAAATAGCCGTGCTTTGATTGTTTTGCAAAAAAGGCACTAGTCTGTAGGAAAAATATTTCTAGTCAGAAAATCAGAGAATTTTGTAGCAAGTTCTGCTTTTCAAAAAAAAAAAGGAAGATTGCTATGGCCAACAAACACAAAGCTTTATGAAGCTGCATGCTGATATTAATTGCCACAGTTTCTCTATTAGTGGTGGTCTTTTTTCAAACACATCTTAACACCTTGTGGAATCAGTTAACTATTACTTTGCAAATGACACGGTGTTTCAACAGATGTGTAAACACCCTGCTCTTCCTAACAGGAAAAGGTCACAAATAACTCAGCTTTAAAATTAGGGTTGATCATATAATGCTCATGAAGGAAATGTGTTCTTTTATACTGGAAAAACAGAGGGTATCCTTGTTCCTATTTTAGGACTGAAGCAATGTAACTTTTTTGTCAGGGAATCACAACACATGGTACATTTTTAACACATGTGTTTATTTTAATAAAATGAAAAGTAATATTCAATAAAAAAAGCTGTGGTGTGGTGTTGTCAGTCAGGACTCTGTTGTAGTCTTCACTTGACAGTATTTCTTTCTGTCTGTGATGGGGGTTTGTTTTTACAGTTAATTTGCCTTCCCGTAGTAGGGAGGACTGTATTTATTAGATCTTACCCTGCCTAATCTAACCCGAACACCTGCTGGGAAGCTGTAATACAGTGTCAACTGCAGTGGTGAGATAAGGACCTGATTTGCTTTTACTTGACACTGTTTCATATTTACCATATTTCTTTAAAAAACATTTTGAAAATATTGGTTTGTGTGCATATTTGTTTAAGCTGTCCCATCAATCACTGCTGTGTTTCACTTCCATAAGCAATGCTGTGGCTGACTCCAGTACGTCCCTGCACGAGTCTCTTCATAATCTTTTCTATAAGATGCAGTCTGTCTCCTTCCAGACCTGGTACATCCACAGGCTTATTTAATTTTGAGACTTCTTTCACTTCACTGTTCTTTTTTCTGTAGGTAACTCCGTACTTCATGGCTTAGACAGATCTTCATAGAGACACTCATTGTTATTGCAAGAGGAGTTAGCAACATTCATCTAGAAAGTGCGTTGCTCCTATGACTTGCTCCAATGTATGATTGATTATTCAGTTATCTGTCATGCTGTTTGCAACTGGTCAATGAACACATGAATACATTTATAAGATACTATTTATGACAAAATACTTCTGATCATTTTTGTATGGGGTATTACATAGCTTTTCTTAGATGTCTTACACTTTGGAGGCAGACAGTTGACATGTCATTCATGTTAGAAATAGCGTTCAACAAGATATGAATTATTTTGTCTCTATATATACAAGCAATATTATATTCTGAATTCCTTGAATTGAAGGACATCACTCATTTTGATGTTTCCATATAAATATAATTTCACCTGTACATGCTAAGACCAGAAACAAATATGCAGCTGAAAAGATAAGATTTGAAAGAACAATACCCATATATCATTACAAATGTATTTCTTGTGCATGTGTATATTCCTGTATAGTTTTGTGCATGAATAATTTGTGTGTGTTCAAATGCAGGACAGAATGTTTCCCACGTTTGGCTCTGGCAGGCTGAATTTTATGTGTGAAAACTGGACAAACATAAGGATTCATTATTGGCCTCACATCTGAGGAAGCTCTAGAGCATAATATTTTCCTCCAGAGTCCTCTTTAGGCTTGTTTAGTAAATGAGCTTCAGATCTTCCTGTTCAGTGCCATTCTAGCATAGGAGGAGGAGCTTTGGCTCGTGGAGTGCTGACCAGCAAACTGAGACATGAGTGTAGCACGTCTCCCCATAAGTGCCATGTTAGGACAGGGATGTGCTGGGGACCTGATCCTCATCTGCTGGCATCAAAGAGCCACCTGAAGAGGTTCAGTCTTGCTTCCCTGGCGTGTAACTCTTTTTCCTTCATGTAGAAGTGAATTGGCAAGGGAGTGGGATGAAAAGGTCTAGTGTGAACCAAGGTCCTGCCCCTGGGTAGGGAAAAGAGCCAGCAGGACCGAAGGGCCCAGAGGAGCTCCCGAGTCTGTCACTGAAATACTCCATGTAGCTAATTTAGCTGAAGATTTGGTTTGGCTGTCTCTTTACATTCTTAGGGTTTCTCTGTGTATTAGGCAGAAAGCACTGTATAACTGGTGAGTTTTATTATGTGACTTTCACTGTTGGGGTGCCTCGGACCCCTCGGGGTCCGCCCGCTGTCTGTCACAGCACGCCTGCCCAATGGGCAGCCGACTCGGAGAGCGAGGACCAGTCCGGGGGCGAGACCCGGTTCTGAGCCCGTACCACTTCTCCAGAAAGTTCTGATAAGTTCGGTTGTTAATAGGTTTGTTCTGTTAATTCCCTCCTCTGTAACCTGGCCTTTGGTTCTGTGTCCCTGGGGTCCACCTCTATTTCTGTTTCCTATTGGTTGTTTGTTCTGTGCCGCCCCGATTCAAAACCTCGGTGCCCACTCACCAGTTCGACCAGTTCGATCAGTTCGACGAGTTGACCAGTTCACTCCGTTCACCCCCCACCGCTTTCGGGAGAATAAATCTCGGAATATTTATGGACTGGTCCTCTCTCTTGCCTCTTTTACCTCCGGAATTCCTGGAGGGCTGAGACCACCTAGCCCCCCCGCTCCGGGTGCGCTCCGACCGAGCCGGAGCGGCAGCGGCTCCGAAGCAGCCGCCGGGAAGATCTTATGTCGCAGTGCCTGCCTGCGGGAGGTGACCGCAGCCTCCGGCGCGGGGGCGAACTCCCCCCGAGGCTGACCCACATCGCAGGGCAGCGACATTTCACAAGTGCTTTTTGATTTTGCATGTGACATGTCCACTGCTTTTTCAACAACAATGCTATTATGTTTAGACTTACAGAAAAAAATGTGTGCAGCATCATGCTAGAGAAATTCTGGTGATTGTGTACTTACTTAATGACTGCTTCCCACTTGAGTTTAGAGTCAAAGTTACACGAGCAATTTTATCATCAGAAGTTTCTAGGGTTGAACACTTTGTGTTCTTGTGAGGTGGCCTGTCATATGGGATTGCACTTATCAACTGCCAGAATGCTAAGCCTGAAAGAGAAGGATGCCTTTTTTCTTTTTTTTTTTTTCTCTAAGTCAGTCTATCCAGATCAGAATTCTGGGAATATTCAAAAAAATAACAGTTACTTTGTTACAGTTCTATATATGCGTGGAAATGTGGAGTTGTTGCAGTTGATTTTTTTTGGTGTTGTTTTATTTGGCTTTGTTAATGGTGAGCTGCCAATGAAATGATTAAAATTCCACCCACTTCAGCACAATCTGTATAAACATGGGCCTTCAGAAGGCCAAGGCTCTTTCAGTTTTAATCTGAAATATTTTCAGTCTTCATTCAGTGTCTTCGTTATCTTGCTTCCACCCTGTTCTGCTTTATTGGGGTCTGCTCCATTAAGAAGATCCAGAATGCTTGATGTTTCCCTGGCTAATGGCAGGGGTAGGCGAGGTGTCCTCTCCTATTCCTGTCTGCAGTTTCCCTGAGGCCCCCCCGTTGGCTTTCAGAGCTCAGTTGAATTGTAGATTGGCTATTTTTGTGAAAATGCATTCACCTTTAACTCTTTTAAATGGGGTTAATTTCTTTAGGTAATGTAATTGTGGGTTGCCAGACAGCCTTCAGGAATAAGAAACAGACTGACTCCCATAGAAAATGTAGCTAATTTGAAGTGATCTGGGGGCTTGCATCAAAAAGCTTTGGCAAGGCTTTCTTGTCTGTTTTGAGTAGGTAAACATCTAAACTTTGCCTCATCCCATTGCTAAAATAAATGTAGCTGCAGACATGAGTTGTGGATATCCAAAGAAACAAAACTTCCTTTAATTAAGGAAAAAAGAAGGAAAGACTGGGACTATCACTAAACCTGTAAAATTTTTCTGGAAAATACAAACAAATGTGTGAATCACATCTGTAATTTCATTAAAAGTACAGTAAACTAGAAAACCAAGAATTATTCAGTTGTCTTTTGTCCTCAGATACTTTTGGCATTTTCACAGTTTGTTATTTAATCTTTTATGAGAACTTCAGAGGTGCTAATGATGTCATATGCTGTCTATACCTGAGTTATAACCCTTTGTCTCTTGACTGGGTCTTCAGTTATGATTTTATTAGTACCCCTTTAAATCATATTTGGGTTTGCAGTTTGATTTTCATCACTGATTTTAAATGTGTGCTTAATTTAGTAAGTAAGGGACTTGACTTGAAACTTTTTGGATTATATTTCAGAGTTATTTTTCTTGCAAGATGATTTGTATTGATTGATAGCTGTTTCATGTGTTGAGTGTCAATGGCAATATAATCCTTTCCTTAATTTAGTACTTCTTTTGCTATTCATACTGACAAACTGCAATCAGTTCTTCACACTTCAAGCAAACCTGTTCTTGAACCGGGCTGAACTAAAGAAAATGCTCTTCCATTATCAACAAAATAGTTTGTGATTAGAAGTTTGTTCTTCTGTTGAGTGTTTACTTCTTTGTAAACTTCATCAGCAGCTATTTACTCTTCAAATTTAATATAAATTCTTTAATACAATAAGAAAAGTTAAGTTTATAGTAAATGAAATTTTCACATTCTGAAAGTTTGTTTATTTTTTTGAGATGTTTTCTGAGTGTTAAGGATGTCATACACTGTAGCTGAGTTATAATGACTTGTGTGCTGTTTTAAAGGGAGAGATCTCTATATAAATAGTTATGTGTTTTGTCAGTCACTGATATTTCTAGTGTCCAAAACCCTTGGATGCAAATCATACCTGGCCCTCATTATTTCTGCTCTTTCTCATCTTTATCTGTCAACAGTATATTTCAGAAAGAGTAAGTATGGATGTTACTTTGCTAATGTCCTTCCATTATAAAGATAGAATACAGAAGATGCAAAGAAATCAGGCATCTTTTGTGTATTTTCCTTATTTTCTTGTCCCTTCTTGTACCTGTTTTGTTTGCTGTTATTTCAAAGTGGCTGTTCCAGAACGTGGGTAGGAGCACCCTAGGCAGGTCAAGGGAGATGCTTCTCCACCTTTACTCTGCTCTTGTGAGACCCCACCTGGAGTGCTGCACCCAGTTCTTGGGCCCCCAAAATAAGAAGGATGTGGATCTGTTGGAGTGGTCCAGAGGAGGGCTATGAAGATGATCAGAAGACTGGAGCACCTCTCCTGTGAGAACAGGCTGGGAAAAGACGGCTCCAGGGAGACCTTGTAACACATTCCAGTACCTGAAGGTGATAGGACAAGGGTGAATGGCTTTAAACTGAAAGAGGATAGGTTTGGGTTAGATGTTAGGAAGAAATCTTTCACTGTGAGAGTGATGAGGCACTAGGACAAGTTGCCCAGTGAAGCTATGGATGCCCTGTTCCTGGGAGTGTTTGAGGCCAGGTTGAATGGGACTTGGAGCGACTTGGTCTAGTGAAAGATGTCCCTGCCCATGGTAGCAGGTTGGAAGTACATGATCTTTAAGGTCCTTCCAACCCAAACCAGTCCATGATTTTGTGTTTCTAAGATGTAATCTTGGAGAAAATGAACCTCTTTCGTGCTCATACTCGTGTCAGCAGTGATGTAAGCACAGAAGTGGCAGGGATGGGTGGGAAGAAAAATCACGCTCTGCTGCCTCCCGGTGACCAGTTGTATCAGCGTGGGTGTCCCGTATGCTCAGAGTTGTGTGTGTCCTTCTGAGATGGCCGGCACTGGGCTGTGACAAATAGAGCAAAGGAACAGTGCATCTGTGTTCTGAGAAGCACGAAGCGTTGCTTCTGTGGCTGCGGCCTGCTGGTCTGCCCTTAGTGCATTTTCAGAAATGCCCCGTGGCTAGCGAGGACTGCAGTGAGAGAAGAGAAGCTGTTTTGGGTTCATGACTTAGTACTGTGCACAGCAGAGTGTGAGCCCCAGCCTGCAGCTGGCCAAGCAGGCAGTGCACGTACAACTCTTGTGTAGATACCCCGTGAGAGCACAGACTACGTGCCCAGAGGGATGCAAGTCAATGAACTCATCCTCCTTGTGCTCACCTGCCACAGGGTTGTGGTTGTCTGTATACGCAACAACTGAAAGTGGAGGAAAAATTTTCTTTGCTGCTTTTGGACTGTCTAGGTCCAAGGTAAGAGCTGATACTGAAATATAAAGAAGAGGTTTTTTTGTTCAAAGTGAGATCATTGCAAAATCTGTTCTTTTTTCTACTAAGGAAAGAGTATTCCTTTTAGTATTTTTTTCTAGATAATGAGTGTATTTGAACAACGTGTTAAGCATCACAGCTCTTCTGAGTAGGGCGTGCTGTCAACTCTTGGCTTATTTTCTCATGTAGTTTGGTCCCCAGTTTGACTACAGCAGCAAAAATTCACAGTGTGTGCAGAGTTTTATGTCCATTTTCTACAAAGTTTTTCTGTGGCGTGTTATGTGCTGTCATTTGATACTGCAGTTTTATTCTTTCCTTCCTTTCCTCCCCTGCCCCTACTGTGGTTTTCATACCTGTCAAAGTGCCTTTATGGCTATTTGCAATTATTTACCTTTTTCACAACTCTCGATCAGTATGGTTTATATTTTCTTCCAGATTGTTACATTACACTTTCAGGTCATTAATCTCCGCATTCTCTTCCCAGGGAGATCGTGGAGAATCAGACCTCGATGGTCTCCTGGAATTTTCTTTAGCAGAGTCCAGGGTCATGAGGCTGAATTCATTGTTTGAATATTCATCCAGCAAGACCTTTGGATATGCAGTGAGTGAACTCAGCTGAGCACTGCTGCTTACAATGATCAGTCTTTGTTTATTTAACCCAGGCTGTACTTTAAAGAGGTTTTAGTTACAGGCATATTTGGAGTCCTGTATAGATTACAGCACCACCAGTGTGCTTGTATTATCTCTGAGTATCTTTATTGTTGCTGAGCAAAAAGGGAGGCTCTGTTATTTTCACACGGTTATATAATTAAAGAGTTAGTCTAATGGCTTTTAGATCTTATTATTTGGAGGTATTTTCAAAGAAGTTACAAGGTCAACATTTCAGAAAAAAAGTGAGGCTGTATTTTATAGCTGAGGGAGTAAGACACATGCATTACCAGTTCCAGTAGAATTTAAGTTTAGCTAGAAACATCTGTAGTTCTTTTGGTTTCAGGAGGACCTCTCTCCCAGATGTGCTGAGCTAAAAGCTGTTTTCCAGATTTTGCCATTAGACAACTCCAGGACTTGCCAGTTCATGAACTTTGCCAAACTGCAGACAAGTGATTCTGGTAACATAGGGGGCAGTTTCCCTGTGGCTATTTCAATCCTTGGGACAGAAAAGAAAATGGCAAAAGTCATGTGTGCTTCCACTTAAATTTCTTCTAGATGACAGGAATAGTTATAAAAGCTAGTTCAGGGGTATTCACGGGGAAGGAGAAATCGAAACACTAAAAAACTGGAGTAGAAGACTGGAGGTACAGAGTTAGGATAGCTGTATCCTAAACCCAGCCTCTGAAGAAATCCTGGTGGGGAAGGTGGGGTCATCTAGAGGGAGGGAGATAGATTTTGGATGTTTCCAGGGAGATTATTGTAGGACGTATTGGGAGCACTCGTTCCACCTTCATACATATTAAGAGGTTGTTTTTTTAAAAATTATACATAAATGAAAGAAATCTGCCAGACCTGCAGTGTTCAGCCCTTCAGTCTCTTAGGGACTTTCAAAAGATACCTGCTCAGAGCAGGTTTGGTGTTGTCTATAGGTCTGTGGGGTGCAGTGTCTATGGGTGCAAACCTGTGACACTTTGTGATGTCAGACAAAGAAAATAGGGTTTTGTGTCCTGTTTATGTGTCCATTGCCTCTCCTGCTTCCCAAGATGGAAGATCCAGCTGCTCACAGGCTGCTCCTACCTGCACAGCACTGCTGCAGGTGTCTGGCACAGCCACTTCTGGGATCCACGCTGTGTTAAGTCTCAGTTGTCTCAGCTTCCAGTACTGTACTATTTCTGCTGAAAAGGTGCTGGAATACTCTTGGGAGCTGCTGTGCCAGCAATCCAGGGCAGGTGTTAATCTCCAGTGAAGGGGAGATGACAGGCAGTGGGGCAGGCCAGGGGCTGTAACCTTTGCAGTCAGCACAGCTGGCACGGCAGAGTGACATGTGGCCAAATACCTCATCTTTGCAAAGGCACTTAATACCCACAGTGCTTTTATTTATCATTACACATACCAAATATGTTATCTTTAACTAAGGCAGTGAGAGGTTTTTGTGCTGGAGATGAAACTCATGTGATTGCAGCTCAATTTTGCAATATCCATCCATTCTGCACGGGATATAAGAATCATTTTGCAGTAGGAATAGTTGCAATGTAACTGTAGGCTCCATTGCAGCCATTTGAAACATTTTGAATGGTTATGGCAAAAAGTATTAGGAAATACAGTGTTTGGACATGACTATAAGTTAGTGCATGCTGCTCAAGAAGCTCTGCACTAGTCAGACCTTATGCTGTGGAATCGGTCATTGTGTCACTGGCTGTGCCTAACGCTCGGTGCTGTAGAAGCAGGTGAAAAATCCGTAATGCAAGTGTGTGCGCCTGTGTGAATACAATTACAGAAGGAATTCATCCACAGTAACTTCAAAGAGCACTCTCCAGCAGGCAGAAAATCACGGTTTAACGCATGGAGTCTTCTGTCCCAAGACATTTGTCCGTGTTGCCTTACAGGGCACAGTTTGTCTTCTTCAGCATATACAGTACAAATGATGCAACCCCATTTTCAAATACTCAGCCGTGACACACAGCCCTGAGAAACGCTCATTATTCCTTGGCTTCACTCTTCCTTTTATTTCTTATTTATTCAAACAGATTACATTCCCATTTGGATAGGATTAGCTGTGGTTTGAAAGTATTGCTGCGGTTTGTCCTGTGAACATGAGTGTAGTATTTAGCTGAGCGAGGTCTGTTTCGTGACCTGAAACCTCTTGGATAGAGCACACAAGAGTGTCAGCATTTGTATCTAACTAGATTTCCTGTTGTATAAAGGCATGAGGCACATTTGGGGACCTCTTAGGAACTTTCCCATGGGGTAGAACACAGAATTCAGGGGTTTCTTCATAGCTTTTTTAGGAAACGTGGAATTTTTTTTTTTATCCTTTGCTGCTGAGCTTCTGATTAACATTAATAAATGTATTCAGAACAAGCTAAAACAGTAGTGCTCAACATTTTGCTGTGATGGGGCACACAAGAGCATCCTGCAAAGTGACCTGCCTGTGCATGCATGTCCCAGTGTGCCGCCATCCCCATATGGCCTAATGTAACCATATACAATTGTTTGTCAACAGTCAGCAAGGTGACTTTGTCCTCAAACAATTTAATTTTGCATTTTTAGGATTAAAAATAACCAGGTAAGTGCAATAGGTGTAATTTATGTTTGTACCTTTCAGTATGGCAAACACCAATTTTTTTAGGATGATGCAGTTTGTCTTCTAAATTAATTTTTCAAAATTCAAAACAGGGCATTTAATCTGCTCTGAATAGCTGTGTTGCTCCTATGAGCATGAAATATTTTTCCTAATTTCATTTAACGGTTTTATTTTGGATACAAGTAATTTTGTTAGTGTTGGAAACCCATGCACAGTAACATAGCTCTGATGTTGAAGAACTGAAACTCCAATTGACTGGCCTTGTCTCTCTGAAGGCAGAGTGCAATGTAAACAGGAAAACATGAGCCATAAATGGTGAAAAGCTTACTTTTTGAATTTTAACCTCCTGACCTAGACTACCGAAAATTGGTGCTGGGAACTAACCTCAGCATGAATGCACACTGTTATTTTAATAGGAAACATACAGGTTTTTATCCTCTGTAATGGAGGTATTATTAAAGCACAGTGTAACTGTTTTATGCTAAATATGTGTTTCTTAGCACAAATTAAATTGTTCCTTGGCTCAAATCGAAGTAAAATAAGAATTTGTTTATATTAATATTATTTTGTATTATATTTATATTAATAGGGTGCAAACTAAACTAAGCTCAATGGCAGTCTCTTCCTTGCTCATTCACCCCTGGGAAGCACTGTTCCAGCACTCCAAGGAAAACTTGTGTCCATCTCAGGCCATCCTTTTGCTAAGGGGGACTCACTGTCTGTGCACTGCTGTTCTGGAGTGGATGGCATGTGGTGCAGGTTGATGCCATTAGGCAGGAGGTGAAGAATAATCCTCACATTAACTTAAGTGGCTTTAACAGAGGACCTCTGAGAACCCTTACCTTCAGGAAATACAGGTAAGGGTTCTGTGTCTGAGGAAATGGTTTCTAACCTTCTTAAGCACAGTCTCTAGAAGAATAGGAGGTCTTCTTGCCACTTTGGTTTTGCAAAGCAGCAGCCACAGATACCACAAGATGACAAGTTATAAACCTGGACTGCAGCTGTACATCTTAAGTCATGTGAGCTCAGGCACAGTCAGTTCTTTTCCTCGCTGTGTTTGCGGAACTTAAATTTTTAAGCTGTGTCTTAGACTTCATTTAAGAGTACCCGAGTATCTACAGCCTTAAATGGGAAATGTGAGTACCTGTTTACAGTGCTTTGTACTGTAGTAAGCCATTATGTTTTTGATATCCCAAATAAGTCTGTATCTCTTAGCTAAGAGTTTTAATTCATGAACTTTGAAGAAACTTGTGGCTAGTGTTGTATACAATGACTGGTGCAGAATTCAGCATCAGTAATGTGAAAACTCTGGTCTGGTGTCATCTTTTAGCATTTCTGTGCAGTTTGGCTTTTCTGCCCATAGCCAAATATCCTTTGCTACCTTCAGGATCTTCCTTGTGATGGAGACTGCTCTTACCAGCTGTATCCCATCAGGTCCTGATGTTGCTGCTCTATAAATGAAAGTCCCCTTGCATGGTCCTCTGTACCTGATGTAAAGCTATCTGTAGTCAGAGAGAGACTTCAGTGAACTTTCTGTCAGACCCTTTCTTGGGAGCTGAAGCTACACCAAAGAACACCCATTCCCACAAGAAACTGGAACAATCTCAAAACTCTTCATGTTCGCAACTGATTCCAGCTGCTGTGGTATAGCTTATCTCATCCTGAGTAATACTGAGAACCAGAGTTTGCTACTTTCCAAACTGAACATAGAAGAGGAGAATCTGTTCTTTGCTTCTATTTTTATACCCCAGTGAAAAGCAGTACCGAGTACTTAATAGCAAACCTCTGATTTCTAACTGCTTTCTAACTGATTTCTAACTTTTCTAACTCTCAGAATCAAGGAACTGGAGACTGGTTCCTCATTTTCATTTTTTCTAGACTTTTCCCATCTCTTTGAGCCAGTGAATAAATTTCTCCTGTGTTTTCTTGGCTATAATATGTCCTCATTGTACTCCACAGCTGAAATGGTTTCTCAGAGAGCAGGAAACTCTTTTCCCAAATGTATTTGTAGTATTTTCTTGATAAGGATGGACTCTTGAACTTTTCCTAGTTACCTATATATAGATTTCCTAAAAAAAACAGAATTCTTAAAAAAATATAATTAGTCCAATTCTTTTTTTAATCTATATTACTCTTTAATAACATTCAGATACACACGATCAAGGTGGTGAAATTGTTTTTTACAAGAATTCAGCATTGAAAGAAGGGTGATTCTTTGATCACTTTCTGAGATTGTAAAAGAGGGCACCTTAAGTGTTTTAGCAGTATAAAGTAAGCCAGTGTATTTTCGTCTTGCAAATCGTTATGTAAAGACATTTGGAGCCTCCTGTAGTTATTAGGATTGTTCAGATGGATCCAGGGATATCACGCAGAGCTGCAAAAAGCATTTTATGATTCAGGCTGGTATCTGGTGCTGCAGTCTTCAGAAGAACTGTTTGATGCTTTCCAACAGCACTTTACATTTTAAGCTATACTAACCATTTCCCAAATACATTCTGAAGGGCTGATAGCGTTTCAAGAATGTGCAGAGTGAGGGGGTGCAGAATATATCAAGCAAAGGGAGGTGAGGCTGCTGTGGCTCTGTGTCCCAGGTCTGGTTGTGTCCCCAAGAGGCACGTGTGCACACTAGATATGTGTGTGGGTATAAACACGGTTACACAGACACACAGATCAGCACAGACAGAGGATACACGGCCCTGACACAGACAGGAGTGCCACCGATGGCCTGGTTGGTTTCTCCTCTCCAGTTGTGTAAGATCAAAGTCAAATATAGACATGTATATAGCACATCTTTATACACCAATATGCAGTGTATGTATGCACATACATGTTCTCAGTCTAGTCTGTAGCTGCCCCTGGATCCCAGTCTCCCCAGCTGCTGGCACCCCAAAACAGGGACCTCTCTGCCCAAGGTGCTGCATTCAGAGCCCTGTACAAACATGTGCAGGCAGAACAGGCTAGTGATAGCCTGGGGAGTGATGAATGTCTGTGGTAATCAGCTATTAATCAGCCACCCTAGTGAAGAGGCTCTGTGCTCAGAGCTGCTGAGGCTCAAGCTGTCTCGACCGAAACGTTCCTCCTATTTCTTTACAAATTGGTGGGATAGGCAGGATCCCTGAGGTGCGGTGGTACCTAGAGTTTATGAGTTACGCTTGTCTTCTTAAGGACCCTGTCGAATATTTGTTACAGCATTGTTTATCTTTTTTCTTTTTCATTTTCTTTTCCCTTGGAAAGCTGAGTGTAAATACTATTTCTTTTGATGCTCGAGTTCTGGGATTTTCTCCCACTGACTTCACACTGCTGAGAGAGGGGGGCTGCACAGACACAGCTCTTGAGAAACTATAGCTGAAACCTTGCGCCCCTGTGGCAGATCGCTGGGAGGCTTTCAGGAAGGCTTTGAGCTATTCAGTGGGAAACAAAGAGAGCACTGGTTTGCCCTGGAAAGATGACTTGGTATCCTGGAAAGAAGGAGGTCTTGGTGTGTGTCATATTACTCTGAGTCAGCTTTATCACTGAGGAGATTTAATGATAAAAGCATGTTTATTCAAAATACAGATTTACAGGAATGGAATGAAGTCACTAAAAAAGTTAAAATCACAAAAACATATTGCTAAGGGTACACAATGCAAATTCTTCTTTACAGCTTCAGCAATTTTGGTAGTTTGTGAGGCTACTTTGCTCTTGAAGTGTGCTCTGCAAAGTACTTAAATGATGAATTATGGGGATCTGGCTTTGGTTTCCAGAGGGAGCTGCTTTGGGTAATCCCCTCCATTGCTGGCTCAGGAGGGAACAAGCTCCCGCCTCTTTCCTGTGTTCCTGACGCTGGTCCCTGTGGTGGGTCAAAGTCACTCACACCCACATCTCACCACCCTGGCTTGATGAGCATTTCCTCATAGCAGCGGTTTAAGTAGGCGTTAAACTGCTTTCATTGTGTTTTTATACTCAATGCAGCATGTGACTTAAGAGTTTTATTTCATGAGCAGTAACAGTAATAGATTTTTGATTTTTTCCTCCGCATATTGATTGTACTTGTTACTCTGCAGAGAAGCTACCCCAGGTCTGTAAACTCGTGGAAAGAGGAACAGAGCACCTGGGCACTGTGATCTTTTCCTATCTAATAGATAAAGGGTAGTATCTCCAAGGACCTGCCAGAGTCTGGTTTCTTACTGGGTTTGTTTTGTTTTGGTGCACTGGAAGTGTTCTTTGATGGAATGGAAATAATGAGGAGGGAATGCCTAGAGAAAAGGAAGTAAGCTTATTAGAAATTTTAAGCTTCAGATCTGGTTTTGAAACTTGAAGTAGTCAACACTTGGTTGAAGTTAAAGTACAAACCCCTAGGCTGATTTTGTGACTGAAACTGAAGAAGAGGATAGAAGACAGACTGACCTTCAGATATTAAAATACTAAATTATTCTTTTTGCATTTGGGGTGAAATTAGAAAGGACTTCTGTCCTAAGTGGAGTGAAATTAGTTGATCCAAGGTGACCTTTTCAGTTCCTTGCACTGGCTGGCTGTCCTGTAGGATGAAACAGCTCGGGACCAGAATCATGGAGATAACATCACCAGAAAGGTGTATTGATTAGTGAGGTTAGTACGATTGTCCTGAGTTGTGAGCCATTAAATTGCATTTCAAATATCAACATTTAGCCTGAAACAGTGAACCAGTCTTGAAATTGGAACAGTTTTCATTATACAATGATGGGAGTGCTTGCAGATAGATATTTGAGGTGCCAACCATCTGCTGCACCAACATTAACTATTGTCCTCAGTTTTGATGTGCCAAATACCTTTTACAGCCTAAATGTCTGTGATTATAATATTGAAGGTTGCTTGTGTCATGATAGCTGCTGATGTGCACTTTCTCCATGTAAATAACATCGTTCAAGTAATTTGTTCCACCTGCTGGCTCTTTCTGTAGGTGTCAGCTGGAAGCAATGCATTGGCACCAGAAGAATCACTGTTACAAAGAGCAAAATTGGTGTCATGGCTTCAGTGCTCACTTGGTTGACGTTTTCTCAACAATTTTTTTCATTAGCTTGGAGAACTATCTTAAATAGTCTTCTGCTGAACTGCTGAAAGCTCTGGTGTCCTTGCTGGGACAGGCCTGTTTAGTCTTTATTTCAAAATGCAAGGAGGTTCCCTAGGTCTGCTGTGTTGCTAGCATCTGGTAAGGATTTTTTTTTTTTTACTGTAGAAAACACTGGATTGAAATGAAAAATCAAGAATTTGACCTTATTTTAAAACCAAATATTGATTTTTCCCCCTACTGATAAATGGGATTTGGCAGGTGGTAATCAATAGTTTCAACCTTTTGAATGTTTGTGGGATGCTACACTAGATGCAGAGCAATTAATTGTTTCTAGTGGCTGGAGAGGAATATGAATGTTCTCCTGGGCAATGATTAAGCTTTATGGATGTTTTAAATCTGGTAAGACTCCAAAAATGTGTAAAAACTCTGTTTTGTAAATTAAGATCAGAAACTATTATTAGCTTTTGTTTGTAGTTCAAGCATGATGTCATATTTGGCATAGTGCTAGAGAAGAACTCCCAGCTCATGGGTCTGTTCTTTCTCAACTTGGTGTCTTCGGTGTTTGCTCTTGACGCTGTCTGTCTCTCCAAAAGAGGAATGGTTTGTGTGATACCAGCTTTCTGAGGGCTGATTTAGTGTTATCACCCTCATGGGAAGAGGGGCAGGAGACTTTGTTTGGAGCTGGTCATGGCTGCATGATTTCCAGCCAGCTTATCCTTACATAAAAGTGTCACAACTTTAGCTTTTTGTGCTGGTATAAAGTTCTCTAAGGACATTCCAGATAGACAGCCCTGGGCTTTGTGGGAGGGGTGCACAGGATTTGCTCCTGCATTTTTTGCCACTTTTTCTAGTCCTTCTATTTATATTGCTAAATGACTGTAATTTAGGGTTAAAAAAGACTTGTGGAAGCATAATATCACAAAAAAAACCCCTTGCGTTTGGATCTGTAAAGCATCACAGGAGACAAGGTTCTTCCAAGTTTCATGAAGTTGCAGTATGTTAATGGCCCTTTTGTAACATCTTTTCTAGTCTTGCTTTTTTCCCTGCAATGAGGGTGGGGGCTGCTGAATTTTGGAGTAACTACATTAAGTAGGAGTCACTGTAGTTGTGGAGGAATAATTTGGTCTGCAGTAAGTCTCTTTTCAGTTATTTGAAGTTTTCCATAATATTTATTTGAGTAAAGTTTGAATCTACAAAAAGCTTGAAAGCCTCCTGTATATTGTGACTATTTAAATTTAACTTACATTTGCTACAATCTGGTATAAACAAATTCTGTTCATTGGAAAGGCAAGTATAAGGAAAGGGGAATACTATTTATCATTCAGTTTAAAAAAGAGTCCTTCAAACCAGTCACATGATCACTTTGTAAGGACTGTCTTACTAATTTTCTGAAATTATTGTTTCTGGGGTCATTGGCCAAGTATGCATAAGTGTTTTAACAAGAGTACTGTAGGGTTTGCAGTTAAAGGTAAAATACATATTTATCAGATGACTGGTTTCTGTGTTTTGTTTGCTGGCTGAAACATCCTCCTTACTGTTGTCTGTAGAAATACTTCCTTCTTCAAAATGTGGAGTTTCTTTCTCTTACAAGGTTGAAAAGTATGTCGCAGCTTGAGGGGCAGAGGAGCCAAAATACAGTATTAGAATAATGGCAGATTTACAGCCTGGTAACTTGTGAATTAATAGGACCATAAAAGTAAGCCTCACAATACTAGAAAGCAACCACTCCCCTCTTCCTAAAGGAATTGTACAACATGTTTATAGATACAGTGTATCCTGAGAGGAGGCATTTTACACCATTGTTGTATTGGGCAAAATAGAAGAAATATTAAAGAAGTAGGCACTGAAGAGATAAATAGAAGGGTCAATATTACAGAGGTGGAATTTACATTTAAAACTCCACATTAAAGCTAGATGTCATGAATGAAGCAGCTCAGCCTCGCAGGCATGTGGGCAGAAAAGGCAGCCCAGTGAATTACCTTTGTTATGGCAACAGGGGGGCAGGGTATTGTCAATAAAAAATGGCTCATGCTGTTGTGTCTCAACCTCAGACGGCTCCTGCAAGACCAACACAGCCGTCCCTGCCCGTGCTTTGCAGCACTCCCTGTCAGATAAGTGCCGTGTCAAGAACTGGGACCAGCCCTTGGAGCTGCAGAGGTTGTGTGGCTTTTGTCTTGCTGCTGCCCACCGCAGGCTGGAAATTCTCCTGCCTGGATCTCACTACAGAGATTAACACAAACCTTCCCCAAACAGTGATGACTTACAGAAAACACTTGACAGCTGAGTTTTGTGGAAGGCTTTTGTTGACATTCACTTAAGATAAACAACATAATTCCTTGGTGGTTTTGCAAGTCATGAGCAATGACACGATGTTGGGCTATTCTGTTTAAAGCCTTTAGACCATAATGGCAGTGTGTGCGTTGTGCAAGTCCTGTTGTTTTGTATGGGCTTGTCAAAACTCTTAAGAGGTGTCTTAAAGGCAGTAACACCTCCAGAGCATTTTTTGATGTCATTATTGTATTGTAGTGTGCCATAAGTAGTCAAAATTAAACAAATGTTCATCTTCCACATTCCTGTAAAAGTTCTACCTCACATATTCACTCAGCCTGGCAAATAGTCCTAATGTGACTTGTCCCTCTTGCTATACTTTCTATATTTTTTGCATGTGTACTGAAGCATTTGGGTAATTCTTTCTGTGAAACCTAACGTGATATTAAAATATCCAGTTTTCAGGGCTCCACAGAAAGTAACTGCTCACGAAGTACTACCTCGTCTCCACCTCTCAGCTTCAGTAGCTCTAGCCTGGATGGTAAGCATCTCATAGTGTTACAAAGAATGGGATCAAAACAAAGCAGCACCAAGACAGTTAACAAATGTCACCACTCCACGCACACAAATGTTTTATAAATAAATAGGCTATTTCAAAGGGTACACCAGTTGTTACTCTAAAAAAAAAAACCCAACAGCTTTTACTATGATAACTTTTTAAAACTAAACTTTAGGAGAGGTGAAAAATGTTTGCTGTAGAACTGTGCTCAAAATAACTGTTTTAGAAATGGCTTTCCAAATACAACAGCTGGATTTTGTGTGTGTGTAAATGGTCTTGGTTTCTAACTAATGTAATACTTCAGTAGAGGAAATTCAATATGAAAACTGTAATGTAAATATTTTTAATCTCATTCTATCTATATATATATTTCTCAATTTCTGAATGTGCTGTCAGATGCTATAGACTAATGTTTCCTGAGAGTTTGTGAGTCAGAGGAGATGGCAACTGTCTGAGCCTGTTTAGTGCTCTGCTTCAGATCCTTCCAGATCAGAAGATATTGGGATTTATTTTCTCTCCCTGCCCTGTTGAGTATTTGCAACCTCAACAGCCAGCAAAGAAAGGACAAAGAGTGACACTGCTGAAGGACATTCATGCAGGAATTCATCTAAATTCCTGCAGCAATGAATATATCTACTGGGGATTCATCACATTTCTGAGTACTAAATGAACCCAGACATTTACAGCTGATATTAAGACATTGTCTTACAGCCCAGCATGATTTTTTTTTGTGGCTCTCCTATCACATGGTCAATAAGGGAATCAAGAAAATGGTTCTTGGATCTCTGCTGCCTTGCTGTTTAATTGCTCTTCATAATAGTTGGAAGCAGCTTTCTGTCTGTTACTGACCCATATTTAGTCCAAAATAATTGTGAAAATCAATAGCCTATGGAACACGTTACCAGCTTTAAAAGACAAATCCCACACCCCAGGCTGAATGTCTACAGAGGCATTTTGTGCAGTTCACTGTCTGAACTTCTAACTTAAGCGGTCTTCTCATGGAGCCCCAAATATGCCAAGTTGTTACAGGGTGCTTACCATAGTCCGTTAAGGCTTTGAACTTTGCCAGCTTCTGAACAGAATATTATGCCAGAAATGTTTCTTTCTTTTTTTCTTTTTCTTCTTTTTTTCCTGAGGTTCAGTAGTTTCATTTGGATTCAAAGACACGTAAGGCTCTTTTATAGTGCTTCAGACAAATAGTAATGCAGTTCAAGTTCCAGCAGTTTATAGTAAAGAATTTAATTAAAAAATTCTAGAAATGTCATACTTGCAGGTTGATTTTCCTCCTTAACTGTGCTTCTTATGTGCTTCTGATGGTGGATTTGTATAAAGGAGCTCCAAAAATGACAGTAGCATTTCCTTACCTTATTCCTGATGCATCCATTCCCAGTAGTATCTGCTGACCTTAGCTATCAGGTTAAGTTTATGCTACAGAATCAGCTGATTTAAAACAGGGAGTTTAATTTATTAATTGTGAACTGAAGTTTTTGTAGTTTGCCCTCATTTTCACAGTGTTCAGTCTTTGTTCTTATTTTCTAAAAGCCCTTGAATGACTGTTCTTTACTGCCGTTTTGGTACGTACAACAAAGCAGAAGAGGTCCAGTTCCCTACTACGCTGCCTCCCAGGGTAACGTTCACAAACCAGGAAGAGGAAAGTTGCACGTAGAGGGCTATCCAAGTGCCAAAGCTGTCCTCACTGGACTACAAACTCTGTCACTGCATCACCTAAAAGCACTTTTGACTTTCTGTAATTCAGGGTGAATTTAACTGAACTTGAGATTTCTTTGGTTAATTGAATGCATGATGGAGAAAACCTATAGTGATTATTTAATGATGGATGCCAGGAAAAATTTTTAATATTTATGTTAGATGACAGCAGTTAGGTCGATGAAATACAGTCTCCATTGTCACCCTTTTCTCATCATGTTTGTGAAATCTGAGCACAAATCCAAATGTTACTGATTTGTTCATCCACCTCTTTTGGCACTGGAATTGGGGTGGCAGGAAATCCAGTTGAGACACTGTTATTTTTGTACATCATACAGAGTTTATATTTTAAAAATAAATAAAGTTATTTTTAGGGAAGGGCAATAATGCGTGTGAACATAACAGAAAAATCACAGAGGAGACATCAAATCTTTAAATGTTAAATAAACTTCTTTACAAATTAGAAGAGTTACACCAGTTCCCATCCTATCTGAGACCTTTCTGCACTGAAACTTTGGAAGACTGAGATGTGTGTTTTGCAATAGACTGGCAATAGTCAACAGTATATATTTCTGCTTTAGCATTTTTCGTTTTTTTCGAATGCAGATGCAGATACATAAAGAAAATATCCCTGTGTGTTCTTCAGATTAATTTCTGCTGTATCCAGAATAATGTATTAGACTTTAAGGCAAGAACAGAACATGATGATTCAGGTTGACCTCTGTTGAGGCCAGCTGTTCCTGTATCTACCCCAGCATCTTGTGGTTGAAATAAATCAGCTTGTGATATTTTTTTTCATAAGTACAAAATTAAATGCATTAAAAGCAAATGAACACTTACACTAATTTTTTTGTTAGATACATTGGCTCCAGATGTGAGGTACATAACCTGTTTGAAAATTAGATCCCTTTTTTACTCTTAGCCTTTTTGTCATGAAAAGAAGATGTGTTATTGTGGACTGGATGACCTAACTAAATGTTTGATTTATCTTATTCATAGCAAACTAAGAAGGGCATTATAAAAAGAGACAAAAGCTTGAGAGCCTCCTGGTCCCCAAAATTCTGTCCTTTGTCTGGCAGAGGCTTAACTTGAAGGCAGAATAGGTACTCCCTGTCATCTGATAACCATTCCTGGGATGGGAAGATGGTATGTTAAAAACATGAGTGGTTAAGGGAAAAGCATTAGGAAAGCAGGAAAAAATCAGAACAAGTGATTCTCCACAAGACTGGAGAAAATACTGTGACCAACAGGTTTTTCAGGCTTACTGTTGACAGGATAGGGCTGGGAAGTGTTACCAAAGAAACTATCTTTTCATTGATTCTATTGTGTAGAAGGGGAAAAGGCATTGCATGCTTTTTGTAAGAGAGTTGGGCTTTATCAGACAAATGCAAAGTTCCACTGTGGTTCCTTTTTCTGACACAATTAAGATGCAAAACCAGAAATTTGGTTTTATGGGTCAGAAATGCATAAATGCTTATATGCATAATATGCACACCTCTGACCATATATGTAACTTAATTTCTGATATAGCAAATTAACTAGACAGAGTTAGTAGTGAAGGTAAAAATCTAATAAGGTTATCTGCTTTAGCATAATGTACTTCAGTACTAAAATGGTGAAGCCAGACTAGACATCTAAGCCAATACACATGCAAAACTAATGAATACATCTTGTACTGATTGACGCAGTTTGTCTTGCTCAAACTTCTTTGGCTCCAGGAACAAAATAACTATTGACCTAGCTCTAAAAATATAGAGGATCAGGTAGTATCTTAATTCTGATTTATTTGGTTCAAAATTTGAAACGCTATCACTTGTAGCTGGAAGATAAGCAATGGTAGGGAACGGTGCCATCATGAAATGCTGCAGACTGAAGAAAATCACCTGCTTGTCCTGGGATGAGTGCCATTGCTGTCTGATGGAAACATTGGGCTGGTCTCTCATCCTCTGAATGGGATGCAAATGTTTCTAATGCAAGAGGAATTTACCTGTACAGCATAGGGGATGATGCAGTGAGAGGTAACACTTAGCATTTTGCATGTGACTCCTTGTATTCAAACACAGGACTTTTTTTCTTTTTTTCCTTTTCTCCAAAGGCAAACCCACAACCTGGTAAATATTAAAAGCAGATTGCTCATAATACTGGAAAAAATTCTTGGCAGCTGTTTGTTTTGGCTGATTCCATTTTAAAATAAATTCCTAACAAAATAATAGAAAAAAAATATATGTGGAATATTGTACCTTTGTTTGGCGATTATGCTATAGTGAACAAAGTTTCATTAGAGTTATCATCATCATTTTTACATGGTAGTTGGGCATCTAGTCAAAACAATGTATATTCATAAATAACTATGCCTATGCCTGGAATATTCAGGCAATATATGACTTTTTTTTCCTTATTGCCCTTGCTTTTCTCTTTTTTTCTTCCTTTTTTGAGTTGAGTACTGAATTTGGGAGCTGGGTTTGAATCCAGTTATTGGATTATTTCAGTTACTCCCCTCAGCCCTTTCTGCACAATCCTTTGATTTCTTGTATTGAAAGTGGGCTGCAGTTAATCTTCCCGGATGGTCTTACTGAAAAGAGAAATTGAGTGGATTGATGTTTTCCCATTTTTCCCTACCTCCTTTTAGATCCCAACTCAAAGGTGCGGCAGCAAAATGAAAATCAAAATCCTGGAATCTGCAGATTAGAGATATTAGTCTCTTGCAGTCCCTGAACACTTGCTTCAGCAAGCTGCCACCAGTAGCCAGTTTGTTCTGTAGGGTATTGCAAGATGCTTTTTATTACCTCTGTTGACAACCAGTTCCTACTCTCCATGCATGCAAGAAGGTTTATGGGGCCTGAGCTGTCGCCTTGCCTCTCCTTTGAACTTGAATCCTTGGATGAAATCTGGACCTTCTTGTAGAACTTCTTCCTTGCATATTTGTTTAATTTCATGCTGAGTTGACTGACTTCTTGCTCTGGACTTTGCCTTGATGTGAACACATTTTGTTTTCATTATATAAAGTTGTAGTAAACCTATTTCTTGTTCCTTTTTAATTCCTTAATTTAGTACATTTTAATGTATCTGTCCATGTTTTTTTTCTTGTGTATATAATATCAAATAGGGAAGAAAATCCAGGTTGATTTGAAGGAAAGCTTTATCAGCATTAACATGGGAATAGTTCTGTTATTTCTGGGCAAGGGCCAGCAAATGAGTTATTTGGGACATGATAAATGAAGGGGAAACTATTGTAAGAAACTTCTCTATCATGTATAACCCACATAAATTACTGTGTATATGCATAGGAATACTCTCAAGAGTTTTAAATTCTTGTTAAGACTAGAATGAATTCAAAATTAAATGTAAGTTTATTGGAACAATCCTATTGGTTGAAGAAGTTGATGGCTTCTAGAGCAGTTTAGGTGTGATGAATTCTCACCAAAGAAAGACAGGCTCCAGGAGATGCTTGACAAGATGGGATTACTGGCTGACTCCCTTGAGGACCACATCTCCATCTCCAGTACAGTTTGTCTGTTGTGAAGTCACCACCTCCAGAGTCCACGGGCCTGAGGCAGGAGATGTTCCAACTCGGATGACCCCAAAGTCAGGAATTTCTGTCCCCCTTCTCATCTGCTTGCTCATTCCCAACCTTTGTCCTAGCACCCTTAGTGCAGTCTGATTAGGCACACTGTCCTTGCATCTCCAGCAGCAGTTGCTATTTCGCTGAACAGGCATAAGAAGAACTGAAGAGTGCATGTATTTTTAGCAGAACAACATTCTAGGCCAGGGTTGATTTATAATGACTTTTATATGGATCAGGTTTGGTCAAGAAAGAAAACAAATGCACTTGAAGCACGCAGGCAGGACCCACAAAGGGTTGATGAGACATGATTTTTGTCATCTCTAATGGGGCCTCTTCCATGTTGTGCAACTGGGATCACTGGCATACCTTGGCCCTTTGCTCCAGGGACCCCTCGGAGCTGTGATGAACTACACATAGTGCCTCTTACTTGAGGATCCTGTTTTTCCGAGACTGGATTATTTAGCTTGGTGCAATGGGAGCTTGGGAAACTTCTCTGGTGGCGAAGAGGACTTCCTTTCAATCCTTCAGGAATGCCAGCAGCCAGACTTACTTAGGTGATGAACTTATTTGTAAGAGTGCAATTACTCTTCCCACTTTTCATCACACTAGCTTGCCCAGTGTGTCCAACCATAACATTTTTGTTCTGCAAAGTGGAAGAAAATAACATCTTCCTCTGAGATATTTAGTCAAAATAAGTAGTTCATTTGAAGCTCACTGGTGATCAGGAATGTTGAGAGAAAATCTGATGGAGGGATTAATTGTGGTTTTGGGGTTGGGATGTATTTGACCATAATTGTGATCTGATCCTTAAAAGAACATAAAAAAGAAAAAAAGCTGGGCATGGCTGAGATTTCTAATGTCTGATTTTTCACTGCTGAGCAATCTGCTGTGCCTTAGGAATAAGATCTTAAGTTTATAACAGATAATTTTGTAGATGCAGTTCAGTAGCTGTCAAAAAAGAAAAAAAAAGTTAGGAGTTACAGAGAAGGAACAAAGAGCAACCAGAAACAATTTTTGAAGGAGTTGCCTGATCCATCCCTGCCTCCTGTGCTTTGGTTTGCCCAGGAGTAGTCTCAGGGCCCACAGGCTGAAGTTGTTTCAGGTGAAAACGCACCCAGAAGATGCACTTTGGAAGCACACCTAATGTTTTCCATGTGCAAAGGGACTTTGAGTCTTACCTGTTCCAAAATAACACCCCCAAACAGGTATAGAGGGCCAGGTCCTCTTCTCTGCACACCAGCCCCTGTGGTGTTGGCGATGTGGAGGCAGCTGGAGAGGCTCGTCTCTCGGGGGGTGGACAGCAGTGTGCTGTACGGCCGCACTTGCTGTGCACTTGTTCTCCTCTCTGGGCGTCTCCAGGGACTGGGGACCTGACACTGGGCCAGGCTACACCTGTGGTATGTTCTGGTTGGGTGAAGGATTTCAGGGTCTTAATTTTAATGGAGACATTAATAGAAACATTACTGAGAGTTACTGAAAAATAAAAATGGCCATATTGTTTTTCTTTTTGGGTCATTTGATAACTAAGGACATTACCAGGAACTATGTGTTTGTTGCATCCCTTTCTCCACATAAGAGAGAGGAACATGCATCCTGCAGCTAATACAGTTCACATCACTGATTAAGGACAAGCTTATCTCTCTCCTGAGAGTTAGATTTACTGCTGCTGTTAGCAAAGGCCTGGGAATGGGATCCCCTGGCTGAGTTGCACTCTATCTCTGTCCATCCTGGAAGTTTTCCCTCTGTAACCTTTCCATGTCAGAGACATTTTCTTCCTCCTGGTGATGCTCCATCTTAATTCATTCTGTCCTATGTAACTTGAATATAGTGTCATAGTTAATTGTCGCCATCTGTTTGTAAACCACAACAGTTTTTTTCTACCACATCACAACAGTGATTGAACTCTGGCTACTTGAATTGTGTCCAGGAGCAGACACAATAACTCAGATCCTTTGAGTTACTCTCTGTCAGTCACTAGTTCTCTCTGCCAATTCCACATGTTACTTAGAATCACAGGACCAAAGAATGGTTTGGGTTGAAGGTCTCTTAAAGACCCCGTGGGCACGGGATCCGTCATGGGCAGGGACACCTTTCCCTAGATGAGGTTGCTAAAAGCCCCATCCAGCCTGGCCTTGAACACTGCCAGGATTGCAGTATCTACAGCAGTGCAACCTGTTTTAGTGTCTCATCACACTCATTAAAAACAATTATTTCTCTATGTCCAGTGTCAACTTTCCCTCTTTCCTTTAAAAACCGTTACTGCATGTAACATGCCCATGCCCACGGGAAAACTCTCTCTCTAGCTGTCGTGTAGCCCCCTTCAGGTACTGGAAGGTAATGAGGTTTCCCTGAAACCTCTTTTCCAGGCTGAATAAACCCAGCTCTCTTAGCCCGTCTTCCTAGGAGAGGGCCTCCAGCCTTCTGTACCCACTCCAACAGGGCCATGTCAGTCTTGTGCTGTGGCCCCCAGAGCTGGACACGGTACTCCAGGTGGGATCTCACCAGAGAAAAGTACAGAGGCAGAGCGGAGTAGAGGGGAAACAAGCTCCTACACTTTGGTGACTTGTTTTATCAGTCTCAACTTGCTGGGAGTGGAAGGAGTGTATACAATATGTGTTTTCTGAGCCACAAATATGCGTGAAGCTGCCTGGGAAGCAAACCTTGGGGACACTTAATTATACGGTCCTTTCAAGTTGCCTCCAATTTCTTGATACATAACAGCCATTCAGTTTGAGGCAATTTCTTGGTGCAGTGCCCAAACCATGTGCTATGAGGCTGAAGGAGGTGTCAGCAGCAGAAGGTGGGCAGCAGTTTGAGAGGAAGGGGATAGGTGCAGACGCACAGAACATCTGAAAAGCCCTGATTGCTCCAGTAATCAAAGAAGTGAACATTTCAAAACAGAACACTCTGCAGAAATAGTGAAAAACTTGAGGGAGGGCTCTGGCTCCATGCTGTCAAGCAGTTTTTGTTTCTCATCCAGGTATCCTAGAGAATTGTCTGCAGTGGCCCTTCCTCTGTGAGCAGTGAGGTTTTTGCAGGTGTCAGTCCTACTCATTCCAAGGTCATAGGCCCTGGTATCAATCTTGTTCTTTTAATATAAAAATGGTTAGTAACTGACATGCATATGCCTGTATAGAAGGAATGATGCTGATCTGGTGGTGAGCTGTCAATTCTCCCCCTCTCTCTCCTTTTCTCTTATTTATGTGCAGGCTTTGGCTGTCATCCCTGGAACCAGCTGCTATCGGACTGTGGAAGATCTTTTGATGCCAGCAGCAGCATCTGGATGCCTGGCACAGCTCTTTGAACAGTTGTCTTGATTTCTGTTGCGGTCAGCATGCAGCTGGAATTTTTTATCCTGCCTGGGCGATTTTTCTCTTTGGCTCACCTTGAATTATTTGGAATTTATATGTTTCCATCCCATGGGGGAAACACAATTCTTTGCAGTTACTTCTCAGTATTTGCATAGAGGGTCCTTGCAGCTGAAATATAGGGAGGATTCTCTTCTGCTTTCATGTTTTTATGTGCTTTTTACAGGAGAAGCACACTAAAATTTACTCTCACCCGGAAGCTATTGCATACTTAACAGAGCTCATGCTGGGACTGTGAGTACGGAAAGAGAAACTTTTGTAGAGATGGCTGCAAATTTTTTAAAATATGTTTTGTATCAGAAGTATCTAATTATGCAAGCAGAAACTTTCTACATTGTGTATTTTTTTGGATCTAAGGTAGGATTCCTGCTGGCAAATACAGATATGAGAGTAAAAAACCCCTATGAATTGCTAGTGATGGACCTCTCCCACCGCATCGTCTGGGTATGAGGAGCCAGGTTCAGGGTCTTGCTCTACCCGATTCAGTGCTATGACAACCTGGCAGAAAATTTGGAGTGTTTTCCATTGCAGCCTTTTTTCAGGCCAGCTGGGATGTAAGCCCCATAACTCACTGGCTAGTATGTGTGCCTGAGAGACAGGAGCTTCCCTGAACCAAGGGGTGAACTGGGGAGATGGAGGAAGATGTGTCTGTTCCCAGAATGTTAAAGAACTATGTTTTGTGAGGCAAAATTAGGTATCGATGATGCAATTTTTTTTATTAAGGGTCTTGTTTGTGGCCTGGGCCATACCCAACCACTCATTCGCTTCTCATACTTCCTTACTCTTTTACTGCATGTGGGTCCAAGATGTCTGGGGTGCAGGTTTCATCATCCTAGAGATACGCCTCCACTGCCCTTTGCTGTGCTGAGACAGATCCTTGCCTGGCAGCAGTTTCCTTGGTCTGCAAGCAAACACACAGCCCACAGCAGGAGAAGCCAGAGGATCGCTACCAAATTAGGAGACCGGGTTGCTGGCTAGGTCAGCAGAGATACTGTGGAAAAGTAAATGACAGCTTTCAGATCCACCAGCTGCTCTGAAGAGGCCTGAAGTAGTTTCTGGAGCAACAGCTATTTTTGGGATTGCAGTGGAAGTGAGCAAATGTTATTGGGTTGCCTGGAGCTTCCTTTACTTAGGGCTAGGTGGTCATCACTTTTGGCACCTTTGGACAACTTCATTTAGGAGGAAAAACTGCACTTCATTGTGTACAAAATGAGATTCTCAAACTGCACTGGGGGAGTCCTTCCTGGGAAAGGCACAAAGCAGGGTGTTGGCACTTGTGGTGTGGCTGCTGCTGGGCTTACAGCTGTGGCCACAGTGTGAGCCTGGGGGCCTGGCAGCCCGTACCCTGCCCAGCTCAGCTGCTGCCCTTCTGTACTGGGTGGAACAGAGGGAGAAGGGAGTTTGGCCTCCTCAGACTCTTGCATCTCTATGGAAGTAGCCAAGAGAGCCAAGGGGAGATTTTTGTAGGTGATTGCTTTGAGTTCCACCACCCTGAGTCGTTGGTGGCAGGAGAAGGAAGGGAGAAGCTGAGTGTGAGCAGCTAGGAATAGCTGCTGGTCCCACTGAGAATGGATGGGCTGGGGACTGCTTTCACTTGTCCCCACTGGCCCCTGTCACCCAAGGTCCCTCCCAAGCAGCAGTGATCCCTCTGCCTCCCCATGGCTACCCCCTCCCAGGTGATTTTAGGGTGCAGATTGAAACAAGGCAGTTGTCAGCAGGTGTTAATTGTAGCTCTGACTCTTCAAAATAATGGGCTTTATTTGGCTTTTGAACCAAAAGGGTTGGGACACCTTTAGTTCATTTTGTGCTAACAGCAAGTCAGCAGCATTACTTGCAGGACTCTCTGCGATCCTTCCTACCTGCGTTAGCTCAATATTTCCCTCACTTGGCAGATGTGTTAACTGAAATAATAAGGGAAGATGTGACTGTGGTTACACATGGTGCTTGGCAAGGACTCTTTGTCCTGTACGTTAGCCACAGATTTATCCTTCTGCTATGCGTACCGTCAGTTTTTCATTTCCTCCCTTTATTCTCTATTCCAATTTCCCTTCTTTTTTTTCTTATCTTTTCCTTTGCCTAGCCTTGTTTCTCCCTGTGGTTCAGTGACTGCTGTCTTTTACCTTGGATCTCTCCTTTAGCACCAGTGAGAACAGAGAGCGTTCACACGTACCACACACAGACATTTCCTACACACACACACACACCATGCGTTGGGATCCCTGCCTGTGAGGACATGTGCACATGCCCAACTATGTCTGATTGGTTTTGCACCAGTAATTTAACCTAAGCCAAACAGCTTTTATTAAACCCATGACTGTCAAATAGGGCATAGGCAAGAACCACAAACCATATGTTTCTTCTGTTCCACCACAGGCTGCTCTGCCTGTGTCTTAAAAATAACATGGATATGCCCCTAGGGAAGTTATGGCAAGGTGGGCTGTTTACTAGAAGACAGTCTTCAGATTTGCAGTTTGGACTGATCATACTGCAGATAAAAATCTGTGTATGTGTTCTGTGCATTTCAACTATCAGCTGTTATTACTAAAGGCTTTTTTTTTTTTTTTTAGCAGGGGAGGGATAATTTTTGAGTATTTTGTAATATATTGCTTGTAACTTAAAGTCAAGTTGTCTGAAACATGAAGCTGTGTGCTAATTCCAGCTCCATTCTAGAAAATATACATTTAATCAAAGAGAGGGCTCCAGATTCCTGGATGTTATCCAGAGTTCAGTCCAATGACACTTCAAACAGACACAGAAAAAAGAACAATTTCAGTAATTTTTCTTTCTTTCTAGCAGACTGAGAAAATATGGAAGGTTTTCTTCTGTTTTCATGGACAATTTACTTTGTGCCATACTTAAGTGGCTCTGCTGATGATATATACCCAATCTAAAAACCTCCCTTAATTTATAAACTGTTTACATGGGAGAATATCCTTCTCCAAAATTATGTTGCTATTTTTAGCTCTGTTAGTGTTGATGTATGGAGGATGACTGACAAGAACTGAACATTAACAATGATCTTAGGCTGCTCCAGGGAATGGTAACTCCTGTCTGAAATCTCCTTAAAACTATGCTGTTTGAGGACTTAGTAACATGTTAATAGCTGTATTAAAGAGCATTAGGCTCCACTCTGACTTTTAGTGAAAAGAGAGATCAGTCTGAAACAATTTTCATTATAGGAAAAGTTGAGGACACTCTTTTGTCTCCCATAGACCTGAGTGAGCACACAAGGAGGGTGAATGGCTATGACAGGTCCTCTCCATCTTTTCCACTTGTTGGTCAAATCTTCATTTCCTTGATTCTCCGTATTTCTAAAATTCAAGTTTCTGTTTCTTTTCCTTTTCTGACTGAGCAGTTCTAGTCTCGTAAGATTTTTATGAAATAAAGTCTGGACAAGTTATGGAAAACACAGGCAGTATATTGACCACCTTAGTAACTTTTCCAAAGGCAAGATCACTCCTTGGTTAACCATTTCTTTCTTACAAGATTTGTTTTCTTCATACTGAATGCAGGGCCTATCACAGATCCGTGTAACTTTTTGGTCCTGGTTATCAGATCAGAAATGCTGTGGCCATGTGGAGCAAAGCACTCATCCAATGTTGACTTCTTGTGCTCTTTCAATATTTAGGAGTTAACCTTATGCCAGCAAAATTTCTCTGTGTCAGATGTTATTCTGGCCTTCTGCAGCCTGCATAAAAGTATAATGATTTGGCTTATTCAACAAAAATGTAATTGTGTGTGTTCCTGGCCTGGATCAAATTTCTGTTGCTGACTTATCCAGCAGTGTGCAGAATGAATATCATGGAGCATGGAGCCACCCATGATCAAGGGCTCTTCCTAGGTGTATTTTCGTAGCCTTTGCTATGATTGGATTAGGAATGAAAGGGTCCATAGTGAAATGTAGATCATCACTAGCAAATTTCAGAATGTATCTGTTAAAATTGATGTCATTCACAGGGCTCTTGGTGCTTAGCATGCAGGGTCAGGCAGGCAACACTGCACTTTTAAGACTCCAGTGATAAACCCCCCATCTTTGCAGCTGCTTGGCTTGGAAAGAGTTGACGTTTCATGCCGTGTGAGCTGACTGTGTGCTGCACTTCTGCGTGTGGGACAGATGTTTTCAGCTACCACAAACAGAAGTTAAGAAAAAATAGTAATCTTAGTGTATCATCTCACTTTATTGCAAGTGACAAATGGAAAAGTAATATTGCTTTGATAATATTTCAGGCATACTTCCTGACCACTGTGTTACCAATCGTGAATGGTTAGGAATTTCAAAGGGGAAATAAAATAAAATGAGAACATTAAGAGTTTTTAAATTGTCTTGCTGTATCAATTTAGCCCAAAGTAGAGTACTGAGCAATGTTATATTTTAAACCATAAAATTTTTGCTTTCTGTGATGCTGTGTAATTGAGCTGCCAGTCTACCTCAGTTTATTTTCTCATAATTTTGTCACTGCTTCTACAGAAGTAGCATAAAATATTCCTTTTCCCTGCTGTGATTAAGATTCATCATCTCGGGAAGATTTCATTTTTCCTTCCATTTCCATGGTAAAGCAGTGACTGATCGAAATCATATCATTGAATACCAGCTAAAAATTTTTGAATTGACAAAAACCATCAGTCTAAAAAAGAAGCCAGCTTTGCCATAACATCTGTTCTTTTCAAGGAAGCAGTAGTTTCATTTGGGATGGAAAATATGTATTCATGGGTATGAAAATGTTCTTTTGTGGTATTTTGGTGCATTTGCTACATTCCAACACTGCATTTTATGTTACTACAGACAGTTTAATGCTATAAAAGATCTGCTTGTGCTAAGTGGTAAATGATTAACCTTCATAATGCATTTCATACCCCCAGGTGTTTTTCACTGTCGTACGTTTCCCCACTAATCCCATTTTTGTTACTTGAGCACCTGTATCATCCAAAATGGATGATTGCTTTTAAATTCAGGGGGAAAAACTCTGGAAAAGGGAGTTGCTAAATAACATCTGTCCAGGCTGGGACAAGCTCTGACAAATGCTTTTGAAGATGTTTGGTGAATTTATTGAATTGTTATAGTCACAAACCAATCTTCTCAAGAGGAGAGGTGACAATGAAAATAGTCAAGGACTGGTTTCAAGAGGAGAAAACTCTTGTTGGCTGGACCATCATGGAAAAGGCCATGAGAGCAGCAGTGGGTAAAGCACGGTGGGTTTGGTGAACCTGAGCTTCACGATGCTCACTGACCTCATTGCCTTGGGCCTGAGCATGTTTGGGTGTCCATGGATGAGATAAAGCACGGTCAGAACAGGCCAGGGGAGGAGAGAGAGGCAGGAGATCAGGCACAGCTACGCTGTGAGCTTGGAGAGCTGGCTGGGGCCTGTGACCACAGTGGGACAGAGGAGCTGTGCTGGAACATTAAGTTGGCACACATTAAGACTAACACTTTCATGTGAAGTGTGTAACCTTTCCAGAAAATTGTGTATTACCAGCGGGAGGCTGGAGTACATATGTTTACTTAAAAGACCTGGTTGTGCTCAATTTTTAATGCATTGATCTTTTTTCTTCTTCTCACTGTTTCTGTTTATCAATTAGTATCTTCCTTGGTGGTAAAAACAGGCAAAATAACTCTCAAGAAGTGCAATTACCAATAATGTGGCAGCTAGAGAAGTATTTACGCTGTTCTTGTTGGAATGATCTTAACAGAAAGGCAGCAAACTCTGGACATAGGCA
Organism: Lycocorax pyrrhopterus obiensis; assembly: GCA_014706295.1. Lineage (NCBI taxonomy): Eukaryota > Metazoa > Chordata > Aves > Passeriformes > Paradisaeidae > Lycocorax > Lycocorax pyrrhopterus. Next base: position 19,343,211 of record JACSVZ010000001.1, read on the forward strand.
GATCAACAGAAAAAGGGTGATTTATTACACTTGGCTGCGTTTGTTGTTGTAGTGAGTGGGTGTGAGAGAAATACTTTCATGATTAGCCTCAGATTCAGGGCATGGCATTGGATCAGATTGTTAGTAATAATGTCTATCTGGTCTCAAGTTACTATGCTTACAACATGGGTTGCCTACAATTAATAACTTGTTCCAGGGCATAAAACTTCATTGTTTCCATTTCCATTTTGTTGCAAGTCCTCACTTCATTACCATCAGGTCACTTGTGGCAGAACTCCAGCAAGGAGCTGGGACTGCGTGTCTGTGGGTTTTGTGTTCTGGATTCATGGAGAGGGACAACCTCTTTCTGAAGAGAAGCCCTTGTGGTTGCCAGCAGGGAGGTCAGGGCTGCGATGGGGAGCAGGAGGGCCACAAAGGAGGGAGGAAGGAGATGTGAGTCTGTGCTGCTCTGCTGCCAGTTCCCAAATGGGTGGCACCACAGGTGGCACCTGCCAGCTACCTGTTTTCAGCACCATCCCTTCTCCATGGGGTCTCTGGGTCTCCTCTGTGGATGACCTCCCCCATATTTAAGTCTCCTGGATGATGCAAGTAGGGTCAAAAGCATTAAGTTGCAGGAAGTGGTGTCATATTGTAGCTGTTTTGCCTTTCTATGTTGCCATAGGATTCACCAAGAATCCTATCCATTTTCAGGTGAAGGAGGTGTCATCTCTTGTAAGCAAAGGGGGAAAATCCTCTTTATGGGAAAAGAAAGTCAGAGATGAGCTCTAGTAGAGTTTCTTGCTCTTTTTTTTTTTTGCTTTTTTTTTCTTTTTTTTACAGAGATTAGTGAAACAAAAATACATTTGTAAGAAGGTAACTCTGGGATTTTGTAGCATGCTTCAGGAAAGCTCAGAAAGCTCAGAAAGATGGTGACGATATGCAGCAAACATATATCATCCACTGTTGAAAAGACTGAAGGAAAAATCTTGGTGTTATTGGAATAATAGAAACTTAATGCCCTGACTCTGTCATGCAAAGATATGTGGAGAAAGCCTATTTAAGAGATTATGGGAATTCATCAAGCACAAACAGCTGTGAAGGCAGCCTTAACTTTTGAGATTGATGGGATTTTTGCAATACAGAACACTTTAATTACTTAATTTAGGTGCTGGTGCATTTCTTGTCAGCATACGGACTTTTGGCACTGGTGTCACAGTGTTTGAAAACACTGCATCATACATGGAAGCAGCAACTGCCCATGCACACCCTTGCACTATGAAATGCCTGGGGTAGACTCGAACATTTCAGTTGTTTATCACATACGACCACGGTATGACAGGTTGGCTAAATACAGTAAAACAGGAGAAGAAGAATGTGGGACTGCAGCCTTCATTTTTCTGAATTGCATAACTCCTTCGTAAAACTAATCTCTTTAAGGACAGAGGATCAAATTCTCATCTCTCAGTGCAGCTGATGTTACCCCAGCAAATCTGGAATTACTCAGGAGACTCTCAATCCCTCAAGCCCTTGATCTTTGCGTAAACTCGCATAGCAGGAGCCACCTGCTGTGGTGGAAGCTGTTGGGCTGCAGGGAGGGTAGTTGGAACAGCCAGAAGGACCAAGAAACCTTCAAATTAGCAGAAACAATGAGTTCAAAGGGAATCAACTTACCTGTCTTGTTATGTCTGCTTTTCTTACTAATTTTCTTGCCTTTTATCCTTTCTCTCATTTAGCTGGGTTTATGTTATAAATTTTATATATTGCAACATGTATGTGGCCCAGAAGTGAGCCTCCTTAAACATTTATGTCAGGCTAAACTGAGTAAGTATTGCTGATTGCATCTATTTTGACTAAACCACAAAGCAAAATGTCCAATAAGGAAATTATAGATAATGACAGGCAGCAGTAGCAATGAAAAGACGATAAAAACAGATAAGGGGAACCGCAAATATCAAAGACAATCCCTCTGCCAAAGGAGTCACAGTACCTGCTCCATCCTTGCCCTCTTTCCACAGTTATGACCAGTGCTTGTCTTGGCTAGCAGGAAGCAGAGGCACCTTCATGAAGCAAACCTCAGCACCTCCAGGAGCAATCGGTCTTAACAGTGCTTGCAGACTCTGCAGGAGCTTTGTGCTTGTGCTCGTGGTCATCATCCCATGCACAAAACCCTTTTGGGAACAAAGCTCATGTGGTACAGAGCAGGAGGGAGCCCTCTGCCCTGGGACAGGTGCTGTGAGGTGCGCTTCAGCACATGGGATGTGACACACCAGTGAAGCTGCAGGCGTGGCTTTTGCCAAGTGCCAGTTAGAAACATGCCCATGGACATGCTTCATCTTGGCTTGAAATGGCTTCTGGGATGCTTGATAGCCCACCTTGGGACCAGCTTGTAAATTAGCCTCCACCTACTCTGTCCATCCTAAGAATGATCTGTTTCTTTGGACAAAGAGTTCAAGCATCATAAGCTTATTAAAGAATTCATTGTACCAGAGCGGTATTGAAATGCTTCAGCCTCTTTTAGCAAACTCCTTCAAAGCCCATGATTTTCTTTCAAAGGAAAGAAGCAAGTAGTGTTATTCTAAATTTTGCCTTAGCTAATCTTACATTTTACAACCAGGTCACCATCTGCACTGTAATGATTTTCTTCCAGGAACATTCCTTTTGTTATGTTCAAATGAATTTTTATAATGGAATTGTTTTTCACTTAGCTTTCAGTAATGCTGCTTTATGAAACTTCCACCTCCATGTTGGTCAAATTGTGTAAGTCTTATTACAGTATTCCTATAAATGACTTAGTAATTGAAGAATATTTGCAATGGAGAAATATTTTACTATTGTAACTTTTATAAACAGCAAGTTTTGAGTGGTATTTTGCTTGCCTCACAAAATAAAAGCACCAAATACTGATTTTTGAGGCTTTATATCTGTGTGTGCCAATGATGAAAATATATTTAAGGTCATGGAAGCCGTTTTTTTCTGGATATTTTATAACATCCTACACAAATAGTGAACTAGATTTTCTAATGCCGGAATTTTTTTCTTCATCTGGTTATTCCAGTGTTGCTCTTACTCTTCTAGTACTACAAAATAAGAAATACAAATTTTGCTGCCAATCTTGATAAAAGATCTTTGCTTCTGAAATATGAAAAAAAATATTCTTAGCTTCCAGTTTCAGAGATCTGCATTACAGCTGCTTGCCTTGTACAGCCTTGATTCAGCACAGCAACTTCAAAGTGATTATTAATTAGGTAGTAAGACATGACTAAAAAAAGTGTCCTTGAAGCAGAGCTTATAGTAAACAGCATACTTTTCCATTTCTTATCTACATAATAACAGTGCCTTGAGAGAACACCAGTACTTTCCAGGCAGCACTTCAGCTTCCATCTGTTTTTCAAGTACAGCTAGAGTGAGTTTTAATGTTGGGTCGGCGATGTGCTCCTTGTGGACTACTGCTGTGCCAAAGCCTTCTCAGCCACCTTTGCCTGCCCGTGGAGCTGTCCTTGTTCTTCACTTTTGGGCTGGCCTCGCAGGTCTCGGGGATGAATGCTGACTACAGTGGGTTTTTTTTATAAAGCAAGTAGATCAGACACTAAGGACAGGAACATAGAATCATGGAATGATTTGGGGTGGAAGGGACCTTGAAAGATCATCTTGTCCAACCCCCTGCCATGGGCAGGGACATCAGGATGCACTGCTGAAGTCAAGGTTGAATCAAGTGTCTGGGAACTGCACCGTTAACCTGCTGAAGTGCATAAATAGGGTGTACATTTTTACATCAGCCAAACCTGTGGAGCCATTTGAAGGCCCTGGTAGTGTCACTGGGATGTCCTTTCACCCTTTGGTTTCTGGTATATTGTTCCTGTTCCCCATTTGCAGCTTTGCAGCCTGCACTTTGGTTGCAGCTGGAGAATCCCAGAAATTGAAATTTGTCTACTACTTCCTCAAACTCTGATCTAGCCACTCCCTCTACTCCTCAAAACACTGGTATTATGAAGTGGTTTTTTCCTAAATGTCATTTTTAGCTTCTTTCCTACTTACTAGTGACTGATACAGTGGTAAATACAATCAGTCACCACCATTTTGCTCAATTATTATTTTTTTTCTCTTGCTAATGTCTTTGTTTGTTTTTTGTTTGTTTTTTTTTTTAAGGAATAATGTTTTATCAGTCCTGGACATGGTCCCAGAGATCTCTTGTCTAAGGAGAAGGAAAGAAATCACACCACAAGGCGATCGGGGCTCAGATCCCCGTGTAAAGGACAGCTCGTTCTAGTACTGTCTGGGGCCATAGAAACCATTTATAACCTGAGGAGGTTTAAGCCCATAGTTGCTCCTTTGGTGTCCTTCTTATACATTTCCGCAGCAATGCTTGATATTTTAATTTCCAGTTTACACTTGAATTTGACTTTTTTATGGGTAATAGTACTTGTGTCAGAGGAAATGAAAATGTGGTGCTTACGTTTCTCTTTGTAATTTACTTATAATGAGTAACTTATCTTAATTATTACTTTAACATAATCTTAATTCTAGTTTAACACAGCATTTAGATAGAAAATTTGCTGTGTCATTTTTCAGAAATTGTTTAGGTGTAGGCAATTAAAAAATTTGAATAGCTTTTATTGTGTCATGGAAAAATAAAAGGAAAGCACAAGTTTTAATGTGCCTGAGTCACGCTGTCTTGTCTATCATATATAGAATATATGATATAATGTAAAAGGAATATCCTTTTATTTGAAAAGGAAAAAAATCAAATCTGAACCTCTATAAAGCAACTCTTTTTCTTTCAAGCTTCCTGTCTAGACTTGTAGTTGGAAAAAACTCTCCAGGAACCAGCTCTTCCGTTGCTGTCTCTGGCACTGTGCTCCCTTGGGCTGAGTGACAGGCAGCTCTACTCCGTCCATCCAGCAGCATCTCCTGCATCCGTGTGAAGAGTCCTGGGAAAACAGCACCATTTTTGATCAGATGTCCACAGAATCCCTGGGGAAACAGAGAGATGGTTTCCTATCTCTGGAGATGTCACTCTAGTGTTTACATGGCTGAAGAAGAAAAGCGTGAGGCAGCACTTGGGCCTAACAAGGACTTTGCAATGGTATGTGAGTGTCTGATAGCCCCTAGGTGAAGATCGCCAAAGGGTCTGTCAGTATCTTGTTTGATGGTTGGGTTTTTTCATCTTATTTGTGTGGATTTTTTGGGTATTTTTTCTTAAAATATCAAGGGTAAAATCCTAGTATCCTGCTGCAGCTGGTGGGAGGTTTGCCAATGGGTTTAATGGAATTCTGTAGATGTAAAAATGTTTTCTTCTGAAATGTTGCATTTTGTGTTTGTTTGTAAGAAGCCCTCCCGCTGGCGGAGCTTTGTTCGGAAGCCTGGGCTTTGGCCGTGCCCTTTGGCCGCGGGGGCTGCCCGAGGGCTGTGCAGCCGGCCTGGTTCCTGAGCTGCTCAGCCCAGGCTTTCCAGGTGGGCTGGGCTGGGCTGGGCTGGCTTCTGCACTAGCCAGGGGCCAGATCTGGCAAGAGTTGCCTCGTGCTGCCTTGCTAAAGAGACCTGGATGGGCTGTACAGCTTGGTGAGAAGTTTGTGAGCAAGCAGGGCCACTGGCTTGTGAATGTAAGGGCTGGGAAAGCCAAACAGGCTGGTGTAACTCCTTATGACACTTCCAGGTTGTTGGGATCCCCTTTTATCCAGTAACTCCTGCTTAAACATTGGGAGTCAGAGTAGTGTGCTGGCTACACCTATAAAAAATGCAGGCCCTTGCCTTGAGGAGAGCTCCTCTGTTCATTTTACATGTGAATTTGCTTTGTGCATGTGCTTTGGGAAATAGCAGAAGGTACTGCTGTAATTCCGTGCATGGCAGAGACCCTTCCTGTGACCTTGTCTAACTCCATGGATCATTGCTTGTTTGAGCTCTGAGGCTGGTCTTCAGCTCCAGACCTAATTAGGAAATCCTGTTCCCTGCCCAACTTCCGATGGAGGCTGCTCTCAAGGAGGTGTGGATGCTCCTTCAGCTCTCTCCGGGAAGCCTGAAGTGCACTGTAATCCCAAGGAGTGTGCATTTGGATTTGCAGGCAATGCTAATGCTTATAAGATAAGAGTATGAAAGTATTCCGTGCCTGAATTTAAGGCATCAAGTCCAACTGGAGAAGATAACTCTTCCAGATATCTTCTAAATGCGAATTTGTTACTTGTCATAATAATGCTATTATATTGTGATCAGAGAAAATAAAATCAAAGCTACAGTTCCTGTTAAACAGGCATTTAAAGCAGACTTCTAAGTGAAAGAAACCAATTGCATACACTCTGTAGCCTTTGCTGCGTGGCTCACATCATTGCAGTTTCTTGCACAAGTCTTGCACACGCTTGTTTAGTTTATTACTACAATGTTTATTTCCCCCCCAGAACTCCCTTTGGCGCTTTTCACATCAGGCTTTGCTTCTGACCAAAGGCTGTCATAGACTGACTCCTTATAGCCCAGTTCCTCTCGTGATCCTCTTTGCTATGGAGAAGTGTTTCTGGGAACCTGGAGAGTTTTTGCCTCCAGCATGCTGCAGGATACAGGGGACGCAAAGTGTTTAATCCATCCTAAAATGGTAGAAGTGTATTGGAAACATCTGTTTTGTACACAGCATCCCATTTCACACAAAGTTTCCTTTTTTTACACTTCTGAGAAGGAAAGCAGTGGGGTTGTCCCCTGGTGTTCCTGGAAGCTGGCCAAATTGGGAGGCAGGACTACAGCTAGGAGAGAGGCAGAGGGAGATGCCTGCCTCAGGTAAGGCCAAGAGACCATGCAGTTTAATTTTTTAAAATATGTATGTCAGAGAGAAGGGTAATAGCAAGGAAACTAAAAGGACTTTATAGGAAAAGGGCTAAATTGTAAACTGCTCCCCTTTTGAAAGTTGAAGGATATTGAGGTTGTGACCTGATACATGATGTCAGAGAGGACTCAACTCCAGATGTTGTTTTTTCCTCCTTGAATGCTTATTATGAAGAGGAAATGTAAATTTCTTCACTAAGAACTCACGTGATGATTCCAGGACTTCCAAAGAAATTGGTCTAGTTATTATATTGCGTCCTGTCTGGAGGTGTTGTAAGCGCTGTGCAGAAGGCCTAAGAGCTCTCATAGCTGCCAAAAGGCTTTGGCATTTTGATCCAGACTGAAGTGGGATGAAGTCTAGCAATTATTTGCAGTGTTCTCTTCACTTCCTGAGTGAGAAGCGGGCTTGGAGCAGTGCCCTGGTTTTGCTGGATGCAGGAAGCCTTGTCTGCCTCCATGGTGGACTACGTGGTTTCTGCCCATCCTTCAGCAGTGGTCCCTGCCCAAGGAGCAGGGGCACGTTCCCTGGGCATTAATGGTGCAATGGGAAATACTGGCAGAGTGCCTATGGCTGTACCATGCTGATGAGGTTCTGTGTGGGGAATGTGAGGGACAATGAGATTCACACCAGCACACTTCTGGATGAGGGATACTGGGCTGCTGCTGGGTTGCTGCACTGGAGCATGATGCCCGGGGACCCTTTGGAAACTGGTGCTTGTTCTCAGCATGGGTTTGCTGGTGAGAGGTATGTGGTGCTGTGGGTGTTTTGCAGCAGGGTTGATCATGGTCACCATGGTGGTAGCTCCCAGATGAACAGGCTACATGGAGCTATTGACATATGGTCTGTGCCGTCCATCTCTGGACAGCACAGACCTCCTTCCATTCCATGGTATGTAAAAATCAGCTGCAGCTGCTGAATGGTGCCTTGGTTGGCCTCTGCTCTGACTTCCTGTTTTTCAGACATGTAGTGATGTTTTTCAAGTGGTGACAGTATGTTTTGCTGTTTCCTCCCTTGTGCAGCTCAGCTGCTCTCATTGCCTTCGATAAAGGTGTGGGTTTCAGGCCACTCAATAGAGTTCCTTATTTCCCTTCTCCCGTGGCTTTTCTTTCATTCTAGGCATTTAATCTTATAGGACACTGAAGTAGCATTATTACTGATTGAACATTTTCCAAGCTCTCATTTAACACACCATCCAACTTAGACAAATAAAGGATATGCAATGAGGCCTCAATCAGGCAGTCATGAAAGGCTGGATAAATGGACATTAGCTCAATGCAGTCAAACAGAGTCACTGTAGGAACTCATGAAAATGCTACCTCTCTTCATAGATAGATTTCCAGATGATGTTTCAAAAAGTGGACTTTTTTTTTTTTTAATATGCAGACCAGGAGAATCCTGAGCTGAAATCTGCTCAAAATCTGTAAAAAGTACTTGTCTATACATGTCGTGAACTGGTCTCTGCTTTCAGCCTTCCATTCTGTTTATATTTTGTAATTACTTGTGGTCCAGCTGTTATTGCTCTGTATATATAAGAAACTAATGAAAGTTAATGAGCTTTCTCATCAGATACCCTTCAGAATGTGTTTTGTAATTCTTGCATGTGCCATCTGTTTTTAGCAAGAAAGGCTTGGATTAATCAACTGTAACAACTGGTTTAGCTGTATTATATTTTCTAAATAGATCAGTTTCATAAGCATGATTATATTTGGCATGAAGAGCTGGCAGATCTTATTCCTGTATATGTAGCTTTTCTTTTTCTTCAAAGGGAATCAATTCTTTTTCCTCTGAAAAATGTGACTGTCACCAAAGAAATGTACAAAAGAGGTGAATTGTGTTTCATCAGGCATCCTAAAATTCTCTGACTCCCTATCAAGGCCATTCCTAAAAGAGTTTCTAGAGCAGACATCATTTAAATCCTTTATCATTCAATTAATGTACAGATTATCAATAATTGTTTCCATATATTTAGAGATTATAGTCAGAAATTGCTGTTTTCCAGGATTTCATGTTTCAGTATTGCCTCCCTTAACTTTCAAAGATGATGTTAATTTATTTACACTCTTCCTAAACTCAGCTTGAAGCAGATGAGACCCATATGTGAGTTAATAATTCTAGATACAGGACATGGATGAGATCTGAACATTCGTTTCTCTTTTTCATTTTTCTGCTGGTCTATATTGAGTGTTTTTGCATGACTTATCATATCAAATAAAACAAACAATTCATTAAGAAGTAGTAAATTTGTGTCAGAGAGTTTGGTTGAACATGGAACAAAAATGAGGTACACCTTCAGTGAATAATTCCAGCTGGAAAAACAAGGAGACACATTACTGACAAATCAAAGCATTTGTCATCTTAGAAGTGAAATGTTTCCTTTGTTGTGTTGTGAAATAGCACTCGACACTGAATATAAATACGATTTATTTAAAAGAATGTAACGTCCTAGAAGAAGGAATGGGAAAGAATGAGTTGGTGAACTGCTTGATTTAATTTATATTGATATTGAGTACGGGCAGTTGTTTCAGGAAGAAAATAGAAATGGTTTCCGTACAAGAAAATTGTATTTTCTGCAATTCTTCGGTTTTCATATTGATTCAGAAAAATCAGTTTATGACATGAATATAGCGATACATGTAGTGTCTCAATGCCATAAGGTATCAGACTCATACTGCTCTTATCATTTTAAATATATGTGTAATAAATAATACATATATAAACAGAAACTGCTTAATGTGTAGAATCATAGAATGGTTTGAGTTGGAAGGGACTTTAAAGATCATCGACTTCCAACCCCTTGCCATGGGCAGGGACACCTTCCACTACACCAGGTGGTTCAGAGCTCCATCCAACCTGGCCTTGAACCTTCCAGGGATGGGGCACCCACGACCTCTCTGGGCACCCTGTTCCAGTGCCTCACCACCCTCGCCGTAAATAATCTCTTCCTTATATCTAGTCTAAATCTACCCTCTTTCAGTTTAAAACCATTACCCTTTGTCCTATCACAACAGGCCCTACAAAAAAATCTGTCCTCTTCTTTCTTGCTCTAAGGTCTTCCTGGAACCTTCTTGAGACTGAACAACTTCAGCTCTCTTAGTCTTGCCCTCACAGGAGAGGTGCTGCAGCCCTCTCATCATGTCTGTGGTCCTTGCTGTAACAGGTCCCTGTTTTGCTCTGCTGAGGACCCCAGACCTGGATGCAGAGCTCCACGTGGGATCGCACAACCTCAGACTTCTATGTCACTGTTGCTGCCTGTAATCCCTGACAACTGAAGAGTCTCACCAGATTGTTCTGACTTGATAAACACCATTGAAAGTTTAAATATAATATTATAGCAGATATTGACATAATTTTGGAAACAAATGTGTTTAAAGTCGGATAAATGCATCTATGTTAAAAGATATTTCAATTTGACAGCATTGTGTACTTTTATAGCATTTTGTTATTATGGCTTCTTATAGTTTCATTTCAGACGTGAATTGTAGCATAAACACATAAAGTAAGTTGTTAATGACCTGGGATTTGAGGTTCTGTTTGGATTTAGTCCACGTGTAGTAATTTTACTGTACGCATAAAATGAAAAGCACATGGCTTGAAACTTCAGTGCTTTGCATATAAATGGCTTATTGCAATCAGTATGGCTTCATGGACGTGCTATTTGCAGGATACCCTCCATGTACTGAATTATGGAAGTCCTGAGAAAAATGTGTTTACACAGGACAGAAATAGAAAAAGAGTGTATTCATAGCTTGTGCCAGAGAAAAAAACCAAACTGTTTATATACTGGTAAAATAATTAGATCATATGATTCACATTTTTGAGGGGAAATTCAGATAGCAAACAGTAATTTCTATTTTAAATCTCATTGCATTCAAAATGTACCTAGGTTAATTTTCTGTTAACTTTAACATGTAGTTTTAAAATGATAATTTTTTTTAAGGATGAGAAAATGTAACTCTAATCTTACTATAATAAATCAGCGTACCCCATATACATATATATATATATATATTTATATATACATACTTAGCCTTGAAAAGTATTGGTCATCCTATTGAAGTTACTGCTGATGACTATTGATGTAGGCTAGAAAAGGTGCTGTTCTGGTACTTTGAGGAACTGTGGGCTCATTCAGAGACTCAGAACTGCAAGGGAATACGCTTCTCACTTTACCATTTCTACTTCACTGAGTCCTTTGTTTTTCAACCTTAAATTGTTGACTAATTGTTCCCCCTCTAAAAATCAGCGGCAGCTGTGCAGAGTGAGGGACTGAATTGTTGGTGAGCAGCCATGCTGCAGCACCGCAGAAGCTGTGCTGCTCTCTGAAATGAGAAGTTCACATTTGGGGCAAGGCAAACACAGCTGCTTCTCAGGTGTTTTTGCTAGTGAAGGCTCATCTCTGGGTGATGTGGTGAGCCAGTGCCGTTTCTATCCCAGCCCCAGGGCTGCCTGCACCTGAGGCAGTGTTGCTTTTGCTTGGAAGAAGCAAAGATTTATGATGCTCGTTTTACTCTGGGAGTCCTTATACTGTGGTCCCAAGAACTGATCTGGTTTGTCTCACTTCGGGTGCTGAGTGGTTACATACCTTTCAGATGTGTTTAAAGGTGAATCTTCACTCCTGTGCCTTTTCTAGTTCTTTCTCGTATTTCCTAGGAACCAGTACATACTGCCAGTTCACTCGTTTGCCCCTTTTGGTGGAGCTGATGCCCTTCTGTCACAGCCTCTGCGGTGCTTGGGGCAAGGCAGAGTTGAAGTGACTCCTGCCCTGGCAACGCTTGCAGTTGTGCACCAAGGGGCTGCAGGCTCCACTCCTCGTGCTGGCCAGGATGCAGACTGGAGAGAGTGTGTATCGTAGGCTGTCTGCAGCTGCGTTTTGACTCCAAGCTTTATAGAACTGAAAGCAAGATTTTCTGAACTCCAAATATTTTGACAATGCCAGTTTCTGGTTGCATTCATTTTCTCATCGGTAAATGGAATATAAAGTGAGTGAGACCACTTCTTCTGCATGTACAAGGGAGGCTACTGAAGGAACAAAAGTGCCAGCTGTGTTTCTCCTGAGGAGCCAGCATGCTGACAGAAAAGGAGCATATCATAGTCTGCTTGGCACTCATTACATTCGTATTCTAAACTCCTGCTTTTATTAATTACATGTTAATTTTCTACTTTGCCACTGATTATGCTCTATTTTTGTGTCTACTTCACTTCTTAATGTCTGTTCTTCCCTTAAGCATGTTTGACACGTGATTATCCCCTTTTAAAGGGAAGTCCCCATTGCTGTCCCAAAAGGAGATGCGTTGGCCATTTAGATCAAGAGGCTTCATGGGTGAATAAATGTGAAGATTAAAGATCCTCACATATCTGGTGATCTTTACCACAAATTAAGTTTCTTGGAGAAGATGCTATTTTTGCTTAGTGTCAGGCATCAGCCTGTTAATATCACGCTCTATTTACAGAGACTGTTTTCTTTCCTTCTCTGTACAAAAGCAACTTCCTTTATGTCTCATCTGTTTCCACCATCACTGTCTCTGGGATAGAAATAAATTTCAGTGAGACTGTGAATAATAAAGAGATGAGTAAGTAAACCACTCAGAGAGAAAATAGGGAGAAGAGTGCCAAGCAGCCTAATTGTTCTGCCCTGGGTGGTGGAGGAGAAGGGCTGGGGAGAGGTGACAGCAGAAGCAGCTCTGTGAGGTGCCTCTGCCAATGGAGCAGCCCTTTCTGCCTCCACAGGTGCCCAGTTCAGCTGCTAATGGCACATGAGTTCAGTTCTCACTGTGCTGTTTATGGGCTGTAACATGCAGTAACAGCAGTTAATGTATGGGCACAGGCACGGGTGTCGTGGCTGGGGGATGTTAGTGTGGGCAGCAGGCTCCCTGTCCCAATGTAAAACATGACCCCAGGGCTCTCCAGCCCACAGTTAGCACCAGCAGGTCCCTTGCTGTCGTCCAAGGGCTTCCCCTCCCAGTGGGACATTTATGACCTACTTTAGAGCAAAACAATGAAAAGATCTCTACTCTTGCACCTTTTACAGTGAGGTATTTAAATCTCTGAAGTTGTTCTTCACATAAATTATAAATCATTCAGTTAGAGGCTGTGTGAGCTGGTCCTACAAGCCATAGTGGTTTATAAATTGCCATTTGAGGAGGTGAGTTTTTCCTGACCCAAACATAATTGTCTGTTCACCAGGAAGAGTGCAGTTCAGAGAACACTTGCTCCTCTTCACATGCCTTTCTCAGTTCTGTCTCTGGAAGAAGAGCCAGCAAAGGCAGGGTCAGGCTCTGCGACCATCGAGGCAGTAATACATGTTTTAGGCTTCCAAAATTTGCCTAGCTTCCTCAGTAGAAAAGTATGCATGATTGGTCTTGCATGCTGACTTACATCTTTAGCCAAGGAGTTTCACTGTAGCCAGTGACATGTCAAAAAACTCATGCTTTTCTGCTAAATCTTTGGAGGATTTGGGACTGTCTCTGCAATGCTGCTTGCTTGCCCATGCACATGAGCTGCACATGTGCTCGTTTGGTAAGCAGTCCCAAGGGATGAAAAGCGATGTAGTGTTACCAGCCCGGATTTGTACTGTTCTTCTGTAAGAAATGACCACCTTGAAATTAGGGGCTGTCGCTGAATATAGACACCCTCACATTGTGATCCTCAGTTTCCAGATGTGCTGTGTTGTAATGACACTCTAAATGGCAACAATTTACCCTAAAAGAAGGATGCAGAAAAATATTTTCTAAAGGTTGTTTGAAATTTTGGAGCCAGTGCTCCCACAGGATGAGTTTTAAATAATTATAGAGGTGGCACATATAAAGTTTTAAATAGATATCAGTGGGGATCTTTATGCTGTCATGACATGTGGGAGCCTGAGTTTTGGTCTCCTATAGGCACAGACTGCCTGCCAGCCTAGGAGCTGTCAGGGAGGTAAGAGGGACCTGGGAAAACAGGATTATTTCTTCTGAAAGGATATGGGTTTGACAATATCTGGTGAAATGTTCATGCTCAAAGAACTGTCGTGTTCCAAAGGGAAAACATTTTGCCCAAGCAGTTTCCAGCAATGATGATAGCGAGGTTTTGCGGTTTGGGATTTTTTTGGTGCCTTTTTTTTGTTCCTGCAAGTGGGTTAACAAAATGTAGGTGAAAAAATAGCTAGAAATAGAAAGTACCATTGCTTTCTTGTAATGTTCCTCTTTTTCCCCATTCTCTGACACTCTTGAAAGATGGTAACACACAAGGAAATACAACATTTTAGTTGTTTCCCAGCTAAGTGTTGAATTTAGGACCCGGATATTTTTGTGGACTGAGGAAAGCACCTGCAATGGCCTTGTGGATGTGGCCGACAGACTAAAAGTTGCCTTCATACCGCAGTGACAGATTCACCAGAATGACCTGGGGAGATGTACATGTGTTCCAGCAGCACCTGCCCCTGCAGGGACAGTGGGTGGAGACAAGCAGTTCCTTTCCTGGTGAGTTTATTCAGTTGCTTTTTCATCAGCTGAGATTGCTTTAATTTCAGCTTCAAAGTTTTAAAAACCACTACGAAGGAGGCAAGTTAGGAGAACACAGCTTGATTCAGGGGAAAGCTATTGAACAGTGATTGACACTATGGAGCTGTGGCATTGCCTTTGCCTGCCCCTTCCTTCTTTCTTGTCTTCAGATGATGGCAAATTTGGAGAGATGGCACTGTCCAGGCCTCTATGGTATTTCAGTGTTGCTGTGATCCTGCTGCATTGGGTTATTTTTCAAACCTATTTCAAGTCCCCATTTCTGCCAGCGTGTCCCGTCATTCTCTTAGTTTTTCTGCTGTTGTGCATAATGAACAGTCACCTTCACACTAAGTCATGCTTCATTGTCGTGAAACTGAGTACACCAAAGCAACAAAATGAAGCCATTTATTTTCACATTCAGGTTTCCTTGAACATGGTGTTTATGAGACGAATAAGCACCTTTGCAACTCAGGGAAAAGGAGAATAAATTTTGCACACGTTGAACAAGAAAGTGCTATTATGTATTATCTGTATTTTTACACAACTTTTGTCTGCTGTCATAAAATTAACATAATAGTGAATGGTTGAGAAAACAGATCAATCAGAAAGTATTCTATCAATAAATCAGTCTATATTTATAGTTTGTAGGTGTGGCTGATAAACCTTTAACATTGTTTTAGTTTGTATGTTCTGTCACATTAATTTATTGCATATTACTTTCGTGGTATATAGTATCTATCTTTCAATCTGTGTATAGCTCATTTTTTCTTCCTTTCTCTGTGTGCAAACCTACAGTTTCTGAACTCATATAAAATCAGTTGCTCCATATGCCTTGGCGTAGTATGTGAGAATTTGCTCCTTATCACTGTGCAGTAGAAAGCTTTAGGGCTTTAATTGATTCATAAATATTTCAAAGGTCTTTGCTCTCCTTGTTATCCGTTTGGTTTACATAGATAAAATGCCTGGAATGAAACATTTGGCAGCTGTGAGTATAGAGGTTCATCTATAAACCCTCCAGAGAGAGGCTGACTTCCCATTGATGTAGAAATGCACTGAGGGCTCCTGCCAGCCGTCACTGCCATGAGCTGTCTGGTTGGGAACAGCTACCATTAAAACTCCTGACATGCAGTGAAGTGAACACAGTGAAGAGGAAAGGAGTCTTTGGGTTGTCAGATAGTTTTCTCAGCCACTGAGGGAATCTGTTGCTGAGCAAGTGCTGTCCTGTGAGCAGGTACCTGGAAGGGTTTTGATTTGTAGGAAAAATAACACTTTCCAGAGTGGTGCTTTATAAACTACAGTTGTAGCAGGCCAGTGTCTGCTGATAGGAGATAGGGCTTGGCAGCTGGGTGGGGAACTTGTGGCACTGCAAGTGTGGAGGGGTCAGCAAATGCTTTGCTTTAGTGACTGAATCCAGCCCGCTGCCGTGGGCATCCATCTGTCTGTGGCTCACAGACGCACACAGACACACCTTTTACCACCTCACTTCTGGGGAGAATGGACGCTGCTGCTGCCAGCACTGTTCTCCTGGGGGGTGTATAGATATGCCCACACCCCCGTGCTCTTTTAATAGCTGTGAATTTGTTTCTTGATTGGCTGTTCACAGCACACTGAGCTGTGGGGCCAAAAACTAAAACAGCAGAGCTTTGCTCAATTTTGCATATATATATAACATATATAACCACGAGGAACAGAACTAATGAAATACATTCCTTCCTAAGTCTCGCCCTTGACTCGGTAGTTCCTTGACTTGGTGTCCCTGATGTTTCTGGTAGTCCTTCTCCCGTCCTTCCCTGTGCAGGTCCATGCTGCTGGCACGGTCCTTGGCCGGGGGTGAACAGGCTGTGTACCTCCTGGGTGCCCGTTTGGTGGCTGGCTGGCACACACAGTGATGGGCAGGCCAGCCCAGCGGGTCAAACAGACTTGTGCTGCACTCGCTTTGTGGTTTTTCCCTCTGGGCTTCTGCTTGTCAACCAGGGATGTTGCAAAGTCTGTGGGAATGCAACTCATCCTCTGCCAGACTTCTCTTCTCCTGAAGAATGGTGGCTTGTGCTGTCCCAAAGTGCTGCTGTAGGAGGACTGACAAACAGACAGACAGGAAAAAGCGCATTAGCCTTGTTACCGTAGAAAACTGGACTCAAAATGGAAGAATATTTATCCAATTCCCTTTTCCCAGTGTGGAGTCCTCCCCAAAAAGCTGTAAATGCTTCAGGACCAAGAACTCTGCTAAAATGAAAAGCATAGAAGTGTTTGGGGCTTCTCGTCACATCAACAGTGGTAGGAATGCTAAGAGATGCATGAACAGCAGGCAAGGTTGGCTCTCTGTGTGATGATTTTAAAGTCAAACCTATAATTAGTGGTATGAGAGTTTAAAAATTGATGTGATTTTGTCGCATTAAAATATTTAAAATAGTTTCTTTAGGAAGAAAGACCTAGCAGCACACATTGACTAACACAGTCCATGTCACTGCTGCACAGAAACCCAGGTTTCTTGTGAAGTTTTGTTACAGAATAACCCTGACACTTTCTTTTTGGAAATCTTTAAAAATAATAGCACACCATTCTTCTTGGAAGTATACTGTTTTGATGAAAATCTACAGAGAAAGATTTTTCTTCCTATTACTTTTAAATTTTTGGCACAACCTCTGAAGGAAACTTAAAGTAACCATATTTGCCTTATTTAGGGAGGGGGCAGAGGTGAAAAAGAAAGCTCTGGGTCCTGAGTAGTATGTGTTGCCATGTTAACCATTTAGGATTTTTATGCTTGAAATTGAGGCATCCTGATGTTATTCTAAACATAGTGTTTTCAGCATGCCCCGTGTTAGGGGCAAAAGGATATATTCATGTTTATCTATCAAACATATGTATTATGTGACCTCACTTTAGCAAAATATTTTGCTGCTTCTTTGTGCTGAAAGAAAATGAGATGGTTTGGAACTGCAGCCGAAAAATTGTCAAGTGCCAAAGCTCTGAATGTAATTCTGTGGTTTTGCTCACACAGCTTATTTTTAGATTAGCCTGTCTTCTCCTTGCTGGGGAAGTAAATCAGAAATCATTTACAAACAGCAGATAAAGAATTGCAAAACTTCGGGCTGGATACCCTTAGCACAGGCTGGTGGACTGATTCTCCTGAAAATATTAGATACTCTCCTGATTTTCGCTGAGCAGTGGAGAGTCTGGCTTTGTCTGCAAATGCATTCATCTTGCAATACGTTGGATTCAGTGTCAGGTTTTTTCCCTAGCCTTTTCAACTATTTCTTCATTTATTTTTTTCCCCCTTTTCAGGGCTCATACTTCCTAAATTCCATGCAGGTGCTTCTCTGAGTTTTTTTCAGGTGAGGAGGTTCATACATCCCAGCCGTTCCTACACATTCAGATATGGAGCTTTGCAGTGCAGGTGTCCCTTCAGCTGGCTGCATCAGCCTTGTATTGGTGGTGGTGGTCTTCCCACTGCTTCCCCTGTGGCCTTGCCCACACTCTCTGCCAGGACCCCTGCTGCTGGAAAAGGTCTTTCCGTGGTGTGATGCCATACCCTCTCATCCACTCCCTTTGCCACCTGCCATAGAGTCACAGGGACCCTTGCCCTGTTTCTTGCATGTCTTAAGCTTATACTCAGTGGGGGATGTACACATGTGAGGAGTGCCGCTGTCATCCAAAATGAAAAAATAGTTTGGGCTTGCAGAAAATATCTTGAAAGATAAGGACAAATAGAAACTACCCAATGGTAGTTTCAAACTATTTTTAGGTTGTTTTGCTCTGCGAGTGAGTCTCACACAATCACACCATCCCCCATGAATAACTTCTGATTTTGTGCAAGAGTTGGGAGACAGGGAGAAGCTCTGTCCAGTTTTGCAGAAATCAGGCTCAGGTAGAAGAGCAGTGTGGGTGAGCCCTGCCATGGGGGCAGCTCCTGGGGCAGTGTTAGCAGGCAGCTGCCATTCCTCATGGACCTCTTTGCTCCACGTCAAGGATTTGAGGTCCTAAGTCACATTTTGGAGTGTTTTGGTTTTTTTGGTTTGGTTTTCAGACGCCTACTGAGAGAGAGGTCCCAAATGCACCCTGGCTGGAAGCGTCCCCAGGTCTGTGTCCCTGCCAGCAGTGCGAGGCATGAGGGATATGAGGGCCTCAGCCCACCTGGGGGTGCACAAGGAGCTCCCACCAGGCAGACACTACTTTTAGCAGCTGGGAGTTTATCAGAGACAGGAGATGACAGTTGCCTCTGCTTGGTCACGTCTCTTCCTGGATCCTGTTTTCAAACTGGTAGGAGTCATTAAATGGTTAGTTTAATCTCAAAATTAAGTTACAATTGTAGAATGAAAAAGCATTTCCCCCTCTTCCTCCCCCTCCACTGATAGCCCTCGTTAAGGGCTGTCATTTTCTTGTAAGGCAAGGGACATGGAGGACAATCTCGGAGTGGATCCAGTTACTAAGCAGGCATTTGCCATGACTGGCTTTTGCATGCTGTGCAAGTTTTACTGAATATATTTGGTAACTCCAATTGTTTCTGGTAGTGCTTTTTTTTTTGGGAGTGCTTGTAAGTGTAGCTGTGCTGTTTTTAACATTCTAATGTCTCCAACTTGCACCGGCAGCCATGAAAATCGATAGTGTTGGATGTGAGCCTGGGGTGTTACTGGTTTGTCAGCATGTCCAGAAATGCATACATTTCTGTGGGGTCAAGTCCACAAAACTATTTAAGTGAATCCTGGATGATAAATAACAAGCACATTTATTTCAGGCTGAATGAGAAGATTAACTTCAAGGGGTTTGGTGGTTTTTGCCTTTCAAGTATTTTTGCTGTTTATGCAAGTAAGATTTGAAACTAAAAGATTGCTTTGAGGAAGCACACCAGATAGATAATTTTGAAAATTTTGGAACACATCAGTTGTTTTGGAACTGCTTTTGCACTGATAAAAGGGTTTCAGCAGCACAAAAATGGACAGGCAAAAGATTTTGATGCCATGACTGCGTGTGTGACATGCACTGGAAAGTCCTGAGGGAGCACTTTCATCTTTTTCCCAAATCTGGCCCCACCAGTTTGGAAGTTCAGCCTCACAGACCCCTGGGTGAGCAGCTGCTGCCTCAGGGCGTGACAGTCACAGGGTGACAGAGGGGTAGGTAGGTAGGTAGCCTGAACCAAAAGGGTTTGTGAATCCCACATCAGCAGCTGAAGAACGAGGGGGTCAAGCACTAATTCACTCCTGAAGTTGCACCCAGTGTTCCTGGTGCAGAGACCTCAGCTAAAATAGGATGTTTGGTTGCTCATGATGGCAGAGAACTTCTTCAAGCCTCCTGCAAGGACATCCCCTCATGGAGAGTGAGACTACCTGTGACTTTGATGAGCGGCAGGGATACCAGAATTAGAGCTAGTTTTTGCCTTTTTGAGAATAGAGTAATAGGTCTTGCCTCATGCTGCTCTGTACCTTGTCAAGGGAATACCAATTAAGTGACTTCAGTAAAAGATGCATCTGTGTGATGCAAAGGAGGTTTCCTAAGGGAAATGTCAAATTGTGTCTCCAGGAAATGATGGCAAGAATTGCAGGAAATACTCCACGTGTTGAAAAAGAGAGCAGCATCAGCCTCTCCCTAGAATCACAGCATAGCCTGCCCCTCTTCCCACCCCTCACCACCCAGGGAAGACATAAAACCAGAGGAAGCAAACACCAGTGTGGCCAATCAGTGCTGCAGTCTGGAAATGTCGACATGGAGGAACTGTACTGTAGATTTCACCTACACCTGCCCACTTTACTTATTTGAAATTTTTCCTGTTCCTCAAATATCTCCTTTGCTGTATTAAAGCTCTGGAGAAGGTAATTTTGAACGTTACTGGAGAAAAGATTTGAATCTGACACAGGTCAGGACAGAGTAAATTAAATTTCTGTTTGACCTGGCTGTTAGCACTGTTTCATGTTAGCTTCATTTTATCCCTTGTTATTTACTATTAGAAAACACAGCATAGGATGCCCTTCTTAAAAAATTCAAGTAATGCACTGGCTTTTTGTTAACGATTATATGTAAATCTTTAGCACTACAGTCCATTTATTGTTCTACTCTTCATGTTTGATTTCTTAATAAAAGTTATCATTGAACTGTGCATCATCGAGACTTGTGCACAACTCACACTTAAAATTGTAGTAATAATTGATCCTTGTAGTAACCATGGCAGGCTGGTCAGTGCTAGGCACAGGCTGTTGGATATGGCAAACTCCATTACAGCTAAGTATCCATAAAACTTAACTTGGATTTTAATCGTTAACAGCAGCATCAGCTTCCAGTTACTGGACTCAGAAGCTCACTCACAGCAGAACTGCGGTGAGTGCTGCCTTCCAGATGAGGCAGGAGCAGCAGCAGTCCTAGTTCCTGTGAGACCCCTGTCCTTCAGGATGTCCCTGGAGTTCACTTTTTTTGCCTCCGTCTTACTGAATGGCTCCATAATGACGCTTCTGTGTAAACTTTAACTCATAAGGTACTTCTCCACCAGCTGCTGTTTGCTAAAAGGCTGCAGGTTCAGACCTGCCATAGGTAGATTTCCATTTTTAAAATGCCCTTTTCAGCTTGGTAAAGAAAAATGTGTGTTTACCTGGGAATTAAAATTTATTTCTTAGGTGGCCCTGGCACTGAGACCGGCATTTGGGGTTCACAACTGTTTGGAACTAATTGAGGTGACCTTGGCTGTCCCACCTGTTGCAAGCCCAGCACAGGGCCCATGTCACTCTGCTTGGTCCCCCAGAAGTCTTGTTTGCCCTAAAGTGCATTTGAAGTGGCACTAGATGGCTATACTTAGGCCCCAGGGTGCCTCCCAAAATATATGCACACTCTCTGATGAGACGAGTGTTTCAGTGCCTCTGATTCTTCTGAGATAACCCTGTTACTAGGGAAGAAGATGAAAATTAGATAGGATTATTCTAGAAAATTTTGGCTCTTGATTATAAAAGCAGAAGCATGCTAACTGTACAGAAAAACAGGACTCAGTTCTGGATACTATTTGGCTGTAAAGCTCATCAGCAGTTGCTGTGATGATCAGCTGGTGTAGATCTAGGACTGCCTCATCCCATCCCAGAGACCTTTGTGAAACTATCACGTCTCTGTTCTTTCAGTACAGATGGAGATCCCAGCTGCTCTCTAGAGACACTGTACTCTTGTCTTGATCAAGATGAAAGCTGCTCTCTCCTGCTTCTTATCACTCTGCTTTTCCTGCCTCTTTCCTGTGCTGCTCCCCCTGGATTCACATCATCTGCTGTTCTGCGTTGCCTGGAGTGGCATCCAAAGCTACAAGATAAGGACAGCTTCTAGGGTTTTGGTCTAAAGTGAAGATGGCAGAAAAGAGAACACTTACATAAAACTGCCTCTTTTGTGAGGCAATTCTCTGCCTTTCAAGAGTACCTGCTGTAGATTGTACTATTTTGTATCATTCTAAAGCTGTACATTAAGCAGCAAGACATCAGCTCTAAGCTGCACGTAGCCAGCATGATGTCCCCTACCATATAAAGCTTAACCTTGGCATTTGTAGCCTATAGATTAGCAGAACCCTTGGGTCACTGGGTCCAGATTTCCACTGCTGCTGCTCCATGGATGGTTGGTCCAATGGGCTCTGCATATATCTGCCATATGGCACTGGGTGAAGAGACTTTTTTCAGCACCCAAGAGCAAACTGAAGGGTTTTTAATGTTGGAGATTTTTAGGCTTGAACACTACAAACCATATGCAGGTCTGAGGCCATGATTTCTGTGTGAAAAAAATCTTTGAAATTCTTGTGTTGAGGTTATTGACACCTGTGCGTGCAAGGGTAACGAGGGCTTTTGCAGGCTGAGGGCGTCCCCAAAGCAAGTATACGTGCCCAGGAGCACCGATGCAACAGCTGCGTGTCCCATTGAGACGTGGAGTGGGGAGACTCCTCAGAGCCTCACAGAGCCATGGGGTGGCACACAGAAAGCTCACTGCCAGCTTAGGTGCCTGCTTTGGCACAGCGTGGGAGGCTGGACCCTCAGGCTGCCCCAGGGGGCAATTGGTTGGTTCTGTGGGGTGGATGAGACAGCTGGACCTCTCCCCTTGGTGTGGGAAATCTGTGCTGCCGGTCTCCAGCCTGGCCTCCAGGAGCATCCTCCTGCTGGACACAGGGATTTTAGCAGCAAAGAACTTTTTTTGTCTGTTATGAGGAGTGCTTGTAAGAAGGGTGGATCAAAGGACCTCAGTAGCTCCAGATGAATTGCCACACACTTCGTTAATCAGCTAATAAAATGCAATGAATATGCTGCACTTGGAAAGCCAAGTGAGAGGCCTCACAGTCCCTTACACTGAATTTCCCATGTTGTCCTCATTTAACCTTGCTGTGAAGTGGCTTCCCTTTTTTTTCCTTACATTATTTATAGAGTGAATATTAGTGCAATCCTTTCTCCTTCAGCAGCTGGTAGCATCTTCAGAAACAACAATCAAGTGCAAATGGAAAAACAGAGACCCATATATTTTTTGAGTATATTTTACAAACCTATTTGTAATGGCTAGAGAAGAAAACACAGTTAATAAGGAAGCAGGGAGTGGAAGCTGTGTTCTTTTATCTGAATATTTGTTTTGGCAGTGATCTGGAGTTCTCTGAAACACTGGCTTAATTGTCTCTTAAGTTTGCCAACTGTAATTTTCCCTCCTATTATTAGAAATAAGGGCATTTTTTGGTTCCCTCCAAGAAATTTATTTTCATAGCAAATGCATTATGTGTATCCTGTTAATGTAAAAATATAACTTGTTGTTAACATCTTGCATTAAGTTTATTTTATGGGCCCAAGCTCTGAGATTTAACTCTAATGTACCCTGAATCAGACCACATGTGAGGAGCTGCTTGCTGCCAACTGGCCCCCTCTGTGCACTTACACACAGCCCTGTCAGTGTGTAGGGCTTTAAGGGAAGGAAGCAGGATCAGAACCTTCTGACCCTTCTGAGCATGAGCATTTTCCTCTGGTGAAGCACAAACTATGTCTCCTACATGGGTAACCTCTGTATCCAATAATAAGTTCCTGGCTCAAAGTGTGCAGGCTTGGGCTTGAGTTCATAGCAGCCCCGTGCACTTTGCAATTGTTCATTAGACTTTTAAACATGCAGTCTAAAAGCAAGGAAGAAAAGCACTTATTTTGCTTTGATATGGAACCAATAGCATCTTTCTTAATACATTTTCTCTGAAGCAGCTGATGGAGAACTTTTTCCATAATGTAATATTCACATTATTCCTGATATTAAAACTACAACCAATTAACACTAAAACAATTACTGCCTGAGCAGTGATAAAATGATGATAAAAGCACGAGATGGTTGCCTTTACAGAAAGATTTCCTCTGAGTAGTAACTCCGCTGCTTACATTTCATGTAGAATGCAGAATGAGAAATCTGCAATGCCTGCCAGAGGGGACAACTTTGCTGAACAGCTTGGCCTCAGGGGAAGCTAAAGGAGCCATTATAACTGGCAAACTTGCAAAGTATTTATGTTTGTGTACAAATATTCCCAAATTAACAAAGTAACACGCATGTGTGCTTTATCCAGTCAGTTTTGAGGTTCTTCAAAGGAGAAGGCTTCCTCTGTCCCTCAACACCTGCTGTACTTTTGACTGCCATGCTGCAGTTAATGTGAGGGCTGTTTCTTATAAATGTTCCTTATCCATTCAAAAGGAAAACACTCAATTTTATAATGGACTACAGGATCCAGTCTTTAAAAAACATCTTTCAATTTATACTGTTTGTTTTTTCTGGCAATTCCCTATGACCATTGTGCTTTAATTATTTCAACATGTTCCCTTTTCTTTTTCCTTCCATCTTTTCCTATACTGTTAGAAGCAAAAATTAAACCTTCCTTAGTGGTTTTTTTTTCCACATAGAGGTATTTGCAAGACTGAAGTGAGAGTAACTGGTATCTTATTGCAAGACTAGCATTCTCCCTAAAAATAGGGTAGGAATAAAATTATCATTTAGCAGGTTTTGTCAGGATCTGTTTGGTATAAGTTTCAAACAGCTCTTTGTAATGAGATTTCTGTATTTATAGTCATCTTGCTAATTGACAATATTCTTAGGCACTCTGTAATTGTATGTCTTGTAACATTAAATGCTCTCTCTTAGTAGCAAAGGACAAATTTTGTTAAACTCCAGTGAAATTTGGTAGTATATATTAGTAATGGGGTGAGGGAAGGGAAATGACCATTATAGCTTTAAAATATTGCATTTGCAGTCTAAAAAAGCAATTAAAACTTAATGAAATGATGAGTTTGGGAGCACTGCAATGGATACCTTGGGTGTCAGTTGCATAAGCATATTACTGCTGCTTCATAGTGTACTGTATTTTAGTAAAGAAGCTGTTTGTAGTAGCATGTGCATGTGTTCCTTGCCCATGGCAAATACTAAGTAATCCAATTTAGTTCAGATTGCAGTGAAAGTATGAGAATTGAAGTTGTATTACTTGCATTTATCTAAGTGTAAGCACGTGTAAGGACAGGTAACTGCACACCAGCTGACACACAGGAACTTGTTGACTCCAGGAAAGAACCATGTGCTCCAGCCCTTAACTTTGCCTAGGAAGGGAATTTCCGCCAAAAAAACATTCAAAAACTTTAACACTGTTAAATGTCTTGGTCATTTTATTTCATCTTAGAAAGGAGTGGAATACCTTACATTTAACCTGAAAGCGGGGTTTATGGGCATTTTTTTGCAGTGGATCCACATAAACCATGAAAAATGTACTTTTCAGCTGAACATTTTTTTGAGAATAGTTTGCCCCAAAATAGAATGTGATTTCTCTCTGCGACTATTTGGAAATTTGGGATGATTTGCTGAATAGGTTTGGACAAAAAAATGTTTCAGGCTAAAGTGGTAATTCTTCTTGATTAGGAAGTGATACTGAAGTATGGGTTCAAGACCAAAAGGATTTGAAGCCACATCAGTCATCTCTTAAGAAAGTAATATGATCTACAAAATAAAGCATATCTGGGGGTATGTTACTCCTTATCTCTCCTTTTGATCCTGTTCCTTTAAAAACAATAAAATAAAAGACTTACATGTTTCATGAGCCCTAGGAATTAAGGGTGAGGGTGCCAGCGCACTGGTGGTCAGGGCACGTGCTCAGACCCAGACCTGGCCTAGATGGTTATTTATGTACTTACAACAGCTTGTAACTTACAACAGCTGAGCACCTTGCCACCACCACAGCTGCTGTCCTCCCTTCCCTGTGGTGTTAGAAAACATGCCAGGGAATAGCCATTTCAATGCAAATTTAAATATTTCCTTTGACTTGCAGTAAAACCATGTCTGCTTTTCTTTTTTAACTTCAATGAGAAAACTTTGAAGTTTTTTGGGTTTTTTTTAATCAGCCTAAATTTTCTTTTTCTCTTGCTGAATCTGTAAAATAGCAAAATACAAGCAGGTACAATCACAACAGTTCAATTCAGTTGCAATTCAGATCCATTTTGCCACCAAAACAGGTATCCCCAAATGGGTCCACTTCTCTGTACCTTTGACCCCAGCAAGGTCATCTCTCTCATCTGAAATGTGTGGTGATCTTGCCAGTCTTGTATGACTCCACTTGCTGCCTGCTCTGGAAGTGTAACTACCAAAGCTGCAAAACGTGTGGCACATCTGGTATTGCAACAGGCTTTTGAAACTTAATCATGAAAGTAAATCCTAGAGGGTTCGAGCAATAGAGGAAAATGTTGATGCCAATACTGACACCCTGTTCTGTGTCCATTTAATACCTCTGTCCATGGCACCATCATGGTTAGTCTGGCTTGGTAAGAGACTATGTCTGTGGTTGGAGAAAAGAGCTCCTTGACTTTTGAATTATCTGAAAAAGAAGAATAATGAATTCACTTACTGGAAGCTGGTAAACTTTATACAAGAGATAGGGAGCAAATTTTCAGTGAGGACGTACATGATTTACTGTCCTGTGAAAGGATACAGTGGGATGCCTATAATCCTGTTTAAACCAGGGTTTTCCAGCTGCCAGAAATTTGAAATGTGCTTTCTGTAGCACTTCTTGCCTTTAACTGGTATGAAAAGTTGAAAATTCAAAATTTCAAGACAAAATTTGTTTTTAGCTGTGGGGTCTTTTTTGATAAAATTAAACCATTTTGATACAGACAAGTCAACAAATTTTTAGCTTTCACTTAATTACTGTATAGTTTTGGAACATTTTTGTTTTTCAGATAATTTCTTTCTAATAGGCAAATTTTCCAGTGAAAATACATTATCTGTTAATAGGAATCCGTGGTACCTGTAGCCCAGAAACAGGGTAGATGAACATTACGAACCTATTAGAATTCAAAACCTCTGATGAAAAACTTCTTTCAAATAATTTGTTTTTGCAGAACTAAATTTTCTAAGTATGAATTCCAGAAGGATAAAATGGTTTTCATTGTTCAGTGTTGGTGTATGGCATTTAAAAAATGCATGACATTTTGAAGAGAACAACAGGTTCCTTTTAAAAATAGTACTTAATTCAGGAATAACGCTACTCAGTGAAAGATCATGAGTGACAGACTGTGTACGAATGCTCTCTTGAATTTATAGACTGTATATTTTACCCTGCTTCCTAATAAACTTGGAAATGGACTGAGAAGAGATATTGCGTGTATTTTATATGTTCTATACTCTGAGATTAAAAGCCACTGTAGAAAATACTATTTTTTTTTTTTTAAAGAATATCCTACTAAAACCAGGGGATATTTGTAGCACAAGGCAACCCGTAGTAACCCAAATCCATTCCTCTCATCAGTGTCAAACAGGGCTTTCTGAATAGCAAAGAGGACTTTAAAAAGAACTCTTGGAGAAAGCCAGCCTCCTGCTTTAACTTCCCTATTCCGTGCAGCTGTGGTGTCCTTCTGCCCTCAAGACCAACTCTTCAGCTGGAAATGACACAGACCACAAAATCCATCTGTGTGGTGAATGCTGGACCTCCCTCTTCAGGATTTCTGTGCACGAGACGCTGCTGCTGCCGTTGTTCCAGATGCAGACACAGCTTTTGCTGCTGGCAGCGATGGAGATGCTGTCTCACACTGAGCAAGCCCTGTGAACACTGCTCTGCTGCAGCATCACACGCTGCCAGCCCAGCCTTGCTGCCCTGCAAGGTGCCTCTGCCGCCAGGCTGGGGCTGGGAGCAATTACATGGTCTTGCTAAGTGTTTAAAGCAGTTTAAAATAAGCATGCTGGGAAAAAAATAAATACACTTACAAAAGACCTCAATTACAAAGACATTCCCACTCCTCTTTGCTTTCCTGTTTAAGTAGGGATAGGTTATCTGTTTGGTGGGGAGTGGAAAAAGAAGAGCGAGGGTAAGGAGTGAACAAAGAAAATGACTCCTGAGTTCAAGACTCAGAAGAAATCTTAGCTGCTCATACCATCTTCTTCTTACATTGTCTTTCCTCCCAGAAAAACAAAAGGGCTGTAAAAAAAAGGTGTTGTCAACAAGAGCTATATTTTGTTAGAGGGACCTGGAGCAGAGCAAGGTAAATTACTTGCAACTGTCCCTGTTGTACATGCAGGCTAGCTGTAACAATTTGCTACAATTACACAAAAGTTAGATGGCTTGTTTATGTATTATGGCATGTTTCTGCACCAATTCTTAATAATACCATACTTCATCTTCTTATGCTGTATTCACCTCCCTTCATTTGTGGCTACTGCAAGAACTCCTGTGCAGGAAAATAGAAGTCATCTTCCTTGGTAATGTTCTGCACATTAAATAGCAGAAGTTACTGAGAAGTCTCAGAACCTGACTAGCATTAAGGTTCCACCTTTTTCCTCTCCACAAGCTCTTGGTACCCAAGATGAGTCACTGGTTTTAATTTTATTACATTTGTGGTTTTTTTCTTATCTCCCATCTTTGGGTCTCATCAACACTAATAGTGAACAGGAGGATAAACTGGATTACCTTACTAGAGCTTATAAATTTCAAATTGACTGTTACCATCTTTCTGAAGCAGACAATAAAATAAAATATCTCTCGTGTGTGCTGCATTTTAATAACAAGAAGGAGGAGCTTGAGTTTAGCTGTCATGTATTGCTGAATGCTTTGTTTCAGCTGCTCGAAACCACGGGTGGCCCTTCTGTTTAATTTTATAGTAACTGTAAAGTGCTGTGATTGCTCTGGTGGGTTTTCTTCCCCAAAACAGAGGGAGCCAGTTTTAGGAGCATTAACATAATGCCTTTGGGATTCCATTTTCATTAGAATGCCGAACAGTCCTAGATTTACGTCTCTCTTTGCAGATGGCAATTATCTCTTTCTAATGACTCTTTTGTATTAAAGAAAAGTAATGGAAATCTTCCAGTACTGTTAAAATGCTTCTAATCTTCCTTAATTTGTAGGAAGACAGCAGAAATCCATGATGGGTGAGAGGAAAGAAATAAGGCATTCACATAAGCTTTTCTGGCTAATGAAATGCATAAAAAAAGTTTTCACCACGTGGATACAGAAAGGACTAGAAAATATTCATTCTTGGTAATAGGAGTGTAGCAAACCAATAACAGTTTTTTGGTCCTCAAAGAGTGAATGATGTCAAAAAGGCTTGCTTGGAAGTGATAGCTATTTAGGATCTGCCCTGTGAAAAGTGTGTTTTTTCATTAGAGAGCTGAATGAATTGCTGCTCATACTGCAAACAGAACATCGACCTGTGGCTTACAGAATGGGTACTGTCTGCTCACTTGGTATTTGTTTAATGTTGCTCAGGTTTTATTTTATTTATTTTATTAAGCTGTTGAGTGGGGAAGAGATTTGTTTCCTTTGACGTTAGAAGTTTTACCCTTTGGTGCTGCCATCCTGCCGGACGTCTCCACTAAGGACAGACTGACCTTAGTTCCTCCCTGAATTTTTAAGACTCTTTTAGGAGTCCTGAATATTTAAGTACAGACCTTTTCAATCAGCTTAAAGCCAAATATCACTTACCAGACAGGACAAGCTTTCAGGACAGGGGAGCTAGAAAGGAAAGGTTAGTTACCACTGCTCGGTGAAATTGACAGCAACCCCTTTTGGCATGCAGATGGAGAACTGGATGACAGTCAGGAAAATATTTAATGGAAATGTTTGCAAAAAAGAAGTGTGTCATATTTTGAAGCTGAATTAACTCTGTGCTCTGAACATTTTTAATCAATTCTGCAGAGGATATGCTGAAAATTGCTGTCACCAACAGCCCAGTTTTATGCCTTGCATCCTCATGATTTCACCCTGTAGCTGTGTGTAGCTTTCTTTCCTATAAGAGCATCATTTTTTGTTCCCAGTGGCATTTAAGATCACTCTGGCTCCAGAAGTGAATGGTGATTATGTTTTTTAATCCTAAGTATAACTGCAAAGCTACCTCACCAGTACAGAGAGGTCCCAGTGTCTGCCTGTACTGCTGGGGCAGGGCAGAGCCAAAGGCAAAGCTGCACGGCCGCGTCCAAAGCGACGGACGCATCGATGCTGGGTGCAGCCTCTCCTGACCCTTCCTGCACTGCCATAAGGAAGGTGAACAGGAAGACAGCAGAGAGAGGGTTGCTTGGAAAGGCTCAAAGTGCACAGTGTGCTTATGCTTTCTCCAGCAGTGGCCTGTCAGAAGGATCTGCCTGTATGTGTGGCACAGATGATGGAGCTGGCATGGGTCAGTATTTATTGATGTTCTATTTCCTTTGCCAGTCTCAGCAGAGAGGACTCCTCTGTGATGGCTTCAGGTGCTTCCCCAGGGCAGCTCAAGGGAAGGGAACGGGGAAAAGTTATCTGCCTTCCAAAATTCAGTGTCATAGGTGTAAAGTATTTTGTCTCTTGCACGTTAAACGTTGAGATCCAACTCCATTTCACAGATACTTCTTAATTTTAATTTCATTAGATGGTATGCCTCTTTAATCATCTCCCCTGTCTCTGGTCCCCTCCCTTTCATGTTAGAAATTCCTAAAATATCATCAAGATATTATTTTTGGGTTCTTCTATGTTAATCATGGTTTTGGTCCATGACAATAATAAGTAGTCATTTGATTGGACTGAATTTCCTGCCAGAGTTAATAAGAATGATCTTGCTAATTTTTTTATTTAAAACCCACAGCTTGAAATTAGGAACTAGCAATGATGCAAAAACTCATTCTCCCAGGGAGATGCTGATGTTGCATGTTATTATTCTGCTTTCCTTTTTCTTGCCCATCATGTGACAAACCGTGTTTGTTCTGAACTTCAAATCCTTCCTAGACTCCAAGAGAAACTTAAAGTTGTTGATTTGCTTGGCTTCTCAGGCGCTTTTTAGAAAAAACAAATATTTGGACCCAGGCAATAGATAAGCACTAATACTTTGTTTTTAAAACAAGTGTAATAAAAATAAAAAAATAAAAGTGTATTCAGAATTGGGTAACAGGGTAATTCCAAGACCTTTGGTAGGGTGAGGTTGATATCAGCTTTTTTTTTTACTATCATCTGCTAATATTCTCCGTAGCTACTTATAATTGTAAGAATGTGTCTTGTGTGCTTCTTTTAGATTTTGGATGGTTCTCATTGCTGTCTAGAGAGCTGGAGATGCATCACAGCTTTCTGCATTGCATCAGGATAGGTACTGGCATTTTCACAACTGAACTGAACTGCCTTGTAACGAGTTGTAGCAGTGTTAAGGAAGAAGGCAGGCTGCAGAGCTTGTCTCATGGCCAGGTTTTTTGTTTACTTTTTATTATGATTAAATGCCTGTAAAAATAAGCCAGTGATTGAATCCAGTCCTTAATTTGAAAAGGATGAAATGGAACTGGGAGTAGGAAATGTCACGCCTGAATCCCTTAATCACTAAAAATCAAAGCTTTTGATGGTGTCCCTAGCTGAACCTTTTCTTCTCGCTGGAGGCCTGTTTCTTTAAGATAAGGCTCTAGGGATGTGTTTTCAGAGTCACCTGCTGGAGGCTTGGAGGAAAATCTTTTGTTTCCATGGAAGAGGGCAAAGAGTTCTGCCATATGGGAGAGGACAGCCAATACTGGGAATAAAGTGCTAATTTTAGCATTGCCAAGCCAAACCAGTACTGCTGTGATGTCATGGGCTGGAGGCCACCTCTGTGCTGGTGTGTCGGATGCTCTGATTCCAGCTGGATGTACAGGCTTCATTGTGGGAACAGCCACACCAACCTGTCCCTCTGAGAACAGCTTATCCCCAGGCTCACTCTGCACCTTTCTCATCCCAAGCCCTTCTTTTTCCCCTTCTCCTTGACCTAGGAGGGTAGAGGTTTGTCTAGTCTAACTCTAGATGTTTTCAGTGTAAAATCTCTACCTGGGCATTACCCTCCCCAGAGTCTCTTTGCAGTCAGTCCAGTGGAGAGAACAACTCTTCTCTTCTCCAGCACTTCTTGTACCTGTTAAAGAATGAGATGAGTAGTATCCTGGAAGCATTGCTCTTACCTATAAAAAGCCTCTTGATAAGCAGCTTGGATTTCCAGTGTTGAATCCTATCCTGTCAGTCCCTGATGAGGACTTCTTAAAAATGACAGTTAATCCAAATGAATGGTTTAGTTTTGGCTGTTTCATCTGGATGCATATTCCAGAAATACTTTATGTAAACATGTATTTCACATTTGATCGCTCCGAGTACTAGAGTTTCAGAAGAGAGTGGAAGTGAAGGAAGCCAAATGCATGAAATCTGCCAGGAAGACTCCATGTTTTCTGTTATTGCTCAAAAAATTTGACCTAGAAACTGGTCTAAGAAAGCATTTCCATTTCAGGGACTGTCTTTAGATGCCTTATAGTCTAGGAAACAATCACAATTATGCTTCCCCTTCAAGCAAGTATTATGACTCTTTTTTATTCTTTAATCTAGAAATCCTTTGTACCTTTTGTTGTAAAACTGAGAGTGCACTTCTATATTGGTTTGAAAACAAACCAGTGGGAGATCACAAGTCAGGATTAAAATTAATAGGAAAAAATTAGAAATAAGTGAAATAACATAAGGAAAAGCACTGACAAAGTCAGATACAGCCTGACACCCTGTTAGGGTGATGGTAGCAGTCCAAATGAAGTAGTTCAGTTCAAGCAATGATCCTGTGGAAGGTCTAGTCTCCAGCAGAGGGTCCAGTGGTAGCTCTTGTCCTCTAGTAACCCAGTAGACAGGGCTAAGGGAGGCAGTTCTAAGGGCAGGTTATATCCAGGTGGGAATGCTTGGCTCCTCCCTCCTGGGTGGAGCATCTCACAGTAGGATGAGATAAGTCCATGAGTCATGTGGTGGTTTCTTGATGGCCCATTGTCTGTTATCAGGGGTGGGTCATTAGCAAGTGATAACAGCTAATGGCCCACAGCTGGTGATAATAGAACACTTAAATACATCTATATTGTAACCTAGGACAACTTCTTAAAATGAGATCTATACAGACACTTGTAGCCATGACATTTCCTTGAATATTACAGACGTATTACAGATCTGTGAGGGCTTTCTTGTTTTGGCTGTCATTTGCTCAGCAGCCTGCATCCTGCTGTCACTTGCCACAGTGTCTGTGCTTCTGGCCATGACATGGGTTGTGCTGCCGGTGTGCTTTTCCTGTGAACGAATTTATTCTGTAGCCCTAGATTTTTGTAAAGGGAAATCCTATCATCCTGTACCCTCTCTTTTTTTATCTGGAGCAATGTCCCAGGAAGCTTCAGGCCTCCTGGCAGGAGAGGAGTTTATGCACTGGAAAGGGATCACTGCAGGCAGTGTAGGTTTGGGTCTTCCCCATTTTCTTCTTGGTATTGCAAAAAACATTTCTCCTTGAATTAGAAACTAAGTTGGACCCCTGGCTTTCGGATGATGAAACAAACTCTTCCTGGAGAGTGGCAAAAATAAAGTGTGTCCCTTTCCTTTTAAATATGTACAGGACAGTTGCTTTTCTTCAAGAAAATATCAACAAAGCCAGTCCACAGTCTGGCCAGGATTAGTACTAATAATCCATTTCACCTTTGGCAGGGTCAGGTTGTGCTTGGGCCTTTGTATTTCAGCCTGGTGCTTTGAGTCTTTTCTGTGCTGCTCCAGAGAGACACTGGCCTTTCTCCAGATGGTGGTTGTATTGCAACATTGCTTTTGCGTGGATTTTTAGGGCTTCCACTCTGAGGACCATTCTTCCAGGCTGGGCCCCATCGGAAGCTGGTGTAAAGGAAAGGCAGCAACACAGTTTGCCCTCTTCAAGAGGAAGGTTAGACTCTAAATCAGTCTTCGTGTTTGGCAGTGGTGCTTCAGCTCTGTAGAAACAACATTAAATGCATGCAGAATGAAGAAAGCATGTGCACTAAGATAACACCGTATCTTTGGGGATGCTCTGGGGAACTTTCTCTGCTTTGAATTTTCATAAGAAATGACAGAAAAAGGGCTATCACATCCTGTCCTTGAACTTTTAGGAAGCAAAAAGCCGACTGACTTAAGAGCAGCTCTTTCATTGTGGTATACTTTAGTTCAGTCACTTACGAGAAGAGCTTGTGTGTCATTAAAGAGATATTAATGTTAGTGATGGCAGAATGCTGGCAAGAAAATGACCAAATATTAAATTAATGCTAGTTGTGCTTAAACCTCCTTGGATCCATTAAAGAAGCCTCTTTTAGATTGCTGGTGAGTACTTTTACTCATTAGTATGGAAGCAGATCTTCTGTATGTATGTGTCGGTGTTTTTGTTAAATTGAAACAGTGAAAGGATGTGGGAGAGACACACTTGGAAATTTTCCAGACTTAGACTCATCCTCTTCTTTTCACAGAGATTATTCATGAGACTTAAAAGCACACATTTATTGTATAATCACAGCAGAAAATAATTGAAGACATTTTGCTATCACCCCTTTTCTTTACCATGTTATCTCCCAGAACTTTATCTGAAGAACTTTTGGGTCTAATTTTAACTCTTGAGTTCTGATGACAAAGAAGTTACTGCTAAAACTGTACTCTTTGTAGCAGCTTTCAGATTATTGCTCATATCTGCAGGTGAGCTATTGTGACAATCCCTGAGTTTCTGAATCAGATGAAAACATTTTCTTGTACAGAATTTATCACGTTTTAAAATCAGGCAGCTTTCTACAAAATGGGCTGCCATCAAGAAGAGAGAGTGAGGAAGCTTGAATGTAAACACTCACTTGGTCATGGAAAATATAATAGCACTTGAGGTCATTTGGGAGAATTATCCACAAAATGATCCCATACTAGAAGAACCCATCTGTTAAGTTCAAGCTTGGTTTCATGCTGGAAACATTGCGTAAGAAACAGATGCACTTTTTAAACAGATTATTTATCATAGTTTCCATAGTACCTATGATTCCATGGGGAATTGTGAGCCAAATATCAAAGGATAAATTGCTTATGAGTTTATTGCCCCAATAAATAACTTCTGAATGTGAGGTGTGTACCAAGCATCTTTATCTCTTGCTGTCATACTAGTTTCCCACTGGTGTGAAGGTCCTGGTGTTCTGCTTTGTAGATTGACTGTGCCTGTAAGGCTCAGCATGTGAGTGGCCTGTCACGTTGGGAAAACCCTTCTTCAGGTAGCTGACATGGCAGCTCGCACCCCATCATTGCAAGAATCAAATGCTGTGCTTTGAGGGAACATGATATGTCTGTAAACATCTCATCTTCCCTTTAGCCTAACCACAGGCTGGCTTTAGTGTGTCATTTTCAGAGTATAGATGGGGTTTGCACATGAATAGGGAAGACTTGAAAGGAGTTTCCTCCTCATCAAGCTTTATGGACCAGGTAACTCCCAGGTGAAACGGCATCAGTGGCATTTACTGCATGTCTTCCATCCAGGAAAGAAGTGGCCACCATGGCCAGTTGTGTTTGGTGGAAGGCACCTGGTCTGCAGCCTAACATGAGCCCTCAAGGTCTTGTTTTGTGGCTTTTGCCGGATGTGAGAACTACTCTTTCAGATCAGCAAAAGACTTTGTAAATGATTTTTACTATGCCCCAGTGTAGCTGTAGGAGACTTACTGTCCTGAGAAGAAGGTGTGGCACTGTATCCACCACTTAGTGGAGGCAGTTGGGAACATAAAATACCTGTAATCCACAAGTTTGTATTTGGTCACACCTCAGTTTCTGGTGTTGATCACTGAAACATTTCACTTTTTCGGTCTGGACTGCCTAAAAGCTGTTTTGGTTATTCACAGCTTCTAAGGGCAGCTACACAGTAAAACATGAGTGCAGTAAAGCTTGAATATGTGTACAGAATAGAGATAGTAAATATTAGGTATTTAAGAAGAAAACTTACAATGATGCAGGTCGAAAGGTGCAGTAAGAGAGTGTTCTGTATAAATCCTGCAGATAACATCTAGCAGTCCTGGCCTAATTTAGAAAAGTGCAAAGAGGAAAATCTTGCTTTGAAGACCTGCAAAATCCATGTTTATAAAATGATAAGAAGAACGGGCCTCTGAGTAGGAAATGAGCATTTTCTTGAAAGGGAGATACTGTATAAGATAAAACCTTCACAAAAGGATCATTTAATATTGAAGTCACAGATACCTGGGGGTATTCTTCTGTGTTTTGATATCTCTTTCACAAAATAACAAAATGAAGAGGTTGATATAAAGGCAAGACAAAGTCCTTTATTTCTTTATATCACTGGTGCATAATTTCTAAAAGTAGTGCTGCAGAACAGTGAAATGCTACATCAGTGCAACAAAAAAGCCTGAGAAAAGAAATTTGATTCTTAACAAAATCAATTGCAAGCTCATCCCCTGTAGTGCTTGAATTCTTGAAAATGTACTTTACTTTAATATAAAAGTATCCTAAAATGTGTATTATTGCCAAAGGATCCTGCTGCTGAGGGGCAGCTGTCATCATCCTCTGGGTCACTCCTTTGTAAATGCATAATCCCTAGCCTCTGGTATTTTCTAATGTAATTTTTCTTAGTGTTTAATGTGACTTTCTCTCCCACAAACCCTTGGTTCCTATGGAAGCTGTTGGCGGGGGGGGGGGGGGGAGGAGTCCTTTAAGATGTGTTTTATGCAATTTTCTTTTGATAGTGTTGTCTTTCAAAGCTTTTCCTGTGCTGGCATTCCTTTGGATGGAGCACAGAACCTGGTGTGTGTCTGGTTGGACTCATCCTTTGGAGAGGTCATGCTCTGAGCAGCCCAGAAGACCAAACTGATTATCCCAGAGCACATTTGGTGAATTTGTGGACAGAGCTATGTTGCTGTTCCCTGCTGGTGTCCTGACTGTGGGCTGGCGAGGCTGCTGGGTGAAGGCGATGGGAGCTTTTCCTGCTGGCTGCAGATGAGAGAGTTGATATAAAGGAAGAGTCACAGAAACTGCTTAAGCCTTTGCTTGGGATTCTACTTCTTCAAATTTTACTGAGAAAATGAGGATGACATTAGCTAGAAAGGTTAGAGCAGTCAGATGTCATCTTGAAATAAATGTTTCTTCTTTGTATTTTCTTACTGAATTACTCTTGGGGAAAAAATACATTATGAGGGCAAAAGAATTGATTTTAAAACTAATTTCTTCTTTGCTTTTGCCATTGGTGGTGGGCTGCTGTCTCATTTTGACTGCATTTTATCAGGGCAAGAGACAAAAACATTTTGAAGGAAAAATAACAGTGTATTATCTGAAAGGTAGGGCAGAAAAGCCAGTAAGTGGCATAGCAAAAAGGACTCTTGGGCTTGCACAGCTTCATGGAGATGAGCCCAGGGAAACTCTTCACTCCCTCAGTCCCTGTGCCAGAAAGTCAGCATTACCAGACTGCTGGCACTTACCATCACAGCAGGTGTGGAGGTAAGAACAAGTGATTTTTACATATTTCTAGATGTAAAAGACTATAATCAAATATCCAATGAACCTGTTAATTCTATTTTATGTGTGGTTTGGTGAATAGTGTCAATATTACAGAGGAACTGGAGGTGGTATTTCAAACTGAGGAGAAATGCTTGCAGAGCAGCCTACTCAGCCCCATCAAACAAAGAACTTTATGAGGTGGTTAGAAGCAAGCAGTGTATTTTCCCACAAAGATTAGAAAAAAGAACAGAACCTTCAATAAAGAAGTGTCTAAAAGTCAGAAACACAGATCCATAGTAAAAAACCATGAGTCCTGCTTAGTTACCATGAAAGAAATGTACCAATAGTAATTGTCTTTAACTTTTTGGAAAATAAGGGATCGCATTTGCTCTGCAGAGATGGCAGAAAAGAGAACCAAAATGATCAAATGAAAAATATGCTTCAAGTTTCAGAGATGTCCATTGAAAGAAAGAGGACTTATGGGAGTGAAGCTTGGAAGTGAAAAATAGCACAACCAAGTGGCCAACTCAAGTGAGTGAATCAGGGAGTGTTTCTCTGATTATTGCCAGAATCTTAAAGTGAATGAAATAGTAGATCTGACAAGGATTTTTAATGAATATCAAGTCAGTCAAATTGGTGACTGTCCTTAAAGAAATACACAGCCATAAATATAGTACTGGATTTTAAGAACAGGTAGAAAAATGTGGTCTAGGCAATATGAATTTGTTAACTGAGTTTCTCTATGACCTGACGACTTTGAGCATGTGCTGAAGGAAAGACTAATTAAAAAACAAAAGAAATGGAAAATAGCCTAATGCTTTTCTTTGAAAAGAGCTAATTTTCAAGAAAGGGAGATGTAGTAGACCTGGTTTTTATTTTAATATTGTCTTGAAATCCCAGGAATTGTGGGAGATTTGCCTGCTGTCTCCATAACAACAGTAAACTGTCTGTACAAGTATAATGGGAGTTATATACTGAAGAAGAGGTCAATCCTGTGGACTGAGCTACACATCTATCATCGTCCAATATGAATTAACCTTTTTTATTAATGACTTGGAAAGTGAAGTAGAGACTAAGTTTATTCACTATGCAGCCAATGCCAAAGCAAGAGAGGAATTGCTCTACAAACACTGAAGAATGGGATTAAAACTTACTTGTTTCTGTCAGCTGGGTCTGAAATAAGATACAAGTCAAGTGCAAAATGCTGTGTTTATTTATGAGCTATCAAGGGCACATCCCCATGTTAGGGAATGAATTGTTTGCTAGGCAACAGGTCTGCAGAGGAAGACGTGGTGATCATTGTTGCCTTGCATTTAATCTGTGGTTCAGAGTGGCATGTGTTGGAAGCAAAACCATCCAGCGAGTATAAACAGCACTGC
This sequence comes from Lycocorax pyrrhopterus obiensis, assembly GCA_014706295.1. Lineage (NCBI taxonomy): Eukaryota > Metazoa > Chordata > Aves > Passeriformes > Paradisaeidae > Lycocorax > Lycocorax pyrrhopterus. The sequence continues at coordinate 19,381,515 of JACSVZ010000001.1, forward strand.
TGTATACAAGGCATGCAAAGTAATCTGCCTGCTCTACTTAGCTCTGCTGAAGCTTGAAAAAGTATCATGTCCATTTTCGGGCATCCTTCATCAAGAACTATATGGGCCATCTTGAGGTAGTTCTGATCTACCAGAAGTTTACAAACTGTTACGTATTTTGAAAGTCTGAAAGGAGTGGGTTTGTTTAATTTACAGAAAAGATGTGAGAGATACACTCCAAGTTTCTTGAATGCAACCACAGGCAAAGAGGCAATATAATTCTCTGCATCCACAGGAAATAAGACTCCCCAAAACAAAATGAAAAGGAGACATATAAACATCAGTATTTCTCTGATAATAAGGATAGTTAAGAATTTAAATAGATTGTCCAACCTGTTCTTACCTTCCAGGTAGAGCAATTTCATGGCTTTGATAGGTAGCTGTGTCTTGGAATAGCTCAGCTGCAGCTGATTGTGGCTGTCAGGTTTTTATGAGTGTCTTCAGTGACTCTTAACGTTTGTATACAGCTGAGCTCAAGGGTTTATATAGTGATAAGAAGCAAGTAGAGAAGGTCACAATGTGTTGTTCTAAAAAGAGGAGGTGCATGTAGATCTCCAATGGCTAGAGTTTGTTGGTGAATTCTACTGTAAAGTGGGATAGATCTGCTGTATTTTTTAAATCACCCAAAAATGTATGCCAGAATTTGCCATTAACTGTCAAGGGAAGGAATCAAAGACTGTATCAAGTCCTGTGTTGACAGGCTGCTTTACAAAGAGGATGTAGCAATTAATAGCAGTGCACATTCTCTGATGCGTGCATAGCCCACATATCCAGACACCTGAGAGATCTGTGGGATTATTTGCAAATCCCTCACGTGAGGAAAAGTCAACTCAGAACTACTGGCCTGAGTGCATTTTAAACCCAGCCTTTCTCAGATATGACAAGATGTTTCTCGGACACAGCAGCGCAGCTGCAGCTGCATGTGAGTTAGTCAGTCTAGCTCTTGTAGCAAGACTTTTTTTCTACTTGCTAACTCGTACATGATGTGGCATATGGAGCTGAAAGTTGCTCATTCTGTATACTCATTAAAATAAAGAGCAGCATCTTTGCAAGGATGGTGGGGAGCATCACTTGCCTCAGCATGACCAGAAGTGCAATTCTGGCACCCATGGTATGTGCCCAAAAATACTGGCTCCAGCTCCCAAGAGCTCAGCCCCACAGCAGGGCTCTAGCCCAAGATTTTGGCAGTGAGAAATGAGGAGGAAAAACCTTCTCTGCCTTTACTATAAAGGTAGTGCCAAGTTCTCCAGGTGACATTGCCTCTTTGATGTGGTTGGTATGGTAAAGGAGCAGGAAGATCTGTATGTTGGCCAAATCCAAACCAATGCCCAAATGCATGAAAGGAGATGAACTTTCAGAAAGTACCTTCAAAAGGCCTGATCCAAAACTCATTTGAGTAGGAAAGGTTCTTTTTTTGGTGATAGATTTGGCTCATATGGTTGCTATTTTTATTTTCCCACTAGTGCTTTTCTTCCAAATTTGTGAAATAAACTTTTTTTTTTTTAAATGGACTGTGAAATGTGTATGTGTGTAGAACATCTGATATTAGATTTTCTTTCTTTTTTTCTCTCTCCTTCTTGCCCCTTTTTTCATAATTTGGATCACTTGAGAAAGTTGCATTAGGATAACACTGGACAAATAGGTAAAGAAGCAGAACTGAGACGATGGCAAATTTAGGTAGGAGGGTTATATGCACTATTGAAAACAGTAAGTGGATAAACTGGATTTGGCAATAATAGAGTAATTCTTGTATTCTTCTGGTCACTTTTGAATAACAATCACATTATAAAAATAACTTTGTCCTGGTGACATAAATAAAATCTGTAACTTGCTTTATTGAGAGGAACAGTCATTGTTGGAAAAACTTCATTCCACCTATTCTAGCCTCCTATTAGAGGACAAAGACCAAAATAAATTTATAGCAGCTAGTCCAGAGATGAATAAGAACAAAAATCATGAAGTCTCAGGAAGCAACAAAATTAGGTTAAATGTGGATACTGAATGGAAGTGAAAGGAGGAAAAAGAATTCCATCCTTGTTTCTGTGGGAAGGTTTTAAGTACAAACCTTTCAGGGAAAGACAAATTTGGCTCTTTAATCAAGTTCTTACCCAAGGTGTACATGCTCATAGAGAGAATACCAGGGCAAAGGAAGTAGTGGGTAGACCATATCACAGAGAGGTTTGTCTTTTTCTAAATTACATTTACATTAATTCAGCAGTGTGGAAATGCACTGCACATTGTGTGTTGAGCTTCCCTTTGCACACACATAGGGATGAGTGTGGGCAGCCCTGTCCATTGTGCATGCAGAGTGGTGGAGGGACAGGAATGCACTGCTCCCCTTCACTGTGTGGGAGCCAGCTTGGGCATGCTCAGGCCTTTCAGTTTGGACTATAAATCCTTTCAAGTGGATTTTTCTGGAATAAATACAAAAGAAGAAATGTGCTGTGCAACATAAACGACCCTCACCCTGGGAAGGTTTTATTCTCATTACTGAAGAGGGCATTACTGAAGACATGAGACAGTCTTTGGATTTTTTATTTTGGGGGAGTTGAGGTGGAAATAAGAAGGTTTGGGTTTTGGTTTTGTTTTCTCAGAAGGGTCAGTCAGGACAGTTTCTTTTGTGCTCATTCTCCCAGCTGTGAAGATGTTCAAGCCTAGGGTAAGACCCAGAACAAAATAGTAAGATGAGAACAGAACTTCACAATGAGGGAGCTACGATATGCCAGAAGTGTTGGGTTCACTGTCCTGTCATAAGTGTGCAAGTCCTTGAAGGATGAAAGCCTGATGTGCAATAGGTGTGTGCACATAAAACAGTCTATTTGAGACATTAACAGCGGTGTTTGTGGGGAAAAGCAGTAGAGAAAGTGTGTTGAGAAATACAGGATAGCCAAACAGAACTCAGGGATCATGGTCTAAGACTTACAGTCAAACCAGATTAAAATTAAACCCTTAACAACATCAGAAAATCTTGTTAGGCTTTTACCCTGTAATCCAACCATCTATCTGTTAATATTTATTTATATGGATTCTTGAATAACAACTGGATTAAATTTTTACTACTGACCTCCTACTTTGTAATTTTGCAAAAGGGAGGGGAAAAGAGAGATTATTGAGAAGTTTTCCTATTCCTCATGTATTTTCTAGTAATGCTGTGTGGCTGTCTAAACCATGACCCCAAATATTTCCCAACTCAGCATTTGTGTGTGCACACCACTCACCTCTTTCATGCCAGTTGACACCTAAAGGGTTTTAAGCTTCTTTCCTCATTCCCTACACTTCGGTTCTACTGGAAGGAAACAGGCAGAATGGTCATGGCACAAAGGAGGCGGGATTTATGGGATGCTTTGCAGAGCCCAAATATCTTGTTCATGTGCAGCAGACAATGACATCCACCCTCTTGCCTTTTTTTCTGACACCCACAGCACACTTCACCAAGGTGTACTTGTAAGCTTGTGGCTCACTTCACTGGAACTGCTTAACTCTTGAGCGCTTGGATATTTGCTAGAGCTCAAATGCTCTTTCAGACCTAGAAGTTGTGAGTTATTTTATATCCAGATTTTCTTATTGTATTTCTCAGTTTCACATATGTGAAATGTGACAATGTGTTTTTACTATATTAATCCATCCCTCTGAATTTATTCTTTGTAGAGATTATTCAACATTGGCAAACACAGTAGAATGAATTAAATTAAGCTGAAATGTCTATTTTTTTGCAGCAATATTCATTCCAAAACTATCAGACAAGACTATTTGGCTAAGAAGGGGTAGTTTTGCACATCAGCAGACTAGCTTAGATGGTTGTCTCAGGATGGTTGTCTCAGGTTGTCTTATGTGGTTTAATTCTATAGATTCAGATCAATAAGGTGTGAGAGACATTTACTTCATTGTAGCAACTTCATGTAGTCGTCAAGTATTGTCTCTAGGCAGTACTTAACTTTACATTACTCTAGGTAGTAATGCCACCCAGTGGAGAAGAAGAATATGGTCTGCTTCTGGCCAAAGAAAAAATGCAAATAAGAATTTCTTACTGGTAAAGATGCAAACCCACTAATTTTGAGACGAAAATAAGATTTTTTTTTCCTTTTCTATGTTAATTAATTATCTCGCGCTTGTCTTACTAAGATATCTAACATTTTAATTTTTTTCCTGGCAATTTTGTTTTCTTCTTATTAATGTAATCTGTATTTTTTAATTGTGCTGAAATGAAGCTTATAGGCTATACTAAATTCCATTATTCCATTATTTCAAACCTTTGTTTTCCATTGAATATGATGAATGTTATCTTATGTTGAAATGTTTATAAACATACTTCATAAATATATTGAAATATATTAATATATTGAAAATGTTGAAATATACTTCATGATTCCTTATATATAAAAGGGAAAATGAAACATGTTGAAAAGTCTTAATTTAATTTTGCTATCTGTAATATATTTCTCCAATTCTTACATCCTTGAACTCAACTCTAGTTTTCTGGCAGAAAAGTAGAAAAATACGTGCGATTTTTTTCCTTGAGATTCATAAATACTCTTTTTTGATATCTTGAGATCTTATCAGAAACTAATTTGTTCTCTAATGACTGGTACACTATAATTAGGTACTTGCAGTCAAGTATGTTCTTTTAGGCACAGTCACAAAACATGACATCAGTCCTGAAATTCTCAGGAAAACTAGGCGTTAAAAACATTCACAAAGAAAGAAGCTTGGCAAGGTGCAACTCGCAGAAGTGTGAAGCTCTCTGCATGTCACCTACATCTTCCCTTTCCCGAGCTGTGTGTGGAATTCCATGGTGTTCCCCTCGGAAGGCTGCCCAGGCTCCTGCAGCCTCGCCGGGATTGCTTGTGCTGGTTGCTGAAGGCAGCGGAGGCACCAGGGAAGGAGCACAGGTGTGGTGAAGGTGGCTCTCAGGTTCAAAAAATTTGGCTCTTCCTCCACCACTGCCTTCACCTGAAAGGGTGGGATTTTAGTTGAATGGTACCTGTCTGGTTTGCTGCTGTGAGCCCTGGTTGAACCCAAGTGGAACAGCCCACCCTGACGTTGATACTGTCCCATCCCAGAGTGCTGCCTGTGTCCACTGTCTGCTCTCATGGGGAGAGTTCATTCAGGTCTGCTCATGAGCTGCTGCAAAACAAATTAATTTTTCATGTAATTGATTGCTTGGCAGGTGAAAAGCAATCAAATTATTTTCACTAAATGTTTCTTGGCAGTCTTACTGTTTCTGTTGTGTTGCGGGGGAGACAGCATCCATCATGGCTCACAGCCGCACTGTTAGTCATATGCTGGCCTGGATCAATGCTGCCCAGATTTTGGAAAAATGAATCCTCTCAGGGAAAATGCAGCCTGTGCCAATCCAGCAAATTGATGCTGAGGGGACACTCAACTCTGTGTATACCTGCCTTGTTTGAAGCTGTAGTTGCAGGGTCGTGAAATACCACCCCATAGTGCGTGAATGTTTTGACAGCTCCACTGCATCAGGTTGGATTTTTCCAGCACTGTTTTTTTCCATGTCCTGGGTTTGATGTCTTCAGCCGCACTGCAACTCTGTGGTCCCTCCTGGTGTGGGCAATGGGGACTGCAGGGCTGGGATAGGGAGTGGCTGGCCTGTCAGCGGTAGCCAGGCATGGTCATGGCCAAAAGAAAGCAGGTGTGGACTTCAGGGAAACCTCTCTTGCCTTGTTGCTAATGTTTCAGTTAGCAAACCAGTTCCTGAGGAAATACTTTTTCAGTCTCCTCCTCAAAAAAATTTTAGCTATTTTTTTTAGCTCCTTTAGTTTTGTTGCTTATATTTTTCATATTGCCTGTGGCCTCAGAGTCATGCCATAGCCATTTTAAAACTGCTTCTGTAAAGGTAGTGGGGGTATGTGGGGTTTTTTAAAAGAAAAAAGCTGCAATTTGCCATGTGATTTTTTTTTATATATGTGGGAATAAGGAGACAAGTGGTGATTGGGAGTTAGAAAATTACACTGCTTTCCTCTGAAGGTTGTCGGTGACTGTTCTTTGTGGTAGAATAATGACTAACTTTTCAAAAATGATTAATTAAAAAGAACTCTGCTGAGTGATTTTCCTTACTTCCTGGGAGCTTGTACATGGTGTTTTGCAGTGACTCTGAATGGAACAGCAAGACATGATTACAGCGTGTACCAGTGGAGATGTATTAATGTCAACCAAAAAGCTGAGGCCTGTGCGTCAGGACGTGTGTCTTTTACAGCATGTTTGCTGCAAATGTAGGGATCATAGTTTGAAAATGTTTTGCTTAATCATCATTCAAGCTGTAGTTTTCAAGAAGGCTGATGATACAGATACAAACCTCACTGGACCCAGATTAGAGGAGTGTGTGTATGCAGCTTTGTAAAGTAAAAGGAAACGTCATTCTTTTTTGTTTGTGTACGGGAGTACCCAAGTTTATGCATCTTTAGCTGTCGTAGATACTGCGGGTGCTGCACAGGACATCTGTGATGCAAAGAGTGTTCAGTGATTCACTGATACACAACATGAGGATGCCTGTGATGACTCACTTTTTCCCCTCACGCTTTCTTTTCCCATTCAGCAGAAGCAAAGCGTAACAACTTTTACCAGAATTTAAGGAAAGGTTCATACAGGCTCTAGTAATTTGAGAGTTAGATGTATTTGAATACAAATTAAGTTTTCCTTGAGAATCCTTTAAGGGAAGAAAAGAATCCCTTATTTCTTTAGATAAGGAAAAACAAACTAGACAAAACACTTGAGAAAGGCTACAAGTATTAAGCTTGAAGCAATGCCCATTTCTAATACCTAGCTACAGCAAAGATGGCTAATTCTTGGGAAAAAAAGGATAAAATTATATGAAGAATGTTCTGTTCTTCCAAACCCTAGCTTTTGTTCTCATTTACAGAAATAAACAGATGTTTCTATTTGACCACCTCAGAGTTCTCCCATAACAACTGAAAATAAATTTAAAAAAAATTTATTTTGGAAGAAAAAAGTAAAAAAGTTTGGAACCCACTCCTGGGGAGGAAAAAGCTGGGCATCTGCTGCACTGTTCAATGGTATCTGTTTTAGTAAAAGTTTGTGATGGTGTAGTCCCTCTTGAAGGGTTTAAACTTTTTTGTCATTGTTTTTCAATGCCCCTTGTTTGATGTCAACATTTGGCTAAAATTGATAGAGTTTTCCTAGCCTGCTATTTGATGGTGATTCTGATTCAGCTTTTCAGGAAGGAAGAACTCTTATTTCAGGGACCACACGAGGGAGTGTTGTTCTGTGTGTTGGGCTGCAAGCAGCTCTTTTGCTAGGAAGGGCACTTAAGCTCCGTGGTTTTTCACTCTGTTAAAGGAAAACATTTTCTTCAGCAGTTCTCAACTTTTTCCAGGATGATGTAGTTTCTCAGTAACCCCAAATTTTTTTTTTTAGTGGACAGTATTTGGAATTTATTGCTTCATAATGGCACACCAGCTTTCCAGCCTGTGCACCAGCCGTGCTGGGAGTGTGTGTGTTGTGGGAGGGTGAGTCAGGGGAAAGCAGGCAGGGTTTGCTTTGTGTGCTTTCTACTTCCCTCTTTCCCTGCCCACAGAAGCACAAGTTCAGTTGGAGCTTACCTGCAAACCTTCTACCTCTAGTTCACTGGTTCATGTTAGAGCATCTGCTATGTTGGAAGTGTTTGTCCAAAAGTCATTTATTTTGCTCTTTAAATTTCAGTATGTAATCTTCCCAGAGCATCAACCTTTCTGTGTCACGGAGAGGGAATTTGCTTTAAGCTTGCATACACAAATTCTTTGGTGCTGCATTGTTGCCTCAAGCTGGCATCCTACACGAATTAAATCTAGATGCTTGGTAGCTGCATAGTCACAAGTTGCTTCACTCTTTTCTAGTGCTTGAGGTATCCAGGATGACTTTTTGCATTGAAGAAACAAGTGGTGCATGAGACATGAAGTCAAGACTGGAGCTGATATCCATGTCTGCATCTCCCATAGGACAGGTGGCTGCTGGATACTGCCAGGGCTTGTAACTGTTCCGGTGTTAAAGTGAGGTCTGTATGGTAGATGCACACAGTACAAGACTGGGCAACTCATCCAATATCTACTTTTCCCTTGAAGAACTGGAACCTATTTTTTGGACAAAATGCTACCACACGTCAAAAGGGAAATGGGAAAAGCCCTGCAGAGACCACTTGCCAATCAATTTGAAGAGGAACATTATCTGTGAGTGATGCTCTAGGAGACCCCTGAGAGGGCAGTCCCTTTGAAAGTATTATTTTATGCGTCTCTCCAGAAGTGTGATCTCTCCCTGCAGTGTAATTTAGCAGGTGTATTTCAGCTACTTTTCCTAGCCTACCACTTTGTAGAAAGAAAGAAAGTACTTCTCTAATGATGTGTGGCTGTTAGCCTCCTACTGACAGATTTTCCCAAGTGGCCTCTGTGCTGGAGACTGAAATATTTTATTTTTTATTTCTTACAGTATCTTGTCCATGCATTCCTCCTTCATGACACTTCAGAGGTCAGGATTCAAAGGCTTCGAGCAGGGATGCACAGAGTTCAAAATGCTGATGTACATAAGGCACTCTCATGTGTGGTGGTCATACAGAAAACTGTCAGTTTGGCAATGCACTTTAGTTTGGCCTGTGAGAGTTAAGGCAAAGAAAGTATTCTGTTTGACAAGAGTAGTAAATGATCAAGTAATTCTCTCAGGACTCCCTAAATAGCTCCAAATTGTTCCAGGAAACATTTGGTTCATCACAGCTGAGAGATGCAAAATCAGACTTGTGGATTTAGCTTCCTGAAGCAGTCTCAGTGGAGCAAATGGTAACACGTGGCTTTGTATTAGTGGTATGATTAAAACCTACAGATGAACACAGATGATAGGTTGCACCTCTTTTGCAAGATCAAGTACTCCAGTGCCCTGCAAAATGGAGTAAACACTCCGCACTGGAATATCCATTTCAATCAGCCAGCTTGCAGATTGTTTCCACCATACTCAGTCCCACAGGACATAAAATCTTCCTTGGTATGACTTAGTTCTCTTCTTCCCAAGTTTAAAAATTTCCAGTTTTTGTGGAACAAATGCTTCTGTTTTCTGAAACCAACAAATGCATTTTTAACTATATGTAAAAAAACCTTTATATAATCCTGGTCAATCCTCAAATTAGAATATGCCAGCTTTCTGCATTTTTTATACCTAACTTTTCCATTTTTCTTCTCTTTCCCCATGCAAAAGTATGTTTCTTATCTAGCAGAGTATTGCATAACACAACTGCCCTTGCCATTGAAGTGGCAACACTAATGTATCGATGACCTATTTCCTTGACAAATTCCTCTTTGTCTCTCAGAGGTGGCCTCTAAAACTGCCCAAAATCTTCAAAAGTCTCTTCATTTCCTGCTCTTGTATATTATTCAGGATATTGGGCAAACTGCTGCGAACAGTTCCCCTGTGAAACAGTAAGTTGGGAGGCATGGCTATGCCATATAACTGATGATCTTCCAAAAACACTCAGTTACACAACTTCTCTTCATTCGGCCACATCTCTTCTTGTTGTTGGCCAAGCTTTCATCAAGAAGCCCCATAAGCCAGGAAAGCTGAGTATATGTTAGGCCTCTGGTTATGAGCAGGATTTTAACCTTCTGCCCAGCTTCTTGGCAAGATAGAAGAAATACTGTCTTGAAGCAGGTCAAATGTACCTGGCAACAGCAGTGATAATGAATTTATCAACACCACTGTCTATCCCAGGTGTTGGATGCAGGGGTAGATCCCTTCCAGCTGGGGCTCACAACATACTTTTTGCTGAGGGGTTCTGAGGGGGGCTCCCAGGTTATATTTCTGCCATAGAACAATGGTGTTTTTTGAGAGTGCATGATTGAATTCCTGCAGGGTATGAGGAGGAACAAATGCATAGATAAAAACCAGCGTGCTTTGAATATAGCTTGTGGCAGTCCTTACACTTTGCATTGCTAGAACTGAGGGGGAAGCCAATCAGTGTAAGGAGAACTTCGTACTTGCCCACTGCTTATATGCTCTTGTTAAATGTGTAGTGACAGAGGAACTGGCTGAGATCGAGCCAGCCTTTGCTCTGACACACCAGGCCTCAGAGAGGCCCATTCACAGAATAGAAAAGTTGTTTTTTTCATGCTGTGGTCTTCCTAAATGATGACCTTTAAGTCTTTAGACTTTCAGGTGTTGCTGTATTTGTGCAGCCTTCTCAAGGCCACAGCTGCTCCAAAACCGTTTTAGGATAGAAATTGTAAAGATTTATGAGGAACGCTTTGGAGGATGAGTTGCTTTACTGTAGAGAAATTTGAAGAACTGGAAAATGGGTTAAAAATGGAAACTACTTTTAAATTTCACAGTAAGTGCACAAATACTTGCCCCTAGTATTTCCCTTCTCAGCATATTTGAGTCTTAGCAGCATTGTTGTTTCATCCCTCTACCATTATGAGTAGGTTAGGCATCAATATGAGCTGCAGGCCACACTGCTTTTGATACATCCTAGCTCATAGCTGGCTCTCTGGACTGCACGAGCAGGTCATGTTGAGCTTCTTGTCTACCAATACCCCCACGTCCTTCTCCTCAAGGCTGCTCTCAGTCCATTCTGCTCACAGCCTGTATTTGCAATTGGGATTGCTTGTACCCAGGTGCAGGACCTTGCACTTGGCCTCACTGAAAGTCATGAGGTTCACACAGGCCCACCTCTCCAGCCTGTCCGGGTCCCTCTGGATGGCATCCCTTCCCTCCAGTGTGCCAACAGCACCACACAGCTGGGCGTCATGGGCTAACTTGCCGAGGGTGCAGTGGATCTCACTGTCTGTGTTGCCAACAGAGATGCTAAATACCCCCAGTCCCAATACCAACCGCTAAGGGACAGCACTCATGGCATACATTGTGATCTTTGTAAAACTATTGATTTGCATGTGTATACACAGTTTTATTTGAAGAAGTGTTACTCCATTGTACAAAGTATGACTAAGACTTCTTGTGCAATTTTGGTCATTCATATTCAAGTAAAATGACCTAAGGCTGGAGTAGATCCAAGTAAGTGTTGCTAAAGTCGGGGAGGAGGAAGATCAAAAGATTTTAGGTTGCTTAGCCTCACAAAAGAAGGACATTGGGAGAGCAGTAGGATTATCCTTTCTTAGTAGGGACCAAATACTAGAGATGAAATGGAAGAGCTATTTAAGCTAAAGATTTAAAGGGCTATAATGTGGCACTGAATAACTTTAGGACAGAAATTAGAAGATGGTTTCCAACTAGTGAGGCTCTGAGACTCTTCAGAATGAAAGCAATGAGAGTAAAGGCAACAGGTTTGTGAAAAGTTTGTGAAAAGACTTGTCTCCTCAGGAAGCTGGGATTGTGGCCTGAGCAAATACTGTCATATTTGTCCATACCTGGGGCTCTTGTCTCAGCAGTGTCTTCCAGTCCCTGAACCATAGTTTCTGTAGCTATAGGCCAAGCCTAGTTTACTTCCAGGCATACCTTTCAAAATTATTATTTATTTTCACGTGTCAGCATGAGTAGATATCCAGAAAAGCCACCAGGCACAGTCAGCATGCATTCCAAATGTATGCTTTAAGCAGGCTGTAAGGCTTGCCAAACCTGTGGCTTTGACTTCAGATGCTGAAGCATTGTGGCAGTGTGCTCTGTAGCAGCCTCTCCAAGTGTAAGACCCTGCTTCTGACTGTCTTGACGATCAATGCCAACTCTGTAGGGGGCAGGGGCAGTCAAGTGTGGGATGGAGTTAGGGACAGGGCATGTGAGTCCCCAGGTAGGTGGTTACTGAAGCTCTGAACTCTATTTTACAATAGTGCTCTTTTGAAATGATTAAATGGTGAGCATGCTTCAAGAGGCCTGCAGAAGGGAGGGCTTACCTAAAGGAGGGATTCAGTCTGGACTGCCATCAGGTAGGAGAAAAGAAAAGAGGTCTGTGTCTGCCTGGCATGTTCAAAAAATGGTACAAAATTAATGCATGATGGTTCTGTTAGGTTTTTGCCTTTTTTTTTTTTTTTGGGGGGGGGGGTCTGTTTAAGCACCAATAAAATGTTCCTTTAAATATTCTTAAGTTCTTTTTCTTACGGCTTCCTCTTCCTGATTCTTGACTTTGATTCTTGAAAAATACTGGTGTAGGAATTTAGTGGTTTTGGTTGAAAAGTAAAGCATTATTGTGACTTGGTGTGAGCTCCTGTTTTTGGATATCTAGCTAACACTGAACAAAGAAATAAGAGAGGTAAGTGAACAACAGAGCAAATGTAGCCCTAGAGAGCGTCAGAGATTGTAAGGAGGCTCTCATAAGCCAGTCTCCATGGTACACTGCGTACATTTCCATGGTCTTGTTTATACAAAGAAGTATTGAGTAGGCAGTTTAGCTGTTTTTCTTCCTTTCTGCAGGCAGTCTTACATTAGAGGATTTTAATAATGCAATTACCATTGTACTGCTTAGTACACCTACAAATTACCTTGCATTCTCCCACCTCTTCCCTAACACAGGAGGCATACCACAGAGTGATGCTGGAGAAGAAGCTGTTCAGAGATTTCCCCTCCTCCCTGCTCTTCACAGCAGGAATAAGCCTGACTCCATTTTGAGGGAGAGGAGCCACTCAAAGGGCTGGAAGGGGAGTCAGAGAATGACAAGACTGTTTGAAGGATAGGTACAATATTGCAGAAGAGACTGGGTGGAAGAGGGATTTGGAGAGAGGAAGGTGATGGCAGGGGAAGAGTAGAAATGGAGAGGCGTCCCTAGCTTGACTCCCACTGGTTCCTTTTGATTCCAGTAAGGATATCAGTGATACCTGGATGGACAAAGCAGGCAAGTGATGCAGCTGGACTTAGCCATCTTCTGCACAGCCTCATGGTTTTACTGCCTGTTTTAGGCCAGAGCACTGACTGGCACATCATGGTTCACCGCCTGGAGCCAAGGGTCAGGCTGAGAATATGCCAGGTCTTCCCAGCAGGTCTGGGGTGCCCCTCTTCCTTCACACACTGTTATGCCCTGACACAGCAAGAAGCGTTATGTTCTAGTTAAAACCAAACTTTTAAAATACATTACTGTTTGGGAAAGGGAAGGATTGTGTCAAAAGGCTGCCAAATGTACAAATCAAGTATGTCCCATATACTCGGCAGCAGGTCTGTAACTGGGGTCTCATGGAGTTAGTAGGACCAGAGTCAGATAGACGAGCTCCTTCTTCCCCAGATGTGAGGGAGTATGCACCAAAAGGCTGTGCCAGGAATAGAGATGCCTAATCTAAAGGCCTTGAAGTGTTTGTGAGAAGGGTCATGTGAATCTGAAAGTTGGTGGCAAGTATCCTGCCCATGGGACTTGCACTTGCTGAGACATGTTTATGTAGATGGAAGAAGTTGTTTGTCCAGATGGCACTCAAATATCTTCACTCTCCATTTCCTTGTAGCAGTAAAAGAATTGCATGTGGATCACGTTCAGGAAGTTGGCCCTCTTTATTTTTCAGAAGCCTAAATATTTATAGTTTTCTTTCTGGGAGAAAGAAAACCAGGTGAAATTGCATAAAAGTCCATCTATCAAGAGGAATTAAATGAGTTGACTCATCCTGTTGACGGAGAGGAGAGTTCTGTGGTTACAACCCAAGGCTGAGGCCAGCTCTGTGCTCCAAATCTTTGCCAAGGCAGCTGGGTCACATCTGGGCTGTGAAGCTGTGAGAGCCTTGATACCCGTGCTTTTTCCTGGCAGGAATGCCTTGTGTGCAGGTAGTCCCTCTGGCAAAGCTGCACACAGCCTGCTGGGTGTTTCTTTTGTGGGCTGGAGGTTTTCTGTACAGCAAAACATGGTGCTGCTGAAACAAGGGTATCCCAGCCAGAGGCAGGTTTAACAGATCAGCCTTCCTGTGTGAGTAAAATGGTTGGGAGCCTTGGGGTAGGAAAATCTCGAAAACTGACTTGGCAGATTCCCTCTATATTCAACCATAAGTTGTAGTGGGGCACTTGGGGATAGGTAATAGCTTTCCCATCAGCTTGCTCTTACACCTTTGTTCCTCTTGATACTCCATTGCTACATGATAGGGCTGCAGCACTCAAAAACTCAGTTTGTCAATGAAAAACTGCATTTGTTTCCAAACTTTGGAGATATTAAAGAATAGTCATAGGTGACTTTGTTTGCCCAGCTTGAAGCATCTTGAAAAAGGCATGGATTACTGCATACTTTTCAGAAAACATGGTCTGCATTTAATATCCTTCCAGTTTTCCAAAAGGGACTAGCAATTTTAGATGTTTAATTTAGGCCAGCAAGCTTAAGATAGAAAGCACTAGGAAAATGCCAACACTTTTAATGTTGTCTGCCACTGGACAGGATACAGTCGGGTTTATATGCTGTGGCAGATGAAGCAGAATTAGCTTTTTATAGTGTTAAACCATGGCTCTTCTCAGTGAGGTTATTCTGTATGTTTCCTTCTTCTTGCCTCCAACAAAAACACTGTAAAGTGTGGGCTGTGAGGGCAGGGAATACTAAGAATGCTATGAATGCTTTTTCTCACTGCTTGAAAGAGAATTGGCTGGAAAACTTAAGCCGCTGGATGGTTTCTTGCTGAATGCTGGTTAAAGTGATGTAGGTTTAGTGTTTGGGGAACACATCTTTGGAATACTTTTGTGAGGTAAAGGATGATGGCAGAGACCATTGCAAGTTCAAAACCAAAGGGGTTGTGGAAAACAAATTTTAAATCCACAAATTGCATGTAGTACTAAAGTCAAACATATGGCAGAGAAATACCACGTATTAATCATGTACTGGAAAATAAGTATTTTGCCTGTGAATTTGAAACATGAGACAACCCAAAATATAAACAGACTGGTTTAAATAATGAGTAAAATAATATTAACTCTCCATTACTAGGGTATTTTTTTCTAATTTCTATTGTGTTTTGGTCTTGTTTTCTAATTCCTTCTGGAAGCAGAGTGTTTCATTTCTCTGCTCAACACTTAAGGAAATGCATTGGATACACCCAAGAAATTGTCTTAAAATGGCTGCCCACTAGTCCCCATCCTCAGTTCCTTGCACCCGTTTCCTCACACAGCTTCTATTTCATCTCCTGTTACTGGCTTCACACAGTGGCATGTAGTTTTTGTGTTCCCGTCCCTCGGTCCTTTCTCTCCCATCTCGCATTGCTCAGTTGTCAGTGCCCCTGCACAGCTCCCCACTCAATGGAAGTGTGAAGTGAAAGTCTTCCTCCTGAGAGCTCTTTTCAGCTTAATTCACAGCATATTGCTCCTCATCTCCACTAGGTTTAGGATAAGAAGACTATTGTATTTTGCTTCCTCCGGCTGGGGAAGCAAAAACCTCACAGAAAATAAAGGTACAGGTGGAAATCAGTCCGGTTCCAGCTGCACTGATTCCCAGTAGGTTACCAGGTGGAATTCTGACTATGTTGAAATCACATATAGTCACAATTTTCTCATGAGGTTTATAGCCATGCACAAAATAATAGGCTTCATATGAATACAGTGAATAATATATATTTTAATCCTACCGTAAGAGCAAAATAGCAGTGGCCAATAAATACTGGGATGCCGAATAAATTATATCCTTTACATACCAGTAAAGATTTGAAGTACTGGTAGAAAGGATTTTGAATAAGAAAAATTAAAAGTGTGTGGCAATATGAGTTTTAATTCACTCAGGAAGTATCCATGTTCTTTCAAAATCAGTGGGAGTACCGTACTTATTTTGCATCTTTTATTATTGCTGTCTTTTATCATACGTACCACCTTTTTGGCTGAGGGAAACCATCTTCTAAGATCATATGTATAACTCCTTAAACACTGAGACATATGAGGAAGGGATAGAAAAAAAGGAGCTAAGGTAGGCAGTCGTATGTTTTCAGAAGGAGGTAAATTTCTCATTAGGTGACAGGCCAGCCTGATATCATGATCTCTCATTGCCCAAGCACTGGATATTCTTCTATATTTCATTGTTCCATAAGCTTGTGGGGAAGAGTGGCATTAAAAGGGTCCTAGTGGAATTCAGTTTAAAATTAATCTGAAGAAATTGGCACTGATGTGATCTTTCCTAAGGGAACAAGTCCAGTAGTGAGCTGTAAAGGACAGACTGTTTAACTATAATCTTGTCTGCAGGTTTAGAAAGACTAGACTGATTTTTGTTACATACTCACAAAGATGAACATCAATACTACTGGAAAGGAGACCTTTAAAACTGACAGTCTCTCCCATTTTAGATGGAACACACCCAACACTGTCCAAAGATTGTCTATTTTCACTGCTCTTTCTCCTTAAGGTTTGTGTGGAAATTAGGAGTTTGCAATGTTTTATTTATCCACTTGTTCCTCCTCAGTCTCAAGTAGTTCCAAAAGAGTTGCAACATTCTAGTTGAGGTCTCCATCTTTCCAACTTTTACGTGCCCCTAAAATTTAGTACATATGGAAAACTGCAGTGAGATCAACTAGTTCAGTATGTAGAAATCTGAAAGACGTACATGCACATTTCTTGAAGCATTATGTTGCTAACTTTTCAGAATACAACAGTTCTGCATGCCACAAAGGTCTGTTGGTTTGAGTTTTTTTAATATATATACATACAATGGAAAGTGACAGATACATTAAAACCTCCAGTTGGGGTTCAGTGTGCTCCAGTAGTTTTGTGGTTGTTTTTCTCACACAGACTTAATGATAGCTTGAAAGCACATTGCTATAAAAATGTCACTGAATTGTTTGCGCTTATCATAGTTATTTTCTGGAACTATTTTTTTACAGTTTCTTGCCAGAGATTAGGATCATATGAGGGAAGGAGAGTTATTACTGTGCTTGTCAAATTTGCACAGAAATGCACTTGCCATGATGCAACAGTGAATCACCTTTTAAGCTTGGCACAAGTGTTAAAACTAAAACTCAAGGAAAGCAGCATCTCAAATGTGAGCGTGTGTGGGACTGCAAAAATCCTTAACAAAGGACTAATCCTGGCTCACAGTACTCTTAAGTCACCTTACGAGTGGGTCAGTCTGAGAGCTCACATCTGCCAGAAGGGACAGACTCACTCTTTCCTCACTTGATCTTCCCCAGTGTGTTTTCCCCCTCCCATTAGGTCTTGGCATTGTTTTATAGCGAACCAGTTCATCTGTCAAACCCAGCCAAGGTTTTACAAGGCTACGACAAACAGTTATTTACCCCAAAGTGACCAAGACTTAATTTGACTATCAGGCTATTAACTGCTACTGAACCCTGAGGTACCATTTTTGGTCACTTTTCACTCAGAGTGGTCTGGAAAGCTCCAATCTACCCCTTGGGTGTTTAAAAAACTTCTTACTGTGCTTTCAGCGCCTGAAAACTTTCAGTATAAGGGACAGTAACCCCTTTGAGAATCTAAAGTACTGGAACCAAACCTAATTATCACAGAGAAGTAGGAAATTCAGCCTTGATGTGCCCTTGAGGCCCGGATATGAACCAGTCATATATAAACTTTGTTTTGTTGAGAATCTGGGATTATCGTATTAGTCATCAAGGCTAAGATCATGGGGAAAGTGAAGAGCTGAACTGGCTCGTTCCCAGTGGAGTTTGTGTATTGCTTTTTTTCCTTGTGGCAAGGATGGCGCTGTGTTTGGCTGACCACAGGCTTATGAACCATGAGTTTTGTGTCCAGGTGGACAGGTCACTGTGTGGGAGGGAGCACTGTGCACTGCAGTATCTCTGATTCAGTGTCCCCCACAGCAGGCTGACAGATCATCTCTCTCATACAGGTCAGGAGGTCGCGCGATGAGCTGGCTCACCTGGAGCTGCCATCCCAGTTAAAATGGAGCCAGCGCAAAACCAGGCTAACATTTTCAATCTAGGTCAGCATGTTAGCCTGCTTCGCTACCCGTCCTCGTTCCTACCTTTACCTAGGAGAGGCTTTTGTGGGGCTTTCCCCCGCAGAATGTTCCTGCTGCTTCCCTGGCATCAGTATGACGGTGGAGTGATTCAGATGAACTCACAGATACAGAAAGGAGCTGGCCTGCCCTCTGAGGCAGCTTGTCATGGTCTGTGCAACCAGAAATTACAGCATCAAGGACTGCATCAGGACTGGGGGACTGATAAGTCATGAGGAATGTGTCCATTTCAGTAGCGAGAGGGACCCCAGAGGATGCAGGAGAATATCTGTTGGAGGGGGCCAAAGAATCGTGTGGGTGTGCTGAGGACCCCTGTCCAGCTCCACATGAAGCACTGTGGCTAGGAGGAGTTGGCCCCTTCTGTGGGGGCTCTTTTCTGTGGCACATCTCGGCCGATGAACCCTCACTTGCTAAGGTAACACTGTTTGCTCTTGACATTCCAGTTCAGCGTGGAGGCATGAGACAATAGGAAAGACAAAGAACCCACATGCCCCAGTTTTATGGTCTGATAAGGACTGAAGGAGAGAGATTGTTCCCAGTTCCAGGCAGGCCTCCCAGTTTTATGTCACCATGTTATCCAGAGGCTGAAGATAAGGTTACTGTCAGCTGTCCTCCTTCCAGTGTGGTTAACATCATCCTTGTGATTGCAGTGTGTTTAAAGGAGCCTGGGGAAAACAGGAGAAGACATTTGTAGTGATTGCTATGATTAAAATCAGTGAGGAGCTCCACTCACACCTTTTTCATAGGTCTTTGTTACAATCTCATTTTCTAAAACTGAACTCACCAGAGTCCTAACTTGAGCTGTTGTTAACCCTAATTATTTGGGTCACATTTTTGGGACCAAAGTTAGTGTTCAAGGAACTGGAGAACTAACATTAACTCCACAGTGCACTGGTGCAGGTGATAATTGTGTCAGCACCCCAGTGCTGTGCCGTGTTGGTGCTTGGTGACATTTTCATTTTACCACAGGATCTTCAAAAGTGTGAACTGGCTTGCTAGAAGACATTTCTGGGATGGGGAACAAATATTTTTTATTACAAGTTCTTGCTTTAGTTTTCTTTCTTTGTGGCAGCTGCTGGGCAGATCTGTGCTTGCAAATGGGGTCCTTGCAAACCCCCAGCAGCCCATGGCCAGCAGTGCCCACCTGATGTGGAGCTCCCCCCAGGTGCTGCTGTCTTCCTGCTGAGGAAAGAAGCACCTTGCATGTGACTTCTTCTGGAGGCAGCATCTCCTTATCTTTGGCACAAGGCTGGGCACAAGCATGTCTCATAAATCAGTGTTTCTTTGCATTGGTTTCCTGGCAGGCTTTGTACATTTTGGTATGTGCTTAGTTTGTAGTTCTACTGCTGTTGACCTGACATTCAATGTCGGCCAGGTTAGACAAAAGCAAAATTTAACATCAAGGTAGAATTATGTGGCTCTATTTGATGCCAGAAATTTTAAATTAGTATTTGTGTCAGCCACGCCCTACAGGATTAGGCATTTAATAAGGCAATAATGAACCTCACAGAAAACTGTTTCTGAATGTACCCATCATAAAAACAGAAAAGAAAGATGCAAAAGTGTCAGAGCCAACCGTTCCCTGAAACGAAAGTATGACAATATCTGAGTAACTAATGCTGAACAAAAGCAAAACGTCTGCAAAAAGGTCCAGCTTCCTGGCTTCTCGCAGACCATCGCCTTGCTGGTTTTGGAGGGGTGTTTGTATCATGACTTTCTGACAACAGTAACTGCTGTTAGTGCTCTTTTTTGCACAGCACTATTGATATGCTGTGACACAGACACCCTTAATTCTGAGGAGAGAGTGAGGGCCCTGTTTGCACTGCACCCGTCAGGCTGCTGAGGGGTTCCTGGGGTCCTGGGGGTGAAGATTACCTTGTGGCACCACTCCCTTAACTGGACTGGTACTCTCAGCTCTAGGGACCCACTTACAAAACCTTCAGCCACTGTTACAGTATTTTGGTTAGGTTGCTATTTTATGATTTAAGGCAGTTGGTGTTTTTCTGCTTCCTGTGTCAGTGCCCAGTAAGGACAGGACTGCATAGCAGGTTGTTGGATCAGAGAGCTGGTTCAGCTGAAAACTCATCTTCTGCTCCTTTTTTACCACTGGGTGAATTTACAGCAAGTAATTTCCTTTATCATGCAGTCACACAATCTTTAGCATTGCGATGAGGAGGAGACTGGGAATATGAAGACAGCAGTGATGGGAAGGTGTGACCATCACTTTAGGAAGCAGTTACACTAAAATTGGATTAAACAAATCAGGAAAACATCTTAACTTTTAGCTAGCATAAATATTTAGTGGCTCACAGTGGGAGATAGACAAACTTGTGCACAGAGGTACTCTTTCCTATAGCCAAACAGACACGCCTGTGTAAACAACCTCTTGTGAAGAGATTAGAATTTAGTACAGTGATCTCATGCTGCTCTGGGATGGGAAGGTAATTGAGAATTACTGCCTCCAAGTAACGCAGCTGGAGAGGTGGAGGAACAGAGTGGTCAGAGCACTCAGTGATACGTTTCTGGTGACCGCTTCTCTAGCAGTGCTTGCCTGGCATGAATTTCTATACCAGGGCTGACATAGGACAGACAGCAGCATTTAACTTGTCAGGACGTTATGCAAAGGCTTAATGAAGCATCAAGGTTTGTGTTTTAGGGAGCTGAGAGAGAAACCTTTCTCTGCTGCATCCCTTATGCCCTTCCTATTTCCAGTCCACCTCCAGGCATCAGTGTTGGCAAGGGAACCTAAGAGCCTTTTTAGCAACAGGGAAAGATCTGTGAAGTGTTTAATTTGGAGTAAATTATAGTGCTGCAAAAATGATTATCATGACCATCATCCTCTTGTACTGAAGAATGATGCAGTTTCAGGGTCTCTGCTACTTCTGCCTCCCTTTCTGCAGATGTCTGAGTTTTCTGGGGTCTCTATTTCAGATCCACATTTTGTCATGTGGGATGAGGCATTCCCGGGTGCTGGCAATAAGGAAGGAACACACCTGCAAGATGACAAAGCTAAAGTAGTGGGGTTGGAAATCACATGCCAGAGGAGGGCAAGGAATCACAGAATCAATTAGGATGGAAAAGTCCTCTGAGATCATCAAGTCCAACCTATGACTGAACACCACCCTGTCAACCAGACCATGGCACTGAGTGCCATGTCCAGTCTTTCCTTAAACACCCCAGAGATGATGACTCCACCACCTCCCTGCACAGCCCATTCCAGCATCTAATCACCCTTTCTGCGAAAAAATGCCTCCTAATGTCCAACCTAAACCTCCCCTGGAACAGCTTGAGGCTATGTCCTCTCATCCTGTCACTAGTTGCCTGGGAGAAGAGGCTGACACCCACCTTGCTACAACATGAGTCTTAATTGCCATTGAACTCTTTTTGATAAACTTTCTGTGGTGGAGAAGTTACATTAGAGAGGTAGAGCTGCATAACAAAGAATGTGTGATTCAGGAATGACAGTCCTATCTCAGTAGTTTTATGAGGTGGTGCTTTGATGTCTCTTCAGGGGTCAGGGTACTGTGCTGGCCAGCAGTAAGCTTTATTTGCTGTGCACAACTCAATCCCTTCCCTCCTATGATCTGCAGGTGGGATTAGTCTTTTGCAATCTTTTGGATATCTGGAGACTAGCACATCTAGAGGTTTAGGTTGGCAGTAGCCAAACTTCGAAGGCCTGAAAATCAAGACATATTCAGAAGTTGAAATGCTTGTGGTTTTTTGGGTTTTTTGTTTTTTGTTTTTTTTTCTTTCTCTTCTCTGTTTGTTTGTTTGCTTGTTTGTGTTTTGTGAAAAACCTGGAATGAAAATTTCTGCCATTGAATAAGATTTCAAGGTCTTACACTCTTTGAAAACAAACTGTCAGGAAACCAGACTTACTTTTGGGTGCCTCTCCTATGAAGAACAACTGATAGAGTTGGGGTGGTTCAGCTTGGAGAAGAGAAGGCTCTGGGGAAACCGTATAGCTGTACCTGAAGGAGGGCCTACAAGGAAGATGGAGAGGGACTTTTTGCCAGGACCTCTTGTGACAGGACAAGGGGGAATGGCTTCAAACTGAAAGAGAGTATGTGTAGACCAGATATTAGGAAGAAATTCCCTACTGCGAGGGTGGTGAGACACTGGAACAGGTTGCCTACTAAACTTGTGGCTGCCCCATCCCTGCAAGGATTCAAGGTCAGGTTGGATGGAGCCCTGAGCAACCTGGTCTAGTGAAAGGTGTCCCTGCCTATGGCAGGGGGGTTGGAAGTATAAGATCTTTAACGTCTCTTCCAAGCTAAACCATCCTGTGGTTCCATGATTCTATGATTTTGTAACACCCAAACACTGTTGAGGCATGTAGAACCAGAGTAGCAAGCCTCACACAAAAAGGGAAATTTGTGAATCTTGAGTTCTCTTGACATTTTGTAAATGATTTAAGTTTGCTTTAATTTCACTTTGTTGGTTTCTTTGCTACTGCTTGTTAGCTGGACTACTAAGCAATAATATTTTCACTTAGCTTTATTTATATTCCAGCTGAAGTGGAGTTCTTTTACCCCTTACTGTTATGAAGAAAGTGCTGAAATTTGAAGTTTCAGACTTGTGCTTCATGGTATCTAAAGTTACAAGTACGTCTCCCTACCAGGATATTTTCCAGCTGAAGTAATTCTTGGCGAGGCTAAAAGGCCCAGAACATAAAAGATGGTATGTTGTGGTATGTTATGTAAAACAAAACCTGTTTCCATACAGTATCTTTTTTTTTTTTTTTGAGTAGTCCATAGCACTAATATGAGAAACTTGATTGAGATCAGCTTTTACTTAGAAATAATTTACTATTGTAAATTATAATATTTATACAGCAAATATTTACACAAGTTTGGAATTTATAATATTTATATTATAAATATAAAACCAGTGAACTAATAGGAAAAATTAACTTGTAGGAAAAAATAATGATAAATAATTGAACAAAATTCAGATACCAACAGCTCAGCTTCTTGGGAAATATTTCTAGGTTTTGTACACTGGGACCAAGTTAGTGGAGAGCAAAATAAAGGTGGTATTTCTGAGGATTTCTGAATGTGGGAGATGGAAACAGAATCCTCACTTTTTACATTGTCTTTTCCTCTCCATCTTTCTGCACTTTCTAACCAGAGGAATTGAAGAACAGATTAGCTCTGTAAACTGTGCTGATACAGCGCTTTCTGATTAATTATCCAATTGCAGGCCTTCCTCTGGCACTGGCCTCCTCTGCCCTACCCCTGTGCTCCAAGTTACCACCCTCTCTGCTCTGCCAGCAAAATGCCCATGGCCTCAGTGGGCACGACCTGTTTGACAATGCAATTCCACATTGGCACCGTGAGGTGTGATGGTGCTCAGCCAGGAGCAGAGAAGGGAATGAGACATCAGGGAGCTGAGGATGCCTTATGCCAGTGTTGCTGCCAGAGGATTGGTTTTGTAGAGGTTTGGCTGCACAGGTCTGCAGGATCAATCCGTTTGGTAGCAAGTCTTCTTGTGACAGCCTTCCATGTTGCTTTATCTCAAGACAGAAAGGGAGACCTACCTCTGGCCAAGTATATGTGAAGTGGAAGGTGCCATGGCCCAATCCTCTGATTTGTGTGGTGAGATTGACCTTCCAAAGCTGCACAAGGTTCAAACTGTGTGTTGTTAGAGAGAGCAATGCAAAGAGAAATAATAAAGTATATGGGATAAAGAGGTGGCTATGTCACAGCAACACAGAGTACGTTCTATAGCATAAAATCAAGAATATATATGGCATGAGAGCATGGGAGACAGCATGAGAGTGCAAAGCTTGTAGAGATACTGCTGGAGGACTATGCTGGGTCCACCACATGCTATATGTGTCAAATGTGGCAATTGGGTCTAGCAGTTTATATTAATACTTTCAATACTTTGATGTGATTCAGAATTTTTAATTTTCATTTTCATATGTAGTTCTAGTTCTACCATGGTTCGTAGCTGCTCAGCAAGACAATCCTTGTGACTTTCTCTTATCTCAGAGGAACATGAGTCATCTCAGATGACGGGATTACACATGAGCAGGATTTACAGTATTGTATATTATTTGGAGTTGGGTTTGGAAATACTTTAAGAAGAATTTCCTGATTGTGTATCAAGAATTCACTTAAGTACATAAACACGGACTTTTCCATCTTCACCCTTCTATGTGAAAACAATACAGCCCTTCAAACTATGGGGGATTACTGCACTTCATGAAGCTCAAGTCTTTCACTCAGGCATGTAGAATAAGTGATGTGGCAAAATTTCCTAATGTTGCTAACAGCATTCACAATTTTGTCAAAAGAAATCTATAGAAGGAAGCACATGAATTTAAAATGTTAGCATATCTCATTTGAAGTGCCATATATTACGAGAAGAACTTTCATCTGCAAACTGACTGCCTAGAGTATTTGTGTGCTTTTAAAATTCTGCTGAGAAATGGGATACATTTTCCTTCCTAATGTAGATTTTTCATTCTGAGGGTTCAACAGCTTCAGTCCCCCAGCCTACTGTAATATTTCTGGTGCAGTATCTTAGACACACAAGGCTACATGCTGCAGAAGTTAGCTTTTAACATAGATTCTTTAGAAGTGGGTGTAAGAGTTAAATGGACATAAGATTAACATAGGCCTAGGATAGATTTCCACTTATTTTGCTGAGGAATGATAGCTGCGTCTCTAATCATCCCAGCCCAGATCTTTCAGTGGCCATCCCTGCTGCATTTTGCTGGCGTGACTTTAGATGTTGCCTGAAGCAGGGACAGCAGACCTGGATGATGATGCTCAGACAGGCCATCTGAGCACAAACACATCCATTTGTGTTGTCCCTGTTACAGGCAAAATATTGTCTGGCAAGGGGACAAGACAGACAGCTGGGGATGGGAGCACCCAACTGTAAATCAGGGGTCACAGGCTTCATTGGCATAGACAGAGGGGAGGGGAGGGGAGGGGAGGGGAGGGGAGAAGAGAAGAGAAGAGAAGAGAAGAGAAGAGAAGAGAAGAGAAGAGAAGAGAAGAGAAGAGAAGAGAAGAGTTGAGTTTCATTCCTTCTATTTAAGTCTGTTTATAAATTGTTTTTGCAGGTAGCACAACTGCCTGATGAGTACGCTTATTCCAGTAAAGCTTTAAAAAGCTTCACTAGTGCTGGCATTGGTGTTTCTGGCAAAACTGGTTGAGAGAGAGAAACAGCTTTCTGAAAAAACCCCGAAATAATAGTTTTTCTCCTCTCCGAATTTCTGGTATCAGCACACTGTAAGGTCAGGCAGGAGCTGGTGCAGCTGTGCTGCACCTCTTGGTGACTCTTCATCATAACTTGTGACATGGAATTGCACCCTTGATTGGCTTTAATTCACTGCATCTCCTGATTTAGGGAGATTAGTTTAAAATGCTCTTTCTAGCGTGTCATTGAAGGTGCTCTTGAAAACCCTACTTCAGCTGTCTAAGAAGGTTTTTCCTCCTTTCTCACTCCATCTCCCAACAGGAGATGGATGCCCTCACAACAGCAGGGGCACAATGAAAGAGAATAAAAGGTCTGTCAATTGGGTGGAAACTGTCAAATCTTGGCATAAAACTACTTTCAGGAGCAGCTTAACTGAGCAGCCAACATCCTTCCAAATCAGCTTTGGCACAAGTGCTCCTGCAATGGAAATAACCAGAGCTGAGGTTAAAGCCATGCCACACTCACTTTCTGTGCTCAGACTGGGTGAAGACAAAGGGAAAAGGGGGCTGAGTATTCCCCGCTGGAGGACAGGCGAGTTAGCAGATGCTTTTACTCTGTTATGGCTCTAGTGGTTCTGGAAGATGATTTCATGAAGTATTTGCCTAAGCTTTTCCTTTAATATGGTGGTTTTTGGATGTATAGTTCTTTAATTGACCTAAATGTTTTTATTACATGGAGAATCATTATATACAATGAGTCAGATTAGTAGGAGAAAAATCTGAGATGAGTAAGGAATTGGCTAATGGGACTATGACAACAATTAGTGCTGGAAGCTGAAATGCTGGAACTTACTAGAGAAATTCCTGTTGGCCTTGGGAGCAGTTTAGTATGATAGACCTTTGCAATAAAATAACAGTACTAATGAAATATGCTGATGACTCAAAGCTTGGAGCTGTAATGAAGAGAAAGGAGGATTCACATATCCCTTTCTTAAGGGGGAAGGATCTGGATCTTGCAAATCAGACAAATGGAACTGGTGTGATATAGGGAACAAAGTGCCTTTTTAAAGAGGTGAGATGGAGAGTTTGGCTGTTTGGGTTAGAAAAGCAAAGCCTGAGAGGATTTGATTGTTACCTGTCTGGAGAATAAAAATCAGGGAATGCTTAGGACTGTTTCAGTTATAGGCCTGCCCTATTGTATAAACAGATGCTCTGAAGAGGTACACATTTAGGCTAGAGGTTAGAAAATACTCTGAACTAGCAGAGGAGCAAAATTCTGCAACAGCTTCCCAATGAGAGAAGTGGAGATGCTTACCTAGTTCTGCCTGTGTGCTTAGGTGATTTACAGAAGGTTTTGTGTGATGTGGATGTTTGCAAGAGTAGAGGATTTGGCTTGAGATGCAGAATTCAATATTATTTTTCCTGGCTGGGAATAACTGAAAAAAACCCCCCATTGACGTTATCGTAAGTTCTGTTCATAAGCTATTCAAGCTGCTTACTTCAGAGTGTGATCTTCCCTCTTACTTCTGGTAATTTCATTAGGTTGCTAACAAAGCTGACGTTGATTTATCACTGACTTTCACAATTAACAGCCTGTTGCTCTGAACTGAGAAAGATCACACCTCTCCCAGCTGTTATTGCAGGTTGCCAGCAGAGCTTGTTCAAACACTGTGCCACGGGTATGCAATGAGTCAGAGCTTTGTAAGTGCTCTTTGCAGCTCAGAGAGACAGGGATTTGCCCAAATTTCTGTCAATAATCTTGTACTTAGGAGATAAAAGATTCCCATTGCAGGAAAATGTGCCAAGTGTCTGCGTATTGCGAACTAAGCCCGTGTGGCCACCTGGGCTCAGCAGGAGGATGTTTGGCACTGTCCCACCCAAGAAGTGCTGACTTCCTGTAGGGTGGCACATCAAAGGTTCGTGAACTTCAGGCAGAGGCTTTGGATGTAGCAAGGTACTGCCAATTGCCATGGCTGTAGAGAATAGCCAGTTAAAATAACACATGGAATAGGTCGGAGAGAATTTAGATATGGCAAACAGCACATGTGTCTGGGTGATTTCCAGGACTGCTCACCTCAGTCCCAAGTTCCTGTGTCTATCTAGCTGTGAGTGCAATGGCTCAAAGAGGGCATAACAGAGCTTTGCTTATTTAGAAGCAAATTCTATTAGTCTTAGCTTTGTTCCTGATTTGATTTTTGTAATTTATTGCCATCGTAATCTGAGCCCTTTAGCTGTAGCTGGAACCATATCTGTGGGAACCTTGGTGAGCCACTGTCCCTTACCACACCTTCCTTCTACATCTATAGGCCTCTTGTTGTATAGGAAAAAGAAGTCTACAAGGGGTGTCTGAGTTTTTTCCAAGGTTTTTCCAGTCTTTTGAGTAGATGTGCTCTGATAGCGCTCTCATCCTAAAGATGATCCCATTGGCTTTCCATTTTCATCATCATCTCTCCACACCTCACACAGACAAAATCATAAGGATTTTGCTTGGTCTGACAACTGTGCACTCTCACCTGCACCAAACAGTATCTGTATGTGAACACACATGCATGTGTGCTGACCACAATGTTTAAGAGAGCTTTTGTTCAGAGAAATCTTGTATGTTGGAATCAAAATATCCCTGGTGATGTATGCAATTCTGCTGCAATTCTTGATGGAGGTGAAGCCTGCTTTTTCCTCCTACCCATCCAGTGCAGTAGGTAGGCTATGAACAAGGCAGGTTGCTTGAAATGCTGACTGACAGCTATACTGGGAGGTGGTATGACAGCCTGTTATTTCTCAGAAGTATCTATTCAGTAGAATATGTCACATTTCCAGCCTTTCACCCCATTTTAAAATGGAAAAAAGACAGAAATACAATTTTTTTTTCATAAAATGGATGCTTATAATTCATGTACACCTCTAATTCGTGAGATTTTTCTAAGAACTATAACATGAAAATTAAAGTATTAGAAAATATTTTGTTGACTGAAGAAAATGAAACATTGTTAACACTTAATGAGCTCTTTAACCTGCTGCCTATGCAGCTCCGTATCTATACTCAGCTGAATGGTGCTGTTGGAACTATACAGAGCAATGGACCTAAACCAACCATAAATTAAATGAAATTCAAGTGGCTTAAGTAAATGGAAAGCAATTTTTCTTTTTTAGTAATTGATCTGGAGTCTAAATTAATGAGCCATCTGTAAATTACATGTTTCCAATATAAAATTGTTCACAGAATGAAAAGACGACCACATTGAGAAATTCGTAAATTTTGTTTAAAACCTATATTAAGGATTATTTGAGAGGTGGAATGGTGTTTAAAAAAACTCAATAATTTTCTGTTCAAGCCACCTGTCTGAACACTCTGATGGTTCGATTTTCCACAAATTTCTGGTTCCTTGCAGTTCTGGGCAAGGCCCCACTCTGACTTTGCTACTTATGCCCAACATCATTCTGCTTCTGTGTTTCTATAGATGCACTGTTCCTGCATGCCTAGAAATTTTGTCAGGGTAGCTGTTGAGGATGTTTCTGTGATTCTTTCAAGTGTCTCACATCCCAAACTGAACTGCCATGTAATTGTGTAGCACCAGATTCAGGTAAATCCAGTGTTTTATATGACCCTTGGTCTCGGTGCCACACTTGTGGGTAAATGCAGATAAACTCCACAGAGCTGCTTCTCTGTCTACTGATGACTTAATATACCAAGGACTTTATTCATTTTTTTAATTTAACACCCCAAAACTTTCTGGGCAGTCCCAAATAGACCTAGTGGGCCTAACGCTTTCAGGAAATAATAGATTTATTGCATCTTCTCTAAGCAAGGACTCTGAACATATACCTGGAAAGTCCTGGCTTGTGAAATAATGTTCTTCACAGTTGTTCTTGGTACAAGTGCACTTGTTTGGGGTAAAACTCTGTTTTGCAATGGAATGTTCACGGAAATTATTGGACTTCTTGGCACACTTCACCACCTGGTAGTTACTGAACAAGTTACGTTATCAAGGTAAAACCAAATTACGTGTCCAGTCTGTTACGAAAGCAGTCAGGCTTCACATGAGCTTTCAGCTGCAAAATCACCTTTACTATTGCTTCTTTTTCTGGGCTGTAAAGGAATTGAGGACTCATTGCCTCATCTGACATGTTAAGTAAATGAAAAAGCAGAAAAGTGTACACAGTGGGAATAACAGAGCTTAGAAGGCTTTAGCTTCAGCATTTTCGAAGGCATCCCTGACATCACTGCTGCTGTGAGGATTTCTTGTACATGTGCATGTATGATGTAGCAATCCTAGTGATTAGTGGGCTATTACCAAAAAATAGTTTTGTTATAAATGCTCCCTTGTGCATTGTCTGCTCTAAGGAAAGAAAGAGTGAGCCTTGTGAGGCAGAATGAGCTTTGCCATGCAACATGAACTACAGTTTTATAGCTACCAGTTTAATAAAGTTGTTCTGAATTTCTCTAGTTTTTCTCTGTAGCCTTTTTAAGTCCTGATAACTGAAAGTTGGTGATGGCTCTCTTGGAATAACTGGTGTGATTTGGCTGTAGAAATATCCTTATTTGCTATGGAGAGGCAGAGATATTCTGTTGCAACAGAGCTGGGTAGGACCCGGTACATCATGACCTGGGTCCTGCTCAGCAGTGTTCAGTGCTGCTGGTATGCGAGTGATTAATTAATGCTTAATAAGAAACTAGTAAAGACCATGCATGACAAGAAACAGCCCTGAAGTTGTTGTTACAGTTTTACAAAGCAACAAAAAGTGTGAAGTTTGTTATGTCACTCTGTGCAGTTTTGTTATTACAAAGCAGGGATGTTCAGGTGCATTGAGGATGAGGTAGGACATCACAATCCTCTTGCTGTGCAGGTGCAGATGCTGGAATGAAGGCTGCAAAATCTTGATGCTGTGTTTTGTGTCAGCACAGTGGTGTGCAACCCTTAGGACAGTCTAGCTCAAGCTTTGATTATACACTTCTCCTTAGATTTCTCATTATTCACCTTTCTGAGTGATCAGCATTCATTTCCTTACAGCTGCTTAAAATGCAACTTGGATTTTTTCCTATTTTCTGTATCTAGTGCCATTGTTCAGTTCCCATTAAATCTGCAGAAGTTGCTGTTGTGTTTATGAGGGTACACAGCTGCAGTTGCTCAGAGCACATGGCACTGGCTTTACTGCAGGCAGCACAGGGGGCGGTGCATTAATAGACCCTGTTGCCCCTATCCTGTCCAGTTGCTGTTCTGCTATGTGAAATGAAAGAGATTGGTTTTCCTCAAAAAATAATTAATTCCCTTGTACACAGCATGGCATCTGAAGGGCTTTTTCATAATGAACAAAAAAAACTCCTAATGTTGCTCTTGCTTATAAAAGAGCCACACATTTACTGCATAGCTGTATGGTAAGAGCATCTGGATGATGACAAAATTGAGGCCGCAGCATAGTAAAGGATGCAACATTTCAGAAACAAAACCTAGCTAATATACTAGAGCTGTATGGGAGGGAAAAGGAGTTTTATTTTAAAATAACACCAATTTCACACACTTTCACCTACTCTCTCATACCCATGTATGTACACAAAAGCACCAAGACCATATCTCCAAGTGGTCGGTCTGGCATTCAGTCACATACGACAAGAATTGCAAATGTCAAGGGATGCAGGTGAGTGATAGTAATGCCAGTGTATATCTGGTTACAGTGGGATTAGGAACAAGACTTGGGAGAGCTGGCAGCATTGGCCAGGCTGCAGCTGTGGGTGTTGGGACATGCAGTGGCTCCCAGGTAATTTTTGTTGCTCTGGAAGGAATGAGAAATATTCTTAATTAAAACAAAAGGAGAGAAAAAAAAAAGTTCCTTTATACCCATTCACCTGTGTTTCACCCATTCACACCCTGCCCTTGTGTTTCCTCAGATTTGCTTGTAGAGCCAGGTTAATCAAAACCCAGGGACTGAGTTATCTTGAATCATTTGGGCATGAATTGGAAAGTCCTTGGCTGAGCAAGAGAGCCTGCAGGCATGAAGGGGCTCCACCTTCTGCAGAGGGGCTGTGAAGGACTGCTTGGGAGGGATGAACTCTTCCTCCAGGGCAGCCAAAACCACAGAGTCCTCCAGAAATCTGCTCACTACCTTACATCTCATCCCTGATTGATCTGTTGTTGCTAGACTATCCTGATTTAGGAAGGTTGTTTTGGCACATCTGGTGTAAATGCATTAACCTCTAAATTCTAGAAATAGTCATATCCATCCAGAAACTGGGTGCACAGGTCAGGCCTCAGGCAGTATCTTTCCAAATATAATTTGAAGCACTTGTGTGTCTGTGGATTCTATCAGTATCTTCAGTAACTTTATTTCTAAGGATTGAGTGCACAGTGTTTTTGAGGCAATTATGAGTGTGCTATCTCTATGGAAATGTCAGACTGGTACACTAACTGAAACATTTAGAAAGCAAAGAACTGTTTTAATTTGCTAGTGATAAAGCCATCACTTTTCTTGAGTAGAGTCATGTCCTCTGTGCAAGTGCTGGTTCCTGTGACCCCTTTCTTTTAAGCATTCTTATTCCATCCTCTCCCGCCTACATATCCTCTGTCCCTGCACCCTCTGATAACTTCATTCATTGGATCCTGTGAGTAGCAGTTTTCCTTTGGGGGCCAGTTGCCTCTGTGAGCCCACAGAAAGAGTTGGGTTGTCAGGAGCCATATTTGGGTTTATTGGGGAAACAAATTGCTGAGGCTGCTCCTGGACTCGCTCACAGCTGTATTTACTAGTGTACACCTTTTTTTGTTTGTTTGTTTGTTTTGGAAGAGCAATGCACAGCAAAAAGAGTGTTTAACCATAAACTTGTACAATATCTTTTACAACTATGGTTACACTCTGATCTTTTCAGAAATCTACTGTACATCCTTTCACTCTGTGCAGGGTCTTTCATTTCCATGCATGGGACCACTGCATGTGGATGTCATTGGGACCCAATCTGTCCCCAGTTCATGCTCTGTGCACCCCTGCTCCTCTAGGTCATTGTTTCTGAGCAGGGAGAAGAGCAGCATTACTCGCAAGGTCTGAAATGTTTTGTTCTCTGTGTTGGACATTGGCTAAGTACATGTCAAGGTGGGAGTCCTTCGGAAAGAGTGGAAGAATCTGTGTGTCCACTGACTGTTTCTAGTGGGCTAAGTTAAATCTTCTTGACTCCTGAATAAGAGTTTCCATGGAAAGTTCACTGTGATCTGCTTGGTAGGCTTGGCTTGTATAACTTTAGCATGTTAGCTTGCATTTCTGAAACAAACAAACATGGTATGTAGAGGTCAAAGTAACTAACACAAATCTCATCCTGAAAAATCTAGTGTATTGCAAACACTTTGTATGAAAAACCCATTATGTATTCAGGTTTTCAAGACTGTGCCATATTAGAAATCCTCTCCTACTTCCGTTACATTTCCATGTGTGTGTAATCAATGTGAATTTAGAACCCCTTACAGGAGAGCTGATGGAAGAAGAAAGCTGCATGATGAACTGCTGGACAAAAACCACTGCTCTGGAAGCATTCTATCACTGTATCTTTGAGCATTGCTTGCTTGTGTGTCCAAATTACACTTCCTTGCTTAACTGTTCTGCTTTCTGTGTTTTGTGTTCACTGCTGATGATTTCATAGTGATTATTTTTTGCTTACTTTAGGCTCTAAAGTATTTTCTTGCTGCCATTTCATCCACAGACCTAGCACAGTGGCTGGACCATGTGCTGTGCTGTCAGACACATTCAGCCAACCTCATCTCTGAGTTTTATGCAAAGAGACTTTGGAGGATGCTCTCCTTGCTGTGACTATGCAATCCCAGGAGATGGAATGGCAGCAAAACATGACGTGAGAAATAAAAAGCCTGGCATTTCAGATCCCATGTTTAATTTGGGAGTTGGCAGTTAGTGAAAGCACCCATTAGCTTGGAAACTGTACAAATGCACTATGATAATTAGTAAAAACCAAAGAACATGGGACCCCTGAATATCATTTTAATTAAAATCATTTTTCAGAGGAGAACAGCATTTAAAACACATACTATCTTAGCAGCCCTGAGAGGAATATTAGTAGCAATATGAACTAGAAACTGACAGTCACCTTTGGAGAAGGAACAGCTCAAATTGGTGGGCACAGTCAGCTATGCCCTTTCCAGATCCATGCGGAGCAGTAACAAACTTACTGCCCTACTCCCAGAAGCTACTGATTTCTCAGCTGAGTGATTGAAGATGTGAGCACTTACACTTCCTGTCATAAAACAGGTTTGGTTAAATCCCCCAGCTGAGGGGGTGCTGATTTCTGACGAGATGAAGTAGCTAACAGCTGTGGCCAGTAGCATTTAAACAGCTCTCACTTGATTGCTTATAATTACCTAATTATATTTTGAGTAAATTAAAAAATACACTCTACTTAAACTGTCATTAACTCATGTTGGAGCTGGGACTGCTGCCTTCTAGATCTACTTTTCTAAATAAAAAAAATAAAAAAGTCACGTTCCTTTTTCTCTCAAACACTGTGAAATCTGTTTCCATAAATTGCAATACAGCATGTTAAGTCAGAGCAAAAAGTGCTAAAGCATGGGAAATACTGGCATCCAGAACCAACATCCTAGGGCAGCTAGGATCTTTCATTTGTTTCATCAGAAGTTGGCAAGTGTGTGAAAAAAACTATTTATCTTTGTTGTTTGTGATTCTAAGGGCCCCCTTGTCTACTCTGGACTTTTTCTTCATTTTTCCTGTCAGTCATCAAGGCTGTGGCCTTATGAGCCTTTGCTGACTGACTCGTTGCTGAGGATGTTTTATTCTTCCTTTCCCAGGGCCCCTGGCTCAGGAGCCCCCAGCTTTGAAGTGTCAGTGTTAGTAGGAAACCTAAGCTTAAACAACATCAGTTTTGTCATGTCTTTGTCCAAAGGCAACCTGACAGCTCAGAGTCTTCTCTGCTTGTTTCCTATGTACTGACCTGCCTAAAAACTAGATTTTTGGGTTATATCACCATTGGTAAAATAAATCCACGCGTGTTTATCCAATACAATCTTGTTATACTTCAATAATACTTTCTGCCGTCCCAGTGTCCTCAAGTTTGTTGATACCATGCAAAGTCACTGATAAGATGTGGCGAGGTGGTAAGAATTACACTGTGAGAAAACCCCATAAACAAATAAATCTGTCATTTGTGTATGAACACACACAGACTTAATATTCATTGACTTTTGTTAGCTGAGGGCTTGGGTTGTGCAGTTACACTCCTCGAAGAACATTTGTGCCATTGTTTAAATACAATATAAGTACGTATATATTTGTGTGTACAAACCCAGCCTTTTGACTTGGAGCATGCTTTGAGGTGACAAAATCTATGAAGGTTTAAAAACCACATAAGCTGCAGCTCTTTCATAATCGTGAATTCAAGTCACATCTCAGAAATGCTGTTAGGTCATGGTTGCTGAGAAGTCCTGGATAAATCACTGCTGTCAGCAGCTGAGCAGTCCAGGTTGGGGAGGTTTTCTGTTTCTGCTGCCTCTATGGAAGGAGCCAGGAGTGAGAAAAAGCAGCTGTGGACCTCAGTGGCTTTCTCTGGAACTAGACAAAGCCTATGGTGAGAGGAGGAGAGACCATACTAAGAAAGATTGGAGGTGTAAGGGGAGCAGTGGTGCCTGGAATACAAGAACTCATTTAAGTCAGTATCGTGCCTCTCTGATAAAAATGAGGAGGGTGGAGGTTACTCCAGAGCTGGACAAATCCCCTGAACTAGAGAGAGGCATTACTGGGCTGCATCCCACAATGCATATTTTTGAAGTTGTGCATGTCAAACTGAACTAGTTGAGGGAAAATTGCCATTTACTGGGGATTTACCAAATGTGGCATTTCTTAATATGCAAAGCTGATGCCACAGCAAATACAGATCCATGGAAAATGGAGTGAATCATTGCAGCTGTTAATGGGTTTCTGAGGAATCTCCTCTGTGCCTGGTAAGAACCATTCTTTTATTAGTTTGAGACCACCAGAACAGTTTATCTGCCCTGTGGGTGCTATTAACATATGCCAAGAATATCAA
This sequence comes from Lycocorax pyrrhopterus obiensis, assembly GCA_014706295.1. Taxonomy (NCBI): domain Eukaryota; kingdom Metazoa; phylum Chordata; class Aves; order Passeriformes; family Paradisaeidae; genus Lycocorax; species Lycocorax pyrrhopterus. The sequence goes on from JACSVZ010000001.1 coordinate 19,416,532, forward strand.
GATAATATCAGCAACACAGAATGAGAAATAATAATTTAGGGACTGAAATGTAATGGACTCAGGGGAACATGTGAACTAGTGACTGAATAAAGTGGGAAACCAAACATTACTAGGGGGGTTTCTTTCAACTATGCCACATTTAACTTCCCTGTGCATGAGTCTTTAATGAAAGTACTCATGTTTACTTACCTTCTACGTGTGTCAAACCTTTGTCAGTGAAAGGCTGTATGATATGACAGTTTAAAATACTGAAGATGTGCAAGGTTTATCATAGTGTCTTAGCCACAAATATCTTCACACACAAAAAGTTAGTGTGGATTGACCCTGTTCCCTGGATGAAGCAGTCCTTTGTTTTGGTAACATGTTGCCCTTTTTTCAGAAAGAGTTTTCGTTACCAGAGGAGTGCTTTTGTGAAATGAATATTTATGAATGAGTATCCTGAATTATATTTATTCCATTCCACCAATCTCATAGTAAAATGAAGATCTGGCAAAAAACACGTCCTTACTGCTTCAGTCTATGTCATTCACTTGGACTACAGCACTTTTGCAACAGGGAATATCCCTTACTCTGTGCACACTGAATCTTTCTTGAGCTCTTCCTGTGTTGCTTTAGTATAGTAACCACGTGGAGGATCAAAATGAAGGGATTACAGGAAAGGACACATGTATATAAAGCCTGCATTACTGCTAGATTATGTGGGCTATTTTTACAGGCAAATTGTGGGCCATGTGTGGGCAAGTTTGCTGATAATACTTCTAACAAGTACAAAAAGTGAGTGTGACCGCAGTTTTAGCTGTAATGGATTGATACACATTAGTTTCTTTTATACTATAGCCAAAAAAAAGGCACCTGTAAAGAGCAGTTAAGAAAACAAAGTAATTTTAATATGTGGATATGATAAAAAAAGATTAATCTCTTCACATTTGAAAGACATTTTTAAAAGTGACAATGCAAACACTGAGTGAAAGGGCATACTATTAGTGACTGAGACAGGCTGACATGGTTGTAACTAAACTTGGGTTTAAAAGTTGTTCAATTTTGCAATTAGCTGTGAAAAAACACAGTGAGGGGAAGGAAATGACGTCTGGACCTTATTCTGTAGGTGGATATCTGGGGTTTTTTTCCATGCATGAAGCTGTTGAGAACAGAGATTTTGTCACTTCTGTGTCTTCTAATTCAAAGTTTGTCCCATTATAGCTCTGTAATTTCACAGAGAACAAAAAAAGATACTAAAGATTGCATAAAACAGTGAATATTCCTTAACTAGTTCAGAAATGAAAGACCTAAGCTATGTTTTCCATTGAGTTTTGGAAGCCACCACAAGAAAGAATTAAATATATGTGATGCTATCCCATGGAAAATGTGTAATCGAACTCCATTTTTGCCACCACACTGATATAAAAAATAACCCAGTGTTTCAATAATAGGCCATGACAGTATGAAACTGTTGTCACAGAGGCCGGATACAGTTTATGAGCAGGATTTAGGATGCCCACTGACTTCACTTGTTTGAAAACTGAGTATTGATTTGCACTTATTCTGCATCACAAGAACACATCAGACCTCCTAGCTTACTAATCAGCTGAAAAATGAAAACATGTATTTATTGTCTAGATGTGCCTTTTAAATACCCTCTTCTGTTATTACGTGACATTATAAGAGTATTGCTATGTCTATCCTGATTTTTTGGGATATGCTCTTAATACCAAAATGACAGAGACCAGCTGAGTACCTATGGATGGATACCTGATAGAAGTGAAGAGCTGAAGAATATTTATTTAAGAACCTATTGTCTTTACAATTCTGATTTTTTTTGCCAGCCTTTTTAGTTAAAAGCCAGAAATTCAAAGCCTTTGGTAAGGGACATACTGTTAGCCAAATGAAGTAAGATTGGCTGAAGTTAAGATGCCTCCATGGCTGTTGTTTTCTCTCCTGGTCCCTTACAGTGTCCACCTGCTGCTGAAAACCAGAGCTTTTAGTTTCTGAGTGTTATTTTTGCTCTTCACTTCTCTACTGTGGCAGTTTGGAAATATAATTTACTGTAATGAGTCAGAGGCTCAGTTTCATCACATGAAGATCAGGTGAAAACAGCCATCAATTATGCCTCGGGATTTTGTCCCACTCATCTCTTCAGCGCCTTAGCTCGTTTCCTCATTTCATGCAGGGTAAGTCACTTTACACCAGATATCTGGAAGTAACATTTGGGCACCACTAATGCCTGGCCTGTCTTCATAATAGGTCTGCTTGGTGCTTTCAATTTAAAATACAGCTGCAGATTTAGCCTCTGTTGCATCTCTTTGATAATACCTGCAAGGCAAAGGCTCAAGAGCATTCCAGAGCCACAGACCCCTCCAAAGGATCAGCTTCTGCTTCAGTGGAGCTACTAATCTCTTGGCAGTAGAGAAGCGTGGTCCTGCTCACTCTCAAAGAGAGGATCATGGTGCTTTATTGGAGGTGGGGCCAGAGGAGAGGGGGGGCTGGTGTACTGTTGGAGTCAGCATGGCCAGAACAGGAAAATGGGGAATTATGGAATGCATCTGGGACCTGCAGGCATCTTGTTTTCATTGCACATTTCAGAAACACAAATTAATAACTGTTATTTTTTTGCGTTGCTTAGAAGAGAAATTACATAACCTTCCTGTGCAAGTGTACATCTCCAAGTATGGCCTAAGTTACACAAGCTAAATGGCCTCCTTAAGGTCTGTGTCCTTGACAGTGTACTTCCAATGCTTGTTGTTGATTTATGCTCTTGTGTTTGTCCTATTTTGCAAATGCAAATATTTTCTCAGGTATTTAAAAAGCCACATCCCTGTTTTCTGTAAAATATAGCCATCCCTCACCCTTACAGTTACACAGAGTGGAGCCCTTAAAAGAATTCATCTTGAGCAGAGCATCAAATAACAAATAAATCACATATCCAATAATATATCCAGCAAAGAGCCTCTTAGTTGAATAAATACATCCATAACATTTCTAAGAATCATTGCTGCATCAAACACCGCATGGTACTCTGCCTCTTCCCTCTCCAGCCTCCCACAAAATTTAGTAAAATACCAGTAGATTTGACCTAAAGATGAGAATTCTTTGTGTTTGGGAAGTGACACTGACTAAATTAATGGACTCTGAGAATATAATCATAACTGTATGCAAGTTTTCTCTCAAGCCCCAGAACTGTCCTGGTGTCTGGAAGCTGTCTAGCATGGGATGGGTTCCTGAGCAGGGACGTGCCATAGATCTTCCCTGGCAGGCTGAGTGGTTAGTGCAAACAAGTGCTGTGTTGTCTGGATGCAATAATGAAGAAGGTATTCAAGCCACATAACAGATGACTGTGGATGCTTTTCAATTGCTGCAATTAAGATGAACAGGCCAAATCCATGTAGCGCTGTATGGAGATGGCTGGCACATTGCACTGAAAGTAAGACCTGTAGCTTTTAAGTATAAATTATTCTGTGATGTGAATTGCACATGTCAGCTCTTATTTAAAAGGCACAACCTGAAAGCATAGCAGCAGGAAAGAAATGAGAATGTCCCCATTCATCTTAGCTTTGATGTCTAAACAACAATTTAAATACCCATTATTGATTTGCTACAGAAACACTGGAACATTCAGCAAATGGTTTTATTTCACTTTAGCTGGAAATGCTAATATTTGTCCAGTTGACTGATTGTTCCATGTGTGCATAAGTCTACGACAGTGATATGAATAAAATATAATAACAAAGTTATAAAATCAATCTAGGCTGACCACATTCTCTTTCACTTTCTGAGAATACTTGCAAGGAATTAATGAGCTTAGCAACCAATCACTTCACATGTAAAATTAGCTTAAAAGAAGTGCAAGAGATATAATTCTTTTCTGGGGAAAAAAAAGCAAAAAAGATTTAGTTATCTTTCCCTTCAACACCTTTGAATGTAAGTGCTGCCTCCACATAGCCTAGAAAATGGGATGTAGAGATGCTTCTCCCCGTGTTGCCTCCAGATGCTGCTTGGGTTCAGCACTTTGGGCTGCTTTGGAGATACAGGCTCAGACTTCCACCCCATGTGCCACTGCATCATGTAAATGTCCCTGCTTGGATCCGCACTGGCTTGGGTGCAAATGCTGCGTTGTGTGGCTTTATGTGACGAAGCAAGCACTCTCTCTGTCTTACTCTCCACTCATCTCTTCTTCCCCTGGAGCCAGCCTGGGGCCAGCCCGGCTGCCCTGCAGAGTGGGATAGGGGCACTCCCCATTTTGCCTTCGGCTCCTGCCCCTTCCCTGCTCTGTAGGCCCCTGTGAACATGGGACCAGTTGGACACCTGTTGCCCTGGGTGCCCGGTGTCTGGGGTGAGGCTGGGTGCAGCAGGTGACAGCAGGCGACATTTTCCTCGCGCCCTTGGCTTTCACAGACGGAGCCTTGCTCCCTGTGTATGCTGCCATAGGCGAGGGGAACGCGGTGGTGGGGAGGAAGCATTTTCCCCCATCTTATCCTTTTTCTTGTGCTGTTTTTGCTTTGTGTAGTGGTATGCCAGGGGCTGCCAGGACACTTGACCTGCTCTCAGTCTGCCAGTCAAAAACCTCTGCTGCGCTCAGTGCCTTGTCAGACATGGTGCTTCAGGCCCCTTGTGTGGCTACATGCTTGGAGAGACTGTCACAATGAGGTCCTCATGTTGATGACACTTCTGGTGTCGGCATGATGCAGACATCCCACTCCCTGCCAGGGACTTTCCAGGGGAGATGAAGAGGAGCAGCAGCTTTTGGGGTGGTGCAGCCCAGCAGTGCTGCCAGCTCCATCCTCCCTGCACTGCCTGGGCTCTGCCTGCCACCAGCAGAGAGAAATGCCCATGTCCGTGTGCCCGTGTTTCTTTTTTCCCCGGCTTAATGAGCTCGTGACCCCCGATGGAGATGCTGCCCTTGTAATGGGTACTTTCAGCCATGGTGTGTGTAGCTTTCGGCACCGTGTGGCCAAGTACAGCTGTGCATATGGACCATCAGACACAATTACTGTCTCTTGTAGTGCTCCATTAAGATTTAAAAAACCCAAGGAGCGCTTTGGTAATTCTTATATAAAAAGCAGATACCTGTAGTTGGTAGCTCATGTCTCTAAATTAACTCTGTGGTAAGAGGCGATAGTTCCAAGAAGGGGTCTTGTGGAGGCAGATGGGGCCAGGTCCCTCAGCAGCTCTGTCAGCGCCCGGCACTGCGACCCCGTGCCAGCACTGGCTGATAAACGCAGCAGCTTCTGGCAGAGGAGCAGCAGGGGGAACGTTTGAACCACAGATTAGTTCTAACAGAAATGCATCTTTTCTTACTCCTACTCTTTGTATTCTTTGTACTGTGGTTTTGTCATTATATGGAATGGGATTTTTGACTTAGTAAGTGATACACTTGCATGTCTATATTCAGTAAAAAGGAACGAATTAAGTGGCTGTGACCACAGCTTCTGTGCAGCTGAGGCCAACTGCAGCATGGCCAGGAATCTCTTATATCTGTGGTGAAAGATTAAATTAAGCAAAACAGTTTAGAGCATTAGCACAAATCTGCAGTTATAGTACAGCACTCTGCCAGTCAGACTCTTGAAAAATCAATAGCAAGGTATGCAGTCAGTTTTTCTCAGAGAAGGTTATGATTTTCTTACAGTGACAAAATTAGCATTAAGAGCTGGCTTCATGCAGACATTTATATGCTGGCATGAGTCATGAACTTGAAAAGGAGTCTGCCTAGGTAATTAATTTTCTCTGTTATTGCAGATCTTGTCTTTGCTCATGTATTTTTTTTTAAGGCTACACTTAAAAATTATTTTAACCCTAACATTTTGTGCTGAATTTAATTTTAATAGTACTCCTCAACATGACCTCCAATATAGGAGATGGTGGAAATTCAGTTTTAAATTCATGAGAGTCTTGTGTTTCAAGTACTTGCCTGGAATTAAGTGGATCTGCCACAGAAGACTGACCCATGTATGTGATCTTTTGCAAGTTCTTCCCTGCTTTTGCTGCCAGCTTTAAAATGGAGCTAATTATTCATTGTAAGAATGTTCCAGGAGTTGAAAGTCTTTGTGAAGAAGCCTGATTTCATGATGGCAGAGATTCCCTGATCTATTGCATGTCACAAAGCTGGGATCTTCCAGGGCCAGTGGAAATGCCTTATACATGTGTGGAGAGAGCTGAGTCATTTACCTCATTCTTCTCAGGCTGTGGCAGAGCGGAAAATAAGCACAGGCTCGTACCATCACTACCTTTTATAGCAACCATTTTTTTGCTTCAGACTGATGTCCCTCTGGAAATCTCATCTAGGAGCACTCCTTAAAGTGCTGGGAGATGCCCTGAATCTCAGACAGCACTGCAGAGCCTTTTCTCTCCCCCATCCTTATTGCTTCTCCTGCCAATACTGTCCTGTAGATGAGAAGAGGTTCAAAATACAGGGCAGAATTAATGAGATCTCACAGGCACCATCTCCTCAGGTAGCATCCAGTTGATGCTGAAGGTCACATGAACACTGCTGACAGTCTGATATATAAACATAATTTGCGCATGTGAAGCAAATGAAAAGTTAGTTTGCATCCCTGCAAACCTCTCTGGATCCTCATAAGCTGGCACAAAGCTTCTGAAGGCTTTCAGTGGCATGGGTGCAAAACAGCATCTGCAGATGGGCAGCAGGTTAAAACACATGCTCTGTGTTGTTGAGAACATCACTTGATGTACTTACCATGCTGAGCCTCAAGAGTACAATACTGAATTTCTGGGATATAAGAAACAAAGCATGCTAGATTTACGGATTCTCGTGCAACCTATGGCACCAACGAATACAAATAAAAACACATCTACAGTAAATATGCCTACATGAGCAAATCCATCCTTACAAAAATACATGCTTTAGGTCCTAAGAGTTACTGGCTTGGAAAAGGACTGTTCATTAAACGTATTTTTGTAATTATTGGATGCATATCTCAATGACATATTTTGGACACCAAAGATTTATCTCTGGATGAAAAAGAAGTATTTTTTTTAGCTCACTGATCTTTTGAGTAATCAATTGGTTGTCATCCATAGGTAAATTTATTCTAAAATTATGATTAATATGGTTTACAAGTGTTACTGTGGGAATCAGTTTGAAATAGCCTGAATATCTAAAGTGATAAGAAACTGATCATTTGCAAGATAATGTAAAGTTTTTCTAAAGTTTGTGCTGTATAACTTTTTTTGGAACTTGCTTTCCTTCAAGAGAAAAGGTAGTTTTTGTCTGATACTGCTTTGACAACAAGAAGACATGAAACTATTGAAACCCTTCGCATTATCATAGAATCACAGAAAAATTGAGTTCGAAGAGACCTTTAAAGGCAGCCTAGATCCAATCCCCTGCAGTAACCAGGGACATCTTCAACTAGGTCAGACTCCCATCCAACCTGACCTTGAATGTTTCCAGGGTCGAGGCATATACCAGGTTGCTTCCTGGGCAACCTGTTCCAGTGTTTCACCACCGTTACTGTAAAAAACTTCTTCTTTATAGATAATCTAAATTGACCCTCCTTTACGTTAAGACCATTGTGTCTCATCCTATTGCAACAGGCCCTGCTAAAAAGCAGACTTATTCTGGATTTGTTAGTGCCAAGCCTTGTTTTACACAAGAAAAGGGTTTGTTCTGGGAGAGATTTCTGGAAAAAAGTTAAGAGTCACAAGCACCCAAGTTCAGCAGCACTTGTGCTTCCATGTGGGGTGTGCGCTTGTCCCACCTGCACTGGGTTTGTGACAGAATGGAGTAGACCCACTCTGTCTGGCCATGTGCTGTGGGCACCAAATGCACAGGAGTTAGCCAGATCCCTGATGTCCCACATGAGCAATACTAAGTCATCATAAGCAAATTCACTTTTCAAATTTATATGCTTATGAAGGCATTGCTGCTAGAAAAGGCCTCTGGATGCGTGACTTGGGTTGTTAAGGACACCATCTTGGGAGCAATATGCTCAGTAAAACACTTGGGAAAAAGCTGTCCCAGCCAATATATGGCTCAAATGCCAAAGTATGCAGCAAAACCAAGTTAAATAAATTGCAAAATCTATTTATACTGCTGATTGATAACTGCTCACTAGGTCTCATGATTTTGTCCTTTTCCTTGGGTTTAGTCTTTTCCATTTTTGAGAACCCCTTTTTCAAAATCTTTTTTTACTTTGAACCAAACAGGTATGAAAAGCATGGTGTCCCTTGTTTTCCTGGGTGTCTTAGTGTTGAAGAAAGGCAGACTTGAGGAATCATCCAGTCCATCCTCTCGGGCAAAAGCCAGATTGCTGTCCTGCTCACAGTCTTAGCATAAAAATATGGTCTCTGTCTTCTCCATATTAGCTGAAATACCTGATAAGTGATGATCATGCAGGAAAGCAGCAGGATGATTAGCTATTCCCAGTACTGTGTTGTCAGTGGGCTGCCTTCCATGATGTCCACCGCTATTCCACCAGATACTCCCTCTGGGAAAATACATCCAGGAAAATATGCTAGCTTCAAAGGATTAGTGTTGAACCTGCTTGCAATCTCAAAAGTCCTCTTTTGTCTTGGAAAAGAAAGCAATAGCATTTTTGCTAAGCCTGGTTCTTTTATTTTTTAAAATTTTTTTATTTCTCTCCAGTGGTAGAGAGAAATAGGTTAGAGCCTTTTGCTCCAAAGCCAAGGGTGAAAACAGCCATGAGCTGAAAGTTGAGAAAAATTCCCACTGATTAAAAGAATGCTTAAATGTTCTTTCAGGACAGAAGAAATTAACTGTGTTTTGTTAAAACATCTTAAACCTGGTGGGAAAACATTCTGATTCCCAGCAACTGTGCTTCTCTCTCAAGATACCATTTCAAGAGGCTCACCCTTTTTCTGAAATACTTTCTAGGCTAGACACTAATTTCTCTGCTGGCTTCTATTTATCTATCTCACTTATTTATTTTCCCTTCCTTTGCTCTGGAGGAAGGGAGTGTCCATTTCAGGTTCTGGTTGCTTTTTCAGTAAACTCTGAATTTATGCTGTTTGTGCAGCACCTGGCAGAGAGAGCTCTCTGCTCATGCCCAGGACTCTGCTATCACAGCCGTGCTGATGGAATCACGCTGCTCCAGGAGTATCACTGGTGCATGGAGCTGGGAAAGGCTGGTAGCTCCGTATGTTTTCAGATCTCTCTGGCTTCCAGTCAGTGTTGGTGAAGTGGTCCCGATTTACAGTAGTTCTCCACTGCAAGAGGGGAGACAGGGATGCTGAGAGGGGTGAGCTCCCCTGTGAGGACTGGGAGAGGTGGGAGGGGGCTGTAGGGAAGCACCATGCACGGGTGCTGGCTTTGTGGGGGGAGGCAGCAGCCACAGGGACATCTCCCACCCAGTCTGGACACAAGGCCCCTCTTATGTTAAACAAAGTCAGCATTCGGGAGGCTGTCTCAGTACACAGGACCGTAGTGTTGGTCTGCGTGGTAAATATTTTTAGATAGCTTGAATATGAGATGTGGGAAGAGAAGATTCTTTTTACTGTATTGTATTTTGAGGAAAGGTAGTTGGGCAGTTGCCAATAAAGAAAATTTTGCTTCCAGCTTTGAGGGGAAATTTGCATTGCCCTGCTTCCTTTTCCATATATATATGTGGATATATATAGATATATATATATATATATATATGGAAATTATTTTGTTTTGTAATGATAAAGGGCTTGTTTGTTCAGCACACTTTGATGTTTAATGAATAGCTTTTTATTTTAACAATAGAATTGCTCTAAGACATGCTCTGAAGTTTTGATCATTTTTGATGGCTGCCTTCTTGACTACTGAATGTGTTTAGAAACATTAATGACATCAGTTTGGCAAGAAGATGTTTTATTTGAGGAGCAGTTTTGAAACCTCTGAGCTTTCTTGTCTCCATGTACAGCAGTTTATACTGAAATTCTGCAGCACACCTATCCTGGGTACTAGCTAGAGGAGAGAGTGTAAAATTTCAGTCGAATACAGTTTTGTGCAGCAACTTTTGATGCATGACCACACTGAACTGAGAGGACAAAAACAAAATCTTATGAATGATGTGGCTGAGATTTGGCTTAGTTTGAGCTGGGTCTTAGGTTGTCTTATTTCTCAACACCAATTATTGCAAGTTATATTAAAAAACCCTCACCTTCCTGCACTTGCTTTCTCCTCTAAAGGGTATGTGAAGAACTCTGTGTGACGCCAAAAACAATATTAGTTTTTGGAATCAGCTTTCAGGATGTGCTGAAAGTTGTGTAATCAGCACCTTACCTCTCAGAAAGAGGTGCTTTACTCTCCAGCATCTCACAGGCAAGCGGGGCCTGGGAAAGTTGGTTTTTTTGGATACTCGAGAGACCTGAGTAGAGAATTAAATAGTCTGGAAGTGTATCCAAAGTTTCTCCACCCTGGGTTCAAAGCTAGGCCCAACTTGACATCAGACTCTTTCTCCAGGCTACAACAATATTTGGGGGAAATAAAAACTGAGTCAAAAGAAACTTTGAAAATATCTTAGTAATTAGAAGAATACAGTAGAAAAATGCTCAATCAGGTTATAATTATTGCTAAAACCTGAGGGAAAAGCAGTAATAACATTGTGAGAAGCACTGGAAAAGAAACGGGCACAAGTAGGGGAGTGAGCTGTTGGCAGTACTGCCTAGTCCACAGGCGAGCTATGATCCAGAACAAGGAATTCCAGGTGATCAGAAGCCATGTCCTGTGCTCTCAGCTTCGAAACCATGTACCCTCTTCAGACTACAGCATTGCTGCCCAAATATGAATGTGCATTCAGAAAGCTACTTAATACAATATAATCATGCTTTTACCTGCATTTGGTGATTTGAAGCGGGAGTTGGTCACCGTAATACCCTTCCTGAGTGAGACCATATGGTGATACAATTTCAATTTACTTTCAAGTACTGGGCTGTGGAGCTCTAGAAGTTGCTTCAGATGTTGTTCAGCTTTCCTTGCTGCGGTCACTGTGTCTGAGCAGCAAATGGTTGGGGGATGTCAGTACCCACTTCATCACCTCGGTGCGTGTGAACCAGAGCTCTGGCTTGCAGAGAAGCGGTTTCTTTTTAGATGGTTTAAATAATATTTGGGTTTAGATGATATTTATGAAGAACCTTGAAGTCCACATAAGATAGGCCATTCAGGACTATGCATGTATAAGCAACTTGTCTCTCCTTTCCAGCAGCTGCCTAAGCAAGTTTTGCCATTAAACGTTGTGTGTTTTGGACTGTGGTTCCACAGCGCAAGTGGTTTGGCAGCAGCGCTGGATGAACAAGTTCCTGCCCCTGGCACTGTGCTTAGGGCAGTGTAACTGGTGCAAAGTGGGGTTTTGCCTTTGATACAGCTGGGAGGGAGACAGTTCTTGGGCATCAAGGAACTCTTGGACCGCTGGCCCACCAGGCTTATGAATTGCTGAACGCATTTTACAGTGTGATGTTCATAGCAGAATAATTACTAAGTGGTCAAATGTGACTGACATGAGCTCATTTGGTTAGAGCACGGTGCTAATAATGCCAAGGTTGTGGACTTGATCCTTGTGGGTGCCTTCCAACTGAGAATATTCTGTGACTTGAAAGTAGATTTTTGTTCAGCAAAGAATGCTCCTCTTGTTGCATGGTTGTTCAGAAAAGGCTGGTCTGTGCTCCCCAGGGAATGAACCGGGGCTTGGTGCGACAAGCAGGAAAGCAGTGCAGGTGCTTAGAGAACCCAGCGGGAACCATACCCTGCTCCTGGCCTCCAGAGCTCACACCAAGCCAGGGTTTGTGCAGAGGTCCAATGAGGAAAAGCAGTGTATTGTTCCTTACTCATAATAACAAACTCCTCAGTCTCCAGGTAAATAGAACACTTCAGGATAAGCTAGACATGGAGATTTGGACCAGAGCGTTCCGAAGGGAGAAATAGAGCCATTCAGATGATATAATAAGGGGCAATACCAGCACTTATTTCTGCTGAGATCTCCTCTTTGTAAATGGCTAAGTAAACAACCCAGGGAGCTGCTGGCCACTTTGTCTCACTTCAATATCTAGCATAGCAAAAAGCAAATAGAGAGATTCTTCTGTAAATGGTCAGATGGTAACAGGTTGATATACTGTGGGGAATATGAGCTTTTAGAAAACAGAGAAGACTTTGCAAAGGTTGTATATTTTTGAAGCAATCACAAGCTTTTAAATAAGGTAGTTGATATGAAATTCAGGGCTGATATCACATTGAAACTGAGTTTAGAAATTTAAATATCTTTGTGTCAAGAGTAAATCCATATTTAATTTTGCTTTCATGAATTATCTGGAATTTTAAACTAGTTGATTATTGCAATTTGTGGAAAGTTGCAGTTTTGGAGCACTGAAACTGCCTTGGAGAGTTCTAGCAAAATCTGCGACTCCCAAGAGGAAATTCAACATCATAAAGTTATGTCAATGAGAGGAAAAAAAATCCCAAGACAAACTTTTATCAATCAAAACCCAGAGAAAAAAAAAGGTTATATAGTAACAGTGAGGAAGAGGGTCTGGGTATTAATAGATAAATTAAACACACCACAGCATAATTTGCAAAAAGGCAAAGTCTGTTCCAGGCAAGTCTCCTAATGTTTCAGTTCCATCTGATGCAGGATTTCATTCAGTTCTTCCCTATAGGAAAACTGCACAGTTTAAAGACAAAGTGCGTTAAAGTAATGGCAGATTTTAGTTTCAGGTTGTATACAGTGGGGGTTTGTCAGTGTGTGTGTGCCCTGGACATGTATTATTACAGGTCATGGTAATGATTCTGAGTTCTATTTATCCTTTGTCTTCCCTTTAAGTCCTCAGAGTGATCATTTTCTCTGAACAACACAGGAAACACTGGGAATGATCAGGAAGCAGTGGGAGGAATAGAGAGCAAATAACAAGACACTTCAGTGAACAAGGGACAGGGATAACTCAAAAAGTTAGGAAAAATTAGGCTTAAGGCAAACTTTCATGAGAAGGCATGTAGAGCTGGAAATACACAGTCTAAGAGAAGGGCCAGAAGCACTATTAAATTATTTTGAAACAAAATGTTGGTATTTTTAAAAATAGTAACAGAAAGAAAATAATTACTGCAGGTGACCAAAGAAATAAGCCAGCACAGAAAAGGTGAGTCAAACAATGTATTTGCAAAAATATGTAAGACTGTTAAAACAAAAAAAAGAGAAAGATTTGCTGGAACAGAAGCAAAATTTTTTTGTGAAAGCAAAGGTTTTTCCAGATCACCTCTCTGTCTTGATTTGTTTGCATGAACAAGACGTGGCTGTATAATGGTACTAGACCTTGGTGGAGATGACATCCATGATCAGGCATCCAAGAGGGCAGAATACCTCACCCTCTGAGCTTTGAGTGTCCCCTGCTGCAGAGATGCCTGAGGGCAAACACTGATGTTAAAGCTTCCCAGCAGCGGCAGCAAGAGGAAAGAGTCCAACCAGGAGCTCCTTTCTTCCTTGCAGCTCTGAAAGGTGTGATGGGAGAGCAGTCTCCATCCTCTGTGGTTCTTCAAAACTGTTTTCCTTGCAGAAAAGGGAAACTTCTGCAGTTTTCGGCCTTCCCTTTGTCTTGCTGCTATGGGTTCCTGGAGGAGAAAAATGTGTCCGTGGAAAACAAGGAGTAAAGCTGTGGTGCACATTGTGCAGTTGTTCTGAATCCTTAGCATTTAGACAGCAGAAATAGCTTTAAAGAGCAACAGACACTCTTGAGTTCAGCTCTGTGTCTTCAGCAGACTACAAATGATCTGACTTGCAAACTCTGCAGTGTGATGGGTTCAGTAAATGCCCTTTTGCTTCTGGACAAGCAGCCCAAATAATATAAAAGTAGTGTCCACTTACAAAATTATCAAACAATTGTGTTTCTTTCCTAGTCCATGCTCATAAATGGCAGCAGCCAAGGCATGCATGGGTGTTGCATGTCTGAGCAGCAGTAAAGGAGTGGGGCTCTCCAGGAGAGCGAGCAGAGCCTTCTGTGACAAGCCCAAGCACTTGGGAGGTGAGGGAGCAGAGAGGGTGGTGACAGCGGGGGAATGCAGGGACTGCCGGTGGCCTCTGCAGAAGAGCAGGGACAAGGCTGTTGCTTTGTGTTGATCTTTCAAAGCAGTGAGCATTTCTCAAGAGAGCCTATCTGCTTTTCTTGCTAAATATAGGCCTGCCTTTCTCCTTCACCAGTCAGTGAGTGTGGTTGGCTGTGGGCGCCAGAGCTGTCTGCAGACTCTGTCCTTTCTGCTCCTCCTGTCCCGCTCGTGCCTTCTGTGACCGGCTCTGTAACACAGTTATGGAAGCTTTGCTGCTCCCGATGTGCCTGCTGTTCCCTGCATGGAGCTTGTGCTGGAGAAGGAGCAGGGGCTGCCTGCCCTGCAGTGGCTATGCTTTAGGGAAGCATGTGAGTGTCCTCCAAATCCCACAGACCTGAGGTGGGATTTGGGGTTCTGGACAGAGTGTCTGTCAAATTATGCTCTGCTCTGCCGAGGTCTCCCCATCACTGAGGAATTCAAAATAAAAGTCAGAAGAGCCGTCCCGCAGAGGGTCTTGTTCTCTGAATGTGAGTCTGTACATCAAAGGACCATGTTTCAACATCACGCATTAACACAGGCGTATGTGAGCTGAGTCCACACCAATCCTCTGGGTCCAAGTTCAGGAAAGCATCCTTCTTCAAGAGTACTCTTGAGCTTTCATTTGTAGATCTGTTTTTATGGCATCCTGGTTTCTAGAGTGAAAGGCACATTAATGTCCTGTGAAACGAGGGCTCCAGTGAGCAGCAGTACTGAAATCTCTGACTACATCCCCTCCAGCCTAGTGAGGCCTAAAGGCCCCTTCTGCAGAGAAACTTGATCTGTCTCAACCTGAATCTTTATGCAAAAACTTAAGTTAATGCATCATATGTGAAGTTTAAATCAAATCTGAAATCTAAAATGCATTAATTAAAAAGATTATATTTCCTCTTAGTATTCTTATTTATCCTTTTAGTAAAAAAATATCATCTTTACTGGTATCACTTGGTCCAAAAGCAATTCATTTTGCAGCCATTTTCTTTTCCCTGCTCTGTATTTCTTTTTGAAGACATTCGGCTTCATGGTTCTCCTTTCTTTCCTCCCCTTTTCAGGCTTTGTTTTACAAGCAACTCTTTATAGAGGAGTTCAGCATTTGTAAACTTTTGGTAGTGGCACAGCTAGAATGATAGCACTGGTGATAGCACTGCGTTTTCCTCTGAGGGACTCCTCAGATGAGGTGCCAAACTCCTGTGAGGTGTTGGTACATTAACATAAGAACTGGAATACTGGCGGAGAGAAGAGAGGATCCCTAACACCCTAATGCTGTTTCCTGTGGGAGGCAGGAATGATGATTAAAGAAAGTGTAGTAGACAGCAGAAAAATTAAGAAGTGTAAGACATAAGTTATGTTTTCCCCTTCCTTGTGGTTAGCAATTTAGGGTCTTCTGTACAATAGACAATATTCTACACAATAATCTGAGTGATGTTGTTTAATAGTCTGTCTCAGTTTGAAACACAGGTTCCTGCTAAGGAAGGCAGGAGCCTCCCTTAGAATGGAAAATTTAACTCCCTTCCCTCCAAATTATTATAATTTTGAAATTAAGGGGCTTTCAGGCAAAGATATGAGAAATTGGAATAACAGTTCTTTACTAATATATATATAACAAGGCAGAAATGTACATACAGAAACACTGCCTTAACCTGACAGAGTCAGGATACAACCTGACACCCTGTCGGTCAGGGTGGTGGTAGCAGTCCAATTAAGTGGTGGCTGCAGTACTCTTGAGGTGGTAGATGTGGTCCTGTCGAAGCGGTGATGCAGTAGAAGGGTCTGGTCTTCCTCTGAAGGTTCAGTGGTGGTTATGCAGCTCTTGACCTCTGGGAACCCAGTAGGTAGAGCTGCGTGTGGTGTTCCAAACCCCAGATTATATCCAGGTGGGAATGCTTGGTTCCCCCCCTGGGCGGAGCATCTCACAATGGGATGATGTAATTTTATGAGTGATGCAGTGAGGTTTGATAGTCCATTAACAGAAGATGGCTCTCCGGAGAGAGTTATCAGGGATGTGTCAGAGAAGAGATAAAGAACCAGCGCTGCCCCACCTGGTTTTAACAGATGGTGATAGAATACATACTTTTGGTTACATCTTACATTGTAACCTAAGACATAGCCACTGATGGCTGGGAACATCTTTATTCATTTTTCGAACTCCTTAACCCATTTTTACTCCTGGTTCTCACTGTTGTTACAGTAAATTCCATTATGAAGTTATTTCCTAATGCTGATAAAGGCTCTCCTTTTGTAGGAAAATCAACACGTAATGTTGTCTCTTTTCAGAGTAATGTGCCCTAAATACGCAGCATTTGGGAAAACAGAATGTACAGTTGCACCAAATGTTTAATTACTCCAGTTTAAAGATTTAATTACTCCAGTTAAAAGCAACCTGAAATCATCCATTCCTCCCACTTTCCCTGCAACACCTATAGCACTTGAGTGACTTCAGGGAGAATTGATGTGACAGACAATTAATCCACCATGAGACTATTAATTTCCCTTCAGAGTGGCAGCCTTGCCACAAACACACTAAACCTGGAGTGGATGGACATGAGAAGAGTAGAGGAATGCAGGACCACTCCTCCAGTGGCAATCCACCTCTGGATGGACCAAGCCCCTCGAGAGTCTGCACAGTCTCAATGGCAGATGTCTTAGAAAAGTGTAGGGCAGCTGTTTGTTTAACTTACTGCACAGATACCATACCTTTTCAGGGCTTTCTCCTTAAGTGAGAAACTTCTTTGGTTTTTTGCAGTCCACTAAGACAAATTTCACCCTCAGTGACATGGGCACAACAGCCACCTAAGTTTGAACAGACTGTAGTTCAGTAGCCACAGGGAGAATGACAGGCTTAAGTCCTACCGTGCTTGACAAAGAGGAGCCTTGTAAATGTAGTTCTCCAGTCTGTTTCCCTGACCTCACTTGGGAAAAAAATCCCACCAGCTATGATAAAAATCGTAGCTCCAAGTTTTCCTTCTATTATTGCTCTTCAGATCTTAAATTGAGAGTTTCCATTACAACACAAGGCATGAATGTACTGCTGTTTTGTGTAATGCACAGTGCTTATCCACATATTGGCAGCACCTTTATGTTCCAGTGCTGGAGGGAAGAAGTAAGAATTGCAGACAAAGTGACAGACACTGTCAAGTTCACTTAGGTATTTGGATTTAATTTCTGAATTTAAATCAAAATTCACTTAATTTCTTTTCCTTTGGATATATCTCATATTATTCAATTACAATAATATCAATTTTGCCATAATGGAATTGGTCATTTAATAATATTCAACTGAAAATAAATGTGATAGTTAAAAAATGAAAAGATCCTGAGTCAGCTAAAAAAAAGCCATGAAGTTCAGACGTTAAAGGATTGGCAGATTCTAATAGAGATTTTTTTTCCTATATCTCTTTACAAAATTGAGCCTGATTTTTTAAAACTGAGGGAGGGGAATATCTGAGTCTCCCTTCCCGCACTTAAAAAGTCTGCAAAGCTTTGTTAAGAAAATAAACAGAAAAGCCTCTGAGAAATACATGAGCTCCAAAGGAATGCTATGGTCCAGCTGCAGCCGAGGCTGAGACACATTGGTGGCTTCAGTTCACTGCAGACACAGCGTGCTGTCCTCCCTTCTGCTGAGAGCTGCCCTGCATTTGTTTAGGTTGGACTCCCACCAAAAATGGGAGAGTGTAGGTCTGTGTGTCATGCCAGCCCTGGAGCAGCAGAACTGCCACGCTCTTTTTAGCCTCCATCAAGTGGGCACCATGGTTCATGTGCTGGTACCTCCTGCAGCATTTGTTGTGCTGCACCTCTGGCAGGACTACACACTTCAGAGTCCAAAGTGAAACACTCTGCTCCTTGGATGGTATTTTGTAGGTGAATGTGGAGGAAGTGATAAAAGGTCATGGCACAGGGTGCAATATTGAAGCTTTCCTGCATGGCTTTCTGTCCAGTTGAAGTAAAGTGCCTGAGCTGGCTTCTCCATCTGAGATCCTTAGCTGGACCTGAGGTCATCCCAGAGGTAGTAGATCAGGCTTTGATAAAGCAGATATCACAACCAGAGGTGTGTAGCTTCCTCTGCGTTTGAGAAATTTTCCATGAGAATCCCATAGTTAAAATTTTCAGGGGTCACTGTGGGATTCACCACACTGCTCTAATGCTTTGTAAATAATTAAAGGCAAAAAAAGAACCAAGATAGATTTAGATTTGTAGAATTTTTAAAGTATGAACACTCTTTGGACTACAGGCATACTCAAAACTATGTGAGTAGTTAGCTGCTACCTTGAATTACAGACATTGTCATCAGCCCGTGATTAAATACAGAGTAAGAGGGAGATGTGTATGAATGTGAATGTTTCACAATGTTTTTGAATTGAAGTAACACAATACTGAGAGCACTCATTTGCAAATCAGTAGGGCAACCACAGTAGTCTAAAAATTATCCCATTTATTGGACTAATCCAGATGGTAGACAGACAAATACAAGCATTGTCTTCTGGATCCCTCTAGGCTGATGGAACAGGTCACTGCAACCATCTGTCCATCACTGTACTGTGCTGGTGGGTCTCAGAGATACCAACAGACCGGGATGTGTGCAAGTTGGATGTTTATGGTTCAAGCAAGAAATCAGTCAAATCTCCAGTGTGAGCCATTCAAGTAAGCCAAGATGCTTTTGCTTAAAATTAAATAAGGAGCAGCATAAATTTTTTTCTCTCTGTGGACCCATGGGATCAGTAATTTCTGTTAGGACAGTGAGGTTTTACCCAGGATCACAAGAGAACTTCTTGTGCTTGTAGAACTGGGAGCAGACAGTACAGAGGGAGCAGAAGAGTCTGTCATGGGCAATTTTCAGACATGACTTTGTTGTCTCATATCTTTTGTTGGAGTGTTCTTCTGTAGAAAAACATCAGGCCTGAGCACCATCAGCAGCAAAATACTGCTGCCTGCCTTCTCGTAAGTACCAACAAAAAGTGACAATCTACCTTTTTTCATCTCAGACAGCGTGCCTGGGTCTCTGTCACGTGAACATTGCTCTCATTTTGTTTGGAGTCTCTTATGGATTGTAGCCAGTCTCTTCAGTCCTCACAGGGCATTTCAAGGGCCATAATTTCATCATAAGGCAGCAGCGAAGTTGTGCTGGCACAATGACTGATCTGTATCCTTGGCTGTGAGTAGAGCTAAGCCAACAGTGATTGCTTGGACAACCTTGCTGGGTTGACTGGGTTCCCAGTTTCAGAAATTTAGTGGTGTCTCAGAGAGGAGCAGTGGGAGCTTCTGGCCATCGTGTGTTCATCTCTGAGAACTGCTCCAGCAGGTATTGGAAGCCTGCTCCAACAGGCCCTCAAGCTGGGGCATTGGTCACGTGAAGGTGTCCATTCTCAGTTTTGGTCATCCCTGTTGTGTTGCCATATCAGTTACTTCATTCTTTATCTGCTAATGCTACCTTTCCTCACATTATCTGTCACAGCAAGACTTAGCATGTTTATTAACAATCCCTTACCTGTTGCAAGTATACTATATCATGCTTTAGTAGAAAAAAAACCTGCATTGCTTTGCAAATTTCAGCTTAGTACCAATGGTGGATGGAGAGATGCTATAGCTGAAACCAGGGGGAGGGATGGGAGGGATGTTTTCCCATCTCGCTTGCAGGCCCATGTGTACCTAAAAGGGAAGCTACAGATCCTTTGATTCCTGACTTCCTGTCTTTGAGTACTTTGGTGTACTTTTGACTCTAATTCTAAGTTTTATGGGTAAACTTTCCTGTGACACTCCATTGAAAGAACAACACTAAACTGAAATCTTAAATAAGAGATACTGCTTTGGCTATGGACTTTACAAATTCCAACCTATGAAAAGTGGAGAACCCTGTTATTACAGACTGATATTCTAATAAAGCTGTTTTAGATGGCCATAGCAATTTTGAATGGAAAAGGAAATAAAACATATCCATTTGATCACTGCAAGTGCATCCACATCAGGACTGAAGCTACACGAGTAACAACTTACACTTCTAAATTGGTTTTGCAATACAGGTCAAACTTTTCTATGAAACTTGAGTTAAAGCAGACATGTAGGAAAGGGAATGCATGAGAGCTGCTGGGTGGGAAGGAAAAGGAAATACCTGAAACCCTTTTCCTTTTCTCCAGCTGTGCCATCTAGTTGTTTCTAACTCAGAGACCAGAGCAGCAGTCTGTGAAACAGAGTGGTAAAAGAAATGAAAGAGTTAAAGTGAGTTGGAGAGAAGCAGGGACAGTGCAGATCTGTGGAAGGAAAATACTTCCCAAAATGGGTCAAAAATAACAAATACAAAATGTACTGAATGAACTTTTGTTTTTGCTTAAGATTAACTAAAATTTTTTAGAAGAGAAAAAAACACTTTCTCTAACAACACGAACCCTGTGTATATTTACCTGGGGCTTATAGAAATAGCTCATATGACAAGTCTGGCTCCATAAACTCCGCCTAAGAAGCCTGGATCAGCAAAATTCAATCTGGAAGCTGTCTATAGATTTATTAAAACTGTCTGAGGTTTCTAAGTTAACTATTGAAGTAATCTTCTGTTTGTAAAAAGATATGTTTTATAAGTTACTACTGAAGTCTGTGGAAATCAACTTTCAGCATTCAGTGCTTCAGTTAACTTTAGATTTAATTCTTCTGATAATGAAATTCTAACTCAAGACCAGCCACATAAAGTGAGGGCTATTTGCAAATATATTTAATTATTTTTTATATATTTTTGTCCTTTTTAATCACTGGCGATTTTCAGCAGTTTCATGCTTCAAATAAATCTTAAGGAAGAAGTCAAAGCAAGCAGTCAGCTGCTCTAAGGCCAATCAAATAGTGCTTTTCTGCATGTTTTACTAACAGATGAATAGGCAATCCCATTTATAGAGCATACTACATGTTGACAGAGCGCATTACTTCATTTTGCAGTATTGGCAATTTGAGATCTTAGCAAAACAATGCTGAGGTCGCTCTCATTCTGTATTGCCATCCTTGGAATGTGGCTTGGGTTTTCATTAACTCTCTCACTACACGGCACTGCAGATGGAGACAGATTTTATAGCGGGGGTTGCAATAAACATCAGAGAGCAGAAACTTGTAAACAGCTTAAATTCTTTGTCCTGTGTGGATGAATTCCTTTTCCTTAACACTTTGATGTTCTCAGCATCTTGTGGACACTTTTTCTAATTGGAGGTGAATGGGTGGATAGTGCACACGGACTTTGGTACCTCCCAGCTGGTGTGTGGGGAGAAGTGGTCTCAAACTCCTGCACCCAGGGAATATATGCCTCAATATAAACAGTAAAAGTTTGGATATTCAGCCTGGCGCTTGGCTCGAGGCATTCTGGCTCTGCTTAGGAGCACAAATCGTGTACAGGATCACTTCCAAGATTTCTCCTCAAATTTTTAATCAAGGGTACAGGACAAAAAGGGAGAATAAAGAGCATGGCTCTAGCACGGCTCTCTTTCACTGCTGCATTATTCCTGCTTTTTCCTATGCTGGCTTCATTGAAATCACCAGTATTATCAAGTTAGTGTAAAACCGCAGTGAATCTTTCCAAGGCCTTTTCTGTACTTACATTTTTTTTTGAGTCTTACCAGGACAGTTTAAGCAATACAAGTCACTTGAGAAGAATTTAACTACAAAGGAACTGGGCGTCCTTATTGCAGAAGGAGAGCAGACTGGTGGGGGAATCTTTAGGAACAGCTTCAGTGCTTTCAGTTCATAGCTTACCTTTTTACAAAGCAATTGTCTGAGAATAGGCCAGCATTTTTATACAAACCACCCTTTCCCAAGCTGTTTTGCCTAGGGGGATCTTCCTCTCCCAGATTAGCATAAGTGTCCTTGCTCAGCAGCACTGTGACTATACCACCTCTGAATCCCTGGATCTGGAAGGCTGTGGGTTGTGCTTTGCCTTCACCTTCCTCCAACCTCTGCAAAGGAAATAGCCACAGTATGGGATACACTGGAATAATTGCACCCAAGCTATGAGGAATTCAGTATACTTCCATCAGTAAAGGATCCTGCAGCTTAAAACAATACAGCTCTGCAATCGGAGAAACTGTTTGGATGATGGTGCACGTCTTATATGAATGGTGCTTTCATGTTCCTGTTGCTTTTTAAATCACTTTCTCAACAGTGCTTGCACTCAGAGCTCCAGTTTCCAGGTAACAGGGAGAACCAGATGCCCAAGTGCTGGGTGATTTAACCTTTTTCTGAACACAACTGGGAAGCAGTTTGAGCACTAACATATTATAACTATTATAACTCTTCAGCTAAACTCAGCTCTTTTGGTGCGGAGACTAATTTGTGAGAGCGAGATGCCCCATTTGCAGCAGTCACATCTAGTACAACTGTCACGATTGCTGCAGGGGAGAACAAAAGTACAATAAATACACCTTTTGCTTTATGTTTACTGGGCTGTGTTTTCAGCAATGTGCACTGCTAAGTACCACGTTAGTCCATGGATCCTCTTGGGTAAGGTATTAATCCATTGTGCCTGGACATATAAGACAGGCCTTCTTGCAGATCCCTTCCCCAAGCTCCAACTTGCATTGGTTTATATTTTAGAAACACATGACTGTTGAAACAGGCTATCCAGGCAGTTGGACCAAAAGTCTTTAACACAGTCATTCCTACCTTTGGGTAGCACAGCTTGTTCTAGGGTTCTGTACATGGATATGTGTGCAATGGCAGCTTCTGCATCTGCATCTGGAAATGTGTCCAGCATATCAAACACAGCATCTGCTTTAGACTGCCATGCCCCAAACTCTTTCATCTCTACTGTCTGTATAGAGTAGGTCTTCAGTGACTAAATGGGGACCAAGATGCCTAACTCATGCACAGACACTGATGGGTAACTATCTGAATCTGAAGATGAGTCCCACCTAGAGCACTTGAACATGGTTGTTGTTGTTGTTGTTTGTTCTTTTCGTAACTACTTTACAATGTTTTTAGACTTAGGGTAAGAGTCACCCAGAGTGCTTAACATTCCGCATTTCTCCATCTCCCCTTTGAGTGCTGAAGTCTGTTCCCTCATATTCTCTCTCACTTGTCATGACAGGTCAGGGGAACTTTTGTGCCTGAATCATTAGGTGACTGAAATTTCTTACTAGAAAACAAATATGCCTTGATGCTTTTGCAGCCTCAAGGTGACAAAAACAATAATAAACTTATGGCCAGGGAAAATGATGCTCAAATAAAACTCATTACTGCTTGAAGCTCTCAGACTCCACACAGTGAAATTGTAACCATTTCCGTTCTTCAGAGTAAAACCAGACCGTGAATGCAAATTGCTAGAGCACACTGTAAAAATGCTCATTGTTAATTCAGTGGTCGGTCATATACACAAGTTCAAAATACCTCATGAGGAACTCTGTGTGTGAGGTTATTGGATATGATTCCATTTTATAAATACAGATGAAGAAACATTTCAAAAGCCATTAATCACGCTAATGAGTAGAAATTTACTGCAGTGGAAAAAGCTGATTTGCTGGATTTCGAATATTTCACTTGCAACTCCTTGAATTCACTTCTAATCAATCCAGGAAAACTATCCCAAGCAGGCTGCATGGAGACTCTGGGTTTATGACTGAGAAAAAAATCCTCCTGGGCTGTCCCACAGCCCAAGGCCTGGGACTGATTCAAGAGTGTATATCTTTGGTTAAGTCTGTCGAGTGATCCAAACCCAGATCCAGTGAAAATCCAGATCCTGAAAATTCTCAGTTCCCATTACTAGTGTGGGCTGCCTGGCAGAACTGCTCTGCAGCGGCCTCCCCGGCTATAGGACAGGCTGCCTGCCAGGGCTTGGCACTGCCGGAGATGGCACGGCCCTGCAGCTTGTCAGTGCCAAGACCTCAGGGCTTCAAAGGACTGTGGCAAATCCTAATTCCATAGTATTTCTCAGGCTGCCTTTCTGGCTTCCCAGGCTCCCTGCCCTGGAGTGGAGATCTACTGGGATGCCTCCCAGGGACTGTCACTCCAAGGGCAGTTTGCATGAGCGCTCCCCCAGGGCTCAGGGGAAAGAGGAATTTTTGTCAGGCTCATTGCTAACCAAGCAGACTGCTTCATGATTTGTCTTTTTCTGGCTCCAAAAAAAAGTATAAGAATTCATAGTTCACAAAAACTTTGAAAATGTTGGCTTTAGACTCAATCGGATGAAAGTCAAATTTTGAAAAGCAAAGTTCCTTCTCAGCTGGAACACCAGCTTTTCAACCAGCCCCAGTGAATACTAACACTGACTCTTAATTTACAGTTGAAATCCAGAAGAACACAAGGTCCGGCTGCTTACATGATCCCCAAATTATTGACAACTACAAAAACATGATGTTTGTAACCACTTCACATGTAGACTGAAATGTATTAAACAATGACTTCATTTGAAGAGGTTTGTTAACATTATGAATATTATTATTGTGGGTCACAAGAGGCTTGGTCTTGTTCCAGTCTTGAAATAATTACTTTTACACTGCAAAACTGGTTTATGAATTACAACATTAAATCAAAATGTACAGTAGTCACGTTACTTCTTGGGAGGTTTATTGTGTAGTTATTACTCCGCAGACTAAATGGATTTTAACAATCCCATACTATTCATGAAACAATTTTGAATAAACTTTTGGTTTGTGAAAGAGCCCTTCCTCCTCCTAAATTCTTGTCAAATATTCAGATGGTAAATTTAGATAGGAGCCCATCCTTCTGTCTGTTGTTGATAAGCATTCTTCTTTCTAGTCAGAGCAACCAGATCATGTATCTGTAGCTGACTCGTTTCAAGTTAGTGGTTTTAAATTTTTTTTATGTAGCTGCAATTTCTGTAAAAGTCATATGTAATGAAAGAAAATTGTGTTTTTCTCCCTCTCCAGTTCTTGGAAAACATTTAAGGGAGAAGGATAAGTGCTAGTGAGAGCTCAGCCTAGATTTACTTCACAGTGAAGGTGAGTTGCAAGGAGATAAACAAGGAAGGAAATACATGGAGATCTACCCACTCTCAGGAACTAGAAAAATCTTCCAGTGAATTGTTATTTTCCCAGATATGTATAAATTACACAGATGAGACTTCACTGAGATTTTTGGCTTGCGTATGCTTAAGTCCCTTAAGCTGTTTTGATACTCTTAACCTGGAAGTTACACTTGCTTCTTTTTTCTCCCCGCTTATTTCCCACCCCCAACCCTGGCATTCTTCCCCTTATTTTTATCTTGGTTGGTGTCAGCAAGTAAAAATAAACATAAAAAAAAATTAGACCTGAAACCCTGTCATTTATCTTCACATGAAACAGTGAGTGGACCCATTTATTTAAACTGCAGCCTCTAAGGAGAGAAAAATATGACAGGATAACTGGTAGCTTCTTCTGCAGCTTTAAAACCCAAAAGAATTCTAGTGACTCACAGGGTAAATGCTAATTTTTGTTGAAAAAATATTTTATACTATGGTTTAGGCTAAGTGTTTTGATCTACAAGTTAGTGGTTTGTAGTTTTAGTTTAAAGATATTCTAGTGAATTTTCACTGATGCTGGAAATAAAGACCATTGTGCACATGTAAGGGATACAAAGTAATTTAACCTTTTTCTAAACCAAAAGTATTTTAAATTAAATTTCTTTGCCATGCTGCTGATAACTGATAGTGCAGTAATATGCACTATCACATGCAGGACATCATTGACCTACAAATTATATAGTATATCTATCTATATATATAGACAGACAGATAGATATATATAAGTCCATATATAGATATGGACTTATAAAGTAAAAAGTGTAGTGATTTATCAGATGAAATAAATGCGAATGTGATAGCTAGAATTAAATACCTGATTGAGGTTCTGGTAGCACACCACTGCTAACAAACTCCTGGGTGCTTGCTAACATCTTTCACTAGGGAAAAGGTTTCCCTTGCGATTGCTCCATGAGTTGTCCATTTCTTATATCAAGTGCTTACCAGAAGAGGTGGTTTTGGCCCCGAGGCATGTTGTCTTGATTCTCACCTTTCCCTACAGGCTACCTTTGTTGCTGCTGCTCCTTCCCAGCTGATGCCCCATCAGGCAGCAGCAGCTCTGGCAGCTCTGGCTGACCACAGGCAGAGCGCATGGAGAAGAGTGGAGGGTCCTCCTCTAGATACTTACTGATTACATTCTTAAGAAAAGCTGCTCCTCCTGCCCCTCTGCACAGCACAGTTTGCAGTTTTGAGTTGTAATCTGGAGTCCAGTTTGCCCCTGAGGGCTTCTTGGCATCGGGCTGTGCAGGAGCGTTTTGTGGGTGTGCACAAGGCGCAGTTCCTCTCAGCTTGCACCACCTGGTGCAAGCACAAGACAAGTGTGTGCATCGAGGGAACACAGGATGCTTTGTACCTGCCCCCCACGAATAAGGCACTCACTTCTTCTCCACCACTGTGAGCAACACTTGGGCAACTCCTTGAGAGCAGTAACAGCGTCACACTCTTCTAATGTATTAGATCTTGCATAAAGAGCTTTTGGACATCTAGGAAATTACAGCGATCAAGTTCTTTCCAAATAGGATTTCTTTCTGTCTAAGAAGATTTGCATCATTATTGTAAAGAAGCATCTCCAGGAGTGAGATGGCACTTCATTCTTCATGGGCATTCATACTATTTCCCCAAGTTCTGTTACAAACTGGTGAGAAATTATCAAGATATTTTGATAGGTAGCAAATAAAAGAAAAAAAAAGTTCAGAACAAAAGATTTTTGCAGTACCTTATCCTTGAACTCTGATTCCTTAGTTTCTAGGTTTTGTTTTTAGAGCTTTATGCACTTCATATACTTACCTGTCATCTTTTCTCTCTATTCTTTTTGGGAAATAGACTTAAACTGTTACTTGTATCGACCGAATGAACATTTGGCCAGAATAAGAAAAGTGCTAATTCCCCAAGGAAGAAGTGTGCTGCCAGTATCACTCTTGGCTCTGGTTCAGCAGCCACAGAGGCAAGTCTTTTCCAGATGTGGAGTTAGCTCTGTATGGAAGCTGCATTCATGTACTATTAGAAAGGTCAAGCAAAACAAGACCTTCATGCTTGCTTGAAGCTTTTTCACCTGAAGCTATTGATTGTGTTTTCACCTGATAAGTGTGGTAGCCGCTGCTTTTCTGAATGTAAAGAGCCAAGGCACTGAGACTATTAAGGACTTTTCTGAAAGTCAAGTGAGCTTTAATAGCTGGGCCCCCAGGTGGGCTTCCCGTCTCTTAACTGCAGATGCCTGAAGGGCAGCCATCTGACCTAACTGTCACAGACTCCCACTGCAGTGAAGTAGCACTTCAAATTATGTGCCCTGCTTTAGATGTCTACTTGGAGTGACCTACATTGTCCACCAGATGTGTGGGTTTCTTCCTGTGGAATAGGGAAGCCTAGGGTGATAAACTGAGATGGAGATTGTAGATGTTTACATTTTGGTGAGACAAATCCATTACTGCAGTAAGGAACATGCTGGCTGTCCTCCCAAAATAGGATGCATTTGAAAACTTTTTCCTACCTCGTCTGGTGTGACATCAGACAGCTTGAGTCACTAGCTCCAGGTGAAGTTCATGGCAGAGAAGTAGAGAAGTCACTTCTCTCCAGTTTCATAATTGTGTGCTGTCTGCAACTGAATAGCTATTTTCCTTTGTTTATTAGCAATTACTGTTGAGGAAGCACTCAGTTCCTAGAGTAATATTGGAAAAACAAAACCTGGCTTCATTGATGATCAGGTAGGTAAGATTCAATTACCTACTCGTTTCCCAGCTGCTGTGGTTGTAAGCAACTAAAATTTAGCTGAAGCGTTGTTCATTCTTCTTTTCTGTTGTCAATGACAAATGATAAACAGGAGAGGAGTGAAGTTTTTACTGGAATCTAAGTTTGCAGGTGTAAAGCCCACATTACAACTCCTTAAAGCTGTGTAAGGAACAACCACAATGGGAATCATGGAAAGCATGAATTGATTGAGTTGTCCCAGAATGAATATACAGGAAGTTAACTGTGGTGCTTTGTATCATCTCTTAAGAGAAGCCGACCTGGAAGATTTACACTTCCCAAAGTGAGCTGCATCTATTCCTTGGGTACACATTATCAGGTAAATAAAGGAGGAAGGAACAGCAGGGAGGAATCATAAATGCATCTCAAGTGAATAAGGATGGAATGTGAAAGGGTAAAAGGTAATCAGAATGGCCAGAAAGATCTGTCTGTTAATCCTAGTTGCTAAGTGGTTTAAGAGAGGGACAGATGATTGCAGGCAACTGAGTAGTACAGCTCAGTGGGTTCCTGTTCATTGCAGACCGGGGTGAGCTCCAAACCCTGTGCAGTTTGAAATCAGAGACTCCTTGGCCACCACAAATACAGTGTAAGGGAGCTTTCTAATCACAGCCACAACAGCTTGCGTTCAAAATCCAGAAAGCTTTTGTTGAGGTCTGGCCTTTGAAAACACCTTCTGCAGTCAGCAATTAGTTTTCAATTCTGATACTAGGTATACAAAAATCCTGAACTCTACTATGAAATTTCTGATAGCTGCAACTTAACAAATCATTTAAGATTTTATACATGAAGACACTTACAAGAATCCTTTCTCCCTATTTTTTATATTGTGGGTCCAGAACAAAACCGAATCTAGTAAACCTGTGTTTTTTCTGGGTTGATACCCCCCAAACTGTAACTTCTTGCTCATAACTCTTTCCTTGTCATCATAAAAAGTTCAACTGCAGTTTCCTTATCGTGTATTCTTTATTTTTAATCTTAGCTGCACCAATGTAACAACCCGTTATTATTGCAAAGCACTTCCATGCATGCTCTTTGTCTGCCCCCAGTATCCTGCTCCCAACTAGACAGTCTCCAGAATTCTTTTGTGCCAGCTCTGGCACTCATCTCCTCCCTCAGAAGGCTGATTCAGTCTGCTAAATGGAAGAAAGCTGTGCACTTCATTTGCTGTATTGGTTTGTGAGAAGCCCGGAGGCAGAGGGAAGGGAGGCGGTGGCAGCGTGTGGCTGGAAGAGGGGGATGAAGAGGGTTAATGGGAGGCAGACTCTCCTTTGCAGTGGCAATGAGTTTCTAGGCCAAACAAGTTTGACCTGCAAAATTTCACCTTTAGTCCTTCCCCTCTCTGGCTTCTCCCTCTAGGGCATTCTTTACCTTCCTGGCATTTTGGCTTTTTCCCTTCCCCTGAATTAGTCTGTTTTCTCAAAGTTTCGCATCTCTCCCTTTGCTGGTTTGCTTCTTCTCTACTTTCCAGTTCGGGTTTCTGCTCTCCTCCACGCTATTCTTTTCACCTTGGGGTATTCATTAGAAACAACACCCCTGTTTTAATCCTTTTATGATGTTTAGCATTTTCTTTTGCATTGACCGTGGTTAGAAGAAGCTGTTGATGGTATAGAGCTTGAGGGTAGAAATCCTGCAAATCTCTTCCCATCTTGCTTACCTGCCTTCTGTGGTCAAACCTGCAGAGCAGACAAACAAACATTGGGAATCAGAGCATTTGATATATGTAGAGTTTTCCAGTTGAAAACACCTCCTTGAAATAAAAAGCAGAAATTTTGAAGGAAAAACCAGGCACTCAGGGTTTTTTTTTTACCCTTTTTTTCCCACTTGCCTGCCTGGAGATGCTGATGATTTGAAGTTTGATATATAAGGTTTCTTTCTGTTGGTGCTGCTTTCCAATACATGCTCTGCAATTGCTCAAGTGTCTACCCTGTCTTGTTTTCCAGGAAGGGGAGTAGCACAGATTGTTCACCCGAGAGACAAAAATGGACTTTATTGGTAAATGCAGATACTGTGTTCTTTGTTCACGCCAAGTTGACTGTCCATGGGAACACTTAAAGATTATTTCCTCTGCCATGGGGATTAAGATCCATGGAAGATCCATAACTGGAAGCTTGTTGAGTACAGTACATCAGCATCAGAGCACATAAAAACTTTGGCTCAACTGATTTATCTTTCCAGGATGTATTTTGTGTTATTGTACACATTTTTTTTCCCCAAAATACCTTTTCCTTTCCCCCTAAAGTACTGTGCTACCTCTGTTTTGAGATAATGCGATGGGCTAGTAGCATTTGCCTAGATTGTAGGTCAGAAACAGTAAAACTGATTGATTTCATATATGTCATGCAGCACTAGAATAAGGCCACTTCCTCAGAGAACAACTGAGAGTAACTGGGGTGGTTGCTGCCCTTACCAAGATTTGTGGAGAGCATTGAAAAATGATTAAAAAGGTGAAAGAGGGCTCAGGAAGTCATGTAGCCTGGCCTAGGCTCTGCTGAGGCTCTGCTTAGCTGAGGGAGGTTTATACATTTTTAAACACTTCCTTTGATGGAATAATCTCCCCAGGCAAGTCACACAGAAGTCACTACTAATTATATAACACAGAAGAATGCAATTTTCCTTCAAAATTTGTCTGATCTTCTACAGTTTGTGTAAAGACATTCATAAAATAACGGATAGGCTGTGACAAGCATTTCTCTTTTCAAAGCCTACGCATGAGCCAGTCCACCCAAAGCACGCATTGTAAAAATATGAACAGGAAAGTTATGTTTTATTTGTCCCTCTCTCCTTCGCCTTTAGATCCTCGCCTGCAGGACGAGGTTCCTCGCCCCCAGGTGCTGCCAGGGGCCGGCGCGATGTTTGCCCCGGGGCTGCGGGACGGGACGGCTGGAGCCGCCGCTCCCGGGCGGTCGGGGCTCGGGACAGCGCCTTCACGGGGCGCCTCGCCCGGCGGGCCCCGAGCCGCCGTCGGGGTCCGCCCAGGACGGCCAGAGCCGGGAACGGAGCCGCCTCTCCGGGGAGGGATCGCAGGTGCGCCGGGCTGAGCGCCGCGGGGAGGCACCAGCGCTGGGCGGGAGAACCGAAACCGCCGCCCCTCCGGGAGCCGCCTCCTCCCGCTGCCGCCCGGCGCTGCCGAGGGGCTGCCGGCTCCCGCGGCGGGGTGGGGACAGCCGGGGGCGGGCTGCGGGCGGGAGTTACGAGGAGGGGCGCCGGGGGCCGGAGGCAGCCGGGCGGGAGCCCAGCGCTGCGGCGGCCGCCGGACGGCAGGTCAGGGTCAGTGCCCGTGCCCGTGCCCAGCGCCACCGCCGCGCCGTGTGGAGGGAGCGGCGCCGCCGCCCGCCCGTCCGCGCCCATGGGGGACTCGGTGTTCAGCGAGAGGCCGGCGCTGCGCTACGCGGTGAGTGCCGCGGCGGGAAGGGGCTGCGCGGGGCCGGGGCGCCCACGTGTGCCGTGGGGTGGTGGGAGTGTTCGTCCCTCCGTCCGTCCGTCCGTCTGTCCGTGCGCACAGGCGCGGAGCCGCGGGGCAGGGGGAGGTGGCTGCAGTCCTGCCCCGGCGAGGACTCGGTGCGCGCAGCCTGCAGACAGGGCGCCGAGCTGGAGGCTTTTCCCCGCTTTCCTACGTGGGAGCGTCGTGCTTTGCTGGAGATGACATAAAAATACATATTTTTAATTAATAACAAAGAGGGCGATGCGGTGCCAGCCCCGGGGCAGCCGGGCTGCAGCCGGCAGGAGCGGTGGCGGTGCCGCCCCTCCCCGGGGGTAGCGGGGCGCTCCGGCTTAGGGAGGCGCTCGGGGGATCCCGGGAGCCCCGTGTCCGGCCCCCGCTGGCCCCTTCGGGGCTGGGGGTGAGCCCGGCACCGGGAGTGCTCTCGGTGGCTGGTTCCGGCACCGCTCCCGCCGCAGTTCAGATAATAACACCATACTTTATTTAATTTCCTTCACGAGAGCTGGTGCTGTTTAGGAGCCGCTGCACTTCCACCAGCCTTATTAGGAGCATTTTCTCGTTTGCTCTGGGAGGAAAAAAAAAAAAAGCCGCGTAAAAACAACCAGCTGCCTCCTCTCCTGAAGTCATAAATAAACTCCAGCACGAGTAATAGCATGCGAGGGCTGCTGCCGCTCTCGTTTGCACCCATGTCAGTGATGAATAATTTTATTGCTGTTGTTAAAGTTGTGTGGGAATTGTCAGTCAGAGCAGGCTTGCTTCACTGGTCCTGGGAGCACGGGTGCTGGATTGGTGGGATGGGTTGGTGGATTTCTAAGTGTATCGCTTACGGGATACACTGCCATGTGCTTCTTTTTTCACTTGCTTCACTTTGATTCCTTCAGTATTGGACATCGAATTAAACTTCTTTTTATACACCCTTTTTTTTTTTAAAACGTACTGTGAACAATTTGGAAGAGACAGCTTGGGGTTTTTTGGGACGCAGGGTTTAATGTCTGTCTCTGTGCATATTTTTGTACCTACTCAGCTGTAGGTGTTAGTGCATTCAGCTGCTGTAATAATACGAGAGTTTTTGGAGGTAATGGTTGGTCACCTAAATTAGTTAATAGAAGTAAATACCTTTGGTACTGTGTATGAACAGTGATAGCGATTTCACCAGGAATCTAGTTGTCATACACTAAATGAATTGGAACCACTTCTTTCAGCAGGGTAATGGTGCCGTATTTCCATGCGTGGAGACCACCAGTCACGTCACGTGCTAGCACCATGAGACTTTTATTGCTTCCTGTGATTGTGTTTGTCAGTCTTCCATTAACTACTAGTTGCAAACACATTATTGTTTCTGTCAGTTGGGTATCAGTCTGTTTTACGCCCAGAGCCAGCAGCAGGTAGTGCATTGAATTCAGGGCAGCAGGCATGCAAGGGAAAAAGGATGGCCAGCCATTTCAGGTGACCATTACCCCTTTTGCAAAACCCCTGCTCTTTCATTGCTGTATATTGCAGCAAAAGGGAAATTGTGCACCTATGAATGAAACTTGAAAGTATTTTTTACTATTTTAGGATATATTTCAATAATAAAGTAGCAACACATAGTTATGTCTTGGAGGTAAGTGACGTTTGTAGTTGATATTACTGGTTTGCCTGGAGAATAGGGACCTGGATGCTGCATTATCCATGCATAGGCTTAACATGGAGTCTGCAAAAAACCTAGATGAAAAGAAATGCTTGTTGACTTGATGATAAGCTAAGACTGTAGAGCTTTCTTGTATTGAGGCCTTAGTAATTACTGCTTAAATGTAACGTAGTACCATTCTCATTAAGTAATTGCGTGGTGTAAATACAAATCAAGTTCTTGGATTGTTTTGATAACTGTGAAATAAAAATTATGCAGTGTTATAGCATGTAATAGCAATTAATTTATTGGCAGAAGAAATTATAGTGATTTCTGTAATGAGCTTCTCTTCCGATTTGCAGGACTGATAATTAAAGTTTCATGGTTTTCATAAAAGGAAGCATCTGCACTAGCATCTTTGTTCTGATCAGCAGTGTGCTTTTGAAGGAAGTCTCCCAGTCTTCCCCAGTTGTGTGCTTACCTTCATGTCTCGGGGTAGTCAGAGCACGGGAAACAGCATTTTTTCAGGTGATGCTGAACTAGGGAATGTGCTCCTGGTGCTTCCCAGAGCTTGGAGGGTATTTGAGCCTCAGGACCCAGCTAGAGTCAGCTAAACTTGGAAAATTCGTGTTGTTTGGACATTCGATGTGCTGTACCAGCCCCTGAGCTCTGCAATGTGCTACATCCAGTGCAACACAATAATGTAGCTATAAATCAACAGGGATGACACTGCGATTCTGAGGCTTCCTAGTGTGTTTGCAAGCACAGCTTATACAAACACAGACTTAATAGCTTAAGACTGTTATGTCAGTGGGTATGATCACATCACCTATAGCACATTTGATCCTGTGTGTGTGTTAAGTGAGAGTGGGATGACTGATAATTATGTCACGGTTCCATTTTGAACTCAGCACTGGTGTTGACTTACCAAAAAACTCCAGTAGGCAAAGAGGTGATTTTAATAAGCTGAAACATTGTTTTCAGTGAAAAGTACATTAAAAGAAATCAGCCATTTGAAAATGAATAAAAATACGTTATTAAAGGAGTAGGTGTAAAAAAAGAAGAAAAAAACAAACAAAAAAACCCCACCAAACCAAAATGCAGATTGAGAGTTCTACTTGCATTGGATCACAGAAACAATTTTTTTTCCTCTTAATATCTTTTCACTAGTCCAAAGACTTCTTCTCCTTTTCACATATATTTATATGACTTCTTTTATGAAACTTGCAGAAAGGTAAATAATATCTCATTCTTGATGTATGTTGCCTGGCCAAATTGTACCCTGTAATTTTTAGACGTGGGTTAGTTTTACCTGCCCACTAATCATCTGGCTGAATTACTCTGATTTACAAGCTCTTTTTGGTATCGTGGTGTTCGTAACTGATACTAAGATGTCCAAATATTCCAGGAATAGTTTTCGTATAGTTTCATTTAAAGGAATTGTCACCTTCCTGACTTGGGATTTCTTCCTGTTTGTTGCTAAATTCCTCCTCCTCCTCCCCTCCCTCCTCCCCAATCTTAGTAGCTTTATGGGGGAGCTAAAAAGCTGCTTCTTATATTTTGGCTAGAACACCAGAAGGCAATATTGCACTTACTTTGAGAGAGCCATTGGTTACTTGAGATGTAGAGTTTTTTATGTAACAGAAAGACTTAAAACAGCCTCAGCTGTTGCCCAATCAACTGGCCCCTCAGTGGTTCAAAGCAGGAAGCTTGGAGCATGATCTGGTTTGGATATAGGCATTTTAATCTTAGTGTAATATCTTTAATCTTGTTTTGTCTTGAAACATTTACCAGAAAGGATTTCCCTCAAGGGAAAGGACATTTTACCCTGATGCGGAAACTCTGGCTGCCTTTCACCAGGGAATATGAGAAAATGGGGAGGAGCTGCGAGTTGGAAGTGGCTGCCCTGACTTTAGGGGTACCTTGGGGAATTCATCTGAAGAGAAGATGTGACTCTTTCTTGGGGCCAAAAACAGAGTGTTCTGGCATCCGGAGTGGAGGGGATGTGTGAGTCCCTGGACGACACAACTTTTGAGTTGGTTTAAGCTTCTGAATTTATTGCTGATAAGGAAGTCACCTCAAATTCAGACATTGGAGAGTATTTTGAGAAAAGAAGGGTTTTTTTCCCAGCCTCCAGCAGTGTTTGGGTCATTGTATTGTGTGTTTGCTTAGCCTGTGCCCAGCTGACCCCTTGCTGGGGTGATGGGCAGACTTGCTGCTCACTCTTTAGTGTCTTAAATCCATCAGTTTGCGTGGAAGGATGGAGAAAATGAAACAGTTTGCAAGGGAAGCGATGACACTAGCAAACCTTCTGCTTTCTGAAGCATAGAGGGAGTAAAAAGAGGATAATAGACGCTTTCCTCTAATATTCCAGTTGTAGTAATGCGAACTGTACCTCATAACAATTAGGTATTAGAATAATTCAAGATGGAGTAGTGAGATTGGTGGTGACGCTGTAAAAGCATAGGTTGGAAGTGTAAAAATCTCCTTGTGAGGAGGACCCAAGCACTGACATCCTCCTGTGGGCTTGCTTGTGTTTTGCAAGAATCCACTTTTAAAGACAGTTGCTTCCGTTTCTGGTTTCAGAACACATTGCCTCATGGCTTGAGCCTTCAGCCACTCACAGATTTTAACAGCAAACTTCCATGCCACAAGCAGACCTCATTTGTTACCATAATTGTAGGAAATCCTACAAGTAATTTATCTTACTGGACTAGTAAGTGTGCTGCCTTCACCTAGATCATTTGACTGGTTTCTCTCTCTTCCCGATGGGCTTGCCAGCAAGAAACAGCATAGGAGCAGGCTGGCCCAGTGTGTATCCAGATCAATCATAATGTATTTTTGTACTTAGGTTTGGTGAGGTTAAGGACAGGCTGTGGGTTGGAGAGTAGGTTCCTGCCCACCAAAAAAACTTAAACATCTGTACTCCACAGAATGTAGCTGCTTATTTTCTCCTATCCTGAGTACTCACAAGCAGAGTTAACTTGTTCAGGAAGTTTAGTTGCTCTGTAGATGTTGTTTTCAAATTAGGAAATTGTGAAGAAAGCTATCAAATTCACCAAATAAGCAAGCGACAGAGGAGGCAATTAGCAGTAGAGGAATGGTTAAATGTCAGATTTCTGGCATCTGATTCTTGGATTTTATTCATCAAGGACTTATGCTCACCTTAATGCATGTTGGATTTTTTAGGAGGAGGAATATGATTTCTGATGACTGTTGAGCCCAGTGCTTCATTCTTCATTTGGGTGAAATTCCCAGTGACGACTCATGCTTACACTTCTGCAACATTTGAAAGTACTTCTATTGCTAATCTCTAAAGAGCATATATAAATATAGGAAGGGAGCACTCTTTGTCGCTCAATATGAACACCAAAGCCAAGCTTCGATTGGGATTGATGGCATCTGAACTGAGTCCAGCTGTTTTTTATCTGCTGTGCAAAGTGGCCCTGAGTTGACACCAAAAAATCCAGGGAAGGCAGGAAGCAAGGGGCTCGTCTGTGTCGCAGGATTTAAAAAAGTTACAGGAAGTAGATTTCCATTCTGATCAGGTTCTATTTTTTTACAGCTCTTGAACACTTGAGCTCACTTCTGGGAGCTCTTCAGTGACATGTGGATATGAATGTTCTTCCTCTCATGTGCAGGAGAAAGATGGGGGGGGGCAAATGCATGTTGAGTTGGGCAGGACTCGCTAGGTTAGGTGCAGAGCCACAGTGATGTGGTTTTATTAGTCTGCTCCCAGATACTGTGCAGGAATAGAAGTGGCATAAAGTATGGAGAAAGTGGCCACGCCACGTATAGACAGCAAGAGGTAAAGCTTCTCTTTATTCATTTTCTCTGTCTGTGTCTAGCATAATCTGTCCCTGCAGAGCAATTACAGCTCTTGTAATAGTACTTAAAAGATGCTGTTTAGTAAAACTCCCACATGAGTGGAGCTTCAGGGTTTCTCTTCAGAGGGGCACACAATCATTAGGCTCAGATGTGGTGCTGTGCTTCTCCAGGAGGGTTTATGCAGATTCTGCTTCTCCAGGAGAGGATTGAATCTACCAGCGCTAGTCCTTTGCAAAGCTTCAGGATAAGGTTTTGGGCTCAGGTCTGCCTGAGCAGCAAGGTCATGTGTGGCTAAAATCAGCAACCTGTGCCTGTAATGAAGGGTAGCCATGTAGATGAAGTGTAAGATGAGGATTTCAGTCTCTGTTATGTCCTTTTTTGGTTATTTTTGAGCAAGGCTCTTCTCTGGTCCTTTAAAATTTTTTTCCCCTGTGGAAATTCTTCTCTTCCTAAAGGAACCGGTGTGTGGAAGCACATGCTAGCCTTTAGAGATTGTTCAGGTGTGAAGGTGGTGTGAATACAGAACTACCCTGAAATAAAAATGTTGAACTTCATGTAGTCAATATTCCCCACACAAGCTGATGGTTTGTATTTCAGTTCTGTTTCCCAGAAGCTTTTTGAAATTTGAAGATGTGTCTTCACACTTCTTTCAGCCTGAAGAGTGAAGTAAATGGAAGATGATTGAGGTCACATATATTTAGATAGTTGGTTGTACTTTTATTTGTCTTCAGTTGCAAATTGGTTACCTTTTATGCACAAATGTCTGTGTAGAACTGTGAAGAAGGAGATTTACCTACTTGAGAGATTTGTTTCAGTAGTTATATATAGTAGTTTTGCTGGCTACAGCTCTTCAAAATTTCATATATATTTAGAATTTTAATCTCAAATGAAAGACACCTTAGGAATCATCTGGTTTACATGTAATCATGTGAACAGCGATTTTTGAACATCTTCCATTTGTCTGCTAAGTACCTCTGTTGTTCACCAAGTAGTATTTCTGTGCAAGGCATGTTTGTTGCTCTTGTTCTAATGGAATACCTGTACCTGTGGCAGAAATGCAGCTGAACTGTTAGCGACTTGGAAAAGATGTACTCGGAGTTCAAATTCCACACTTGTGCTGCTTTTATGACATTTGAGAATATAGAAAGACATTTCACTCCATGCAGTGCATGGAGTGAAATGTCTTTTTTTTGTCTAGGGAATAAAGGAGGTCTGCATGCATTGTATTGCTTACAAAAAGAATCTGACAGCCTTTCTGTAACATGCCTTGGCTGACAAGTCCACATGGTTCACATTAAGTTTCTCTAAAGGGGTGTCAAATCTTAGTGCTCCCTTGGGAGATACCTGGATCTTATCAGGCATGGCTGACTCAAAAAGAAAAGTAAGTAATGTTTTTTTATTTCTAATGCTTACTATCTAAGTGTTATTGATAGCCCACATTTCAAAGGATTTTCTGAATATATCCTCTACTAAATCAAAAAATGTTATGAATCGCTGATGGAAAATCGAATATTACAGCAGTACTTTAATAGACTGTATTTAGTGTTCAGTTGCTAAGGGCAACCTAAGTAAAGTTTGGGTTTTTCAGGCTGTGGTGCCCTCAGGTATGCAGGAAGAGTAAGTGCTGTTCTTAACTACCTGCAGGATAGTCTGCTGTTATTTCATATTTGGATGCTTTACATTTTTGAAGCAGGTGATTGAAGCTGTGGAAATTATACTGGAGGCTGTTGATATTTCATCATACAATTGAATTGTTTACTTGAAAATAATATCTCATACTTTTGTGCGTTAGTTTATATGAATCTGATTATTGGTCGCTTTTGCTGCGCTGCCATGAAGATAGATGATCCTATGATTTTATAACTACTACTGTGCTATGTAATTATAGTAGATTAGAGCCAGTCTTTACTGGTTTTGTTTACTGTAGATGATCAATTTCTTTGAAATCAAGCATCTTGAATAACTAAGTATGCCTCTAGCACCCAAACTTTGGCCTGAGTGTCTTATCTCCTGAAACTTGCAGTTGTTTTCTTTTGATGTTGATAAAGGTAATAATATTTGCAAAGTGTTAAGTATTTGCGAAGTTAGTTGCGTTGTTTGGGGTGTCAGATTTGATGCAAAGACCTAAATTAAATGGTATTTAATGGTGACTGTTTTTCCCTTTTTCCTGTTAATTTGTAAAAAGTCCTGTTATGCTCATCTGTATGTGACTTGGCATATGGATTCAGTATCCTTGCTGGCTGAAATTCTCATTTGTGTGATTACTGTATTTTTTCCACTCTGGTCCTATTAATAAACATCTCGAGGCTTGCACTTTGTTTAAACACAAGCTGTGGAAAAGAATCTGAAGATCATTGTTTGATTAAGATTGCTTATAAACTTGGAAATGTATTTCTGCTTTCCAGGTGGGGGTTTTCAATGAGCACAGTATGTAGAGCTATCTGTATGAAAACCAAACCAAACCCATAAGCAAATTGCGCTGGAAGAAAACTGTAGGTACTTGCAGCCTGGTCCTGTTCTTACTGAAATAAGTCCCAGCTCTTGAAACAGATGTGGAGTCCAGCTTTGTGCAGAGGCCACACCCTCCATTTCCCTTGGCAAATTGTCTTGCATTCCAGTGACCCTCTGGACAAAACATCCTTTAATTGGTACTGTGGCCTTAAATGTTTATTTTTTTTTTCTGTGGTAAATTTTTCTTGTCCTGTACCACTGCAGGCTGTCATTAATATTTGCATACTGTTATTATGTATCCTTTAAATGTCAGCTTTTGTAGCTGCACATATTGAATGTTGGAAATATTCCCCATTTCTATGAAAGTTTATCTTAAATAAAAGTGAGTGATTTATTTTACTGCAGAGTATGGCACTGAGGAACTTGTGGTAGAATGTCAGAGGGGTTTTCTTGTTTGCAAGCAGAGATCTCTATGAGTAATTGAGGAACCCCCTGATTAGCTGATTGCTTCCTCTCCCAGATGCCCGTTTCTGTGGTCTCCCTTGTGAGTGCTTTCGTAGTCAAGTTCACAGCCTGTTCTGGCCTCTGAGCACAGCTGGACAAATGGTAGGAACAGGTGGCAGAAGAGAAAGTACATGGCTTGGCTTTTAACTGGAGGGTACATGTCTTTCAGCAAGCTCTTTCAGGGTTGTAGCTGCTGAGTCTCTTACTTCTTGTGGTGTCTGCAGTGTCTTGCAAAAGTACAGGAAGCAGCAATGACGAGGGAGTTTTGTTTCAACCCATGAGAAGCACATGTGAGCCTCAGGGGCTGCCCCTGCAGTGAGGGGTGCCACTTGTTCGGGTCTTGAGATCCGGTACGTACCTCAGTGATGGGTTTGCACTGGAGAGATGCACATGCATAGCTCTCAGCATAATTTGGGTGCCAGGCAGAGCACATTCTAACACCTCTGTCCAGGTCAGGAGTAGGGGAGATGCTGACCCATGTCCCTGTAACCTCAAAAGCTGAATTGCTTTCGATGACTGTTTGAGGAACACGGGAGATGACTGCAAACTGTGATACACAACTGTGAGCAGCTGAAAGTTGCATCCCTTGCTTCCAGTTGTACATGATGGACAGAAGCTTAAGTTTTTCAGGAGTAAAAACTACAATGTCACGCAAGTGGATGAGTCAATCCTGCTCTCAGCATGACCTGGCAGTTTTGGATTTAAAGCCACTGGGCTTTCCAGAGGCAGTTCACAGTGCTCCTTCAGCAGAAAGTGACCTCCTGCTCCATTGGGATTCAGGGCACACAGTTTTATCTTTTGGGCAAGGATCTTGATGGTGCTTCATTCTGGGCTGCTTTGTTTTCTTGTGGCTGAGTGAGGCTGTAGTTGGATGCTGTGGCTGGAAGGAATGAAGTTGCTAGTGATGAGCTTTGTTTTCAGAGTTATTGAGGATCATCAATATGAATTTCTCTATAAATAGTTGTGGATTTTTTTATTTTTCATGTCTTACCCTGAAATGTATTTGTGAGGTCTGATTTGGATTGATGTAAATC
The DNA here is from genome assembly GCA_014706295.1 of Lycocorax pyrrhopterus obiensis. Taxonomy (NCBI): domain Eukaryota; kingdom Metazoa; phylum Chordata; class Aves; order Passeriformes; family Paradisaeidae; genus Lycocorax; species Lycocorax pyrrhopterus. The sequence continues at coordinate 19,457,119 of JACSVZ010000001.1, forward strand.
TGAAATAAGGCCACAGGAGAATGGATTAATTAAATGCAAATTTTTGAGTTTTCTTGCCCCTTACCTGTCTTCTTCCAGAATGCATCTGCATTTTAGTCAGGATTTTCCATGCATGAATGCACAGCCCGTGTGAAGCAACGTCAAATTCTATATTTTAGGAATTTAAGATGATAAAAACATTGCAAGAGGGCAGAATTAACCTCTGTCAGAATTACAGAGGAGAAAAAGGGTAAAAAGAGCAAACTGTGCAGTCCTCTGTACATTGTACATTACTCTGTCAAATGTTTTTGTTACTTTATTGTAACAAGGAGAGTTGCTTACGTTTATTTACAGAAGAGATTCTCTCATCCTTTTTGAATGCTGATCAGCTGATGATTTTCCTTCTGGCTAACTATATTTTTTTTGGGAAACACTCTCCCTGCTGTGAGTTGTCTAACGAACAATAGTTGTCCCAGTACAGGTGATTCATGGCTTTGGAAGTGGTCCTTGCAAATCTTTATTTTCTGATAGCATTGTAGTCTTGAAAGCATTCCTTGATATGAGAAATTTGTGAGTCTCCAGTTATTGAGTCTTTCTGTGTGGTTTTGGATAGCTTGTTGCCAGTGATGCTGAATCATGTATTTTACTTCCAGAGAGTATACATAATGGCTGGAGAGTATTTAAATCCTCCAGTACTAGAACAGCGTTTCTGGCCGTAAGTTAAAATTGCCAGAGTGCCTACTAGTCTCTAAATTCGGCTGAACTCAAGTCAAGACTGTGGCCCTTGCTGCAGTGGTATGACTTTAATTTTTCCAGTACTGTATGTCACACCAATTTGTATTATTTTTCATTTCTGTATTTCCATCATCCATTTAAAATCATCTCATTCTGCATTGGTGCAGGCTTTTTCAAACCCAGGAAAGCAAGAACTACTTTTGTGCCCTTGAATATGTCATAGGGGCCTTTAGTCATCTTGTATGAAGTGATGAGAAAAAATTACTTGGCTGATTGTCAAATGTATTGTCTTTCAGCAGCTTTGAGGTCTGTACAGATCAATTTGAAAAGATGCCTTTACTAGGAGTCAGCCCTGTTCATTTGGCCAGCTGAGGCCTCGGGCTGTGGCTTTTTTTCTTTCTCATCTAGTGTTGCCAGATAATACCCAGTAATTGTTGCTGTGCAGCTAAACTGTTTTATGCTATTGCAACTCCTTTCTCTCAGCAAGACTGAAAAAGGTGAAGGGGACAGTGTTTCTGTCCCTACCTTAAATAAAGAGTAACTGAAATGCACACAGGGAGAAAATCTGATGAGTTGCAAGCTGCTGGGGTTCCCCCCCCCCCCCTCTTGAGCATAACCCCAAAGTATTTGACAAGAAATATTATTGTCAGGAAGTCCTTACAGTTATTATCTATACCTGCAAATAGAGTGCCTGTTACTTTAGCTAGCATGTAACATTAATCAGAGTTTACGTCTAGCTTATTATTTTTCATACCAGTTGTTTAAATCACTTGTCCTTTATGCAGAATTCATGCCTGAAATTCCAACTGAAGAAGTATCATTGAATTCCTTTCCTTTACTAACATGTTTCTGGTGATGGTTTTTTATTTATTGCTTATTCTCTTAAATTCTGTCTCTTGCAAGAAAGTGAGAAAATGAACTATCATGAAATACAGATGCTCTATAGATCATGCACAACAATTTTTAATAAAAATGCTGTGCAGAGCACATTTATCAGCCTAACTCGTTCTGTATGATTTCTAGTGGAACATTTACACTTTTTAATCAGCTTTCTACACCATTTGGTGTTAAAATAAATACAATACAATTGGCTATTAATAACTATTTACTTAGATGTGTGAGGCTTTGTAGATTAGAGTGTCCCTTTCACTAAGAGTCACAGGAAATAGCGAGGTTTTTCACGTCTCCCAAGTCACGCGTGTCATTTGGTAACACACATTCTCCCAAGATAGAGTTGTTAGAGCTCAGCTCTTCATTCGTGCTGTTGTCATTTGTTAATTATATTTCCTTTAATTTTGCCGGTGTCATTTTGCAAGGTGGGGCTTTGGTTTGAACCCTTTAAATTCAAATGAAGACCTTCAGCTGCAAAGATACAGAAGATTCACATTAAAATGATTCTCTCTTCGTTTTTCCCCTTGTCTTGTATACATTGTCATTGTATCGTGTGTTAGTCTTGTGTGTTTGAGACACTTGTAGGTTTGATGTCATATCTATCACTGTTCCTCTCCTAAGGGTGCAAGACCAGGCTAAGTCAAGGTTTCATTTTACATGGATGAATGCTTTCTTTACAGTATATATTACTGAAGTTTTCTGAAATGCTGCAGCTCTGCTCCTGAGGTCTGGTGTAAAACAAACTTCAAAACTGAAAGCAGATTTCAGTCATTGCTTCTGAAAATCCCAGCAGTCTCATGGCTGCTTGACAAGGGGTGAGGATGGTTTCAGAGTTTATGAAGTCAAATTTATAAACTGACAAGAGCAGAGTTTGTACATAGCTTGTTCTGTAAAGTGCTTAATGCATTTTGGTGCATTTAGAAGTAATAATGTGTAATAGAGTGTGTACGTATGTCCTTGGTTTTCACAAATAACCTTGTTATGTTCTTGGTGATTCATCTTGCTGTTTTCTCTCATGAAGCTTTTTTTCCCCACTAATGGTAATACTACTCAGTTTTCTGTTAACTGAGTAGAATTTCTATTTATCTATTGGGGATGCAAAAGCAAGGGGGAAAAGAGGAGGTCACATTTGTTCTGGGATAAGTTTCTGCAGTTAATGGAGTTACCATGAGGAATTAATGTCTTGCTATTTTGCCTAGACTGGCCTCTAGCTATCTTTGTGGATCCCTTTTAAAGCAAGCTTGAATGCAGATTTAACAGGGTGATTGGAGCAAGGCAACAACAAATACTCTGACTCATCACAGTGCATATTTAGGTATTTAGAGAGAGATTTAACTCTAAGTGCAGTTTCTCAATCTGGCTCCAAATAAGCAGACAAAGAAACAGACGTTTTGATTCCATTCATCAGGCAAATGAGCTTTTACATGAGTGAGCTTCTAATCTCCTCAAGGTTTGCCTGCTTGAAGCAGAAGTGGGTAAATGAACGGCTCTGTATTCCCTGTCACCCATTATAATTATGTCTTATGACGCAGATTCTTTGCATTTGGGAGTCCTTTTTGTCCATGTTGTGCCACACACAGTTCAGATGATCCCGGCGTTATGAGTGGTGCTTTCCGCCTCAGTGATGGTCATAAATAAGCAAATATAGTGAAGACTGAAGGTCAGGGCTATCCTGACCTGCTCGGAGCTACAGGAGTGTTCACATTTGTTTCAAACAAGAGAAGTAATGTGGTGTTTGGGTGGGCATTGTAGATACAGTCCTGCTGATGGTGTGGCTGGGTATCTTCCTGAGCTCCATTCCTGCTGGCAGCAGGCAGTTGCTGCAAGACCACTGCCCCTTCAGACAGCATACACCAGTGCTTGGTGCATGCTCTGTCTGAGTAACACTTTAAAAGAATTCCTTGGTAGAAACTGTGTTGACACTCAAAAACGGGCTGAAAAAAATACCCCTGTCCTCCGGTGCTCAGTGGATCCTGAGTCTTGTCAACTACTTACCAATGTCTTGGTTTTCATTAGTCCTTGGGGTTGATAGCTCCCCCAGACTTCAGCTGCAGCTTTTGTTTGCTCACTGAAGCATCAGCATCACTGCAGAGCAGCACTTGAGACTGAGTTACACATTCATATAAACAGCCCTGCTGACACACCCGTGTAAGTAAAGGCCAAACCATCATGTTAGCGAGGAGCAATGCTCAAAAGATGTTTCATTGGGGAAAAAAAGATCCTTGTAATCAGAAGCTTGTCTGCTTTCTGTCTTCTCTTTCGTATGTACATTACAATATATTAGTTGTGTATGTTTTTGTATACCGTTCTTGTATTTCTCCTCTGCTGGAAGGATTCACTTTGGATTATCCACAGGATTACCCAATCACCACATCACAGTTGGTCTTTAAGGAATGCTGTTGGCATCGATGGCCACCACACTGGAGGAGTGAGCAGGTCTTGCTGCTTGGCCTCCTGAGGTTATAACAAAGCTTGTCTGCACTTACTGGAAGATGCTTAAGTTACCTTGCCAAAACTACGTTCAGTTATCCATTTGAAAACGTTTCCTTTATGAGTACGGTCATTTCTTGTATCTTGTAAAACACAGCAGTGTTCCATGTTCTGATGAAAGCTTAGATTTGCTGTTCTAAGGCCTAACTGTAAGTGTGGACTGTTGTGATATTTTCAGTGTTGGTATTACTGAAACCTTACCTGTGAGTTTTGCACAATTACTTCTTAGAAATCCTTTTCCTTAAAAATGTTCTCTTTCCAGTGTTAACTTTCATCAAATAAAAAGAAAGAGCAAAAGAGTCGAGATTCCGACAGCAGCAGAAGTAATTGTGTTAGTTATGCAAATGAACAGTATACCAACTTGGAGAAAAATGTAAGGGCCCAGATATATGTATTGGTAAAGCAGAGGTGAACTTGCAATAATTATATTGATGCACCTGTAGCTGTGCTTGTAGAAGGGTGCCTCTTCTGCAGCACCTAGGCTGGATCTGAGGCATAAAAATAATTCATCCAGAAGCTTCTTGGGTCATATATTAGTTCTGATAGCCTGCTTTCTGGTGCCTTCTTTTGATGCTCATGTGCTTTTTCTCTGCTTCAGGATCAAAACTGTGTCTGCTGTTTGGCCTTATTCTGGTGGGAGTGTGCGATGATCCTGCCTCTTAGTCATGGATTTCTTATATTTGTGTCAGGAGTGTTTGGTAGTTTCCTGGCTCGCTTACACTTCTCATGAGTTTATATGTACGTAATCTTAAATGTATTTAAATTACTTTCTAAATGACCTCTGAAACATGTGCTTCTAGTCTTAGTAAATCTCTGCATGTTTGAGCATCAAGGAAAATGGGGGAAAAAAGGACAAAGAAAGAATAGCTTTTCTGGAGCTCCCTTAAACGTGTGCATGCCCCCCCCCTCCCCCCCCATTGCTTTGATACACATCTTCCTCCCATTTGTAGTAGGTTTAGATTGTTTTTAGATTGTCCACTTTACTCTGTTTCCTGGAGACTCATACGATTTAGCACTGCAGAGGGACTGGAGGAAATGATCTCTAGACTGACTCTATTAATTATTGTTCTCCCGAGAATCTGCTGCTTCTTCAAAGAGAATGGCAATAGCAAAGAGATAAAAAGCACTCTGGAAACATGCTAGTGCAATTATTACTTACATGTCTGGCAAATTAGGGGACTGATCCTTTTCCTGAAAGTTTCAAAGAAGCATATTTGTTCTGTTTTAATGTTATTTTTTATAAGAAAATCAGTCTTTGAGCGTGTAACTCTTCATAATTGTTTGAAACTGGAAAGTGATTTCTTGGGAAGGAAAATACTCGAAAAGTTAGCAAAATTTGCCTTGGCTAATATCTTGGAATGTAAGACATGGGGGACCTCCTGGGCTGTGGATCCCTGCCCCTTACTGTTGCACACAGCTATGTGTAATCTCTTAGATAAACACAGCAGGGTCTGTGTCTCAGAAATTGGATGTTTTTTTCAATTCACTCCTTCAGCTGAAGGGCTCTTCCAGAGCCCTGTGACCAACTTTTCATATTGACTTAAATCTATTCTGGGGGCAACATGAGCATATGAGCTTTTAGTTGAGACTGCGCTTTTGCTGTTCTGTTGTTTTTCCAAGTTTTCCTCCCTTCATTTTGTTTTGCCTGTGGAAGGGATGCTGGCTCTGCTGTGAGGGACACCCTTATTCTGTGTTTCTGCCTAGAAACTGTCCTCTGCATTTGTTGCTTTCTTCAAGGATGAACTTCACACACAGTGAGGAAAAAAATGTGAGAGCAGAGTGACAGGAGCTCATTTCATGGCCTGAAGTCAAAAGGAAAATGTCCTCTGTCATGATCCCTTCCTCACCCCAACTATAAATGGAGCCCAGGCTTAGCAGCTGACAACAACATTGCAGTATTCTTCATTTAGATGAATACTGCCCTTGGCAACCTTTTCAGCTCATGGCTTTCCTTTTTTCTTTTTATTTCCCATATTTTAAATAGTTGCCTTAATCAACTTTATTCTGCAATTCCTTAGTAAGGAAGAAGCATCCTCTCAGAGACTGAGATCTGCTGCCTCTGCAGGTGGAGGAGAAGAGGGAAGCTGAGGACATACCTCATCTTTCTCACTGTGCTGGAGTTTCTCTTGGAGTGTGTTGGTTAATGGTGCGTGGTTTTGGGGATGGAAGAGGGAGAGATGGAGTTGGGAGATAGCAAACTGAAGATAATGGGGAATGAAAAGGAGGGGAAATTGCAAAGTACTGATGAGGGAGAGAAGGGCATGGATGAGGTGACCCTGCTGCTGTTGTGTCTGGCAACCAGCCCATAGCCCAAGCACCGATCCCTTGCAGTTGCCGCAGCCCCTTGCCCTTCTGCCAGTATCTGTGGCGTGGCCCAGGGATATAAAAACTCCTGGCACTTGGAGTAGCAACTGTGGAAGGAGATCCTAGGTGTGTTCCTGCCACATTAAACCAAAGGAGGTGAAGCAGATGCTCATTACAGTGTGCAAACCCTCTGCTCATATGAACAGATTCCTTTTGTTTGCACCACTACTCCTGTGACAGTAACTCACTTTTGTATGGATAGCTTAATTTGGAGGAAACCTCCGTCTTCTACATTTCACTATCAGTGGTTACAGATATATTGTCAATGGGAAAAACACACGTCTGCCTGGAACTTATATAGGTATTTGACAAAGATGACCTCACCAACTTAAAAGAAATAATGTGAACTTTTTCAGTCCTCTTCCTAACTAATTCACTTCAGTGGTGCTATTCTTTCTGTTTTGCCAAACTTTTGAAAACAGAAAATATAAGACTAAAAAGTCAGAAGAGTACATACTCTTTAAAGAGAATATATTGTGAACCTATTTATTTTTAAAATGAAATATATATTTTTAAATTCATGTTGGCTTTTTCCCTCTCTCACATGGCTACATGTAAGATTTAAAATCATTATCTTTGTGCTAAGCAGTGGCCCTTTGTGCAGGGTTACCAGGGATACATTGCATTTTCTGGGGGAAATGTAATCCATACTTGTAAAATTTTATGGATGACATTACATTAAGTAAAGGTGTTTTTTTGCTTGTTGTGAATCTGAATGGGGTAAATGATAAACAGATCTGTGTATGCCTCATTGTTTAAAGTGTAAGTGTGCCAGCTCTCTCCTACATAATTTTCCCCCAGGGCTGTAAAGTTTTAGTAGCACTTAGCAAAATGTTAAAAGGAAATATATGCCAGTATGATTTTAAGGACAGCATAAGGCATTTGAAAGTGGTGATTCATGCAAAGTGTTAATAATACAACTGCACTCAAGTACTTAAAGCTGCCTTTGTTACACTACAAAGGTGAGAGGTGCTTCTGAAATGCCAAATTAAGAATAAATTGTCTTCAAACTTGTCCGTCTGTAAACATATGTCTCCTAATGATAAAAATCTTCTGTTAGGTCAGATTGGCTAATTTTCTCTGGTTTTTGATAGGAGGGATCCACAAACTTAAGAAGTTTTAAAAACCGTGGCAAGGTTTATGAATTTTTAAATTTTTCTGTCATTTGGGGTACTTTAAAAATGGATTCTGAGTAAATTTTTTAATGAAATATACAACACTGTTAGTTGTGCTTCCCAGCCTGTTCACACAGTGCCAGAATGGCCTGGGGGTGGTGAGAAGGTAATCCCAGTTGCTGGTTGCCTGGAAGGCCTCCTGGTTAGTGGGGTGGACAAGTGCACAGGTCTCTGCTCCTTGTCCTGCTTTGCCTTATCTGGGCAGGTTTGAGATGTGAGGTGCAGGGAGATGGCATTAGGGGTCTGCTGTAGATGCCGAGTTCAGCTTTTGTGGAGAAGTCGACGTTGCTAGAGAAGGAAATGCTACTGGGAGATCCATATCTATGGGAAACTTTTATTCCTTGGGGAAGATGCTATTAATAATGATAGGAAGGATATTTCTGGATGTAGTAGTCAACATATTTCTTCTCCTAATAGTTACTGAATGAAAAGATCACTCCATTTCAGGCTTGGCTTTGGTATGTAGGAATGACCTTGTGGAAGAGCTGACTATGAAAACAGTACTGGAACAAATGCCGACAACTTAACCAATTTCAAATGGAATTTGAACAAAATGCAGGAAATAAAGTTAAGGGAATCAATTAACTAAACTGAAGAGGTTAGGGGACAGGTTTGGGGTTTTTTAAAAATTTTTTCTCCAGAAAACAAAGTCCCCAAGCTGTCAAATTGCACATAAAGCATTTTATTGGAAATGCAAATGTATGATTAACTGCCTCAGAATACAGGGTAAGCAGAGATCCTGCAAACAAAGAAGGCTAAAGACTTCTGTGCAAATTGTAAAAAGTTAAGCTGAGTTCTTTGCAGAGGAAGTTGATGCAAATAAAAGATGTCCTTCAGACACAGAAGCAGGGACTGAAATTAAGACATGATGCATTGAATAAGTAGTATACCTTAAAAATAATATAGAGATTATCTCAAAATAAGATATTTTCTACCTCCACTCTCAATAGAGTGATAATGTTGGAGGTGCTGTATTAAAACCAAGGTTATTTGTGTAAATGAGGGCCTGAAAAATAGAATCTCTGTTTTAAGAATAAAACCGAAGTGTCTGATCTTCCCAGATCCTGGGAACCATATGATATCCCTCCCTAAATGACTGTAGTAATGGCACAAGGTCCTCTCCCTAGCTATATTCATTGTTCTTGTAGAATAGATTGCACTCTCTGCAAGTTTTGTGTTGGCTGCATCATTAGACATCAGCTCAAAATATTGTAGGGGCTGACACATGAACCTTAAAATGTGATCTCAAGCATTTTTGATAGCTCAGTCCTTCCAGAGCTGCTCACATATGACTGCAGAATAACAAATCTATTTTTTCCTGTTAAAAAGAAGCAAAAATCTGACTTGGGCACCTATAGATTGATTGATTATTCTGACATTTGTTGTGTGAAAGAGTTTAGAACAAGGAAGTCCTTATTAAAAACAAGGAATAATGATGAATGGGAGAGGAAAATGAAGCATAACTTTACCATAGCCAGGTTGTGTCAGAATAATTTGATGGTTCTCCTTCATAATTGTTGCATTTTTGAAAAGTGTGGGATTCTTTTTTTCCTTTTCTAACCACAAGCCTTGTATTTGGTGTTAGATTTCTGGTAGAGAAAGAGAAGTGTTTATAGCATTGCAAAGAGCACTGATACAGTTTCACTGGGAATAGGAGTACATTTCCAGTGCCTCATGTTCAAGAAAGATGAATTAATGTCTGGAGAAATTGTATGAAAACAATTAAGGAAATAGAGGTACTCTCATCTTGAGGACTGAAGGAGAATAACATTGCTTAGCATAGTGAAAGAGAAGATGAGAAGGGTGTGATTATTGTCAATGATGTATCAAGGGAATAAACAGAGAAGAAGGAATTTTTTCCATTAAAGCACAGCTATGAATCATAAACTAGGCATAAATAAACTCAGGTTAGCAATTAAAAGCTTGTTCCATAGAAGCAGGATGTTTCTTGAACAGCCTCTCGGTCAGCTCATGCTCACCTTTCTCTTGTCACATTCTCTCATAAAAAAAGTTGACTGAAATAGGAAATACCTCTTCTGCCCAGGACTTGTGGGGTCCACAAGAAATATCGGTTTTCACGGAACAAGTATTTTATATTAAAAAGATTTGCATGGAGGAATTTGTGGTGGTTTTTGTGTGTAAGGACCATTAATGTTGTATGTATCTGTTCAAAGGCTCATATTTCCACACAGAATAAATGAAAAGTAGAGCCTTGAGTATCCATGGAGACAAAACGTGCTGGAGGACATAAAAACTGAAAAAGTTAGGAGATATTTTCATCTCTAGAATTTTTTATTATGGAATGTATTTATGATGGGGACAGATCCTATGTACCAATTGGTCTTCTAGGCTTAAAGTACGTTAATATCACAAAGGCAGGAAATGCAGAACTGAAGCCAGCAAAGATCGGTAATCGAGTGCATTAGGAAAATGAAGACTGAGCTTTAGTTTCACTGGGGCAGAAAAACAGCTTGTAGTTTCAGTGATTTAATCCAATTCAATTTTTCCCCACTTTCCTTTTTTCTTTTTCTATTTGTAGTGTAATTTTAAATTATTCTTATTTTTTATAATTTATTCTAAGGTTTCTGCCAAGCAGCAGAAATGTCACTCAGCCATCCCTTCCCCACCGGTGAGGAATGAGATGGTGGCTTTGTCCCCATGTGTCTGGGGACAGGGCACAGTTTGATTCTTGTAAAGGGATGGGGAAGAGCCCTGGGAAGCGCTAGCAACCCAGTCCAGCAAATATGTGAGGGTTGGTTTTTTTTTTTTTTAAGACAGAAGCTATGCAGCCTTAAAAGGACTTGTTTAAATTTTTGTGTGTGTGTGCTGAGTATGTCAAGTTTGTAAGGAGCCAGCGATTCTTGCATCCTTTTAAAGTGAAAGTTATAGAATGCTTCACATTCTGTTTGTCACCAAAATGCAGATTTCTATCTCTCACTACGAGGAGAATCACAAAACTGATTTTAGTGAGAAACAGTGTGAGGACTGTTTTGATAATTTGCCATTTAAAAATGGGTCAGGAGGCCAGGATTTGCTGGCTTCCAACAACCTTGACATAGTGCGGTCAGAAGGAACCCCCTTTCCTCCCCTCCTCCTCCCCCTGCAAATCTAAACAAGTCCTTGTAAGGCTATATGGGAAGGATGGCTGATAGCTATGGCTATAGGTGCTATGTAAATCATTAAATAATAGGAGAAGTGCTGGAAAAAAATGGAAACCAGAAACAGCAGCAGAAGTGCAAAGCTCCATAAAAGTTAGCTAGAGGTTTGATGCACGTCTTGGCTTCTTTACCTTCAAATTGTTTCAAGTGGTTGGGGAGTGTGTGGTTTGTGCCTGGTGTACAAACCTAGCTGAGCTAGGGTATCAAAGAAACATCTGAAGAGTTCTGCAAGCACTCAGTAATTGGCTTCCATGAATTACTAAAGACTGCAGCGAAGGAGGCTTTTTGGATTTCGGCATATAGGGTTTGCTGATGGGAACTGAGTAGTGGAATACCCATTTGCCTGTCATTTTTTCAGTGTGCTTCTTTAGGTTACAGTTATTATGTAGAAGGTAAATCCTGTGAGCCTTTGAACAAAGTCAGAAATGGGATTGCTGCTTTGGGACAACTTTCCTATGTGCCTTACATTTCCAGCTTTTCCCACATGGAGCTGTTGTGATTAAGTTGCACACTCCACCTAACTTTCCTCCCACCAGGCACTGTGCTTCACTACACTTACACTCACTGCATTTAACATTTAATGCCCTCTGCAGTGTGTGGTTTTATTATGAAATGTATATTGGGTTGATGGTCAGGAGGTGCTTGGCTTTGCAAGCTGATAGAGAAATATTTTCTTTTTCTTATTCTAAACTGTATTAATTTGGGTATTAGAATGGGTTTAATGCAGTATCACTTAGATTAGCAAAACGTTAAAATAATTCCTATAAATCAAATCCCTTAATGCATCTTCTGCTCTGTGAAACCTCTCTGGAATGGCCTTGGCTTAGCCAAGGTGCTCTCTAGTATGGGCAACAGGCTGTGACTGTGATCTGGCTGGGAATAAATGTAGTGCAATGAAGTCTATCCTGAAAAAAATTTTGGCATTGCTTCTATTATATGTAGAACTTTTAAAACATTTTTGATTTCTGTGCGGCTTGTGGAGTACGTCTGTCTGCAAAACGCTCATCCTAATCCCTTTAACATGAATGGGAGTTTTCTTCTCTCACTGTTTCTTCCCCCCCAGATATTGCTGGTATGTCAGACACTCCAACACAGCTTCAGCATTCCCAAGGGTCTGTCTGTTTTACCTCTGAAAGTGGCTTTATTACCAGTCTTCAAATAGTGTCTCTTTAACTGGGCATTGTCTTCATTTGTAATCATCATGACACGGAGGGCAGAACAACCTTTCCTGCTTTATAGTACTCCTCAGTATTTTTATTTCCAATAAATACTAGCATGCCACGCCGGTACAGGATGCAGCTAAATCCAGTTGTGGATAAGTACTTGTTAACATGACAGGTTCATTTACCTGTGTTAGTAAGGAACACTAGGCTGGTCGAAGGCATAAAGACTTGTGCCATCTTTTCATGTTCTCCTTGAGTCAACTTCTACAGCTGATGCTGTTGTGACATCAGTGAAAGCCACATGTCCCATTTGTCACGGAGCATGCATTTAGCTAGTTCTGCACGTTTGTGTTCCTTTTTGTGGGAAGATGTGCTCAGGAGATGCTGAGTTGGGACAGAGCTTTTGTGAAAAAGCATCCTGGCAAGAAGGCAAGGCAGGAGACTTGGTCAGGACAGCGCTGTTCCTCACTGACTGTCAGCGTCAGAGGGATGCCAGGATTTGTGGGTTTTGAATGGAGCTGCCCATCAACAGCCTTGAGTCCAAATGGAAGATACCACTCCCCTATGGAGGAGTTTCAAGGCAGTGAGACAAACAAAAACTCCTCAAAGGAAGAAATGGTCTGACTTTATTGTTTTGTGACTTCAGAAAATGTCAGTTTTTATTTTGAGAATTGCTTTCTTTGGTTTGCAGTAAGAGACCAGACTGTTTCCTTGGATTTCTTCCCTAGACACACAGTCTTGGGCAACTTCACATTCACATTTGAATGTAAATTATTTGAGTCAGTCTCATCATTGGCATGAAATAGTAAAATAAAATCTAAGTGAGATGGATTTCTTTGAAAAAGGTTATAAGCTTATTAATTTCTTGTAATTTGGTAATGAGTTAGACAAACGTTTTTATTATGTTCTTGCCTTTTTTTTTTGTTTGTTCTCTTAAGGAGAACTCTTGCTTTTGGCAATGATTTTAACTGGGCACATGTGGATGGAATATAAGTGTGCGGCCAGCACACTTTCACGTGCTGCATAATGAAAAAATGTGTGCTATCATTTTGAATTATGAAGAAATTGGTTTTCATAAACATTTCAGTATTCTCTGGGGTGTAATTATTTATCACAACAGGTACTTTTTATTTCAATATGTACTAATTAGCATGTTAATAATTTTAAAAGTTCAAGACTGGCAGTGAAGGCTTCGGGAAAATAGCATAATACACTAATTTGGTTTTTTTAAGTATTATTTTGCCACTTGTTTTCTCAGCTGGTTGGTAAACTGCTGTTGATAAAAGTTTCTGTTTATCTGACAAGAAATTTTATGGGGTTAAAACAGTTTTTCCTTTCTCTGTGAAGAATGAAAGTAGTAACTCACTTGAGTCTACTGATAAAACTTCAATGACTGACATTCAGCTTAAAAAACCTGTATTTCTTTATATGCGCTCTTACTAGTTTTGCAAGTGCTAATATGACTTTATTTTTTACAGAATTAGAGAACAGTTAAGATTGGATGGGTTCCTCTGGAGATCATCTAGTCCAATGCTTTGCTCAGATCAGGGTCAGCTACGGCAGGTTGCTCAGGCCTCTGTTCAGTTTTATTTTGGGCATCTTCAAAGGCAGAGACTACACAGCCTGTGTGGGCATCCATGCCAGTGTTTGACCACCCTCACTGTAGAAGTTTCTTCCTGTGTTTAAGTGGAATTTCACCATATATCATCCCTTCTAGACATTAACCTGTCTCTTGTCCTGTGACTGGGCACCAAAGAGCAGAATCTCTACTTCCTTCCTCCTTCAGGTATTTCTACAAATTGATAAGACCCTTCTAAGGCATCTCTTCTCCAGCTTTCTCAGCCTCCCCTTGTATGAGAGATGCTCCCATTCCTTAGTCATCTTTGTGGCCCTTTGCTGGACAACTTGCTCCAGTAAGTCCTTGTCTCTCTTGTATTGGGGAGCCCAGAACTGGATCCTGCATTCCAAGTGTGTCTCAGCCATGCTGAGCAGAGGGGAAGGATCCTTTCCCTTGACCTGCTGGTGACACTTTGTCTAATGCAGCTTATGCAGCTTAGGATGCTGATGGCCTTCTTTGCTGTGAGGGCACGTTGTTGGCTCAAGTTCAGAACCAGGGCCTCTTCCACAGCGTTGTTTCCAGCCTGGTGGCCCTGCTATATTTGGCTCATGTGCTGAGCAGTTCTTGCTTTGCACCCAGGTGTCCTTAGAGGTCTGGCAGGTCAGATGTGATGTGGGCCTGAGAGGTGACCTTGTCATTAGGTTTGTGTACCTTTGTGCAGTGTGCCTGCCCTGTGCTACAGGCAGCAGAGGCAGTCTGCAAGCCCATCAATTCATGCAGCATTTGACATCTGCAGCTGGCTTGGGAGCCTAATGCTGGGCATGACTGCAGTGATCTGCTAGGGAGCATGGTCCCAGGCATGGAATCGATACCATGTGCTTTGTTTGTTCACACAGTGTGCACAAGAATACACGAGCTTGGTTCCGCATTGAGCTTTCTCTGTTGCAGGTAGCATCGTGTCTTATCTTACACAAAAACGTGAGCTAGTATCTGGGAGAAATGGTCTTGTCCTCTAAAGCCAGTGTAGTTCTGTGGTTTTTACATACCCACTTACCCTGAGTGGTTTGTAGATGCAAGGCTTCTTTCTTTTTAGTGTGGATCTTTCACTGACATTAAGGAAGAAGCTTGTAAACCAACAGAACTCTGTAATATTCAGCAGACATAGTACCTGTCACTACTCTTAGCTTCCTATTTGAGTTATGCTGGATTGCAGCTTATCCTTCCTCGTGTTTTCATGTGTATGAAAAATTAAGGAAGCTGGAAAGCCTTATGCATGGTTCAGGGCCAAGAAATCCAGCATGCGGACTTAAGACATCTTGCAAAAACTTCATCAAACAGGAATAATATTTTGAAACAAAAGCAAGGAAATCAAAGACCTCTAACATTGTAACTTTATACCACAGTGCTTTTATAAAGGCATTAAATACTTCTGTCAGATGCAAGGATGCAATTCTATCTTTCTGGATGCAGAAGACTATCAGAATGATAATCTGGTTTTCCAGTTAACACTTTTCTTCCTTTAAGTAAGGAGAGCTTAATATCTGTATAACGCCAATGCATGAAAGAATTGATTGCTTTATTAGGTGAACACTCAAAAGTACTGAGGCTTTGAAGCCCAGTTCGAAGAGGAAGTATGATGTAAAAGTAACTTTTTTTCTTTTTTTTTTAATTGTATAACCTTGTATCAGTGATGAAAGTACCTAATATTACCACTGTATTTGAAGCCAAAATACTTAAATGAGTATGAAAAGCCGATACAAAACATTTTTCCCCTTCCCTGGACTTGCTGCCAGTGGATATTTATATCTCAAAGATGTACAGCATTTAGAAGGATTTATTACTTTTAGGCTCATAGTGGTGTTATGCTGAAAAATGCATGTTGCCCTGAATTAGGAGGGTTAAAACTCAAAAGCAGTTACTTGGTCTGCTCCAAATGTTCACCAGAACAGTGAAGAATTAAACTTGCCTTTGGCTATTCTTCAGTAGGCAGTCTTACAGAGTAGCAACTAGGTAAGAAATAGAAAAGATAAATGCCTGAGTCTATATACAAACAATTATAAATATTCAATAACTTCTGGAAAAAGAACAGTTTGGTTGAAAAAACAGATGGACTTTGAAATGAGAATTAAAAGTATTTGCATTGATAGTAAGGTCCAGGGGAAGACTGGTAGTGTCTTCTAGGCACAGACTGTTGTGATGAGCCACGTGTACTTGTAGTGAAGAAGAGCACAGCTGTTGCAAGTCACTGAGATAAAACCAGCTGGACCAACCATCTTCACTCAGTGAAAGGAAAGGGGGAAGGAGGAGCAGAGTCCTGAGCTTTTTAGCAGAAAAGCAGGAACAAGTTTTTTGTTGTTTTGGATGCTCCTCAGTACCAGTCAGTTAGCCAAGTATTTCTGTTATATAGTGTGAGGTGATTTGTCATCTCTTTGTAGCCTTCCTCTGGACTGTAAATGTATGCTCTCAGAGGTGCACCAAAACAAAGAATGTGCCTGGACTATATGTGCTGATGTAGAAAAGATTAATGATTGAGGAGACTCCTTTTCTAACAGTGGCTATTTCTACTCAAGCTGAGCAGTATTCATCTTATGTGATGTGCACAAAGTTTTGGACTGAACTGCTAATACTTCTCAGCACTCCACAGAGGAATCCCTACAAGATCTGGACTGAAGTAAGTACGTGTGTGCGGATCCTGATCGTGAGTATGTGGATATGTGAAGTGAGGTAAGGATGTGTTGGAGTAGAATAGTTTCATTCCTGCTCCCTTTTAAAGGTTTCTGCTCTCATTGAGTAGTTTTCCCCATGGCTGTCCTGTATGCGAAGGGCAGCTGTTTCTGCTAAGCAAGCTTCAGATTTCTCCTTAGCGTTAAAATACTAGGTTTTTGGGTACCTCACTTTCCACTTTACTTTTACAGCCTTCTGGCACCTTAGCTCCATGGAAACCCCTTGCAGCTCTTGCCAACTGTCTGCATGCAAGATCCCTCAGTGTAGAGTACAGAAATGCTCTTTATACTGAGGCAGCAGCCTTAGAAGCTCACGTACTCACTTAAGCTCACTTCTGTTGCTTACTGTTCATTGAACCTGCAAAAAAGCCTTTCAAGAAGCTGTCTTCAGTTCATGAGGGAGAACTCTGCATATATCATCCCTTCTAGACATTAATCTGATCTGTTCTTTAATTCTTAGCAGCTAGGACTTAATCATACATTCTAGCTGTGAAAGAGTGAGTTTCTGTTTGACTACCGATAACTAGCACTGTAACACTGTTAATGTTTGGGAGGCATTAATGTGTTGTTATGTTGTTAAACACAAATATCCCACTGGATATTTGGAAGCATACAGAGATTGGTTTGTTGCAGTACCAGTGTTCTCTTGGAATTTAAAATGAGAAGGCTGCTACATCTGTTCCTTTTGGAAAGCTGCTGTCTGAAGTTTGTGGCTGTGTTCCCTAGTTCATCAGAGAAACTCTTCATCAGTGGAATTAAATGGATAATAGAAATGACACATTACTCTATCTTTACAATAGACTTTATCTTTTCTTTTTTTCCCCTGCAGTACCCTAAGTGTTTCACTCAGGGTGACCAAGGCTGATTGCCATGTACACAGAATCCTCTTATCTCTGGCAGTGTGTGATTATTCTTACGCTGGATGTATTTATAACAGGACCAGGCTCAGTGTATGACTACATGAAAGAAAGACTGTTCTAGCATACATCAGTTAAATCATCCAGATGCTAGAAGCTACTTCTTTCAGATTTTTATCAGATTCTGCTTTAGGAATTGCCTCTGCTGGTAATACTGAGAAGTAAGGCGGTGGGGCCTTTGAGGGGCAGCAGCCAGCATGTGCTTTGTGTGGTAAACAGCCACGTGTACGCCGCTGTACTTGCATGGTACAAATGTCACCTGTCATGGTACAAATGAGCTTCTTGCTGAGACATTTCTGACGCGGGAACTTTGCATAACAGAGGCCCCTTGTTGAGTGTTTGATGGCACTATAAATTTTTGTTAGTGTAACTAACTGTAAGGTTTGAGATGGGGTGCTGAAAAGGGGAAATGCTCTCTGCTTGTGCCATGTCACCTTGGGTGAAGTCCAGCATCTGTTGTCATGTAAGATAATTGTTACTTGTCCTTCAGGTAGCGTGATGTTTTCTGTCAATTGGTATTTTTGTATCTGCTTTTAACTCTGTTACTTAAAATATTCTTAGAAGCTGAAAAACAGCTCTCCTTGTGCATCTATATTTTCTTTGGTAAAGGTGTTGGAACGCAGCCCTTTGTCATCTTCAGATTAGACTTTGAGAAGATGTCGCTGGTGACTATCAGGGTAGAGAATGAGGAGATTTGGTCATTTACAAAAGTTATCGAAGGGTCTTTGTCATACTAAATTTTTGCATGTAATGTCTCTTTGTATATTGTCTTGACTGAGTACCATGATGGTGTCCAGCAAGGATCTGCCTGTGGTGTCCTGCCCTGCCTGTGGGTGAGGAAGGTTGTTCCTCCCTGCTAAGATGAAGGGGTGGTGCAATGTCACACCAAGGAGGTGCTCATGGAGGAAATGTGTGCATGCTGTCCCACGACGCCTTGGGCTGTTGATGTAATTTGTTTATGCTGAGAGAAAACCTCTTATTACAGTCTTGTAGGATGGCAAACCACAATCAAAACAGTTACATTCGTACACCATTTGAAGAAGCTCATTTAATCCTCAGGCAAGTTTCAGAGGTCAAGTCCTTTCATCCCATTGCCTCGTCTTGGCGGAGGCCCAGTGGTGAGGAAGAGTCCTGTCCTTGCCCTGTAATTCCTCCTCCAGACAGCCTCCCCAGCCAGAGGAGACTCTGTCTTCCTTGGATGTGTTATCTCCCTGGACCTGCTGTATGCATGCACAGAGCAGCTATGCTGGAGATGTGTATTGCTCAATCATCTCCTAAAACAGTTCCTGATGGTTCCCTTCAGGCCCCCGAGCTTACCTTCTCTCCTCACCTGAGTTGTAGAAATGCAAGTGCGTAGGGAGCCAGGGCACAGTGAGTTTCCACATGGATACCACCGTGGGATGGCACCACGCACGAGTGGAGGTGAAAGGGCTGATGTACTGGTGAACGGGTTTAGGGTGGAAAGGACAGGTGGAAAGTCAAGGAAAATGGCAGACAGTGGTGTGTAAGGGCAAATGTCAGAAGTGCTTGTAAATATTTTGTTTTCTGCCTGATTTTTAGGATGTGTGTGTTGCTCTGTAACTTGAAAGATGGGAGAGAACCTGTGAAAATCTGGCTATATGCTAGCCCAGGATTTTTCATGAGCAGGGAAGCAGAAAACATTGCCTCTTGTAAAACCTACATCTTCTCAGAGTAACTTCCATCTCAGTGGTGCACTTGGTTTGCCCAGTTATGTTCCTTGTGAATGCAACATTCAAAATATTTACAAGAGTCGCTGCCTTGGAATGTCCCAGTTAGCTTTGGAGTGGTGGGGACGAGCAGCTGCAGTGGCCTCTGTCTTCTTGCTGCCAGGTGGGGTGTCTGCAGGGAGTCTTCATCTCATCCTGAGCTTTGCTTTCCAAAGAGTTTATTTAACACTTGTCAGTTATTTATGATGTTAAAGCCAACCTTTATGGGAAAGTCACATCAATTCATGCAAAGTAAGCTGTGGATGTGTATGGCTGAAATGTTACCGAGAACTCCGAGGCTTGAAAAGGTGAAGATTTATTCAAAGACAGGACACTGCTCACATTTCCCAGAAAACACATCGTGAAGGAGATAGATTTATATTAAATGAGTTGGCACTGAGAAATAAAAAGCTCTTCTCGGCTTGGTCTCAAGAGATATGGAAAGTTCTTGTTAAGCATTAAGCATCTGGGGAACCTCTCACCTTTCAGGTGCTCAGACCTTTGCAGGGTTGAACATCTGGAGACTTTTTAAAGTTTGTTTTATTGACATATATTTGCCAAGTTGTCTAATACTTTCTTAACAGAAAGAGACAGGAGCTACTTAGCACATATGAAGAGACATATTAGAAAATAAATTACAGTTTTGCAGCTAGTTGTTCTTTTAGGTCTTGTAGCTTTTTTTTTCTTTTTTTTTAAGAAAATTAAGCGTGGCAGTGGCAGATTTCTTTACTCTGTCAGGATATTCCCATCAGTGCATTATTTGTACTGTACAACTTTTGAAATGCCAGGTTAGGGGGGAATCTTACGGAAAAAAGTTATTAAACTTTCTTAGTTGCTCTGAAGTATACCTACAATGAGGTTCTATTGCATTATTTATGAAATAAGAATATTTAATTTTTAGTCTCCTTCATTAGAAAACCCCACAAAGTTTGTGCAAGGTTAAAATTAATAACAGAAACAAAGCTTTTTAGAGGTTTGATGGACCCTCAGTTTTTTTTTTATCATATGGATATGTTCTGATGCATTTTCCCTTACATGTAATGTAAAAGGGTTAGTTGTTACTTGCAGTAACATTCCTTTACATTTCTGACTATGTAAAGCAGCTGCTAGGGGTACAGTATGTATACTCTGAAGGTAACTTATGTGACAGCAAGACTTAAACCAACTCTCCTGAATTATTTACGTTTTGGAAACGTAAGGAAGTTACATCAAGACAAATGTTAGTTTGTTGCACATCTATATTAAGAATTTTCTGTCCATTACAGATGCATCACACTTACTCAGTGATACACAGAAAGTGGCATGCTCCTTTGTCACTGAAGGGTGATGTAGTTCACGCTCATTGCGGAGTTGCCATGTGAGCACAGTCTTCTCCACTGTAATCTTACCACAGAGTTCACCCGGTGGCAATGCTGCAGCAGCTGCCTAACCTGCCTGTGTTCCATGCTGAGAAGAAATCAGACAACTGCTAATGAATATTGTTTGAGTAAGAAGAGTAGAAGCAGCATAGTAGTGGGATTCGTACTATTTTCAAAGTAATTGTCCTTTTCTCTTAGTGCATTTCTAGGCTACAGTATGGACACGAAGACAAGTGAAGAGGAAGACATGCTGAAGAGAGACAAGAACTCTTAGGAGGAAGAAATGGGGAAAGGAGAATGCAGAGCTCATCCAGGCAGATGAGATGGATTAGAAGACAAATATTATAGGGAAAGGGACAATATCAGTGAGGGGCATGTCAAATGACTCCTGAGAAAAATCCCTAATAATAATCAGCAATGGAGCAAATAGGTCATGTTTTGGTAAGTGACCAGGTGATTTTGTAGATCAAGAAGTCAATCTTTATTGAATGACAGAAGTTGATAATGGCTGCCTTCAGTGCTGAAGGATGTGAGTTATATTTTTAAACTTTATCTACCATGAAAACATGTAATACAAAGTCTGCAATATACACGTTTTGTGAAAGTGTTAATTTTTAAAATCACCTTGGAAACTCATCAGTCAAATGTAGTTGGTATATTATAATTCCTTGTGCTATCTACTTTCATCTTCTTTTCTTTGTAACCTGTTGACAGATTAAAATGAACACCTAGCTAGTAATAAGCTTTTTTTTTTTTTTTTTTTTTTTTTTTTTTTTTTTTTTTTTTGGTGTAGAAGTTTCTAATAGGTCATGGCTTGGAGACACTTTGTCTGTGCCAAACTCAACAGCAACCAAAAAGAAAACCCCTCTAACAACACAAAACCCAAACATGACTAAGGATATTATAAACCACAGTGAGATACAGAAGAGAGATGGAAACAATCTGTTAATAACTTTCATTCCATTCTTTTGTCTTACATCACCTACCATTGTGTGACAAATGGAAAAACTCCTTGAGTTTCTTTGAAAGAGCAAAGAAGTGCATATTTTATGGTGGCATTCCTCAGATGTGTTTTACCTCTGCATTTTAATTATAAATTTTCAGCTGAGCTATGAAGTGGAGCAACTGACCTAACATGCAAGAAAAATATATATAGAGAGGGAAAACATTTAAAACATGTTTTATGTCTTTCTACAACATTTCTGTCTGGTAGAATATAATAAAATAAAGTAGCAGAAAGTTGGAAATAGAATTCATAATAGGAGGACTTGGCTTTAAAAACTTGAAATATTTGTCCTTAAAAATTTGCCTTCCTTCCTTGCCAATACAATTATTTTCAATAATCTCAGTCCTTTTTCAAATATTGTATTGTGAAAAAGCAATTACTGAAAGACCTAAGCTGGTACAGAAAAACTATTCAGTCCAAACTGATAATTTTCTTTCAGGGACACAGTAAAAAATTGTTCTTGAATTGTAAATGGTTCTCATGTGTATAAATAACAACAGAGAAAAATAATTCAAAATTCCACTTTCATGTCATGCTAATACAAAACAAATCAGAAGCTCAGCTGAGTAACTGTATGGGAAATGCTTTTAAGATTAATAGATAGAAATCTGTATAAGTGTTCTGTGTAGTTTAGTTGTTTCATTGATTCCTTCTTGTTTTGCAAGTGGCTAAGCTTTGGTGTTTTTTACCTGAGTCCCCTACCTCCCTGTCCCATAATTTTTACGGAGACAGTAAATTAGTTTTCAGTGCTCAGCTGTGTCCTGCCAATCCTTTCTTCAAATCCAGCGGAGTGTCCCTTGGGTCGTGCAGGGTGTGGGTGAGGTCCGGCTGTGGTGTGGGCGGCCTCCTGCTCCCTCTTGCCCATGCTGCAGTTGCCATGTGGGCACTCACGTCCTGAGGAGGGTGAGCATGCCTGGGGCTGCTGTGGCACAAGGCTCCCCTGGCTGCTGGGCACAGTCACTCCCGCTCTGGGGCGATGGAAGCTGGCACAGGTGCATCCGCTGCTCCACAGCGGTGTGGCAGCAGCCGGCTGTAGCTCCCCTTTGTCCTGTACTGCCCAGTTTCTGCTTGCAAGCATGGAGGGTTTAAGAGTGGAGCACCACAAGCAGCTGTCCTTTTTGCACATGTAATTTTCCCCTGTTGGTAACAACGCTGGCATTTACAGAGGCATGTGAGAGCTGCGTGGGGCCAGTGCTCCCAACAGAACTGGGATTTCGCTTTTAAAAAGAGACATTTGGCTTGGACGTAAGAAATGGTGGGGGTTCAGGTGCTGCTGGTAGCTTTCTGACCTCTCTCACTCCTCCAGCTCACCAAGGGTGTTTCCTACTCTTCACTGCTTATTGGGCTCTTCTTTGTGCTTGTCACCAGGCAAAGTATGTATTTATAGCTCTTAAGTGTGCAAACCCACATTGCCGCAGAGTTTATTAGCCTATCTTCTGTTTTGCTGCTGATTGTGGTTCTAAGATGCTTTTACCAAGGACTATTATAATAAATTAGAAATAGTTAAATAATTGTTTAGAAATGCTCTGACTCAAGCTTATTCTACACGAAGACTAGTTCAATTTTTTTTTTTGGTAAATGGCATCTATTTTCCTTAAAAGTTTGGAACTCTGACCAGCAGAAGGGTCTGCAAGCAAATTAATCAGGGTGAAAGTAATAAAACCAGCCCTATTCAGGCTTTTTTCCTCCCTTCTGTGTGGGAAACATGACGTTTTCTAACCCAATAGTGGGAATGTTTTCTTCTGCAGGCCTGAGTCACTTGTCAGGAATGCTAAGATTAATGCACAAGATTAATTTTCTCACTGCTGCCTTCTCCAGTGCAAAAATGGAAGTTTGTTTGCCTTTAAACTTTTCTTTCATTTCCAGCAAAATCTCAGGTACTCTGAGCATTTCTTTTACTACAAATTCAAACCCAGTTTTGTTCTGTAAAATCTGTAAAATTTATCCTTGCACTGTAGTGACCATAAGCACAGAGGTCCATGCGTGTTCTCTTTCAGACTTAGCTTATTTTAGAGTGTAGTGGTTAATCTTTGAGCTGTGAGCATAGAGCTGTGAACAGTTTTTACTTTATCAGGATTCCCTAGATGTACAGTATCAGTTTAATTCAGGGATTTTTTTTCCACTTTCAACATAATAATAATTATACCTAATCTATAACAACAGATGTTCTGAAATGGCATTTATATTTATATTGGATTCTCTAACAGAGCTTACTCTTGCTGTCATCTTTCTTAATTAAACATTAAGAATTATTGAAAGAATTAGTCTTAAATACTAAAACTAAAATATGAGATAAAGGATGTCTTCCCAGGTTGCTCCAGAGTAAGCACTACTGTCTGTATATTGAATCTCATCAAAGGCCAGATTTTAATGCACATTAATTTCATTGTGACATGTATCACATAAGTGTTCCCATTGAATTTGAGCAAAGAGACTTAAAGCTCTATCTTAAATAAATAAACTGTCTGTTAAAGTAATTTCAGGAAAAGCAGTAGTACAAAAATGAGTTAATGTTCCCATGGCCAATGCACCTCAACTGATATAATTTTAACACGTGTAGTTGAAAGCCATCATAAGTGAAAAAAGTGCAATTGGCTTTTTCTCTGTAGTTTGTAAATAACAACATGTTCTGTGTTGTTCTGTATCCCTAGAGGAGCAGGAGCAAAGCTCCACGTATCTTTCTTTGTACTTTGGGCCAGGCATTAGTTCCAGCACTAACCGTGACAGCTTTGTCCTGCTCGAAGCACTGCTATTCCTTTCAAGACTGCGGGGAAATGCCTGACTTTGCTCCCTGCCTTCCCTGTGTCCCAGTGCTGCTGCCCACAGAGAAGGGATAAAAGGTGACCTGGAAATGATAACGCTGGCTTTGGGCCCAGCAGTGTCTTTATGTCTCTTATTTGATTAAAAGGAAATCAGTCTGGAGAACAGTTAGGAAGAAATGGAGATGCTTCAGATGAGCATATGTGTAACTTAGTATGGCCATGTTCAGGTACCACTGCTGTGCGTCGTGTGTGCCTGCTGATGCTCATCAGCTGTGTTCTTTGGTGCTCATATGGTTGGACAAGTAATTATTCCAATTAAGACTAAAAAAAAAAATTAAAACATAATTTCCATTTTAGATAGGTTGCTTTCTCAGGAGGTTTATTGTCACAAAGATGTATAAAATCCTATTCCACGGATGTAACTGAAATTTCTGCCTTGTTCTTCGTTTAGGATAAATGTTTACTTTGGGGTTTCTTGTAGTGTTAAGGGACAGAGATTATCTCATAGCAAATGTCCCATTCTTGTTGTTGATGGGATTTGGTTCTCCACTGTGATGAGGAGGTAATAGAGGTGGGAAAAAAGGTAACATTAAAACTCTTGAAAGTCTGTCTTCTCATTCAGTCAATGAGAAGACATAATTAGTAATTGAAAAGGTAATTAAAATTTGACAGGCTGCCAAAATTTGTATATCACATCATTTTTTTTTCCGTAGTGCATTATTTTTTGAAACTATTTGTGACTCTTTTGGCCTTTTTTTCTTTCTGACCTTCCTGCACCTGACTGGTCATCTCAATTCTCCTCATTTCCTAATGCCCTGAATTTTACTTTGCCTGTTGACAACACCCTATTTCATTCTGTGTTCTCCTTGTTTACATTTGCTGCTTTTTCATTCTGTGTTCTCCTTGTTTGCATTTGCTGCTTTTTTTCCATAGGTTTCTGACACTGTTAATTTCCTGCTCAGTCCCATATTGGCTACTCATTAACTTCCTGTGAATTGTTCCCATTGGGTACTTAATGCTTGCTTCTACAATTTTTCATGAACCTTCTTTTGTTCCTTTCTTGTTATACCACAATCAAGACTGGTCATTATTCCTGTTTACCAACAAAATTTTCTGGGACTCTTGTATCATCATTAGGTAGAAACAAAGGCAAGTGTGTATTTTGGTGTACTTAACAGGGCTAGAAATTAATTAGAAGTGTAAAAGATAAAACCTTCCCCTTGCCTTGGAGACTCAAATTTCATGAGAGTTCTCTATTTAGATAGCCTTGCAATTTCTGATTTTCCATATTCAGATCAGCCCCTTTCTATATTCCCCATATCAATGCATTGTCAGTTTAGAACTTGTTCTCTGATCAATGAAAAAGTTCAGATAACATGGATGAAAACTCAAATTTAGTCTAAATGGGAGGAAAATTTATCTCAATAAAACTTACTGAAAATATCTGAAGCATCACACAGATTAATAACAAGCCAACGTGTCAGGTTAAACTGGAGAGGAAACAGATTGAATCACAAACTGCAGAAGACTTTGTGAGCTTCTTGCTGAGGCCTTTTCCAAAGACATTTGTTTTATCTATGGTGTATGTTACTTCAGTATGTTTCTAAACAGACAAGAAAGAGGAATCAGAGTCATAAGAGCACAGAAATGTACTTGAAATTTAGCACTCCTCACACTGCGTTCCAGCCTGTCTGACAACAGTTGCTGTAAAGCATCTGGAGAAGAGAAAGGATTAAGCCCTGGATCTTGAACGATGCACTCATACTTGGGCAGTGAGTAGCAGGGTGCGGTCCGCATCTGAGACTGGTGCTGGACTTCTATTCCTGCCTCTACAAATGGTTTCGTGCTGACCTTAAGCAATTTCCTTGGGGCTAAATTAAAAGAGGGAGGGAAGTGTCAAACTGCAAAGTCGTAACACACTTGTGAAATGCTTGGCTTTTTCTGGAGGGGAAGCTACAGCCTTGAGTGTGTGCCTGAGCTCCCTGTGCAATGGAAAGGACAAAGCAGGTGCCATCTCACAGACCTGCCAGCGTGCCAGACAGGGCTGCACAGGACCCAGAAAATGTGGGTTCACTGTTCTCCAGCGTGGCCTGGCAGGAGGTTCCAACTCCAGTTTCTTGGAAGAGCTACAAGCCACTAGGTTAGAGAATAGCTTAAAATCAGGAATCTATTTGTTTGTGTTTGCCCACGTTGATTATGTTGGTTTCATTTGGTTTTTTTTCCCCCCACTGGTGGCCGTGTCTGATTTTTGGGTTTGATTTGAAGATTTGATTTTTTTTTCCCCTTCACCCTTTTCTTAGTTTGTTTTTGTTCTTTGGTATTTTTTTAGAAATATATTCCCATATCTGATTAGTCTGCTGGCCATGAAGCTCTTTTTTACAGAAGAGCCTATTTCCATGTTTTTGAAGGAAAACTGTGGTCATCTCTTTGTCCTGTAAGCATGTGGCCTTTTACGTGTACCTCTGGGAGACCACCTCCTGTACTTCCTGCCTTTTCAGTCACTGCTGTGTGGATGTTAGTGTGGTGTGGTGGTGATGCCTTAGGTTTTAACTTTTCTATTTTTTTAAATTCTGTACTGCTTAGTGTGCAACTTTGAAGCTTCTTGTAGCCTGTTACTTTCTGCTCTCTCATGCTAGTTAGACATAACAAAGCCTCTCCGGACTGCTCTTCAAAGACACCTGGACCATCCTGAGCCCAAGGGGTGTAAACCAAGGAGTCTCTGAAGGGGGGGTAGCTAAGGGGAATTACATCATTAAACTGGGGCTTTAATTGGAGAATTGACCCTGGTATGCAAATGAACCAAACTTATAAAAGTGTGAAGAACTCGTGACCTGTCGTCCATCTTGGGGTCCATCTTGGCAATAGCCTCTGGCTCCCCAGGGTGTACCTTGAAGGCCCTTCGAATAAATACCTACTTTTGTTCCTTTACTCTGTCTAGTCTCTGTGTCTAGGAGGCCTGATAAGGCATCAGTTCTTTGGCACCCCAGATGGGACTCGAACCCACAATCCCTGGCTTAGGGGCTGAGGTATCGAGACCAGGCTGATATTTTACTGGTCGTGCCAGGCGGGCTGTGGAAACCTGGGCAGTTTCCCTGGTCTAATTTTAAACACCTGTGTACAGTCCCTGTTAGGCATGTGGCACAAACCTTTTGTTTTGGTTTTCTCACATGTAAATTGGAGTGATTGTTGAGCTGGGTACTTCACAGGAATATGGATTGGTCCCCTCTGCTGCTCTGTATTCAATAAGTTGTATATATTGTTATAAACAGAGTTTGCAAGCTGTTCATGGTTGATTTGTTCTTACTAGTCACAACTCTCAAACAGTGTGAGGTATTATCCCACTTATTTCTAACACTGCAGAAAAGAGAGCAGAGATGTTCATTTTTAAAGTAGAATCAAGCAGTCATTTTTATGTTCTCAAAATCTACTAAGAAACAAAGGTTTACCTTCTTCTGCTTTCCTCTTCGTAGGATCTTAATTAACAACCAAAGTGATAGTCCTTAGACTGAACTTTTGTACATTATTAATATGATTTTTCAAGATCTTGCACACTTTTGCACATCAAACTACAATAACATGGCACTGGGACCATCAGTAGCGATTTGGATCACTTTATCACCAGTCTTTCTTTTTACTTATTATGTAAAATCTTTACCCAGAGGATGTGGAGTTACTCTTCAGGGACATTTGCATCTTAGTATGTCTCTAACCCTTTCTATGGAATGTTTTTTTCAAACATGTCAAAATACTGTGAAAAAGCCCAATCACCAAAAATTAAAACATCTGTCTTTCTTGCTTTACAAAGTTGTAACTGAGTCTGTAAGATAAAACCTTCAGGAACCCCGTGAGAAGTTGTGAAGTTCTCTGTTCACAAAATAGAGCCCGGCTCTGTTTTAGCCCTTGTGGAAAGGCTTTCCGTCTGTCCAGCACTTTTGCCAGCTAAGACATTAGAAAAGCTTCCATAAACAAGGTGTGAAAGCAGAACAAATGAGTATGGTCCTGCTCCAGCTAACATTTACTGAAAGATCGATGTGAGCTTACTTTAGGGCAAAGTTGTCTTCCTGTGCATTCACAACAGAGAGAGAGAGATGGTATTGGGTCTGTGCTGGGGTTCTGTAGCTATTCCACCCTGCCAGGTCCCATTTAACTCTTTTCTCACTGGCTAACTTAGTTTACTGACATTACTTGGGACCCCTCTAAATGTGGCATCATGGCCAGTTTAGGATTCTGCTTTCTGGGTTTTTGTTTTCTTGAATGATGTACAAGCAGACCCAAGTGTCTCAGAAGTGAGTAGTGTTTTGGGGTTTTGGATAGCGAAGTCAAGTCACTGATTTTTTTTAAAGGATGAGGGCACAGGGTCAATATACCTCAGAGAGCTTCTCAAAGTGAGTGGTTGTGACCTAAGTCTGAAGCAGCATATTTATACAAAAAGCCATACTCCCATGTCACAGAGAGTGAGATTATCACTTTGCTCATTCTGGGGGTCTTGCTCCCTGCCAAGATTTGGGAGAGGGAATACTAGAAGCATGACATGATCTGTCCAAAGCAGCAAGCTCTTCTGTTGTGTGATGAGCTAGAACAGACTGAAGCTCTGAAGTCATGCAAGCATTTTCTCTAGGGAAGTATAAATGTCTAGAATATATCAGAACCCAATTTTTAACCAGGACTCTTTTAAGTACATCTACCCAGAAGAAAATCTGACCATTTTGTTCTTATGTTTGCAAAACATAGGTAGGATTTTGTAGGTATTGTTACTATTTACAGTTGTAATGTTTAGGTTGAATATTCTCTAGCAATCAGTGACGAGCTAAATTTACATCCTTGCCTGGTTTTGTGTGTCACACATTGCTACATATTAAACCTATTTGTCAGGTAGGTGTTGATCTGAACAGAACAAGTGTCTTGCTCAGAGCAGCCCTGCTCGTGCTAAAGCTGTGCCTTAGCTTCAGGAAATGCACTGTAATTAAATGCCAATAGAGATTGTTAACTTGGCAGTAGCTCAAGCACTATATTGCAGTGAGGTCTTGATTTCTTTTATGCCAAGGTAATGTTAGAGCAGCACTTGATTTATCCTGAATTTACAGGACTGTGACAGACTATAGTTTAGTTCTGGGCATTGGAATACTTCCCTGAAAAATAGGAGGAGTGTAGTTTACTTTTTGTAATTATATTGTTGGTTTTTATGGCTAATAGAATATTCTTCATATGTAATTCTGGGAATAGTGCTGTGGGATCTGGATAGTTAGTATTACATAGAGTTAAAAATACCGGAAAGGCAAAGAGCCTGAGTCCAGTTTAGGAAGAATGTAGAGCAGTATGGCATATATAGTGTGAATGGGAAAATTCCCTGCTTTGTAGATTCAAGTAGCATGTATATATTTCCAAACATGGCTTTGTTGTGTTTCTTTTTTAACAAGAAAAGAAATCCTCTCATTCTTAAACTTCCTTCTGGAGACAGTAGGATTTTTTCTTACTATTTTTATTATTTTCTTCAAATCTACTCATCCCCAATATTTAGCTGTAGTCTTGAATCTAAACAGTACGCTCTGGATTTTTATACTTGGATTTTGTGTGAGTGGATAAAAACTCACAGTACTCCCCATGAGAAGCAAACAGAAGATGAAATATCTCAAGCTGCAGTGTGATTTGATTATTTAAGATTCTGATCTTCATCTGCTTGGTTAAGCTATAAGGATATTCATTTTAATGCACAGAGCAGGTGGTAAGTGATGTGAATGTGAATGTTTTACATGAGAAGATCTTTACACTGGTGCTTATTCATTTCAAGACATAGGAAGTTGCATGCTACTCAGCTGCTTGTTCTTTCAAAACATTCAGCAGCACTTCTCTGTAAAAGTTCAGTGCTAGAAACAATAAATTTATATTCATTAGCTTCATCGTGCAAAACTGTACAGATGCAGCGGTTAAAAGAATATGATGGTACTGAGCAATTTGTTTCTCATTTGCTTAACTGAGGCTGGGATTCAGACTTCATGTTCTGAGTGCCTTTCAATCTGGTATATATATGATTAATGTTGGTGAGTCACTTCTGATGGGCTTTTTCTCACACTGCAAGATAGGGAGACTTTCTGCTCCTCCCACCACCAGTTCAAAAGCACGGTAGAAGACAGAAAGGAGGAGATAATTTTTCATGTTTTCAGAATTGCACTCTGTTAAAGGAACTGAGGAGATAGCCAGTCCCTTTGGCATTTGCTGCACAAGTGTCTGCAAACCAACTAGGACAGCTGGGATTGGGATAAAGGTGTAAGTAGATTGTTATGCACTTGAGAAGTGTTCTTACTGCTTTTTTAAATTCAGAATTTAGGTGGAAAGACTACTCTAGGAAAAAAGGGGAAGGAAGATTTGGGAAGGAAGTAATTCTGAAGGTGCAGGAAGGCAAATAATGACCTGAATCCTTTAGGGGTTCATGGTAGGAATTGTTGGTGCTCTGGAGATCTGCTTTTTCCTGTTAAAAGTATATAAATAAATTCTCCTGGGGAGAATATAATGCTTCATTTACACAGATTAGCTCAAAAGCTCTCTGTAGCTGACTTTAAAATAATGTAGGCATGTCTACAGTACTTTCCCTGTGATTTTAGAAAATGCTTTTCCTCTGTTTCTGTATGTGTGCCTCTGCGTAAAGAATACAATACGTAGGTTGATTGTGAGATTCAGTTACCACAGAATTCATCAAATAGGACAGAATGGCTTCCATATCGAGGAATTTTAAAGGGCTCCACTCCGCCTGTACCTAGAGACCCGATATTTGGAAATGCCTAGGTACATAAATGTACTGGAAGTCCTCAGTGGCATTTTACAGTGTTTAAACCAAGTTAATTAGCTGCTGATTGGAACAGGGCTTAGGCAACTGACTCGCTTCTGGCTCAGAAAGTGCTGTGAGACCTCCATGTGTAATTTTAGACCTCTAAGTAATGTTAAAATAGGGTCTGATACTTCAATGAGTATCCTTCAGATAAAATTTGAAGTCAACCTGGCATCACTTCTGACACTGAGGACAGACCTCTTGAGCTTTTGTCTTGTGGATTTTGGCTTCTGTGTCCATATTGTGTTTTGTGGAGCTGCAGCTCTAAGATAGGGCAGGGCAGGATCACTTGAGGCTAACCACTACTGCTGTGTCGGATAATTCTTGTTGTTACGGTTGTGATGTTCATTACAAATAACATTACTGACTATCTGGTGACCTCTAGGAATTTATTCTTCTATCTTCTGTCTACTACCTTTTGGACTGGTATTTCAAAACCGACTCAGCAGAAAGCATATGGCTACAGTGAGTATCAATGCCAATTGTCATGACATTAGTAATAGTGCTGTTAGTTTGGATTCACATTTCTGTTGGATGTATAAGTTTAATTCATTCTGTTGTGGATTCTGCATTCTACAGTCTGTATTGCTAGCAGGTTGGAAAAGAAATTAACCCATGGTGAAAAGAAATGTTGTCTAATGCACACATTAACAACACAGTAGAAAGTGACTTCCATTAAAAAAAATATTTGAGTAATTAATTGTATCATAGATTGATACTTTCCCTTCTTTCCCCCTGTGTTCCTCACAGCTTTTGGAGCTCTGTTTGCTTCCCAGAAGTATAATGACATTCTCTGAGTGACTGAAAAAGCTTATTTCTGCCCTAGGCTTAGAGCAGAAAGGATGAATGCTTTGGAAGTGCAATGCTGATCTGAACGCTGGGGGAGAAAACAGAGCTTTATGAAGATAGAAAATGAAATTATTTAATAACCTCTTCATTACTTCTAATGTTTGTTTTCAGTATTTTCTGCAGTATTTTTTTCTTCTCTGAAGAAATCTTTAGCTTCCACATAAGTTCCTTTGCCCTGTTGGTTTTCATGACTTGTTATTCATTAAAAATCTATTGCTACCAACAGAAGATGCTCAGGTCAAGCTCCTGGCTGCTATAAAATGCACACTAAATACTCAGCATGAATTCTGGTGGGCATTTGCACTTACCCAGCAAGTAAGGATACTCTTGGGAACCTGGCAGAGAATTGCACAATATTCTGTAAGACTGCCATCTCCAAGTTCAGACAGTATGTACAGCATGGCTCCCTGAATACAGATTTTTAAAAAGGTAAGACTGGAGAAAAAGTTAGGGGTGGGTAAAGAAAAGCAGAGCTGTGTATGTGTGGGTGAGGAGGAGAGTGTTTCTCCTGTACTCTGACCTTACTTTTTCCTTTCTCTGTATGGTTCATTCCCCATTTCCTATGCATCTCTTTCGTGCAAGGTTTCAAGGGACCCTCTGTTGTAGTCTGGAATAGTGTGTGGCTCAGGAGGAGACAGATTCCAGTGGCCTTACCAGGAATGAACCAGCATAGGGCCGCCTCTGCACCAGGTCTGCACTATGGGCCACCATCCTTGAACTTACAGGTCTTGCCATGAGCCTGATGAAGGTGGTCCAGCTGACTGTTCCCTGGTGGCACTGTAAGCTCAAATTCCCCACAGTGCCTTCCTGCATTCTGACTGAGTGGTACATGGAAAAATACACCTCTTTGATCACACACTGACTGTAACACCTACTAACTGTTGTGACAGGCACTTTCTTAATGCCCTGTGTAGAACATGTTTTTATTATTCTGAAAAGGATTCAGAAAAATGACTTGGTGCGTTGTCATCTCTGAATTCCCCTTTCCCCAGGCAGTTTGAACCTGTGTATGGACACCTCTGTTTTTAAAGTTTATCTTTTAAAATCTGCACATCATCTGAATTGACAAAGGAAATACATCTTTCTGCCTTTTTTACAGCATCCTACAATATCATAGCTATTATACAGGGAACATTGAGAAAGAAATTATAAAAGGAAGATGGAGTAGCAGATCTGGTTTTGCAGTCCCTCTCAAAGCTTAGAGCCAGGTCTGTTTTCATCCTGGCTGTTATTTCCTGTGTGATGCTCAATGGGCGTGAGGAGCCTTTCTGGCATTCACCGTTTTGGTCAACTCTTGATTTGTTGAATGGGCAAGTTCTTTAATAACGGTTTGAAATATTTTGTGATTCTATGCCTGGTGGCGTGATGTAGCTCTGATAGCAATCCCAGTGGGAACAAACAAGGAAGAGTCTATAAATCCCCACTAAGCTGTAGTCACAGTGGACAGGTTGCTGAAGGCCTGCCATTGCTCTTGCTGATCTAGGGAGGAAAAGAATGCCTTCAGCTGGGGGCTCAGAAGTACCTGGTGAATCCAAAGAAGGGCAGCTACAGCTGTGGGAGACACTGCACTCTTAAAATGCCTGCAGGACACTCAGTACAGATCAAGGCAACCAGATAGGTAAAACAGTAATTTTTTTTTTTTTAAATGTCCCTTTTCTGTGGTGTCCCTCAGCTCCATTTACTAATCTTCAAAAATGGATTATGATACACAGTAAATGGTCAGTGTGCAACAGTTAAAAATAACTAAGTGATGCCATCTGCTGTCTTAAAATCTTATTTAATATTACATCTGACTGAATTGTTATCCTAAGACGAGGAAACTGCCTACACCGAGTATAATGTCAGAGCCATGGCATGTTACCTGACGTGTGTCAAAGTTAGGCAATATAAATATTGATTGTGATTAAATATAGTAGACTATAGAATGTCAGAAGGAAAGGTGATACTAGTGTCAATCCAAAATAATTCCTTGGTGAACTTACTTTGCAAATAATTTGAGGATTTTTTTTCTAGACAGTTTTGTTTTTTTTTATTTCTGAGAGGAAGAAGTAGAATCCTGTGGAATAGAGGGGAGATTGGAAGAAGGTGGCACACCATCCCTTTAAAGTGTATGTTTATTAAAATGTATTTTTTATTTAGTGACATTCTTCACATTACTTCTATATTTAGTACAAGTTATCTACAATGACTTTACTTTTAGGTGCTTTGTGGAAAGAGTTAACCTGACCATGGTCTTCAAAGAAGTTGAGAACCACATTTCTGTAAGACACATTGCTCAAAGAGAATTCACTCATTGTCTCAGATCATAACATTTAACAGTTGAATATACATTCAACTAAGCTAAATTTGAAGTGAGGACTTCAAATGGACTACCATGCTCAGCATTGAAATGGTTTCTCATTCAGAGAATATCAAATATTTGTTTATTTCACTATGTGTTAGGTTGCTTGGGGGCTAGACAGCAAGAGTTAAGGATGTATTTTGTTCACATGCAGTTATGCCAGATTGCAGTTCACAGGTTGCCACTTAATGAAACACTGAAACGGTAGAGTGATCTGAAACACAATCAGCAGTGCTTAGCAGATATAAAGGGTTGCAGAACCAGAGAGATGGGATTTAACTCTCTGTGCCTTTCTTCTTTGTTGCTTTTTGTAATGGTCTGTAAAGCACCGACAATCTTAGTTTCCCATACTTTTTTTTTTTCACCATAGTGAAAATAATCTGAATTCTGTGAAGATAGCTATTACTATTGCACTGTTGTAACTTTGTATCCTGAATGGATATGCCTTGTTTAGTGTGGTGTGAGTAAGGATATGTTTGGACATAAATGTATGTAGAACCGCAGTCTGATAATGAAGTGTGTAATTTCTTGTGGATGTTGGGGTTTTTGAATTTATTATCAATACTGCAGTTATGTGTATATCTGCTTGTATTTTTAGAAGATACACAATCCATGGTTAGAGTTTTGCGTAGTTTAATTTTCATAGCGAAACTTATTCAATATACAAATATTCATTTCCAGAGGTAGTACACTAGAACTGCTCTTCTATTGGAGCACTATAAATAACAGAAATTCTTAATTTGGTTCCTCTCTCTACTGTGGGAACATATCTATAAGATTCACAAATGACCAAACCAACAGCAAATTAATTCTACAGTTAACCATCCCTAGAAGTGTTTTGCTTTCCAGCTGCGTTTTTATTCAGGAGATCTGCAAATTGTGCTTTGACAGAGAGAAAGCTATGCATGTGTTTACATCCTTCTCGTAGCTTGCCATACCTCTTTAAAACTTCCTTAAAATTCCTTTGCAGCCAAACTGCCCAATCTGGAGCATTAAGAAATCATGAGATGGCTTGTAAAATATAGAGATATATTTTTAAAAATGCGTACTCGGTGACCCTTTTGTTTTTTGTTTTCTAAACATTAACATATTTCCCAGCTTCTCTGCACAACTCTGAGGGCTCAAACACTGCTTTAAGAGGCAGAATAAAATGTGAAATGGAGATTTTTATGTAATTGTGGGTTGGGTTTAAAAGCACAGAAACTTTTCTGCACTTCAGAGTGCAAATTTCCAAGTGTCCATCAACCAAAAGCTGTGACAGCATAGAATTATGATGCATTTACTTACATGCAGATCTGCTGCTGTTAATGTAGTCCAAAGTGGGCATGAAACTTGTAAACCGTGTGTTAGGCTTTATTTGGGATAGCTTCCAAATGAGTGGGAAGGGAAATAGTTTAGATAAAATAATCTATGAGTTCCTATTATATTTCCTGGGCAAATGCTGCACTCATAATTAGAGCATCAGTAACAATGTAAGGAAATGTTATGCTCTTGGCTGTAGAAAAAGCTACCTGAAGGCAAGAGGAGATTTAAAGGTCTTGTTGAAAAAAAAGCAGGAAGAGATTTTATTCCTCATGAAAACTCAAGGAGCTCCTGAGATGACATTTTGAAGAAGTTGCAAAACATACTTGTTTTCTAATTAGCACATCTTTCTCAGGGAATGATGACTGGCTGTTAGCAAAGTTTTTTCTGAAAATATCTAGGCTTTTGGGTAACACATGTCTTCCACCATGCCAGTCTGGGTGTATGGAAAACTGAACTGCTCCCTATGTACAGGATAATGCAGTATCAGGGTGCCCAGAGTGCTTCTGATTCTGTATGCTGATGTGGACAGTAGAGTATGGGTTAAAGGTGTGGATGATGGGAAGGAATGACCAAGATGTAAGGAAGATGGTAGAATCATAGGATTAAAGGAAACCAGGCTGTCAAAATTGTCTTTTCTTCAGTCTGCCCACAAATATTTTATGCTATGTGAATTCTGACTATAGCAAAGTGCTTCATAAATTTAAAATGTAAATGCAGAGGATTTCTTTCTCTTATTCCCTGGTGTAATTTTTACTTTTATAACTCATGTTCTTTTCCAGCTGAGTGCTATTTCCAGAGAAGCCAATTCATGCATTTTAGAGGTGAGCAGTGCTTTGGGAACTTTCCAATCTGACTGAAAAAATACAAAACCCTTAGTGAAGTACCAACATGAAGACCTAGAAATGCAAGGAACCATGCACATGATCACTGTTTATCTTCATTCCTGCCATTCCTGCTACAGGAGCAGGAACACTTCAGTGACTCATCTCGTTTGGTGTTTTTTTTTTTTTTTTTGATGCTGAATTACCAGAGATGTCTGATTCTGAGTCTAAACTCCACATTATGAGAGGCTTCGAAGTGCCCTGTGTCATGGGAGGGGGCTGCTTCACCATGCTGTGAATGAACCTCAGGTCTGCCTGAAAGACATCACCATGTCTGACTTGCTGCAGTGTAACACCTGTTGGGAAGATGGCAAAATACTCATCACAGAATTTTCATCTCTGAAACAGAAAAGGTCACTTGTTACATACTATGAACTAGGTGCCAAAATGCAATTGCTCTGGTAACTAGGAGCAAAAGTGCAGCGATAGTGTTGGGGGTGCTTACGTGATGTGCTTGGCTGAATAAATAACTGATCAGGATCATGGTGCAGATGGCTGGGTCAAAAGGTTTTTTTTCTTTTCTTGTTTCTCTGTTAGTCTGATACCATACATACAGTTCTTTTTCTGCAGCCTAAGGTTTGAGTGATGAATACGAGCTTATTAGGCAAGTTTGGTGCTTGTCGGATAGCTTGGAAGTCTGATGTAGGATTTTGTTGATTTGGAAAGATTTGCTTTAGTTCCTTCGGCATTACCCTGTTTTGCCACCTCAGGTTATTTTGATAGCCTGCTCTGTGAAAATTGGGTTGTATTGAGTCTCCTTATATTATGTCGGAATTCAAATAAATGTGGTGTGACACCTTAGATCAAAGTTAGGATTCAGTCTATACTTGAGAAGATTTGTGGGTAAAAGTATGAAGTTCCGTTCATAATGACTTGTCAGTTCAGAAAATAATTACTTACCCTTGCTAGGCCAAGCAGCTGTGAACTTCTTGTTCTTCTTAGAGCAAGACTCAGGCAGCTGTAATTTTGAAATAAAGTTAGATAGTCTACTGAGGAACAAGAATTCTTTTTCCAGGTAAGTAATTTTCTATTGTTTCCTTTTCTTTTGCTTCTTGCTTGAATTAGATCGTGGAGTAAAACACTAGCATCTTTGCATTAAACAAATATATCCAGTTGCTCTTATTTCCTTGCTCTGTTAAAATGGCTGTTGTAGAAAGAGTAAGATTTTCTGAGTGTGCTGATTTTCTTCCAAGCAATGCTGCAAAATGCATCATCAGTTCAACAGTGTAAGCATGGTTGTTTCTAAGGGCCAGGAGGAATCATCTTTGGCTGCAGCACTTAATTTGTCTGGTTTGTGTGTGCAGTGCTTTATGAGAACCATTAACAGTAACTCTTTGGAGAGCGTAGATACAAGAAACGGTATTTATAAAGCTTCAGAAAATGCCCCTTGAAGTGTGTGCATGGTAAGGTATTTCTTGATGTGGTTAGGCAGGTTCTGTCATTTGTTAAGTTGCCGAGCCTTTAATTGTGTTTTGTATCATCAGATCTGGACTCCATCCAGCATTGACGTTTCCCACTTGTAATACTTTTGGGTTTAGGGACTTTCATGCATTCTGTGGGAAATTAAGGCTAGAGATTGACAATGACTTTGATGGTGTGCCTTGAGAGCTGATGCATACCATGGAATTAAGGAAGAGGGGGCGGGGGAAAAGTAGGCACAACACAAAACCTGTTAAATTTGAGCT
The DNA here is from genome assembly GCA_014706295.1 of Lycocorax pyrrhopterus obiensis. NCBI lineage: Eukaryota > Metazoa > Chordata > Aves > Passeriformes > Paradisaeidae > Lycocorax > Lycocorax pyrrhopterus. Next base: position 19,495,009 of record JACSVZ010000001.1, read on the forward strand.
CGCTTTCTCTTATTCTAGTTGCACTGGTGTTTTCAAGTGCAGTCTCTTTTCTGTCTTCTGTATAGTGTGCTGTGTTGACTATTTAGCTACTGGACAAATTTGCAACATACTGGAAGACTGGGAAAGGAGCAGTTGAAGAGCATGCTTGCTGTGGCAGAAGTATCAAGCAGATCCAGGTTACGGTAGCTCGGTCTTTAGCAGCTTGGTGACTTCATCAGTTTTGACCTGTAGAACTGTCTTCATATTGACAGTATCAAAACTTTGTGAGGAGAAGATAAAAGACAAACGTTAGTCTCTCCACAGTACTTAGTTTCTTATGGCAAATTTATAGCAGCTAGTAAGAGCAGGGTGGGGTTAGTGTTTACAGACTTGAAGTTTGGTGGTGCTAAACATAGTAATTTATAATTCAGTATTGTCAATTCAAATTGGTCAAGCTATGATGTGATCTGATGGTTGCAGCCCTACTTTATTGTATTGATACAGTGTGTGCATGCAGCATTAGCACTCTGCTTAGAAATTAAAATCTTTAACATCCCAGATCATTGCGTGATAAACCATCCTGCAGCAGCTCTTGCTGTCCCTGGGCTCTCTAGTTTCAGTCACTTCAGGTTTGTGAAGGCTCACTTGCAGAGTGGAGTTTTACAAACTCCTGCTCACCCAGGATCTTGAGGGAAATGTAGAGTCCCCAAATGTGGGAACAGAACCTGCAAGAATTTATAAACTTGGCCACAGAGAGAAAATGACCACATCCACTAAACCATGAGATAATATCTCCCACACACTGAAAGAAAACAAAAAACAACATGCAGAATCAGACTCTGAGAAAGCACTATCTAGTCAGTTTAAAACAGCACTGTATGTGTTTCTATTTTAAGATTATTTAACATAAATTGATGCTATCTAACTCCACATGTCTCCAGTGAGGGAATGTCATCCTGAGTGCACAGAACATGCACATTGACTTGGAAGAATAAACAACTCTTCTTTGCTATTTTTTTTTTTGAAACGCAAAGACAGGAAAGAGGGAATGTGATTTTCCTTGCTACCTTTAACTCCTTCCCCAGGCCAAGCATGTGTCATGAGCTAGTAAACCAACAAACAAGAGCTTTATTAGAGCAAATAGGGAAAGGATTAGCTAAAGCTCTGAAGACATCTCTGTTTCTGAAACCTCTTGCTGCTTTGCATCACCAGTACTCCTAATGATCAGGATTTTGCACTGTATGAAGGTCACCTGGAAACCTGCTGATGGTTCTTCTCAGGTAAGCCTTGGGATGAAGTGGCCTTCTCTGGGATTTGAGTGGGTGTGAATCTCCTTGCTGAAATCCAGAACGTTGAGGGTGGATGGAAAACAGTCAAAACAACACTCTGGTTTGAGTAAGCACCATGGTTCCTGCTTTTTCAGTTTTCTGTGTACCTGGCAAGGGCACAGAGGCTATTTTTGAACTGTCTAGACTATTATTCTAAATGGGATCTCTTCTTTTGCCTCTTCTGGTTATTGGTCATCAGGAAGAAGGGAGTTAGCACGTCTATTTGTGAATGTTCCCACACACTGAGCCCACATAAACGTTTTACAAAGCATATTTATAGAACTGTTGTAAGAGCATGTGTCCTCAAGAGCTATGCATTTATAAAACTGACTTGCACGTAGCTTAATCAGTCAAGAAGCATCACTACTAACATAAATTTTTGCATGACATTTCCTATTAAATGTAAAATCTACTACCACTCCTTGGTCCCCCAGTTTAGCTTTAAAAAGTTTATACATGGACACAAACACAAAATGTGAATGTGCAGCCTAGTCATTTAAAGTTCATGTTTCTGGTAATAGATTATTTAAATTATTGATTATTCCAAAGATGGAATATATTTCTCCATATTTGAAAAGTCATGGCAGTCAGGCGAAGTCCCCAGTGACTAGAAAATAGGAAACATCACTCCTGTTTTTAGAAAGGGGAGAAAGAAATACATAGGGAGCTACAGATGGGTGAGCCTCACCTCTGTTACCAGGAAGATCATGGAGCAGATCCTCATGGAAGCATTGTTAAGGCACATACAAGACAAGGAAGATGGATGATCTGAGACAGCCAGCATAGCTTCATTAAGGGCAAGTCATGCCTGACCAGTGTGATGGCCTTCTAGGATGAAGTGACTGCGGTGGTCAACAAGGGAAAACTGACCAATGTCATCTACTTAGATGTCTGTAAGGCCTTTGACCTGGTCCTACACAACATCTTCATCTCCGATTTGGAGAGACATGGATTTGAAGGGTGGACTGGTACTCGATAAGAACTTGGCTGGATGGACACAAAGAATTTTGGTCAATGGCTCTAGGTCTAGGTGGAGGCTGGTGACAAATGGTGTCCCTCAGGACTCTCATGGGAGTGGTGCCCTTTAATATCTTCATCAGTGACATGGGCAGTGGGATTGGTGCACCCTCAGCAAGTTTGCAGGTGACACAACAGCAGGACCGGATGCCATCCAGGGGGCCCTGGACAAACTTGAGAAGTGGGCCCACGAGCACCTCATGAGGTTCAGCAAGTCCAAGTGCAAGGTGCTGTGCCTGAGTCAGGGCAGTCCCAGACATGAGCACAGACTGGGAGAAGAAGTCACTGAGAGCAGCCCGGCAGGGAAGGACATACGGGTTCTTATGGATGAAAAGCTGGTTATGAGCCAACAGCGTGCACTCATGGCCCAGAAGGCCCATGACACCCTGGGCTGCATCAAAACAAGAGTGGCCAGTGGGTCGAGGGAGGGGATTTACCCCCACTACTCTGCCCTTGTTACACCCCACCTGGAGTGCTGCATCCAGGTCTGGGGTCCTCAGCATAGGACAGGTGTGGATGAGTTAGAGCAGGTCCAGAGGAGGCCATGAAGATGATCAGAGGGTTGGAGCACGTCTCCTATGAAGACAGGCTGGGGTTGTTCAGCATGGAGATGAGAAGGCTCTGAGGAGACCTTACTGCAGCCTTCCAGTACGTTACTGCTTTTCTTTCTTTTTTTTCATGATGCTGTTTCCCACTGTTAATTTTTTTTCTTTTTTTTTTTTTTATCCCCCCTTCTCTCCACAGAGAAGAATTTAGGAGGATTCTAGATTTCTTATGTGAGTGTATGTATGTTTTCATATTTTCAGTGCTATGAAAGACTGGTTGTGAAATGCAATAGCTTCTCAGGCCATCTGCTATAGCTAAAGAGAGAACCTTTCTCACAAATGTCACCCTGTTGTAATGTGAGACCATAATAGCTTTTCATTAAATGGGGTTGCTTCATCAAAGCTGACTGGTGTTGGAAGTTGCTGTGGATTGCTGCTTCCTGGGTACTTAGAAACTGCTTGGAGTTGATTTTGTGCTAGCTTGGAAAAATCAGACTAAAATGACAGTAATCATACAGTTTTGAACAGAACAGGCAAGCAAGCGTTGGTCGATAATGTTGGCTGGGGACATGATAAGTAAAACTCTTTTCTTCCCCCCCTGCCAAGCTTTGCCTCACTCCTAGCTTGGCCAGCTGTGCTGGCCAGTACAGCCGGACACTTCCTTTGCACTCCCGTCTGCCCAGCTGTGTCTAGCTGCTGGTGCCTTTCTTGTTCCTGCTCTGGTGGGGTGTTTACTGAGACACCAGACTCTGCTCCACTGTCTCTGCTGATATCTCTGTCTGACAGCACTTGTGGTGTTTAGACAGGAAATGGAGCTCAAATATAATGCTGGGCTAGTGTGCCTCTGAACAAGCCTGCTTCATGGCTTCCAAAATTAATGTGTTTTGCATAGAGACTCATGGTGTGTCTTCATCCAGATGTGAAAAAATCCTCTAAAATTTTAGTCCTTGCAGCAGAGCCTGTTACTATTACTGCTATTATTATTGTTAAGCATTTGGACAACCCACTTGCATTAACCTGGTCCATGACAGTAATGCAAATGGTAACTATAACAGCAATTGAAACATGAAACAGCAGTACTTGCCAACAGCAGCTAAGAGTCCAATGGGGAGCAGGAAATGTCCAGAAAAAAATTACCCCTCTAAACATTCACAGATGTATTTTATATATATGTAGCATGTTATACAAGTATATGCATGCATAGTTTAACAAAACCAAATTTTTGTAAAAATCATGTGACATGAGAGTCAATCTTTGGAGTGACGATTACAGACAACTGAAATAGCAGATGTGCTAAAGTTTTAAAAGTAATGTTATTTCTGGAGATAAGCTTCTACTGATTTCTCACAAGCAGCTATTTTTCTGATGCTCTGGTGCTTATCTGTGTGGGCGTGGGGGCAAGATAGATCTATATAGATTCATCTGACTGGTAAGTTTCTGTTGAATTTTGTTTGCAATATATTCCTTCTGAGATTCCTTGTAAAAAACCCACAGAACTTACGTATCATAGGTAGTTCCACCGTGAATTTAATACTGCTGGAATCATGATTAGTAAGGGCATTTATAAAGTAATTTCCTCTCTGAACTCTGCAAGATTTCTTTGCAGGACAGAACTCAGAATGTCTTACATTCTTTGAGTGTATGTGTGAATAGGAGTCCTTATCTTGACATCACAGCTTGATGTGAATTGTATGTCAATATAATCATGGTGTTGTTTCACCTTCCTTTCTTCTTTTCACATTTAACAAATGCCAGTCATACTTGAATATCTCAGGATTGCTTGTAGTCATTCATTTCTGAGTGCCTACATGGCTCACCTGGATATTTTCTGCATAGATCAAGTTCTGCGCTCGGATAACCAGGCAACAGTGTTAATTTTTGAGTAGCATTCTGATAGCTTAGTTCTGTAGAAAATAGTGAGGGATTTTCCTTTTTTAAGCTGTATTTTCATTTTAGTAAAGCACACTGTGAGTCAAATCTAGTTCAGAAACATCTCTAAGACCGTTGCCCCTCCTCTTCTTCCAAGCCTACTCTCTTCTGCCCTTTCTCCTCATGACTGTCAACCTATTTACCACCAGATTCAAGCTCTGTACCTCAGTTGTCCTGATATTTTGTCTTTTCCAGGGCTTGTTATGGAGTTTTCTGTTGCATGACTGCCAGTGTTTTCATCACAGTCAAGTGTAGGCGTTTCTCCAATGGATGGTTTTCTGTATCATAATGTTGACTTTATTATTGTATTGTTGAATGTCGTCATATTGCACTTTGTTGAAATACAGGTTTCTTATTTTATTTCTTTTTTTTAAGTTCTTAGGGACACCTCAATATGCTAATGGTACATGATAGCTGCAAAATTATTATCTTTGCTTTGAAAATGTTGCTAAGGGAAGTGGGGCTTTGTGGTTTGGTTTTTGGTGGGGGCAGGGTTTACAAACTGCCTCTGAAAGAGATGCAGTAGAAGCTATTTGTGCAACTGCAGTGCATCACCTCTAAGGAACAGTAGTAGCTCCTCATATGAATGAAGAGAATGGAAATCCAAAGAATGAAAGGAAAAAAAACCTCCTGCTTTCTCAAGAGATTGACTATCTTTGCTTTTTTGGTACTGTTGCAGGTGATTATGTGGGAAAATCTCCCTAGTCTAAGCTTTCTTAAGTTTCCTTGCCCTATCCTGGAGTTGTTTACTCCTCTGTATTGCTGTAAAACTTTTTGTTTAGAAACTTAAAAACAAGAGTACAATCCCCCCCTCCCCCCAAAGAAACCAAAAAACCCAAACAAAAAACCTAAGGGTTTGTGCTATAGTGTATGATTCATCATGCTTTTTTTGGAAGGAGGAACTTGCTGTATCCTGGTATGTATTCAGAAGTAGCCAAACTACTAGGCTCAGACATTTGAGGGCTTTTTTTTTCCCCCTCCTTCTATCAGGCTGTATGTACTCAAACTTCCTGTCTTGGGAAATGAGTATAAGCTTCTTTCTCTCTCTCCTTAGGCCCTGGGGGTTTTTGTTGGGGTTTTGTTTGGTTGGTTTTTTTGTATGGATGTTTTTTTATCCAAAGGGAGCTGACTAATCAGCTCCAGGAGTGGGATATGTGGGATAAGAGGTCCATTTTGGTCTGTAGCTAAAGCAGAACTCAAAAAAAAAATGTTATCAGCTATTTGCTTGTTCTAAAGGACAGATTCACTTCATTATTTACAGGCAGACAGATAATGTTTTAAAGTTAAAAATCTGAAGATATAAAAAAAGAAAGTATTTCAAAATCTGTCTCTGTAGTGAAGTTAGACAGATACTCTTCCACATTTTATAATTTCAGCTTTTAAAGTGTCACCTTGTTTATATATGAATAAAACTTGGCTTGAAGATGTGTCCCTTTACAACAGGTTTAAGTAAGATAATTGAGGAAGCAGAGCTACTTGTTGTACATTATCATTCTAGAACAAAAGAATTCAGATTAAATAGGTGTGGTACTGAAAGGGAGATCAACTTTGCAACTACTGGAGCAGCAAAAAATGGGTGATACAGCTCATAATATAACATGTAACATAAAGCTGTAAATAATAGAGGAAGTATTTAAGGAAGTATTATAAATACTTGCCTCTTGCTCAATGGCTGACTCTGTCAGCTGGCTATCACATTTAAAATGTTGTATTTGAAGAGATTTGTGTAATCTGGACAATTTCGTATAGGGATAATAGAAAAAAAAAAGCTGAACTATGATATGCCAGCTGAGAAGTGGTGATGAATTTCTACAGTCAGTAACTTTTCAATCCAGTCTGTTCGCATGTGGGAAAGTGTTCTGGTGTACGGCTTTGGGACTGCATGGATGTTTTTTATTTTTAGGGTGAAGATCCCTGGCTGATTACAGACTGATCTTAGCTGGTGAATTAATGGGATGGAGTGCTTGCTTTGCTTTGTATTTAAGCACACTGTAATTAGTTAGGCTCTACTCCATCACACCTTTTTTGGATGTAAATCTCACAGTTGTGGTTTGGGAACCTTAGTGCAAATGACGGCAGCCCTCGTTTATTGCTTTGGAGTTCTCTGTTGTAGCCTGAAATCTGACAGTCAAAACGTCACGAGGTGGCCTTGAGCTGCTGGCTGCTCTGTTTCTTCATTCTGTGTAAGGTGTACAGATGCTAAGTGGTAATAAAAAGCAAATGGTATCCTGCACTTCCTTCAGGGTTGTTTCATTAACATAGCAGCCCGAGCCCTTGTCATGTAAGTGCATGAGCCTGGATAAATTATGGGGTACTGTGAAAGTTAAGGATATGGTAAAAGAGGGGCGGCACCAGCAGAAGCATGAAAGGATGACTGAGCACAAAAAACCAAACCTGCTTAGAGTGTCTGCTCAAACACAAAAAAAGGAGAGAGACTAGAAGAACAAGGGTATGGGAACAGTCCAACAATCTCTTTAAGTGCAGAAGAAATATATTGGCTGGTTTGAGAATTTTTGATAGGAAGAGCAGCCACCAATACCTATTCAGTGACTGCTCTTGGTGGGCAGAACTGGGAGCGAGTGAAAACATCCCTCAGTGCTCCTCACTTAGCTGCAGGGAGTGATTGCTGTTCGCTCGGGGAACAGACCGGTTTGTGGTTCAAACCGGTGGCGGTGTGTCACTGCTCCCAGGAGTCAAGTGACCTTGTTTATAATGTGTAGCTGGGCCAGTATGCAGCTGTTTCCACTGTAAACTCACAGAAAGCTGGGTTCAGGGTATGCTTGTGCATATTACTTTGCAATTAACTTTGTATGGACATACACGGAAACCCCTTCTCGCATAGCTGTCTCAGTGCTTTTTGCTTCTGTAGGCAGCACAAGTGCATTGTACATTTTTGGTTCATTTTTGCCCTGTTAGAGAAAAAAGTGTATGGGTAAAAAGGAATGAAAGTGATGCTTTGGTGCTGAAGAAATGAACTGCAAGGTGAAGTGGCTGAGTAGTTTAGATCTTGCTAGAGGAACCAAAAATAATTTTATGTGGAACCATTAATCCGCCTCAGAAGAATCATTATAAAACTGGAAAAGGTAAGTATATCCAAGACTGAAATCCTTTTGGAAGAGTAGAATTCATACGCATTCCTGAAGATAATCTGTGCAATACTATGATGCTTTCTTTTCAGAACAGCAATTAAAAATAATCATCCCATTGTGCACAACAGATTTGCTTGCGTTAAGTGTTCCTAAAACAAAAAAACATTTAGGCATGAACATTTTTTTAAGCATCACATTCTAGTTAGAAATAGGATGGAGCTGCTAAGGATTGAAGGAGGTAAGAAGGTGGGTAAGCTCTCCCTTTTTTGTGCAAGCATCCTGCCCTGGATAGTATCCTTGAACATGTAAGAACTTCCCAGGGATCTTTGCTTATCATTAATATTGGCATGCTGCACAAAGGAGAGGAATATGTTTCCACTTCCTCATGAGATTTTCTTCAGTAGTGTGTGATTTTGTCCTTTTTCTGACAGAGCTTTCTCTTCATGCTAATGGTTTCTTCTCTGGTTTCTGTTATTTTTTTGGGATTGTTGTTTATTTTTTAGCCTGTTCAAATCTCTGTCCCATAGAGTAGAATTTAAACCAGTGAGAAAACACTTGTTCTCCTCGGTGACAGAGCAGGGATCTCTTAGGAATGATTGAGCCGCTGTGGTTGTGGAGAGGGGTTTTCTCTTCAGGTGTTGGGTAGGAGACCTGTCTGCTGTTGTATTCCTGACGTAGAGACGTTGCAATGTGTGTTTGCAATGTGACATTGTCCCCATTGCATGTGCCTTCCCCATGATGGAAGGAGTGAGCGGGGAAGGGACATGTGACAGACGTGTAGGCATTTTGTTTAGTGCTGGAAGATGTCGTGGTGCATTAAGCTGAATGGAGTAACATTCTGTATAATGCAGAAAGAAGGGGAAGAAGGGAGAGGAGAAAAAAAGAGGGTAGATGTATGGGGGAAAACCAAGAATTTTAAGGATTTCTTAAGGATTTCTTCTCTACAGGAGCATACTTTGGAGTAAAAGGCCTGCAAGAGATTTGTCAGCTCCTTGGAGAGCCTCTTTCTTTTTAAACAATGCAAAAGTGCCAGAAACCTGTCCTTTGGATGGAGAAGAGCTGTGTTGTGTGTGAGTGTTTTGGAGAAGTTCTGTATCTTGGAGGAAGAGGAACCGGAGTGTGGTTTGACAGTTGCTACAGCAACTAACGCTTTTTTAATGGAAGGCAAGGATAAGTGATGGGATAAAGTCTTGTGTAACTGACGTACCTTCCCCCGCTTCCTGCCAATTTTCCAGTATATTAAAACAATAAGTAATTTATGACTTCAGCTGAGAAATGGCTCTATGTTTGCCCAGCTCAGCCTCGTTTGCAAGACTGCGTGATCTTTGCAGAGACAACAGAGAAGAAATTATTTACCTAACAGAAAGCAGAAATTCAAGCATCTCTGAAAAGTATACTTTTCAAGGGACAAATGCATTTGTTTTTCTGCCTGAAGAAATTTTGTTGGATGTGGATGTCAGTGGGACAAGCCTTTTTTATCTCATAGCTTCCTTTCTTCTCATCCTCTCCCTTCCTCCCGGCCACAATTTTTTTTTTGCAAAGTTTTTTAAACTCTTCTGGGTTACTATGGAGTTCTTTTTTATGTAGGAATGATGATGTATTATAGAGTAAATGAAAGCTGATGCAAACCTGTGGCAGGAGGGGAATTCTGCTGGCTGTCCCTGCAGCAGTATTACAGAAGCAGCCCTGGCATAGATGTGCTCCAGTAATTGCTGTCCAGAGAGAGACTTGAACCCTTGTAATTTTTTAGGACCCAGCTGCCTGCTATTATCCAGGAGAAATGATACATGAGTGGAAACCACACATCACATCCCAGAGTGTAGAGACACTCACTTTAGGATTCAAAAAGGTGCCTAAATTGGCTGTCTGTTTAAAATTACATATTTTAATTTAGTGGTGGTTTCAGTTTTACTACTGAAATTTAGGGGCATTTTACAGCTGAATTTCAGGGGAAGAAAGTTTGGCTAATACTCTTGTTCTTTGAAATGTTGCTGGAAGTCTTAGGCTGCAAAAAGACATTTTGCCTCCCCTCTTGGGTTCTTTATGCAAGATCAGAAGCAATTCTGAGTTAAGGCTGCTGATTTTAATTGAAGAGTAGGTATTAAGCCATTAATCATATTTGTAAATGAAACATAAATATGCACAAGTGTAGAATCTTTAATACAGGTTTTTGCAGTTCTTACTTTTAAAGCCCTGTTTTCATGAACCAAACATGTTTACCTAGCTCTTCAGAACTAAGATTTATTTACAGATGTCCTTGTTAATATTTTGAGCATTAACAACTCATAACCAGAGCTCCCACATTTGTAGGTTTGAATCCTGTGTTTCATTTTGCGGTTTAAAAGAAAAAAGTTACCTTCAATACAATTCATGACAATATTACACTGTGCATTTTCAAAAAATTATGACTGAACTAAGAGCCAGTTTTCAAGTGAATGACACTGAGGTATTTAACTGGAATAAGTTCACTGCTCTTGAGTTGCTGAGAAGCAGTGCATGAAGCATGCACATTTTTTTTCACGGATGAAAAAGTAATAAACCTTTGCTACCAATTTTATGCGTTTTAAAACTCAGTAGAGGATAATTACTGCCTTCTTGCATTCATTACGGCATTTTGTGGATTCACGTGAGATGAGAGAAATAACTGAAATATTTGAGCTAAAGGGACGACTGACAAAAAGATCTCCTTTTAGATATTCATGGGTTAGTGACCAGTAGTTATTAGAAAGGAAATTTGCAAGGTTCAGAATCTGCGACATGAATGTGTTCCTCCCCATAGCATCCTGTCTGCTGTTTTCTTCCTCCTACAACCCTCTCCTCTTCCATCCTTACCGAGACCTTGAGATGGCTTATCCTTTTTGCTTCTCTGACTCATTCACTTGCCCCAGTGACACCACCCGGTCTCCAAAATCTCTTTTACTCTCACTCCTTCAGGCTCTCTCAGGATCACCCTGCTGCAAGATTCTCCTTTATGTCTCATCATCTTTCCCTCAGTGAGATAAACCTGCTTTCATCTCTCTCATCTTAAGGAGCCTATGCTATTCCAGCTGCTGCCCATCTCCTTTCTTGCTTTTTTGTTAGATTGATTCAGCTCCTTGAAGGTTTTGGTTTTTTTTTTCCATCTGGACTTCTAGGCTGGCTCTCATCCCCTCCACGGCACCTGACTGCCCTTGTCTAGCATCCTTTGACTACCAAATAGTACTGTGTTATTAGAGGAACACCAGCAGAACTTGAATTTGATCAATGCATTGTTTCTGCTCTTTAGGTCACACAAAGTGGAAGTCTTTCAGCTCCACTGAATTGTTAGTGAATGTGATTTCCTAGGAAACACATAAGGACACTTGTGACATGAAGAACTATATGTAACTGAAAATGCTAGCATTTTTATTCTTACATGGTTTTGTAAAAGGTAAAAAATTGTTGAGAAAATGTGATGGTCAGGGTGCAATTACACAGTATGCAAACCTCCCATGCCTTTCAAGTTAAGGGTTTCTCCTCTCAGCTGTATGTAACTGTGTTTCAGGTAAGTCTTCCACTTAATGCTGTGACTTAGCTCTGGCCTGACAGAACATGTATGTATTTATTAGATTTTTTTTTTCTTTTTTCCAAAACCTGGTCTGCTGCTGCTTTTTCATACAATTATTGTATCTCTGATTCATGGGCACTCATCTGGAGCGTGCCAGTGCTGCTGACAGCTATAGGCATGCAGCACACTTTCGTAAATTGTCTGAACAACTAAACTTTGAGATTTACTGGATGATTCGAATATTTTAGTGTCTCATTTAGCCAACCACTTCAGACTTTTCTTCAGATAAACTAGAGTTTCTCACCTGAAGAAATAGTATAATGTGAAAGCAAAAGCAGGTTGCTTGCAGTTTGTAAGACTAATCAGTCACCACTGGCTTCAGTAAAAAACTTAGGAAGATTGAGGCAGAAATATATTAAGATAATCAGAAGAATCTTGTCCAGTTTAATTTAGTAACCTAAGCTAGTGTTATTTCAAAGCCTTTTCGGCATGGATATTACACGTTCATTTTTTTCCTACAAAACTTTAAAGAAAAGTAGTCGTCTCTTTTTACTTACTTTTTTTCCCCAGATCAAAAATGACAGGAAATGATTTGCAGTTGTCTTGAAAGTGAATTCTTGCTTAATGGTTAGAAATAGCTACTCTTAAGTATTTTCAAAGTAGCATTAAACCAAAGAATTTTCTGCCTTCATACTGATGACATTACAGTCTAGAGGAATTGAACTGAAGCCCAGTTTATGCAATTGATGATAGTATTTTATTGTCACAAAACAGCACTCCTGTCTTTATCTTCAGCATTTTTTAAAGACAGAAAACTGTAATTTGGGAAATTGAACAGAATAATTCCATGTTTTCCAGCAAATGGTTCTTTAATGAAAGCAGGTGGTCAGCTGTTAATACTAAGAGGCTCCATGTGCAAAATTGTCCACAAACATTAAATTTAGCAAGCAAAATTCTGTGTCTTTGAAAGGAAAGCTGACCTGGCTTGGGTTCACATTGTTACGATAGAATATTTTTTTTTCCAATGCCCTTGTTTTTCTCTAAGGTAGATGCACAAGCTCACCTGAGGCACCACTGAATTTTATTGGGTAGAAAGAAACTCTGATTTAGTTTCTACTGATTTTACTCAGTTAACAAGGTCATGTATAAAACTGTAGGCGTGACTGGGTTTCCATTCTGTAGTTTAGTACTAATGCACCACTAAAGGCACTGATCTAAATTGGTAAAATGGTAAAAGGTTGTTGTATTCAACACAAACAAAAAAAACCAAACTAAAGCAAAAACAGGGAGAATGGGTCTTACAGACTGCACGGCTCCGTAGCAGTGAACATGAGAACATGATCTAGAGGAGATGTCTCCTGGCTCGCTCGGTGCAGCCTACCCTGCCCAAGTCAGCCTAACAGCAAGGAGAGTTGCTAAATCCTCTGCAGCAGGAGAGGGAGGGAGCTGAGTCAGTGGCTGGGGAGGTGATGCTCAAGGTGTCGGTTCGAGTGCTGCCAGGCTGGGAAGGCTCAGGGACATGCAGGGGGGATGCTCTGCAGACCTTGGGAGGGGCCCCTCCTCTCCGTGAGGGGCAGTCACTGGTGAGTACTGCCCCTTCCTACCTGATTCCCTTACCTAAGGAATGGGGCTTTGGGCAGTGGGCTCCTTATCCTGTGGCTAGCAGAGAGGTCACACTGTGAGGCTGTGGTGAGGAGGATGTGCCTTCTCCGAGGACTCTCTTGAGCGTCCCTTGATCACGTCCTGTGAAGAAACACCCCCTTGGCAACATCAGTGTTGCACTATTACCATCCTCCTGTGTGGAGGTTCCTGGCAGAGATGTCCAGGGGGTGCCTGGTATGTGGGAATTCAGTGTGGGGTACTGGAGCATGGTGCTGTATTGCTGGAGCCGCTGGAAAAAGCTCTTCCATAGTGTGTGAAACCTGGCGAGTCAATGTGAAAGCTGTAGCCTTATGTAAGAGTGCGCTTAAATAGTTAGCTGAAGATAAGGGGTGACTGAGATATGTTGACTTTTGTTATCAAATAATTGATGCTCTGCTAAAAGCAGTTGGATTCGAATTTGTTGGATCAGCTGTGGTCATAGCCTGAGAGTGAAACTTTTGACAGTTCCAGTCCTGTTTGGACCAGTTGCAGTAGGTCTTTTTATCCAGGACCTGGTCCACTACATGGAGAGTTATGGAGTGTTATCGCTGTTGCCTAATGTCTGCGTATGATAAGTCTGGTTACATGAGACTGCCAAAAAAAGAAGGAAAGAGGTTCTGGTAGCTTTCTAAGAAAGGCACTCTGCTCTTTCAAAGAGGAAGCTCTCTTTGATATATGATACCCTGGAGTGTTAAATGTGAGCCCAACCTTGCAGCACAAAGGGCTGCAGTATTTTTTAACCCAAAGACATTTGGAGAGTTTTCAGTGAGGCCTGGCCTTTGTTTCTAAGTATTTATATAATCTACATTGCCAGGAATATTGATAGTTACATGCAGTTTCACAAGGAGCTGTGTTTAACATCTAATGTAACAGCAGCACTTGTGTAGGGCTATCACTTCTTTACGGCCATGCTTATTTACATTCACAGGTCTGACAAGTCTTTCATCCTGCTTTGTGTTTCTGCTGTTTCCCATGCATCGTGGCCAAGCAGTGGGTTTATCACTGCCACTTTGCCTGTGTGGTGGTGGTGAGGTGTCTGAACTGTGCACCCACCAAGTCTCTGACTGAAAGAATTCCCATAGCTCTCACTGCGTTTGTGTGCAGCCTGGGTGGTTACATAGTTCTCCGTGTATTTATGGCTATGGAAATAACCTCTGTTAGGAGAAGCTGGTGTTGACCATGGGGAATTGTATTAGCAAAACTGATAGGCCAAAATAAGGAGAGGAGCATCAACAACTGCACTTACTGGTGAACAAATGCAGCTTCTGCCACCTAAATTTAACAGTGCAAACTCCTAACACAAGCTATGGAAGAGTAGCAGCCATTTTTTCACCCCTTCCTAGATGTGTTTGCCATGGAGCATCTGTGTTAGCAAAGCCAAATTCTGACACATTGTCAAAGTACTAATTTTTCTCAAAAGTAACTCTTACCTTGTCACACTGTTATGAAGTCATTATGGATTTGGGTTGTAACTTCTTCAGGGGTGAAAAAGAAGCCAGGCTGTAAGAGTGTAGCAGCCCTCAGCTTTTGAGAGCTTCCATACTGCCAGGGCGTTGCTTCTTTTGCAGAAGCCAAGGCAGCCATGGAAAAGCCTCTACTACCTGCAGTGAGATTCCTCTTCTCAGGAGTGTGGGTCAAGGATGCCTCCTTTGTTATGCAGGAAAGTTGCACTGTTGAGAGTGTAGGTTCCCTTGGCAAGCAGCTGTGCTCCTGGGCTGGAGGAAAGCAAGCTGGGAGATAGGATGATCAAAGACTGGCCCTCTCTTCCCAGCATGTACAACCCAGAGCATCTTAGCCTGGAAGTGAAAACAGACTGGGGAAATGGTTGTACCAAGATGCTTGAGTCTCTGTAGTTGTCATTGGGGTTTTTTTTCTGAAGAGTGACAGCATGGCCTGCATGGTGATAGTCATTCCACATAACATTTTTTAGCTTACTGTCTTGGGGTGATTTCCTCCTAAACTTGTCTCAAACTGAGACCATTTGGGACCATTATCTATAGGTCAAATTAAACTATACCACTTGTTGATTGCTAAACTCTGCTAACAGGTATGTTACATAGGAGCTAACAACTGAGAACAGAAGCTGGAGGGTTTTTTTCTGGTACCTGAATGTGCAGGAGCTTTCACCAGTTAAGATTTTACATCTAGATAATAATCCTGTGCAGTTACCTTGCTGTTACAAAACAGCTACTTGGCAGTGGAGCAACCTGTGTGCTCAGAATGGACCTCAGAAATGGGCAAGATGTGATTGGAAAGAGGAGATGGCTGTGGCAGGTTGGGGAGAGCTAAACTGGAGAGCTCTCAGTTAATGGGATTACAAAGAAAAATCTTGATTTGTTGTGCACGTGGTCAGTCTAGAGACTTATTAACGTGGTCTTACTGTGGTTTAAGACTGGTCACTCATGGGTCATCCCCCTCAGGCTGTAGATGTGCTCACAGGCATGTAATGACAGGAGCTGTTTACCCACAGAGAGATAGTGCTGCATTGCCTGCATCTCTTACCTTTCGGGATCTTATCAGACAGATTATCAGGTTCTCAAAATGATAACAAATCTGGTACATTGGCTGAGGCGGTGCCAGGTTTCTTTGGCTCTGACAACCTGAACACATGGGTTGATGGATGGCTTGAAAGAGAAATACTGGGGTGCTCTCCTGCCCATGCCCACTCTTTCTCTGTGTGCTTGCAAGAAGCTGCATCACAGAGTTGCTTCAGACCTGCTTTGTGTCCCAAGGTTTACTTTTCCCATTTAGTATGCTATTGTTTGAAATGTCAGCCACCTCCGGCATTATCCCGCCTAAGTTGTAAAGTTTTCTCTCCCTCTCTTCACTTGGCTCGGGAGGTGGGGAGGTTTTGGGACCATTCCAGGGCTTTTCTGAAGCTGCTTTTTCCACTGTCAGGCGGGGTCTGGCACTGAGTCAGCCACTGCTTCCTGGTTCTCACCCTTCCCTTGCAGGCAGACAGATGACCTGCCTTAAGGGAGCGACCTTTCTTGGAAGGTGAAATCAGGCACATAAATTAAATGCTGACCATAAACATTATCCTCCTACACACCTATGAACACATTAATCCTGTGTTAGCAGTTCCCAGTGCAGTGTTCATTGATCAGCTAGTTATTATTTGTGCAGTGCTTTGAAGATGACAGCAATATTTACATTTCTGTAATCGTTACAGATTAGCATATTACGCCAAGGCAGAAACTTTACTGAGATAATTTATCCATATTCTGATGAAAGAGGAGTGTGTTTGTTATGAGAGCTCATGAGGCGCAGAACTTACTTCAGAGAGGAAAACTTAGTTCCAGAGAGGAAAATTTTGATAATTGAGTGGGAATCTTGTTAGCTACATCTTGCCCTGTGCTGAGGGGGAAGGAAGGTATTAATTTACCTGCCTTCCTCTGTTTGTGGGTTGTAATGTGAGCTGACCTTTCTTCTTGCTCCGGTTCTTCTCTGGAAGGCTCCTCACCTCGTGAATGCTTGAGTGCCACCGGTTTTATCTTGCCCAAGCATCTGTGGAAGAGGATAAAGGAAGACACTATTTAAGCATCTGGATGCATCCTGGGCTGCTCAGGAAAGAAATAAGTACCTTACCTGTCTCTACAAAGTATGATCAACGGGAGTTTGATCCACACCTCTTGACATTCATCAGGGCTGAAGGAATTCCACCTTGAGGTGTGAGTTTCCTGTTCCTTCCTTAACCTTGCTCTTCATATTTCAGATCTTTTCTGCCCCCTCAATTTAGTCTTTACTGTTAAAACTGTTTTCTCTTGTGCCATGCTTAACTGGATCTGAGTTCATGCTTTGCATAACTAGATGTGAGAGAACATATGATCTGATAATAGCAGGCATGCTTTTTGAAGTTAACGGTGTGTGTGTGTAACCATTAACTTAAGGAGGAGCTCACTTGGGCCTAAAATAACACTCCTTGCACAGACACAAAATTAAAAGACAAGTCATGTGAAAAAAGAGCCTATGTCTAGAAATCTCCATGTTCCTGATCTTACCAGTGGTTCTCTTCACAGAGATACTGCACTTGGATGGACAATTGCTGTCTTCTGGGCTGCCCATGCAGTTGGGAGAGTTTGGGAGGGGAACCTGTATGGTGGGAGGAGCCAAGAGGGTGGCTGACCTTGCAATCAAGGTCTCTGTTAATTGCCTCTTTCTAAACAGTATGTTCCACTTGGGCTCTTCAGTGTTCGCTCTAACTGTGGGCTGCTCTCTTTATCAGCTGCAGGGGAGTAATTTCTACCTTAGAGGCCTTCAAAATCATCCCTTTCTCTTCATTAATCAAGGACCTAATCAGATTACAGGGATCTAAATGGACTTCAAGCACTAAGTTTTTAAGTTCTGTGGAAATTTTCCACTCCTTAACATATGATAACATGCAGACTCATTTAAGATAATGGCACAATACTTCTCTCAGGAGATCATTTTCTAATTGATCTTATTGCTGGTAACATTATCTGTGGACAATTAGTATCTGATGGATCCCTTCGCTCCTTCTTGGTGAAGAGATGAAGCCTCCCGGGGCAGCTGCATTCCACAAACAGCTGAGTTGCTGACAATCCCTGTGGGGCCCCAAAAGATTCTTAACTCTCTTGTTTTTTAAAAGAATGTTTTTCAGTCATTTTACATGGCTTTGATGGTAGAATGTAAGTGATGGAAAAAAATACCTGAGTCACTTCATGCTGTTCTTTTTCGTCATGTTATGATATCTGAAACTTTGCAATTTGGTTGATTTTAGCTGTCAAGAAGATAAATTTCCCATGGATGGTTTAGACTTGAGAATTCTTGTACTTTGCTGAAATTTTTAGGCAACAATAATAAATAATCTTTGCATGTGAACTTGTATCAAGAGAAACAGAGATATTAATCCCTTGGGGAAGTCATAACTGTTTTGCTTTCTAGATGAATTTCAATTAATTTCATGTGGTCTCACACAGATTTTCATCTTCTTTTTTTGAGTTCCCTTCTCTATTTTATTCTTTGCTTTACACCAGCATGCCTTTGCTTTCCCCAAAGTTTCATCTACTTTTTTCACTTGTCTCTAGTGGGATATTCGGTACGTCTCACACTCTCAGCCCAACTTGATTCTGGATCTTAGGAAATTCCTCCATCTTCTTTCAGGTTGCAGGTTGGTAATGTAATGTCCCTTGCAATCTGCTGGAGGTTTCCACGCTTTTCCTGTCATTTTTCCCCTCTTGGTTTTCTTCCATTTCAGTCTCTTACAGGATTTTTGGCCCAGTTAATTTGCTTGCAAAAGACAGTTGACTGTGGCTAAAGAAAACGAAGCCTTTTTTCAGGCATTGTTTATCTCTACCTTGAGTTCCAGCAGTGCCCTATGCCAAATATGATGTGCATTTATAGAGGTCACCTTTTTCCCAGCAGTAAGTCAGTAGCTGTAGGAAGAAAAAGGAGCTCAACAAGATGCAGGTGATTTTCCTCAAGTTGTCCGCTCCATGCCAATATGTTATGGTTGTATGCTTTCTTCTGATGTGAAAGGTAAAGGTGAGGGAATAGATCTTAAATCCAGGTGTGTAACTTTTTATCTGAAAGAGGAATGTGAAGGTGGTGGGTGTGTTGCTTCATGGTAAGTTGAGCTTACCTTTTGTTCTTCCTTGCTTATATGTGAGGAAATAAGGGAATAATTCTGTGTCAGGTGGGAATTAGTAAGCTGGGTAATGCTGCTTTCAAAATTTAGCAGTGGTGAATACATGGGGACAGGATTCTGGAGCAAGTGACATTGGAATAGTGAGGATTTTTGTAGACGTGAACTATGTGTGAAGGAAAAAGATTGCACTTATCATTCTCTTGTCACTTCATGTCTTTTGTCAGGGTAATTGTGAAAATGGACCTTTCTGAAATCATAATTGTCATTTATAAGTCATTGCAAGGTGGTAATACATGGACATGTAACTGAGTTGACTTCCTCTTGCAAAATTTCCATTTTAGGAGACAGATTTTCAGAAGCATGGACTGAGAGCTATGCATTTCTCGTGTTTACAAATGGTTAATGTGCCAGTGTGCTTCCCAGTGGATTGTGGCTCTGAGCTGTTCTTTGTGACCTTGAAAGTCTTCCCATAGTAAGCCAATAGGTAGGAAGACACAGAGATCCCTCAAAATGTTGATATGCAAGATTTTGGTTGCCGTTCAGATCCACTGGCCTACATGCAGAGGGCTGTTGCCTCTGGTTTTTTCTAGTCGCATTCAAATGAACTCGTTTTTTATCTTCCTTTTTCTGATACCAGTTCCTGATTCTCATTTCTCTAAAAGTCTCACTTTGGTTCTCAGAAACAAATGAAGGCATTCAGTCCGGTCTTAACTTGCAAATTTACTCTAAGAACAAACTAGGCTGAACATTTTCCACTTGAATTTGGTGTTCTTACTTCTACTTGTGCTGTAAGGTTAGTAATCAATATTAAAGCTTTGTCTGTCCAATACTGGTTATTGTTATCATCCCCCCCTACCAATACTGTTCTCTTTTTTTTTTAATCTTCTTCCTCTGCTTTTGCCTTCTTTAATTTTTTTTCTGAGTAATCTCTTGGAAAGGAGATTTTTCTTCCCCCATTGCTGCTGCATTTCTCTTCTTGTGAACTGCGCCTCCTCTGTTTTGTGTGTAAACATTCATTGCTCTAAGCTGCTCTCTGAGATCCAGAGGCAGATACAGGACCAGTTCAAGGGAGGCAAGTAGAGGTTTAAACTCTCCTGTTTGTGTTGTGTTACATGGTGGGGCAGTCCCACACGGAGGAGTTAGAGATGAATTGAAGTGCGTGATCTCCAGTGCTGCAATAGCTCCTTTCCAATTGTCCATACTTCTTCTCTGTAGGACTTTGAGATGAGCTGTGTGTAGCTTCCTAGGGCTGGAATGGGCACTAAGGAATTATCTAATAATGGGATTCTGCAAAACGTCTGGTGTAGTGTATAAGATCCTTTCTTTTTAAATAAGAACACTTGCCATACAGTTATTTTGAAATGTTCGATACCATTTACACTTTTTTGAGCAAGCATCCACACAGGGGGACGTTGCCATTCTGTAGAATGAAAGTCTCTGTGTATGGGCAGCACAATGTAAAGGTTAGGTTTCACTTTGATTAGAAAAGCAAACAGTTGGTTTGAAGTCAAGTAAAGCTTTTTTCCCCTCCTTCTCTCTCTAGGTGGTTGCTGTTATTCTTACATTTCTTTGTTTTTTAAAACAAAAAAAGAGTAAAATTATTTTTTTAATTGGCCATGCATTCTAAAAATGCAGAATATTTTGGATGAAAAGTGGATTTGATAGTAGAAATATGACTTTCTTTTGGCTTCAGGAGATGCTTCCCTGACAATTAAGTTAATAAGAACTAATCTTTAGCATCATGCATAAAGGAGATGAGAGCAGAAGAGATTATGCCTTGAAGTTTTGTCAGTGATGCTGAAGAGGGTCAGAGTTTGGTGCCTGGACCTAAAGCCAGGCGGTGTCGGTGGCTTCTGTTGACGCTGCTGCCAGCAACACAAGTTTGACATGGAGGCAGCTATTCCAGGTGAACCCTGTCACTTCTGGGTGGTTTTGTTCCTGTTGAATACAGCAAAACAAAAGCACAGAGATGTTTAAGGGACGGGAAGTACAGTCTCTGTGGGCGTCTGTGGGGGTGTGAGTGTGCAGTGAGCAGCAGCAAAGCTGTGAGCCTGTGCCTGGGTATACCTCCCATGGGCTTAGCCTGTGCTCGCTGCTGGAACACATTTGGGGGATTTCTTAGCAGCCAGCGCTCACCACTGGTGGCTGAATCTCTGCTGTCCCATCGCCAGCTCTGCTGCCTTTCTCCAAGAGAGCTCCAGCAGCACTTCTGCTGTCAAAGCTGGCCGACAGGCGGTGTGGCACTGGCTTCCACAAGATCTTTTTTACTGAAAAGATTGAAGCCTCTTTCATTGATTTCATGGCTCTTTAGGAAAGTGAATTCTGCAAGTGTGGCAGAAATCCTCTCCTAGCATGCCAGCACAGTGATAGTCCTCACTGCACTGGTAGCAAATACCTCTCTCCTGCCTTTCCCTTAGGTGTGTCTGTTGAGGATGCTGATAAAGCCTGTGAACTGGCACTGTGACTTGAATAGTACTAACTGCTATAGTATAAGCCTAATTAATTTAAGGATATTATAGTTAATAAGTCCCTGTGTGAGTGTGCCTATTTACGGAAATATAAATGATAAAGGCTCTGTTGTGACATGGAGCTAGTGAAGCTAGTGATTTTAATAATATGGTTTTTATTAAGTTCAGATCTCTCAGAAAAAAAAGTTTTTTCTTTCCTCATTAGTAAGAGAACGAGTATGGCCTTGTGTTCTTGGATAATTTGCAAAAACAAAACTGGAAACAGTCCATGGAGATTTAATTCTCTATGTTTTTATTAGAAGTGCAGGATACTTTGTGACAGTGTCATGTTCTCACTGTCTAAAGTCAAGTTCAATCACGATGTGCATACATGGTGTGGATTATATATGTCTGTATTTTAAGTAATTTTTTTCAGATTAAAGTTATCAGATAGTCTTTATAATTTGGTATATTGTAGCTTTTCAAACCCCAGTGTGACCATTTTTCAGGATAGTGTGTTTATTCAGTTCAATCACCGTGCTGTTTTCGGTACAAAGTGTTACACCTCAAGCTCATCTTTTAAATCCAAAGTTCAATAAAAGAATTGTTGGTTGGGGGGTTTGTTTGTTTGTTTGTTATTTGTTTGGTTGGTTGGTTGGTTTTAGGGCTTTTTTCCTGAAAGTATTTTTATTCTCTGCTTTTTACACACTTTTGGGTTTTTTTAGTTAGAGTGCTCCCTGAGGAGGAGGGCTAATGGAGGTATGCACTGCTGACTACATGAGATGGATTGATTTCTGAAAGCAAGTGAAAATGCTTGAAATGCTTCAGCTTTTTTTTTTTTTTCTGGTTTCCTGATCTTTAATCCTGAAGGAGAAGGAAAAAAAGGAAATTAAAACCAGCCTTGCAGAGAGCTCTCATGCAATGATGATGGGGTTTGTGTTTTGTCTCTTTTCTAGTGGTGATAAGAAATGAGTTCAAAGATACTGAAGGAATGAAATTCTTTGGCCTTTTCATGAGTAAAAGCATTAGTGAGCTTAAAGTATGAAATGGGGCGAAAAGCAGTGAGCTAAAAATTGTGTAAGCTTGTTGCACTGTCAAAAGAAGCTCCTATAATCATCATGCCTTCTGAATCACTTAGTGAGCATGTACTATATTGCATGCTTGGTTTCTTTTAAACATAACAGGACATGTTATTAACTTTGTCTGTTGCAAAGGCCATGAGGTTTATGTTTATATTTTCCTGTAGGATGCAAGGTCCTGCAAAGTGTACTCTTGCCTTTGTACAGCATTGCAGAGTTTGTTAATACACATTTCTTCCTCTGAAATTCCGTGTAACTGAATGAACTTTGACAGGACAGACTCAAGGCTGTATTGATATCACAGCTCCACAGAGAGAGAGATGACTGTCAGATCAGATATCTGGCTTAATTACAAATTTGTTTAAAATTTTATCTTTTTCTCCTATCTGGCAGAAGCTCAACTGATATAAACCAATCCCGACCTGACAGGAGTGTGACTGCACAGATTGGTACAGTTATTTAACTAATACACTCTCTGCCTGAGGGGCAGGAGGTATGAAGGAGAAGCTTTTTTATTGCTGCTTTTTCTTATTGTTGGAGTGCTGTGGCTCCAGCTGTGTGTCCAGGAGCAGACAGGATGGTGGGTTCATGGGATACCTGGGTTGGGTGGGGATTCCCTTGCTGTCGGGGCCATGTGGGTTGGCTGGGGTGTGCAGATGCTGAGGCTGCTGGGGCGGGTTTGGTTGTTCACCCACCTGCAGCTGTGCAGAGTGAGCTGGGTTGGCAGGCTTGGCTGCTGCTGTGCTGCTGGGGAAATGATACAGCCTGGGATTTACATCAGCTGCTGCTGGAGGGCCATGATGAGTCTGTGTTGGAGAGGTGGCAGGCTCTGCGTCTGTGGATGTTGGTTGGCAGCGTAGCCAGCTCCTGTTGAATCTTAGCCATTGATTGAATGCAGAGCTGGAGAAAGATACCAATTTTATTGTGTTCTTGCTGTAAATTTAGCATGTATGCTCTGGTGGCAGTTAGCAGCTCTTGAGGATGGTGCCTTTTCTGCTGTCCAGACTATATAATAAAAGGTCTTGGACCACATTTTGTCTTCTCTGTGATTTGGTGGTCTTCATCTTTTCAAACCACAAAAGAACAGTATTATATTCTCCAGAATGGGATCTTATTATTTCATTAATTTACTCTCTTCCTCAATTGGCAGGATGATATAATAGAAGCATAATAGTGACAGGACAATGGGTAATGTCTTTAAAAAGAGAGTAGGTTTAAATTAGATACTGGGAAGAAATCCTTTACTTTAAGGGCGGTGAGGCTCTGAACCACTTGTTCAGAGAACTGGCTTGGAGAAGCTGTGGATGTCCCATCCTTGAAACATCCCTGGCTGTTCACAGCCAGGTTGGGTGTGGCAGTCTGGTCTAGTGGAAGGTGTTCCTGCTCATGTGTTGGAGCTGGGTGATCTTTAAGGTTCATTCCAACCCAAACCAGTCCATGATTCTATGAAAACAGAAGAAGCATACCAGATGCTTATTCTTGTGAGATGTTTAAGGGGAAAGTGTCTGAACACCACTATGCAGTGTCATATCTGTCCATATGGCGTATGGCCCCATGCATTTTCTTTCCTTGTGTTTGAATTCAAGCTATGGAGCATGCAGGAAAGAAATTTCTTTTGCTTTCTTCTAACTTATGTACCCATGAGGGTTCTTAGGCGTTTACTTTTCAGGTGTCTTGACACAGAACTTATAAATGCTTGGCACTTGGGTTTTTGTGTAACAGATGTAAGCCCTAGTGCAGGAGTAATCTGCCCATAGGTATGTTAGCTTAGCATTTTTCCTTGCCTGAGAACAGATGGCAAAAGCCAAGCTTTGTGTTGATCGTGCTCTGAGTCAGTTGTAACACCTATGATGGCATCATTTTCTAGAGAAGGTTTTCAGTATCCTTTGAGTGCTGAACAGCACTATAAGAAGACAGAACAATTTAAGTAAAATAATTCCGTGAAAAAAAGTCTCAGACTTTGTTTGACAAAACTTACAAAGTTTGATTAATTCCTGGCAATTCAAAGATGCAGATCTTAAAATGACAAGGTCTTCTAGAATGTCTTTTCACGTGAGTCTGGAAGCCTGAAATTTCTGGTTTAGAGTTGCCTACATGGAGACACTGGGCCAGTGTCATAACCTTTCAGAAATCCTGAATTTGCTAGGTGAAAAGGCAGACAAGACATTCTGGTAAACTTTTTTCTGTCTTTTTCCCCCAGAGAGCAGAGCCTCCTGCTGTAACACATTTTGAATGTTTTGTTATAGGTCTCATGAACTGAAATTAACTTTTTAAACCGTTACCATTTCATGAGAACAAAAACTCTGTGTTTCCAGTTCTGTTTCAGCTTTGCTGCTGCAGTCCACAAGGCTAAAACATAAAGCCATCTGGTCTTAGAGGAATGGGAAATATTTTTGTACTAGCTAAAACACTGAAGCAGGAAAAAAACCCAGATATCATAATTTCCAAAATCTGCAATTTTCTTTTCCTAATGTAATGATCAAGTTTTCTCTTGCGCAGATAACCTTTTCCAAATACTCAACACTTCTGAACTTTCTGATTAGGTACAGGCAAAAAAAAGCTCCCTGAAACTGGACAGGATGATTTTTGTTTCTGTTTTGGTTTGGTTTGGTTTTTTTGTTTGTTTCATTTAAAGGATATAATGGACTTTTATGAATAAGGAGTTACCTGAATACAAATGCATGAACATCTCCCATTTTTAGGCAAATTCCTTTGTCATAGAATACAACAAACTGAGAATTGAATTTACTGTGTAAACTTCCATGTTCAAAACAATTTCTGGACTGATAAACAAGGACTGACACTTGAAGATATTCCTTATAGTTGATGTGTTTTCATCTTCCAAACTCATTTTAAAATGGATTGTCTCTGTCTGAAGATCCAGTGAGTCAGGTTCACTTTGCTGTGCTCTGGTTTTATATCACTGGAAGCTGTTTGACACTGATGCAACTCAATGAATCACTGCCTTCCTGCTGCCAGGTATTTTAAAGAGAACGAGTGTGTCAGAAGGATGAAAATATTTTACATTGTAGCTGAAATTCATAAAACTAGGTTGTGTTGGATGGTGGTAGCTCGGAAAGTAAACTGTAAGATGTATTTTGTTTACCTTGGTGTTGGGAAGTAAAATTTCTCTGAAGTAACATAGCTTTTGGCCTGGGTCTTGCTGGCAGTCTTTGAGTTCGTATAACGAATGGAGCTGAGATGAATTTGTCTCACTGACTAACTGGTCGGCCACTAAGGGTAGGATTTTTCAAGCGTGAGCTTTCTCATCTGCCAGTTAAACATATAAGGCAATTGTCTTGTACCTCACTATAGTCAACACAGTGAGCACCTCTTTAGGTCAAAGGATGGTAGGATAAGTGAGATGATTTGCAAAATAGCTCAGCCTTACAAAACCCAGCCCACATCTGTGATCCAAGAGAATAATTGCATACAATAGATAGCAAAACTTCTCAAACTAAGCATGTACTTAAATGTTTTGCTGACTGGTAAATTTGCCTTCTGTCTGAAGTCTTTAGGAGTTTATTTTTACATGAAGCATTTGCAGTCAAAACAGTGTTGCTGTCTCTGCTTCATTTCTATGGAAAGATTAAAAAGATTGCAGGAGTTTGGAAAAGAAATCTTGCCCTTTGGCCTGGAATGGCTGCCAATTCTGTCACATCATGCTATTCCAGGTATCAGGAGAGCAAGTTTGCATTTGCAGTACTAATCTTTACCCTATGCTGTTCATGGGAAGTAGGGGAGTGTTCTGAAAGCAGTGATGGCACAGGGCTGGTAAATGCCGTGTGCTACCTCTGAGACCAAGGTGGGTGTCTCTGTGTTAGCACTCCCCTACACCCCCGGGCTGTGTCTGTTTGCTGCTGTGCTGTGGCTCTCCTCCATCTCCCTGGACCAGCCATCTGCACTCGCTGCCATGAGGAATCCTGGGGGTTTAGAAGGGTCCTTGATCTGAAGGGGTCCTTCCCTGCAGCACGACAGCTCTCAGCACCAGGGCTTCTGCCTTCCCCAGCCAGTGGCACTGTCTCGTCGATCAGACAAGGCGTTCATTCCCAAGAACTTCGCTAAAATCCGGTCAGAGCGCTTACTGTACCAGCTTTATTCTTTCGTTTGGAATTTTCACTTTATAGTTTTGTATAGGTATGGTTGATGTTGTGTCAGAAAGTAAGAGGAGTATTCACTGTGAAGCTTAACAACACTGAATTGCTGTTGTAGTCACAACGTGACTCTATTACCCACTGGTGTAGCAAATGTTGCACCAAGGAGGCAAGTGGTCAACATTCATCCCTCCATCTTTCTCAAATTTTAGTATTTGCAACAAGAGGGGTAAAAAATACTGTTTTGCTTATCATTATATCAGAAGAAAACAATGCTTGTATATTAGCATCTGAATTAAAATAAACAATATGTAGATATCAAGGACAGATTTTCTGCAGCCAATTTAGAAACTTTGTTCAGTTATTATTAAGGATTTAGTGGGAACAGGAAACTGGTGATAACATTGGAATTTGGAATTTATCTTAAGATAGAATGCAAATGTTTGAACTTTTTTTGGTTTTGGTCTCCATTGTTTTTGCAATCTCTGAGGGCAGTTCCCTTTAATTTTGAAGCCCTGTTCACGAGTACCAAGAGCAAAAGGACTAAATGTCATTTAAAAGTAATGTAGCAATACTTGCCAACAGCACAGCTTTAGTAGATTCTGAGACAGGAATGTGGGAGCAGTCATAGCCTTAAAAAAACAACAATAAGCTTTAGCAAATGGAGAATCTGCAAAAATATTTGAGATCTGTGCATGATCCCTTCTTGCTGTGTTGGGTTTTTGCTCTCAAGATTTTTTAGGGGCTGGGTTTAGGATTTTTTTCTTTGTGAAACCTCACAGAAGATTTAAAAAAAATTGATAAAAATATTTACTTAAGAGCTGCCTTGAAGACCACTCCCTCGCTAGAGTTAAATTTTTTTTCTCCTTTTCCTGGCTGTTTTATCTATCTTAATGTAGCTTAGTTCACAGATCATAGCATTTTGTGCCAAATTCTCATATCGTTTATTATTATAATGGTGTGGTGCATTTGTCTTGCTAAAAGTATTAGCTGAAGTGACCTCTATTCAGAAGTGTGCATCAAAGTTAAGGAGGTCACGCCTTCAGTGTGCTGCCATGAGCAGAGCTAAGAATCTGGGTGGAGTTGATATTTCCACAGCAGAAATGTGTCCCGTTCTCATAGTTTTAAGAAATAATAGTTTTCCAGCAAAAAGATTTCACAGCTTCAAGGTTCAGTATTGGAGGAGGAGGATTGGTATCTGTTTGCACACAGTTTTAAGTGATAACAGAACTGTCACCCATGCCTTACCCAGGGAGTGAGCACCCAGATCTCCCTACAGGGAGCATCCTTGCTCTCCCCAGTGAAGAGGAGGAGAAGAGTGGATGGGTGAATTCCTGCATTTGGATCACATTTGGAAGGGCTTTCCATTTCCCAGCACTTAATGACTTCATGCCTTTACAAATAAGGCTTTGAGGTCGTCCATCATTCACATTGTCACAGCTGGGAGTTGAAGAGAAGTAAGGTATTTTGCTTTTCTTGCGATAAGCCAATTTAGGTCATGTTCTGTGCTAGTAGTGCTATATCAGGTCATGAAAATAAGCTTAGCTGTGTGGTTTGATAATATTCGGAAATAATTTCAGGAAATAAAATTTCAATTTTGATGTATAAAGCTGTTCAGGTATTTAGGTATGTATTTTGCAAGCCAGACAGTGTTTCTGCTGTTCTGGTGTGAAGTTTCAGGACAAAAATATTCAGGGTTTTTGTGATGATGAAAGTTAGGCTAATACACTAAATTTTTAAGTGATTTTTAAAATTTTATTATATTATTAACATTATTAAGGTCTCAACAAGGAAGAACATGGCAGAAATGCTGAGTAAGGCGCAGTAGATTACAGATGTTTTTTCACACAATGAAAAATAAAATGCAATAGCCGTGTAGATCAACCCAAATATTTTCTGTGGTATAAAATTTCCATCTCCTGTGAGAATTCTTTAATTAGAAGCTAATGTTAATGTTCTGCATTAAGTAGGAGAAGGAGATAAACAGTAGTTTGGTTGGATAGTCATTAGCTGAGGTAAAATGGAGTGAAAAATGCTCAGCATTAACTGAATGGAAAATGACCAGTACCTTTTTTTGCTGGCAGAACCAACCTTTATCGAAATCCTTATGCAGCCTGAACTTTCTGCTCTGCACAACTTACACAGAGCCTGTTACTGTTTTATTTTGGAGATGAGAATATCCCTTCTGCTATTGCTTTTCAAGGAGTAATAGGTTCACCTTCTGCCAAAGAGTGAGGGGAGTAGCTCCTTTCCTTTGGAAAGATCATTTTCTCTGGGCTAAAGGAAAAAGATTAAACAGGCTGCAACAGCTCCTTCTTAGCCTTCTCAAGGTAGGAAAATAAATCTGGTAGATTATAGGTCTCATTTTTTTCATTTGCCTTTCCAAAGTTGAGGAAAATGTCAAACTGTTCTCGTCCCAGAAGAACCAGGAGAGAGGGGCTTGGAGACAGTGGGATCTCCTCTTAGTAACTGGGATACTGCAGCCGTCAGAGAACCCATTGTGTCAGAACAAGTCCTTCATGGTTTTTTTTGTTTTGTTTTTGTTCTGGAATCAGAAGAATTGTGCAGGAATGCAAATAGAAAAATATACTGAGCTGACAAATCTGGTTTAAAATGTGCAATGAAGACAGCACTGTTACCGTGCTCTCGCAGAGCTAAGGACTGCCAACAGCCAAATTTGTTGCAAGTCAAATACAACAGAGTGGCCAAAGGAGAAACAGCTTTTGTATTTTCAGAGATTTACTGATTTGGCTGTCGTCGAAAAGAACAAGTCGTCTTGTGCGTAACTGCTTGGACACGCGATTCTACTGACTGGTGTGTGCTGGCGAGTAGGTAAAAGAAGTATTTGCTACTGTCTGTAAATAGTACTGGTAGCTTTAGCTTTGTTAGTTGGAGTGTACAGCTTCCTATGTAATTTCAGAGAAGCAATCCCAGTGTCTGCTTTGTAAGAAAACAGCATTGAATGGTAACAAATGTATAAATCAGCCTTACTTGGGGTACCTTGAGTCTTCTTACATTTGACCTTAATCTAGCTGAAGGTTGGGTGAAGCTTGGAGCCAGTTTGAGAGTAGTGTGACCCTATCAGTAGGACTTGAGAGTACCTTGGAAAGACTGTCCTATTGTGGGTAAAATGTTAATTATTGTATAGTACTGATATTTATGATAAATGTAGGTTGTTTTTGTTGTGAGTTAAAACTGTGTAGTATACACACAAGTTCACTCTTACATGAGTATTTCACAAAGCTTGGGCAACAAAAATAAACCATAAAATATAGTATTACCTTTTTTGTGCAGGTTTTAAGAATTGACCTGCTCAGTCACAGGCCAGAACCTCTTTCTCTTTTTCATATGCATTCTGAAGGTGAGGCAATAGACAGCACAACTCTAGTACAACCGCGAAAGCAGAATTAAACCAAGAAGATGCTTCCCTCTCTGCCCCCTTGCTTTACCTTTGACAGTACTGCTTCATGTCTTCTCACTTGGTTGCAGAGCATAAGTAGCTTTCTTAGAGATACCTCAATGCCATGGCTGCCTTTCTGCCTCCTGCCCTGCTCTCTTGGGCCATGGCTACACAGAGATTGAACCACGTCAGAGAGCTTCCTCTGGTGCTGGGACTCGGTCTGTGCTGTCGGTGTATAGAGTGAGCATAGGCCAGGAGTAATTTTTGACAGACCATTTGGACATGGCCACTCTGCAGGGGGAGGCAGTTTTATAGTGTAGATTGAGGCTGTTCCCTGCCAGCTGGGTCACTGCCAGGGCACGAGCCCAGACACGTGTAGTTTGTGAATATACATTTCAATCTTTAGTTATGGGTTTGTGGTTTTCTCCAGCACGACAACACAGCGCTTCAGCCCTAAGTGAGAGAACCTTTTGGTCGACTGTCCGTATCAGCAGTGATAAGCCACGGTATTGGGAGCATCACAGGGCTGCTGAAGCTTAGCAGATGGTAGAGCTAAGGCAGCCAGCCACATGTGTTCCCTTTGACTGGCAAAACACTTTGCAAATACATTCATTTTGACTTTGATCATGTTCAGGAGCTAGCGCGTAGTGTCCTTCCGTAGCTGCAAGTTAACAGTGCCAACACAGATAATAATTGCATTGCTGTTGGTGCGTTGTCACCTTTCAGCTGCATAAGGTTGGTCACGTACAAGCTCCTTGGCTATGGAGATCCATGTCTTGTCCCCGTGTGTGCGGAGCTGCTGGAGGCTGCAGCTGTACTAGCAGACCAAGGTCACAGCTTGGCTCCCTTGCATGGGTCCTGGGGCATGGTCTGGTCTCACACCAGCCCCCTTCCTGCAGAGAAACACGGGTGGGTGGATCAGATGGAAGCCTCGGTAAGACCCTGCAGCTTCTCCATCAGCACTGCCTGAGCAGGCACTACAGTGTGTCCCCCTAAGTGTAGGGACAACCCTGAGGGTGACACACTTTCTGATGAATATTTATAAAATAGAAGCTTCTGTTATTGATGTACGTGAAGCTGTGCCTGCTCTCCGATGTGACAACCTGTGATTAAAGCCACGTTCTCTGAGCCTCTGCAACCTCCTTTGGGGACAGTGGGGACTGTCTCTACCAGCACTTGGGAACCTCCAAAATCTTCAGAGCATGATGCCATACAAACAAAACAGGCAGGACTATTCACTTTCACAGTAGAATAAACAAGGTGAGGTTAGCTCTTAACCCACTGGAAAACACTCTGCCTTATAAAAGACCATGTAACCTGTATCCTGCATGGCTCTCTTTATGCTCCGGCCCTGTTGGTACCTTTGTATGGAAATTTGTTAAATATGTAGGAAATTAAAACAGGTAGTAACTTGTTACAGCATGTTACAAGTTTCGGTAGGTGGGGTTTTTGTTGTTTCAGATGTTTGCTAGTGCATTAGTAGGGCACAGTGAGAATTTTGTAGGCTGCCCAAGCACACCTAGAGGCATACAGAAACTCAGTCTGGGTGGGAAACTGGGGGCGTAGGAGAAAGCTACAAGGTCTTCCTCCTTGTAATAGCCTTTTTTTCTGCTTCTTAACCTGGAACAACTGAGTGTTCTCACTCTGTTATTACTATTTTGTCAATGAATTGTCCTAAATGTAAGGTATTTTTCTCTTAAACTGAAAATGCATGTGTACATATATCTGTCATGCAGACACACACATATATCTGCTTCCACATTTTATGTTGAATCCTTACAGCTTCTGCAGGGCTCCAGCTATATCTGTGTTTTGCACTGGTTTCCCTGGGGTTGTCTTACTGGTGAGGCAGAGCCCAAGATTTAGAAAACAGGTCTAGAGCCAGCACAGCACAAAACCCACATGATGGCTTAGATGAATGTTTTTTGGCTTGTGGAGTTTTAAAATCCATGGTGGCTGTCAGCAGAGCCAATAAATTCTCCATCCTTGGCGTTAGATAGCAACTCAGTACTATTGGCAAGGTAAATGTCTGCAGTTTGGAGTTTATCTTCTCTCCAGAAGGTACATCTTTATACAGATGATGCCTTTTATACAAAGAATAGTCTGTGAGGAAGTGTGTAAAGTGACCAAGAGTGAAGCAGCAGATTGTGACTGTGTTTACATGAGGACAAATGCTGAGTGATTTAATAGCCTTATTAATTCAAACTAGAATGAGCAAATCTGGTGGTAAGGTCAGTGGGAAACAAACAGTATAATTTTTTACATTCAAAATGTGGATCCTAAATTATGAAACAAGATACTCAAATAAAAACATGAGGTAACATCCTGATTAATAATGTTTTCTTCAACAGCAGTGTACTACAAAGTGACCTTTCAAGCATTCTGTTACGAAAAAGAGAGTCCTGTATTTATTTCAAACATTTGCTGATTTTGTGCCAGCATAATATAAATCTAAGCAGCTGTAGGTACACAGATCAGTAGACTATCAAATGCTTTTTGTGCATCATGTATTAATAAGGGCAAATAAATTTTTTTAATATACTTTATTTTTGGTTTTAGACATTGCAAAGGCAGTCCCTGGTGTTGTCTAGAACGAGTCAGTACGGCCAGCCCAGGGCTACATTATACAGCAAAATAGTTGTCTGCTGAGAGGCTATGCTATTTGATGACAGAAATGTTAGGGAGCAGGACAGAGTCATCCCTTGGGGGGCAGCCTGGCCAGTGGGATGAAACTTGGACTGCCATTCTCTAGAGTTGCCTCAAATAATTCATCACAGGTGAGTAAAAAGGGAATACAGTTTACAAGGGGTAATTATCTTTAAAATCATACTGCTTCTGAAATACTGTATGTGCTGTAATACAGGAGAGGTATTAAGCAGAAGATAAATGACAGCCCTTTTCCCTCCTCATCCCTCTGATTTATTGCTGTATTCTTTTGTGATGTTAAGAGCTGCTTAGTTTGTCGTTTGCCTTTGTATTGTACAGCAGTTGTTTTCCTTTTGTGGTAGTCCTGCAGGGCTGAAGGGCAGGAGGGGGAGTAGTTACCACAGAGCAGTAGGACTAGAGAAAAACCTTGAAGAAAAATGGGCTAACACGGTTAGAAACCTAAAGTGGTGCCAGCTGAGGTTGCCTGTGTGCATTCAGGACTGTCCCCTCAGCTCATGGCTGAGTCCCAGTGGTGCAGGTGAGCGCTTTCAGGGGGCAGGACACGGACATTGAGCTTTTAGGGGGAAGGACAGCTGTGGCTGCAGACCTACCTCTGTCGGCTCTCCCCCTGGACAGGAGCCTCTTGTCTCGTGCAGGGACAACAGCAAGGTGGTGGGATGGCTGGTTGGCATTGCTGAGTTGAGTAACACAACATATCAGTTCCTATTGCAAAAGGCGAGGCAGACTTAAATCGGTTGTGTGAGGTGCTGTGATTGAAATGATTGCCTATTCTGGAATGTATCCCTGCTCTCTTCTCCAGTGAGATAAACAAGCTGGGTCAATGCCTCTTCCCTCTTCATTCTACCACCTTCTGCCCTCTTTCTCTCCTAATTTTCTGACAGTTTTTTGTCTGGGTAATCTAAGGTTTAAAAAAACTGTTCATCTTGCACGTCTGCAGTGATTCTTACCCTCTCACCCATGGTACAGTGAAAAAACAAGTAGGCACATTTTGTAAAGATATCTTCATCAGGATGATGGATGATTCTTAGAATTACTTCTGTAATTACCAGAAAAATGGAAAGTAAATGAGAACCTGAGATGTGCAGTCATGCTTTAATAGTTGGCATCTTAGTCTTTTACCTTAGAGCTTAAGGTTTAGATAAAAGAGTTCACCTCTCTCTTTTATGCACCTATTTGTATTAAAAAACCTAACCCAAACAGAATTTGTTGATTCTGTTCAGGTGCAATGGTAGGAAACTATTTAAAAAAACAACCTGAGACTTTTTGGGTGGGTAGAAAAGCTTTATTGATTTGGAATACTGTGTAATAAACTCACAGCCAGACATTTCAGATATCAGAAATTAAAATTTCAATGTGCTTTTAAAGGCTGCATATTGTTTTATTGTGTGCTTTTCTACACATCCATAAAAGACTATATGGGAAGGAAAGAGTGAAATTAATTTCCAGAGAGAAATGTTTTAGGATACTGGGCATTTTTCCACTGAACATCTCTGTGGAAATCTGGAAAAAAAATGTTAGTTCTCTACAAGAAAACAACGCTTTAACTGCAGTGCTCTTTCCCACCATCAATAAATTTGAGAAAATTCTTTTGTAATTATTAACTAGCAGAAAAAAAATGGAGCTTTTTTTGGAAAGCAATTTAGGAGATTATTTGCTTTTAAACAGAGCCTTCTTGGAAGTGTGAACTATGGATGGTATTTGTACTATTGTTTTCTGATTTGCTTTCAGATAGAAGGCAGTTTTAGCCCATTGGAAAAGATGAGGGAGGAGGACAGTGTTAACTATGTCGTTGCAACCTGTGGATTCTCTGCTCTTTGCACTTCTCTGTTGCATGCTACTCTGCAGTGCATGGTAGCCTGCATGCCTCCTGTGTAGGACAGACTCGCAGCATCCAAGTCCCTAATGGACTTGAAAGAGCTTTGACTCTCTTCCTGTTGAAGGCTATGGGTGGTTTTTTGAGTGAAGACAGTAAAAGGCAAGGAAGCTTAAAGCAGCATTGATTTATATTGGTTTCTAGTAGTTGCTGTTAGTTACATAGCCGCAGTGCATCGCAACTCATGATGGGTATATTATTGCTTCATCTGGTGTTTTATTCTCTGTACTGCTGTTCATTTTTGTGGGAGTTCACATCCTTAGTAACAGAACTCATTGGGGCAACTTTCAGGGTGAATTTTTGTGCTGTTGGAAACCATTCTTCTAGAGGTTGGCACCAATTTAGTTGAAAGCCAGTAGTAGTTATAATTGAAAACTGTGACCGACTGTTGTTTGTTTTGTAATAGCACAGCATATGCCCAGTTCCTAGGGGAAGAGACTCTTGCAGCAGCTGAAGAATGCAGCCTGTGATCTCCTTCTTCCCAGGGATGCTCCACCCAGCCCCATCGCTATAAATGGCAATTGCACTTCGGGGAATTACAGCAGACAACGAGCTAGGCAATGGCAGGTGCATCTGCAGCTGACATTTTCACTGTTGGGCATGAAATTCATGAACTATAGCTGTGAGGTGTTTTGTGCACACTGCAAGGTCTGCAGCTTTGTGTGAAGTGTGGTTTGGGCTCTGTTGGCATGGGTCAGTGCACTGAAGGTGGTGGCAGTCTGATCTGCTGGAGCCACTTCTTTCAGAGGATTGTGGGCGGGGCTGGGGCTGCACGAATGCTCAGCTTTGGGAAACTTGTTGGCAAGTTTTCCACAAACCCCCATGTTTTATCAAGCAGCTGTGGAGTTGGCCACTGATAAGCATCTTCATCATGTATCTGCAGCCTTACTAGCAAAGGTCAGAGCTCGGAGGAAACTTAGTGGTGCTCAGCAGCCAGGGAAAATGGTATTTAATGGCAGAATTCAGTTCATTCACTACATGTTTGCTATTTAGCCACAGTGTAGACATATACCTCTGAGCTGGCCATCTTGCACTCCCCCCGTCATGGGAGGAAATGGGGAAAAAGGCATTTCTGGAGTTTTGCCCTTATCTCTGCAAGCCAAACGAAATTAATTGCTTCCCCAAAAGTTCCTGTTTCTCACTGCTGGTTGGAAGTGGTGCTTAGAATGTCTAGTTAGAGAAGACAGTATTTTGAACGCAGTCCCACTGTAGGTCTGGTCTGCCCCACAGCTGATGTGTCAGCATTTGAAACATCCATAATTAGCCTGCACTTTTGTTGTTTTTGGCTTTAATTTCTCTGTCAAATGGAAAGGGTGAAATTTCACAAAGTCTAAAGGATTCCTGAAGGATGATCCAGTTCACTCTGTAATTAATTATTTACGGATAATAATAATAATGATGATAAAACTAATGACGCCAGTAACATACGCTTTCATTAATTCTGTGCTGTGTGAAAAGTCAGAAAGGAAAAGCACGTTTAATGCTTATTCAGTGGAGGGTTTGAATGGAGAAGTGTAAAGGAAGTAGCCTTCTATGGAATAATAAACACAAAGTTACACATTTAACAAATGCTTCATTCTTTATTATTCCCTCAGTTTTCCACTGCAAGCATTATTGACTAGCTGTATACATCTTTACCAAAAGATCTCTTGTATACGGTGTTCTCAGGCTGTCGCTTTCCAAAAGCACAGAGAGCACACCTGCAGGCTTCTCTCTGCAACAACTGGAGTTTTATGTGTTCCTTACATAAAAACATATGATGGGATGTGCCTAGACTTTCACATACCTCCTGGAGATAAAGCTTTAAAGCAAATACCAAATACCGCTAAGATATTTTAACTCGTAAAAATGCCACGAAATGTGGAAGTGTTGCAAATGCCTTTAAAATCAATGTCTTCCTTTAGAAATGTACCAAATTTTCAGCTTGGCCCCTGGAAAGTCATTCTTGTAGCTGAGGATATTTATTCTTTTCTGTTTTTTGAATGGGATGCAGCTGTTGAATTCTTCAGACCTGAGTAAAGGCTTTTAAAGAGTTTTATTTATATCCGTTTTTTTCTGTCGTGCTCTGTTTTTGAGCAAATAGCAACAACTTCAGCTATTGAAAATGGTCACACTGCAGCTAAGCCAGGGTGACTTCTCTGAAGAGCTGGACCCTTATGTGAGTACACATGTGTAATTATATTAAAGTGAGTGTGACTTCTGAAGGAGGTTGGCATGAGGTAGACTCTCTCCCCTAGTGCAGAAGTTCCTGTAGGAGATCCCTGGGGATCTGGAGAAAAAAGAGCATGTCTAAGGCGATCAACTAAAACTCATCCACAGCCTGTTAGAAGCGCATTGCAATGATACTTAAGTGTATAAGCCCTCTTATTTCAAAATACAGGCTTTTGGATTGAGTTTCCCTTGAATATTCTTTGTGATTATTAATGAACTATATCAAATAATCCTATTTGGCTCATTAAAAGGTATAATGCAGATAACTCTTTAGACCCCATAAAGCTCAAAATTAATCTGCTCTCTAGACCCATATGTTACTGGAAATCTTTGATAGTAAGCTGAATTGTTGTGTTATTTTGATGTGAGTAGGGTTTGATAAAAGTTCAAAAGCAATATGCAGTGCTGTTATGGGTCTGTGGGATGGGGAGTTCTTTGTACAGCAACAGTGCGAGATCCAGCAGGAAACAACGTGGCAGGCAATTGTTGGTTTTACAAGGATACCGCAGTGAAAGCTCTTTAACTTCCTGTGTCTGTGTGCCTTTTTTCTGCAAGAGCTTCATACCGGCTCTTAAAGTCCACACTCTTGGTTCCTTCTCTTTTCGCTAAACACTTTGCTCAATCAGTAATGAAAGGTAAAATTCAAAGAGGCTTTTGTGGATCTTTGAGCTGACTAATGTATATTTTAATTACAGTAATAATAATGTCAATAAGAGGAGCTATTGTGGCCACTTAACACAGACATATTAAAATTGGATTGGGGATGCTTACTACATTGCCACTAAAAATTTTAAATAGGAGCAGAGAGCATTGACAGTCACCAGCCAAAGCATACAGGGAATACGGGGAGGGGAAGACAAGAAATAGAAGAGAGAGTAAGGAGAGGGCATTGGAAAGCTTTCGTGCTCTTCATTTATCTAAAAATAGGTTTTCAGTCTGCCTCTGAGTTTGTTTATGTTTGTCTTTCCTTTGGAGACTGTGGATGGAGACATGTCTTTTCAAATGTTTTGAGAGTAGGGCCTGTGCTCCTTGAGCTTGGTTCCTAAAACAGGACTTGAAGCTGTTGTTGCACATTTAGGGAGCTGCTGTGAGCTTCTTCCTGGCCCTGCAGCTCCCTCTGACGCTGGGACAAGACTCTTCCTGCACCCCCTCTTCTTTTTTAAAATCTACTGCAGCATTTTCCAAAATATCAGTGGAGTCCGTAGTTCTCTCTAGGCTCTGCTTTCTGCAGGTCAGATATCTGAACACCTCCACAGGTGGGAGTTTGTCCTTGTGGTTCAAGGACTGGTGAGGTGTGGGCTGTATCGAATGTTGCTTGTTGCACCTGGGTTCTGGAGCTACACTAAAAATAAAATCTGCTCTATGGTTTTATAAAAGCAAAGCTGTAAAGTGACGTTCTCTGGATATTGCAATGACTCTGAATATGTTTAACTGCTTTTAAAAGTCTTTGAGAAATTACAGAGCACACTCTTGGAGATGACAGCAACAGCACCAGCATGTCAGGGCAAACCCAGCTTTGGTTCCTCCAGGATGGCCTTTCTACTCTCCATCAGCCTTTCAGTCTCTGCAGCTCCCTATGATGTTTTCCTTTTCTGGAAAGAGGAATGATGCTGCATGTTCTCTCATCATCTGTCTCAATGTATGGGCTTTTACTAGAGTGTAATATAACTTGTCAGAGTACTTACATCATCTCTTTTGGAGTCATCAGTTTCTGGTGATGGATAACGCTTAGAATCAAGAGATAAAAACCCCCAAGTTAAATATATTTAATTGGTTTTTATTTGCTTTCTGCTTTTTAGAGATTGTGAGGCACAGGCAGAGAGTCTCTGGAGCAGATGGGTGTTTTGTGGTTACTGGACCAGACAGCTGAGATACAATTAAAGTGCCTTTTTTGCATATGCAACTTGCAACCACTTCTCTGTTTTCACAGGTCTTAGGATCATATGAAGCATAAATTTAATAGAGGTTGTTGTACTTCTCTTATTTATTTCTATTTCTGAGTGAGCTGTTTCAGCTAAACCTAAAGCATATAACCTTGTATGACTGTGGATGCTCAGTCTGTCTCTCAGGCTCCATGGTAGAGTTCAAAAAAGGATACAGGAAAGCCTGAACTAGTCAGTGTTTTTCAGTTACTTTTCATTGAAATGCAAAGATCCAGTATGTTTTTATTCACAATAGCTCTGTTTCGTCTCCTGGAAGCTGTTCTGCAGGGGGTTTTATACCCCAGCTTCTTTCTAATGAGTCTGAAGGGCTTTTGGTGGTGCAGTGCCATCCCTGGAGGTGGAGGAAGGAATCTGTCACAGGAACTCCTGCTTGCAAGGGGGAAGATACCTAGTTATACATACAAAGTTCTTGAATGGCAGCCCCCATGAGGCACACTGGCACATTTTGGACCAAAACCATTATTCTTAGCTGCAAACGTTTTTTAACTTTTTCACCAAGCTGTCGTTTTTGTCCACAGAAAACATATCTTTCATGAGTGTTCTTTCAAGACAAAATCCTATTTTTTCTTCCACTGAAAAAACTGAGATTTTAGGTCAATTCTGTTTCTGAAGCTATTTTTGACAGGCCCATGAGGCATTTATGTCTAGAATTGGTCATTGGTGTAACAAGAGATCAGCCAGAGGAATTCTCAACGCCTGCTAATTTGGTTCTCTTAATCCTGCGCCTCTCCAGAGTGTGAGTGAGTCCTTGGAATTTTGAACAATTAAGAAACAAACTAAAAGTCCCACACGCCTTGTCTGTGAATGACAAAGTTACAATCTCAGAAGCGTGTAATTTTTCAATGGGAGTTTAGGCCAAGCTCAACTCAAAATTTTGAGATTAATATTTTTGAGTGCTCTGGGAAGAAACTAATCCAAAGAACAGAACAAACGTTCATTTTCTTCCTTTTTTGTTGCTAATAGCGTATATTTCATATAATCTCTCCATAGCTGTGAACATTTTGTGTTATAACATGTAATTCTGATAGCATGTTTTTAAATATAAAGCTGTGCATTACTGAAAAAAAGTAGTTTGAAATGGGAAAAATAACTTCCTAGATGTTCTAGTAGCTAATAGAAATTATATACAAATAAGTTCATGTAGGCAGTGTGCCCCAAAGGACCCTGAGTTTTTTTGCAGAGAACACTTTTAGTTACTGAATAACTTGAAGAATCCTGGTTCAAAGCAGAATTCCATTTCTAAGAAGGAAGCTCTGTCAACCTGTATTTCCAATAAATATGAATTGGAACCTATAGTTCCAATACTGTTTCCCTTTTTTTTAAAATCTAAGATAAAGGAAAAAACCTGTCTCTGGAGCTCAGAAATAAAAGGGGGACAGGCTAGTTGGACACTTCAGAGACATAAAATTTTATCTTTTTGCAGGCCCCCAGGAAAGGTTGGTGATTTTTAGATACTTTGTTTGCGGGGCAGCTGCTGTGCGGAGCCTGGAAATGGCAGTTCCTTCATCACATGGTTTGAGTGAGGCTTCATCACATGGTTGAGGCTCATGAAGGAGCACAACCCCATTTCCAGTTACATAAAATAGCAGAGTTTTGCTCATTAAGGAAACTCAAAGAATATTGGCACAAGGGATATGTGGGATAGTTCTGAAGAAAGGTTGCAAGGACTACAAATGTACAGCATATTTACGAGAGGACTACCAGGACACTGCTCTTTGACTGCAGCATTTCGACAGTCAGTGGCAGTATTTTCCTGAGGTTATTCGGCTCTCTCTGCAGATAAGACAGGTTTTTTTTGCCTTGGAAATGTGTGGTGTGATGCCTAATGTGCTCACCATCTGGTCTTGGCACCTCTCAGCCCTGGGCAGTGGTGTGGAAAGAGACTGGAAATGGAGGTGAGGAGCTGCATAATTTGAAGATTTGATGTTGGATCTAAAAAGCACTGAAAATGCTGAGGCCTCTGCATTGATTTCCCTGGGCTTTCATAAGGCTCCAAAATTAGGGACATCTGATGTCTGAGTTTGGTGCTACCAGGCTAATGGCCAAGATGTCAACCCAGGAGGGACTGTGTGAGTTTCTGAGTTGGGGCTCTCATACCCTGGCAGGTGGGCATCTGTTCAGCCTGATGATTTAGAGGTGGACAAAGCATCTGGGTAGATATTTGGGGGAAAGAAATCCAAAAAGTTACATTACATAATCTCTCTTGCCTTTGCCGTGAGCTCCAGCCCGTGCACAGAACACTGGTCATGCCAGCCAGCAAACAAACTTGTCACTCTGAAGAATGACTTGGTGAAAAGCCACGTAGGGCAGAGCTGCCATCAGAGTAATTGGTGATTCACTGTTTGTTTCTCACAAATTTCCTACGCTCCCTGCCCACGCAGTATAGATGACAGCATTCTGTATGGGGACTGTGAACATGACAGACATTATTTATGAAGCAGCGCCTTTATAAAGGACCTTTTTTTCCCTAGCAGACTGTGTAAAATGCTCAGTCTCTGTGTCGCTGTTGTCAAAATTATGTTATAAATATAGCTGGCCTGTCTGAGTAAGTTTTCAAAGGTGTTTTGAAAAGCTTTGTGTGAGAAGGTCAGGCAGAAGCTGCTGAGAGCTCCTTGCTGTGTTCTAAGGTGCCACGGCAGCTGTGTCCAACACTCTTGGCTGCTCCTGGTGGAGGGAGAGTTTGGGCAGTTGCAATTGGTTCTGAGCTTGCACAGCCCCAGGTTAAAGGAGTTTTGGGGGGAGATCTGCCCCTTTCTCACAGCTCCTTGCATCATCTCAGCACATCTCTGGAGTACGAAGCAGGGAACCCAGTCACAACTTGTCTGTGTGACTGAGCTTTTCCTTGGGCCAGGCTCTCAGCTCGCTTGAAAGCGGAGAGAGGAAAAGATAATTTTTCCTCTTTAAGATTCATGACGTCTGGCAGGAAAAGGTGTCCTGGGAGTCGCAGCTGCTCCAGCTGGGCTCACTCTCAGCTGCTTCGTACACAGCTTCAGGTCAACAACATTATTCTTAATTTATTTTATGATACGGCTTATCTGGATCTGCGTCCTTAATTCAAGACTGGTTTGATCAAATACTAAAGAACCCTGAAGACAAAAGAGAGCTCAGTTAATGGGTAAGGAAACTGAATAACTTTGTATGTCATAGGATAGAGGTAAGTGTGATGGAGAACATCGTCTGAGTGTGGTGTTCATGGTGACATCAGATTTAATGTTTTTGGGCTTTAGATGGGTTTGAAGAGAAGTGAACAGCTTTGATTTGGTGGGAAAAAAAGCTGGTACTACCAACCACCAGGCTCTGGAAATCCATCCACAAACTGAGAGCCTCAAATAGTGTTTGTTTTCAGATCAGTTTCATGATCTTGCCTCTTT
Organism: Lycocorax pyrrhopterus obiensis; assembly: GCA_014706295.1. Lineage (NCBI taxonomy): Eukaryota > Metazoa > Chordata > Aves > Passeriformes > Paradisaeidae > Lycocorax > Lycocorax pyrrhopterus. The sequence goes on from JACSVZ010000001.1 coordinate 19,536,756, forward strand.
TCACAAAGACTGAGAGTAATGAAACTATGGAATGAGAAGTGACATTAATGTTTGGAAACCAAAGTGTGTAATTAGGCTGATTTGTATTTGAGTGGCTTCGTCAGGTGGTTTGCTTTGAAGTTTGTGGTGACAGGTTTATCCTTTTTTGTGTGCTCTGTGCATGAAGGGCACGTAACCCAGGCAGTTGTGAGCAAAATATGCTGAGGATAAAGAGGTTTTGAAAGCTGATGGCACGACAGCTGCTGCTGAATAGATTTGTTTTGGCAAATAACAGTTTCTGTAAGCATCAGGTTTTAGGGCCACCACTGTTACTGTTGTGTTTTTAAATTCGAGTTAACTGCATACAGGAGAGTAGGGACCCAGAGCTGTTCATCTTCTGGCTCGGTCTGTGAGGAGCTTGTAACTCTAGCAATTGTTTCTGTTTTTCATAACAGTGGGAACTTTATGGCTATTTTTCCCCTTTTCTGTCCAAAGTAAATGTGCTGTTTAAAAACAAGGAAAGAAGTGGCGGAATGTCTGGTGGGCACACAACTTGAACTTGGAGTCCTTCAGGTTGGAGGGGCAGTTTAGAAAATATACCTTTTTCTTGAAAATTGATGTTGCAGCAGAGTGTTTTTATTTATGTGGATCCATTTTACATCTCTTACTTTAAAAGTCACATTTTTAACAAGCCTCCATGTTAATAGATAATGATGGGCTTCAAGGTGCTCTTTAGTGATCTTTCCAGGTATGTACAAAGATCCATCAGTCTGACTTATAGCTATACACCCATTCAGAACTATACAAATAGTTTCAGTATAGTTGGGGTGGTTTTTAAAAAATATTTAAACTCTGTTTGGTATTGAACTTAATGGCAAATTAGCAGAGTCATGTGCAAACAGTAAATTTTTTATCATAAATGCCAAAATAGTGCTTTGCTATAAGCTAAAGTAACATCCTGTGCTGTGCTTTGCAAAAAGGGATCACATTGTGCTTCATTGCATAGAAAGAGGAAAAGTAATTGCATGGATGAAAAGTATTCATGTTACTAAGGAGTGCAAAGTCACCTCTTTGTACTTGCAGTATTTTTCCTTGTTATTAGACTTTGTGTATTTTCTGAACTTTTCCATAGAGAATTGTCTTTGCGGGGTCTTTAGGAGAGAGACAGATTCATCAAAACAGCTGCTGGTGTGGGTGGAATTTGATATGCCAGATCTTATAAAAACCCCAACAAACAAAGCAAGAAGCACAGTCCCAATAAACCAGAGGAGATTAGCAGAACACTGTCACTCACTCAGTGGTACAGACTTGTCCCGGGCTGCATGACATCAGTGTGTAGCACAGGGTAGTGTTTGCACATGTGAGCATAGTGTGAGAGTGATAAAACTGAAGTGTAGAGTGATTATGTAGCAAAAGAAGTGAAAACTCCTGTTCTCTAAAAGCTAATTGCTTACTTGTTGCATGTTTGAAATGAGCCTGTCCCTGCCTTCTAGAACTCTTGTGTCACACTGCAGCACTGCTGTCTGGTGATATAAACTAATGACTCAAAGAAAACTTCCTTAAATAAAAAAATGGCTCCTATGACCTTTTTTCAGCCTTTATCTCAGCCAGGTTATGAAAAAGAGAATGTGCATGAGGAAGCACGTATAGTCACAGTACAGAGTCAGTGGGTAGTCACTGTTAAAGGTGTCCAAGTCAGCTCTGAGAGTGGCCATTCATGTAATGAGTTTGCGTGTGGCTCTGGAGGGAGCTGTCAGTCTGCTGAGGTCCAGCATAGTAGGTGAGGAGATGTTGGGGTGGGCAATGGCCTCCTGATTAGGGCATTTTCTGGGATGGGGTAAACCTGGATCCATGGGCCAAGCCCAACAACATGAGGTTCAATAAGACCAAGTTCTGGGTCCTGCACTTTGGCCACAACAATCCCATGCCTCTCTCCATTCTGGGGGAAGAGTGGCTGGAAAGTGGCCTGTTGGAAAAAGACCTGGGAGTGCTGGTTGACAGTGGCTGAACAGGAGCTAGCCATGCCCCGGGGGCCAAGAAGGCCAACGGCATCCTGGCCTGTACCAGAAATAGTGTGGCCAGCAGGTCAAGGGAAGTGGTTCTTCCCCTGAACTGGGCACTGGTTAGGTCGCACCTCAAGTCCTGTGTCCAGTTCTGGACCCCTCACCACAAGAAAGACATTGAAATACTGGAGCATGTCCAGAGAAAGGCAGTGGAGCTGAGGAAGGGCCTGGAGCACAGGTCCTGTGAGGAGTGGCTGAGTGACCTGGGGTTGTTTAGCCTTGAGAATAGGACGGTCATGGGGGATCTTCTTGCTGTCTACAACCACCTGAAAGGAGGCTGTAGCGAGCTGAGGGTTGGTCTCTTCTACCAGGCAACCAGCAATAGGAGAGGACGTACCCTCAAGCTGTGCCTTGGCAGGTTCAGGTTGGACATACTCAGGAATTTTGTCACTGAAAGGATTGTTAAGCATTGGAATGTGCTGCCCAGGGAGGTGGTGGAGTCACCGTCCCTGGAGCTGTTCGAGAAATGACTGGACATGGCACATAGTGCTTGTGATTTAGTTTACATGGTGATGTCCACTCAAAGGTTGGACATGATGATCTCGGAGGTCTTTTCCAACCTTAGTGATTCTGTGATTGTGTGAAAGCCTGGCTCAAACTCTTGCTCCAGGTCAAGTAGTACAGACTTCTTCCCAAGTCCTTTGTGTCTTAGCTGAGTAACTGAGAGCTCTCACTCTACTTCCAAATGTAAATATTTAGAAATGTCTTGTCTTGCATATTGTACCTATCAAATAAATCACACCCAGCCTCACTCTCCCCCTAAAAGAAGAAAATAACACCCTAGAATTATTTTCCAGCCAGATCTGGTATGTAGGTAGTTGGATGATGGTTTTCTTGTGTGCAACAGACCTCATTTTTCTTTCTGTCAGTTGTACAAGTTTATAGAAAATACTGGTGTGAACCACTTGAAACAATAAGAATAGGGTTTGTATTGAGTTAAAGACTTTACTATTAGTCAGATCTTAGTTCTCAGAGTTATGGAATTATTTGATTTTAACTTCATTATGAGATTCTGACAGTATCCTTGTCAGATCATGTAATCTGCATGAATCTTAAAATCTCAAGATCCAGGAAGTAAACTAAAGTACTCAAATATGTATTTTTAGCTTTGTGTACAATACTTAGGCAGATACAATTTTTGCAGGCTTGGAAATGACAATGTGTACTCTTTCACATGCATTCTCTCTTTCAAATAGTAGGTAATTTTCTTCTCTCAAAAATGTTGCAATTTTTTCTTTTATATGGAACATAATAGAAATAGATGCCACTCCTAACTGTTCACTGCATTGGCTATGGTCACATTGATACATCTAATTGGGTGCAGAAATGTTTAACTTTTGTGCTGTGCTAGCAGAGATCCTTATTGTTTCAGCAGGATATTTTGTACTACTTCAGGATCATATATCCAGATAGGACATAGGATAATATTTTTTTCATTCAGATTGTTTAAATACAGTTCACATATAGTTTCAGCCTTACTGTTGTGTTTGCTTAGCATTAGTCTCATTAGGCTTAGGAGAAAGAGCACTACTTCAGAATCTCATTGGAAGCTTTACATTTAGTAAGGACATCGCTTGAATAGATGGCACTCAGGGCATGAATGGATTACTGTAACCTGCAGTATCAAGCAAAAGTTGTCCTGAGGGCAGAGCCCCCCTTTTCCCTGACCCGTGGCACACGAAAACTCAAAGGGTACGTGCCAGTCTTCAGTGTATCGTGAGCTGTGGTTCCCTGTTCACCTTCACAAGCAGCTGAACTCGGAGGGCTGTTGGGAGCACATTTGTGTTGGTCATAGGAATTGGAGTGGGGTCTATTTAAGGCAGCTTTGCCACTAGAAATAATAGTTGTGCAGCTATTGTATTGGATTTTGGTTCAGCTGCCATTAGCTTGCAGAGTTCACATTATTCCCAGTGAAGCAGGAACAAGTTTTAACACTTGAGAAAAACATAGCACCAGCCTCTCAAAATGTTCAGCGAATGAACCAATAGAAGGGAAAATAATTCTGCTCTTAAAGAAGCCAGGCTATCCCAGATTTTTTGTGTTGGGATTGATGAAACTATTGTAGCCCATTGCTGTGCTCTCAGATGGTTTCATTACTGCAGTTTTTCAGCTTTTTACTTCATGCGGTCATGGTTGTGACAGCACTGCTTGTACCCTTAACCTGCAGCAAAATTCAGAGTATTGCAGTATGGCTTAATTCTCTCTTACACATGAAAACACTCAAAAATCTGTTTATGTGAAGACCGACAAAATTTCAGCTGTAATTCTAAAGTTGGAGTCGGACCTGGGCTTTTTAAGGTGTTCTGTCTCAGTTTTGACACCTCCAAAACGGTATTTGGCCCGTTCTGTCTTCAATTGTGGTTCTTCTTGATAAATCCCTTAAGAAATATTGATGTCGGCTGAAGTAAGAAATCAAAAAAATCTCACCATGTATTTTCATGCATTTTAGTGGAGCTTTCTAAACTCTGGAGGTTGGTTTTCTGGGTCTATTGAAAAAGTTCAGTACAGAGTGCATGTGTTAGAGATGAATATTTTACTGTGCAATACCTTTGTACATCATTCAGGTTTATTAACGTCAGAGAAGGAATTAAATACATCTCCATTATGCATCAGGTTTTTGTAAGAGAATGCCTTATAAATACTCTAAACATGAAATAGTATCCTGAGGCATTTAGAAAACTTGGAAAGGTTTATCTGGAAATATTTTTCCCTTTATTTTAACACTTTTAATACTGCTGTGAAAGCATGCTCATTATTCTGCTCTCTTTTTATCCTTAGACTAAAGTTAGTTTTTACTCTGATAAATGGAAATCACCACTGTAATAGTCAGAAATGTGTATCTTTACCTGGGCACGGGTTCATGGCTTCGTGCTAGATGAACTATTTCTGTTGTGGGTGTGAAGTCTGTCTCTCCTGAGTGGAATACCAGCTTTCCAGTGTTCCCCCGGGGGTTGCCTTGCAGTACTGAATACATGGATTTCCACCCTTGGGAATGAGACAAGATGTGAGGAAGTGTCTGTCTTTGGCAATGCAGTGGTTGTATTAATTGCCATTAAGTAGTTTTGATATGTAAACCAGTGTTCTGTAAAATGTGATCTTACTGACAAAAATACACTTAACACAATACAGCATGAGATAAGGCAACTTTAGTGCAAGGCTTCAAACTGTAACACAGAATCATCTGGACTGTACTTACTCTCTTCCTAGTGGAGACATTACATTAATAATTTTGCCACTGACGTCAAGGGGAACAGGATGTCACCCTAGATAACAACCTTAGTGAAGTCAGTCTTTCTTAATGAAGATTAATTGTTGGGGCCCCATGGTTTGTACATCCATGTTCAGATATCTTCCTCAGAATGCTTTGATGTCACACGGCAAGTCTTGTGCTTCTTTGTATAATGTTGAGGTGGCATTTCATTCATCTGAAAGAATTCTTTTGCGATACTGTCAGACCCTTGGGAGCAGCTGTGTGATCCCAGGGCATCCTAGGATGCAGGAGTTTGTAATGCCAGCTGGAAACCAGTGTGCTGCCTGTAATGCACTGAGTTGGCTATGGAAGAGCGTCTGAAATGAGGGTGGCAGAGAGAGTCGGGCTGTAGCACACTTGTCCCATCTGTTGCTTTTTAACTCTTCATTAATTTGCAGGTGGTTATCTAGGATGGCACTAGTAAAAGAAATTCCATGCAGTCCTTAACTGCATGTAATGCTTAAAAGGCTGCTTAAATTAGTTTTTCCACTCCTCCTTAATTCTCATCCTGTCCAGGAACAGTATTCTGTACATTGATTCAATAGGACAGAGTATGTAGATGTACTGAAGTGATTGACTTTTTCTTCAGAACTGGTTTTGGTTCTTAGTAACAGCAACACCTGGGAAATGAAGAAGAGAAGGACTACCTGTACCAACAGCCAAATTGTGAGTTTCTGCCTGAGGAGTCTGGGAATAATTGTAGAGAGGGTTGAAATAAATGACTGGGGAAATGAAAGGTTGTTAAGTGGCAATGATACATGGTTTCATGAAGCTTAAAGAAGTAATTAAGCAAACAGAATTAAGACACTCTAATGCTATATTTGCTATGTTATTTGCAATATACTCTTTTTGTGCAAAACCACTGAGTTCTTTTACAGTGGACACCCATCTAAATACAAGTGCATAGCTAAGAGTTTCTAGGATAAAAGAAAAGCAAGTGGACATAATTGGTTTTGATCTTAGTGATTTCAAATGGATTTGAGCAGAAGACTAATGAAAAATAGACAGCTAATCTGATAATGGCATTCACCTAAAAGAGTACAGACTAAAATCATTAACAATGGCAATAAGGCATAAGACAAAAATTGCACTCTCCATATTGCATTAAAATTTTTGTTTTCTAAAACTGTGATGTTTGAGGGTTCTTACTTCCCAATCTGAGCACCATCCATGTAGCTCACTGAGTCTTGAAACTCCACAGAAATCAAGGTTGATCATTGCCCATAGATTTGCATCTACATTCAGCATTCCATGCAGTTGTCAACCAGTTTCTGTATTGTACAAAAGGCAGAAGAACGAGACTTTTCTAAAAGACATCTGATAGATTGCCTGTTGGAGGCTCCGGAGAAGGAGGTCAGGCACACAAGAATAGCTTAGACATGCTTAAGAGTAATTTAAGTGCACAGTGTTACTTAAGTCAGGATGTACCACTTCGTGTTTATTTTGGAGCCACCAAACATCCAACCTATTAGAAAAATGCTTGAAAGAATATCAGTAAAGCTGCAGTCTGCCTCTTATTAAAAATGTGCTTATGACTGTGGACAAGAAGTACAGGAAAAATGGACAGATTCAGATTCCTCAGAGGCAAAAGATGCAGTTTTTCAGTCATCTCCTTTGATGAGTCATCTGCTCTGGTATTTTAGGCAGTTACCTGATAAGTGAACTGCTCGGTTGAGTGGAGGAAAGATGTGAGATGTTAATGGGAGTGCCAGGGAGAAAATGCAGCTGAAGTTGCAGACTTGAGAGGAAAAATACATGACCGGTTAGTGGAAGAAGCCAGAGAAGGCTTTTAGTCTAGATTATGGTTTCATAAAATTCATTGATGAAAGCAGCTTTGCAGTTAGCAGTTTATGTCCTGTCAGGCTCATCACCTTATCCCGGAACAGTATTTCTGTTTGTACTCTTCTGTTTGTGTGTTGCCTTTTTTTTCTCTTGGTGATGGAATAATTTGCAGATCATATTCAAACCTACAGTCCTATAATGTAAATAATAGAGAGCAACCCGTGTACTATGTCTGAACACATACGGGCGTGAACTTCAAAAAATTCTGACTTGTTGCTTAAAGATCTTCTGCTCCTTTTAAGCTTCCAGCTGTGTCAGGCTGATGTTGAATTAGGCTGGTGAAGTGTTGCGTCTCATATGAAGAGAGAAACAGAAAATATTCTTCATGTCTGTGCTGCCCGTATCCTCCTTTGGTTGCCCCACAGAGTGCAGAATAGCTTTAGGCAGATATAATTACACCAGCACCCGTTCTTCAAAGGAGCTTGACTTTTCTGGACCTCTCCCAAGCCTGGATTATTTTCCAATTTACAGGCTGTTTGTATTACTGTGCAGTGCTTTGGGAGGAAGATGAGGCCTTTAGTTTACCTTGTGTTACGTAAAGCACAGGAGTATTTAAATAGGTTAAATTCTCAAATACTGTGTTTTGACTCATAGAAGACAGTGATATATACGTGATATATAGTTGCAAAAGGAAACAGACTTTTTCAAGGAAACATTTCTTGAGCCGTTAAAGATTAAGACGTTTCATTGGCCCTACCTACCACATGATTTTCCAAAAATATTTTAGTTTATTAGTCATGTGTTCCATTAGCATAATAAAAACCTATGTTAATGTGACCTAGCAGAGATTTTATCAAACCCATCAAGTGTTGAAAAGGAATTTCTTCTTTAGTGCACAGTAATTGGGCAGAGTGATTCCACATTCTTTATAGATGCTCAGCAACCTGTTGTGGCATTGCAAGGTGCAGATGTTGCAAATGACTGTTTTTAGCTAGACAGTGAGTACCGGGAATGTACAGGGAGCTTGAAAACTGGCAGAATAAAAACCTGCTTGAAAGGAACAGGCCTCATAATCTTGGTTGGTTTTAAATCCTTGGACTCCTATGACAAAAAAAACATAGAATCATTTAGCTTGGAAAAGACTAAGATCATCAAGTCCAACCATTAACCCAGCACTGCCAAGTCCACCACTAAACGATATCCCTAAGAGCCACCTCTACATATATTTTAAATACCTCCCGGGATGGTGATCCTACCACTTGCATGGGTGGAAGGGTGGGATATTCCCATATTAAAGTGAGATTTGCCTGGGTAGTGCTGAGTTGGGTGCTCTGCTCATATAAAGCAGCCCCGCTCTGTGCAGAGGGGTTTGCTGGAGTCCCCAGAGCAGAACCTTAGTGCAGGGCTGTACCACAGCTTGCAAGCCCTGTCTCCGATGTCACCTGCTCTAGCAGGGCTGATCTTGGAGCTGGGCTTTGCAGTGCAACAGCTCACTGCTCACTGTTAGAGAGCCACCTCAGAGATAAGGCTGAGGATGAGGAGTTTCCTCCAGTTGAAAATTGCCAAGGCTCAATCTATCTGAAAAAGAGGAAAAAATTATATGTTCATGTAGAATTCAGTTAAGGAACTTTTGCCTAATTTTTGGTAGTTCCTGAAAGTCCCTTGCTGCCCTTGGTTTTTGTGGTCTACAGGAAACAGAACATATATTTTAGTGCCTTAACATTTTCTAAGGGGTGTAATTTTTGCTTTCCATTCATGTTTTAATATTAAGGGTTTGGATTTGAAATTTTTTATGGTAGACACATCAGTGATATTTTTGTTTATGAAAATGCTCATGTTGGAGAAATAACTAAGATAAAATACCCCTAAACTCCACCATAAAGACATATATTTCTCTGTATGTACCATTTTGACTGTAGAATACTTTATATATTATATGTTCACAAGGACTGAATTGCATACTTCTGTGCTTGTAAAGTTTCTTTTGCATTGTCAGGGTTGAAAAGGAATTAGTTTTGTAGTATACATTGTCTGGTTGTGGATGCTGTTCTTGATCACTTTTATCTATAAATGACAACAGCTTTTTAAAAAATGTAAATGTTTACTTGCAGTTTTGCAAATAAGGTTTATGTTACCCTTGCTGGTTTGGTTTTGCTGGAGTTAAGCTGCTCAGCTTGGCTTGTGACATAGTGCAAACCCTTAGTTTGAGATCACTAAATCTGGTTAGTCAACAGTAAGGCACTAGAAGAGCAAGAAGAGGTGAAGAGGCAAAAAAATGAAGTAACAAATTCCAGTAGTGAAATACTGGGCTAATACAGAAGTTTTGTATGTGTGGCCCATGTGCATATAAATACTGTAAAGACATTGATCATAGAACATGAATTAAGTCTATAGAGGTGCAGTTGTTCACGTTCAGGTGATGCCTTTATCTATTATGATTGCCTAATGACTTGCAAAAACTACTCTTGCAAAAAAATTCCTTTCTAAACTCAAACATACTTCATGAATCACAAGAAACAGTGTTATATGTGTAATTCCTTTAATCTATGTTGCTAAATGGTGCTGCACATATGTGAATGGTGTTTGTTTCATACCTCTATGTGAATACACTCATGCAGTCATAGGTGTGCATATATATGTTTATATACAAGTGTATGTACAGGTTGTGTGTACGCATATAAATATACATGCACATATATGGGCAAAATATATGGAAACGTGAACGAAGATGTTTACATACAACAGGATGCTGAGTGAAGTCAAATTTTACTGATTTTCTTATTAAGGAGCTTCAGACAATTTTTAAAGTCAGTGGACATCCCTTGACTGCAGATAGATGTGCAGAACAGATGAATCATAAGTTTAGAGTGAAAAAAAATTAATATGCATTGAAGGTACAGATATGGAAATTTAAACTGAAAATGAGAGTGAAGTTTGTTAATTGTAAATCTGCCGTGCTGTGATGAAAGGCAGGTTGGTGGGTTTGTCTTACAGCCCAGCTGATGTACATCAGAGTTTTTTCATTATTTACAGCTGCATCAGGTTGTACTTACTGACAAGATTGATGTTTATTTTTTAACATAGTTAGAATGAAAAACAAATTCTTCTTTCTCTCCCTGTACTTCTAATCTGTGCTCTTTAATGATGCTTTGATGAATTCTGAAAGTCTTGCTTTAAGTTAATTGTCAGGCTTTAAGCTTGTCGTTGTGCTTGCTCTTCTCTTTGAGTGATGATTACTTCTCTGGCCCAAGCTAAATACTAGGAGAATGGGTTTTTGTATAGGTTCTCACAGGTGGGAGATACAACAGCTGCAACTTTCAGTTTCCTTTCCAAGCATAATTGGTACCTTACAGAGATGTAGCATATCTCATGCTGTTTTCCTCTATAAATGTTAACAAACATGTTGTTGTTGCGGCTCTTCAAAAACATGGAATAGCTTGTTCTTTAGTCAATCGTATTCTAAACCCAGCATCCATAAGGAGGAGATGGGATGTGTTGGAAAAGGGGCTCTGCCAGTGCACTCTCCAAGTCTGGTGGAGTCTGATTAGCAAGATGTGGGAGATAAGATGGGTGTTGTCCATGGAGCTTTGGAGGTCTGCTGCTCTGCCTGCTGGTGCGGGAAAAGAAATAAGTGACATTCAAGTACTGTACAGAGAAAGCAAACTGGGAAAAACAGACAAGGGCGCCGTTTTGTTCCCCCCCCTTCCCTGCTTTGTGCTTTTTGTTACTGGAATCCTAATGTTTTTGCAACAATACTTGATTAAATGGTTTCAGACAGAACTGACTTCTTGTTTTGCATGACTGTATCCCTTTTAAGGAATGCTGCTCTAGGGAAAATAAAGACATTTGAAAGGTTAGAGATGTCCAAGAAAATGGCCTTTTGGTACGAAGAACCTGTGTTGTTTTTTCTAGCAGTAAAAGAGATGGTTCTATTTATTAAGCTGTGCGTGTGCATTAATACGATGCTTCATCTTTTTCCATTTGATTTCCTGTAGGGTGATTTCACTTGGAACAGCATGTCAGGGCGCAGTGTTCGGCTGAAGTCAGTTCCCGTTCAAAGCCTCTCGGAGCTGGAGCGTGCTCGGCTGCAGGAAGTGGCTTTTTATCAGTTGCAGCAGGACTGTGACCTGGGTTGTCAGATTACTATCCCCAAAGGTAAGGGCTTGATAAGCTGTCTCTGTTTAGATTGTTAAGCCACTGATTTCATATCACAGTTGTAAACACTAGATTTTTTTATTCCACAGATTCTGTCTTCTATTTCAGTTTTGCGTAACCACAGTCATTATGTAAAAATGATGAGTAAAGTTGTTTGTCTGCTGTGTCCAATTTGGGCCACCTGGGGGTGGGATCATCTGATCAAGGGCAGATAGCTACAGGGTAGATAATCTATATCAGACCCATTCATGCCAGGATGTCTTGATACTCAGTTGAGAGAAAAATGCTTTTCTTACATTTCCTGATATCCAAAATTAAATGTCTATGTAGGTCAGGTAGATCTTACCATAGAAGTGGGTTTTTTTGTTCTGTATTACATTGTCTGTGAAGGAAGCCAACAGTCACTAGTTCAGATACACAGTGCAGACATTTGCATCAAATAATATGAGTCCTACCCAAGTTTTCCTAAAGACAGTGTTGCTTATTTCCTAGAAAACAAGTTAATTTTCAATATAAAACACTGAACTCCTAGGAAACAGGAGATTAATTGGAAAGGAGAAGCTCAGCTATCAGAATCCTGATGCAGGATACATGCATGTGGGTAGACCTGTGCTTAGGTTACTGTGGAAGAGATCTAAACCTCACTAATGAGAAAGTTTCTGTTGTTTCCTGTAGGCTGGAGATCAAGCATAGCAGAGATAGCTGTTGTGCAATCATCTGCAAATCTGGCTTTCCTGTTGTTTCTTTGCAGTTGTATACGTACATGAGGAATAACAAGGGATCACTGAATTCTCACCTTTCACTCCGAGCAGAGGTGCTGCATGGTAGCATGTACACAGTGATGCCACAGGAACAATTCTTTAATGAGTCTAAGTTAAGCAGGAAAAAATTGTCCAGTCTATGACAAAAATGATGTAGAAAAGAACAAATGTGAAAGAGACAGGCTTTTCTATTCATCAGCTTTTTAGGATCTGCAGAAAATTCCTGTCAAAACCAAAAAAGTCCAATTTCACACATATAGCAAGGAATCAGTTTGTAGTGAGATGGATTTAATCAACTTCTTCAAGCCTCACCAGCTCCCCTGGTCCCTCAGAAAAACATTTGATCAAAAGGAAAACAATTTTATAGGATGTTCATAGGAGGAACTGGATCACTAAGGGCACTGCAATAATTTCTGGCAGTCTGAGCTTCCACTGGCTGTTCCTGTGGGAGATGAAGATACACATATGGAGGTCCTACCATAAGGATGTATGGTAATACCATCCAAGACAGTAGAGTATACACAGTCATAGAATAGCTTCGTTTGGAAGGGACCTTAAAGGTCATCTAGTCCACCCCCCTGCGATGAGCAGGGACATCTTCAACTCGATGAGGTTGCTCAGGGTCCCATCTAACCTGACCTTGAATGTTTTCAGGGATGGGGCACCTACCACCTATCTGGACAACCTGTTCTCACCACCTTCACTGTAAAAATTTTTTTTACACCTAGTCTAAATCTACACTCTCTTGTTCTAAAACCATTACCCCCTTTTCCTGTTGCAACACACCCTACTAAAAAGTCTGTCCCCATCTTTCTTATAATCTCCCTTTCATTACTAAAAGGCTGCATTAAGGTTTCTCCAGAGTCTTCTTTCTCTGAGCTGAGCAACCCCAACTCTGTCAGCCTGTCTTTGTAGGAGAGGTGCTCCAGCCCTCTGATCATTTTTGTGGCCCTCCTCTAGACCTGCTCTAATAGGTCCATGTCTTTCCTGTGCTGAGGACCCCAGAACTGTATGTAGCACCCCAGGTGGGGTCTCACCAGAGTGGAATAGAGGGGCAGAATCCTCTCCCTCTCGCTGTTGGCCACATTGCTTGTGATGCAGCCCAGGACACATTTGGCTCTCTGGGCTGCAAGGGCACATTGCTGGTTCATGTCCAGCCTCTCATCCACCAGCGCCCCCAGGTCCTTCTCAGCAGGGCTACTCTGAATCTGTTCATCTCCAGCCTGTACAAATGCCAGGAGCTGTCCAGGTGCAGGACCTCATCAGGTTTCTGTGGGCCCAGTTCTCAAGCTTGTCCAGGTCCCTCTGCATGATGACCCGTCCCTCAGGTGTGTCAACCTCACTGCTCAGGTTGCTGTCGTCTGCAGATTTTCTGAGGGTGCACTCAATATTACTGCTTCGAATGACCAGATAATTAATTTTTCTGTGTTTTAAGGTATATATCATGAAGGAATAGCCAGTACAATTGAATTTTAAAGTGTTGTAATACCATTTATCGAAGGAAGTGAAGGTAATAGCTAGAATTAATCTAGTATTACTGGTAATACATCTAGTATTTAACTGTCCATCCTGTCTGAAAGTTTGGCACCAGTTTTGACAACAGATATAAATAATATTTTGGAGTGGGTATATATAATAATCACTCTATCAGTCCATCATGCTACATCTGTGCTGGTACTTTGGTAGGAGAATAAGAATCTTACCATATTCTCAAATTGTTACAGATTGGTTTAGGCCCATTGCAGAGACAGTCTGAAGTCCACCTCATGTTCCTATCATTTATAAATGTGTGGAATGAAAACTTATGACAAGAGTTTACAGGCAGCCATCCAGTCAATCGTCACAGATGAACATCATAGGACTCTGCAAACTGGGAATTTCAAGTTTTATCCATGTGAAACTGACTTGGGTACTTTGGGCATGCAAGAATACAAATAAAATAAAATTCCATCACAGTCATCAAGTTAAAACCAGACTCAAGTTTAAAACAGACTGTTAAACATTTTCTGTTTAAAAAACCCAAACCCACAACAGTGAGATGTAGAACTAGTACCGTCTGAGAGAGCTTGAAGAGCTCTGTAGGTCTGGAGAGATCGAGAAAAATGAAAGATGTACTCTACAATTCTTCTACTTCAGAGGATGCCATATGAAAATTTTCATGAGTAGAGGCGAGTGGAACTATTTATGTATTAGAAGATTTAGAAAGCTGTTTACAAAGTCGGACTTCTTTGTGGTTCTTTGGCTGCTTTTCAAAACTTGCTAGAGAATTACACTAGAACATGCATGTGCCTGCTGGGCATTTGCTTCCTGCAGGCATTTGAATAATTACACTTACTGGCATAGGTATTGTGAAAAGTATAAATGCATTGTTGTTGGCTAACAAGTGTGCCAAACATGTGTGCATGGAAGTTAAACCAGAGTACAGATGCCTCTGCCTTAGCTTTACAACCACAGACATGCTGTTAGTGGTTGCTTCTTCATAATGCTTCAGTCCTCCTATGCTCAGAAGGTCCCTTTGTCACAGCAAGTGCAGTTTACCTCTTCCAGGGCACATCTGGCTATTCCCACACTTGTGCAGGAGTGCATAGAATGTGATACCTCATATGTAATCCCTCTCCTTCACTGTATTGTAGCCATTACCATTAATGAAGAACATTACTAACATCTCCTAGTAAAATGTCCTGTGGTCACAGAGAAGGGATTACTTCCCACAGGAATTTCTTTAACCAGCATGTCATTTAAAATATGCTAAAGTTGCACTGCAGTAGATAATTAGAATGAATTCCAGTTGATCAAGAGTTACTAGTTTTACATATATGATGAGTTGCTTCAGGTTTGTTTCTTGTTGTCTTGTTTTTCTGCCTTTTATCTTTCAAATTCTGTAATCAGCACCTTTTTTGCTCCCATGTGGCTCCCCCATTTGCCACCAGACACTAGACCAAGAATCATTTATCTTCCCTTGGTTAATGTGTTAAGTTGCAAAAGGATGTAATTTCCGGGCAAAGCATTACACAGTTTCTTTACCAATGCAATTACTCTGTGGAAGATATTTAATTTGCTGACATTCTAAATGGCACAACAGTACCATTCTGGTGATGCTTCTTTGCAGTTCATGTTTACAATGTAGTGTGGTTTTTTTCTCATTTCAGAGAGGTCAATCTCCTCCTTATAATAGGAGAAAAAACATTGTGATGAAATTCACTTTAGTTGTGCTTACATTTTGGTGACATTACAATTCTGTTTATGTCCTTGCACATAAGTAGTGAGAAAAATGAACCTTTTACAGAAGGTCTTCACAAGCAACAGCTAACTCAGGTCAGATGGCTTCTTCAGAGTAAAATGGATCAGAGCAGAAGAGGAGCTCATTTTCTTCTGTTCATTGGTTCCAGGTATCTCTTGAGCTGAGGGGTTATTGAATGAGGTTTGGTAGGATCAGTTTCCTAAATACCACATGTTTATAAGGACTCTCACAGTCCTGTCCCACTTCACTGAAACCTGTGTTTGGAAGCAGTGGTAGGAACTACTAGGACATTATGAGTTGAGCAAATGGGATATTAGGTCTTCAACCCTAATTCAACTGTTTAAGCATCTGCCTAGGTTTTGAAGGTATGATGTGAACCTGTTGGTGAAGGGGCTTGAATAGGATTTGGGACTTAGGGGTCACATTCGGGTCTTCTCTTTGCTCAAGAAGAGAGAATGACTGCTTATATTCTTGCCGGTTCCCAACAGGATGTTCTGCTGTCTTCTCAGCTTTGCAGTGGGGCTGGAGGAGTTATGGAGAGAGAGAATAAATGAGGAGAGCATTTGGGGTTATATGTGGTTTAGTGGTGATTATGCTGGTGCTGGGTTGACAGCATGATAATGATCTTGAATGTCTCTTCAAACTTTGACGCTTCTGTGACATTTTGGGAGAGAGAAAGTAGTTCTTAACTTTACTGCCAAATCTGGTTCATTCATTTAGTTGTAATGAATATGATGTAGAGATGAGTTTAGAAACCTAAATGCAGTCCCAGTCATTTAAGGAAAGTCATTTTAAGGGAAGCTGATGCTGCTTGAACATGTGCTGGTGTATGTTTTTGCATGCAAGTTTTGTGACATGCGACACTGTGCATCTACTCACATGAAGTGAGCATTAGTCTCCTGTACAACTTGTTTTAGTAAGGTGAGTTTGAAGAAGCAGGGCTGGATAAGTGTGCGATTACAGACTGAGAGCTGAGGCTACCCTGTCTCTGAAATGAAAGAAAACATGGCCGGGCTTTCTGAATCTTTACCATTCATTTGTGTACTTTGCCCCCAATACATTCCAGTTAAGCTCTGAATAAAAATGGGAATTAAGAGTTACACAGTGCTCTGCTTTTTGTTTATTTTGGCAGGGCGTACTTCTTTCAATCTGTTTTTTGCTTGCTTTACTCGCCATTGTATTTCATTATTCATTTTCCTTAACACTGAGAGTGACTATGATTTTTATCTGGGCTTGCATTTTTGTGAAGGCTCCAAACTGCTCATTGTTTCTAATCACTGACCATGTTACATACTTTATGGCTGTTGTGGCAGTGGAAAACATCTAAGTGTAGCGTATACATTGTGGAGTTATGGGCTTATGGACTGGGTGCTTTTGAACTGGCGTCAGTGCCTCTTCTAAGTGAAGAGGCTTGTTGCCACCCCTCTTAATGCCAGCCTCTGCTGATTCTTCTCACACAAATACTGTCTCTAACACGGGCTTTTAAGTCCATGGATTTTCTTTCAATGTAGTAGAGTTCATAAAAATTGTATTTAAGACATGTAAGGCTGAGATAAATTCTCCTCCTTTCTGCTGCATTAGTAAATCTTGGATAAACTGTATCAGACGGACCGGTCAGAGATAAAAACTGTTTAACTTGCTGATTTTCAGATTGAAACTTCCCACCTGTGCCCTCCAATTCAAATCTTTCATGGAAAAATGTATTTTTCCAAGGATTCTTTGTTTTTTTCATGCTAAGAAAACAAAACCAAATATCTCTCAGTCTGGGAAAAAAAAAAGGAAATAAAATTGAATAAATGTTTTAAGCTAGGAGAAGTCCCAGCTGCTGCAGGGTAGAGGTTGTAAGACACAGCCTTGAACTGTGCTACACGGGCATTTATCAAAGTGAAGGTGACAGGAGTTTTTCCAGGCAGAGAGATAAGAAACAAAAAAAAAAACTTTCCGATTTTTTTTTCTCCCAGTAAGGGAATTTGCAGAAATTTTTTGTTGGGATTTTTTCTTTCAAATTCACCTTTTTTTGCCACTGTTGAGACAAGAACAAAATGGAAATACATCAAGCTTGCAAGAATATAATTTTTCTAACATTGCAACAGGGGAAATAATAAATTATCTTCAAAACTTAAGAAAGTTTTTAGAGGGATGTTCCTTTTTTAATTTTTGCTGTGAGGCAGTTTTTCTATAAAAGACTATGCTGTGCTCAGCAAATTGATTTCCGAGATTTGCTTGTATCACACAGCAGGTTTTACTTGTCTGTTTACATCAGGAAAGCTTTATTCAACTTAGCTATTCCGTCAGTTAGAGGCAAGCTAATAGTTTTAAAAGCAAAAGGTTTTACTCATTACAAAACTTGCTACAAACAAAAAAATCTTGTCTTTTTACTAATTTGTATTTCAGTAAATAGCTAGGAGCTTTGATTGAGAAGCAGCATGCATTTTCATTGTGCTATGTGAACACAGAACAGAGGTAGAAAATGCTGTAATCTTCATGGGGAAATCAATGGCACTGATAATATAAATATGAAAAAATGAGTGCATACCTTAGCACATTTAAAAGAAAGATTTGTGTAACTTCTGAGAACCTACCTATTGTGTAGGTGTATTTTGTGGAAAGAAAGGAAGGGAAGGAGGACAGGGATGGACATGGAATGCTTAGCTATGGAGCTCGTTGGGCAGGAGTGCTGAAAGGCAGGAGTCTTTCAGTTCCCTTCACAATGAAGGGAAGAGATCTTGCTTAAATTCCTAAGATAAATGAAATATTACACTCTGCATTTCCATATATAAATATAATGAAAAGTTAGAGGAGATGGAGTCATGACCAAGGTTTTTTATTACTAGGGCAGTTGCTTATTTAGATGCTGTCTGTTGTAGGTTTAGGGTACTGTTCTTAAAAAGTCAGATCCAGAGACTGCTGCATGCATATATTTGATGTTATGTCCCATAGAGTTTAAAAATTCTGATACAAAAAAATCCTATCTAATGTAGTTTCCTTAGGAGTACACTTGAAATAGCTATTGGCTTGAAGTACATATATTTGGTATTTTGTCTGTATTAGTGTCAGGCATGAAAATCTCAGCTTTCTTTTTAAAACATTGATGATGACCAATGGCCATATTCAAAAGTTGAGACATGTGGCAGAGAGAACCAGTGTTGGGAAGCAAAATACACATACAGAGGCTCTAAAACAGCTTTGCAAAATTAGGTATATTTGGGTTTTTTTCCTAAACCTTTGAGAGAACACTAGTGTAACAGAGGTATTCCTGGTTATGTTCTGCCAAATCTGTCTTTAGCACTTCATGTAGTACTTACCCTTTGATTCTGAATTTGCCAATAATCGACATAACTGTCCAATGATTCTGTAGTGACTTAAGAATTTGTGCTTTATTATGGCCAAAGAATAAATACCAATAAATATATGCCAAGGAAAAAGCTTTTGAACCTTTATTAAGAATACTGACATTGCAGCCTACTAGTTTGCGTGTTCTACTTGCCTTTGGCAGATCTTTGCCAACATGTAACACGAGTGTAACATGTATTCTTCTGGTATACTACTTCAAAAATTTCAGTTGAAAATCAGACTTATTTCTGTTATCTTGTGTGTGTTGCTCCTTTCAGAAGTTCATTTGGAAGTATTCTTGATGATTTTTTCTTGCCTTAGGTGGAAAAATTTTCTCTAGTTTTTCCACAGGCATGATTTAAGTGGAGTTGTACTTGGTGCCAGAAGCGTAATGTCTTTAGATACTGATTAGGAAAGATAAAGTGACTCCAGATAGATTTATTTTATCAGAGCTGTGGTACTATATATATCTTTGTATTAGGCTTTTACACTGAAAAGGCTGCCTTGAGATTTAATGGAGACCTAATCTCCTGCTGAAGGTTTTTAAGAATAGATTAGACAGATGTCCATGTGACTCTATTTCTGTGCAGGAAGTCAACCCAAGTATTCTCTGCAGAGCTCCTCATGTCTTTTTCCTGTGTGGTTTACATTTTCAACACCTGTTTCTGTTATGATTGATGATACAAAGGACAGGTAATTACTACAAAGAGACATTATTAGAAGTAAGATCCGTTGGTCATTTTTCAGAGGGATAACAGCTCAGTTATTTGAGCCACCAAACTGTCCAGTGAGAGACCTGCTGTGCCATGATTTCACTTCCATGCACTGAGAGCTCCTCTCTCATTTTATTTCTTCATCAAGGCTCTGAGCAGGAGTATCGTGGACTAATTTAATTAGTCTCGGAGGGAGTAAGTTATGGAGGCTGTTTTATTTTCTTGCATGGCTTCTTCTTTAAGGTGAGAGTCCAAGGAAAGACTTACAGAAACGATTCATAACAAGGCAATGCTCAGAAGATAGTGGAGGCCTGGGTGCCCTGCACCAACTCTGTGACCACTGGCTGGTCTCCTGAATTCCAGAGGGTTAGAAGAATTTCCTCATCATTTGAAGAGCTCAACTCATGCTCACACTAACAGCAGTGTGGGGGGAAAGGTCTGAGTTAGATGTAAAGAAACTTGGTTGCTTCTTCACCTGCCAATTCACTGCAAGCCAGTTTATTGATAACTATAAATCCCATGCCAGTTATATGCTGGTGATTTTATCTGTCCTGCCCCTGGTCCACCCTGTACTGTAGGGATGAAAGGTAACTCCCCTTATCAAATCAAGAGTCATTTAAACTAGCAACAGCACCAAACTACTCTCTCCCCTCCACATTATAAAATTACTTTTTATTTAGGTAGTTGAGGCCAGGAGACAGTCAATTTCTCATCTCCCCCATGCCCCCCCCAGTGAACTGAAGGCAGTTCTAGGACTCTTATTTGTATTTTTCTATCTCAAGCTATAGCATCAAGGCTCCTGTTTGGTTTTCATTTGGTGTTTTGAATTTTTTTTCAATACAGCTAAAATACTTTCATTGACTGTAGTTGTTTTCCTTTGTTAGTGTAGATAGTTTTTGACCTGTTTTTTTTGACCAGTTTTAGTGTTGACAGTTTTCCTGAGTTATGAAAGCACTCCAAGAAGGGAGTGTTGCTCAGTCTTTCTCAAAGATTTTAAACCTCTGCCCATCATTGTGGTTTCTGAGTGTCTTCCACTTAGAAGGGCAGCAGCAAGGTCCCTGATGTATCACAATCTATTTAAGTCAGGAATTTGCCTATCTTTGGAGATTAGGGAAACTCCTGTCACACTGTAGATACTGCTGTAACGTGAAAAAGTAGTGTCTATATTTTGTCTTGCACCTGCTAGTTGACATTTCTGTTTCATGAATCCTGTCATCAGTGTCAATGTAGCAAATACGCCCTGAAGCCTAGGAGTGGTTCCCTCTAATTTCAGTATGCTTAGACACATTTTTTGCTTCCACTATTGACACAAGGCATGTGTTCCATCAAAAGACCTGGACCACTCTCTCTGGCTTTTTTTTTCAGGGTTTTTTTGGGGGGGGCGAGGGGGGGTGGGACCTGGGGTTTTAATATTATTTTATTAGATTACTGTGACTTGGGACTTCTTATGGGAAATCCTGTGCTGATGTAGGTGCTGCAGCGGACAGAGCTGTGTATGAGTTGAAAATCTGAGTTTGTCTGTGCACGGGGAAGTCAGACCTGGCATCCTGCATCCGTTCTCCCTTTCCAGGAATTTGCCTGCTTTTTGCTGCTCTCCACTGACAGCTGCATACAAGGGCACTTGGCCATTCCTTTGTGATCCTCTAAAGGCTGCCAGGTAGCTTTGCATGGGTTTTTTGAGTTATTTCCATTGTCCCTTCTATGTATGGCAGCAGCAGCCATTTTCCTCATTCTGGCATAGAAAAGTATTTGAGCAACTGTTTATTTTCGTGTCAAAATGAGTTTTTCCTTAGGTCTGGCAAAAGATGTAACAAATGAGCTCCCAAGCAATTATAATTTAGTGTTCGGATTCTAAAACTCACTGAATATTTTGTTCCTCAGAGTTCCTGTAATGCAGCTATTTTAAATGTATTACTAGTTAAGAAAAATTTAAATGATGTAAAACTATATATGTTTTCATTACAGTAATGGCAAAATAACTGAAGAGGGTTTTTTCCTGACTTTTCCAACACAATAATTTCTAGTCAATAGTCCCAAATGCAGAAAGTTTAAAGAATACATTAAACAAAAAATCCAATTAAAAGGGAAGATAGGAAACTTTATTCCTACTTTCGGTGTGGTGGTTTGAAAAATTCTGTAACTATTAAAAATTCTGTTATTTTAAAGATATTTACACATGGCTTGCACAAACACGGCAGGCATCCACTTTGTACTTGCTGAAGTATTTCTTTTGGTGCAGCTGTGCTGTGTTCATCTGTAAGACCTGCAGCTTCCTGCACAGCAGGAGTGCAGTGGCCTGGGCAGGCCCGGGAAGCTGCTCCTTCCCAGCTCTTCCCCTTGCATGGGGGGGCTCTGACATCCCCCTCCCTCTGGCTGTGGCTTCAGGAGCCCTGACCTCGCTCCAGAGCCCAAAACCCATATTCTCTGTCAACTTAGGTTTGGTTCTCACCCTTAGAATACGTTGCACCTGCATTTGCTCACCAGTCTCTTCATGACAGAGAACATATTTGAAAATACAAAAGTAGTTATTTCTTTACAACATATGTACTTGGAGACTAATTAAATCCTTAAATGCACTAGGGAACACGTAGGCAAATGGAGTGGAAACGTCATGTTTTCTTATGATTCCTCTAGCCACAGGAGTTGAGTAGCATTTGCTATCTGAATTAGAGCAGTGACCAAAGTAAGTTGTTGTAAAGTAAGTTGTTGTTGTGGTGGTGGTCTTGTGTTTTTGTTTGGTTTTTTGTTTGTTTGGGTTTTTGTTTGTTTGTTTGTTTTTATTGTGAAGAAAAGTTCATACCTATCCCACTACAGTTATAGTCTCTATTTTCCAACATGCAACATTTTTTGTTCAACAAGTTGGTCATGGCTCTTTCTAATAGAAATAGACCTTGCAAATAGGTTTCAATAGAAATAGTGCATTTTTCTAGATTTGAGTCTAGTTTAGAACTACACTTTGCAAATTTGTTTTCCTAAAAGACAGGGCTGTCTGCTGTAATATGCTCAGCTAGTATAAACTGATTTATCACCTGTGCCTTCAGAATAGCTGTGCAGTATCAACAGATGTGCATCAAAAATCTATTAGTACCTGGCAAGCAAATAATGTAGGGTTGGTTGGGTTT
This sequence comes from Lycocorax pyrrhopterus obiensis, assembly GCA_014706295.1. Lineage (NCBI taxonomy): Eukaryota > Metazoa > Chordata > Aves > Passeriformes > Paradisaeidae > Lycocorax > Lycocorax pyrrhopterus. The sequence continues at coordinate 19,559,155 of JACSVZ010000001.1, forward strand.
TTTTAGATTTGTATCAGAACCACAGGAGGTGGTAAATTGGAGGTATTGTGAAGTGTTATTTGATTAATAAAACTGTAGTTCCTGTAGGGATGCAGCTTTCTTTGGAAGTAGGTGAGATTTCCCGCAGTTTTGCGTTCTAGGCGGGTTCCACGGAAGCTTATGAATACTTCCTAAATAAATAATTTAATCCATCTACCAGTATGACCAAATTCTTGCTGTTCAACAGTGAAGAAATTGTGTACAATGCAGCTTTTAAACTTCCAGCGGCTGAATCACTTAAACCTGCACAACTGGACTTCGTAATTCCTCTGTGTTTCATTTTAACAATTAGTAGAGCCTTAGCCCAGAGGGACTGAAGCCTAGGTCTGAAGAAGATGCACTAACCACAGGTTACTGAAGAGTGCTGGGGTGTGGAAGAGGTGAATTAAAAGCACACTTTTGTCTGATGGTTGTGGGTTTTCTCAAGTGGTTGTATTGTATGCACTGTGTGTTGCTGAGGACGTTGTTTCCTGTGCAGTCAGCTTTCCCCACAGCTCTCCTGGTTTCTCACCGTTGCCCTGGGAAGGGTTTGGGTCAGGTGGTGCTCCTGCCCAGGGGGCTGCGGTGCTCCGGCCCAGTCCCCCTGTGCACAGCCCAAGGGGAGGGACATCCCTTCTCTTGAAGAACTGGCTTTGACTTCAGCTCTGCCCTTTTCATGCTGTTTCTTCTGCCTTAAGCACGTTCATCAGGAACTTCTCAGAGAGGGGAACGCCGAAGCTTGTTTGCTGCCTCAGAGGAAGCAGCATGTAAGAGGAAAGCTGCCTCTGTGTGTGTGGTGCCTTTGGCGAGCAGCCCAAACCTGGCGTTGTGGGCTGAGGTGAGCATCTATGAGCCAGCTGCCACCTGGAAGATCACGGCTGCAGCTCAGGGATACTCTTGAATGAATATGGCTTTTCTTCCATCAGCTGCTGGCTAACAAGCACAAAGAATAAGTCAAAGTGAAATAAAGCGAGCAAATAGGCTGTAAGGAAAAATGGGACAATAGTCCAAGGCTTCTGAATAAGTACAGTAATCTGCATCACTGATGGAGATCTTGTCTGTGAATGGCTGAGGCAAAGAGTGAGAGTGATAAGAAACACCTGAAGGCTCAGCCTTCCCCTTTTCATATTGCTTTATGTGCCAAAATTTGTAGCTCCTGTTTGTCTGGTTGTATTTTTTTATCTTCCATCTGTGTTGCAGCTGGCAGTGCTTTGGAAGTTACTGCATGGGGACAGGGCATTTCAACAAATTTTTATAAATAAATATTTCAGGATGGACATTTACAGTCACAGAAATAGCTAAGTAAAACCAGCACCCTCTTCTTCAGCAGAGCAGCCCCCAGTGCATATTCAGAAATAAATTTGCTTTGTATAGTGACCGAAAGAAGCGGCTGCAACCACAAACACTGTGCAACTGTCAGTGAATGAAGTGCAGTCTTCTCTTTATTGTGCTCTGTCAACAGAATTTAGCAGTGTTTTCTGATCGACACTCTCAATTGCTTGCAGTATTGCACAGGCCAGAGAGACTGCAGCTTGACATTTAGCTCGCAGGCTGGCTGTGGGAGGCTGGCACTGGGGAAATGAGTTGCTCTCGATGAGTGAAGTGAACCAATGAGTGCTCAAAATAGGTCAAACTTGGTGCTTTGCGGTGCCATTGGTAGTAATTTTCAAGGCAGAACTGATTGCAATTTTAGAAGGTATATTCTATTTTTTTTCTTTAAATGCTGTTAGATCCAATTACTAGTGGTTATTAAGAAAAATGGCCACAAATAGAATTAGAATTACTATGAAGAAGTAGTTTAGAAATCTCACAATATCAACCTTTTTATCTGTTTTGATAATTGAGCTATGGGTTTGATAATAATCGCTGAGGTAGCTCCGCTTTTTATACTGTGTGAAAATAACCCTGAATTGTAGAACATGACCAACATTCTTCCCTAAATGGACAAGAAACTCATTTCTCTTAAGCAAAGGAAGTTGCCAGTAGACGGAGAGGGAAGTTCTCTTTGTTCTACAACCCTGTCAGCAGCACATCATCTCTTCTGTCAAAAGCCCACTGAGATAAATTAGTTTGAAGTATTTGTATGAATTTATGAATTTTGTTTTTGATTAATAAAAAGTGTCCTTGCATATAAGTAACATAAAAGGAACATCCATTCTTTTAGATAACCCACCAGCCGAAGTATAAGGAAAGTGCTGAAGAATCCTATTTTTGTTACAGGTTCACTTCAAACATATTTGACAGGGTATTTTTTCATGATCTGAAGCGTAATACTGTAATAGTGTCCCAGAATTATGTGCAAAGCTTGGATGCTGTTGTACCTTTTTACTGCATATTATATTAATCACTAAAATTATATTGGATTAGGGTTTCACAGGATATTGACTATTAAGTGACATAATCTGAAACTGTTGGCCAAGAGTTCCCGAATGTTAACTTTGTGTGCTACTGTGTAATTTTGAGCTAATTACCTATACCTAATGTGTGATGCTTTAGCTTATGTTGAGCAAGACTTCTACCTACCAAACAGACTTGTTGATTTCCATAAATATAAATTGACTAAAGAAGTACTGGAAGTAAATAGTAACTGGATTCAGCCTGCACTCCCTCTCTTGCAGTCATAAAAGTTGTTGGTAGGTGGTCTTGTGCAAAGCAACAGAACAATAAGTTAAATTTACGAAGTTCTCTTTCTTTCTTTTCATTTTTTTAAACTGTTAAAGCTGAAGTTTATATATCCTCAGTGTGAAAATTATTTATTACCTTGTTTGTAGAACCGTGGTCTCACTTAGAGAGGAATTTAGCCCATGAAATGGTCTGTAGAAAATCTGAGATTTGATAGTGTAAATGCTAAAGAAATAGTGTTAGTGAGGACACTGCAGGTAAATTTCAACTTTAACACTAAATATTTAAGTTTTGATAATCTCAGAAGTCAGACAGCTCAATTCTTATCAAAAGTCAGTAGATCAGTACAAATAATCTTGTATTCTGTAGGCTGTGTGGTTCACTGAGAGAGTCCTAAAGAGATGACCTAATTTTTGAAATAGGAAAGTCTTTTTGGCATTAACTGAACCTGGAAGTGCTCACCACTTTGGAAAAACAGGTCACATAGCAATTTAATGTGCACTCAGGAGTTTGATTCTAGACTCTTGGTCTTTTAAATATTCATTGTGCTAGTCTTAATACATAGATGCCCAGGGAGTGATGTAGCATTGCAGTGAAAAGTGCAGCAAACATATAAATTAGTAAGTACTGAACAGGTCAAGTCCATTTCTGAAAAACAAACTGATCTGCACAGCTGCCTGGGCAGGTGTCCTTCAGGAAAAGCAGAATGGGTTAGCAAAGGAAAACAAATGCAGCTTCCTGCACTTTGACAGTTGTCATTTGAGTGTTTCTCTAGTCTTGCTGGTGTTCTCGAGTGGAATCTGTTGAAGGAGCAGTGTATTGTTGCTCTACAGTTAGAAGACATAAATTGGCAATTATATACACAAAAGGCTGGATAACAGCCCAACAGCTTTTATTGCTCTGTGGTTTAAACATTTCCAAAGTGGAAATTAAAAATAGCAGTCCATCCATACCTAATAGCACTTTGGACTGATACAATACTATTTTGCATAAATATTTGCTGATCAATTGAAAAACATACAGTAGGTATTAAGCGTGGGTAATAGTGCTTTGCCTGTTTCTCAAGAATGTTTTGGATATTAATTATATTCTCAAAAGCCCACTGCAACTAGTAAGTACTAAGCATTATTATTGTGAATTGAGTTCATTTAATATGTAAAACTGCTGGAGTTGCATGAGTCCTTAAACACATTATGAATATTTCAGCAATGTTCATGCCTGATGTACCCTGAATCAACAGTAATTTCAAAACATATTTATATGTACAGTGTATAGACTGCAATTTATCACATCCTTTGCTGGGGAGGAGGAGAACTTGAACTGACCTCAGCCCTCTTGGCAGATCTTCTGAGCTGTAGCTTTTCACTGAGTTTCCTCTCAGCCTTATTTTCATATGCAACTCCTTTTCTCTTGCTGTGGGGTAAACTGTAAATGTAAATGATCATAGCAAAACACTGCATTTAACATTAAATTTTGATTCTTTCTCTCATATTTTTATGTCTCAGTAGACTTCAGTTGGATGTCAGAATATCAATAAATGGGTTTTTGGAGAATAAGGCTCTGTGACTCTGAAGAAATGTTAGTCATCCATCAAAAAGCTTCTCTGAAGCAGTAATTTGAATTTATAACAGGGAAAATAATTTGAAAATTACTTTATATATATAAAGCCAGAACACAATGGTAGCAGGGAACCTTATAAAAACAAGCTGTACTGTCAGGTGTATGTAAGCAGGCTACCAACTATTCATATTGCCAAGAGGTGAAAGAATTTCTCTTATAAACTCAATCTTAGCAACAGGAAATGTCAGAAGGTGTGAAAAGTCTGGGCTTTTAATCAATCAAGATATGACTTTGAGTTATAACCTTGTCATGTGGCTAAGAAAAAAGGAAAATCTAATCATAGACCATGTCAGGCAATGAATTACCACCATTATATTGCTGAACTCTCATCCAGAATACCTTATCTATCTAGTCAGCCTTATTTCAGAGAGATGAATTCGCACTGGAGCAGGTGTGGGCAAAGGGGAATTAGCATAACCAACACATGGCAATTCTACATCGAGACAGGAGCCGAAGGGCCTAGTTAAATGAGTGCTGGGAACCCTTCCATCCGGGAGGGCTGCTGGTAGCCTGGGGTGCATCAGGGAGAGCTTTGCCAGCAGACCAAGGTTCTCGCCCTCAGTGAGGCCTCATCCAGAGTGCTGTGTCCAATTGTGGGCTCCTCGGTGCAAGAGAGACAATCAGCTGCTGGAGAGGGTCCAGCAAATGCCCGCAAAGATGATGAGGGGTCTGGAGCATCTTTCTTACGAGGAGAGTCTAAGGGAGCTGGGCTTTTTTACACTTGAGAAGACTGAGAGGGCATCTCATCAGTCCATTTAAATATCTCAAAGGTGGGTGCCAAGAGGATGGTGCCAGACTCTTTGCAGCGGTGCCCAGCAACAGGACAAGGAGTAATGGCCATGAACTAAAACACAAGAGTTTTCACCTCAACGGGAGGAAGAACGTCTATACATTGAGTGTGGCAGAGCATTGCAACAGGCTGCCCAGGGGAGTTGTGGAGTCTCTCTCTCTGGAGACATTCTGAACCTACCTGGTCAAATTCCTGTGTCACCTGCTCCAGGTGACCCTGCACTTGCGGGGGTGGTTGGACTAGATGATCTCCTAGGAAGGGACTAGAGCTGCCTTCCAACGCTCCCTTCCATTCTGTGATTCTGTGGTATCCTGGAAATAACTGCAGAGTGCAAATGTGCGAGTGGAGTCGTCCAACCACCATTACAAAAAGTAAAAAGAAATGTTATTTTTAAATTAAAAGGATATTAATTGGCTTCAAAAAAAGTCAGAATTTGTTGGGCAGTCTATCAGGTGATGTTCTGGACTTGATTTTTAGTAAGATTTGTGGGAAAAGTGTGGAGAAATAGCTTGTGTTCTCTCATGACCCCTAATTGCAAAGATGAGAGTTCATCAACAAAGATCCACTTCACTCCTCTGTGGTATGTTCCTTACTATAAAAGACCACTTAAGACACTGACTTACAAAACTAGAAAAACGTGTTGAGACAGATTATTTGGTGACCCTCTTGCCCTAAAAGTGAAATGGATACGGTGTGCTCATTTTCGAGTTTTTGCCATATTACAAAATCAGTCAGGAAAAGGTACATGTTCATTAAACTTCATCTAGAGCAGTGCCTAGCATATCAGTCCCTGTGGTAGACCCTTTATATTGCTTTGAAACTTAGAAAATTCAAAAGGTACAAGTTAAAGCAGGCCCTTGACTTAATCCCTGGTATTTGTTGAGACCTAATAAATAAAATGCTGTTTCGTTGACTTTTCATTATAAAAGATGCTGCTGAAGGAAATAATGATAGCCAGCCTTTTGATATAATTGTTTCAAGAACCAACCTGCCTCTGATATTGCTTAAAATCTTCGGTCCTTAATACCTTAGTGAAAACTTGGACGATATATCGGTTGTCAGAACAATCATTCCTCTGAGACTCTAATCCATCTGAACCAATCCGGACTTGCTGTACCCAGCTGCCAGCTCCCACTGTGAGTTCAGATCAGATGGGTCATGAAGGTGGTCAGCTATCACCCAGCTGCTATGACTGGTATGCAGAGCTTTATCCTGGACGTTAGTAATCCTCCCTTTCCAAATACTACCTTTAGTTCCACACCTGAATCACAGTCTTGGGACCATGGATGAAGGCTGTCCAGTACCTTGTAGGTTTATGGTGCTTTGCTGTCAAGAGCACCCAGCAAAAAGCCTCCATTGTTAACTCTTCAGTGACCACACGTGTAGATGTGCCCAGCAGCACGCAGGGGATACATTTGTGTTCCCCGGTACAGCCTCAGCGTTTGGGCGAGCAAAGCCACCCTCCTTTGGGCCGGAGGACTGTGACAGTCCCCAGACTTTGTGAAATGTGCCTCACACCCTTCCTGATCCCCAGTGCTGTGACCATCTCACTCCATGTTCCTACAGCTTGTGCAGCAGTTTGTTCAGTGTTGCTTCTCGTCACTTACTTCCTTTTTTTGTTTTGGTTTTTTTTTTGCCTCTTACAGATGGACAAAAGAGGAAGAAGTCATTAAGAAAGAAACTGGACTCTTTAGGAAAGGAGAAGAACAGAGACAAAGGTAAAATGAGTACATATTCAGTGATCAGGTCATAGTTTTGCATATGAGATTACTTTAGTCTGAAACATACTTTTTAAAGTAGGAGAATGTTGTTGAGCTGATACACTGTCTAGGTATTTATTTTCAAGCTGAAAAATATGTTTTATCTTTTCTGTTTGACTCTAGTATAACTCAGATCTCTTCCACTGAAAGGTTTGGTTTTTTGTTTGTTTTTTTTTCTGAAAAAATCTTTTCTCCATTGTTCTTTGTCCCCATTTTCACCATCCAGTGCAGAATGTGGTCTGGATAACATGATCCAGTTCTTCACCTGCATTTGTTCTCTCATCTTTCAATTTACAAAGCACATAGACCCAGCACTGCCCAAGCAAGTCAGTTGGTTTGCTTTTCTTCCTTTAACCTTAGGAAAACAGACATTGTTTAAAATATATAAATGCTTCAGTACTACTGATCTGTTGGATTTTAATAAAATCCATGTGACATGGATTTACAAATATGGTTGTACTCTTTTGTTTGGACACTAATCAGCTTTATGGGCTGGGTCCTAATCCAAGACCTGAAGTTGACCTGTAATTTGGAGCCATTTGAACCAAGTCTAAATACTGAGACACTGAAAAGTGTCTGTGAAATTGCATGTAGGTAATTGTGCATCTGATTTTATCTTCACTTCTGGAAAAGAATTTCTGTAAAAATGGCAGTAAAACTCAGTATTGATATCCCAGTTTCACAAACATGCACACAAATGCAGGAAATTGTGACAGGAGAAGTGACCTGGTTACTCTGATGTCCTTATTTTTAGTCTAGTTTAGCAGAAGAAGGAAACTTTGAATTTCCACTGAAAAAATTAACATCTCCATTTCAAAGTTACTTTAGATAGTTGTCAAGAAGAAAATATTTTTCTTTTAATTTTTTGTTTGATGACTTAAAATATGTGATTATTATTTTATTGATTTAACATTGGTTATGGTAAATATTTGTATTAATCTTTCTAAAACTGCAATGTCCCCTGACACATTGGTTTGATATATCCAGTGGCTTCCTGTGTTGCATTGCAAATACCAAAGTTTTCATTTGTCACGAGAATTACTTGATATATGACTGAAACCACATGTAGGAGTCATAATGATTTTATAGCCACTTTTGGGGGGAAATCATTTTTGTACTCTCCTATTAATGCATTACATTTGGCTACACTGTAGTTAGTCATTATGTTACTATTTTTTTTCCTGTTGTTTGTGCAGTTAAAAGTGCAAAGCAACTTAGTTCTGTGTAAAACCTGCCCTCCTTTCAGTGTATTTGCCAGATATTGATCTTAATAGGGCCTGTGGAGTACTCTTCTGCATCAGAAAAGGCTAACCACATCCTGCTTTTTTTTTTTAAATGATCTGTCTCTCACAAATATTTGATGTACTAAGAGCTTTTATCTTTCCTCCCTTATGGGTAGTGTGACTTTGGTAGTCTCTGTTGAAAGTTTCTCTTTAGATGCTCTTTTGAGACTTAAAATACATTTTGGCTTTTTTTTCTCACATTTTTCATTGCTGTAGCAGATTTTAACAATGATAAATCGCTTTGGTAATTCACCAAAGGCAGAATTTTGCTGTGTCACCCAAACCTGATGGATCTTTGGAATTGCACTTTCGGAGCTCCACCAATGCTCTTTGTTCAGTGCCTTGAGAAGTGAGGTTGTCCTTTTGGTGATGGATACAAATCCTTAACCCAAAGTTGGTCTTTATTCCACTAAATTCTCTGTTGCCAAAGATCTTTCAAACAATAATTTCTTACATTGCCTTGCATTCTTTTGTATTTCCTGACAGCCCTGTTTTATTTCAGCTGACCTCTGTTTCTAATAATTACACAGCTGCACTGGTTGAGCACTTCCAGATAATATTAGTTTCTGCTATTACACTTCTGTTTGGCGATTTTCTTGTGTGTCTGCCTTGCATGGTAGCATTTATGCTTCATTCAGTTAGTAGGTTTGGGGATATACTTGATTTTTATTCTGAAGGGTTTTCTGAGTGCACTGTGCCTTTTAGGGCTCACTAGTTTCCACAGTGAAGGTCAGCACTTTGTACTTATTCATCATTGTTTAAATTTATCTACTTCCTGGTTTTCAGCCTTGCTCATATATCTGGTTAACTATACCAAGCATTTTTAGAAATCACTATGCTGATTCTCCTAATTTTAATTCCTTTTTTCTTATTATTATTTGAAATTCACATGTTTCAAACATATACCCCTCTGCTTTTATCCTTTTTCTTCCATCTCTCACAGTCTTATTCTGAGTTTCAGAGATGTTTTACATACGCTCTCCACTTATAAAGTATTATAGGAGCACCCTCTGAGAGCAAAATACCCCATCATTTCTCAAAGAGTATAATCTGTATTTCTCTCCTTCCTTTAGGAAAAACTTGGTTTGGTCAGTAAGGGTCCAGGAAATTGGAAGGAGTCAGGTTCTGAACAGGTTGTGTTAGTAGAGTGAAAAGAAAGGCATATTTCCTCTTACTTACTGCCAACAGCGAATGTTAGGCAAAAATATCCCGAATGGCAGCATATGGCATCTTACTTGTCAGGTTTTCTGGCCATGGTTGGTTCTGGTGTACTTTTTTCTGCCCTTGTGAGTTATTAAAGATCATCTGCTTCTCAGGTAGTTGCTGAGCAGAGTCTTAGTGCATGACAGAAGAGGGAATGAACAACCAGGATTTCTGGTTTGTGCCGTGGGGGCCATCAGCCTGGCACAGTGGTTGAAAGGTGGCAGTTTTCCTGTGGGAAGCAGCAGCAGCACCAGCATCTCCTCCAGCCTCAGGAGTTAGGGGGGACAGTATTGCCCAGCTTTCAGCTGATGAGTTGGCTCTGGAAAGAAAATGTGCTTGTGCTGCTGGTCTGCATAAAGATGAGCCTGCTATGCTCACATCAGAATTGAGCCCCACCACCTTCCCTGAAGAGTGGCCTCCATGTCACCTGAAGTAAGAGTTAACCTCCCTCAACATGCCTTTCACAGCAAGCTTGTTCTGTAAAGAGAGTATCTCCCATTTCTGGGCAGCCGGTCCAAGACAAACACTCCTCACTGTGAACGTAGGTGTGCTACACAAAAGGCTGGCAGCACACACTTACCCACCCGGGCAGGTCCCTAGTCCTCGTGCCTGAAAGGAATGCCTTCCTTGTGTTTATTTTGGGGGGTTCGTGGTGGGTTTTTTTAGTAACTAGTCCAGCTGCGCTGTTGTGAGGAGAAGAAAACAACGAGACCAGGCCACAGGACGTCGGAGGGGAAGCTGATTTCCAGACACTTCATAAAGAGGAGGTGCAGCTGCCTTAATGCAGACTTCATTTCCATCCCTTCAGCATCACTTCTGTAAGCACAGTTGCAGTTGGAAGTGTAATTAATTCCAAACATTCTCAGTTTTCTCTGTCCCAGCCTGGGAGCCCACACATACCCAGACAAGTAACAGCTGAGGGGACCACGTTGTTAGGTCCTGCCCAGAGTATGTGCCACCTGAAATCTCCTTTTGTAAAGACAGACTACTGAAGGTTAATCCTGCCAATCATGCAGCACCATGTGATCGTGTGTGTGGGTTGCCATCAAGGATAACAGGGATGCGCCCGGCACAGGAAGCCACAGAGGTGGAAAGGAAGGGCCACCGTGCTGGTCACCAGGGAGGCACGATGGAGGCCTCACTGCAGCTCTTGCCTGACAAACCCTCTCCTTTTGCACCGACGTGCACTGAACTGCCCCAGGGTGCAGCTTTCTGGGGTTGCTCTCTCTGGAGAGGTGCCACCTCTCTCCAGTTTGTGCCAAAGACTGTTCTTCCCCCCACCACCCCACCAGATGTCTATATTTAAAAGGCACAACCAAATGGAACAGTATTCATTTTTTCTAGGACTATTTGGAGATTTAATAACTTGTATTTTAGGACTCAGTCCAATCTATGGAGTTTTTACTGTCTAAACTTCACATTTTATTTAGATGGATCAGTCAACCTGTCTGTTAAGTGAGAGTTTCAGCAACCTGTCAGACTTCTGAAGGCAAATAAAGATACTACAGTAGAATTGAATGCACTTTAAATGAGTGTCATGTCTTTATTTTGTCCTTCTTGATGTCTGTCAACATCTCATTAAAAGGGGAGAAATTGTAAAAGAAGTGTTTTTTCAATTGTTATTACATGTCTGAAGTGATTCACCAAAGCAGGATATAGCAAAACTTGCTGGATGCAAACAGACTAAACAGGAGAACAGCACTCCACCCAGATATTTAAGCAGTATTTTCAGCTTCCATCATTCAAGAGTTTTTGCTTTACCCAGCCTGCTTGTTATTAATGGCCATCATGACCCTCGATCCTACTGTCTACATATGTCTCTAAACATTGGCTTTGGCTGCTGACAAACAGTACTCAGGCTGGAGGAGCAGTAACATGTCCGTGCTGCTTGGAATAAGAAATTCTCAGGATGCTATGCATGCTGGCAGCTGGATACTGTTCCCTTATGAATTCAGTGCTAATTTTGACGGCAGCAGAAGCAGAGTCTTTTGTCCGTCCCCTGCCAGTGAGCTGGGTGTCTGCGTAAGCAGGCCTACTTTTAAAGTACACATAGGCATTCCTGAGAGAGATGCCTCCCAGAAATTACTTGTCCTAAAATATATTGTCAGTAAACCAACTTGGTTTTGCCTTGGTTCCAGTAAAACCTACAGGTGAACGAAGAGACCTGCTCAGAAATAATAATCACTTGTTATGTGATTGCTTGAGTAACTAAGAATCATCCCTTTTGCTGATGTTTCTGTGTGGAATGTAAATACTTGGCAGGTTCATCTGTGGGGCCTTAGCAGAGCTGCTGTGTATGTGGGACTTCCTGAGAAAAGGCCTTCCTGGTAACTCTGGCATATGCAACTCCAGCAGTAGATGTTTGATTTTTCTTTAGTTCAAAATTTTTGAAAATGTCTTCTGTGTTTACTTACTATTCATGCTCAATAAATTAAGATGTATTTATGAATATTTGCATTTGTTCTCAGTAGTTCAGCCCATTGTGGTATCCATGTGCCTTGGCACAGCCTAAGGAGAGAGCTGAATAAATGAAGTTTCTGTTTTATTACAGTTTATCAAAAATTGGGTTTTTTTCAAGCTTTTCCAGTGCCCTACCATGCTTCTATAAAAATCTTTGAATCATGCTCTCTAGGCATAGAAAAGGGTTTTTTTAAGCAACATTATATCATATTTTATACTAAAGTCAAGTAAAGTACCAAATAAGCTCTTAATTTTTTGTCAAAAAACCCCAGACCTACTCCCAGAAAAAAGCGTAAGTGGTTGGAAGGGCCTTATATCACTCCTTGAAGGTCAGTGAGCTCTGAGTAGCTGGAGAAGAGATTTTCAGCCACAGAACTGATGCTGAGAACATTGTCTTACCTCAAATCTCATGGAGTCACTGCAGGTTTTGAAGAACCTTGAGATGGAAGGAGTTTTGCAGTTTCCAGTACGGACTGAGGTTTCTGTTTTCCTTGTTTTCTGCTTCCATCACTGTCTCTACAGATCTGAAATAACTGATTTCAGTTAGCAAAACAGAGTTACCCTATCTGGCTAGCTGGGGAGATTGACTTAAAGATCCCATTTAAATTTCCCTTTAAAAGCACGTTATTCCCTGATCTCTCTTACTGTCATTTAGATAGAGGTGGGACAAGCACCTTAGTAAATCTTGGTCACAGGATTTTAGCAGCCCAAAACCAGCATTTAAAATGTACTTAAGAAAAAACTCCAAATACTAAGGAGACTAACCATAGTTAATTTTCACTTTATTAGTATTGAAAGACTCATTAGAATCTAGAATATAGATCTCACTGGCTCTTAATAGACTCTTACATTTTGTGGGATGAAAATCAGTTTTTACCAGCTGAAACTTCAGAGAAGTATTTTAAACTTTATTTGGACAGGGTGACATGAGCTCAAGTAAGCTATAACCATGTGGGTCAACATCCTGAATATTATCAATTGATTAGCAAAAAGGAGGATTTGGGATCACTGAAACTCTCATTTGATCTGGCTAGGAATTTTTCTGTGACATGCTGCTTTTTATTAGAAATGGTGGTTTACCACCAAAGAAAGATTTCTTAGGAACTTACCAGTTTCAGTCAAAATTTTGTTAAGAAACTGGCCTCAGCTGCAAGATTGGCTTTCTGATAAGAGAAATTATGCACTTCTCCAAAATAGTAAATTGTCTCCTTTGCCAGTAAACACTGAAAACTGGAGTGTATTAAAAGTGCTGCTGGCTAAGGATACGAGTCTACACTTCCAAGCTGATTGCCCAATCTGCCAGGTTGTTTCACATTTTTACAGTATGCTTTCTGCAAAACGTCTTTTTAAGCTGCCCAGTCTCCTCATTGAATGATCAATTTTTTGTTGAGTTAACAGAGAATAACTAACCTGGTAGCTTTGGCACTCAGTATGTATACAACAGACCAAGGTTTGAGCCACTGCTTTAAGGTGCATTTCTTCATACAAGTAAAACCTCTCCAACAGTGGGGATCCCCAGCCTACAGCTGTAAAGAGGCAGTTGGCCCTTTTACCTGAATTGTGAGACCAGAGCCTCAAACCCACACATCTTGTGTCTGAGTTAGTGCCCTTTCTCTCCCATCCATGGGATTGCTAATTACTTCACATGAATACAGCTTTTCTTTTTTATGAATCTGAAATGTCAGAAGTGCTAACATTCACTCTAATTACTTGTCCAATAAGGAAGTTTTTGGGATTGAATGCTCCTGAAGAGTGGTGGGTAGAACATGCTCCCTGCCTCCACAGCCCATGGTGCAAGCACACACACACATTTTGGTGGGGACTTGAGGCTGTAGGCAGTCTGCGGAGGGGAAACCGATTCTCTTAATTTCAACAAATGAGCAAAAGGTTTCTGGGTTTGCCAACTCTTTAATGTAATTACCACTGCCAGCCAGCACCACTACCATCTGTATTTAGTCTGAAATTCAGCCAGTTGGTTTTCCTCCAGTTCCACATCTCTGCCAGACATTGAGAAATCAAGGAAGTGGTTCATGTCCTCTGAGAAGGCCTACATCAAAGCAGCCTGGAGTAGAGGCTTATTGTCCTTTTCTCTGGCCCACATTGAGCAAGAGCAGTTAAAAACCTGGAATCCCACACCTGAGAGTTTCCAAGGAGGGGCAGCGCCTACCTCAAAATACCAGCCTTCACATGTTGAAGTCAGGGAGAGGGTCATTTTAATGAAATGTGTTTAATGAAGCAGTGCTCAGATCTCGTCTCCTCCTGGTCTTGCCCCAGTTGATGTAGGATCAATGGCACCAGCATGCTGTTGGGCATCACATGAGCTAAATACTCCTGTCCTCTCCCAGTCTGAAGCACAAGCAGCTCTGAGCCAAACCAGAGAAATACATGGTGTTCAGGATTTAACTTGTCTCAGTGGCTTTTCTCAGGAAATGTTGTAGAAGGACAAATAAAAAAGGGATGCTGGGAGTATAACAAAGCACCCAGTTAGACAGCCAGAATGGGACACCTGTTGCATATGTGCGTTTCAAATTTGTCATCTTAAATGTTCATTATTAAGATAATTCAGAACAATCAAAAAATTTAATATTAATACTTCATAATTTTGTAGACACACTCTGCTGGGTAGAGGAGGGAAAGGTCTAACTGAACTCCTGGAACTGGCAATCCCTGCATTGCTTGATATCTGTGTGATGATGTTCTTTCTTGTCCTAAATTAAATGCAGATGGTTTTAGATGTCATTCTACTCATAGGTCACCTCCAGAGTTGCTTGATATATGAGGCTCTGCTTCCTGATTTAGTTTTGTCTGGCCACCAAAGTTAATTCATGTCTTAACATTTCATGCTTCTAAAGAGCAGGAATGTTTCTACCAAATCACAACAACAGACTCTTGTTTCTTTAGTGTGATAGACTAGTAGTGTCCTCATTCAAGATTCTTAAAATACCCTCTTCTTTTCAATGCCTTACTTTAATGCAAATCCAGATACAATTCAGAAGTGTCATCAAAGACCTAGTCAGGCTTAAAATCCCAGAAGGAATTTTGACCTTTAATTATTTACACGATTGTGGCAAAAGAGAAGTATAGTATATAAGAATTTTTCTTTGTGCTTCTTTTTTTTATAATTCCTTTTTTGGTGCCTTAAAAATTGGTTTTAATCTCTGGTGCTTTCTTTATTCCTGATACGAGCAGATCTGAAGCTGGAACCTAGTAGAAGTTGCACTCATTTTCACCAGGGTGAATAGCATCAATAGCTATTTTCTTCATTTCTCTTGAGCACAAACCAGCTCTAGTTGGAAATCTGTCTCAGTGGCTTTGCTTCTGCTAATCTCAGATAAGTCTGATTTGAAAATTAATGATGAAAATTTCATTGTTAGTTGCTGACTGATTCACTGTAAAACGTTTTTCTATTTTGTAAAATATTAAAGCTTTTTACTTTGAGACCTGAGGTATATGCTGGTTTTGTACATTACAGTTATATTGATGTGGGATGGTATTTTTGTTAATTGCAACAAACATGTTCTCCTGTATTTCCATGTGCCCATGTTTTTTTTATTGTTAAAAAGGAACTTTATACTGATGTACCACTATTAAACAGGTTTAATCTTAGCACTATTTAAAACAGTATAGTTCTTGTGTAAATTTAAAACCATGTCCTTGAAGGCTTAGTCTGAATAGTGAATGTACTTCAAAGGTCTTTGCGCAGGTAGATTCATACTCTTCTGAACTGTAGTGAAACCCGTGCACGTGCCAGTACCTCTTGACTCTGGTGCCTTACAGAATTTATAAGAAATGAGCCTGGTGAAGGGATCTGAAACATTAGAGAGAGAGCTTTGGCACAGTCCAACGAGGCTCCCCAGTCTCAGGATGGTTATCAGAGCTTCTGATGCCCCTCTGCACCATCTGTATGTAACCAGAAGTGCCTGACTTCAGTTACTTTTGGTGGAAGTTAACATCTTAATTAGATATGATCTCAAACAATTTTCCAAGATTCTGTGCAGTGTATCTTGCACGATGTGGCTGGGAACAGGATTCAGATACCATGGGCTACAATTACCTGGCACTGTTGTTATTATTCAGTCCAATACTTCATTGGAACTACTATATATTTAAAGGGACTTCAGATTGTTTTTCTTAACAGTTAATTCTTTTTGTACTAAATAAATATCAGATGTTTGGTAAATATTAGGGTTTTCTTGTTGTTGTTGCAGAATTTATTCCCCAGGCTTTTGGAATGCCTTTGTCCCAAGTGATTGCTAATGACCGGGCCTACAAGCTCAAGCAAGACTCTCAGAGAGAAGAGCAAAAAGATGTTTCAGATTTTGTGGCCTTTCTCTTGCCATTTGGAACTAAAAGACAGAACAAAGAACTTTCAAGCAGTAACTCATCTCTCAGCTCAACCTCAGAAACACCGAATGAATCCACTTCTCCTAACACACCTGAGCCAGCGCCACGAGCAAGGAGGCGTGTAAGTAGACTCATCACAATGGGCTGTGTGACAGTAGGTCCAGCGCTGGACCAGGAAAAACCTGTGTGTGTGGACTGTGGAATATTTTTTTATGTTTGAATAGTGGGTTTTTTTCAGGTGAAAGTCAGCTTCATCAACATCAGGAAACTCTTAACTGTAGTGGGAATCTTCTTTTGCTGATGCTGGTGGGAAAAGACCATACAGGCTCTGCAAGTCTGTTACAGATCACAAAGAGGCAGAGAGATTATCTAGAAGTCTTCCTGTTTGCTCCCTTTATCTACCTCCTTCTGTCGAAGTCTTTTAGATTTAACAAATTCCATCTGTCTTCAACCTAATTTTTTCTGCAGGGAGAGACTAAACCTATGTGTTTGATATTTATAGGTATACTTATCTTAAATCTAGCTCTAAATTGATAATGAATCTAACTAATCCCTTTCCTAATATTAATAAAAGTCCTTATGGTCTAACCCTCATCATATCTTCGGTGGTAAGTAAGGAGTTGTCAGACTAGATTTGTACCAGGGTCTTTGAAGGATGTTTCTGCATGCTATGAAGATGCCTTTGACAGCAGAAAACAGTGTGGTGGTTTTAGGTTGAATATTAAGCTACATGTAAAATTGACCATTTTTTAGCATAATTCTGTTCCTTGTAAGTAAATTTTACACTCTGAACTTTCCAGTTCTACGGGTAGTAGTAGCAGTAATTTTTCTTTCTTTTGTTACCATGGAATAGAGGTTCTAGGCTTAACTGCTTTTTGGTTTCATTTTCAATGGAGGGAGAAAAAATTGCATAATAAAAGACTTTGAATAAAGCCCCTTTTAAGAAATCTGAGCAAGAATTGAGGTACAAGAACAAACTCTGGAAAAGAAAATATTTTCTTAGGAACCTCACCTTCTTTCATACTTAGGGTAAAACCTGCTTCATAGAAATCCTCTGTTGGGCTCTTTAAACCAGGGTTTAAGAGGGGTAGAACTGGAGTAAATTGCAAGTTGAGAGAAGGCAGAAAGTGGGTCATGGGGCTCTCTGTTTCTCTAGCTGCCAGCTGAAGCTTGCATTGTCTGTATTCTGTCTGCAAATAGCTGAAAGCATGATGTTTACAGTCTTGGATATGCATTAATGCACATCTGTTGGTCTGTGCAAACCATGTAAACAGGCATTTGTGTTCACACAAAAGTGCAAAGTAACTTGACTAAGTGTGAAGGGAAACCCATGAACTTTCAGAATTTGGCAGTCAGTGACGAAAAATAAAAGTTCACTGTATGCACTCATGGGCTTCAGAACCTTTTTTCATAGGAGGGAAGGATAACTCATGTGTCCAGAGGTAAGCCATCTGCTGTTCTTTTCACAAAATGTGATAAGATTTCTGCATTTGACCAGTGAGCAAGCAGAAGGATCATGGATTCTTCAGTATATCCATAGAGCTCCATCAGGACCAAGTTCCTAGAAGCTGAGGGAGAGTTTTGCTTGCTTCATTTTTTTGGATGGTTGGTTTTAGGTTTTTGGTTTTTTTGTCAGTACTGGCATTGCAGCTTTCAGAGTGCTGAATTGGAGCCTTTAGTCCATAGCCATGCAGTAGGACATGGTTCACCTACAGAGGAGTAAGAATAGACTAAGCTGGGCAGTGTGACATGAGGGAGCTGGCATTTTCTCTAGGGAATGAACTTAGCTAATGAACTTAATGAATTGTCGATGAATATCAACTCATGTCCCACATGTTGTCTGTCTTTATAATTCTGTTTATCAGTACACTTACTCCTCTCCCCTGAGCTTATTTAGGGGATGGTGAGGAAGCTTGCACTTGTCTTTTATCTCTTGAGCACCATTGCACTGTTTGTCTCCTCCTCCACTGTTTCTCAGCAGTCAGGTAGGTCTGTCTGAGCCCAGACTAATAGGTCTGGCTGAGTTTGAGCTGCATCAGTGGAGTATGTTGGTAATGTTTTCCTGTGCACTTTGTAAAATCAGAGCTGGCCTGGACTTGGCCAAGGTCACTCTTCCTAAAGCCAGCTCAGTGTGCCAGTTAATCCACAACTTTGATAAAATGCCCAAGGTCAACATCGAACTGACTGTATTTGCATCTATTTTAGGGATCTGAATCCGACTTAAGTGACTCTGGTAATGGTTCATGAGGTGAGGATGCTTTGCAGACAGGAAAGGACCGTAAAGGCAGGGTATAGAGGAGGGCACCTGTCACACAGGGGCTGCAGTGGTGAGGATGGTGTTAGGATTTTCAGTGTCAATTGATTCATTTGATGTTTGGAATGCCAAACGCTTAAATAAAACAAAATCAGAAAACCATTCAGTTGGAATTTTACACACGTGGATCATAGCCAGAGGTTCTTGTTTGGTTTGGAGGGGTTTTTTGTTTGTTTGTTTTGTTTCCTGTTGGCAGGAAATGGCAAAGGGAATCAAGCAGATGTACTTTTGAGAGACATCAGAAATAAAGGTCAAAAGTTGCATTCTAAAGGATTTAGTAATTATTTGTAGTAATGTGGGTAAAAAAAAATCTAAAACCTTCACTGTACATTCATTTATACATCTATCATGAGTTACAAGGAACAGAACTATACCTGATAAGTTGAATGGGTTTTTTTTAAGCTATTATGAACTAGAAATTTATCAATGAATTTGAAATCTCAGTGGACTTTTTGTGAGTTTTGCCTATGAGTTGGAAATCTTCATAAAGTTCAGTTGGCTAGGTTGATGGAACAAAATACTTCTGGACCTTGAAATTCCCTTGTAGGCAATTGTACAGTTCTCATTTAATAGACGTAGAGCTGTGACTAGCAGCCTATAAATTACCTGTCAGCAGAACAGTGTGCTTTTAACAGACTATAGTTGTCAGCAAAGTTTTGAGTAGGAATTTACATTTTCTTTATTATTTCTTAGGATGACATGCTGCATACCTGTACAGTACATTTTATGGTAAAAATTATGCTTTGTTTCGGAAAGAAAGAAAATAGTTTGCAACAGATATTTTTAATAGGAATAAGACCTGAAACTTTTCTTTCTGTTTTTTTATTATTTGTAAGCCTACATATCCCCTAGTTGTTTCCACCTCATAAGTTCAAGAACAATTGAGAGAAATGTTAATTTTGAAGTGACAGTAATCTTGTGGTTTGAAAAAAAAAGTCTTGTTTTTCAAGTGTGAACCTTGAAACATGCCATAAACCTCCTGCTGCTTGTGCTGCTTTATCCTTTACAGACTGCTTGAACTTCTGCACCTTGCTGTAATCCAAACCTGGCTTTCAAAGCTTTCATTGGAATTTTAATGATTTTAAAATATTAAGATAAGTGAAGTAGAATTATTTTTAAAATATTACCCCTCAACTTCTCTGGTGTATCTTTATTCTGTGATAATGTGGGGTTGTTTCAAACTCCATAGCTGTATGTATTTGTGATATTAACTGCTAACTGTATATGGTGTATGGTTGTAAATCATTTTGCGTAAGTTTCACTGATACAATGGTCCAAGCTACAGAAGAAGTAGGCAATAATATTTAAAAATATCTGTATGTCTCCATGCACGTGGATATGGTACTGCTGAGGTGCACCCACAGATCGTGATTCATCCTTGCCCTGCAGTATGTGCAGGCTTTCAACAGTAAAAAGATGGAGCGAGTGAGTGGAAAGCATTTAGTTTTTTCAATATTTTAATTCCTTGTCATATGATAAGAATAACATTAGTACCGTTGTGATTTTTCTGTCCATTACACTGGCATTATAACTTCATTAATTTATAAAAATGTTGTAGCAAATTGTATTTTTATATTAGTTTGTATAAAGTGCAGGTAAGCAAAAGTCTTTGTTGGGCGTCCTGTGATGCTGAGATTTCTGCAGCCCTACTGATTATTCACGTGTGTGTGTTTTACAGGGCGCGATGTCTGTGGACTCTATTACAGATCTTGATGACAATCAGTCAAGATTGTTGGAGGCTCTCCAGCTCTCTTTGCCAGCAGAAGCCCAAAGCAAGAAAGAAAAGGCAAGAGATAAGAAACTAAGCCTGAACCCTATTTACAGGCAGGTTCCCCGGCTTGTAGACAGCTGCTGCCAGCACTTGGAAAAGCACGGTAAGAATATTTTGTTTTCCCAGGAGTGGCAGATGTATTTTTACTATAATATAAATAAATGCCTATTTTGAGAAGCAAGTATATGCTTCCATTTGCAAGAACATCTTTGAAAGCTAGACATTTTCCCTCCTGTTTTGCCTCTTGCTAAAAATACTGTCTCACAAGTAATTACTTACATGATAACTTCCCAAACAAAAGATCTATGCTAAAAGCTTCTAAACTGGCCCATAGAGCACAGGGATAGAGGCTTTTCTTGGAGGTCACTCATCTTGTACTAGGGTGCTCAGCTCTGCAGAAACAGCTCTTCACACCCCACAGGTTTATCTGTACCTTCAGAGTGAAAAGTCTGAAATGTGCCAGTCAGTCTGGAGCCATTCTTCACAACCAGTGGACCTTAAGGTGTGAGAGCTAGGTGAGCTATTTATATTGTAGTGCAAGACTCTTGATATTTGAAGATGGAGGCTCAGAATAAGAAAGAATCCCATGCTAAATATATATTAAGCTCCAAGAAGCCTCTTCCTGTTCACTGCAAGGCTTGAAGGCTGAATACTCAGTTTGTCTCTGGCTTGATGCCTCCTGACCAGCCTCAGGCTCAGGCCTGCTCTCTCCGAAGGAAACTACAGACTCCTGCCAGTATTCTTCTCATGTGTTCATGATTTTCCAGACACAAACCTCCCACAGCTTTACATAATGCAGAAACAATAGTCAGTCTAGGTATCTGCTCACCATCTCTGCCAATGTATCTTAGTCTTGTAAAGTTTATTAATGATAATTGAAATAACTTGGCCACAGCAAGATGGAGTTATCACATGGCCAGATAATCGACAAACCATAAAATAATGGTGACTGCAACAGCAAATGATGTATTTGATGCTAATTTCACCAGCAAGAAATCATTTACTGACTCTGAATGAAAGGCTTTTGCAGATGAGGGACTCCAATTTAAACAACAATGCTGAGCTTTCACAATTCCTGATTGAAAACTGTCTTCCTCACAGATGTATCAAGGAACACAGCAAAAGATAGTCATTATTAGTCTTTTACAGAGATTAGATACCATGGCTGACAAGTAAGTATAGGATGATTAAGTTTGAGGTGAATGACTTCCATCCCTTTAAACAAAGGTAGCTGAGTTTGGAGAACATAAAAGTTTCTGAGTCAGCCAAAAAAGCCATCCAGCTGAGTAGCATTTGGATACTGTGATTTTATGTCACTTGATCATCTGTGATGAAATTTTTAATCCTCTTAACCCGCTGCCATAACAAAGATTGTTTTCTGTATGATGCTCTGTATGAAAATACTCGCTTTACATTGAAGTTTCCCTTTAAAGGAAGTTTATGATGGGTTATTGTGCATTGTTTAAGAGTAAACTGTAATATACCACCATGCAATAATCTGATATAATCTGGTGTAAATTCTTCAATTTTCAATTTAATCTGCTGTCCACAAGACAGTTTTGGAACTGAGAGAAGTTTAAAGGTGGTAGAAGATGGAAACTGTAGCAGTATCATTCCAGGCTATATGATGGACCAAGCTGCTGGGTCTGAAAATACTTACTTGTATGCATAAGTCCTTTAGGTTGATTTTTCAGCAACAAATCACCAGCAGTTTCTGATGAATGCTTTAAAGGATAATTTTGAACGTTATATGACAAAAAATGGTTATGTTTTTAGACATAAAAGCCCCTGTCCATGTTCACCTTCCCTGTTTTACCTGGGATCATGTCCCAGAGATATAAAGACCTGACTTTCTGTAGACCTGTAGTGTAGGACAAGCACTGTATGTTTGTGTAGGAGCAGGTAACCAGCGTGCAGGCTTTGCCCTGTGGGTGTGTCACCATCTCAGATGATTCCCTGCCAGTGTTCCTGGGTTTACTAAATGATAGCACATCAATGTAATTTTCTGGTAACCAAAGAAGGAAGATTTAAAAAGAGGTGTTATGTTGAGACTAAAAACTAAAAAGCAGACTCGTGTCTGATTTTCTCTGATGAAGATGTGCAACTCCAAACACTGCTCAAGGTGACACATCTCCAGCAAGCAAGTGTAGCCTAATGGCTGTCAAAAGGCATTTGTTTCACAAGGTAATTTTGCATCTCCTATATGTCAGTAGAGATGAGAGCTGCAGAGTAGCCCTTGTTAGTCCATAAACTTCCAAGCTTATAGATAATTTCATCCCTTTTGCAAAAATGTATAACCATGTAAAATTATGTTATGTACACAGCTCCTTAAGGCTCTAAAATTTCCACTCATGTGGTCATTGCTAAAGACCATGTCACCTCTCAAATTTTTCAGGTCCTGTTAGTCTGCAAGATATGTCCATTCGAGAACCATATTATCATTTGTTGTATTTGTCGTGGCTTTATACAGGGCTAGAAGAAGGTTTGAACTGATTTCTTATGAAATAGCAGGCAACACCAATTTCCTAATCACTTCAAGTCTAAATGACACACTTCTGTACTTTGCCTAAAGTACAACAATGCTTCTTTATAGCTTTCCCTCTATATAGTAGCTGTTCCTACCTTATAAACTGCACACAACTCCCAGTTAAAGTTCTTCCCTCTCATAGTCTGCCTGAGTGCCCTATTTATGTACCTTTGAAGGAAACTCTCAATTTTGTCTTGACAGGCACTTTAGAGCCAGTGAGTAACCCCAAATACCAACTGCTTCCTATATCCAAAGACACAGCTCAATGCCCACGTATTTAGATGTTTTACTGCCTATTTCCTTTGATGTCAGTCCTGAAATTACACCTCCAAACCCTGAGTAGTGCCTCAGTCTCTGCGTACCTCTGTTCCTCATAGCAGTGGCACTACCAAAGTGGCATCACCAGAAATGTCACAGAGATGCCATTTTGCAGATCAAGTGTGATCCTTAAAAACCACAGTGGATGGCTTCTTAATCAAAACCGAATCTTGCCTCAGCATTGTAAGTACAAGTTTGTGGAGAAATATGTTGCTTTTGTTTTTTTATTCTTCTAAGTACAAACATAGGTCAGAATGCTTTGGTTCAATGCAATTTTCAGGAGAAAATTAAACAATAAAACAGCGCTATGATCTGTTACACTTGCAGGTCTCCAGACAGTAGGAATATTCAGAGTTGGAAGCTCAAAAAAGAGAGTAAGACAGGTGAGTGGATATGATGGATGTGGTTTTCCTTCATCAGCTATGATACAAATAAATCTTATTCCTTTTGTTGTGATTTCTTCCCCATCCGTAGCATGGTGAAATTTAGGCTTTCTGGGTCAGCGACTTCATTGGTTTTTTGATGGCTCATAGCAGGCATTTCCAGTATCTTTTACATCTGGTGAAATCCTTGTCAGGTTCTCAGCAGGTTAACAGTCTCTGAATGTTTTGCTCAGCAAAAGTAGCACAGGGTTGGAGATCCAAATAAACTACAGTGAAGAAATTTTCCAAAGGTCACACTGCAGGGAAAAAAAAATCTTGGCTGTTCGTTTTATCTCAGAAACAGCTGAAGCTCCCAAAGTAAACTCAAACTGTAAATCTTTTTTGGAAAACTCACGGTATGAGAAAACATTCAACTACAGAACAATTTCTTTGACCCTAAGATTGCTGCTCCTAAATATCACCTTTCTTTCACCCCTGCTAGACTTCAAGGTCAGAGCAGACCCTTCCAAGTCTTAGTCTTGGCCAAATGATGAAAAAGCAAAGACAGTGTACAATTAGGTTCCAGAAACAAAGTCAAGTGCTAGGAGGTGTTACCTCCTAGGTATACCTACCTAGATATTGAACTGTTATTCCCAGAAGCTGGGAATACTTGTTGAATTAGAGCAGTGGAAAACAGTGGTTAGTGTTTGCATGATGCATAAGGAGGGAATAAAAAGTTACGGGAAAATACCCCTCCCAGGAAGTATAAGACCAAAAACACCAAACAGAAAAAAAACAAAAGAAAGCTTGACTGCATCTAATCCCAGAAGTTTTAGTTCTTTGCAAAAAGTTGCAAAAACTTCACTGTGTAATGTTTTATCATTCTGGAAAGTTACCTTGAATAGCTAAACTGAATTGATTTTGGCTGGTAGGACAGTATAGCCTACTGATTTGTAGCTCGTTCTCCAGCGGTTCCTATTCCTGAGTAGCTGGTGTAACACCAAGCTAAAAAAACATCTGCAGAGGCAGTTTTCAGATAAACACTGAACTAGATCAAGTATTGAAGTTGCCTCATATTTGCATTGCAAGCTTCAGTGTCAAAACATACATTATCATTTAGGGGTGAGTACAGTTGCATCATATGTCTGGGGAAAAAGCAGAGATCTTCTATTATTTACTTGTAAACTAAGCCTTACTTTGATCATCAATAACTTTCACTGCTTTTATTCTGTTTTCAAAAGGTGAGGAAATCAAGAGATTTGGGTAGCTATGTTTTTTATTAAATGGACTAATTTATTGAACTTTGTAAATGTAAATTGATATATTTCATTAAACAACAAGGAAGCATGAGCTTGGCCCTTGTAGTTACAGTAATAAATGCTGTCAACATGAACACATGGGAACGTCTGGATTCAATTAAAATTCCACTCATTTTCTGAACCATCGAAAGCCAAACCCAGCACTCAGATTTTGGTGTGCTTTTGCAGCTGTTCATTAGTTTTTCTTGTGTAGAAAGTAAGCATATTTTGTTTTCCTTCCTTCCCCAGTTAGAAAATGTCCTATTTCAACTGCAGTTTGTTGCAGTAAGTACATAAATAAGTAAATGCATGTGCTAGCGGGGTTTTTGATTGGTGAGCAGGAAGAGAAAATCTAGAACACGTGCATCTCTTGCAAACCTCCTCCTTCATGTTCACTGGGGTATAGGACAATGATTCCCGAGCTCGTGTTGACTCAAGGTGCTCTGGTGCATCAGGATGCCAGGTACCATCTTGTGCCTGGAACAGATGCTCGAGCAGAGCATTGTTGCCAAGGTTGGGGTGGGCAACTCTCAGTGCTGGGTATGGTGACGTTGTGGCAGCTTCGACCCTGAGGATGAAGAGTGAAATAGCTGGAGCTCTGCTCTCCTAGCCCCTGTTACAGCACAGATGTCCTCATCTCTCATATCATAAGATTCGATGGATGTTGTTGTTCACCAGCTGTATCTTCGAGAAGTCTGAAAGCATTCCATGTGAATGGAGTCAGAAAGACTTAAAGTTGAAACTTACAATATATGGTTTTAACAGCCTTGATACCTGGGCCTGAAATGTGGCCACATCTCACCAAAACTTCTGTGTTATTTTGCTGCTTAGGACATCTCCGTAGGTCTCACAGGGTATCAGATCAGAAGTGCCATATTCAAGACTGTAACAGCAGTTTATGATTTAGACAGCTCTTTGGGAAGTCTGAATTCCTGATGCAGTGCTAATCTGTTTCCTCAGCTGCTTTTGAGCACTAAGTGCAGAAACAATCTTCTGGATTGAGGTAATTTATGGTGCTCCACAGGGATGTTCTGCATTTGTTACCAGTCTGCAGAGTAGAATTAAGCTGAGAATGAGGTCCCCAAGTTGGCACTGGAAAATCTTTGACCATAAATCAAAGAATAATACTAGATAAAGAACATATTCTGGTCTTCATAGCATAATTATTCATTATTAGTAATGACTGATATTAATAATGTTAAAAGTAATCTTAATAAATGAGAATGGAGGCTGTGGTTTTTAGTGAATACCTTTCACATCCATTATGAAAGCACAATCTCAGCTGAAAACACAGGATTTCACACTGAACACACTCAGGATAGATTTGCATGTGATCAAAATTTGCCACAAATTATCACAGGCATATAGTTTGCTTGTGACTTAGCTTCTTTCCTCTCTTTGGTATGTTAGTAATATTCCTGGTGAAGAAACCTGATACCTCAGATTTCCTCGTTTATAAGATTTAGCTGTAATCTCTCTGAGAAGATAGGTGTGATATCGTGATACCTCATAATGTTAGCAAAGGTACAGATTTTTTCTAGGAAATAGTTTTAAAACATCTTGACTGTTTTCAAAATGAAAAGAGAGTTAAAGGTGAAGCTGTCAGCCTGAGGAAAGTATTCTGCTCTTGATGCTGGAAAATCCCTCCAGAAGGGCAGGCTTTTATCTTTTCATAAAGTATCTTGGATTTGGGAGAGGGTTTTCTTCCGCCTTTGGGAAGTGTGATGCCTTTGAATTAGACAGAAGTTGGCTGAGGACCAAAGTGGGGAAAAAACCATCAATACCTTGTAATGGTGTTAGTTTGTGAACTCCATAATGATGATCACTTAATGAATATAACTAAATTAGGAAGGCAGAACGAAGTGTGTTGTAGGAATGCTGTGAAGTCTCAGTGAACCTCTCTGCTTGCTGCCTATCTTAATGACTAGAGAAGTGGGAATTTGGTAGATATTAACATGATCTTATTAATGTTTTTGTACAAAATCATAAATGTTACGACATGCAATTTTAGTCTCTCTGGTTCCAGGGGTAATGCATTAAGGTGGTATAAGAGCCTGTCTTGTAGTTTTCCTTATTCTGTCTGGTTTCTGCCTTTGCTATGAAACTTGCATTTCTGCAAAAATTATACTTGGATACATGTTTTGATACAAGAGTGTCATATATTAGCTGGGAAAAAATTGTATTTTATTGCAATCTGGTACAAACGTTAAGTTATGTATCATGGAATAAGCCGCAGTTAGACATTAATTACATCTTTGACCTTACCAAAGACTAGTCATGCTCAATCTTGAAAGTGAAAATGAGTAAATTTACTTCTTAAAAGATTTTCTGTGTTGGGTTGTATTAATTGGGACAATAAGTGACTGTGGTTTTCTCTCGTGATCTTTTTCAGTTACGTGAAGAGTTTGACCGAGGCATAGATGTTGTATTAGATGAAGAGCACAGCATTCATGATGTTGCTGCCTTGTTAAAGGAATTTCTGCGTGACATGCCTGACCCACTTCTCACCAGAGAACTTTATACACCTTTCATCAACACTCTCTGTGAGCTTTATAGCATCTTGGTTTATCAATTTTAAAAAGCTAATTTGTTTAAATTCTTTGATCTCTACTAATAGCCTTCTTTTATTCTGTTCCTTTAATGCTCTAGCCTTGATTTGCTCCAAATATTTGTATAATACACTATAAAGACTATAGTATATTCTAATATATGATAGTGTAGATATATATAAAATATAGTGTATATACAATATAAATAATATAGTATATTATTTAGTATAAATTTACTGAGGTCTCTTCTTGGTTTTTATACTGTATAAGTATAATCCAGAAAACTAGAACAAGAAAGATTTCACTAACTATACATATTTTTGCATTTGTAAGGATGGAATTCATGTTGTCTATTAAAACCTGCCCCTGTCATTGATCCAGCAGTATCAGCTCACAGACTGCCATTTGCATACTCATATCTTAAAATTTTTAGATCTGTCCACTGACCAAAGTTCCAGCCTGGCTTCAAAAATTCAAGTATTTTCATAGTTAATGGTCCTCAAAGCCATCATATTAAGTACTCCCAATTGTGTTGCCTAAGACCCAAGTGCAGACTCTCAGGGATTTAGGAAAAAGTAAAGCTGGACCTTTCAAGCTTAAGCAGCTGCCTGGTATGTGTTCTTCAGATGCTTTCTAGCCCTCATGTCTGAGATCCTGCCTCTGTCCCACTTTTGTCACTGGCTACCATTTAGATGGTAGATGGTTCAGGTGGTGGTGGTGGTTGCAGAATGTCCTTTATACCTCAGAGTATAAAAGGATTGCTTTTCCAATCTCCCAGTACCTCTGCAAGATGAAAAATTGTAAGAAAACTGATTTAAAATGGCTGAAGCATAAACCTGACTGGAATGCTTGCCAGCTACTGTACATACCAGTAGCTATACCTAAATGAATGGAGTGAGTAGAAAAGTAAGCAGAATATTTGAGTCCAGAAACACTGATGGAGTGTAAAACATGGATTTTGCTCTCTTATAGGATGAGAAAAGATCCTGTGAACTTGTGAGCAAAATGTTGACCAACTAAGGCAAAAATCCCGTAACAGTAGTAGTTATACTTTTGATGTTTCCTTGGAGTTTTCTCTTTTTCTCCTGACGTTGTAAGGAAAATTATTCTTAAGCAGCGCTATTCCTATACCTTCCTTTGGGATGGGAACCGTATATTTGTTCTGCTTTTAGGTTAGTTGGAGTGATTTTCTTAGAACATATTTTTTCCCCTCTTAGTATTAGAGCCTGATGAACAGCTAAGCACCTTACAGCTTCTCATTTATCTTCTACCTCCTTGTAACTGCGATACCCTTCACCGGCTGCTGCAGTTCCTCTCCACAGTAGCTGGCCATGCAGAAGACACCAAAGACAAGGATGGCCAAGAGGTAAGTCCTGGTCACTTGTGTCCTTTGACTTTACTTAATCCGTGGTCTGAAAAGAGACTTTTAAAGCCTTGGAACATACACAGTGGTGGCATACCCCTGAACGATGGGAGAGACTTAATCTATTTGCCTACACTTCTGCCATTTAGTTGTTTACTATGTTCTTAGGGCTATGAAAGTTTAATTTTTGTATGATCTAATCAGTAAAGCATCTACCACTTCCTTTGGGATATTCACAGTGTACCAACCTTGCTGTTAAGAACATCTAATGTCATCCATCCTTCCTTTCCCCGCTGCCTTGTTTTATCCTATTATATTCTATGGAAAAAGTACTCAGAAAAGGTCAGCATGCAAGAATATGCTTTTTCGTTTTCTTTTCATTCTCTGTTGTTGCTTTTTTACATGACCTTTGGACATAGCAGTTTGCTTCTTTGTTCTCTTAGCTTCCTTGTGTGCACTGGGTAGTGAAAAATAAAAAGCAGAGGACAGGAACTCCAGCTGTATCCTTGCAACTGACAGGCCTCATCACTAGCTGGAGTCAGGGTTCATCTTTGCCTGCTTTCTTTTTGGCCTCCTTAACTGTTGCAGTCTGGACCAAATTCAGTGGGCAGTTTGGTGTGCACTCACCCCACAGAGACAAGAATGCCCACAGCTGTGGGGCTGAGCTCTAGCCCTGAGCGTTCTCACATCTGTACCTGTGCCCATTCACACTAGGGAAGACCTGAAAATCCAGGTTTTCCATTTCCTGCCAGGGAAGTGCTTGAACTAGTAGGCTGCTGTGCAAAAGGTGGCTACTCTGTTAACTGAATAAAATGGATTGCTTGACCAAATTGCACTGTTTTATCCGTAGAAGGGACTTCTCACTCCTCTGAACTGCAGCAGAGGCTACTTCTGACGTTACTTCTGTGACTCTTTGGAAACTCCTAGAGAATTTTGTCTTCCAGATGGAAAATCCTGCTGGTTTTGTCAAATCTGGATGCCTTTTGCAGTTGTCCTATTTTAACAATTGGCACTTTGAGACATAGTTTTTCCAAATTTCTGCCTCAAGTCCTGATTTCCAGTTATTCTATCTTTACTGGTCCTAACTTCCAGTGTTGTATGTGACTTCAAGGCCTATTTGACTTTTAAATCCACTTTAAATGCTATTATTTTTGTTCTCAGCAAGGACTTGATAAAAAACTGTATCACTGTGATGGAAAGAGCATTTAGAAAGAGCAGCCTGTAACAGTTTTACTGTGCTTAAAAACACATATAAGCCAGCTAAGGTCATGGTCCCTCTGGTCCTGCAAAGAGTTCTCTGTTGGTTCAGGAATGTACCCAAGAGGATCTTATTGCAGGGCTAGGGGATGCTGCTTAACAGAGTTGATTTGGCTCAGCAGTTGTACATCAGCTTTGCCACAGGTATTTTGGCAAGGCAAATTTATGTAAGCTGTCTTGACAGTTTTGTAAGCATCAGGAATATTATGTGCAACTGGATACCTTTTATAGATAATACAGTATTCTGCTCACAATTTTTTAAGCTATTTATGAATAATTAAGTGAATAAAGGCATACAGGGCAAGAGAAGGTATTTTATCAGACTGTTTGCTATCACTGGAAGGGAAACAGCCAAGCTTTGGCACACAGGCCCTCTTCTTGATTTCTTTCAACAGCCCTTCTCTCATGAAGATGGAGATGGATGACTGCCTTTATTAAAATTACTCATTCAGTTTCAGTGGAAATGTTTACAACATTTTTTAAGGATGCCCTGAGGCTGCCCTTAAGAAAAGGGTCGCTGTTTGTACAAACAGTCTGCACATGCAGATCTGGGCACAGCCAGAGGCTGCCCCAGCACACTTGAGGCACCGTGTGCCTGTGCATCCGTGGTGGCTCAAAACTTGGACAGAGTTTAAAAAGCAGGTCACCTGAGAAACAGCTGGGTGCTCGGGGGTGTGCAAATAAGGGGATGTGCTGTTCTCACAGTCATGCTGGGGTGAGTCTCTAAACAAAGAGCCAACGTGTGCTGTGACTGCCCATGCACCTACTTAGTACAGATGTCTTTCCAACATTACACAGTGCTCCTACCAATAAAAAGACAAGCTTTTTACTGTCATTCCTGGGCTGTCTAGAGTATTGACTAGAATATTCAGTGAATAATCAGCTACAAAAATATTTTAAAAATACTACTTTGAAAACATCTGTTTTGTACAACTCATTTCTTGAAATTTTTTTTTACTACCTCTTTTTGGTCCCTATTTATGTCCTTTATAAAAATTATTAGTTCAAATGACCTCTACTTCTTGCTTTGTTTAAAGAATAGAAGGGGAAAATAGTAGTCTAATCACAAATATGACAATGAAATCTTTGATGTAATAATGTATATGACATATTTTTCAGGTAATTCCTGTCTAGTCTAGTATGTATTCCTAGCCTTTTAGTTCCTCAAAATTCAGGTTACTGTTGCTTCCTTGAGCACAGGTTTATAAAAGTAGGAAAAAAGATTAAAAACCCAACAATCTAAAAAAAGCCACCTAACAAGTAAACATTTGGCATGTTCTAGAAATACAGGAAGATACTAATAAAAACAATGAGCCTGCTCCTTAATTATCTAAACAGTTTAAACATGGAAAAGTAACACTGTATGTTTCAGATCATGACTGCTACTTGAGAAAGCCAGGAGTTTTCAGTATTTGATCCTAAGAGACGGTGATGTGCTGAGATGGTGAAGTAGGAGGGAGGTTTCTCTGCATTCAGGAGTATGCCACTGTCGAGCTTCCAGGGAATTAAGGGCCAAAAACACTTCCACCTTCTACTCCTCTAATCCACTTGAAAATATATCCAGAAAACCTACAGTGCTTGTTGCAGAGATGTTCAAAACAAGGTGTTTCTAAAAGTTGTTGATTTTTTATTGACAAGCACGAGGTTTTGGTTTTGATCAATGAAGCATCTACCAAGTCGGGGGAGAGAGAGTGTGTGTGTGGGTGTGTAGGGGTATGAGTGTGTGTAGATGTGTCCATATACAAATCTGTATACATTAGGCCCTGTGAGACCCCACCTCATTTATATTCTCTTTTCTAGATTACTGGGAACAAAATGACATCGCTTAACCTGGCCACCATCTTTGGCCCTAACTTGTTGCACAAGCAGAAATCTACAGACAAAGAATTCTCAGTTCAGAGCTCAGCCCGAGCTGAAGAGAGTACTGCTATCATAGCTGTTGTTCAAAAGATGATTGAAAACTACGAAGCCCTTTTCATGGTGGGTGGATATTTTTTCATATTGCTTGTATATGTTTGTAAGATAAATGAGAAAATACCTGGTTGATATTAAAGTAGAAGGGGATGAAATAAACCGTAGAAGCTGAATTAAATTAGGATCAATAATTATTGGTTAAAAAGAGTGGTCTTCTAGCAAGGAGGATGATTTGCAGTAAGTAAAAATATTTTAAAAGTGTACTTACATCTTGCTTGGAATGGTTTCTATATAGATAAGGGTATGTTGTTTAGAAGATTGTCTGTGGAAATGATGGGGTTGGCTATTCAGTTGTATACTGAGCACTGCGTGGACAAGACTGAAAATGCTCTTTCACATCTCAGTTTTGGAAGTCAGGAAGACAATTTTTATGCAGGGATTAAGAGATCCCTTTAAGGGGATTTAATTTAAGGAATTGCCTTCCCTACCCAATATTTATTTGTTGGTTGGATGGAAAGGAAAGGAAGGACAAAGCTTTCTCATTTGTTAGTTGGGTAAAAGGAATAAAACATAAATCTGTCTAGTTCCTGAGTTCCCTTCAGTTCTCTCGCTGAAGCAAGGAAGTTCTTCATTAGAAGGCTGATGGCCTTGGACTTGGATGTGTTGTTTACTTAAGATACAGCTTAGTTAGATCACTTTCCTCATGCCTAGCAGTTGCCCGAGAAGTTCATTCTGTGGCTTTATCTTATGCTCTTTTTGTGTACAAAATTGCAGATCAGCTCAGTGTGATTTGTGTCTTAGAGAACCCTGCTCTAGGGTAGCAGAGAGGCCAGTCAGATCTAGTGGTGGGCACTATTCTGTCTTTATTTTAGTAAAAATACACATTGTAGCAAAACCAGTAGTCTTGAAAAAGTGGAAAAAGCTTTGGTCGTTGTGTCCTGAGACTAAGCAGCACTGTATGTTACACTGAGGAGATAAGTTCCCAAAGGAGAAAGAGCACTCTGGGAACCTTCAGTGCTTCAGCAAAGGTGAGTGCTGGAGACCTTGCTGGAAGAAGATAGATGAGCTTGAACTGTGGGCTGATGGCCACATAGTACTGTAAATGGAAGATGTCTATCAGATTTCAACAGGGAGTAGAGCATGAGAAAGCAGTCATAAGCCCTGCCACCGATGTCTTAGCCTCAGATGAACTTCTTTGTGGTTTTCCTGGCTTTTATTTTTACTCTTGTAATCATTTTCTTTTTTGTTTTATTTTTTTAATGCTTTTCACAGTTTGGGAAAACGCTAGGTGCTATTTTTCATTCCAGGAAAAGAATATGACTGAACTGCACTCTTGGGTGAAGGTCTGCTGGCCCAGAGTGTGGATGGCACTATCAAGTTTAAGCTAATACTTGAATAAGAATACTTGCAATACTTGAAGTATTCTTATTGTTGTTTCTCTTTTAAGAACTTCTCACAGCACAGACACATCTTAGTACATAATACTTAAGGCACGCATTCTGATTTTCAGTGTGGAGAGGATGGGGCTAAGGTTAGACTAACCTGCATCTGGGCTCTTTTAATTCTGATGGATGTACTCCTTCATCTCTTCAGTGCTTGCACTTTCATCTGAAGGTTAAACAAAGTGTGGGAAAAAAAATCTCTTTTGTTTTCCAGAGTAGCTTTTACTGTTTATACTTGACGTTTATGCTACTAAAAAAAGAACATCTGGACTTAAGCATTCAGCTACAGCTATAACATAGTGTATTGATGCTCAGCTGCTTTTGTGGTTGTTTTTTTTTTTTTTCTTTCTGTAACTTTTCTATATGGGGAGGTTATAAAATTGATTGGTTTCAGCATTGAAACTGGATCAACATTTTTCAACCAAACCTTAGGAAACCAGGATGTGGTGGGGTACCCAGACCACAATATTGGAACGATTCTGACGTATTGGTGGGTCAGAGAGATTCTGTTTGTCAGAACAACCCAGGATATTGAGCACCATTTTTGCTAAGTAACTATTGTTAACATCAGTAACATGCAAAAGTGGATTTCTTATAGAAGATGGAATCTGACCATACTTCATTGATGTCAGTGAGGATAATCACTTTCATATCCAAATCTTGCCCATTTCAGCAAGTCTTAGGGATACATTAAAATGTTTTATGGGGATGTATAAAGGACTGGTTTTTGCCTGTCTCTGAACTATGTCCAGCAACTGAATGCAAGGAGGTACAACTCAACCACCCTTCATCTTGCTGGCTTTGATTTGTCATGAAGGATGGAGAACAGCATCTTGGTCATGCATTTCATCTCCTAGTGCCCAAATCCAGTCCTGCTGCAAAGAAGTGCTACAGAGTATATGAAATTTCGTATTTTTACTGTTAGAGGCTACTGTGGCCTTCCCACATGCTGTCTTTCTGTGCCACATCAGTGGCAAGGGACAGCACAAAGGAGACACTTCAAGGGTCCCTCCAGCCTTCTGTGTCTCAACAGCTGTGACTCTCATGTAGCACCCAACCCCAAGATCTCAGAATATCTGGTATTCTACTGGAGTCCTGACAACCCTGGAGCCCTCTGATACGTCCCTCTGTGTCCTCCAGAGCTGTTATTTCAGCAGTGCCTTGGCTTGCCTTCTGTCCCAAATTTCAAGTTCTCATCCATCAACTCAGGCACGATTACCAGTGAAACAATTAATTCAGTAATAGTTATGGTGACATCTTCCTGAGATACCGATATTGCAGTTCTCTGTAAGTTTACAATTACATGCATATCATTTCTACACTTGCCAAGTTACTGAACTAAACTGAAGAAAATTGCTGCACAGGAGGAAGCCCCAAACCCAGTAGATAGCTAGCAAGGAGACCATCAGTACAAATCTACTTGCAGATTCATTCAGGTAAAAGTCCTATGACTCAATAGAACTGTTAAGTTTGGGTTTCATGGAAGCTTTCTGTTGGAACTGAACTTCTGCTGGAACTTTTTCAGACTTGTTTTGATGGGAATGAAAGGCTGATTTATCTTTTTTTTTTTTAAATAGGGCAAGATGTGTTTTTGTTTTTCTGACAAAGTTCTCTCAGTAGTTTCTTACAAGTTACTTGATATAAAGCTGAGTAGTAAGTTACAGACAAAAATGTGTGGATTCTGTTTTACCATCAAACTTTATCTGGAGTTTCTTCTAGTGTCTAGAAAGGCTGTCTAAATGGAGAAGTTACAGCACACCAGGTTTCCAAAAATACAGTCCTATAAAAAAATTTGTTTAAAGACTAGTATATCAGTGACCATCAGTAAGATATTTTTCCAGTTCAGAGACTGAATACAATTTTTGAAAAATGAGTAGGTGGTTACACAAGTTTTTCATAGAGATTTGGGATCAGTTTGAATTAAATTATGCATATCTTAATTTATTTTCTAATTATTTCCTTATTTTAAGAAATATGCCTTTTATGTAACTTGACTCCCTAAATACCTCCCAAAATGAGATATTCCTCTGAGGAATGTGTTAGTAATTCTATTCCTATTTCCCAGGAAATGTCAGGGGGAACAAATGGTCCATGAAGTGTGACTTGAAGGTCGAGAGATTCAGGCTCTGGCAGATTGTGTCCAGAAATGTATATTGCCCAGCTGATGACCCCTTGCTGAGATTGTCTTGCATCGAGTTCCATCTGTCATGAGTGAACCTGGGCTGTTCAAGTTTCTTGGATGTTTTCATCTGTTTCAGTGTTTTGAAGTTTGAGTTGAATGTTCCACTGTACTGCAGACAAAGCAGACAAACTCACTCGAGGATTGATAAGACTCATGTAAAGTGCAGTTGGAAGTACAAAGTTTACTTGTGCGGGTTTTGGAGTGCCATTTCTGCTACCTGCCCAGGAGATGTTGCTGTATCCAGCAGCATCTGAAGCTATCAAAGGCTTTGAAAGTTCATCCCCCTACTGAGTGCAAAGAGAAAGTTAGCAAATAAGAAGGCCAAGCTCCAAAGAAGGTGACACAAATTCTGACTGAGCCTGGGTCAGAGTGGCTGGAGAGCCAGAGATGGAGATTTGTAAATGTCCTCAGATCTTTGAAGGGGGGTGTAAAGTGAGGACCTTAAACTGGAGCTTTTGAGATTGTGATACATAAGTAATCCCACTGTTATTTCCAGATAAAATA
Organism: Lycocorax pyrrhopterus obiensis; assembly: GCA_014706295.1. NCBI lineage: Eukaryota > Metazoa > Chordata > Aves > Passeriformes > Paradisaeidae > Lycocorax > Lycocorax pyrrhopterus. The sequence continues at coordinate 19,595,056 of JACSVZ010000001.1, forward strand.
ACCAACTGGATACCAACCAGTTATTCAACTGGTACTCGGCATCTAACATTGTACAAAGTGATCTTTAGTCCTACTTCATCTGTCGTTACGTGAAATTCCTCTTTTAAGTGAAAGCCTCTGAATATTTTATATACTCTCTATAAATGTACTTGGTCATTTAGATTAAGCATAGTATCAAAATTAATGTATGTGAAAGGATATTAACCTCCAACTAAGTATTTTTTTTATGTCTTCATAGGTTTCCCCTGATTTACAGAATGAAGTGCTTATTAGCTTATTAGAGACTGACCCAGATGTTGTAGACTATTTGCTGAGGAGGAAAGCTTCCCAGTCATCGTGAGTAATCTGTTTTTTCATCATCTCTTTTTCTGCTGGGAATTTCTATCTCCCACTGGAAGTGTTCAAAAGGTTCTAGTTTTCCCCAGCTCTTCTGCACTGTCTACAGAGGAGTAGAAATATCCTCCCTATTACACAGACTCTGCCAAAGAAATTATGACTCTTGTACAGCATTTTCTAGAGAAAAAACTTGTTTCCCTGATTCAGAGGAAAGATTGTGTTCTGCTGCAGAGAACAGAATGACATGTACATAAAAATATTCAGTGCACTATTATCTGACAGGATGTATTTTAGTGATCTTCTGGTTCATGTCTTGGGTTTATCGTAGTCTTCAGTAACAGGAGGCATGTATTCCACTATCCTTGAAACACACCCTAGAGTGCCTTAACACCGTCACAGCGAGCCGCTTGACCACTCTGTCATTCTTTTCCTATCCTGCACACGTAGGACGTGGTGAACAAGCCAACTGCCACAACAGCAGCTCTGTGGAGACTTTGGGTATTATTTAATTGTATGCTTTCTGAAAGATCTGAAGAGAAAAAAAATCGCACTGGTCACTAGAGCAGTTACGATACATAACATATTCTGGCTTTGTGTATGGTGTATATATGCCTGCACCCTTGTGCCTTAATGCTATGAGTTTGTACATTCAGATTAACAGGATTCCTGGCTTTCTCATGGGACCACACAGTCATTGTCTTTATTCTAGTGAATCCCAGTATGTCAGACCCAAAAATTACAAAATTTGACAGACTTGCTTTAAATAATTTTTAAGAGGGTTTCTAGACTCTGAACTCTCTGGGATGTATTGGACTTTGTCTTCCTGTGTTTGTGAAAAGTGCCTAGTGCATTCAGAATATAATTAAAATTGAATTTGTACAGTCAGTTAGCTATGATTTTTTTTCTCTCCCTCTTAACATTGTATAATTGTTGGAGGTAATGTAATAGTGTGCCTGGCTTTAAAGGAAGAGGTATACAAGAAACAGTGCAACTAACACCTTGAGGAAAAAGCTTTCTTGAATTATAAAATTTGGAAACAAAAATATGTGCAGAATATATTGCGTTGTAAAGGATTTTATTAGTTTGCTAATTTAACCACATGACCAGATAACACATAGTAGCAAATTATCACAGATCATCTGATTTGGGGTAATTTTCTCTGTGTGAAATAATTTCGGCTAGTTTGTCTGACTGACAAGTAACCATGTGTATATTTAGATCACAGTAAGTGCCGGATAGTTAGAGGTAGATGAGCTGTCTTTTAGACTTGTTTCACATTTGCCAGAAGCCAAGACTACAGTTAGGACAGACACTACAAGTCACATGACATAAGATAGTGTGTAGACACTTCTTCCTTTCAGCCCTGAGTTTGAAATGATCATATTATTTCTAACTCAAGCTAACAAAAACCTTCATGCTGGACTTCACTGTCTATATAATAAAAAGACATCAAATTGTATCTCACCTGTGAGTACACATACCAGTTCTGCATAAGTTAGTCACAAATCATTGTGGATGTAACAAGTTACTGTTAGATCCTGTCTCCTTTATTGACTTCTCCTCGAACTTCCTTACCTTTAGCTAGCATGCACACCTATGGGAGAAAATGCATCTTTTGTGGAAAGCTGGTCACAACTGACAAAAAGCATTTTGTAAGGAAAGGTTCTGAAGCCAAATAGGAGCATATAGCTACACTAGTACTAATTCATTGTGTTGTCAGAAATGGGCAGATGAAATATCACTGAGATAGGAAAAACTTACTGTCATTTTTTTTCTACTCTGCTGTCATGTAAGTGATTTAATGTGAATGAGATATTTTTTCACTGTGGTTGCAACTTCTTGGTTAAGATACTCGAGGCAATTACAGGGAATGTTGCTTAATGTTATTGCTAGGAGTGTGATGCTCTTAGGAGATTAATGTATGATGTAATCTCAGTTTTGAGGCTACAAATTTGTTGCTTATTTTTCCTATAAGAAATGTGAGACAGCAGACAACAAGGAGATGTCTGTCTAGATTTCATAAAAATGAGCCTCCAAAATACATCCTTATTGCTCTTGGAAAATTGCCTGGTCACATACTCAAGATACAAATGTGGATCTGTGGAACAAAAAACTTTACATATTCTTGAGACAATCTTCATCAGAAGAGCTAGTTGACTGCATAGAGTATAGAATCAACTTCAAGACTTTAATGTCACATTAATTGCTTTAAAGGTTCTGTTCTGCAATTGCCCTCACATTTCTGCTCTTGCCGTCACTATAAATGCTTTCTTGGCTCTGATCTAACGGAGAAAACACAATCTCTTTTCCTCCCTAGAGGAGGACAAATCAGATGTTCGTCATCTTTATATTCTCTTAAGAGCTGAGCATTGTGAACAGTGTGTCAGGGAATTTATGGAAGTTGTTCATGGTAAAGCACTAATTACAAATGGCAGCAATTGTGAAGTGTGCTTTCATGGGTGACTTCCCAGTTTTTTGTATGTTGGCTTGATGACAATGGAATTTGGGTTTACAGCTGTAAGATGAAGCATCTTTAAACTAACAAAAAATAAAATCTATTTCTTATGACTATTTATTGCTTATTATGGTTAGTAGTCCTTTTAGAGTAAATAAGTTTCAAAGTTACAGAATTTTTGGATGTTTTTGGATTATGATAATGAATTTTAATCCATCCTGACCTGTGGCACAAAGATGAAGCCATACAATAAGTCATACAATATGTGTAAATGCAGTTTTTAAAGCTCCTTCAAACACTGAATCCTCTACCCTGTTACAGTAGCAACCATATCATAATCCCACAGTAATCTGGTTTGTTGTTAGCACCTGTGTTACTCAAATATGTGTGGAAATTACTACTGTGTGCTGCCAAGCCATCACACTCCATATGATTTGCCTCTTGAAGGCGTAATTGTTTTCCCACTCAGAAGCTTTAAGTTATAACAGAAAAGGTTTTCTGCCAGCAACAGAAAGGGATTTCCTGTTTTGATAACCTTGATGCTAGTAGAAAAGTAGGAATATCCTCAGTAGAAGCAATTACTAACACATTTCCAGTTCACCCATGCAAGTGGACTCTGGTGGACACCACCAATCCATAGAAAGATGCCTGTTGTTTTGGAATCTAAAATTTTTTATTAAAAATTTTTATTTTTAAATTGATGTGGCATAGGTTCCTTCTGCTGCTTTCAGATCTTTCCATTTGTACTTAGCCACTTCTGAAATCTTTTCCTTAACATAGTTCATGACCCCTGGAAAATACTTTACTTGTCTTCCCATTCCTCACATTCGATTGCACATAATCATCTGTTATTCTTTGTGGGGACCATAATCTGCCCTTCCTCATATACTGCATATAGAGGAGTGGGTATCTTGCACAGTATTTATGTTTGCTTCCAATTTAGTTTTTCCCCGGTCAGTGGATAGAGAATCTCACTGTCCAAGGGAAGAAGAATTTTGAATTGCAGTAAATATCGGTTTGCTAATGAACTCAAACAGTAAAGAAGAGATGCAAAACTTTCATTTTAAGGAGTTTGTGAGAATTCGTTCTTTATTTGCAAAGAAGCAAACCAAAGTCTTCTTGCAAATTGTGTTTTACTTTGTTCGTGAAGAGCATAGTAAAGCTGCAAATGTATGAGTTCAATTTCTGGCTTTGAAGTATTCAATCCACTCTGATGGTTTCTTGTAGTAAGCTCGACAGGGTCCACAGCAGTTCCTTTGATTTTTAAAGCTATTTTGCCTAAACAAATTTGGAAGTGATACTATAGATGTGTATAAAAAATAGTATGGGCTTACCAACAGAAACTGTAAATCAGTTTAGAAACTTGAATGTTTGAATCTTTCCAAAGACTTGAAAGTTTCCATTCAGGTAAATTTTTAGCAGGAGCTCTGTCTTGAGAAGAGGTAGACTATAACAGATCATTCAAGGTAAGACATGAAATCAGTGTTTCACAAAGCTCAAGTTTATGTTCCCACATTCTTTTCATTTTCATTTCCATTCCTTGTGTTACCTTGCCATGAGTAAATGCTGTTTTACCTCTGTCTTTGCCCTGTGCAGCACAGTTAGGTTTTGATGCTACAAATATTTACCTGCAGTAAACCTTACTGGTGTTACCATTAGCAATAAGTTTGTCTGTATGCTGGCAGGTGAGGCTTAGATGACATTCAGTCTAGAAAGCTGGAAACAAAGACATTTGGTCATAGGACACCTGCAGATACCAACATTCCTCCCCTTTTCTTAGAGGTCTTTCTAGTTCTTCTGAAAACCTCAAGACATTGCTCAAATCTCATATCACTGCACAAGGGGTTTTAGGACTTAGGAGGACAGAAAGAAACAAGCAAGTGGCAAAAAAAGAGAAAAAAGGTTTGTGATAGAATTATACATGCTTAAAAGACTATAATTCTTCAGTGTGTGTCTGTTTATAGATTAATTTACGTTGGACTTATCTTCAGATAAGAAGTTTAAATGACAAGTTACATAATTGAGGCTTTTTTTTTTTTTTTTAATGACTCCCCAGTATTGCCGTGCTGCACTGGGAAGCCTGAGACATAGCAACTTTGCCAAATGGCAGCTCTGTTTTTTGAGTTTGCCTCAGTTAAAGTCCAGCAATGGTTTTGTCACTGAGAGTTACTGGGGAGTAACAGTATGTAATTAATTCCCAACACTTTATGTTGCTTTCATACTGAAAAAAATAGGAATATTGAAGAACATAATAATCATGCTGTCAATTGTATATATTTTATTTTTGGGACATGTGATACATAAATCAGCTGGGGAAAAAACAACAACTTGGAAGTGGTGTTAAATTTTGTCATTATTTCTGTATTAATATCTACTGTGCTATGGCTAGCTGTGTGTTTTCTTTATTTTCTTTCTTCAGTTTTATTTTATTTGTCTGGAAACAGGGTTACTGTTCCATAGTGAGAAATGAGTTTTGGCTGCTCACTAAGTTCAAGCTGTCTTTGGATTTGACTCTGAAGAGGACTGACCATTTTCAGACATTTACAGGAATGAGACTCTGTTGTAGCACAGTCAATTAGAATAGATATTAATGAGAAGTCACTGAAAGAAGTGTTTGACTCAAGAGAAGCAAAAGATAAGCTCTACGAAGCAAAGGTGCAGAGAAATGAAAAATGAGTAATAGAAATACAAGTTAGGGAGGAACAACAGGAGAAAAAAGTTTTTTGTTTACAGAGCAGTTCTGCATATTCTTTGTGATATTCAGTGACTCACAGCCTGCACTGTAAACTGTGACAGTTCAAGAAATCTCAGTCAATGTTCCCACCACATTTCAAAAACGAGTTGTCTCTCTGACCGTTTTCTGTCCTTTGGTGGGAGTTGTATTTGCCTTTTCTTGGCAAAATTAAAGGCAGTTCATGGTGGTGGTGGTGTGAAGGTGAAAGGGTAAAAGAAGTTGTAGAAGGTGTCAGCAGAACCAGTTGTTTGTTGCCCCAGTCATAAGTACAGTAAATACATATGTTTGTCCCCTGTAGAATATTTACCTTCTTATGTCTCTAGAGGAGGATCATTCTCATAGCGTGAAAGGCGAGCCGAGTGCTTGATTCCTCTATGTAAAACTTCAGAATACAGGAATTTATTTTAGCATACTGCTTAGCATCAAACTAATCTTCCCTATCATGCCTTCATCTTTATTGTTGCCACAAGCTAAATTGTCAAGGTAACATAAGGAATTGATTCACTGCTTAGTTTCTGTGGTTTGCTGTACGGTTCTGTGGATTTTTTCTTGTTTTCGTTCTTGACAACAACATCTTTTGGTTTTGAGTGGCCTCTGCTGGCCACTTCATGGCAAAAGTTTTACTCATGGAAAATCCACCTCAATAACTGTTTCTGAAGCGTTTTCATTTCAGCAGCTGTGACCATTCTCTCGTATTTGATTTTATCTGTATAATCATAGAATGGTTGGGTTGGAAGGGACCTTAAAAGTAATCTTGTTCCAAACCCCCTGCCATGGGCAGGGACACCTTTCACTAGACCAGGTTGTTCAGAGCCCCATCCAACCTGGCCTTGATGTCAAACTGCACCTGTAAGTGTGCCCATGAAGCATTTTTTTATTAACAGTAGTTTGTTTATCAAAATTTCTCAGGAGCCCTGAGATGCTGCGGTCAGAAGGTTCCTACTCCACAGGAGAAAGACATTCTTCCACAGACTCCAACAAAGCTTCCAGTGGTGATGTCTCCCCTTACGACAACAACTCCCCAGTGCTGTCTGAGCGCTCGCTGGTGGCAATGCCAGAAGAAGTTGCCCGCAGCCCAGATAAGCTGTACAAGGTACCTGAGCAGTACACGCTGGTTGGACACTTGCAAACTAAGCCAAAGGAGAATTCTTCTGCATCGCAGGCTGGAAAAGGTATAGTGCATCCTGCTTGTGCTCCTCCTCCTCAGTGAGTGATGGAGATTCCTGAAATAATTGAAAAGTGTCGGATTTGTATTGTCAGCTACCAGGATTCATGGAGCAACAGTGTAAATAACCTTATAAAAAAATGACAGACCAATATCCTTTTTTTCGTATTGAGCCCAAAGGGTCTGTGCTGAGTCCTCCTCATTAGCTCTGCCAGCTGTCAGGGATGCTCTTGGTATGGCACTTCTCAAAACTTGGAGATATTATTTAGGAAAATAGAACTATGGTATGTCCAGTTTTTCAGCCTGTCTGTGACAGCATGGCAAAGTCTAGTCCTGATTCATGGGACTGTAATACCTGCAAGGTTATGGTCCAGGCTTTGGAATCAGCTGAGATTTTAAGATTTCAGGGTACAAACTTTCTCCAGTTGTAAAGAATGATGTCAACACCTTCTCACTGGAAAACATAGCTGAGCTGCACAGCTTTACATCTGCAACCAGTTACACACTGAGCAATACTAGTGCAGGGATCCATAATTCCCGTAGCTACCTGGGGAGTGCATACCTGTGTGGTTTCTTTGGTAAAGAACTATGGTTTAAACTAATAGCTCACCAGCACTTCAAGATGCTTTTCCTATTAAAAATATATATAAAAAAATTGTCATCCATGAAATTCATACTTAGTGAGCCAAACTTTAAGAACTTTTAATGCCTCGGGATGCACATAACTGGTGGTATTTTTAAAACCATTTAATTTTGGAAGTACTGCCTAGGCACTTAATTCCCTTTGGAACTAATGGTATTTAGACTAATATCTCAATTATATGCTTTATAAATGCCAATTGGAATTTATCTTCTGTATTCAACATCTAAATCTCTGAAAACATTTAAGAATTTGGTCAGACTTCTGTTAATTTATGAACAGGAAATTATATGAAGTTTTATCCTATTAACCGTCTTTTGGACATTAATATGCATCACAAAGATACTGGACCATGACAAATTAGGAGATTCCTCTACTGACTAGTGGAATCAGAAAAAGGCATGAAACTGTTTATAATCCATCATTTCATTAAATCTTTGTTCTGTAGCTGCATTTCTGGGTAAGACTAGCAGCATCCTTGGGTTGATAGAGCATGCCTTACAGTGACCCCTGGGGCTGGGGCTGCTTGAGGGAGCTTTGACAGAAACTATCTTTTGTGGACCAAATCCTCCTGGTTTTGTGCAAATTCTCTGATTTTAGTAAGACAGAGGACTTCAGGACTCAGCAAACTCAGGCACCCCGCCCATAACAGAGCTCACTGAATCCATTGCGGATCTTATCTTGAAACCAGTAGCTGTAAACAAATACATCAAATCCTAGAATGTCAAGGGGTTGGAATGGACCCTAAAGATCAACAGTCCCAACCCCCCTGCCATGGGCAGGGACACCTCCCATTAGATCAGATTGCTCAAGGTCTTATCCATCCTGGCCTTGAACACTGCCAGGGTTGGGTCATCCACAGCCTCCCTGGGCAACCTGTTCCAGTGCCTCACCACCCTTACAGTAAAAAATTTCTTCCTAATATCTAATCTGAATTTCCCCTCTTTTGATTTGCACCCATTATTTGTTGTACTATGACTACAGTTCCTGATAAAGAGTCCCTTGTTGACTTCCCTGTCGGCCCCCTTCAGATTCTGGAAGGCTTTTGTGAGGTCTCCGTACAACTTTCTCTTCTCCAGGCTGAACAGCCCCAATCTTCTCAGCCTGTATTTGTAGACAAGGTGCCCCGGTCCTCTTAGCAGCTTCATAGCTCTCCTGTAGGTTTTGTCCAGCACTTCCATGTCCTTAGGTTGGGGTCACCAGAACTGTACATAGTACACCAGGTGGGGTCTCACATGTGAGATGCTCGTGTTAGGTGCACAGTGAAGGTCCTAGTGGATGTTCATGACTCTGGTACCTTACATAAGGTTTTACCTTTCTATTTGTGTATTTCTAAATAATATCTTTAAGAGGATTGATTCATCATCTTGTCCCTGCTCTTACTGCTGTTTAGATGTTTCTGAAGATCATTTTGATATCTGGGGCACTTGGCATTCAACACTGAAAAGTGGCTGCAAAGATCCAGCAATCACAGGTCAGTAATTTCTCAGTTTTAAAGCCCAAATCTAGCAAAGACAAAAGCAATTTCTTGTTTTCAAGAAATCACAGTGAAACCAGTAGGAAAATTCACATTGTCCAGAGTTGGACTTCTAAAAGGTGACTCTTAAGTAGAATACAGAGGAGCACACTGTATTTAGTGGAATACAGAGAGCAGCAACATTTCAAACTATCAAATGTAATTTTAAAAGTCATTTTAAATTTTCTTCAAGAAAAGTTTTAAATTCTTCTAAAATTCATAGAATCACAGAACCATAGAGTGATAAGGGTTGGAAGGGACCTGAAAGATCATCTAGTCCTAACCCCCCTCCCTTGGGCAGGAACACATCCCACTGAACTGGGTTGCTCAAGGCCTTATCCAACCTGACTTTGAACACTACCAGGGCTGAGGCATCCCCAGCCCCCCTGAGCAGCTTGTTCCAGTGTTTAACCACCTTCACAGTAAAAATTTCTTCCCCATATCTAACCTAAATTTCCCCTCTTTAAATTTGCACCCATTACTCATTGTCCTATCACTACAGTTCCTGATGAAGAGTCCCTCTCTGGCTTCCCTGTCAGCTCCCTTCAGATACTGAAAGGTTCTATGAGGTCTCCATGCAATCTTCTCTTCCCCAGGCTGAACAGCCCCAACTTTCTCAGCCTTTCTCAGCCCCCATCCCTCTTCTGCAGTGGGATACAAGGGAAAAGCAGTAGCTTGTTAAATGCCACATGACTGGTTCTGCAGACTCATGTTGTGTTCCTGACTCTGCCCCCAGGTTCTTACGGGAACATTTACGAAAGCAGCTTGCTGCGGCCCGGACAGTGCTCTCTTTCCCAGGGGAACCTCGCCATGTATTCCCCTCGGTGGCAGGGCAGCTCCTCAGAACTGGACAGCGGCAGGCAGGCCATGCGGAGGAGCCAGACGACAGCTGCCATTCCCGAGTGTCAGCTCCAGCCCGTGGTGTCTCGGGTGTGCAGTAACCCACACGTGGAAGTTGGCAGCAGGAGTTCAGACCTGTCCCACTCCAAGTCGGAGCAGCACTTGACTTTAAGCAGTGTGGAGGACCTCAGTGAGCACGACTCGAACGCGAGTTGCTTGCAAAGTGCAGCCAAGCCCTCCTACAGGAAAGAGCGGCCACCACCCCCTTACCCAGGCCCAGCAAGAACAAGCTCTGCGTTGCCACAGCGGTCGAGTGTTTCTTCAACGTTGCACTCTTTGTGGAGACTTCAACGCCCAGAAAAAAGTTCGGGGCCGAGAGCAGCTGGAGGGCCACCAGCCAGAGCCCCTGACCAGGCCACCTCCAGGCGGGAGCAGCCGGCCCTGCACACACAAGCAGGTCACAACTATTCCACAGCACCTCATAGCCACAACAGTAAAAGTGTTTCAGAGGCGGACTGGAATGAATGGCAAAGGGAGAGGTGGCAGATTTGGGAGCTGTTATCAGCCGATAACCCTGATGCCCTCCCAGAAACCCTTGTATGATCTGACTCTGTGGAACTGCCACTCATACCCATGCCTCCGTCTCATAGGAAAACGGTGACATTGGAAAACAGGGAGGGCTTGTTTATTTTATACCAACTGAATTGCATATACTTTTTTAAAACTTTGTTCACTTTAATTTCTTAACAGCACTGTCAAGCAGTTAATTTACAAATATGGTATGTTCCTGTTTTTCAGCAAACTTTTGAGAAAAAACAAGGTGAAAACTTTAGTGTAATAACTCTGTATGCATATGCTGTGTATAAGATAAAACTGTTGCTTTGATGTTGCTAAAAATGTATTTATATATCTGCAGTTTTGATGATTGTATATTCTGTAATGAGTATTGTATGATAATCATGTTATGTTTTCATATACAGATGTCAATCAATCATGACTGCTTTTTTAAAAAATCACTGCACTTACATTACCGTGATATGCATTGGAATTCTATAGAAAGTGCACAAGCTGGTTTCTGTGCTTATATATATATAAAAAAAAGCTGTTAAAGGGGAAAGTTGTACTTCTTTTCACTGCCTATTGAAAAACACTAAAATAGAGTGGAACATGAAAAGCCATATATTTTATAAGGGTAGTAGTGAGCTTAGAGGGGAAAATACAAAATATTTTTTTCTTATACATATGTTTGCAAAAAACTTTAAAATTTGATACAAGATTGTAAAAGTATTTTTTTAGATTCTGGTAGGAAGCAGCTCAGAGAATCAACTAAGAACAACGTTGTGCCTAAACCAACTAAGTATGTAGTGCAAAGTCTGCCCTCCCATTCTAAAGGAAAACCAATGTTATATATGCAGGATATAATATATATATTTATAAATGTATGATTTTATGTATTGTTTTAAAACAATAAACTGGAATCCAAATTTTAGAAAACCAAACCTAATAAATTGAGATGCGTAACTCTGAAAAAGAATATGGCTTTTCCTTTGAAATAACAAAGCTCCAGCATTAAGAAAGTTAGAGAAAGGAAAAAACTGCAGACAAGACACATGAAAGGGAGTCAAGCAGAGTTTCAGAAATGAACATGACATTTAGGAAAGCTCACAACTTCGTTTCTATAAATACTGTGCCAAAGTCTGGGTCCGTCACACTTCCTCAGTAGCTGTATGTTGTGTTGTGTTAAATGTTGCTGTTTTGTGCACGTTTTTTTCAATTGCAGAGCCGTTTGTGGGCAGCGGGTGGCAATGTACTGCAGCGTTCCAGAGAAATTCCTTCTTAGCGCTCCGTAAGGGAAAGTGTATCATATCGAAGAATTTTATAAAACATATTAGTCTTAATTCTAATGAAGTTGAAGACTTATTCAGTGATGTTGTCTTTAAGTTCTGTCTTGTGCCATAATGATGGAATAAAAAGCTAAGTAAAACAACGAGCATATTTTTTGCTCCCTTTTTTTTTGAAGTAAGGTTTATGGGCTATTGATGTGTTTTTATTACATTCTTGAGTGTGTCTGTCAAAAACATCTAAAAGGCATAGGAGCTTAAGGATCACCTTCAAATGCAAGTTAAATATACAAGATTCAAGGTTTTACTTTAGTTTGAGGCTTAAAATCCATTGTATAAAGAGTCCTTCCCCTCATATCTCTATTTCTCATCATATCTCCATTTTCCAAGTAAAGTTATTACATAAAAGCACCAAGCCAAGTAGAAAGGGGCAGGATTTGGCCTTTGACTGTTTAGCTGTTTTTATGCACAATAAATATTCTCTTCTGGTAGTTGCAAGGCTTTTCTAAATACTATCAGGATATGAGACTCGATAGGAAAAGGATAGTGTATGTCCCTTGTTGCAGTGGCTGTGTGTCAGTTTATTCCCCAAAAAAAAGGCAGTCCACCCCAAATTAAAATGATTGTGGAATGTAAGGAAAGACAAAAATGAGCTCTTACAAGCAATCTTCCCTATCTGATCTTGTCTCAGCATTATGCCAGGCTTGATACAGGTTTGCTACAGGGAATTAGCTCCCAAGTAGTCCTCAAAACCAGTCATAGTGTAAATCTTGCTGCAGAAGATACTGTATTCACTAGATGTCCATCTCCTGTATTTTAAATCCCTTTCTAAATATAGGAGCACCTGCACCTTTTTAGTGAAAGATGTCTGAGGATTACTCAGCCTCATGAAGAGATTGCCTTTTGCCACTCCCTCTCCCTGTATGTATTTATATATATCTGTGTATGACCATCTACATAGAGTTTATGCAACAAAAGACAAGACAAAAGACAAGACCACTGCTGGAGGACAGCCTTGCGTGCACACATTTCAATAGATTGTCGTGTGTAAGAAAAGAGATACATAATAAATTCCAATAAATTTAAGTAACACTTGGCAAGATTACATTATTTCTGTCATTTTCATTTGAACAGGGCAGAGCAGAATTATCATGAGCAGGTTAAGAATGCAATTTTTAGTTGTACGTCTTTCCAGGCTGAAATCAGTGACATAATTTTTTTATGTTTTTGTTTTTTTTTTTAATATTTCACAGGAAAGGTAGCCATGAAAGCTTGTTTCTAGTTTTATGTTGGGTGATAGATCTGTGTGGGATATCCCATTTTAGATCTCTGCAATGGTTTTCTTCTTATGACACACATGCTCTTGTATAGCCATAAAACTCATTTTACAGGGAAAGTCCTTAGTGTGAGGGTATCAAAGGTTTTTCTGTGTTTCCCTTGGGAGCAGGATTCCTATCTTAGCAAAGGGGTCACGGACCTGTGCTTTAATGAAGAGTGTGATAGAGAAGGTCTCCTCTGGAGGCCTTGAGGCCTCTGGGCAAACTCAATTTCCTTCCTATCACTTCTTATCACACCACACTGGTCCACACCTAGGATTGTAAATAAACCACTTTCCCCTCCTGGGCTGAATTACCTCTCTCAGGAGGTGTCTCCCAGTTGGGAGGAGGGGTGTGCTGCACTCACAGGTGAGCCCAGGAGAGATGGGATGTGGATGCTCCCAGGACAGGCTGCCTGCGATTTGCCCATGGGACAGGGGTTGCGCTTCTGCTGCAGAAACAAAAAAATGCAAGGATCCAGTACAGCTCTGGTTTCAAGCCAGATGTGGTGAGGAACCTGTCAGCCAAGGGAAAAAGAAAACACAGACGTTAAAATACTACTTTAAAGGTGACTGTTGCTGCCATCTTTTAAAACAAGATGTGGTTGCCCTGTTGTGGTGGTTGTTGTTGTTGTGGTGCATTCTAAGACCACGCTCCTCTGCTGAAGGGTTGGTTGCACCTTCTCCCTCCTCCTCAGCTTCCTATCCCATCCCTTAGACCAGCTCGTGCAGGGGATGGGAGGAATTCCGGGGCTTGTTGATCTGGCTGAAACTTGTCCTGAGCAAGGAACACACAAAATTCAGGTGGCTTAGCGGCTCTCACAAGTGGTGGGCACAGGGGAGGGGGAGGGTCAGGGTAAGAGATGGGGAGAGGAGGAGGGTGGGACTGGCTCCTCCTCTGTCAGGCACTCCAGTGAGTCCTGTCAGGTGCTTGAGCAGCCTCAGGGCTTGTTGCTTCAACCTGCAGGCAGGAGCCCAGCCAAGCACTGGAGAGTGGCTCTGAGCTACAAACCTGAGCCAGTCCAGCTGCTGCCTTGGGTACGTGAAATCTCAAGCACTCTGCTGTCTGCATTGTGAGCCCAGGCTGCCACCATGGCATAGATTAATGCCACTCAGAACTTCTCTGCTGTTGAAATGATGGGTTGGTGGACTGGAATTTGTGTTTGGGTGGGGTGGGGAGGGAGGTGTTTCCTGGTTTTTTACTGATTTTGTTGTTTCATGGGCATTGGTCGAGGTCAGAAATCTCAATTCCAGCCTTTCTGGAGTATCAATTTGCCTTGCATTGCTGTCTAGCAGAGGATCAGGGACTTCTCTCTCCTCTGGGAAATATACAGGATGTCTGAGCTTCACCTTGCTCCTTCTCTCTGTCTCTCTCTTTCCCTCCCTTCTTTTTGCATTAATAAAAAAAAAATTAAATAGTGGCTCCATTGTGCAATACTTGACCTCACAGAGCTGCAAAGCAGTGGAGATGGTTCTCAGTCGAATTAAAGAGTATTTTGACATCAGTAAGTCCTTTTACATCATCACTGGGAACTGCGAAGCACTGCTGTGCTGCAGTTGCTGTAGGGGAAAGTATCCGAAGCCAGACAGTGCTGCAGAGACCACAGAGCTATTCCAGGCATGCATAAAATGCACTGTCTCTGCGAATAGCATTAATTTAATTTTTTTCTGAAGTGCAAAGCACCTCAAAAGGTGGTATCTGCCTCTGGAAAAGTTACTCACAGGCTCCCTTTTTATTCAGTGGAAAGAGATGGGTATTTCTGTACCACCTTGATGCAGCCTACATGTCTTTGAAGGACAGTCCCTTTTCATGGGCTGGTCACTGGAAGGGCCTATTTTTTCTTTCCCCTGCTATATAAAGGGAGCCTAAATAAGTCGCCCAAATATGGTAGCCCTCCAAGTTTGGTGGAATAAATCCCACCCTGAGGGTCTAGTAAAATGGAAAATGGATGGTGGATGATCAACACAGGTTTCCAGCTCCTAGGAAAAGCGAAATATTTCCAGAGGCCTCAACATTGTTGTGTTATTCCCTGGGTTCCTAGGTGAACCTGGGACTAGTGGAGCTGGCAGACTCAGTGTTGCTCCTAGAGGCCTGGGGAGATGGCACAGTCAGCTCTGTGAGAAATACAGGCTTTTTGCAAAGTGAGGGAGAGACACTGCCTGGTCTGGAATTTCACTTTTTTTGTTGTTGTTTGAGCAGTTGGTTGGTTTGTTTTTAAGTTGGATTTCTTTATTCACTAAAAACTCTTTTTCCAGATGATGTGAAAGTGTTCATGAACAGGACTGTGATTTAATTTTTTTTTCAGTGACTTAAAAAATGAATATAGAATTTATGAAAGCAACCTAATTTGAGCATTTTATATATATAGCAGGGAGGGGGCTTGTCTTGATTCCCAAGTGGCACTGGCAAATGGAGACAGGATTAACACCCATCTTTCAAAAGGAAGATTTTATCTGCCTATTTCTTCTGCTTCTGAGAAAGTAAATGTCTTTTCCACTGGAGTTTTAGGGTCAAAGAGAGAAGAGAGTAGGAGGGAGGGGGGAGGAAAGAGGATCCAATTCTCTCTTAGATTGCAGTTGGGAGGGGTGAAAGTGTGTGCAGGTGAGAGCAGTATCTCCAGCTGGGTTGTTGTCACATTCTCTGGGTGAGGACTTCAGCCCCAGTCTCTGGACACTCTTCTAATGATTATTCAGACTTTTAAATAAAAGAGAATAACTTTTAACAGTGTCTCTTTTGAACAAAGGGGACATGAACAGACATTTCAGTCACCATTTCCTTTTACTGGTTTCACTCTATTCCATTTCCCTTTGTCTACTTCCAACCATAGCTATGGGCTTTAATTAAAAAAAAAATAAAACAGGCCTGGGGAAAAAAAAAAAAAAAAGCATGTGCCTCTGGTGTGCAAAAAAAAAAAAAATCCAATATGGGAAAAAGATCAGAAAATATCTTGCCCCATCCTACCAAACAACGAGCAGCCCCTTCCTCTTTTCTTGTGCAGGTGCTGGGGGCACTGGACGCTGCTCTCCCGGAGGGATTGAGTCTGGGCAGCAGAGTGTTCAGCCGTGGGGCCTTGTGCCCTCACGAGAATGAGGAGAGCAGGGGGAGCACAGATGTGCCCAGGGCCACGCAGGCACTGGGCAAGGTACTGACCCCAGCCCAGCTCTCTGTATCCAGCAGATGAGGTGCTCCTCGCAGTCAGGGCCATCCCCAGCTCTGGCCAGATGGAACTCTGCCAAGCTGAACCACCTCTGCCCAGACCAGCCAGGTTATGGACACAGAAACCACAGCTTCCAACCGGGAATCATTGATAGACAGCTCCCTGCTCCAGTGCTTTGCCTCCCTGGTCAGGAAGGAAGATTTAACAGCATCATCTTAATAGAAATCGGAATTTTGTCTGCTTTGAAAAAGGAGCACTGACCAACCAAGGCATCCTTTAGAGTATAGAAACTCTTAAATCATTATGAGAAAAGACCACCTGAGCCCTGATTACTATCTTCAACTTCACAGAGGTGAATTAGAGACACCATTCAAAAATAAAGGAAAGAGAGAATGAAAAAAAAGAAAGAGAGTGAAAGAAAGAGAAAGGAGAGCAAGAAAGAGAGAGAGAAAGAGAAGGAAAGAAAGAAAGAGAGAGAGAAAGAAAGAAGGAGAGAAAGAAAGGGAAAGAAAAGAAAGAAAAGAGAGAGAATGAAAAGAAAAAAAGAAAGAAAGAAAAAGAGAAAGAAAGAAAGAAGAAAGAAACGTTCATACTGAAAAGCACTTATCATGCAGAAAATAACAAATTCACATGGTAACCTGCCAAGCAGGGTTACTGAAGTAAAAACACACCGTTCACTCGAGGACAAGAATCATATGATCACTTTGGGGAGATGGAGTATTGAATATGGAAGCAGCATCTGGCTTTTCTCCTAAAAAAAGGTTTAAAAGGGTGAAATGCTGAACAAACTCTTCCTTTCACCCACAGGCTATTTCTGTAGCTCCCAACAGCAGCTAAAGGTTGCCAGCTGCACTTTTGCCCAGGGTAGTATTGACATTGTGTAGTTGTGGCCTTATGCCTGATTTCAGGGAGAACTGGAGCCCTGAAAGACCTCAGAGTTGCAAGAAGGCTCTTCTGAAATATTCCTTAAAAACCCACAAAAAGCCCTGGCTCCAGTATTGTGAGCCACTTCTCAGTCTGTGAAAAAAGGAGTAAAATTGAAAGAAAAAAGAGAGCTCTGGAGTAGCAGCCTTGTCCCACTGGGGCTGTCACTGGGTGATTGTTATTTTGGAGGAACCTATTGCTAACTCTGACACTGGCAAGTAAGTGGTAGGACCCGGGGAGCTGGGAGGCTTCCCTGTCAAAGGAACAAAAAAGCTAATTAAAAAAATAAAGAAAGAAGGAGACAGAGAAAGTTTGCAATGCAAAGTGAATGCTCTTTTCCCATGTCTGCCACTGACAGACAAGTTTCCAAATCTTTAAGTTTTCCCATCCTTGAAGAGTCAAGATTTGTCATTGGAAACATTCAGAATTGGTGTGATGGAGTGGAGCAAGGTCCAGAGAACCCAGCAGGTGTGATGAGGCCCTGCTATCTTGTGTATCTTGTCCTCTGTGCCACTGTAAGTAATTCTGTCTGATCCTGGTGCCAGTGAGAAGATGAGTGTGAGAATATGTGTGAGTTTTGAGCTTTGCTGCAATGGCATTGCTACACAAATGCTGGGACAGAGTCATACTGCTTTTTGTTCTGCTTTTCTTCTGCTTTTAGGGCTCCTTTATTCTGCCTTGTGCACTAGCCAAGACTGAAGAAGTGATCTTCAATATGTCCCTCCTGTCATCTGGTGATTTGAACAATACTCCTGGGATATACCAGGCATATGTAAACTCTGAGTATCTATCATCTCTTTCTCCCATACCACTGGCTAGAGAGAGGGACCAAGGGCAGTGCAGCAGCTGCATAGCACTCAGCAATGGACCACACACAACTTTCAGGTCCTGTCTTCCTCAAGCCTCTCCCATTTTCTTTTATCCCTCCACCTGGGAAGGGGATGCTCAGCCTGGATCATGCAGTGCCAGGGCCCGTGCTGCAGACTGTGTCTGCCCAGGGAGTTCTGGAGCATGGAGTGCCCCTGGGGCTGCAGGGCTCTGCTGTTGGTAATGGTTGTGTTACAGCTGCAGTGGCTGGCCTAAGGGCTACTCCTGTCAGGGTTGGTGTTTGTGTCTGCATGGGGCTTGGAGGTCAGGGCAGCAGAAGTCTGTACTGTGCAGAGCCTGGCTGCTGGACTGAATTCTGTGGGGTGGGGAGTCTCCCACAGCCCGTGACAGTGTGCGTGTCCCTCCCACAGCCCATGACAGCTGAGGTTAGCTGAGAAGCTGGTGCCTTTCCCCAAGGACAGGGAAGAACACCTGAAAATGGTGCTGCCCAGTACTCAGGATCTATGTGGAAGATTCCATGCCCTGGGACCCTTGGACTCAGCACTGAAGATTAAATTGCCTGAGCTGTTTTGGCTTGTGTTGCACTGAGACTCCAATGCCCCAAGGGTTGGAGCATGTGGGTATGGCCCATGGTGTTTTAAGGCACAGGGAGCTTGGGAGAGCTTCATGTGCCCTGTGCCAACACCACATTTTGTGCTGGGAGTAAATAGAAAGCCTCATACTCTGAGGCAGCCCTTTGGACACCTTCAGACTCACCTTCAGACACGGAAGGAGAGTTTTCCCTGAGAGCCAGACAAGCTGATCCAGGAGCCTTGGGAAAGCAACAGTGTTACCGCTGCAAAATGAGCCTTGCTAGCTGGTACCAGAAACTTCTGTTTCACTCCTCTTGCAGAATAATGCGGAAGTGCCAAGGGGAGGGGCTGAAAAGAAATTAAGGATTCCAGAGAAACCTCTCTTTTGGTAGGAGAAATTCATCACTCCTGTCGCTGCCCACATGGAGACATCCAATTGTCACTGCAGGTAAGCCCTGAGAAATGGAGTTTCTCTCACATCCTCCTGGGATGGAGCAGGGCAGTGTTCAGCGCCCTGCTACAAGAGCTGTGCCTGTGGTGTGTGTCCTGTTTGCGGTTGTTCTGCGGGTCTTGGTTTTATTTAGTATTTCTCTGCTCTGCCCCTTGGTCCCACTGATCTTCTTACACACATGGACTGTAGGATCTGCCTCGTGTACGAAAGAGGGAGCAGGAGCCTGCACTCCCCTGTGAGGAAGAGCTGTTCAGAAGATTTTTGGTTTAATATTCATACTAGCCCCAGGCAATTTTCTGCTCTGTGTTTTAAGAGAGTGGGCAGGGAGAACATGTAGTTGTTGTTTCCTTTGGTATCAAGGG
The DNA here is from genome assembly GCA_014706295.1 of Lycocorax pyrrhopterus obiensis. Taxonomy (NCBI): domain Eukaryota; kingdom Metazoa; phylum Chordata; class Aves; order Passeriformes; family Paradisaeidae; genus Lycocorax; species Lycocorax pyrrhopterus. The sequence goes on from JACSVZ010000001.1 coordinate 19,614,193, forward strand.
ATTAGCTTAAGCCCATGGATAAGGAGCAGGAGGCATGCAGATAGCAGTGGAAGTATAAAAGTAACCATAGGAGACCGGGAGGACAGAAAGCCCCATCATCCCCTTTAACAGAAAAGATTTTTTGAAAAATCTTCCATGACCATTTTTCCTTCAAGCAAGTGAGCAATACCCCATGTCAATTCTGATCAGTCCCCGCCCAGTGGATTGGGACAGAACTGAGTGCAGTATAAGGCAAGGAAATACATTTGGGCACCAAATACAATAAAACCATGCTATTAAGGTTTGTGTGCCATGTTCTGCTATACCAAAGCTCATATCACAATGGTAAAATGTGGATAACTTATGCCTAATTCCAGACATTTGCCACAACATGCACAGTAAACCACTGTGAACCCCTCAAAACTAAAAGGAACAGGATGAGATCAGAGTTTCCAGGTCATGATTTGTATTTACAAGTCAATAACAAGTACCATCCTCCTTCTTATTTTCTTTTCCTTTTTTTTTAATGCCTAGTGTTTCCATAAACTTGTCTAGGCACAGCAAGGAGGGCATTTCTCTGCAGTGCTGCGTATTAGAAAAGGGTAGCAAACACTTCTGCATGTCCATTTTACGGTTAGGTTTGGACTCAAGGTCAAAAGCCAAAAGCTGACTCAGGCTTTACATTTACCTCTGAAAAAACCTTAAGAGTTTTCTTAGATGGGAGGGAGAGAGAAAAAGAAAGCATGAACCACAGTCAAGATGCTTTTGCCACTTGGTGCATGTCCACTTCACATCTCTGTAGGCAGTTTGGTGGATTTGTCAGTCTCCTTGACTGCTGTGGAGAGAGCCCTCTGTACTTGCAGCAAGCACCCCTGCACCCTCACTGCTACTGTGAGGAGCACACCCAGCCTCCACCACCAGCCCTGTGTGGCTGCAGCAGGAGCAATGCTGACCCACAGGGCCCTGGGACTCGTTGCTATCTTCACTCTCTGGGACTCCATCTCTTCGTGGCTCTGATCCCCTCTGTAGCACGTCTCACTGCCTGGAAGTCTTGTGCAGGACAAGACTCTGTGAGAGGAGGTAGGTGGGCAGGGCATGAGCCCCAGGATTTTTGTATCCTCATCTCAGCTGCAGGCAGGATCTCAGAGTGGCCATGCATCCAGCTCTCACTGCCAACCCACAGGCTTTGCTGTGTGACCCTGTCAGATCCAGTGACTGGAGAAGCCTTTGTAGAGTTGAGACGAGATTATACTGTAAGGATTAGCGTCTTACACTCAGAACTTCTTAAGCTTGTTTCCAATCACCCAGCAGGGAATGTTGTTTATTTGGCAGGCCTATGCAAACACACTAGCAGGGCAACTGGAGCAGACCTTTCTGCTCAGAAGGTTTATGCTCACTGCACAAGTGTGTTAATGTAAACCCATTATATTGGCATCAACAAGAACTGTGCTGAATACCTTAATTCTTCCACCCAGCAAACAGGCTGCTGGCCTGAGTTCCTCGAGGCTGGAGCCAAAACCCTGCCAACCTTGTCCCCTGTGAACATTCACTGTAGATGTTCAGTGAGGAGGGAGACAGGAAAAAAAGGCTTCTCTTAAAATACATCCATACAGACCTTTCCTTTCAGCTTTATAGTTTTGTTCAGTAAACCAAGATAGAAGTCACATAGCAAGGTAAGCGGAAAACTCAAATATCTGTTGCATGTCAGAGCCTGTGGATCTTTTCTTTAAAGCATGACAGTTTTGGACCATGTTCCCACAAAGGGATTAACTAGAGGAAGAGTCTCATTGCCCAGCTCTCTCTGCCAGTCTGGGTGCTAAGCTACCTTTCATGTTTCCTGAACATTATACTCTTGTTGGTACAGCAGAACAGACATAAAATTAGCTGTGTTTGTGGATCTTTTAGAAGGGCATTACGTTCTGTTTCAGTTTCTCCACTTGTTGTCACATGTTTAACACCAAGGCCACTCTGGAATGAATACTGAATGGTTGGGCTGCCAAAGAAAGTCTGTTTGGGGATTCATGTTAACAGGATGGCACTGCAGGCCAGAACTGACTCATGTAATACTGACCATTTCACTTGACTGAATGCAAGAACTGTCATTTGGAGAACTGAGATTTCAGCTGTCAGAAGAACAAGTATAAAGCAAGAGTGTGTGCTGTGACAGAAAGAGCAGCAAGACCTTTGTGTGTTTTTCAGGCGATGTCTGAAGCGCTTGATGGCATTTTAAGTGCAGTGTCCCAAGAAATGTCCTCATGGCTCACATCTAAGGTAATCTGTGCCCGTTAGAATGACTTTCCTTTATTTCAGGCATCCGTTCCTGGATATTGTAGGGGGCATATAAGGACATTGCAAATATTATCAGACGACAAATTCTTGCATGGCCCCAGGGGTGGCTGGGGTGCTTTCCTAGTGTTTTGGAAGAGCAGCTGGGGAAAACAGCACTCTAGCCCTCCTTTCAGCTCTTCTTTCATCCCAAGCACAAAGTGGGCCACATCCTAATGCCTGTTCTCAGAGGCAGGAGCAATCCTAAAATATTTCTCAGTATTTACCTCAGTATTGCATGATAGATGCTCAGCAAAGTGGATGAGGTGGGCTCAGATGAACGCCCTGTGATGTGATGAAGTAGTTTAGAAAGGACTTCTTATGCCATAAACTTTCAGGCAGCATGAAATAAAAATTCAGGAAGTCCCCTTTCAGAATTTTTGTTAACTGACATTACTGCCCTAGCTACCCAAAATGTTTGGGTTTTACCTTATTTTTCTCTCAAGACAAACCTTATAAGCAAAAGTCCCATCTTTGGTAGCATCCCAGCCATGCTGCTATCCCTAATTGTGCTGTGGTGTCTCAGCCATCACTTGGGATAGCTGTATTGCACACTGGCAACTTGTTCTCTCAAGGTCTGGGAAGGCCACCATATTCTGAGCACTGGGATGATGGAAGCATCCACACAGTTCCCCAAATCTCTCCTTTTGGAAGCTCTATCTGGAAAAGAAGATTGGGTTGCTATTCTTTGTTAGTGGTTCTTGAGGCCTCCACTGTGCACATATGGGAGCACATGTGGTAGAGCAGGAGGTTCAGCTTTGACCTTGCTGATCCCATCACCTTCTGTCTTAGCCAAGTAGGGTGTTACCCTGCATGTTTTGCAATGTAAAACATCAGGATGAGTATTCCAAAGCAGCTCATTACCATGTCAGGAAGCCCTAGGATTTTAAAGAGGATGATGAGCTGTGGCTTTCAGTCAGGCCGTAATCTCATCCAGGTTTTGTATTGGGCAGCAAAACCCCATCGAAAGGAGTAAAGCCTTGAAGGCTTTTGAGCAGTCTGTTAGTACTGCTAAGAGAGAATGCTGCAGAACATGTGAATATTAATCACAGCTAGATTTCATCAGGGATAAAGGAAGGAAAAGAGATTGCCAGTAAGCTGCTCAAATCCTGGCATGTTCAAGGGGTGGTCCTAGGTAATGTTAGGTCTTCTGAGCATATGGAGGTATGAACAGATCTAAACAGTTCTTTGGTAACACCTGAAGTCTGGCTAGGCAAAACATGGCCTCTGTTGCTTCAGCTCTGCCTTGGAGGCAAGAAGCTGTGCAAGCAGGAGTTTTAGGACTTCTGCTTGCAGGTCATCAGTTGCCTTGCACATCTCCACCCAGAGTGGCTGGGATCTGTCCACACACAGTTACTGTGAGGCTGTGGTGGTGATGTGACAGACACAGCGAGACCTCGCTGGTTTTCCTGCGATGGAGAGTTGAATGGACAAGGAATACAACGTGACCTCGAGGGACAGGTCATAGCTTCAGGTCCCTCATTTTGTGCAGACCTGTGAGGGAGAGTGGGGTCTTGGTCCTCCATGGATGGTGCCTGAGATGCAGCCTAAGCTTTGTCCCTCACAGACTGACTGGGAGCTAAGTGCTAAATTGTTATTGGCTGTATGAGAGGACAGTGTGGAGCTGGGCGAGAAATGCACTGTCTTGTTCCAGCCAGGATCAGCTGAGCTTGGTGAGGACTGAGGGGAGAGCAGAGAGCACTCTCACAGCACAGTTCAGTGAGAAGAACCTGCAAGATCATCCTGTCCTAGCCCCTGCCCAAAGTAGGGCCAGCTTCCCAGAGAAGCTTGCTCTGAATCTCATCAAGTTTTTAGATAGGGATGTCAAAACTTCTCTGGGCAACCTGTTCCATCAACTGTCGTGATGGAAAAGTTTTTGCCTTGTATTTTGTCAGGACTTTCCCTGCTGCAGCTTGTGGCCATTTCCATCCGGTTGCTGTGCATCTGTGAGAAGAATCCTGGTCTGTGGAAGTGTTGGTATTTCTGCAGTGCCAGGGAATAGAGGGGCATCACAGCTGTGTATTCAGCCCCTGGCTGCACTGTGTTGAGGCTGGGGAAATGCCACCTCCTGTAGGGGTCCTGCTACTGCATAGAAGGACCACTGCAAAAATGAAGGTAGGTACAAGCCTCAGCAATTTTCTGAGCCATCACTGCTTATTCAGATCTTTGTGACTGTGTGAGTAAAAACAACCAGTCTTCCTTCTCTTTGTACTTGCTGAATACCAGTCCTCATACTGCATTGACTGTATATATATATACACATACTCTTTTTTTTTTCTCTGCAGTAGTTTACCTGTGCCTTGTGACCATCTAGAACCCCAAGCACTATCTGAGGTGATCATCACACTGTGGTTATGGGACATCAAGAACACAAGAGAAATCTCCTTGCTCAGCTGTTACTCCTCTTTCTTAAGGTCTTCTTTAACTCAGACTTTTTCCACATAGCACTTTATTAGTAGTTGTCCCTAAGAAGCTATTTTTTAATACTGGGTTTCTAGGGCTCATGAAAGAGGAGATGCTTCCAGGAGACATCATTAGGGATACTTGGGATGTACCCAGATTATGAAATGGAGAACTGGGAAAAAACCTCACTCTTGTAGATCTACAAGACAGAGCACAGCTGTATGTGGAAATACTAGATCAGATCCAGCTGGTATACTGGCATACTGCTATACTGTCAGGCACAATGTCAGAAGATTTGCCTTTTTAATCAGTTGATTAAAATCTACTGTGTTCACACAGTACTGTGATGGGATAACTATACCACTACCAGTTCAACAGCCAGCTACAGCAGTTTGGAGATTTTTGTATTGCACACCATTTTGTGTCTTGGGCATACCTATGCTTAACCTACCCAGACAAATCGCCATTTAAATTTTTTTCACAGCCTATCCCTATCAAAGGAATCCTTGCGTGCCCTCTTTCATCCCACAAACTTTTTTCCCCCACAAAGTCTCTGGGACTCCCACCCAGAAACTGGGTATCAGTGCTTAAGATCCTGCAGCAACTGAAGGCCTTCTGTATTGTGTTTTCAGGCTTAATCGGTCTTGGCTAAAGGGTAATCCAGTGACTTTTTGCTGCCCTGACTGACGGTGGCACATGTGTTCATGACAGGGAGTCCCAGAACCCCTCACTGATGTAGCCAGGCACAGGAATGGTAACAAATGCTTTGTTGATGAAGTCCGGTCCTTCCAGAAGATCCCTTATTTCAGTACTGAGTTGCACAGACAGCTGCTGGGCAAGCGGTTAAGTCTTTGCTCTATTAATTTTGTGTCAACCCCCTCCTCTTGGGACTGGTGTTATAGGAAATTGCGTCCCTCCCTACAACTCATCTCGTTGTACTAAGGACAGTTGCTGCAGCCTTTGTTTAGTGTTTCCACTCATCTGTTCTCACAAAATTGTTTCTGAAAAAGTCCTTGTTTTCTCTCTGTCGTGTATATCTTTGTTTTTCTGTTCTGTCCTGTTGTATACTTCATGCTTTCCATGCCTCTACATTTCTCAGCCATGAACTCCCCAGAAGCTTTCACACTGCTCAGCATGGAGTTGGCTTTTGGGGCCATCCTGTGCTCAGCACAGTGAAATAAGGATGGTGAGTTGGAAGGTGAGGGTTTTATCTGAGTCAGGATCTACAGTACATAGATGTGTCACTGCTGTGAGGGACAGAAATGGAATATGAATATTTTTTCTACTGAGGGACCAGAGAGGAGAAGGGCTCATTTCCCTGCTATCCATTTGCCTCTAGAACTGCTCTCTTCTGAGCCCATTTTAAGAAATCCCACCCAGAGGGTCTATATTATCTTTCTTACTCTCTAAAGCAATGTACTAGATTGACTTGGCAAGATCAGTAACACTCTCAGATTCAGGATATTAGTTGCAGGTTTATTTTCTGGAACTGTATAAAAAGTTCTTGTTAAAGATATTAAATATGAATGGTTCTTTATTAGGACCAAAAAAAGTTTTATTTACTAGATGGAAAAACTGTTCTGACTCAAGAGATAAATGCTCTTATGAAGTGCTGCTTTTGTATAGGCAAGCCTGGAGGGATGGGCTGACAGATTCTTTTTAATCCCCTTGGAAACAGGGCTGGGGAGAGGGATTATTTCCTTCAAGGAAAAAATGAAGATTTGGCATCCTAAAGCTATGTGTCTGAACTTGCTGGGTAGCGTGCATTCTGTTGTTTTATGCTAGATGAACAGAAGGGAGTCAGGCATCTCTGTAATTTGCTCAATAGCCAGTCCAGCAGGAATGTGGAAGACCAAGTTTTGACAACTTTCTCTTCCTGCGCAGGAGTTTCAACTCCTTCCCCTCGTCCTCCCATCCCAATTTTTTTGAGGACAGGTTATGAAATGCAAGGCTAAAGGGTATTTGCAGGCAGATCTTCCTCAGGGTGACCTGGTGGTGCTATGCCATCCATTATTAATGTGCAGATATTGGAAAAAAAGTATACAACAGGACATACCCTGAGAGGTGAGACATGCTGGGAGTGTGAGACATAATCCAATTCCTCCTCCAGGCAGTAGCCCAGTATTTTCCACAAAGCTCTGTGGTGTGAACAAGAGAGTGAGGGAACTGTGCCCTTATCACTTGAAGAACAAGGCATGTGGAAGGCATATGATAAAAATTGAATAACCTTACAAAGAGAATTAGATTCAACCTAAATTTTCCCTGCCTCAGGTAAAAGTCCTGACCATTTGACTGAAGGAGTGTGTATTTGGGGGCACAGCAGTGCTGACTGAAATTTTTGGTTTAGGTCCTGACAAGTGTTTGCTTGATTTGGAATGAAATGTGGGATTACTTCCAAGAAAACAAAACCAAAATTTTCCGTGATATGCTTTTTATTTTGGCCTAAAAGCCAGCTCTTGAACTGGAAATAACCATTCCAGGGCACATGATGCTGCATAGCAGCAAAGTGCTTGTTCAGATGCAAGAGGGATAAAAGTGATAGTGTGGTCCTTCAGGCTGCTGTGCTAGGGTTACCCACGTGTCTTCAGGAGGACAGAGATGCTGGTTATGGCTTGCACAAGAAGTAATTTCTTGTAAGTAAAGAAAAAATATCTTCTCCCTCTTTCTTTTCCTTACCTCAGGTGTTTTGGACCATGCTGAGTTCTTGGTCCTAGAGGCATAGCTGTCTGGTGAATTCTGAATTGGTTCCTTGCTAAATAATCTGAAAGAACTCAAGAAACCAGAAAAGCATGACCTTAGGTGGAGTAAGAGCTTGTATTCCTCTTCTTAGTTCTCATGGTCCCTTACTGCACACAACAATTCAAAATAGACATCATTTACTTTGCATGCTTGGCTTACTGCGCTCGTTTCGGTGTCTGAAGGTTTATACATAATATGTAAGCAATCTCAGAGGGCAATGAAATGTTTTGCTTCTTTGGAGTGGAAATAACTGAAATTCCTCTAGGATTTTTGGAACAAGACCACGTGAAACACCAAGCTATTATTTGCAAAGTTGGCCATGTAAATTTGTGCTGAAAACCGAGACTTTCTTCCAGGTGTGTCTTTAACCTGTTTTTCTACTGTTACATTAAAATCTGGCCCTCACAAGCAGCAGAGTGATGGTTAAGAAATTTGTATTTTCTGAAAACATACAAGACACTGAGTATGTTCAGTCCTCCTTGCAGTGAACTTGTCTGCCTTCAGAGTTGGCTGTGAGCACTAGAGTGAGTGCAGATGAGAGCACCTGCAGATATAAGGAAATCATATTAAAATTGTTAGTGGTCCTTGAAAATAGATGCTTTATACAATGAAACTTTAGCAGAAAAAAAGATAGTCTATCAAGAGGAGGAAACAACTGGTATTTGCAAGGGAAAATTTCCAAATATGATGAATACAATTGTAGTTTATAGTATACGTCTGTAGGTAAGTAAAGGCTGGGGTGGGAATGAGGGAATAATCAAAGCATCAGTTCTTTAACCTGAGGAGATTTTATCTTATCCTGTAACTTTTTCAATAGGTTTAAATATTACTATGCCAGGTTTGAAGCCCTTGGAGACAGGTGTGTGCGCATTTCTGGAAGCTCTACTTAACAACCTTTGTAATGTCAAGGATGAAAGTTCAATTTAAATGACCACCTCAGACTCTTATCTGCAGCAAATGGATTTTAAGAATCTCAAAATATGTCTTTTTAAGACTGGGAGCTTTGCCTTGATAGTCAGCCTGAGCATCTGCTCGTTGCTTACCTCCATGCAGTGTAGTGCATGCACCACTCAACCCTCTTCTCGCCACAAGGATAAAGCTCCAAGGGTGCTTCAAGGTGTGAAACCTGCTTGCACACATGCACATACTCTCAATCATCATTAAAAACCTGCTGCATTGCACCTGGAAAAATCAGTTTCAGGTTTCTAGCTAAGTGAAAGGAGTGGAGACTGCCCTAGAGCCCATTGTCCTTGCCTGCCCAGGGACCTTGTGTTAGCTCAGGGCAATGCTGAACAGTGTTTGTCAGCCGGGAGGTTTAATGCTTCTCCTCTTCTGATCACCTTCCACTGGGGGTTTCTGGCTCAGGAAAGCCTTTTTTTTCCTTTTTCCTCAGTTCATGCTGAAGGCACAGCTAGCTAGACTGAGCACTCTCTGAGACACATGACCCTTAACCAGCTCATGTATATTTTACACTGCATTTCCCATAACATATTTTTTTATGATTTAGTTATGCTTTCCAGTGAGTATATAGCTACAATATAAAATGCATATAATGACTTTAAAGGGATGCATTATTTTCTCTTATTATACTGTCAGAATACTCTCACAATCAGGATTAGATCCTTTCTTCCACAAAGATTTCAAACCTTTCTAATGTTCTGTTTATTTTTTCCCCTCTTAGGTTGTTAAGTATAGTCTGCAAGAGTTTGCTCTTCTGGAAGATAAGCACAGGAATAATCCAACTTTCCTCTCTTTAGTAATTGACTGAATTTCTAAACTTAAGTGACTGGATATGTCCTAGCAAATGAGGATTTGTTCAATGAACTGGGAAAACACTTTGAACTTCAGGAATACATGCATTTAGTGAAGGATTGATTAATTTACTTTAGGTCCTTGGACACAGCCGAGATTCTCAGAGAAAAGACACCCTGAAGGTGTGGCTGACCACTGCATAAATTTTCCTTTTATGAGGACTGACATTATGGAGGGTTATAAGGGTAGGAAAAGAAAAGGAAACCTTTTTTGGTGCTTTGATTAAATGGAAGGTGTCCGCAATAGAAGACAAACTCTACCATATACCTCTGAACCAATTTCATGAGGTACTGTCTGGTTTTTTGCCTTGTGCAAGATTTGGTTTATGCAGCTTTTAAACTGACAAAAATTACATTACGTAGGAGTTTTAAAGGTAACAAGAAAAGAAGTTTTTATTGTTTTGAATAATAATAATAATAGTAATAATAATAATAATAAATAGAAAACAACGTTTTTGAGATGTCAGGGTTTTTTTTCCTATGAAGCAATCTGTGCTCCAATAATTGATTTCAAGGAAAAAAAAATAAAATCACGCTCAGCAGTGGGAATGCTGGTGCAAGTCCCTGTTTGTTATGGCTCTGATGAAATATTTTTTGTTGGTGTTCCAGACCTTTCATATTTCCTGACTGCTGGACTATTTAGTGATAGAGGAATTCTTCAGCTGTATGAAACAAAAATGCACGTCCCCATCTCTCCCTATAGACCTTGTGGTTTTTTATCAAGATGAAGGAACAGGACACTCTGGTGAAAACACATCTGGAGTACTTTGTCCAGCTCTGAGGCCCTGACATAAGAAGGATGTGGACCAGTTGGACCAAGTCCAGACATGGGCTATGAAGATGGTAAGAGAGCTGGAGCACCTCTCCTGTGAGGACAGGCTGTGAGTTGAGACTGTTCTGCCTGGAGGAGTCTCTAGGATGACCCTATAGCACCTTCCAGTACCTGAAGGGGACCTATGAGAAGCTGGATGTGGACTTGTGATAAGGGCATGTAGAGGTCAGACAAGGGCAGAATGGTTTAAAGTGAAAGAGAGTAGATTTAGACTAGATATAAGGAAGAATTTGTTTACAATGAAGGCACTGGAACAGGTTGCCCAGAGAAGTTGTGGATGCCCCATACCTATGAGTGTTCAAAGGCAGGCTGAATGAGGCTTTGAGCAACCTGCTCTAGTGGAAGGTGTCCCTGCTCATGGCATGGGGGCTGGACTAGACGACTTTTAAAGGTCCCTTCCAAACAAAACTATTCTATGATTCTATGCTTCTGTTCTATGGTAAAGCCCTGTACTGGCTTACATAGTGCTCACAGCCTTTGTAGCTAATATCCTTTCACCTGGTGTAACTGCTGAAGAGACTGACTGACACTCAGTATTATTGTCTTCTAAACCTTAAAATTTTGGGGTCAAAATACTTGGACAGAAGCTGTAAAAAGAGGAAACAAAAATAAATAATGTGGCTTGGTTTCTGCCTGAGGACTTTTTGTAGCCACCCTTAGGAGATTGTCACAAGCTGAGGGAGCAGTTACAATCAGTGTCCATCAGGATTTTCAAAGAGGTGTCTCTGGTTCTTATGGAAATCATCAATGAAATCATTTCAGAGGAGTGTGACCCCACTCATCCCCATTTTTACCCTTTCTTTGACTGCTAACACTTTAGGCTTCTGAGGGTTTTGAATGAAATATTTTCTCAGCAGTCAGAGTATCTCTCCTTCATGCTGTACACTTGGCTTGGAGACGATATCTGACTTTTCGTCCATCTTTTATTATTTGAAGGACATGATCAGCATTATGTCTTTTATCCTCAGTGCTGATAATAACAAATACATAAGGAGTAAACAACTTTATGTCACAGTAGAATAGGAGTGTTTCTGTAAAGCATAGGGCCAAGGAAAACCTAAGGCTCAGTGCTGAGATAAGTGAATGAACCCTGAATATAATCCTATTAAGAAATTGATTACAAAAATCTGAAATGAAACTGCAAACAAGGCTCTCTGTATGACATATCTCATCCCATCCAGATTAAGAACCAGCTGAATCCTACAACTAATTTAGAGAAAAGCAATTGCAAAGCCCTTCAGAAGATAACTGCATATCCTATTTGCAGTTTAAATTGAAGACAGAGACCTAGTCAAGCAGACAGGCATAAGCAAATTCATGGAGTTGATATGAGTTACTCTGTTGAATTACTTTAACCAGAGGATTATATAGATTATTTATTCTATGCATTTTTACACTCGTTTGGCTCTACTACAATAACAAAGTCTTGACTGTTTAATTTTCATTTAAGTATCTATATTTCATTTGTTAAGCAAACATAGCATAGCTTCTGCGTTGTAACCCTGTGTGGTTTTATATTTCTATATACACACATGGAGCGGAAGAAGCCAAACTTACCTTTGGCATCCACAGAGAGGGAGCTTCAGTATTTCATTCACTAAATGTGAATCCACTGAATTTTTCTTTATCCTGTACACTATTTGCAAATGGTCATTGTGGTAAATCCTTCCTCCCCAAATCATATTCTTGAACACTCAATACAGCTGAACTTTTGCATGGCATAAAATGAGGGTGTAAGTGGTCTGTGTGAGCCTAATCTCCATGCTGGGGGTTTAGGAGAGGGGTGGTAGGAAAAAGACCTAAATAAGACTTGAAGAGGTTTTTTCCATATGGTGTGCAAATTTTGTATGCAATGCCATTTGTCCCCTACTGTCTTGAAATCTCTAAAACTTTTATTTCTGCTGCCCTAAATAGGGTCCAGTCAGGGTACAGATGCCTCGTTTTTCAGGCACACCTGTTCAGGTCCATAATCATTTTCCTAATCAGATTGTCTTTGGGTTCATTCAGTTATCCACGTTGGATATCTGAGGGATTCAGAGCATGGAAAACAAGGTCCACTTTGGAGCCTTCACAGACATAAGCTGCTGCTTCTTCCTTCCTACAGGGAAGCTGGACTTGCTTTGAAGCATCTGGGAGTTATGCACAGAGGTAGGAGACAGAATGGCTGTTCTCTAAAATCTTTTATTGTTTCCAGTTTTCCTGCTCAAAGAGGTGAAGAGAGGAAAGGCCCGTGGTAGTGACTTTCAGAGAACTTGTAGAAAAGCCAAAGATCTGTTCCCTAATGGTACATAGCCTAAAAATCTATAGGGAAAATAGACTCACTCTATTTCTCTTTGATTCACTATTCTCTCTGTCTTGAGGGGCAGTTTTGCCCCTCACAGCAGAGAAGTCATGTTATGCTAATCAAAACCACTAACAGGCAAATGTTTCCTTTTCCCAAACAAGACAAAAAAATAAGAGACTTTTTTTTTTTTGGCATCCTGGCAGTTGTATTGCCACCTTCCTGAGAGAAACCAAAACAAACTCCTGGGGCTGATTCTGTCAGTCGCTACGTTCCTAAACAACCTCAACCTCAGAATTTAAGTAATGCTTAGAACAATGCAACAGAAGCAACATATTGGTCACCTCTCACTTTCTGTAGCATCCTTACTTTATATGCTACAGTGTCCAATCGAGGCTTTGCTCTAAGTACCATGGAAATGACAGATAGATAGATAGATAGATAGACAGACAGATAAAAAGAAAGAAAGAAAAGAAAGAAAGAAACAAAGAAAGAAAGAAAGAAAAGAAAAGAAAGAAAGAAAGAAAGAAAGAAAGAAAGAAAAGAAAAGAGAGAAAATCTGTCTTTGCTCCATACAGCTTATATAAGGACGGTCTGCATTACAGTTGAATTATTTTTATTTATAGAATGCAAGAGGGAGGGAAAAAGACCACAAACATGGTCATACAGAAACTTAAAATAGTCTATCTGGAACGTAGCATGCTACGGACCATTTGCATCAATAAAAATTTTCAAATTTCTCCCTTTAAAAACTCTGTAATTTTTAGCTTGGGAAAAAATTTTCAGAGAACATTCTAGAAGGAAAAGTTTTAAAATGGCATTTTAGAACAACTGGCAATGCAAAATCATTTACACATAACTTTGTTGTTAAAGTGCTTTTATTATTGGATTTCTGTTATGATTTTATTACTGGGCAGTAGCAGATTCTTGAGATTTCTGTAAAATTGCGTCACTCTCATCAGGCTTCAGCAAACTCTTTTGTTCTTTGAACAGAGAAATTCAGCATTCGCTAACCGCTTCAGGGTGGTTTTTCTTCCAGTAGGATGTGTACACTGATGATAACCGTGTAAGTAGTACAAAAAAATACATGCAATCTCTGCATGGCAGCCAAACCTCTGAAATGCCAAAGTTCAGAGCTCTGCCACAGGTGAATGGGTTTGGTAAAAAAACCAACAGCCTCAGGGTTTTCAACAAAGTAAAAGATCAACTACAAAATACTAATGATTAAAAAAGAAACCCCCCCACTCCCCCTCAACATTTGCACTTTAATTCTTCTCTGACACTAAGACCACTTAAAATCTCTGGAGATTCTTCTTTTGGGCCCCATAGCAGACTGGTCTTTATTCCAGATGGAGATACAGATTTCTCTAATTGACCCAACTTTTCAGGGATTAAACAGACCTCAAAAACTTCTGACGTGCTTGAGGTTTGCCTATGAGACAGCTCCCTCCCTTTGACATTGGCTGGGTCAGAGGGAAAACAGACACATGGATCTCTGTCTTACAATGGAGAGGTCCTGGGGAGAAGGATGCCCCACCTGCCCAAACCTGAAGGGCCAGGAGGAAGCCTGTGGGGCCTTGGCAGCCCTTCGGTGCTTGACATTTAATTGCTGATGCTCATACCCACCTGTCTGAAAGAGTGCCGGAAACTGTCACTCACACAGCTTTAGCAAAAACCCTGCACTTTCAACATTCAAATAACTCAAAGTATTTGTTGTCTGACTGAGGCTGAAATTTGCTCTATAGTTTCAATAGAAAATATTAATTCTATTGAAGTGCAAAGTAATTTCAAACCTAAATGGTGTGTGATTTCAGCACAGAGCATAGGTGAACACTGTCCCCATTCATGCAAGTTCAAGCAACTGCAAAATTAGTGTATACAGCTACTGTCACCTATGTGGGGTCTGAGCTTGTAGCTCTGTTACAGCAAACCAGCCTTTGGAAAGAGTGCTGAAAACAATAGCCAAACCTCATGCCAAAAATACTTTTGATAGATGGTGATTTTTTGAAATGTTAAGCTGACTTTGAAGCTTGCAGATTGATTTTTTTGAAAGAACATTCTGCTAGAAATAGCACTTGAGGAAAAAATGCATTTTCTAAGCTACTTTCTTCTTAGAGCTGGAAGTGAGTTCAATTCTTTTATTTAATATATGCTACTTTTAATCACACTTTTTTGGTAAACCAGCTTGGAAGAGAAGGGGGAAATAAAGGGGATCATTGTTTGCTTCTGAGCCCCAGTGTCTGCTAGAAATTATTACTGTTTGTTTCACAACGGGGTGTGAATTACTTGGTTGCAGTCAACCATTGTTTGGAAATATATTTTGGAATGTTTCCTTTATGAAAGGTTTTTATTTGCTTAGGATTCATGATTCTGTATTTCTTTCAGCTGTTCACATATTGTGTTGCTATAGAATTGCTCACTTTTATAATAATGGGTTCAACTAATAACCAGACACTTGTTTTGAACTACATCTTGAAGCATGGTGTAAAATCTAACTCCTGAAAGCTGCATTAAACCAGGATCTCCTGCATTGTGCAATCTGCTAACAGTGGTCCTGGGATTTAACTTTTAATAGAAATCTTCCATTATTTCCTGGAAATAATTAAATAAAAGGTGGTCTTAAATTTTTGCAAGTGTGGTCAACATATTTTCAAATGTGATGATTTGGATTGAACTGTTCTGGATCTTTTAATATGTGGGAAGACAGCAGTTGTTTTTCCCATTTTGTCAGACCGTACGTGAATTAGCTACATAAAATGCATCTGAGTTCATTAGTGCTAGATGATGTGGGAGACTAAGGCCTAATTTTGGCAGTGGGAGGGAAAGTGGGGTTTTCTTTTAAGTGTTGATTAGAACTGGATCACTTCCAGATTAATCCATTTAATCCAGATACTGCCATTGCCCCTGCTCTCCCTTCCATTTGTCAGAGGAAAGAATGTGCCTTTGGGCAGGACAGACATGGCTATACTGGTAAAGGCAGTAGATTTGGAGTGCCTTTCTCACACAGTGACGGTGTTTGAGGGACCAAGCTGAACAAAAAAATTCAGACTTCAGCTTCTGGCTCAAAGTTACCATGCTGGATACCCAGAATGTACAGCTCATGGAGCTGTATTTGTTGCTTGGCAAGCACTTTTGAAGACAAATTTTGTCTTTGGGACTTAATGAATTTTGGCATTCTGGAAACTAGGGTCATGGATGAAAATTAAACTTTGCTAACCATGTAACAATTTTTGATCAAAATTTCGAAGTTTCAACTCTCTATCATTCTTCTGCTGTTGGTTTGTAGGAGCTACCTTATTTTATTTTGGACCTACTTTACTTAACTAGATGAAAGTGAGCAAGTTACCTCAGCAGAAGAAAACCTGTGAAATGGTGATGTGTGGTCTTTGTGTCACAGTTGCCATCTTTCATTGCGTTCATTATGTGGAGACATACAAATACGGATAGGAAAGGACCTTGATCACCTTGTCCAGCCCACTTCTAACTTAGCCATAGATACCTACACCTGAGAAATTTGTCTTTACAGACTCAAGTTCTGGTCCCACTACTCTTTTTGAAAAGCTGCTCCACAGCTTTGCTTTGTAGATGATTAGGGACCTTTCTCCAATGACATGGGAACGTCCTCTGTCAGATTTGTCCTTACAGCTGGTTTGCAGCATCTGTAGCTTCTTCCCCCTAGGCAGAAGAGGCTATTGTTCTGATCTGAACACTCTTTTTACCCTTTATCTTCAGTATAAATGCTGGGTCCAGACACCTGCAGCTGCAAAACGGCATCTAGATTTTCTTCCTTCTTTCACCATTTTCCAGACTGCTGCTATGTTCTTCCTATTAAAAAAAAACAATAGTAAAAAATTAAAGGAGTTAGAGATGAAGTTTTTTCAGGATGATATTCCTGTAGAAGAATTTGGTTTTTTTTCCCTACAAAGTTTCTTATCTGAAAATTACTGATCTTAAGTTTATTTTTAGTTTTTCTTTTCCTCATCTGCTGTGTTTGGTTTGGATTTTGAAAAGTAGTTGTAGACCTTTGTATTTGCAGCCTCGGTAAAGATGATAGTAGACAAGTACAGTACTACAGCAGGAGCCCACAGGATTGTTTATATCCTGCTGTGCAAACTGGAAGTCTTCTTCTGCTACCTCTCCACACTCAGGCAGAGGAGGTAGATCAGGGAGAAAGGGGGATTACTGCATTCCTGTGTCCTGATATTTTAACTACACTGAGTGGTTCTTTTAGCAAATACCATCTTGCTTTTTGCTGCAAGCCATTCTGTTAAACATTTCGTATGGAATTCAGTAGAAGACAAACCCCGAGCAGTCCTGAAATCCTATACAATCCCCAGGTACTTGAATCATTTATCAGGGCTCCTGCATGTTCTGCAGTGCCATGGCTCACCTTCCTGTTCGCTGTTTGCTCATGTGGTGCTTCTCACTCTGAGGTGCTTCTTTCCTCTCCAAAGGAATTCGCCTTTATATTATTTTGTGTCTCCTGTACAAGATTTTATTTTCTCACTTTGCTTTGTATTCTCACTTCTGATGCATATGGGATGTTCCAAGGTCAAACAGAAGTGTTGTGTGTCCCTTTTCCTGCCTCCTGTGATTATCATCTCTAACAAAGACAATTTTAGTTGGTGCCAGTGAGACAGTGCAGGGCCAATTGTTTCTTATTAGAGATGAGACTGGATTCAGAGTTTATAGTTTCACTTCCAGTTTCTGGTTTGTAGGAAAAAGCCATTTTTAGTAATACTTTGCTTTCTGATCCTGGCACATTTTGCACTGCATGTAATTTGGGACTGTTTACATATACATAAGATTGCCAGGTCTCGATTGAAATTGGTATTTTAGAAGCATGGAGAGAACTGGCAGGCATGAGGTACCACAAATCTTACATGTACAACATTTCTCAGTTTTTTCATTGGAGACTGAGCCAAATGTTGCTTTGCTGCCTGGTGATACTGCAGTTTTATACCAATAACCTCTGTGAAATAAATACAGTTGTGCTTATGCCTGTGGGTTTTAGTGAATATATATTTTATAGGTTGTTTTCTGAAAGACCTGATTCTGTTGCTTTTGAAGTCGGTTGGAATTTCACATCTTTTGTTCCCCAAACATGCAGTGTGCTTACCTAGCCAGTCAATGAGTTACTCTGCTCAACTAAGGTGCAGATTGGATTTACTTTTTTCCCTTAGTTGGATATTATCTATTCCAGTTTTTTCTGGCATTGGAACATAAATAGATTTTTTTTCATTTGAGTTCCTCCGGGAGATGTTTAAAATGAAATCAGAAATTGACAATAAGAAAAGCAGAGCTAATAAACACTGTGCATACCCAGCTACTGAACTTATATCCTTGCCACATTTTGGGAAGCCTTGGGGTGTATTGGATTGGAGCTTAACATATTTTTTTTCCCCCATTTGTTTATCATCATTCAGCACAGTAATTCTTATCAGACACTGGGCAAAGGAACCATCAGCTGACAATGATTTTCCTTTGTCAGTACAGATGGCAGCATTCCTAAAGCTGAATTAATTGGGATCATTTCCTGCCACTGTCCATGGGGGCAAATGGAGCTGGTTGTGTTCTGAAACAATTCCCTTCCCAGACCCTCTCCCTGCAGGCAATGGTTGGGAGGAAAGGAATTCGATGGGCACTGGAGCTATTTCCTATTAGGGGGGCAAACTTAAACAGCAAGATTTTGGAATGAAGTGTGTGTTATTTGGACTGCTCAAAGTTGTTAAATGGGGAGAGAAGCAGCCAGTTGTGACTCCTCCATTTTTTATATGATGGGATCAGTTTTCAAAGAGGAGAATGATTATGGGTTCCCTATGCTGTAGTTGCTGTCAGGACCTCCAAAACTTCAGTCTCTCTGGATGCTCAGAGGTACAGGTGAGAAGGGAAGGCCCTTCTCAACAAATAGGCCCTCTGTGTCCTAGTTTTCATAGTCTCTCTTTCATAAAGACAAAATTCAGGTACGTTCAGTTTGTAAATTTAGATGTCTATGTGTAGGTGTCACCATGTGGGTAAAGTGAGCTCAGCAGGAATTAGAGAGCAGTCCAGGAGATCACTTACAGCATTTTCAGATAAGGCAATTTGAACACGGTGGGACCTGAAGCCCCAAGTTGACATGGGGTCAAATACATATGACTTTATGTAGGTGACTTTAGCTGAATCCTACCCTTTATGTCTCTTGTCTGCTTTGCTGTTTTGTTTTTGGTTATTTTTTTTCATGTAGGGCCAAAATACTTACATTCTCCCATCAGAAGTTGAAGAGGACTCCAACCAAAACCACTAAATCCTTGTACCAGCTTGTAGTGGGTTGACCTGAATCGACAGACAGCCTGTTAAACCAATTACGCTTCTCTCAATTTCACACATTTAAACCACGTGGAAAGGTGGCATTTTGGGGTTTTTCTGTTCCAGCATGGTGCCAGGACGGGACAGAGGGGGGGCCTCAGAGCCCAGGGCCCCGCCGGGCCGGGCTGGGCGCCCCTGCCCCTCCTGCCTCCCTTACTCCCAACACCGCAGCACGGACCCTGGGTCGCTGGGAGGGAGAACTATGAGGCCTCTCACACGGTTTCCTGGGACTGGTGGATCCTTCTCTGTTCCACACGATGCCAGCGGGAGCCAGCGGAGCCTGCAGCCAGCACACTTCGCACTGAACTGAAGAGGACACCGTGCAGCCGGCAGCGCAGGGGGAGCGAGGCTTTCTCCACCGTAGAGCCTGACCGGTAACATGGCGACTTCAGAGGCAGAGAGAGAGAGAAAGGGAAAGTGAGTCACGTGGGACGGAGCTAAAGATGGCTTCAGAGGAGAGGAGAGGGCGGTGCTGCGCTTCTCGCGCGGAGCTTGAAAAACCTCCTTGCATGCCGTGGTAAAGAACTGTAACATCACAAACTGTCTGTTTAATCCATTTAAAATACATGGGGGGATGGACAATTCACGTATGGCTCGTGAAGGTTGTGAAAGTGCCCATGCCAGGCTATTTAAAAGCAGAGAGAGAGAGGCTTTTAAGAGACTGGTGGCGAATAAACCTTTGTGTTCAAGCCAAAATAACTCATCCTTAAAAAGATTAATAACCCCATGTAATGGTCCATGTCTTGTAGTGTAACGAAACTGTGAGAGTTTTCATGGAAGAGATGTTTCACACCACAGCAGGTTTTTTTTCCCCTTTTTTTTCTTTTAGGTCTGTTAATAAACTTCTTTATGTTCTGTAAGTTTTGTGCCTGCTTTGTTTTCTCCTAATTTTTATCTCACACAAAAGAAATCAGTAAGTAATCCATATTTCGAACCAAAACCACTACACAGCTCATGCAAAGGTAGATGGACTTTTCATGTTCCTTGAAGAACCTGGCTTTGTGTTGCAAACTGGTTGGGATGGTGGTTGAAGAGGAGCAAAGGCATCAGCATCTTCCAATACCAAATCCTAGCACAAGGAAAGGAGGAGAGTATCTGGGGCTGTGTCTCCAAATAGCTTGGAATCCACCCACCTTTATGAAGATGAGCTGCTTCCTGTGTTCCTAATTATTCAGAATTACTTTTGGTAGTATTATTTCTCCAGCAAGATTTTACTTTGAAGAATGTCCTGTTGCCTGTACAGCTGATGTTAATGAACATGAAAGTTTTGGCTCAGGGCTGGTGTTGACCAAGTGAGATGAACTGAGTCAGTATCTGTACCAGTGAAATGAATCCAGTAATATTTAGATCAGATGTTTTCCCCCTCACTCCCCTTTGCATTCAGGCCGTGTAGCACCAGTGTGCTGAAGGGGCACCTGAATAAACACTTGCAAATATTTATAATTCCCCACCTTCTCATAGGGGGCTTTGAGATCTTTCCCACAACTCTCCCATATAAAACAGTTGAATCCCCCTTCTTTCTTAATATAAACATGAAGGTAATGTGCCCCTTGTCACAGCATCTGTTATATGTATAGTAGTTATTCTGTAGGTCACAGATTAATCATTGTGCTCCGTCTCATTTTGAACTGCAATCTGAAAATTACAAGGATTCCTTGAGGAGACAGAAATCAGGTTTGTTTGTTGTATTATTAATAAACTTTAAGTCACTCCCATATTCATAATGGGGTTTTTGAGTTTTGTTGTAGTCTCCAGATGACAAATACTGTGCTAAAGACACTTTACTACAATCAGCTTTGCTAATTGCCATGAATGAATTGAATTGAACATTAATTAACTATTTCTGTAAAGGGCTCATCACAGGAAAGCCTTCTACACTTGTGTAAATTTATATTTAACATTCCATGACAAATGCATGCCTTTCAACAATTGGTTTGCAACTCCTGACAAATGTTTCTATTTCATTTTATAAGTTATGAGTTCAGTCACTGCATCAAAAATAGCCATGGCTTAGATTTGCGTTAAGACAAATTACTCTTGAAATGCATTTCCAGTCTTTTGGGAATCAGCAGGCTCTCTATAAAATGAGGATCTTCCTCCCATTTTTCCTGAATGTTTATGTTTTATATAACAAGAGAATTAAAAATATCCATGAGGGCACTGCAATAATTCATATGTTGGGCATGATGCAGTACTGGAATTTGTTCCAAACCAGATTCTCTATGCTTTTTTTTTTTTAATTAGGCTTAAAGTTTCCATCACTGGAAAATAATTATATATTAATAGTTATATTAGTTATACTTGGGATCCATTCTTGTATTGCCGCCCTCCAGAGAAGGGCTTGGAGGAATGCTGGGTCAGCTGTTTTGTGACCATCTTTTGTTCCTTAGGACAGAAATTTGGTGTTCCCAATATGATCCTAAGTGGTTTATATTGAGTTGTGCTACAAAGACTACAAACCTTGAGTTATACTACAAAGACTGCTTTGCTATGGCTGAGCAGCTGAGCATATTGTACAGTCTCCTACTATGTGTTAGGATTTTATTTTCCATATGTACAACCAAGTGGTTCCTGCTGCAAATATTTGAAAGCTGAGCTGAAAGATGTGGTGAACACTCAACCCAATTGCTGATATGCAGCTAAATGATGTTTTAAGCTATTTTGATGTTGAATAAGTGCTAGGAGGACAAGGCACCCATCTAGCAGGAGTGGGAAAGGACTGAAAATAAAATTACAACTACCTATAACGTCAAATATTACGGGTCACTTCTTCGGGTTTTTTTCACAGCATAGTTTTTTAAAAGTCTTGACTTCAAAACTTCCTTATCCTGGAAAGAAGAGTTCAAGAGTGATTTCCAGGAGATGTCTCTAGAGTATTCATTTAAATACACATATACATATATAAATACAAATGTATATGTGTATGTTTATTTATTGTTTTCTATAGGCTTTTGTCACACAATTTCCCTTTGCATTTTGTTTGCATTACAGCATGGGCTCAAGCAATTGCTCTTGGAGAAGACTTGTACAAATATACATTAATTTAATCTATTTGTGCTAGTAGAAAGGATTCTCTGTGATTTTCTTGGCTCTGTTGAGTTTATGCCACATACATCCACTTTACAGTATTGTTCATGGTTTATCTTCATTAGTGTCAGGTTTTATAATTCTTTGTACTTCATATGGGTTGAATTTTGTGCAGAGCCTGGCACTGCATACGTTGGGAAATAGCCTGGAATTCAGGAGAATCAGGGTCGCTTTTCTTCTCTATGATTTTTGGCCTTTTTGACTCCAGATAAATTCTTTGTGCCTCAGGCTCCTCCTGCATTTCTGTCTGGTTAGAATCTGAGACCAAGCTCTTCAGGAACTCTGGCTTTGTACCCACATGGTGACTTGAGAAGTCTGGGTGTCTAGATGTCGCCATGGCTCCCGAAAGGTGTTTGCTTTAGGAAAAACATTTCATCAGAAATAAAATATATTTTCCGTACTTTCTCGTGACCTGCTTAGTTCATCTACAGGCTTGTTGTATGGCCACAAATGTTTTTGCAGCCACACAGTGGGAAATACGCATCCTTCTTCCTGGAATGGATTCTCACATAGACTTTACTTCTTTGGGAGTATTTGTATGCTCTCTTCCCTTCAGGGCTGTCTCGTATATTGTCAGTGCTGTGTGTTTGTTTGCAAATCTGAATCTTGCTGTGTAGCTGCAAAGACTCTCACTCCTTGTTAGAGTTGGAGGAAACCACTGCCATTGTATTCTGCCTTGGGCTCTTCAGAGTGCCAGGTTTGGGCCAGTCAGCACTGCCTTCAGTATCTGGATCAGCTGGATCTTGAACTACAAGCTCATGGTGCCCACTGCTTGGAGCAACTCTGTTAGGTAACCCTGTACATTACACCACCATTGGACTGTTTAACCCGACACCCTTAACCTTAGAGGTTAGGTTGGCTGAAACTAGTGACTGGTCCCTCTGCTGAGCTCTGTTCTGGTGTATTGAAAGGGTTGGTGAGGTTGGCTACTACTATTTGTGCTCTGCAATTATGCATCTGCTTGTTAGGTGAATTTTTGGGGTGTTGTTGCTTGGGCATCTGGCAGCTGAGAAAGCTGCCTCGAATGTGCAGTGGTTTGTAATCAGAGCCTGGCAGATATATTCAGTTAAAATTTAATTCCAGGCTTGTGGTTTACCCTTGAAAAGCTTTCTTCCATCTAACAGCAGCACTGAGCTCTCATCCAGACTGAAGCTGAGTCAGATGCCTGTTTTCCAGGTATTTATCTTCTGAAGTGCTGAAATATTTTTTGCATTTCACTGCCTCCTGTGTCATGGGAACCCCAGTAAAAGCAAATGACTGGAGGAGAGCTTGCCTCTCTAGCATTTCCAGGCACAGCAATGACACAAGTTCATGGAAGAAGTCTCCTCCCAGGCCTATTAAACATTAAGATGCTGATGCGACCATTGGCTCAGAAAGTCTTAAATTGTGCAGGGCCAGGAACGAGTAGAATATACAAGGGAAACATCTCTGTCTGCTTTCCCTTGTCTCTTGCTCTGTTCCAAAACATTCACTACTCTCAAATCATCTTCTGAATTAAATGGATCTTCAGTGTGGTCCCATAGAGCTGGATTTCTCTTCCTGACTTCTCAGAGTGTTTCTCAGCTATTTGAAAGCACTGTGTGGTCTCCACAGAAAGCTGTCAAGGGACCTAGATCACAAGCTGGACAAAATGCATGCATTGTATGACATTTAATATGAATATTTTAGTAATCTCTAGTGGACCAAAGGATCTGCACTAAGTGGAGGCAGACATCAGGGCTGACTAAGGAGAGTAGTCTCAAACATGCAAGTTTACCAGCCCCATCAGTGTTCATATTTGGATCATGTGTTCCTGGATGGCTATGAGCAAAGCGGTGCTGGAGAAATCCTGCTGAATAGTCTGAAAAACTGAGCTAGGTAGATTGTCAGGGGGCGCTTGAATTAGAAGGAATACTTGACTTCAGAAGAAAGGGAGCAGCTGGGGAAGTAGGAATGTATCTGAATTCAAGGTCCCAGGACCTACAGCAAGGAGAGGCAAGATAGAAGTTCCGGCAGAGTGGAGCTGAAAGAGCTATGCAGGAGCTTAAGCATGGCTGAGGATTTTATTTGGGTTATGATTTAGTCATTTATCTTTTCTGTCTGTGCTTGTATCTAAAACCCCTTCTTTAAATCTTGCAAAGTAGACAGGCCTGCTAAAAATGTCTATGCATTTGTCCTCAAACCTAGGTTGAAGTAGTAGAAGGTGATGCTGGTAAACCTAGGGTATGTTGTTCCCGTGGTGGTGGTAGATCAGAGTAAAGAAGGGTACAGGTAATATAAAGGGTTTGCTCAAAGAAATTTAGGGATCATATTCTGCTTCCACTAAATCAGAAAAATATGGGCTTAGTTCGGACAGATGCTCCTCCTTCCTTCAAGAAGGGAAGTAGTGGGGGGACACCAAGACTGTTCCAAAGTACTGAGAAGAGTTGCCCATTAGCATCTGACAGGGCTTTTTATATATTCTGGATTATGCTGTAGTTTGAGATACATCACAAGTAACACACGGGGCAAATCATGTTTTTTTCTTGGCCCATCCCTGTGTGTAATAGGGGCAGAACGATATCCGTAACCAGGCAAGGTAGAGAAATATACTAAAATAAAGTTAGCTGGTCAGAGGAATGGCGACAACAACAATAGAGTTATTTTAGCTAATTATAGAGGAGAAAGCAAAACTAACATAAAGTGTTACCCTGCTATTTGGCTTTGTGGCAGAATTCAGTCCTGCCTTGCTTCTGTCATTGGAGGAGCTGTAGGACTCACTGATCAATCAGCAACAATTCATGGTTGGCACAATGGATCAAATTGATAGTTTATTAATGAAAATAACTAATTGGTATTATAGTCTATTCGTTATTGCTTGTTTGCAGTTCTTTCATAAATTAAAAACCCCACTTAGCTATTATGCCTGGTGAGAGCTTTTCTTTAGAGTGTGTAGTGTACTCTTCATACTACAGTGTGTGCTTAGCTATAGCACTTACCAATATGTTGTGGTAATAAAGGGAACATTTTCAATAATAGCAGCTCACATACTGGGTAGTCCTGTTGCGTGCATGGACATGAATTTTTGAATAAGTTACCATTAAATATGTGTAGCAATCAGTGACAGACTCTGCCTCTGAGATACTGAGCCTTTTCCTTAAGTAACTGATATTACTGAATGCTTGACAGTTCCACTGCATGATTGTTTTCATGAATTTCCTGCCTTTGAAATTCCAAATGGACCACTTCAATCTCTATAGAGACATTAATTTTACATCTACTTTTTTTTCCCCCTTAGAGCTGAATTTTTTAATTTACACTAAATAAATATTCTTTACAAAGTGTTATTAACAATAGCCATGAAATCCAGTGGGTAACTGGTTTGAACCGCAGCTGTCCTGTTTCCTTTTTTACGTCACTGGGGGCAACCCTGTCTGTGGTTTGTCCATATGAACTCTTCTGCCCGTACACCTCTCTCCTGACATTCAGACTGTTGTGATTCCAGTCGAATGGCAGTCTATTAGGTCCCAGTGTTTCAAAACATACAGTGATTTCCCATGAACATCAAAGAAAATTACTCTGATTTAGTTTCTCTTTAGAAAAGGACGTGGTCCTTCATTTTCCCACTGCGACTTGTTCATCCTTGCTAAGTGCTGCTGCAGATATCATTCTCTCCTTACAACTTCCTTTTTCTTGTTTTCCCCTTCAGTCTGAGAATTTCGGTCAGGCAGTTTTATTTTCCATTTTAAAGGAATGTATTTTGCAAGCATAGCTCTTGCTGTTGTGCTCTTCTGATGTAATTGGAATAAGTGGATTTGGCCACATAGCTTTCAAAAATTTGGAAGGGCTATTACAGAACAAACAAAAAATTTATCATATTTTGTGTCAGTTATATCTCATTTTTATATCAAAACACATAACTTCTGAAATACTAATTTCAGAGTTTTAAAATGTTTTTTATACACTTCAGTTGAACTTCTTTAGGGCAAATTTCCCCCTTCATGCATTGCTAGACACCAATTCACAGATGAACTTTAAATGCCAGTAACTTGCCATAGAAAGAAAGAGCCATAATAATATTAAATGAAAACCCATCTCCCTCCAGACTCAAATTGAAAAGTGAGATTTCTACAAATTTCTAAAAGTCCTCTCTGAGATTTCTAGATTACTCTTAAAATAGGAGAGGAAGAGAGTGAAAAAAAAAAGGAATTTGCAAAGTCCTTAGAAGTTACCAACAATTTTGAAATAATTTCCTTCGTATAATTATGCCTTTTCATCTGATTTTTTCCCTCTTTCTCAAAATTAGTTTGCATTTATGCTTTCGAGACCTCCTTCACTTCTGTAGAGAAGAGATTTAACGAGGCTGATGATTTGATGCCAGCCATCAATGGCAGTGTTTGCTAATGCCATTTTCATAAGCAGTAATGTCCAGTTGTGAAAGCCACCCAGACTGACTGCAAAACTCATTCAAACTATCATCCTACACGGTCTGATGCTAATCTCGTAGATTACTGATGCACAATGTGAGTTCAAAGTACACATTTAGATGAAAACTGATAATTTCCGAAGGTTAGGTCACTGGGGTTTTCTAAGGCGATAAGGGCATGGCCCAGTGCGGAAATTTGGACTTCTCACTACAAGTGAGGACTTACTTTGGTCCATATCCAGCAAAGATGGGATTGAGAGACCATGAAATGCAATTTTAATTCAATTATCCAAAACTAATGAAGAAATGAATTCATGCATATTTCTGGGTTTGATCTGGAGAGATTTCTGTGTAGATTTGTCTTTAGTGTTTTGAGTCAATTTTGTCTTCCAAATTGTTTCAATAAAATCTAAGTGCAAGAGCATTCATTGTGGTTTTGCTTATTCTCTCTTTTAATAAATAGCAATGAAAGCTGGGAGGGGACAGAGTGCAGGGGGTTTGGTTTGTTTTTCTCCATATACCTGGTATTGCAGACTTAAGATACAAGCTATGAAGAAATTATTAAAGCTCCCAGCATTTTTTTTTTTCAGCGTGTATGACCGATTAATTATTTTTAAAGGTAAATATAATTTTGGCAGCTTCTTCTATTTAATTTATTGGCCAAATTTTCCAGTACAAGCAGGATTTCTACCACAATTAATTATTTAGAAAACTAATAGCAAAGTGTTTCTCAGATTCATTATTTTGAAATAAAATCTCCAAGTAATAATTTTGGGGGTAATTACTGGGAAAAAAAGGTTTTAGACAGGAATAATAAAATACATGTCAAAACACAAAATCACAGTTTGCCTAGGGTTTTTTTTAACTACCCCATCACAATGTACAGAGTTCTGCATTCCTGTGCCTGTGGAGCAGCCAGCCGTGGGGATTTTGCTGGCTATCCCCACGCTTACAGGGACAGGCACGTAGCAGCTCAATCTGTGCGTGAGAAAGGACACATAAGAAGTTGTTACAAAGCCCTTTGCAGATAGTGACCCTTTTTTCTAATTCACAACTTAATAGTCTGGTGTGGTTTGCATTAATCTTTACAATGAATAATCTTTACTGAATTGCAGTGTGAAAAGCAAACAACAATCTGCAATTCTTTGGGGTTTTTTTTTACCATTACTGCTAGAACAGTTAAAGTACTTAAAGAGAGCACCAGGAACAGCTGAGATTTCTTCAAATACCTCTTATGTTGTTTGGTATACATCTTTTAATCTGCTTTGCAAGAAAAGACTAGAAAACCTAGTCTAGTGTGAACCAGAAAAGTGTAGAGCAAACCTTCCTTGTCACTGCCCTTCCTCCTGCCACTGTCGCTCCCCCTCAGCTGGATGAGGTCATGGCTTAGGTACCAGTTGCAGTCCAAGTTCAGAGAAGGTTCCTGGGCTTAGATGATCCTGATCATGCCCTTCCTGCCGTGATCTTAGAGGCAGTCTTCATGACTAAGCAGAGAAGTAGTGTTCCTCCTGCTGATACAGAGCATTCACCCTTGATTTTTGCTGGCTTTATAACTATTGTGCTTCCACACTTGCATGCTGTAATATTGTAAAAGGAATGTAATTACAATAAAAAGAGGCTGTTTTCTCAAAGACACTCACGATTCTTAGGTACACACCGAAAAGGACTTGAGGAACTGTAGGTCCCACATGGCTCTGCTTATGTTTTGCAGTGCTGGGCAGGGTTTGACAGCTCACCCTGGCACCCAGTGGCACATGCCAAGGAGTTGGGACTATGGGTGTTTATTAGGGTACCCTAATGGTGGATACCATTCCACCAGGCACCATACCACTGCTGTGTGAGGTGGGCTGCCTCTTCTCACAGTAGGAACAGATGACTTTTCCAGAGGGCAAGAACTTGGAGAGAGTGGTTTATATGACCAGATGGAGCCACTGTGATAATCTGGTGTGAGCTTCCAGATAATTTAATAAGAATTGGCAAGAGCAGGCTATTAGTTCCTTGATGTCTTTTTTGATGAGGGGAGAAAGTGGTGAGGTGTTAATTGAGAGGGAATTAGCTCTGGTTTACTCTGGATATACATGCTCAATGATGTACTTTCCTCTCTTTTTTCTAGACAGAGAACACTGTGCTTGAATCCTACTGACCTTTATTTATAAAGATTTCAGGCCCTGAGAAGGTCAGGGGAGGGAAGTAGATGACTGGGTGTCAGCCT
Source organism: Lycocorax pyrrhopterus obiensis (assembly GCA_014706295.1). Lineage (NCBI taxonomy): Eukaryota > Metazoa > Chordata > Aves > Passeriformes > Paradisaeidae > Lycocorax > Lycocorax pyrrhopterus. The sequence goes on from JACSVZ010000001.1 coordinate 19,642,594, forward strand.
GTCTGGATTGGGTCACTGGAAAACTCGGTCTGGTGGCCTGACCCCCGGGCAGTGACGGAATAACAGCTCAACACCACGGAGTGCCAAGGCCCCGTGTTAGTGAGGCTGCTGTCTTCTATTTTGGGTGGTGGTAAAGCTGATAAGGTTTAAATAGGAAGTCACGGTACAAGTGTCTGGGGCATGCTGGTGTTGGCTTTTTAAAATAGATGTCCACAGCTGAAACACAGCGCTCACCTCTCTGAAATCCCTCCTTGGGGCGCAATCATACTCCTGACATGAATTCTACCAAATATATAGCAGGGGTGCCAGACAGATGAGGGCTTGAACTGCAGAAAGCAAGGGCGGGTGAAGGTCATTGGGGGTTTGATGGACAAGAGCAGGTTCCTGAGATCCTCATTCAGGGGCTTGCTGCTGGAGCAGGGCTGTGCCACTCTGCTGCAGCAGCTGCCAGTGAGAGATGCTCGAAGAAGCCACTTTTCTTCGGTCATTACCAAAAATAATGAGAAAAAAATAGCAAGTGTCTGGAAGAGGAGTAGACTGAGAATTCACTTCCTTATAATAAAATTATCTCTTCGTCTGTGTGGGCATTTCTGCTAGACTGCCATTTCTTTACAGAGCAGACAGCTAAACGAACAGTTGAGTACCCACTTGTTCCCTCGGCACTCACACACTGAAAAACATGGTGGAAGTGCTAAATGTTTTTCTTTTTAACTCCTGAGCTGGTTTAAACTAGTAAAATTCTTCAATATATTTTTCGTTTGGTAAAGAGGTGGTCATATAAAATTATCAAAATTACAGTAATTAGCAAATTGCAGAGAAATGTCTTTGGGACTTAAAGATCCAATGTGTAGGCAATAGAACTGTAATTTATAAGCTGACACACCAATTCAGCTATAGGCACCTCCAGCAGCTGCTTTGCTACTCATTAAAGTAAGTGCACAGCTATCAGACTAATTATAGCATGGAGCTATGTAGAAAACTGAACCCAGACAGTGAGACAGGAGATCTTCTGACAGAAGTACTCCACAGCCCACTGCAGCCTGGAAATCCTGCTGCATTTTAAACTGCTGTCTCCCTGGACATGTTTGAAATGCTGCTTATTTTGTACATGTTCCTTTTTCTCTCTCTCCACTGCCTCAAGTTCCTCAGATACCATTGAGTCTCAGAGGTGGAGTTACCAAAGGTGGTGTATGGGATGCAGGAGTTACTGCTTTTGTTTTTTGCTCTTTGAGAATGCAAACCCATCCTGGTGACTCGTGCTTTTTTATTATTAGAACAGACTTCAGCAGCTGTCTCACTATGAGGGCAAAATAAGAATTGTTTTCTCCCTCACCCTCTCTCGTAAAAGGAAAGACTGGATCCAATTTCACATATCTGCTTCTGTGTTAAGTTTGTGATTAGGGCCAGGGTAGTGTGTCAAATTGGTTTAGGTGCATAGATAACTCAGGTGATCCTAATACTTTCTTGGAAATGTCAGGTTTTGTAAAAGGTGACCGACTTCTGACTTTTGTTGCATGTCAGCAGGTTAATTTGTCTGCCTAGCTGTGTTCATGTTTATGTTCTTGTAAACAGAAGTCAGGTACTACTGCTCATTTTAACTAGGCATATATATAAAATAGCCAACACTTTTGTCTCAAAACCCTTTTTTGATTACTGAGGCTTAACTAAGCTTTTGGGGAAAGTGCTGTATTTTATTGTCCTGTGGCAGCCAGTGTGTGGCAGGCAGGCTTGGAGGGCTCTGCTCTGCAGAGGATCGTCCTTAGCTGCAGCACTGGCATCAGCAAGTGACTCCAGTCTTCTTCAGAGCAGGTTATACATGTTCAGCATGTGGAGGGATTTCTTCTGAGGGAAGAAGCCAGCTGGCCTTCAGCTGCCTCTGTGATGGTGGGCTCATCTTGGTGTCACACAAGCATCCTCACTTCAAGAAGCTAGCTAAATTTTGGAGTCTTAAACTGAACTTCACAGCCTTCATTTACATCTTTACTATATCTTGATTTGTACAATTTCTCAGAGAAGACATCTCGAAAGATAAAACAGGTTTGGCAGCAAAAGAAAAAAAATAAAAGAACCCCCCTAAAATCATATGCATCTGGAAAAAAATTTCTAATCTGTCTTGACACATCTGTTGCTTTAGAAGAAAAAATTCCCTGGCTGCACTGGGGCCCTGCAGCTACATGTGTTGGGGGCCTGGGTGTATAATCTGTGGAGCGTAATAATTCTATAATTATATTGCTAATTGTGTGCTACCACTTTTTTAATAATAACAGAGTGAAATGATTTATAACTTAACAGTTTTACAGGAGCTTAGACAGACTGTTAACTGAAAATGAGCTCTTGCACTGTAGCTCCTAATAATTGTTATTGTTAAGGGCACGTTATCAAGCTGCGCTAATGCCTGGCTGGAAGGTGTAGTCCTGCAGAAGTGTTTCAGATTTAAAGTCTCAGCCTTTGTGCCTTTGTGGTCTTGCCTGTGTGAAAAATAAAAGGAGAGAGGATGGAAGAAAGGTTAAGAATAAGAGGAAAGTAGGTCTAAGCAATATGCACAAAGAAGTTCAAAAGGCTGCAAATGGTGGGAAGAATGGAAGAGGTATTTGTAGTGAAAAGTATAGGAACTGGATTTTGCAAAGGCTAAAATACTTTTCAGTTCAGCAGTGAGGAAGAATTGGTAGTTTGGGGGTTAGACAAGATCTCCTCTCACAATACTTAAAAGATCTAGAATTTGCAAACTGAATTGCAGAGACAAGACATTGATCTTATTTTCATTGATGCTTTGGATTTTTGTTTTCTCTGAGCTGAATTTGGCTTTGGGGGGCCACAGCTGCTTTCTCTCCCCGTGGATATAATTTTTCTAGATGCTGCCAAAGCTGCTGTTGCTTCTCAAGGCAGCTTTACCTTGGCTGGAACAGAAAGGAGTAGCTGTTCTGAATCATTCAGGCAACACATTGTACTGGTGGACTTGTGCCTTCAAATTATGTAAGATGGAAATGCGCATCATTTTACAGAAATAAAGGGATAAAAGAAAAAAAATCTTTAATGCTTGTAAACTCTACTTGTAAAAAGCAGCATTGTTTTCTTCCCCTAAAAGCAGAATATTCAAGTATCTGAGCTCATGTGTTAAGGACATAGCAATAACTACCTGTTGGGACTCTTGACTGCATGCTGTTTCCTCTGGAAGTATTTTAAATTGTTGAAACTGAAGTTACATTATGAAAAGAACAATTTTTCTTTCATAATTGGATTATTAGAAGATGAAACACATCCGATATTCTTCAGTCATTCCTGCAAGTGCTATTTTATGGCAATGGTCCACTCAAGATTTCAGCTTTTAGAACAGATGATTCATTACTTTTGGCTTAGATTTTTTACTGCTTTGCCCATATAATTTCAAGTATAACATGGCTTATCATTTCAGATATAACATGACCTAGGTTATGAAATCATTATGAAAGATTCTTCATTGACAGTCATACTGGATTCTTAGAATTATTTTATTTCAAAGGATTTTTTTTTCCTCATACATCCCTAGAGAAATTTTCAAGCCAGCTGGTTCTAATATGATACAGACTATATACAATACTCATTTTGTATTCATAGTTGCTTGACATAAAGATCAGTAGATTAAAGAACATATGATTTTTTTTGGAAAATATTTGAATTTGGAAACCATATTAAAGTGAATATATCTCAAAAAATTAGCTCACACTGTGTGTGTGTGTGTGTTTACATGTGTAATTTAACTATTCTGCAAAATATGATACCAGACACATTATCTGACTCAATCTGTATGAGTCGTTTTGGCATGTTCAGAATTTGCCTCACAGACTGAAGTCAATAAATAGGAATAGCTTGTTCAGCATGTCCAGACAAAGTAGTTATAAAAGAAAGAAAGATTAGAAAAATTAGACTAGTGGAAATAGTTTAAATAAAGGGACAGGAATTTGGAATACAAGAAGTAAAACAGAATATATGAAAATGAGGCATAGTTAGGTATTCATTCTTTTTAGCTAAAACAGTTCAGGTCTGCTTCTGCCTCTCTCAAAATTTGAGGCAAGGCCTCTGTATTCATTAGTAGGCTGTGACTTTGCAGCCTCTGATATACATGTCCAGCCTATGAACAGTTATTTTTTCTCCTTTTCAGTGTGACAAAGCTATTGACTTTGGGCTTTTACTTGTGAGAATTGCACAGTCTCTGATGGACTTGTGCCATTGCTATTCCTAGAGAAGCGTGTAACGTTCTGTTGTTAGGAAGGCAGGAATTTATTTTCTGCTAAGCATGATTGTGATCTTTTTTCATTTCACTTTCTGATTAACATATTAAGGTAGGCACAACCTATTAGAACTCTCGTTAAATGCACTGCATGAAATCGCAACATTTATCTTAGATTCTCATAATGTTATCCTGCTAATAATAATTTCCTTTAAAGCTTGTCATCCACAGTGTTCCCTTGCACACTTCAGTGTAGAGTTTCCATTCATAATGTTCACTGTTTCACACTATTTAATCTGCTTTAATATTTGCCTTTACTGTATGCTGTTCTGTAGACCCTACAGGTACATGTTGGAGTACACATCCAAGTGGAATTCCAGTGGAAAGGAAATAAAAAACCTATGCAAATAGGCTAAAGCTCCTTTTTCTTACTTATGCATTTCCCCATCTGTAAAATGTATATACTACTACTCGCTTTGGATCTCTAGGTGATTTTTTTTTATGTGAAAGATTACCAGTATTGCCTTTTGCTCCATATCTTTTCTCACAGTTCTGATTTCTATTTCAAAGTAACATGAGATGTCTCTGGAGGTAATTTTTGGTAGATGTCTTTTCATGCAACTTAAGAAATTATTAGAAATTTGTCTGCACTAAATATGTACAGAAAATTGATCAACTTTTTTTCTTGGTGACATATTTAATATAGGGTATATTTCTGTAAAACCTGCATATCTCACACTATTAGAACTATCCATTTCTGTCATATGTTTTTGTTCTGTAAATGCATCTAGACTTCTTCTTACCAGTAAGTGTTCAGTAAAGACAGGCATATAAAATCTTAAATATTCTCAGTCTGTTAATGTATTCTCAGTCTTAGAGTATATCAATTTGATATGAACGTTCGAAGGGATTTGGTGGAGAAAAATAATTCTGAGAGATTACAAAAGCATTAATGGAATAAAATTCCATTTCTTTCTTGAGGTGAATCCCACAAAACGACAAAAATTAAATTTATTAATATTGAATAGTCACATCAAAACCCCCTGAAAGACTACTATTCATTTACCCTTCTCAGAGATTCACACACAACCTGGGCATGTTATGGTCCTGCAGAAACACCATCTTAAATGCAGCAAGACATAGGGATCTTTTGCAAAGGTTTGAGCCTCCCTTGGTCTCATCATTAGGCTGAGCTTCTGTAGCCTAGGAAGCCTCGTGGCAGCAAGCACAGTGTGTTTCTGGGGTGTAAAGTCAAGTCCCTGTCGGGAACAAATGGCACTCTTCTGTATTTGCACTTACAGTCAGCAAAGGGATGCAGGACATGAAGTCATATGAGAGGATTTCCTGTAATTTGGGCAGGATCACCTTTCATCCGCAATGCCCATCTTCAACTCAGGCAGTCTGTGTGAAGGCCGACCCCTTTCACATCAGTCACTAACCTTCCCCAGTCACAGAGCCTTTTACATAAATGCAAGGTATCTTCTAGATCACAGCTCAGCTGAGCAGCACTGTGCACAGGTGTGGTGTATGGACCTGGCTTTTTATGTGCAATATTTAGAATTTGCTGAATCCACACTTTTGTGACAACTCAAACATCCTTCAGGAAAAAAAGATATGAAAAATTCTTTTGCATCAGTATACTGAATATAAAATGTCTGCAGCTTTTTAATATACTTTATGCAGGTATCAACCTAGGTAATGTGTCAGAGCAGAGAGCTGGAATTTCTGAAATTATTTTTAGAGTAGTTTTCAAAGTGGAACCTTTCTGCAGTGCACAGACCCTTTAAAATCCTCTTTAAATTCCCTTTAAAAGCTGTCAGACATACAGGATATGGGGCTGTTACAAGTAACTAGGATTATCTCCTGTCTTTCTCATTAGTGAAACTTCTAATGCTGGTTTTAAAGTACATTTTTACAACATAATAATTTTTAACTGGAAAACATGGCCACAAAACTGGACAGTGAATATATTTATTCCTTTGGATACACTCTCTGCACCTTAAGAAAATACATCACAGTGAGTTAATAATTACTATTTTTATACTGTGTTATTTTATGGAAAGTATCTCTCACCAGCAGGAAAGTACAAGGACTTCTAGGAATCACTAGGGTATAATGAAAGTTGCCAAAAATGTAAACCAATACAGATTTTCTTATGAACCATGAAAATATTATGTTTAAATTAAAACCCTAACCTTTAGCCTTTGTATGAGAACAGCAAAAAAGTATGGACAGGAATTTTTTTTAAAAGTGAGTATATAGACATCTGAGGTCTTAGGTTCTATTTATTTAATAGAAAAAATGGCCTGAGACCTTAGAAAATACCAGCCAACTAAACTAACATCAGAAGATCAATGAACAATCTGTGAGTAAATGGAAAATTTCTAGTCTGATTAAATCTGCAAAAAGAATCTGAACAGTGGGGTCCCCCCTTTTTGCTTCTCAAGTGTTTTAGTGTTCATTTAATTACAGCAAGATACCTTTTCACCTCCTGAGAAAGGTATTTTTCCTGAGATTTTTCCATTCTGCTCATACTTCCATCACTTACTAAGTCCACAAACTTCAGCCAGCACGCCAGCAATACTCCAATAAAAGAAGTGATCTACCCAGCAATCAGCACCCAGCAACACAATATCAGGACAAAAGAATTATTCTTCCTGAAGAGACAAAAATAGTAACTTTCCAGGATGCTACTTGCTAAAGTGTCAGTGTTGAAGTACACCAGGAGAGGATTTCAACTTCCTAGCTTGAAGATCAACTATGGGGGCATGCAATCAAAGAAGGAAGCCTATGAAGATATTTTAAAAATGAGATAGATTTTTTCAGTGATTTATTTTTTTGATGAATTCAGTTGTGGATCAATCACAGTAATTTATTGAATCCATATTAATAATTACTCTTGGCAACAACATGTGAAACAAAATTAGTTTTCTCATTTTGAAGTTTAACCACAAAAAGAATGATTTATGAGGATCAGAAATAAAATCCAGAACACTGTTGAATATCTTCAAAATGGAATGGTTGCAAAACTTGTTTCCCTTTCAGAACAGAGCAAGTTGTTTTTTCTTTCTGTCTTTTGTTTGTTGGGTTGGTGTTTTTTTTTTCTTTTGCTAAAGAGAGTACAAGGGTTAAATAATCTCAAAGAAAACAAAAATGAAATAAAAGCTCTGCCTGACCCCAAGCATTTTTTTACAGCTCCAGTTCAATAACCCAAATGAAATATCCCTTGTTAACATGGTTCTAAGTACAAGGAACCTTAACAACAGTTCCCAGGAGATGTTGTAACACCTTTGTCAAATTCATTTTAATGTCAAAGTACCTGAGAACATGTTCATTCTCTGAAATAAGAGGTATTTCAACATTTCCATTCTAATTTTGGAAGGAAACAAATGTTGAAATATTAGAATTTCCCCCAGGATGAAAATTCTAATATTTTGCTCGGCTCTGGTTTCCAATAACTCTTACACTTTAATTTTGTAATATTTAACTTAATGTTTCCCATGTGAGTATTATAGCACTAGTGGGTGAAACTTTAGTCACCTCACAGATTAGGCATGCAAAGGAAAACAGTTCATGTATGTAGTGGGACAGATTTCTCCCTTCACAAGTACCTTCCTCTTGTTTCCCCTGCTGATGAGATGTCAGTTTATTACAGACTTGATGAATGGAGTTTCCTTTCTCAGGAAACAGTAGTCAGGCCTATAGAAGCATTTATGTAACAGCATACATTCCCTCCGTGGAAATATCCTTGTTATCCCTTCCCTTGGCGGTGTTGCACCGCAGTCAGGGTCTGCCTGAAGGGAAAGAGTGAAATGCTGCTTCTGGGATATTTGTGGGAAACAAAACTTAGCAGTCCTGGTCTTAGGAGTTGTGAAGCCACGATCGACCCCTGCTTGCACCTCTGTGGTGCTGAGTGAGAGACCTTCTGTGCCGCTCACCCCTCCGGGTCAGGACGGCTGATGCTTTCTGTGCCTGGGTAGGGCAACTTCACTCGCACGTGCACCACACCGGATCTCATCACGTAAAATCTCTCTTAAGCAGATAAGTTTGCTCCTACCAGGTCAGGTCCCATACAGCCCAGGCCTGCCATGACTTTTAATACTGGGCACCTCCAAACCAGCCAACCCAAATGAATTGCAACGTGAGCTAGATCCAGTTCCCACTCAAAGCAGCTGAAAGATAATGTGACCTTCTCCACAGCATACACTTCTCTAGATATCAAAATACTTCACAGATTAGCTTGACTGAACTATCTCACTTTTACAGGTTGGTAAAGCGAGGTGTTGGCACAGTTATAGCTATCAAATCGCCCATTGTGTTCTGCAGCGGAATTAGTCTTGGATCGTGTGACACCAGACTCCAGGTCATATACTCCGTGTTGGACCATGGTCTTCAGCAGGTGTTTCACAGAATGTGTGTTAACAGATCTTGGTCTTAATTCTGTTTTCCTTCCTTAAATGCAGCACATCAATGCCTGCCCCAATACATGCCTTTTATTCTGATCCATGTGAAGGATGGAAAGTAATCAGTCTGTCTGTCTCTCTCCCCGTCTGAGAAATGCCTGGTTATGACTATCTCTGGCAAAATTTGAGTTGTGGTTAAAGAAGCTCAAAAGGAGAAATACTGTAACCATGACTTGCAATGAGGTAGACACAACTACTGCTGGCTTTATTGCAATAATGTAAGTACTACTAAGGGGGAAGTCAATGCTCTCGTGTCCACAGACATGAGCTCAGTTCTTGCTGGAATTTCAAGCTCTGGTCTTATGTGTGCCTGAGAAAAGAAAAGGTCAGCCTCCACAGCGTGTTGGTTTGTAAATATTGCTCCTAAGAATCAATTTCTTCCTGCTTCCTTTAGGCCCTAAGTATCTAAATCAACTTTTTCAGGTGTAGCCCAGGGAACCAAACTACTGATATGGTATGGCCTGAGGTGTCCTTGCACAGAAATGGACCGCAGCCTCCACACAGACCGTACTCCTAGGAACATTCTTTACTGGCACTCTTGATGAGGGCTGCTTTATGAAGGAGTTAGATTAAGTACAACTTAAAGTAGAGACAATTTTAAAAAAATACAAAAGCTCAAATGTACAGGCTTTGGTACAGTTATGATTAACTCATTACCTGGACAAGGCTACTGAAGGTAGGTGTTGAAATACACACAGCAGTTTATACAAACTGATACATCGTGCATGCTAATATTTATTATGTGATAGGATACAATGATGGTACTAAAACAAAGAGCTGTAACAGCAAACCTAGAAATACCTTAAACCATTTATAACCAAAATGGAAAATTATGTCATTGCTGGATAAATGTTTCTTGATTTTTAAATTATTCTTCCAGTGCGTTATGCTCCTTGGCAAATGTAGCCAAAGAGACAGATCCAAGAAGTTCAGGTTTCTAATAAAATAATCAGTTTTTCCACCCTCCCAGCATTCAATTCAGCAAACTGCTTTTCAGGAAAATATAATCCTAGGGTGCACATAGCTGGGAAGGACTCTAAACTGATGTTGCTGGTGAAGCGGAGCAAAGTGAAGGTTGTTTCATTGACTTAAATGCACACTTCAAAGTATTTCACGTTTATCTTATCTCAGAACTTTCCATATGTCCTATTAATAGCTCCTCAATTCTTGCTATTTTATTTTTGCTTTCAAAGCTTTTTGTTTGTAAGTTCTTCACTACCTGTGCACAATTCATCATTATCTTTCCGTGTTTGGTTTTTAGAACACTTTATCACAATTCATCTATCAAATATGATTCTTTAAATAATAAACCATTTCTAAGAAGAACTTAAAGATTTGGAAGTATGTTTCTGCTTTCTAAAAAACAAATGCAGCTAAGTTGACCTCTAATATACATCTGTGTAAAAATCTAAGCCTTCTACTTACTGACCATGTTGGTTTTGAAGAAAAAGTAAGGGGAAGCATAGGACTTAAAAAAATAAAATTCTTCTTTATGACTTGATGTTAGGTAGTTTTGTGAGTCCATTTGATAAAATCTGAAAATTTTATTTTGAATCAGTTAAGATGCTAACGTTGCATAAAGCCCTAAAAGAGATTTTTAATTCTTTTTTCCTTCAAGTTTGCTTGTAAAACCCGAGTTCTGCATTTCCCTATTCCATCACATGTGACGTAGCATCACCACAGTTAGATCATGAAATTGTTGGTAGAAGTCTCTTGAGATTTCTTTTGTGATGTCAAGATGATGGTAGAGGGAATATTTTTGCAAGTTCAGTTGCCATAGGTGAAAGAAATAAAACTTGCTTTAAATGATATTTCATTAGAAGCAATCCAGCAGCAGCAAAGAATTTCTGGGTTATCTCTAGAAACCGATCTATGTCTGCTAGGCCATTGTATTAAATCCCAGTAGTGAACATGAGAACGGGTGCTGAAACTCCCTAATTGTTGACTTTGTTATAGATTTGTTAAAGGCTTAAATTTTTCTGCTGTTTTCTTATCTATCAAATAAGAAAGGAAGCTTCATAAATGCAAGCACACATTACGTGTTTCTTAAATGCCAGATAGTAAATACCTGGTAATTCAAAATTAATATCACTGCTGTGATAACACAGAACAGTGATCTGCACTGAATAAATTATGTGCTCCTTCCTGAGCCAAGAAGGCCTGGGTGAATATATTGTAAATGTCTTGTCAAATTTATCTGACTTGTTCTCAGGAATTACAGTGATAGAAATCTCTGAGTTTCCTTAGGCAATCTGTCTCAAGTGCTTCACAGGACCTACCATCCAACATGAACCTCATTGCTTCAGTTTAAAACCATTTACTTCTGGTTCTGTGCATGATGAACTTGATAAACAGATTTTTTTTTTCAAGATTTCATCAGACTTTTACAAAGAAAATACTTGTATATTGGGTTGAAATTACAAACCCTGTTTATATCAATAATGGCTGTCACACACCCACCTGGGTTTTCTTTTCTATTTGAATAAGCTTAGGTAAAACAATCTTTGCTAAACTTTCTATTTTGTTTCCTCTGTATGATTTAGCAACACAGGTTTCAGAAGAGTTTTTTTTCTGATTAAGCTTTGTATTGCTAGAATGCAGATACATGGTTATGCAAAAAGATTAGTGATCTATTTTGCTTGGGAGGTGATGTGTGAAAATTGACCAATCCAATAGAAAGGTGTTCGTAATCATACACCAGATTCCAAAATCCCTCTCTTCTTTACACTTGAATGCTTCATTTAAGACATTCAGAGTTACACACATCATGAAATACTGTGGTTTTGAGGAGAGGATTTCTGAGAGGGCCTCACTCCCTGATAGCATTCAAGCTCAGGAGTTCAGTATTGACCCAGTCAATACGAGTGAGCTAAACTGCTTTACAATAATGAGCAGAAAGTCCATCTGTTCCTCCTTTGTGATAGGAATGATCATATTCAGAATAAAAATACTGCTGTAGTAAGAACTGGAATGCTCTTTAAAACTAGCAAGTTAAAGGAATAGACATCCTATTTAAATCCCCGTGCTAAGGACTGGAACGCATGGGTTTTGTTGTGACTCTTTAGATTCCCAGTACATCTCAACGAAGACTTTCTTTGAATTTTATTGCAAGTAGGAGCTGGTTTGTTTGCAGTTTAGCTCTCGAAGAGGCTCACAGTGGGGGTAAGCAAACAGGGCCGTAGGGATTGACGTAGACAGAGGTTCCTCCAGACGTGCCACTGCTCTATTCTCAGAGATAAAACCCAAGAGATTACAGATCAACAGTAAACTTCCTTAAGGTGAGCCCAATGGTGTAATGACTCTTTTTGCTTTACAAGGCCCAGGGTGTGTTTGGGAAGGGAAGCTATTAAGACAGATGAGGTTTGGTGATATATTGTGTTTGGTGCTTTCATGGGACAAAGGGATCCTTTGATTTCTGCTCACTTCTATCCCCTCAGTTGCATTGAAGAGGCCATGCTACAAACTCATTAGAGGACCAGATGTACTTAAAACCCTTTCCAAATAATTTTGTTGTTGCTGCTGCTGGATCTTAAAAGCTGGGTCTGGTCTGGGGCCCCCAAGCAGCAGTTTTTCCTGGCTGGGAAGGCTCAGGGGAGAGGTGTCTGGGTGGCCAGGGGCTCAGTAGGTTGCTGGGAAAATGAGTAGGTGGAAGTAAAACCGTAGGGCTCTCTAAATGATGTGATTGCCTAAGGCAGTTGTCTACAGAGATGAAGGGGAATGAGGAAATGGTGACTGCTGGCTGCCATGGTATTCCTGCTGAAGAACAACTTTTGGAGGAGTATCTGTTCACCAAATGCCTTGTGATGCTGGTGCTGCTACAGGAGGAAGCCTCAGAGGAGCTGGTCACTGGAGGAGGTGTGGTGCCTGGTGCCCATCTTTGGTGGGGTAGCAGGATCCACAGGTCCAACCTCTGGCACCCTCCTGACTCTGGCTTCCTTCTCCCCATGGTACAAGGAGAACATTTCCCACAACCTCTTCCCAGTTGCGTCAGTGCTGCTGGAAGTACAGGGGTGTAGGCAGGGGTGGTGTGAGGGGTGACCAAGGGAAGGAAGGGGACTCTTTCTGGTGGAAGGAAATGCTTTCTTTGGTGAGACTGGGGAGGGTGGTGAGGAGCAGAGATAGGGAATCAGGATGTCTGGTCTGTGTGTGGGGGTAAGGGCAGTCTGGTTAGAGCACAAAGGACTTTCTGGCTCTAGGGGAGGTGAGAGCTGTTCTTGTGCTGGAATAAAGAGGAATGTTTTGTTGGGTGGTTGGGTTGGCTTTCAGTGGGGAGAGATGGAGGTCTCTGTCCCCACTATTCACCACTGCTGGTAAACTTCCTTTCCCCTACTTGAATACCCACTGAGATTGCCCTGGCTCCTATCCCATAAAGCCTCACTGATATTTCCCAAAAGCCACTGAGTGATGCAGATGCTTGTGAGGAGTTTCAGCCATTCATCTGTCTTCCATGTTCACACACATGTAGTTTTGCTGGACAAGTGGAAAATGAAAGAAATTCTCCTGCTGCATATGAAGTAGGTGTGTACTTCAGCTTGTTCCCCATACTGTGGAACTGCTCTTGGACCAACTTGCTGTCATCAGACGGGCCTTGGGAGGCACAGCTGGGCAGGCATGGGGCCAGGTTGGGAGCTTCCTTTTGGAGCCTGGAGGTGGGAGTGCTCATTGGGCTACCTGCTGTGAATGGGGTGGAGCGGCCTCTTCCTACCTCTTCTGTGATCCCCTTGACTACAACTCCTAGGACAGGTTCTCTCTAACACATCCTACCTAAGGGCTAAGCTCTTCTGAAAGATGGCAAAACATGCATCTATCAGTCTTTTGCCCTCTTCAATGCCTCCACTGAGTAAAGTGCTGCTGTGATGGATACAGCCTATTTGTGATCGGTATTTAATTGTTCGGTGCTGGTGTTGTAGAGAGAAGGATATAGAAGGGACAATGCCTGCGTATTTTGTTTTGGTCCTGTGACCTGTATCTCAACCAGCATTATGCTCTTGCAGCTCTTTTCATGCCTGAGTGAATTGAGAGTGCTTATTGTTTCAATAAAATGCACAGGTGATCCCTGGTCTGAGCACTTGAGGCAGGTCTGCTCATTGTGTGCTGACACAGCAGACAGTGTTTCCCTACCACGAAACACCAAGGCATGGCCACTACAAGCAGGTGTACTAACAGTTCTCTGAGGTACATCTAGCAAATGAACTTTAGTCTGGGAGTGCATGCTAATGCATCCAGACACTGCGTGTCCAGTCCAGATCCTGCACAAGTTCTGCATTTGGATAACGCTGCATCATGCTGTGGAATTACCCCCATTCTTTCAAAAGGAAGAAAGATGATTTGAAGAAAAGGTTAACAAGTGGCAGAGCAAGTATTAAAGAAAAGTTTGGAGAAGAATAGAGAAATGGAGACATAATAGGTGAGCAAATGACAGAGAAGTTACAGAAAAGTTATGAAAAGTATTGAGATCACAGACTAACATGGAGACTGAAACGCGCAAAAGGAGGAAATAGGTGTTCTTTAGATGTCTTGCAGCTTAGGCTACATCAGGAGGAATAGGACTTATGTGTGATTTCTAGGGTACATGACATAGGATTGGACATATCCCACATGCATATTGCACAGTATCTTGGATTACTGGAATGGTGTTTGTAGCCCAACAGTTGATGTCTCCTGGGCTCTCCTTGCCCTGTCAGCCCATATTTGAGGTTACTTCTGCATATGCTGTCCATGAACAGGTGGCAGCCTTCATCCTTATGCTCCACGCATGTGAAGAGCGATTCCCTCCTTGTAATTTTGAATTTATTTACAAAATGAACAAGAAATTAAGCAAGAAACCAGACCAGATTTCTCTGCAGTTCACAAACCTCTCTTCCAAATATAGTTGAACATGGGGGTTAGACTAACACTCACTTTTTCTGAGCAGTTTGTAACATAGCAAGAAAACTCACAACATTTTAATCAGGATTATCACACAATGCCTTGTTAGTTTTCTGGATAAATGCTTTTGACTAGTGCAATATCATTTGGACAGATACTGCCTATAATAACAAAAAAAATCCTTACCAGAAGTGATGGTTACCATAAGCACATAGTGTGACTGCCCATTTCTAAGGAAAATTAACAATTGGACCAGATGGCTAAAAGATAAATAATAATTCAGGAATGCTGAGAAAGAAATCAAATACATTAATAACCATGCTTGAGTCTTCTCCAAGGGCAAAATAATACACTGTGAATGTGTTTGTCTAATCTTCTGTAGCAATAATAATTTTCAGTCCAGGCATTCTTTCTATTAACCATATGGTTTATCAGGCTTTTCTTCCCAGCAGCAGTCCCCAGTGGAGGGACTGTGTTGCAGTTGCAGCACTAATACAAACATCCAAGTCTGAGGAGAATGAGGAAACTGTATTTGAAATAGTTGGACACAGGTGCTGATAAGCATTGTCAATCACGTTCCCATCTTCAGGTCTTTGTAAAACAAGAATATTTATTATAAAAGTTACTTAATTAATAGGGTTACAAATGTGTATCTGACTATAGAGAGTTCTGGCAGTTGTTACTTGGGACGAAGGTGCAAATAAATTATATTGAGTTTCTGTGAGCAGAACTATTTGCAGAGAAGTATCTTTCGTTGTATGGCTCTTCATGTATCATAACTGTGAACAGCCAGATAAACCAGTCCTCTTATTATGAAAGAACACAGGAACTTTTTTTCCCCCTTGATTGTTAGGAACAGAATTAAGTAGTTATTTTAGTTCAATATTGGATTTTTTTTTTGGCTAAAGTTTTACCCCTTTACCTTGAATAATTATAATTTTTTTCTTATTTTAATCTGGAAGATGAGAAACTGCTGTTGTTTTGGTACAAGCAGGATTTACTTGATTATTTTTTCTCTGGATGTTTTTCAGCTTGGGGTTTTGTGCAGAGCCTGAGGAGGGCTAAGCAGGTAATGGAAACAGCTCAACATTTTGTGTTCCTCATGAGCAAATTAATCACAGTTACAATTATATATGCAGTGACATTTGCAAAGATGTACACTAAAGATGAATTGAACCTAAGTCATTCTCAGAAGACTTGTTCTACATGGAATGTAAGTACTAAAAGAGACTACGACTTCTTTTTCCTTCTGGTGTCCCTCAAGACTCCTTGCTAAAGTCATCCCCATCATACTGTGGGCCTTGTCCTGGGATGCTTATGTGAAATTGATTATTATATTCTCTCAGTGAAAAAAGGAACATGAAATGCAAACATAAGTAACTAAGGCCAATATTAAGCAATGTTGTGATGCCAAAACAGTGTAAAGAGGCCTCTGTGTAAATGAAAATCAGACTTTATGTTTATGTGAATTACACATCTGCAAAATATCTATGATATAGAACATAGCAGTTGTTTAATTTTTACCTAATTAGAGAGGCTTGAAAACATCTGGCATTTGACACCAATCCATTTTTTCATTGTATCCTCTCTTGGTAAATTGGGAATGGAATATAATATATCCCATGAGATGTGCTTTAGTTTATGACAGGTGTGCATTTCCTAGCTGGTCATTCATTGTATGACACTATTTGTTTCCCACAGATACAGCTGGAAATACATTTATGTGGCAGTGAGGAATTTGCAAGGGGGGAAAAAACTGGTTTAGGAGGAAACTTACATCAGAGATGTAGATATATAATGTTTGCACAGAAATCTCAGTGTGGCATTTTGTAACTTTCACAGACATTTGCTTTGTCAACTGAAATATCATAAATTTAATAAAGAGTTGGTGCAAAATTTCCAACATTAGTATAAAAAGTAAAATGAAATGTGTGCTGTCAAACTGTAATCACTCCCGTAGCATATGTAACTTTTTATTTAAGCAGTGAGCAAGTCACTTCTGTTGTGCTTTCTGCTGCTAGGAATAAGGGGATGAGTGAATTTGGCCGACTGTTGGCTAAGGGGTGGTTTGGGCTTTGTGTGGGGTCTGTGGGCGGGGAAGAGGGAGCTGAGCTTCCTTCTCCTTCCTCATCCTAGAGGATGTGGGAGGCACTGGGACTGCATGACAGAGATTGTGGGAAAAGCTTGACACAGCTCGTTATGGAGGCTCTCACTGTCTGATGACAGAAAGAGCAGCTCTAGATGTGCTGCTCTCAGAGTGTGCTTTGCTTAGAAACAGCATCACTCTGGCACGTGGTCTAGACTGGTGCACTCAGCAGGGCCAGCCATTGCCTGGCCCCGAGGCCAAGGTACGTGCAGCAGCTCTTAGCTATGCTGTTAAACTCCTACTCTCCAAAACAGTCATGCAGACCACCTGTTAGCAATGGACCCAAGCTGACTTCCAAATTACGCCTGGAAATATTTTGTGAGTGTTCCCCACGGTGTAAGTCAAAACCACACCAGAAGTGAATGGTACACGTGGCCAAATTGTAGTGCCTGGGTGCATCCCCTTGTGTCATTTACTGGTATAGGCATACTCCAAATGTCCCTGCTTAATTTATTGCTCTTGACTTGGAGTTTCCCTAGAAAAACCTATGAGGATATGTACAGACTTGTGAAAATTTCTAGTACAGCTAAACTTCATGGCATAAAAAAGGCCATTTCCTTAATCCAGGATTTTTTTTTTAATTGTAACACTTCTGGGGTTTTTTTGTTGTTGCTAGTTTTTTTCATTTTAAAGGAAGCTAACCTTTATAAAATCTTCTACAAATCTTTTAGAATGGAAAAGGCCACATAGCCCCTTGCCAGGTAAAAATACATAGGATGTGTGTGTGTTTTAACCCCATATGAATATCTCATGAAGCGTGTGCACTCAGACCACAGGTATGTGAGCTTACTGCTTTGTATTGCAGGCTCCCTCCTTGTCCTCAACCTTTCAAAGGAAAAGACTATGTTTTGGAGTGTTTCCCCTCAGATGAATGAAGGAAGGTGACTGACTTTCTGTACTGGATTTGACACAAAAAAACCCCCCAAACCAAACGAAACCAAAAAAACCAACAAAAAACCAAACCAAACCAAAACCCAACAAAACAAAACAAACAAACAAACAAAAAAAAAAAAAAACCAAAAAAACCAAAACCAAAAAACTCCAAAACTAAAAAAATCCATTATAGCTGTGTAACTGGGAAGAGATTTTTTTACCCATATGGAATATGGAAAACCTTCACTCCTGGTGGAAACAGGCCCAATTCGAATGCTGCTGGATATACAGAAATGAGATTGGTGTGGGTTTTAATAATTATTTTTCTCTGGACTGTTCATGTTTTTTCTCACTTCATTTAAAAAAAATTTAATCTTCTGTTACTCCTCTGAAGTTGTTTCTTGTCCTGTCATGCCCCCACCACCCACCCTCAAAAAGCCAGTGCTTGATCTGATGACATTTTCAAAATGGATTTATAGATTTGTTTACTAACCAGGATTCAGAGTGGGATGAAACGAGTTTGCCTTTAGAAATGGATATGACAGATGCTGCTTTCTGAGAGTGGATTCTTGTAATAATTTTTAAAAATAGATTGCTAATAGAAAATGATTCATAACTAGTGAAAATTGAGGGTAAAATGAGTTCTTATATAAGTTCTGAAAATGGCAGCCTGGCACTTCTAAAGCTGAGAGGTGAAATGTAACTGCTCTGTGAAAAGCATTTCCTTTTCTGTTTTTGGCATGTTTTCACTTATATCCAGGGTGGTCCTGAGGATTTGTGGGCTCAGCGAGAACAGGAAAGATTTCTCATCATATATTCCTTTCCCTCCCATTTTGCTCTTCTTTTTTTGTTTGTTTTTTTGTATATATATATGTATGTTTTGTTTTGTTTCTTTTGTATTTTTCCACTCTCTCCTGTTGTGCTTGGGTCCAAAGAGTGGCATCTCAAACGTTTGGATACAAATATGTTCCGTATCCTTAAGGGGCACCACGTGCAACCCTAAACCCCTTCAGAAAACACACTGTTGGCATGAATTTCTTGGGCTAGTGTGTGGAGCAGACGGTGTCTGCTCCCCGGGGGCTCCCAGCCTTGCTGGGGTTTTGCTGCTGCTTTTCCCCATGAGCTCTCTCTGCCTGCCCTGAGGGAAAGGGACGTTTTGCATTGTGCTGCCCTGCAGTAAGCCCACAGCAGGGATGAGGCTTGATTTCCCTCTGCCCCATTCCTTGCAACTCCATTGATAGTTGGTTGTTTTGGTTATTTTGTTTGGTTGGTTCATCACTTCTCAGAATTGCATTTACAGCTTGAATGTAGTTGTGTTTTCAAGTCTCTGAATCTTCTCCCAGCTGCTTTTCTCAATCACTGTAATCTAATATTCCCTGGTTTTTGCATCAAAAATTTCAGGCCTTGTTTCTTCCAAAACACACACATTAATGCTATTAAACTAGACCTCAAACCCTGCTCAGTCACTTCAGAAAATTAGGGTTTTTCAGCCATTGTGGAAGGAAAAAAATCTTGCCACTTCCATTTAATAGTATCACAGCCAAACCAAATGATGTGAGAGAGCACACTGGCATTGAAATAGCCCTTACTGAGGAGAAGCACATTCCAGAGGAAATTGATTTTCATGTCACCAACTTACACATATTTTGAAAATTAGGTTCTGAGCCACAGGTTTCACAGCTGATTTATTTGTCTTTATTTTTTGCTAGATTTGTTCAAATGAATTTTTAGTGAACTAACAAGTTGCCTCTGACATGGGCTGAGGCAAGGTTCATGCAAAGAACGCATAGTGCAGGCCAGCATGCACGTGGAGGTCAAGCCAGCCTTGTGAACTGCTTAAAATCAGTTGATGGCGGCATCTACCAAGTCCACCAAAAAACTCGGGGATTCACAAAGCCCAAAGCTGGAAGGCGATAATGTGGTCTGCTCTCTGTATCTCGCAAGCTGCTACACTTCATCCCGTTATCCATGCTGAACACATTGCTTCCTGTTTAAGTTAAACATGCCTTCCAAAAAGGCATCCGGTTTTGATCTGAAATTAAGGAAGGTTTGCTTTGATAGCTTTTCGTCGATGATTGACGAAGTCCAAACAAACGATTACTTTCAATTTAACTTTATCTGGCATCAGCTTCTGACCACTGAGGATTATGCTCTTCAATTAATGAGCCTGCTGTTTTTCTCCATGACATAACTGTGTGCAGCCGTGTCGTCTGCCAGTCTTGTCCTTGTTAAGCTCAGTCTTTATGTCTGCCTCTTGAAGATATTTTCTATGCCTCAGATCCTTTCTTTTGTACCTTTCACAATATTTTCAATAGTCTTTTAGAGATTCAAACTGTGGATTGTAGCCAGCATCTTAATATGTTACTGTGTGCCTCCTGACAGTTATGACAATTAAGAAAATAGGTTCTTTGACTTAATATATAAAAGTTGAATGCATTCAATGAATTATCCCCATATACATTAATTTAGGATTATGAATCCAGTCAGTGCCTTGAAGCTGGTGACAGCTTGCCTCCTGTCACATCAATACATATATGGCTGGTACTGGTTTTCAGGATTCTGTAACCATTTTAGCCTATGCCAGAAGGAATTTTTTTTCATGAAACTGCTACATGCTTTAAATTAAAAATTTATGTTTGCCACATACTGTGAAATGTTCTCTTCATGTTCTCATCACCAGTCATAAGATGTTTGAAATTCTGTTGCTCCTCTTTTGAAGAAAAAAGAAAACAGAAAAAGGAAAGATTTTTCTAGTCTAAATTGGGTTTTGTTTGTATTTTCATTGATAACGTGCTTTAGTGAAGGGGTGAGAGAAGAGGAGAAAAGCTTATGAGAAGGTACAGATAACTCCCTAGCTGGCAGGGTGGTTTCCTCTCAGGCTGGAGACTGGTGAAAATAAAGGTGTGCCATTCCCATGCTGAGGACCTTCTCTCAGCTCCGATGACTTCAGCCTTGTGGAATCTCCTGCACCTCCTGGCAGCCCAAGGGAGATAACTCACCAAAGAACTTCTTTGCCATGCTTTGCTTTCTTAGCTGCCACAGCTTTGCTTATCAGAACCAGTTCACTTAAGAAAGTGTGCATCGGTGGAACATAAACTTGGCAATGGTTTTGATAATTACTGTTTGTATTGCACAGGGTCAGTGCTTTTCCCTGTCATTAATGCTCTCCTAATGTGTCTGGAATTCTGCAAATGTCAGGAATTCAGGCAAGACATGGCCTGGATTTTTCAGGGCAGATGCACTTTGACCCTTTTTAGGAGGTGATTGAGGGGGACTGCTGGAGTTACTAGTTTTCTTTACCTCTCCCCACCCCCCTTCTCCAAATTAGGCCCCCTAAATTATTCAGTGCTAGATATCTGCTTGCACAGCAGAGCTAGGGCTAGGAGAGCATGCTAGTGACTCTTGTGAGTAATGTATTCATCCCAGCTATTAAAGCAAATAGACTTTCTTGTGAAAGAGCTATTCTAGAGTTAGGAATAACCTGTATTGTATTTCTTATATGAGGATGGGTAGGAGAGGGATTTTGTCAGCAGTTCATGCCTGTCTCCCCAGTCCCACTTGGAGGTTTCTCTTTATCTTTGTCAGCATACTGTATTTTGCATATGCCAAATTGCTCTTTCTTTGTCACTTGCAAGTTCAATCTTCTGGTGATTTGTGTATTGCAGCTTTTGTGGAAATACTTGTAAAACTTTTTTGCTTGGGTTTTGAATCTTTTCCATGGCTGAGGTCATGAATTAGGCAGATGTTCACAACACACATCCCATGATGAGCTCAGTGATACTACCTGGGGAGCCACAGGGGTGGTGTCTGACCTGTTTAGAATAATATGTGCCTGAAAACTAGGAAAAGGTGTTCGGGATATTTGGGTCCATTACTTCCTAAATTATATGACAACTCAGATTGTAAATTCAGCAATTAAGAAACTATTTCTACCATGTTTAGTTAGACATGACTTCTAGAAATGTGCTTGATGTGGTTGAGCAAATCTCACAATATGACATTATTCCTGAATTTTCATTAATACTCAATTTCAGTTTCACTGATCTGATTTGCTGAGGGCTGATATGTGAAGTGATCCTGATTCTGCAGAGGCTGGAGAAACACAGGAGATGCTTGGTACTCCCAATTTCCTTGTCCTTGTATTCCTTCCTTCTGAATAAGCTTTACGTTCTCTACCTTTCGCCTCGTGGCTTTTGACATAAGAGCTAAAAGAAATCTATTTTTTTATTAAAGTCATATGTTAGTGTCGCTTTGTAGTTTTCTTCTGTGAAACAGTTATTGAAACGAAAATGATTAAATTGGTATAACCTTGTGCTGTCCTCATTTGGTATAGCAGTGATCTGAGTGGATTACCTGTAAGTGCTGAGTAATCCTTGCCTCAAACTGGGATAATATAGCTGGTAATAAACAGCATCATAAAACTGACATCGCTCAGCCAATGTTTTTCTTTAGACTTAAATGATGGTTTGTATACACTTCAAAGAGAAAATTCCTCCTATTAGAAAGGCTGGGAGAAGCCACCTGGAAAGTACACTCATCTTCAAGTGTAAGCTTTGAGCCTAGGGTGGTCAAATAAGTTAAAAAGACAGAGAGAGAAATAGAGTAGGAAAAAAAAGTGTACAATTCCTCTGTCTTGCACATTTTGCAAGCAATAGCCAGAGGGATGGCTTTGACCTTAAAGTAAGGTTCACTTACAGCACCATGGATTTATCTTGCCTGATAGTTAATACTGTTAATATTTATGAAGAGTGTGTTGCTTATCCAGAACATTTGTTTCCTTTCTAAATAAATCATAGTGCTAAAGAGACAGTCTTTCAGCATGCAAAGTGATGATGTGTTGTTCAGCATACAATACAATTTCTCTTTTTTTCCATAGCTAAAAAGTACATGTATTTTCAGTTTGACTCTGATCTCAGCATTTGAAATCTTAGAATCAACTTTTTTTTAACTAAACACGATCTAAATATTTAATATGTAATCAGTTAAATTCTGGTAGCAGGCAGTCATAAATGACTCTACATATGTACATAAAGAATAGTGAAATGTTTTGCCCAAAGTCATAAAGTAACAAGCTATTGGCAAATCTCAGACGTTTAGATTTATTGTCTGGTCCCTTGCACCTAGACCCAGTTGCTCATTGACTGATGTTATAAATTATACACCTCTATGGGAGAGTTTTTGATGAACTTCCTCTCTGAGATACAGACTGCAGAAGCTGCAAGGGGCATTTTCTACTTACATCCAAACAAGCACATAAAGTATTAAAAATGCAAGCCATGGGTTACATCTTTGGAATTTCATGCAGTTCACTGAGATCTCAGAAAACACAACTTTAATAGGGGGCTTACTGCTGTATAGCCTCAGGAGCGAAAACCCAAGCACTCCATAGCTAGCTCTAATAGTGTTCCCTTTTAAGATATCGACTAGTTTATTTATAGTTACTTTGCTTTTTGTAACTGGGCTAATGCCAATGACAAATGAATGTTGAAAGAAAACCCCACTGTTTTTAGAACTTTTTAAAGATAGACTTTGTATTCAGTGATTACAGTTATATGTAGGGAGTTGCTATATATTGGGAAGAATTTACTTCGCATAAACATTTTTAATGTTTTTAATACATTGTGAATAAATGTTTTTGGTTTTGCATCCAGTTTAGAATGAAAATGGCAAGAGGAGAATTGTAATGGAAAGGAATAATGAGAGCAGAGGAGAAAGATGAAGGAATGACAGCAGCAGCTGTTGGGTAGAAAGGAACAAACCTAAATCAACTGGAAAATTGTATGTATGTGTGTATGTATCTATGTATCTATCTATCTGTCATGCATACATACTTATATATATCTGTCTATCTATCTGAGAACTGCATACTCTTCATAAGCACTGTATAAGAGAGAAGAGAAAGATGTCAGAGGTTAAACGAAATGAATTTGCAGGCTATATCTGGGCAATATATCGTTTCCCCATTCTTTTCCTAGATCAAGACCTACCTACTAAAAGTAAACACATTTTTTTATGGGAGAGACAGTAAGGTTGTCTTGTACAGTCTGCACCATCTGGGTAGTGTGCACTCTTCTCTTGTGCTTGGCCTTCTTGCTGCAGCACATATCACAGCTTTCTCCCTTGCTGGAAAACCAATGTTTGTATTGGATGGAACTCAGGACAGGGAACTGTTTGTATAGGCATTAATTATAGGAATCAGGTTCAAAAACTTGCCCTGTTAGAAAATTAAACACAGGTTTCAATTTTGCAAAGCTGCTATTTCCTCCACACCTATTTTCTTATTGCAAGAGATTTGTACCAATTTTCTGTGGATTAGTGGTGGCCACTCCACATTTAACAGCAATATGATAAGTCAGACCTTTTAAAGAGGTCCTTGTTTGTTTCCACAGCTTCAAGAGTAGGTCCTAAAATTCTCTGAGATGAAGCAGAAACAGCTATCTCATCCTGGAATTTCACCACAAAATTTGCTGATACTGGAACACAGAAAGTCTGAACACAGAAACTGTTTTAGGAGAGTGGACAGGATGGAGTTACACCCAATACTGTCTCAAATGGGAAGGGCAGCAGTGGGAGCTGGGGCTTGTGCTCCTTCAGAGAACTACATTCATAGCGGTGTGGGGGAGGCTTGGAGCACTGCAGAATGAAGAAGAGCTAATGCTGTGTTTGGCCACAGGATAAGTTGTCAGCACGTCCCTGGCCAGTTCAGGCTTGTGCACAGATGCGTTCTGTGTGACTTTGTTAGGTTAATAAAGCGAAAGGAGGGCAAACACTGGGGGCTTTGGATGAGTGTGGCTTAAACTCTAAAAGGAAAGCTGCTGGCAACTCATGGTTTCCTTTGGAATCTTCTCTGACTGGAAGAGGCAAAGATCTTTAATTTCTCAATTCTTCTAGTGTGTAGTAGAGAGGTGGTTGTTAGGGGGGTGCACTTTACCCAGCAATATTATCTGGTGTGCTGCAGTCTCTTCTATAAAGTGTGTTGCTGTAGAAAAGTTGATATGTGAACTGAGGGAAATATGTCACTATGGTACTAAAACTAAGAATGTCAGCCCTTGCTTTTGTAATGTAATCCATTTGTCACTGTAAATAAGGGAGTAATAAATTTAAATGTAAAAATATCCACAAAACTGACTTTTTCTTCCTTTCCTGTACTGTCTGAATCAATTCTAGTCACACAGATGTGTAATTCATCTTCCTTTTAATCAAGAGCAAATTATAAAATGAAAGTCAAGGTATTAAGCTCTTTTCTCAAACTGCTGAGATGATTAGGCTCCAATTTGATGTTTTAATTTCCTATCACAGGAGTTTTACTGTTTGCCTTAGGAGGAATGCCTTAA
The DNA here is from genome assembly GCA_014706295.1 of Lycocorax pyrrhopterus obiensis. Classification (NCBI taxonomy): domain Eukaryota; kingdom Metazoa; phylum Chordata; class Aves; order Passeriformes; family Paradisaeidae; genus Lycocorax; species Lycocorax pyrrhopterus. The sequence goes on from JACSVZ010000001.1 coordinate 19,667,485, forward strand.
GAGAGTTAGCTCTATAATTCCCTAGACTCTCATAACGCATTCACAAGTCTGAATAACCCCAGACACCATACTGGCTTTCAGCTTCTGCTTTTGACAGCTATTTTTAGCCTGTCATATTTCTGCCTTTGAACACTATCCCAGCTGAGATCCAGACTGAAAAAGCTGAAGCTACTAATCAGTATTTTGCCTCACATTAGTTCAGATGAGCCATCCACTGTTCATGGCTTTGTTCCTCCCCAGGGATGGAGCCTGAGGTTGGTGTGCAGTGCTCATTGTCAGCCTTTTCCGGCGACCCACTTCTCTCAGTGTGCTGTCAGCATGGCACCATGTCTGCCAGCACTGTCACCTCCAGCGTCTTGCGTCGTGTCCACCCATGGGAGGTGTGTGACTTGTGCCTCCCATGACAGGCATTCTCACTATCTCCTCTAAGTCACTTTCACCAGCTTGGCCCAGTTTGGCGAAGTTTAAGGCTGAGTCCCTTTATTTGGAATGAGTGATGGTTGTAAACCTTGTTCAGCACTTCCTAGATCTAGTAATTTTGTTCAGTTTGTTTCCTGCCTTACACCATAGAGTCTCAAGCCAACTTTATGCCTTGTCATCAAAAAGTGAAATCTTACCAGGATAGGGGCAGCCTTCCCTTTACATCACTGTCTCAAACCACTACCACTGTATTGGTGCCCCATCTGTATGGCTATCTGAGTAAAAAGATGCTGGACTTCACAGAGCCCCTGGAGGAATGCTGACCTTCCACCACCCTGGGAAGGCAGAGGGTCAATTTAAAAACTGGGTCAACTATTTAGAACTAAATGAGCTATTGACATCTCCCTGTGCTCATACAGCAACACAGACAGAGCCAGGGGACCTTATGCAGGAGAAGTAATGAGTTCTTACAGTTCCAGTGTCTGTAGGGAAAGTCACTAGTCCCCATTACTCACAGCAGAGCAGTAGATCTCCTTAGGACTGCAGGATGCCTTGGAAAGTGGCCAGTCTCTATTCCAGGAGCAAAGCAGCCAAATTCACTACTGAGTATATTGTTTTCAATTTGGAGCAAGCTGGGTCGATGCTGGACTAGGGGATCACAGAATCATAGAATCACCAGGTTGGAAGAGACCTTCAAGATCGTCGAGTCCAACCCATACCCCAACACCTCAACTAAACTAAACCATGGCACTGAGTGCCACATCCAATCTCTTTTTAAACACATCCAGGGATGGTGATTCCACCACCTCCCTGGGTAGACTATTCCAATATTTTATCACTCTTTCTGTAAAAAACTTTTTCCTAATATCCAATCTATATTTTCCTTGGCGCAGCTTAGAACTGTGTCCTCTTGTTCTGTCAGTTATTGCCTGGAAAAAGAGAGCAACCCCCACCTCACGACAACCACCTTTCAGGAAGTCGTAGATCATGCACCATAACCCACTGCACTGTGCAAACACATCCTTTGGGTACGGATCCTTTCAGGATAACCACCACGCTTAGTCACTCCATGGAACCTGCTCTTGGACTGAAATAGCAGAGATCTATGGGTCCACACCAAAATTCACTGAAAGTCCCAGGTCAGAAGTGAAGTACAGCATCAGGATTGAACTGATTTAGCTGATGCTGTAGTGGAGTGCTACAGGCGAGCTCCTTAATGGAAAAAAGAGCACAGGGCCATGTATGCCAGTTGCAACGGGTCACTGAGTTATGAGGCATATAGGCAATCTGTCTCATCACATCTTGGGCACTTTGTTGATGTTATCAAAGACCTTTATAGTGGGGTGTAGATGTTTGTAGTCTTAAAGTGTATTGCTGTGTTTGTGAAGAGAGGCAACCTTGCATGACACAAGACAAATGCTGACTGTGTACTGCTGTGTGTGCTCAGCAAATAGCTAAGATTCCTTCGGGTTTTAGGGGATGGATCCATTCCCCAGTGCTTTTGACAATTGTATGGTAACAAAGGGAATAAAAAAGAAAAATAAGAGGCTTAAAACTGTCATTTACAGACTAGAAGCATCACAGATTTTCCCGTAAGGCTTTCATGTCTTTATTCAAATTTCATATCAGCCATACCAAATTAAACAAAAAGGAAATAAAGTTTCAAAGGAGCCTTCTTGCAGTAGTTTATGCTGAATGTTCTTCTGAATGGAAAGACCTTTCCTTTCTGCTGTTGCAATTCAGCATGGGGAAAACTAATATTCTTGCACTTAGTCCGGCAAATAAACGGAACAGTCTGTAGCTAGAAATCTTCTAATGGAACTTTGCAGCAAAACAAATCACTAAACCAATGTATCCAGAATATTTGTTCTGGCAATGATATTGGTTTGACTAAAGCTCACTAAATCTGCCTTAGATTTCTAAGGAAACTATTTCTATATTTCTGTTAGTTTTATTCTAAGACACATAGGTATTTTGAGCAGATGTCTTTGTAGTTTTTGACCCATTGCTCAGCAAAAGTAACTTTTTCAGTGATAAAGTTAGTGGTGTCTCTGACAAAGTAATTTTCTCTGAGCTGCTATAAATATGATCCATGAAAATTCTTTTGGTCCATCACTATCCAAATTAGGTACTGAATAATGCATATTTATAAACAATGTATATAGATAAGGGAGGCATTAAAAACTCATTCAGAGGCCAGACAAAAAAAAAAGAGTCTTTCTCCTTAATGTGTTGTTGTTAATAAACCTGTAACTTCGGATGTAATAGGGTTACAGTGACACAGGACACAGAAGCAAGGAGTAAAAATGAAAGAATACTCCAATAGAAGCTCTAAGTTTGAAATTTGCAAGCATGCTGTCATTTGACATGCAGAGAAAAGACCCAGTTTTAAATGATGATGATAATATTTGTTGTGCAATGCTACAATACTTTCCACTCATCTCTTTGGTCGTTTCTCCTTTTTTTCTTCCATCTGTCTCCAAGACTGAAGAGGAAGTCTTAGAAACATTTTAAATATTTCAGCATAATGAAATAATATTATGATTTGAAAGTTGAAACTCGTGTGGTTTTGAATTCGGAAATCCTGGGGACCTAAAACTGTGGTTTGTGAAGTTTTCTTATACGTTACACTGGGTTAATATTGAAGCTTCTATTTTTCTTTAATATTATATTTCACTGATTAAGAGATTCCTTCACTTGATATGTTAAAGAAGGGATAAAATTAAATTAGCTTAGCTCACTGAATTTAGGGATGTACCTATCATTATGCCAGTGCTCCAGGTTTTTCTAGTTTACTTTTTCATTGACTACAAAGTGGCTATTGAAGAATTTTTCAAATGTTGATAACCAAATCTTTGCTTCAGTGAGGTTTCTTCCTGCAGAGCCCCATTCTGAGAGGCTGGGTTTTGTGACAAGCTGATATTGGGGAAACTCACTTTTGATGGGCACTTCAGACATTACAAACCAAATGAGTTTTCGTCAATTAGTTTCCTACTAATATTTCAAAGCTGGGTCTAACTTTTCTGCTGGGGCATACCATGCATGCCCCATGCATCACTTGCATCTTGCCTGACCCCTGCATTTGGGTTTCCTTTCTGTGGAAATTGGGGAATGATGTTGTGTATTCAGGTTCTGTCCTTATAAGAAATAGTCTGGGGCAGGGAGACAAATGTAAAGTAGGGAAACATTGTCGAGTTCCCTGATCAGATATAACCTGAGACCTCACCCATGAGAGCAAGTATTTATCACATACAAGTACACCTCTTTGACGTGAGGTCATTGATGAGCAGCAGTGGATTATACTGTCTGGCATTTCTATCTCTTTTGTGCATTGTTAGAAATCCTGAGATAGTAGGTCCTTTAAATTACCCCAGATTGCCTGATGTTTTCCATATTTAAGTGACTAAGGTGATCATAGCTTTTTAGATACCACGTTACTTGTCTGAAATGAAATAAAATTAAATTAAAGCTGCTTTGCTAGCTTCTAAATCATGTGGCATGTCTAATTCACCTCTGCTTTCTTGTAAAACATCGGTCATTTTATTAAAAAATTATGATATAAATAGGCTGAATGGAAACAGTAGATTAAATTTTCCTGTAAAGTTTTCCAAGAAGCCAGAATCCCCTGCCTGTGAAGAGGATGGTGCCCTTACTGTTACCTCGGGCATTACAAAAAGAGCATAGTTATTCATTGCACTTACAGCTCTACTGCCCATCCTCTCTTGCTGGGGATCAAAAGGTCACCTGAACATTTTGAGCCTCTTAGGCCAAGGGTGGAAAAGTTGTGCCAATTTTTGTAGTTCAGAATAGATTATGATTTTACAAGGCAGTATGGTTTACAGAGAAATGTCATGCCAAGGATCACACACGGCCCTCGACCTCTCAACTCAAATCAATAAATTCCCATTAAAGCTGAATTATTTGGAACAGGGTCTAGCATGAATCTAAAATGAGAAATTAACTGTCTTTCCTCTGCTGTGATATACATAAATTCTGACACGCTTCAAACAGGAGTGTATATTATGTAAAAAACATTATTTTGATACTTCCATGGAAAGTTTTTTTCTATTTTTACTGTTCACCATAGCTTTTTACTGTTGGATTTCTCAGTGGGTGAAATCCTGGAAGATACTGTGATTTAAAATTAGTGGAAGTTCTCTGTGACATCTGTGAATTCATTCCTTGTGAAACAATTTTGTCAAATTTACTATTCAGTTGGAATTAAAATGTGAGAATTGTGTGTAGTGTTACTTTAGTTTACATGGTATAGAACATGAAAAGACCACCAGGGGAGCATAATTCTGCTAAGTCCCAAGTAACTAAAGAGGACAGCAGATAGTTCATCTGACTCTGCACACCCAAAGTGAAAAGTCATCATCCCACCATTTCAACCACACAACCTAATGATTAATTTGCAGCTATAAATTTATACACAGAAGTCTTCATCTTACATTATCCCTGTGACCTGTGAGACTACTACAATCTGTGAGACCACCAGTTTTCTTACTCCTTGCTAGCTGTCTGTCAGCCAACAAATGCTGGCCTGCATGGAGAGTCTCAGTTCCTGTTGGATTACCTCACATTTCAGGTGCTTCAATTAAACCAATAATTCAGATGCCTCTTGTTCTCACTTGCCAAGCAGCATTTGAGATGGATCTTGGTGGACAATGGAAACATATTCTGTGAAAAATTCCCATCCAGTACCTGCCTAGCCTACTTTACGCCTAAATGTGACGCACGTTTTCGCTTGCTGTCTGCCCCTGAGAAACTCAATTAAGTCTTTCATATCTAATCCTGCTTAAAATACAGAATCTTAAAATACTAAGCTATGTGGCACCTGATGGCCCTCGGGTGTTTTAGAAGAATCTCTTGCTACTGCCACGTGGGTGGAGCACTGCACAGAAATTGCACATTGGGCTGGCAGGGTGGGCAATGTCTCTTTCAGGTAGTGGTTAGACTATGCATCTGGAAAATGTGCTCTGGAGTCCTGCCTTTGCCAGGACAGTATCCAATCTGTAGATCCTCTCTCAGGGATAACTGGTTGTTGGACTACATGGGAAGTCATGCAGGCAGGCAGGGAAAGCCAGCACTGCCTCTGCTGGTGAGTAGCCACGGTGACTCTTTTGGGAGCAGGAGAATCAGTCTTTGCTTAGAACTATTGTCTTGGAGGCAGAAGAGGGAGAAGAGGCTGTTATGACAGGGTAAGTGTGCAGCTCTCCTGCCTTTGATATCTGGCCTCCATTATTCAAAAAGATATTGGCCACTGTGCATGGCATTGCATAGACTGTAAGGATAAAGCTTATGTCCTCAACAAGGCTGGTACAGAAATATTTTATGGTCATCACTTTGCTTGGTCATATACAGGTGGCTAGTTATACAAAGTGGTTCATTTTTGTCCCAGCCTCTGGTATCCTTTTGTCCCAGGGATCCTTTAGGGCCAGGGGCAGCCTATGTCCTAGCTTTGGACTTGCAATGCCTTACTGGAGATGAATTCCCCGAGAGGGTAGGACTCCACAGCAATTAACTGGTAGGCACAAAAGCAGTTTACTGGCTTGTGCTTTCTCTTGAAGCCACTCTGTAGTATCCTGATAGACGCTGTTTATGACGGACCCAGCCTGTTTGGACTCAATTCCTTCAAGATCCTGTTTCCAGAAGCCCAGGGTATATGAGCAGGCCCAAGTAAACGAATATTGTACTTTTCAGTGATGAAAATGTGCAACATGATGGGCAAATATTATTTCTCCAAACCAGTCTTAACAAAGTTTCAGCAGGACTGCCTTAAAAATGGTGTCAATCATATCTTAAATGTAAATATTTTATTTAAAAAATAAATGCACCTTGGTTCTTTTAATTCTGTTTTCAGTGATGGTTAGGTACACAGGATTAATTTGTTTGAGTAATTTTCCTCTTACAATGGTATAATCTAATCCAGGTAAAGACATGCAACTATTCAAAGCTTTTAACATTTGCTTTCAATGTTAACTCTCCAGCCATGGTTAGAAAAATAATTCTTTCAGAAATCTGATCTGCATTGCTTTCTTTTGTAGTGATTTGGCTTCTTTCAGCTGTCTTCCAAACCCGCAGTAATGGCATTCCTCTATTATTCATATTTGCTTGCAGAAATCCTAGCTAAAGAATGCAAGCAAGTGAGCAAACTGTCTTCTAAATAAGCAGAGATTTGAACTGAATGGACCAAAAATACCATTCTGCTACAGACTTCCATAGTGCTTTAGTTTGGGTCTTGTTAATTAAGACCATCAAACTTCTGCTGTTGTGCTTGTGTCAAAAAAGTGATTCTTTTTCATTAAATATAATTAGGAATAACCTTCAGGAATAAGAAAAAAATTAAAGTATGCCTTCTAAGTGGCACTGTTTACTTTGTTGAACATGGGAAGGTAGTTCTAGTGTTTTGCCTCATCACTCTGTAAAGGAAACATTTTTCAGTGAAAAACCCCTTTATACCAGTTACACTAATAACCTCCTCTCCCACATTATTTCAAAAGAAGTTTAAACAGGATAGAACAGTGCATTAAACGCATCACAGCTGTTACATATACTCTTGAATTTTGATTTACTTCTGTCACAGTAAAAATAGATTTTTATAAATGGATGTTTCATGCTTTTCACTCTAATGTATGACATACAGTGAGCCTCACATTTCCCTTAAATAATGGTTTAGCCACTGTGAATCCCTATCACAGCTGTTGAACAGTGAGTCCAGAGCAGATGATTCAACAACCACAACAAAAAGTCTGTGAAAGCTTCATACTCAAACTGAATCCTCGTTCAGAGGCTCCTAAAAGAAAGACTTTCCAGTTTTTCATGAAAAAATGCACTTTGGTGTTCTATATCTGCAAATGACAAATGGCAACCCAAATAGGCTTTGGGAAGAGGGCATTTTAAAATGATGTTACCATGTGTAGCTGCTCTTAGGAGAGAAAAATAAAGCACAAGCCACAAGATTCAAGGCTTGCTAATTTACTCTGAAATTAATAAATCCAAGGAATTTAAGAAGATGTGACATAAATTTGTTTCAAAAAATGTGAATGAAAAAATACCTGAAGATTAATTTGTATTACATAGTTTCTTTCTGTTAGAGATACCGTTTATTTGTCCTCTAGAATTGCTTTGTTGCCACAGGCTAATAAATTTAGAAATGCCTTTAGACATCTCTTTGGAAAACTGTTTATTTAAATACTTTGTCCCCTTCTTTTAAATTTTAATTTTAAGAAGAAGAACAATAAAGTCCTTTAGTAAAGCTCTGGACTAGGTCCAAATCTAAAGATTAAGTGTAGCAGGTTAAGACTTCTATGGCCTTCAGATATTTCAATTAGGTAAGGCAAAAGTACTTCATGGTCAAGTTAATGGTTTTATGGTTATTGTTGGTTTTATTTTGTTTGTTTCTTATTATGGTCTTGCAAAAATAGAAAAACCCAATTTGGATTAAATCTTTTTTTTTTGTTGTTTTAAATGCTAACAGTTGAAAGTCAGCAAAGTATTTGGAAAACATATATTACACTCGATGTCAGAAAGTGGCCTTTGCTATCTTTGAAATTATTTTTAAGATAGTTTTTAAGGATGAAAATTTTGTATGTCTGTATACAAAGGTATTTGAAAACATTGATGTGCATAAAAAAGGTCTGATTTTGTCATGTTTGCTTGAATATTGAGGATTTACCTTCTTCAGTGTTTTGGTCTTCCAATACCAGAAGGAACTTTTTGAAGGTTGGAATATATTCAGCATAATCTGACATTTGATAGTTCATGAAAAATAATTTAAAAACCTTAAACCAGAAATAAACTCCCAACTTTCTAGGAAAAAAATGTTGCCATACATTCGTACTAACCAGGTATATAAGTTCAGGGATACATTTTGCTGAAATTATCTTTTATAAGCACACTTTCTCCATGCCTTCCATTTCTTTATTCTCAAGCACAGAAGGTCCTGTCAATTCAGGCATTACATCTTAACATATCTGTTTAGAGAGAAATTTAATTTTTCTTTCCTGATGTCTTCTTGTATTTCTAAGGAGAAGCATCTGTGTGTAACAACAGAAAAGAAATGTAGGCTGTATTTTACAGAGGCTGCACTTGAAGACAATGAGACTACTGATTGATATAAAGTTAAGCACTCATCTAATATTTTGCAGTAATAACTTTAAAGGAAAATATTTCCTTGGAAGGCATGCTATTGTAGCAGCTAATATCATATCAAATTGCTTTTCATTGCTTCTGAAACCCTCTGTTGTACAGTAATCTGTGCTTCATCAGGAAGGAGAATGTGTGCCCCAGTGTGCACTCCAGAAGAGAAGAAAGGTCACATGAAATCCAGTATTTCACAATGTCTAAAACATGTAGCTTGTTGCTTGCTCTTTTTTGTTTATTTCAGAAGCTGAAGTATCTTATTTTCTGTTCTAGGAAATGTGCCAATCTAACACTTCCAGTGACTAAGTATTTCTCACATGTCCCAAGGCTAAGCTCTGGAGAGGAAGGTTATGAAAGAGGTAATGGAGTAATATCTCAAATTGAAAGAGCAGGATTTTGTGCAAGATTTTAAAAGGCTTATAGTGCTTACTGCTATTATGATGAGTATCTCGGTTGTATCTAAAATAATACCCCAGATAAAAGCACCATTGTTATAGGCTGTGCAAATTTATAGGGTGAGGGAGTTTGAGAAGAGTTGAGACAAGATGAAAACAGTCATGTGGATAAGGTTATTCCTGCAAGTAGATGAGGATTATAGCAGAGATGTAGTAGTTGAGATATAAACTTTTTAGATTAAAAATGTACTTTAAAAATTATTTTGTGAGAGTATGTACTTGTAGCCAAACATGATGTCCTCGAGAGTCGCTCTTAAAGATCTGATATTTTCAAATAATTACATTAAAAATATATATATTTGTATTTTCCGCCAGCAGCTGTGTTTTGATAAATTGAACTTTGACAAATATTATGAAAACTTTGGAAAGATAACTGAGGAAAAAAAATCTTTTTTGAAAAAAGAAAACAAGTTTATATTTAATGATAAAAACTTTTCACCAGTCACTAGATGTTTGACTTAATTCAGGCCTTGGATTTAAACAGCTCACATGCCTGAAAGCCAGACCTAGATCTGACAGATATATGTGGAGCTGTGAGAACTTCTCCTTGAAACAGACAGGAAAATGTACAAAAACATAAAGAAGTGCACTGGGTTAATGCACTGTGCTGTAAATCCACCAGTCCTACACTTCCTTATGCTATCATAAGTAAGTCAGTAGAATTAAATTAATTGCTGAGAAGCTCCTACTTCAGAAAATGAATTTTGTCTGGTTTTTGGTTTTCTATCATTTTTTCCTGTTTCAAATCCTAAAATATTTGGCCTGGGACTTAATATCTATGCTGTTCACATGTAACAAAAAAGGTCTTCCAGAATAACCATCCCTCTCTGGCATTTCATGTGACAGGAGGGAAAGAAAAGACCCTCTATACAATGCTGAGCTTAAAAATAAACTTTTCGGGTTTGCAAATAAGTGAAAGCACAATAGAATCCTGTGTTTCAATCTCGTATGTGTATTCATCATGGATGCCTAATTACGAAGCATAGAACTAAAGCTGAACTGTGTACCCCTGGTTACAGGACCCAGGGGATGACTGGATTCACTGGTTGTAACTTGTTCCTCAGGGGCCAATTAAAAGCACACCAGGTAAAGTTAAATAAAAAAATATATAACTCCTGTGTACTACAGATTTTACTCATTGCTGAAAACTAGCATCAAGAGAACCTTGGTAAACTGCACTTTTATTAACTGCTTTATATAAAACCTTTAGCAATACCTGTAAATTCCCATTTATGTCACCATTTATTGTCAGAAATGCAACTGGAGGAAATTTTTAGGTACACAGTTTTTCTGCTACCCTTGTGAAAGAAGAAGAGGTATGATCTTTGCTGCGAAACTGTCTCTGCACTCTTGCAGCCCCTACAAGAAAATATTCCTTTCTCTGCTGATGTTCGTGTAGAGCACTGTATGAAGGAATTTCAGATTCTGTTTATGTCAGTAATTTAATCTTAGAATCGTAAGAGTGTGTTTATTTTAGCTCTGCTGGTGATGAATTCTTTCTGCTTTCAGATAAATCATAGTTAAGAGAGTTGTTGAATAATTCATCAATATAATTTTGAATACTTTAGTGTATCAGATCTCAGAAAATATACCTAGAAAATGAATAGGGAAAGCATAAAGCACCCATAATATATGGCAAATGTTTGTGCATTAAAAATATGGGCTTTGTCTGTTTTTTCATTTTTATCTAGTGTTACACTGGTGTGGTTGCTTGAGTTTAATAGGAGTAGCTCCCAGTCTGCAATGACTCAAATGGTAAAAGAAACAGGAATATGACCTGATATGCCTGGATGAAATGGAAAACACAGGAGCATATACACCCATTGCAGTAATATGTTGGCTCATGTTTAAACATAAACGTCTGTATCAACAAGCCAACAGCCATTAATAAACAGCTGCTAACCCTGCTGGAGATTTATCATATGCATGAGTACTTTTTGCTAATGAGAAAATGCTTCGTTTATCAAAGTAACGTCGGTTTCATAGAGATGTAATTCAAAGTTTCTTGTGCTGTACTGGGAATACCAAAGGAAGTAAAGACTGAGTTAATTGGTATTCATGTACTGGAACAGATTTAGAAAAAATAATTTGTGAAGAAATCTGCACTCTAGTAAGACTGGAAAAGTCTTTAGGTGAGAAGTATATTGTTTGTGGAGGGTTTGCTAACAAACTGTGGGAAAAACCAACAAATATTTGGGGCAACAAAAGGTCAGGAACACTGAATATCTGGAAACCCCTATCATTTACACTTTTTGTCAATAAAAATAATCTGAACCACGCATTTAAATACACTCTGTAGGTTACTGGAAAAAACAAGCATTCCCAAAGGTCCCTACATCCTATCTTGGACATAGAAGTTTAAAGCAAGTGATATGAACTACTGTCTGCAAGTTCTCCTGACTCTCTGATGGGTTGCAGAGTTTCTTCCATGAGGGTCCCACATCCCTGCAGCACACACATACATTTCTTATTTATTAACAGAAAGTAACTTAGTATGCTACAAAGCACACAAGACACAAGTAACAACGAATTTGAAAGCGATGACTAAATTAATAAGCAGATATCAAAATGACATAAATATTAAATTAACTTCCAACAGCCCCAATTTGCAAATATTAAGCCGTGTTGGTTGTTGCACATAAGACACTCATTAGAGGCTTTTTTATTTTTCCAACAGAACAAAGAATCTCTATATGAATGTTGTTTCCCTTTAAGGCCTTATAAATCTGATGCTCTGAGATATCTGGACACTCACGAAAATTCCTGAGCCTATAAACTGTGAAGGTCAAGATGAAAACTTATCCCCAGAAACTGTGGTGAATCTGGAAATAAAAAACTATGCAATTAGTTTTTAAAAGGTTAATTTTTTATTTTTCTTTTTCTTTAACTGTTACTTCAGTTTGTTGGCAGAACTCTATGTTTAAAATTCACAAAATAAACATAGATATAGAAACTATTAACCAGCCTTTGTTTTTGAAGCAAAATTGGAAATATGTGAATATGTGAATACTTGAAATAATCTTGTGGGAGTCAGTAGTGGTTGTAATTCCCTAATTCTTTATTACAGCGTGCAGCTGGCATTTTGCTCTGTTTGTTATATTCATTCTTGACTTCTTGAAGTCAGTCAGCTCTAAAGCTTTTGAAAAGAAGTGTTGAGTTTGGAAAGGGTCTTTATTAAAGAAAGTTTCATCAAGGACTTACAGAAGCTTGTGGAATCATGAGGTAATGAGAGCTGATCTTTGCAAAAGTCAGGCAAGCTTGGGCTAGAAGTACAGGACAATTATTTTCTCTATCAAATCACAATGACTGTTGAGGATACCCATTAAACTGCATGTAATTGCCAATCCTTGAATATTTTTATCATGTGTAAAGGAACAATAGGGGGTTTATATGAGCTATAAATACTGAGTAAGAAAGCCTCTGCTAAAAGTGGCTCATACTCAGAGCAGTGGAGAAAAAGAGGAATGTGGCTCATGAGCATACTGAGCAGAACAGTAGTTTGATAAACATCATGAGAACATGACCGTGTTATTTATTAGCTATGTTCACCTAAGAATTTTAATACTAAGGTATTGATCCCGAAACTATGATTCTGAGATGATTCACCATTTGCAAGGCTGTTGGAAATGGACCCTACATGGAATCATATCAAATATTGACATATATGGCATCTTTGTGGCAAATCAAGGGTGTAAAAGCTCCAGGTAATTTGTCAGAAATTCTTTAGGCTGAGGGTTTACAAATTTGAGGATGTATCAGAAGAGATGCCCCTGACTGGGGGTAGGACTGCTGTGGTCTCATTGGAATGACACCATGCCCCATGCACGTCCCTTGCCCTGGGGGTGGCAGCATGGATGCTGTGTGTCAGCTCCACGAGGTCTCTGTGGCTTGGTGCACCCAGCAGGGGATGCACCAGAGAGAAAGGCAAAAGGGTCTGGTGGGATAAGGGGCAGCACGAGAGGACAATGCACAGCACTGGCCTTACATGTTGTGTGTCTGCTCCAGCAGTATCTGGTGTTTCCTCTCTGAGCTTCTGCCCATCTGCCAGGCTCACTGGTTACATCTTCTCCCTCAACACAAAACTACACAAAACAACTTCTCTAAGACGCCTTTACCAGAACTTCTTTGTAGAATTTGCTGGAAGAGCACAGTCTGCTGTTTCTTGTTGGCTGACAGTGCTACCAAACAGCCCCTTTCTGCTGGAATGGGATACAGCCGCTGCTACCTGAAAGGAATCAAACATAGATTAACACTTTGGTTTATACTGATCACCACTTTCAGTTAAAGAGCAATGTTATCTGCTCTGTGAGTTCCAAAGAAGCCTTAGTATGACTTTTTTTCCCCTTTTTTGTGCTGTGTATAGCTACTCAGTGAACCACTGAACATCACAGTCCTGGAAAAAAAAGACGAGAAATACCAGATCATTTCTGGTAAGTCTTATTGTTTGGTTCCCTATTAGTTAAAATCTAAGTTCTCTCTGAAGCATGTCATGCTATCCTTTATGAATTTAGACCAAACATGTAACATTGAAAAAGACTTCTTTTTACCCCAAAGAAGGCTTAAAGTAAGATATGGAAAATATTGTATCCCATTTAGTCAAATAACCCTATAAGCATCAATATGTAGGCTTCTATGCATTCTAGCACATACCTAAAAATGGATTTCATTGAGTTAACCAATATGAAATGCCAAACATTTGCAAAACTCTTATCAATAATATGGAAAAATAGGACCCTAGTGGTACTCATTATGTTTTATTCATGACTAAAAAACATTGCTAAAATAACTGGTTTCCTAAGAGCATGGATATCTAAATGTGGATTGCTTTAGGATAATAATTTAATTTGACTGCTACATGACAGAATTTCTACCAGTGGTTTCATTGGTAGGAGAGGAAGTCAACACAAGGTGGAATATGGGAAATCTTGATTATGAGGGTACAAATATTTATCCTGGTAGTGGGTAAACACTTTAACAGACTGTATGGACACTCTGGGAAAACTCCAGCCCTGGGGATACTCAGTGACTGAAAAAAGCCTTGAGCAAGCTGGCAAGGTTGGATGTCCCTTGTACAGGGCTGTTCAAACACTGGGCCTGACATATGGGCCTGAAACCCCCAAATAATAGCTGCTAGGAAATACCCTTCATAAGACAAATGGTCTGCGACAAGGCTGCTCATGGCTGCCCTGTCAACAGAGGTAAGATCTTTTTAATAACAAAATTCATCTGGGAAGATAACTTCTATTTACCTTTAAATGAGCTTTTCTAATGAAAGCAAACTGTTAAAGATGTAAATCTGGTTCCATGATTTTTGGAAAATAGGATGATTTGTTGAGATATCTTGACAATGCTGGATACAAATTATCAGTTTGGGTATAATTAATTTTCCTACACACTGTGTGGCTCCCTAATGTGTTCACAGACTTATGTTGGTGACAGATATTATACAGGATATATGGGAGTATGGCAGATCCTTGTAATTTGGGATAGCAGTTGAAAGAGGGGATACCCTAGTGTATATCCCCATCACAGATGGCACTCGACACTTTGGGAGTAACTGAGCCAAGCTCTTGGCAATCTTCATTCAGACCATGTCCCAGATCATTGCCAGGCAGTGCAGGTGAGAAACTGCTTTGCTGGAAGTGGCTCACTAATACAATGCAAAACAATAAATCCGAATCATTGTGGGAGTTCAGGGAAAATTGTAACCTGACTTCCCAGAAAACTGGCTTTGAAGTGAGAATTGTTGCCAGATACATCTTGAAAAAGAAAAAAGAAAGAAGTGACCACCCTTGGCATGCCCACACAGTGAGTCTGTCTTGGAGATGGAGACTGATCCCTCTGGCTTGCATGGCACCTGTCACTGTTCTTGGTGAGACATCCTGGTGTGAAGACAGTAGCTGGAGAAGGCAGATGATGGCAATCCCTGGTCCGTGCTTCCAAGATACCAGTCTCCAAGGAAGAAGCCTGAAAATTCTGGTGTTAACTTGGATTCAGCTTCCAACACTGCCTAAAAAGCCTTGAAAATCCTGGCTGGAGAAAAATGAGGATTTTTCCAGGAAAAGATTCCACATGTTGTTTGGGTTCTGATTTTCCATTTTTCTTCTCTTTTGATTACACCTGTGAAGATTGGAGTTCTGCTTCGTTTAAGTTCTGATTAATGTAATGATGTTCTTCCCGTGAAGAAATCGCCATCTATTTGCCCTAAAAGCAACATCTGTAATTTATGTACTTACAACAAAATGTTTGGGATAATATTCACAAGTTTTTAAACTGAACAAAAAGTTAATAACTTCTGCTTATAACAAGTGACTGTTAAAATTCAGCTTGAGGTCACCTAGTAGTTCACAGGCCCCTGTAAATTCACATTTAGTCACAGGACCAGAAATAAACCTGTGCAGATGGTGGTCAGGTCTGTCTGCCAGCTCAGCCATCTTTATGAAATTTAGCCTTATGAGAGGTTTCATTTCTCTTGTTGATCCCCAACTGGTCCAGTTGCATCTCTCTACAACCTTCTTTTCCATTTCTCCACCCTGTGTTATTTTACCATAGCTGTGGTAGTTGAATGTGGATAGTACTCTTTCATAGCATCACTGAAAAATCATAAATGTGAGCATCCTATTTAAAATAGAATTCTATACTCTGTTTTGTACTGACAAAGGCAAGAAAATCTGAAGCAAGGGCTGCTTTGCTTTGTGCTAGTATACTGGTGCTGGTTTGGCATGCCAGAATCAGTGAGCTCCTGAGTGTGCATGCCTTAAACCTCAGACATTCACAGGATGGTGCTTTCAGGTTGGAGGAGTGTCCTTCAGAGATGGCAATACAGCATCAGAGATACATTACAAGAAACAGCCAAAGAAAAATCAAATTCATTGAAACACAGGGTTTTTTAACTCTGAACTACATATATACCCTAAGTGTTTTCAAATGAATGGCTGAATTGGCATTCAGCTCAAATCACCCAGATCTTGCGATTTTCTAGCAATAATCCCTATGTAATTACACATTTGACATGTGAGAACTGCCAATGTGGTTTGACACTGCTTAACAATATGTAATCTTTCATGCTACAATCTGTAATTTTCATAGCTGTATGAGAGACTATATGCTGTCAGCTCTCTGCAGTCTGGGTTCATTGGAAATGACAGGCTGCATATTTGTTAGCTTATTCTTGCTTACTCAACATGGAGCTGTATATTGAATTCAGACTCCAATTAAGTGAAATTAAGAGGTAGTTTATAGAGTTAGAATACTGTTAATCCCTGCTGTTGTAAATCTTCAGGACGGATGGACCGAGATTACTGTTGCCTATGGAAGACAGCCTACTGGTCTCCGATTTTCCATCAAAAGCAGATTACTGCTTCCAATTTTAGATAGCTGCTCTTCAGTTAATTTCCTTATAAGTAATGAAGAAATGTTGCAAGCATTATAAAATAAAGGGAGCTTTGAACTAGAGATAATTTCAGAATTTCTGACTTTCAGTCTTAATCAGAAAATTATATATGGGAGTTTCCAGACTCAAAATTCACTTTGCTTTGATTTGTACGTAATATTATGCACGAGAGTGGGAGAACAAGCATTTGAGATATGACTTCAGTTTTACTTAATCTTTTCCTCCTGTATGGAAAGGTAACCATCTGACTGAAATAACAGCACAGGCTCTAGAATCAGAGAAGGGGAAAATATTTAAGATCATCATACAAAGCGCAATGGAACCATTATGAAAAGTATTTTCAGAGGTTTGCAGACAGCTCTTGTATTTAGAAGACAAAAAAAGTCGTGTCTTAAAACCAAACAGATGCACTAAACATCCATTGAGAGTTTTGATAGAAGATAATAGTATATCCTACTGCTTCTTCCAGTGATGAATCATTACAGCTCCCATATTTCTGCACAAACACAAATCTGGTGTTTTAACTTTTTTTGAGGGTAAGTTCTTCTATTAGCAGAAGAGACCAAGTGACACTTTTAACTCCATATAAGCCATCATGATAATTAGATAAATACTCTGAAGGCATGTCTTTTAGGCTGTGTACCCTAATTACAGTACAGTGTGTTTTGCTACTAGTGGCTTCTATAAACTTTTGCAAAATGTTCTCTTCCGCTAGTTTTTTCTTCTACTCCCACGAATATCTGTGAAACACTCTTTATGTATTCATTTTATATACTTTATTTTTTCTGTATCTTGAGTACTGCGTAAGCAATTCAGCTGCTTCTTTCATGAGGCTGACAAGTAATAGTGGCTAATCTGTGTCTAGGTAGAGAGAAGGTAGAAGACCTTGTTTGATATGTGCATGTAATTGTTGTATGAATTGAGACCTTCTCTATTAATCCATCCAGGTCCAAAACTTGTTTTCACATAAAAACTAAGCCTCATCAGAGACATCAGTATGTTGTTGTGAGTAAAAGACTGGTTGGAAAAATGTCAAATCAAATCATTTGCAATGGTTTCCTGGAAATAAGAGGATTTAAGTGAATAAGAAAACTAAATTAAGAAAATTACATTAGAGCTCCAAGTTGCACAGAAGTTCAACTGTTGTCTATTTTCTTCACTTTACTTTGTTTCTTCTATTTAACTTCGTACTGCACACTTTGCCACTAATTCTTTCTCGTCTCATATCCCATTGTTTTCAGAGGGTTAAAAGAAAAGGGAAGTAGTTCAGTTTCATACAGCACTTAAGCTATTCCTTTGGGAATACATTTCAGGATGGGATATGAGTTCTTGACCTTTTTTTTCCTATGCATTGTTTCTAATTTACTGTTTTATGTTTTCTGAATGCTTTATATTGTATGTGAACACTGAAATCTTCCTCCAATAGTATACTACGAATTTTTCCACCAATTGGTTGTATGAATGAACTCTTGCACTTTCATTTCAAGTTTATTGAAATGTAAGCAATTTTTTGGATCAGTCATGGATGCAGTCACTGTGGTATAAAAACCCTCATGAACAAATATTTACAGGCTAAATTTCAAACATTTCCTTATATTGAAGAAAGGTTAATGTATAAATTAATACTGTAGCACAGACAAGACCAGTTAGGTGGTGTTATTTTTTGTATCAGATACTTAAGCTTCCTACCAAGCCCCTCAAACTGGAGAAAAGACACTTTGGGACTGGCATCAAATTATAGTACTAAATTACCTTTTTGTCATGTCCCCACTGAGGCGCCATCATCCTTCTTACTGTCCTGGCATCTCAATGTTTAAAAAAACAACAGTTAAATAAAAATAATTAGAGATGTGGAGTATGATTGAGTGGCATCTATACTATATGTACCCACAGGCACACATCATTTCCTGGCTCTTGGAGCAGTGGTGAAAATGTAATGCTTGAACAGTGTGTTGCTATGGCTGGCTGGTTCTTTGCCAAAGACACATATAGTTGCATGGATTTCAAGCATGCTGCCACTTTAGGGTTGGAAATGAAGCTCTAAAAATCAATAATTTGGCTTCAGTATTAGGCTGTGTACAGTAATTTCATTGTGGTTTTATTAGATCAGTAAAATACCCTCTGTGGGACAGTATCACAAGGAACTAATTCATGTACCAGGCTTGAAGCCTAATACACGCCTTAGAGTTTAGAGAAAGGGATTTGAAAGAGGTGAAGGAGCTATATAGAGGCTTTAGTGTTTAAAAGAGTTTTCTAATGAGAAAAGAGTAACAAGAAACTAAAGTCTAATAAAGCAGATATTGTAAGATTTGAAGTTTCACGTTACCTTCATTTGCTTTGTAAATTGCTAAGGAAACAAGCTCCTGGGATGCTTTGCCTAGTATGCCCTCATCA
Organism: Lycocorax pyrrhopterus obiensis; assembly: GCA_014706295.1. Lineage (NCBI taxonomy): Eukaryota > Metazoa > Chordata > Aves > Passeriformes > Paradisaeidae > Lycocorax > Lycocorax pyrrhopterus. Next base: position 19,686,292 of record JACSVZ010000001.1, read on the forward strand.
GCCTGTGTCTCTTTCCTCCTGTCCATGCTGTACACACAGAACTGAACAATTAACGATGTTGAGAATTCTTAAGCTTATTCCAATTAAATTTGAACTAAAATTTGATTAAAACATCAGCGAGTGTGTTTGTTCTAAATGTTGGCATATGTCTGCCACCTTTACACATGCTGAGTAAAGTCTGCCTGCAATCTGTGAGGTTTTGAACAAGTGAATCTTTGTGGTGCTCTTTCATCAGCAGTTCAGATTCTGCTCTCATTTTCATTTGTGTGCAATCTACTGAGAGACTTTCCTCTATAGACAAGGGATTTGGAATCATCCTGGTGTTTGATATTATATTGGATTTGTGTCACTGTGCTTGGAAATCGGAATTTGAGCCTCAATCAGGAAATTAAATCCTTGAGCAGAAGTTGTTCCCACAGACCACATTTCTTTCATAATAATAATAATAATCATATCGATCAAAGAGGTGCAGAAGTAAGTTGTGTCGCTGGCATAGCTGAGTTGGCAGAAGTCCCTAAGGTACTCACAGCTATGCCAGTAACACAGCAGCTTTTTATTGCATGAGAGAAAGGCAAGATTTATTCAAAGTGCCATAAATTGGAGCTTTGCCTTATAGTGCATCAAAAGGCATTTCTGTGGTGTGTCTGAAAGAAACATTCTTTTAGCAACAAAGCACTTTAAAGCAAAAAGAAACCTTAAAGGATTAAATACTAATCTTTGCTGGACGAAATATCAGTCCTTTTATAGTTCAATAGCAATGGTAACACCTGACATGGAACATGAGGACCAAGTAGAAGGAAGCAGTGTGAATAACACTGTGTTTGGTTTATGTCTGTCTATCAAATGAGTTAGTCAAAACTGAAAGAAATTTAGCTCTACATTCTGAGAAATATTTGAAAAGTGTCAAAAGAGACTCTGAGGAATATTTATGAGCAGTTTCACTGTCCTCATGTATTTCATCACAAACATTTAACACTTCACAGAGTTGACTTGATTCCATGACATTAATTTCTAATTTTCCACAAGATTTACTTATTTTGTGATCGTAGTCAAAAGATACAGAAGAGATACAGAAAGACCAACACACTCTGGTGATAGCGAAGTGCCAATTTGTGGCATGAACTACAATACCACTGTATGGCAGCTGGGGGAAAGTCTTGAACCCCAGAACAACATGAGTACCATTGTTTTAATGAAAATAATGAAATGATGAAATTGTTGTTCACTTTCTGTGCAGTCACACATCTCAATGTTTTTGTATATTATGAATTTTCTATAATAAATGAATTTCATGCATACAGAAAACTGAGTAATTGAAGACAAATACGCAAATAGCTGTGGAAGCACTATCTGCCCATTCCAGATACAGTCTTTGATATTCATAATTTGTTTTCAATATCTTTCTATTTGCTCGAAAAATCCACAGGGCTTGCTTTTGTCTGTGCCAGATGCCTCTCAGATGAGAGGAAGTAGTTGCCAAATTGCTCACCATGCAGTAGAAATGGCAACTGAAAGTGATTACACCCAACATATGGTCCAAAGACAGACATCTGCTAACAAAGATTAGGGATACTGTGGCAGATTCTCACTTGTTCTAATGAGCCAAATAATCTTGAACATAAGTCCATTAGAACAAATGAGAGTAGCCATCAATGAATTTTGTATCAGACCTGCCTCTCCCCGTACACTTCTATGCTTTGCAAGCCTGAGTGCGCAGTGGTATCATGGGACATGTGGGTGTATTTGCCAGAAATATTTCATAAAACCATTTAAATTAGTTACAAAGTAGTAAGAATAGCAAACCTAGCAGTAAGAAAAGTTGACCTAACAGTGTTAGCAAAATGCAACAAAACCTTAAGGTGGGAACCTGGAGCTGGCAAGCAGTACACAGGGGGGACAACAGTGCATCCATTGTTCCTCCTGTCTGGAGATGAAGTGTGCTCTTTGTTCCCGATCAGTTTCATCACTGGAGAGGCAGCACTCATCCACAAACATTAGCAATGCAGTCTCTTAATTGTTAAGGGGGGAGGGGAGACTATTTGCAATTACAGAGTTGAGGATTCAGGGCCATGAGCTCTAGGTGGAAAGGGCTCAGGGTTAAGTACCTACATGGCAGATTCCTGTCTCAAGGTGTCTTATCTATCACAAGGTGCCAAACTTACTAAACACTGGGGAACCAGGCATGGAAGCTGCAATCAGTGGCATGCAATACTGCATCACCTCATGGGACAGGGATGGCAGGAGTGCTGGTAGAGAGAATGGCTTGAAGGAAGGGCGAGTGCTGGTCACTGAGGAACTCTGCTGATGGAGAGAATGGCTTGAAGGAAGGGGGAGTGCTGGTCACTGAGGAACTCTGCTGATGGAGAGAATGGCTTGAAGGAAGGATGAGTGCTGGTCACTGAGGAGCTCTGCCAACAAGTAGATCTGAGAGTGAATGCCAGGGAAAGGAAGCGACTTTGAAAGCTGTATGTGCACTTCCGGGGGCACAACTTTTAAGCTAAGGGCAAGAGTAGTAATAGCTGGAAATGTGGAGGCAAGAGGTGCTAGCAGAGAGGAAAGTAAAAAGAAAAACATCTTGTACAGTGAGAGTGGCAGTAGTGATGAAGAAAGATAATACTGACTTCATTGATCACACCAAATGAAGCTGGTCAAGGGAGGAAAAATTGGGACAAGGAAGTTTGATAAGTAGGCTGGTCACTAGTACTTGCTGAGCAGTGAAAATGCTGCTGTAGCATAATCTCACTTTGAAACAGAGATCCACTTTTGAGATCCTCAGCAAAATTAGGAAGAATCTTGGGGTAAAGAGAATGTGCACAGCTTTGGAGAAGCAAGAATATGGAAAAAGAAAATCTTTTGCACGCTTTATTTACAACTAAAAGATTATTTTTCCACGAGATCATTTTGATGTTACCTCACGCTTTTCTTCGTGTAATTAAAAAGAAGAAATCAAATGGTTAAGAAAGTTACGCACCATGGTGAGTTATGAGGGAAGATATTAAAACACCAAGTGCTTGTGAGAGTGTGCGTGATACGTATACAAATACATGAGGTGTATGTATATTACCATACATTATATATGCAGACTAAATACATATCTCTATGTCTAGACACAACTATAGACACAGATACAGATGTATGAGTATCCACCTATAATTGAAATATATAAAGCCATTTTAGGCTTTCTCCTCTTACGGGGAGACTATTCTGAAGTGTCTCCACGTGTATGGCAAAGCTGAGGTCCTCTCCAGCTTTATGAGGAAAGAACCTCTGTGTGCAAATCTACTGTGCAAGTAGTTTTTCTGAGTCTCTGGAGGGTTACTTGATACATTTTCAATATTGTTTTTAAAGTATGATGGAAGCAGTCCAGTAAAGAGGTAAAGCACTAAACATAACATCAGTCCTTTTTGGCTAGGCAGGTAGAAGGTATGCATGCCTTTTAACTTTTTGAGCATTTAAAAGAACCTATCTCTAAAGTTTTAAATGCAAGTAATTTAAAGTTATGACTTAAGAGAGGTAGGAGTAAGTCCCTGAGTATTTTTCAGTTTTCTACATGCTTTGTTTTGATCTCATAACCTAAGACAGAGGCTAAAGATCATAAACTTTGTTCAAATTTAGATGTCTTAATTGGGAGATGTTTAAATAAATTGGGAATCTATATGAAGACGTTGCTTAACCCATCTACTGTCTAACAAAAAATCACAAATGCCTGAACAAGTGTTAAAAGTTTGCCGTTTGACTTAGGGAAGATATACAGTTTTCCTTGTAGCTGCAAAAATCAGTGTGCAAGATTGTTTAGATATTAACATTTCAGAAACTGACGTGTTTTGTCTTTTGATTGAAGAATGTTGTCCTGCCCTCTGGTCTGGAGATGACATTTTTCAATTTCTCTTCATGTAAATTGATAACACAGTGGAATTCAGACTTACCCAGAGTCAGAATCACTTACCTTAATTTCAAATTGCCAAATATATGGGTGTATGTCGCCTTAAAGATCTTTTCTTTTTTCCCAAGTGAAAAAATGAAAGAGGACACTCTGCTTGTCAAACACTTGAACAGTCTGTACTCATGCTTGGCCCCTTATAGAAAACTGAAAATTAATTTTCCTTGATATGCTTATTCAGTTACCTGCTGGGTTTTGATTGAATACTCAGGCCAGAGGCTAAACTGAGGTGAGAGTCTTTAATCCACATTTTGCCTGCATTTGTCTGACAGATAATACAAAGCAGCATCTTCAGGAAATATTTCAGTGTACAAAACCTCTTTGCATTTTTTTCCCATTTTTGTTCAAGCTTAAAACCAAACATCACAGAGCAATGTTTTGGGCATCCTTTAATATTAAATTAGGAAAGGCTGAGGCATTGAAGGGAACTGAGTGGGTGAGAGCTGTCCTCCATGTACCTTCAGAATTAGGGCTGGGGTTTGGTGGCGTCATTTAGGAAAACATTGCATCTACATTCTGCTGAAATAACCCACTTTTGTATATCATCCATCTGTGAGGTTGTTTATTAGTCTTATATGAATGAATATAACTGTGTAAAAACAGAAAAAACCAAATCACAAATGCAGTATCGCAGGTAATATATCTGTGTCATCCCCCCGTGTATGAATTGCAATGGTAGGTGGTGGCAAATAAGGGAATTAGACACCGTTTGGGTATTCAGTAATTTGTTGTTGCAATTGACTTATTTTTGAAACATTTGGAGACTCATTTCTACTTGTAAATTGTTCTCCTAAAATGTATTTATGAGTCAATGTCTTAAATTAGACCTTAATGGAAAAATGGATGAAGCATTAGATAATTCTTTCCTCCCCTAGTCATGCAAATAAAGTTAATAACTGCTGTCTTTCAGTCTTTCTTTTTCTGTTTACTTTAGTATGCTAATTAGTTGCAGTCATCAGAATTGTATTCTTTTGACTGTAATAAATGGAATTCCAATAAGGAAGACTGAAGTTGTCCTAAAAATAAACTGTGCTTCAGTAACTTTCAACCAGTGTGTAGAGTTGTCAAGCTGTTTGCAAAGGGATGCTTGCAGCACTCGACTTGTTTTGTTTCATTCTGTGGCTGATGTAGGGAAACTGTGCAGCTTTACTGTAATTGTAAAAGATGAGGTGGAACTTTACATGAGCAGATCTGAAGCTGGAGCCTTTTAAAAGTGCATTGAGATGAAGAATATTCATAACTGCATAAAATGTTAAAAAATTAATCTTTTTAATGTGTTTTAAAGCAAAATACATGTGTGAGTAAAAAGTTATAACTAAATCACTTCAGAAACCTTGTGTCATTTACATTCCCAGGTGGTCAGATACTATATTAAGATATACACTGAAAAAATTACTTAAGAAACCTATTCTGCTCTCCTGCTGAGCTTGAATTCTGAGCAAATTCAGTCTCTACCAAAGCAGCTAATGGAGTACTTACTCTACAAAGGTTGCAGAAGCTAGTGAACCACAAACTGGAAATAATTACTGTTAATGTGTTCAAGGACATATCTTACATTTCTGTCATAGTAGGGCTTGATTTCTACTGAACTTTTATAATGTGTTTAAAGCAATTGTTAATAACAATGTGGCTCTACTGAGAATGTCAGCTATGGAGTCCTCAGCATACATTTAATTTAGAGATTGATATGATATGATGATATTGTGGATACCTATATCAAAGTATTCATGGTAAAAAGCCACAGAAGTGATTTAATAGATCTATATCTAGTAGGACTTCTATAAGAACTTGTGTAGCTATTAATCTTTAGCTTAAGTGCTTCAAATGATTTCTGCAAATTTCCATTATCCCTATAGGTGTCATTCATTCAGAGCACTTCTCACCTATAGTGATGTTGTGATCTACTTTTCTATAATTATCGCAAGCACAGCAAAGTTGAGTGAGTTTCTTGGTCAGTTAAATTCTCTATAGTCTTTTTTTTCAGGTTCAAAATAATGTCAATAAGCAATTGGGAAGAAATGTAGTGTAACCAAGCTTTGGTTTTATTGACATCTGTGAGGAGATCTAGAAATAGGTCAAATATGATCTCTTCACAGGTATGCAGTCCTTTAACTGACCTTTATCCCATGAATTTCAGCTGAGTCATTTTAGTATTTGGTAGATTTATATTATTGCTGAGGTTCACATCTGAGTGTCTTATGCTTTATAATTCTAAGATATGAAAGGATACTTTCAAACCTTTGGTTTACTGAGCTCAAGAAGTGGCACTCCTACGGCTGAGACAAGATTGAATCTTCCCATTTTGTGGCATCTGCTTTCCTTCTGAGATGCATCACATCCTGCACCTTGGAACAGCCCTGACCCGAGCAGTCACACAGCTGGGGCAACTGCATACACAGTTACTCTGCTGAACTTCCAATATGCAGAGAGATGCTAATTCAACTGTACTGGATACTTTATGTTGAGTATTCGGGAATTTTATTTTGCAGTCCTAAAACTGCAGTTGAGTTCAAGAGGATTTATAAAACAATATACTGAATATGTTATATAAATTATAGAAAATCTGAAATTATCAAGGCTTTAGAAATAGTGTGCTATTATAACTCCTAAGTCACACCTTATTAACAGTCACCTTATTAACTTAATATAATCCTGATATGGATCACATTTTATATAATTTACCAGAAAGCAGGCTTATTTGCAGTTCAACAGATTTTGAAGTAATGTAATGTCTTGCATAAACTGAAAAGTGCAAGGCAAGAAATGTAGTCAAGATGAATCCTACCATACTTTCTCCATTATATTGCTGTAACTTTCTCATCAGTCAGGGAATGGATTTGTTAGGGATTCCCTGCCCTTGGGCAGCTCAGGGAACCATGTCGGTCAAGGAGGTCATCCTCCTGGTTTGGCTTGTCAAATGCACAAGAAGACATAGAAAAAGAGTGAAGAAATGACAGAAACACCAGGTGGCAAATGCTATTGTTGCTGATGTAGCCTGTCTGAAAGCTTGGTTTGGGGGTTGGGTTTTAGCTCTTTAAAGATGCATTGTGGTGTTTGCAGGTATCAACTTGGACAAAAATTGTTAAGGGTGCATTTTTATTAGGAGTTAGTGGAATCTGACTGCACTACTATGAAGTTTCCTGCTGTTCTTTCTGTAGGTTTACTAAAATCCTGTGTTCAATCACTTAATTCATTACAACTGAGCAAACACCCAGAGACGTACCTAGACATTTTATTGAAGTATAACAAAAGTGAAAGCAATCTGTGGAAGCAAATAAAATTACATCTGTTTGCTGATCTCAAACTTGCAAAAAAGGGAATTAAAATCAGCTAAAAAAACACTTAATGACTTCTAACTAAAAAAGCAGTAAGATCCAGGATGGCTGACAAACATTAGCAGTCCTCTCACCACAGAAATAATAACTTAAAGAAGCATAATTCTAAAATTCTGTACTATATGGTACTATTACAACATTACCCACAGTATTTAAGAATTTTGGGTGGAGGGAAAACCCTTCTGTATTAGTACTTGATTGCTCATCAGATTCTCAAGTGTTTACATACTTCAGATTTCTGTCTCCAACTGCTTAGGAAGGCACTTAAAATTTTTATAATATGACTAATAAATCAATACTTGTTTGTGCAGGTTATACTCTTAAAAAAATTGCTCACTCTTAGCATGCAGGTGTGATGCAATGTGCTACAATCCAGCCATACATTGTTGGCAATATTGGCATCCAGGTGATGGTAATGGAAACGGTGCCTTGCCTCCAACTTTTTAAATGTGCACACCTCTACCATTCTGCAACCACCAGGGATGTAACCAGAGGTTTTGTCTGATTTCATGTTGCCTGCATTCATCTTCATGAACTAGACCGGACAAAAGCTTAAAGAAATCCAGGATAAGATGGTGGAGCTGGAAAAGGGGTTAACTATATTTTGCCTGTATCTCCTGGTACCTTCAGTTTACAACAATGGCAACAGCTACTCCCTTTATGTTCCTCATATTTGAAGCAGTACAAGTATCCTCAAAGTCTTGCCAGTTTGAAATTTGTGTGCTTGAGCTGCATGAGAAAATTGGCCATGTCTTGTCATGCGATGTCTGTCACTCAGCCTCCCTCATCTTGGAGTCACTATGTCTGCTTAATGCAGCAGATTATTTCAGCCACATTGTCCTCATCTCTCCTCAACTTCTGCTGCATTCCCTTTGCTGGAGATAGGGTAAAAAGCTGAAACGTTGGTAACTGTTGGCAAGTTTTGTTTTATGTCCCATGCCTGAATCAGATCCTCTGCCCTGTTTCGTAAGTTGTGTCTCAGTTTCTCTTCCATATGAGGTAAAGAAGGGAAAATATTATGAAACCATGGATACTATATATGTGTGTGCATATATATATATATATAAAATTTTTAAAAAAGGAACTCATAATATACTAGTACATAAATGGGACAAAAATAATTTCCATTTTATGCCTAGAAAATGGTATGATGAAATTCCTCTCCATAATCTATTAAATTCATCTCCTTCCTGAAAGAATCAATACTGAAAGTAAAGTTTAGTCTTCATAACTTTTTTAGTGTGTTACATTTGTGCAATAGTGAAAATTGAATGCAGCAGGGAAGATGGAGTGCCTCTTCAGACAACTGAAATGAGCCATTCCGTAATATTATTTTTAAATCACTAATGAGTTTTCCCTATTTTCTCAAGATTATGTTACAGTAGAAAAGCACTATTATATACAAAAGGTTTTTTTTTCCTCTCAATGACTGAAATTTGCTAGCAGTACTTAAGAAAGATTTCATATTTCTATCAAATGATCCACCTCTGCTGTTGCTATTTGTATCACTGGTATTTCAGTTTTACTTAGCAAAAACTATACCTAGCGTGTCTGCTTAAAAACGTAGAGTAATTAGTTATATCAAATAGATGCACATTACCCCACATGCTGAAAATCTTTAAAGTTATGTTTTAATGAAAAGCACAGTTCTGATGTTGAAGTAATGGGGGAAAAAAAGCCATGTAAACTAAAGGAAACCGTATCTTGACTCACGTGTTTACCAAAACCAGCTACTTCTATTAAAAATTTAACTTCTACATTCATCTTTGTATCTTCATAGAATCATAGAATAGTTGGAAGGGACTTTTTAAAGGTCATCTAGTCCAATCCCCCAGCAATGAGCAAGGACATCTTCAACTAGACCATGTTGCTCAGAGTCCCATCCAACCTAATGTTGAATGTTTTCAAGGATCAGGTATCTACCCCCTCTATGGGCAACTTGTTTCAGTGTTTTACTGGAACAGGCTCTGAAGAATGTTCTAAGAACACTTTCTGAGGACCAGGAACAATTATCAGGACCTGAGGGTTCTTAGTAAATGTGGAAGCAATAGTGTTTTAGATGTCCTGCTGTTACCATTCCTTGTGCTGTTTAGCGCTTGCATATTTCAAGTCTCTTCAAACATTTACTTTGGAGACAGCAACAGAAATAATGAGCTGAACTAGAGCACAGTAGGTTTCTCTGTTTCTTGGCTGCTTCACTGGAACTTGCCTATGAAGAGGCAAAAATGATTGTGCTGAATCAGTGTGACTGAGGGCAGGTTTAAAGGCTTAAAGGTGAATGGAGACACTCTTGACACGCAGTTCTGTAAGTATGAGGGTACATGTTGGAGCATAACCTAAAGTCAAAGGAGATGCCACTTTTCAATTTGGTCTGAATCTCTTAATCCTAATTCCAGTCTGTTGATGCATACAGGAATAGAAGTTCAGGGTATGGGACCAGTGAGGTGGAGGAGACGTTTTTGGATAGCCTGAGCAGCAGTTCACTTTATATTTTGTTTCACATTATCAACACTTCAGTTACACTGATTAAGACTCTTTTAAATTGATTATGCTGGTCTAAAAATGGCAATATACCAATATTTATGTACTAATTATACCTGTTTATGTCTCTGCCTGTTTTAGTATCTTTGGCCCTTGTGATCTCAGAAGTTCTCCCCAGCTGAATTGATTTCCTCTCAATTTTGTGGTGGTGAAGTGTTTTTCTAAGTACAGTGTTGGGAATAACAATCAAAATCTAAATATTTGTGTCTTTTTTTTGGAGGCTTATATGTGTAACACACCTGTCCTTTCTTTTTTATCAACTGTTCGGAAAATACATTTATATTTACTTTTTTACACTACATTGATTGGACTTTGGAGTAAAAATATGGCAACATTTAATATGGAAAATATTTTCTGGTGGGAATGATGCCTATAAAGCTTTCATAATGTTTTCATTGTCTGAAGATCTAGTACAATATCATGTTCAGGCAATACTTTCTGTGTAATTCAATGTTAAATGCCTCAACACTGTAAAAAAACTCCCCACCGGGGAGGAAAAAATGGCATTGCATAACCAAATTAGAGCCATGTACAAACTTTTTTAAAAAGGTCAGGGAACTGAGATCTACACTTGATTTAGGTGAATAACAGGCAAAACATAGCAGCTAATCTTGAGAAGATTGCCTGAAACAATTAGCAAACTTGGACTTTACTGCCAATAAGTTTGACTAGAAAAAACCTGACTTAACATGAGTCAGACCAAAATATGCTTGGCTTTGTTTGCACCGTGGCCCAGAGTTTTGTATTATTTGTACTGTGAGAAAAAGGGTTGTTTTTTAATGCAAAGTACATCTCTGCCCTGGCAACTGCAAGGGCAATGCTGTTGAAAAGCATATCTATTGTACAATTTGCTCACAGTAACCTCTGGTTTCCTTTTCTTGCTTCAGGATATCAAAAAAAGACATTGTGATTATCGATGCAGATTTGCTGGTGGAAGCTAGGGAATTTTGTCTTTCTTTTAGTATTACCTCTTGTGCTTTTATTACTAGACACATTGTTACATACCCATTAGCTCAAGAGATCTAAATAATGAAGAAATTTGCCAATGTTGCTCAGCATGTGTGAAGATTTGGCTTTGTCCAGTTTTATTTTTTTTAAACATACAAGTTGTCTACCTAGGCCATTTAGTAGTCACACATGCATGGAGTGTTTCTCGTTCATGTTCCTTCCTTGGCTGCCTTGGATTTTCCAAGTGGAATTACATGCAAGATATGGTCCAGTGTCCTATGTCCCTTAACACAGCCCATCTTCCCCCTCTGCCATTCAGTCTGGGACTGCATTTGCCCTGATCATTGGCACAGACTGACTCTCAGCAGGAGCTATGAATGAACTCCTTGGCTTTTCCAGACTGTCTGTATCCCAAATGCACACTTACTCCTCAACCACTGCCCATCTTGTAGCATATGCTCTTTTTCTTCCTCAGAGTTTCTTGATGTGGTCACCCCCCTACAGACCCCCTGGGGCAAATACTGCAGCTGCTTGGAGTGATCTTTTGGACACATGGGAAACTTGAGAGTGATTATAAATTTGGCAGACAAATCCAAGACATAGCCAAAAATGCCCCAAACCTACAGTTTGTTTGGTGAGCTGTAAAAATAAGTACCTATGTCACAAGGAAATATACACGAAAATCAGTTTTCTTTCCAAAACTCTTGGTTGTTGCTTTCCATATTGATACCTCCAAAACACAACAGAAATACAAGAATTGACTGTGTACACATATTATTTAGTTTCTGTAGGAATAGATCATGTGAATCAACAAGGAGTGGTAGATCAAAAATTCAGCCTTACTACAGCTCTTTTGCACCATTCTCACAATCCCTGGAGGATGGAAGAGTTCACTGAAGCACATGTAATTCAGTGTAGTGTTCCCTTCAACTTTTTCAAGTGGATCTCTTGTTGGCCTAGGACAAAGGGGTATGCTCCAGAAGTGTGCAGCCAAGTTAAGTTGGAGTGAAACCAATGTCCTGTCTTCCATATAGGAAATTAATTTCTGTGGAGCAATAATCAAATGCTGAAGAGTAAACAGCATGATATATTGTACTGAAGTGCTCTTACAGGGCTCTGTGTAGTGATTGGATTCAGACTGTAACATGAAATTTACTCTGTATATTGTCCCCGAATACTTAAACAGTTTCCCCAAAATACATTTTATCAGGTAGGTTGATCAGCTTAAAAATTGCTGAAGGAACTTACGAGTGTGTTTCCATGGTTCACAAAAACACATCCTATAAATAGATTTTCCTGCTGCAAAACCCTCTGTCAATTAATCCTTCCAATTAAACCTTAATAACATATACTCCTTGAGAATTTGCATTTGTGCCTTAGGCATGGAACCATGCATAGAAATTCCATGGACTATAATAGTCCTCAGCCTACCCTGGGATCAAACTTGTGTCCTTATTCTTCCCCTGTGTTTATTGGAAGCTTTTGATTCCATCAATCACAACGAGGCAATGTCAACTTCAAAAAGGCACTACTGGGTTACCACGAGTATTATTTTGGCATGTTTGAAGTAGTCTCGGGCAGAGCTCACTGATAGTTATTCTGCTCAACTTTTTTTTCTTCTCATAGCTCTTCAGGGTTCCATCTTCAGACCTTATTAGTCTTTTGTTGTTTTTTAAATGCTGGTATCTAGGTTACAGTAGCCTTTTAAAAATATTAGATGTACCATGCAGACGACAAGGCTTCCTTTCTGAGCTGTCCCTTCCAAACTTGGTTTGGTTCCTGCAGTTTCTGAGCTGCCCTGAAGACTTATTTCTAAGTTTCATCCCAAAAAAAGCACATTATTTTGCTTTTGTGAGTCTTTTTGACAAAACATAATCTTTGTGTGTGGAACTCACTATCATGCTGGACTAGCTCTTTCTTCACAGTCCCTTTGAGGCCAATTTTTCCATTTCCTGTCACTACAGATTGCACTCTTGGAGGCAGTTTTAAATCAGTAATGTCTTTGATGTTTTTCTTTTACCATGCCAGGAACATTCCCAGAATGACACTGATGCTCTCCCAGGCTGTCCAAATGTGTATTCATGGCGGGCTTCTGCTAAGCTGCTGTAACACTCTCCCGCTCTGTTTGCTAGCTTGCCAGATGTGAATAAGCTCCAGTTAATTGAAAATACCAGATTTTATTTAGGTTGCAGTTAATTCAAAATGCTATGGCTGATACCAAAATATGATGTGGCTAAATTTTAACCATTGCATCTCTCTTCAGTGAAAATCAAATGACAGAAATATTTATCAGATATTTTGAACTTTTTCTTCTTAGGCTTCTAGTGCCCTTAAAGAAAAATGTACAGATCTTTCCAAAGAAAGCTGAATGCATCTGACATAACTGGAGGTCAGGTAGACTAAATGGACTTGGTGTTTTTAAATGGCAGCTGAAAACAAGGTGCTAACATCGTGAATTGTTTTCTGACACTGACGTGGAGTTGCACGCCTACAGATGGAAGGAATTAACTTTCTGTCTGTCACTCTAAGAGCTTCTTTTCTTCTGCTTGTGCCCTTTAGTATGTCAAGCTGGAATTTAGACTTTTTGCTTAATTGTTCTTTTGTGGTTATGGCAAAAAACAACTTAGAAAAAAGATTTTGTTTTGTTGTCACTGTTCGTACATCATATACTTTACAGTATTTATATTCCATCCATTTTGAAGTAGAGTGAGGCTGTTTGCAAAACCAGGTATTAATACCTATAATACTGTATCTTGAATAAAATGTTTCTGTGGCTAGGATTTTGAATAGTCATGCCACATTAGAATTTTTGTATGTGCTAGAGCCATAGCCACTTCTGCCTTCCATGATGCTACTTCAATTAAAAAAACCAGCTATTCAGGAAAACATTTTGTGAATATGGAAAAGCCTATGCTTTCCTTTATAACTGGATGAATCTATTAATATAATATGATTTAAATAAAACCCCTGAGTTATCTATCTGATGGCAAAGAGGCTCCAGGCAGGAGGGTGTGTGCTAAGGTAATACAAGTAGCTGAAAAGGGCAGGCAGAATAACTGAAGCTGTTAGACCAACCAGGCTGACGTCAGTCCTAGACAGTAGGGTGAACATCTGAATGCTGATATGGGATTTAATTATTTACAATTCAAAAGATGGGAATATGAGTCAACCAGCCTTTATGGCTTGTGTATCTGGTTTCATTCCTCTGATGAGATAAGTTTGCTTCATTAAAAGAATTGTTTGTATACCATAAAAACTGCCTTTCATAAAGCCCTGAACTGCATGTTATTGTGATTAGAAGTCGACACTATCTGATATTGATCAAGCGTAAATTAAATGGATTTAGACACTTGATAGTTGGTGTATATCAAAGTGGTGTCATGGAAGATTTATCATTGAATAGAAGTATTTCAAATAGGATTTTGCAGAGATGAGTTACAGGTCAAGACTATGAAACAATGATATTACTGAAAAAGTAAATATAAAAGCAATGTGAATAAAATTTATGGATGATATAAAGCATGTCAAAATACTGAAAATTGGATGACCAAGTTAAGAAACCTGGATGTCTTAAACTGGTAGGATGCAAGCAAAAGGTGAGCTTAGATGTCAGGGTTCCTGCCCATGGATTCTTGTATGAGAAGCTGCACAGGCTGGGATGCAGCTCTGCTCCTGTTGCTCCCCGTCCTCTCGCTTGGCATGCTGGTTTGTCTGAGGAGAATGACACTGGCACTGCTTCTGGCCCCTGAGCCAGCTCCCCTGCCTGGCTGCTGCTACACCCTGGGGTGTCTCTGTAGCTATCCAGTCCTCCTGCAAGTGTGGTTACAGACCAGCAGAAGTGGGTTCCACAAGTAAGACTGAGATTTGCTATTGACTTCAGAATCATTTGTACGAGAAGAGTATGAAAGTAATATTTTGAGGTCTTAAGTTCTGTCTTCACTGTTAGTTGAAAATTATTTACTGACACTAAGCCTGAAGAAAAGCAAGAGAACAAAAAAGTTTTGTATTATGTAAAATTCATTATGGAAAACTGAGTCTACAAAGATTACAGTAGTTGCACAAGTTGAGTGGGTGAAAAAGGAATTTTGATCTGAAGGTTGGTATCTATGTTTCAGGATTAGGATGAGTTAAGGATGTGTTATCTTCTTAATCTCCCTCAAATCTTGTTCATTTCAGCACATTCCACCTGGACGTGGTGCACCGAAGGATCCTTAAAATAAATATACAGGTAAAATCCCTTTTTCCCTTCTAACCTTGTCTCATTCTTGATTTTAAAACTGGGAAAAGGCATCAGATTGAGTATTTATTATAAAATTAAGATATCTGGATTTTCAAGGTCTATGACCTTAATACAATGTTATGTGTGGATATCCAGAATTATGTGTGTGTTTATCTGCCTGTTTTCTCTCTGTCTGGTATCAAATTTTACAAAGAAGACAAGTAATTTCAAAAAATTCAGGCCAATTACTGGTTTGTGCTGCCTTTTACATTAGGATAAATCCACACAGCTATCAAGAGGAGAGTGCACAATCCTTGTTTCCACTTCATCTCTTTTGTTGGCACCGCATGTGATGCTCCAGGGTGAGGGACGGTCAAGAAACAGTTCTTTCTGAAGCAAATTCATCCAGGAACATTGTCTTCTAGCTCAAAGTCTTCCCAGACTTGTCCCATTGTGAGGCCATTTGGGCTCTAGTTCTGGTGGCAGGTAAGCACCAGGGAGGCACTGCCTCTTCATGGCAGAGCTGCAGACTCATGTTGGATCAGGGCCTTGAAAAACCTCACTAGCTCACTACTCAAATTTGGCTTTGTTATTTTCCTTGTCATTGTCGTGTTTTGCTGCTGCTCTCCTTCCGTACGCGTGGGATTCCCAAATCCATCAATTGTATTTTGCACACCAGTTCCTCTTGGAGTCCTCTCTATTTCCTGAGGGGAAGGTACCTTCCAAAGGATCAAAGCTGTTGTGGGCAGTGTTAGGGATGACATAAAAGCTTTGCAAATAGAAGTGGAGTGGTTTTTTGTCTGTTTTTTGCCATGTTTGAAATACTGCAGAATAACAGAAAGAGAGATTACACCAGAAATGGATCATCTAATTTTCTTTCAGGCTAGTTACACACTTCTGGGTTCTCCTTGTCACATCTGGCAAATCACTCAGTCAGAAGGACAAGAGTGAAAAATGGATGGTTTGGCTCCCTAAAGCAAATGTAGCCCAAGTGGATTACTATATAGTAGAGAGCATGAAGGTATCAGATGAAAACTCTCATCCCAAAACCATGTGAAACAAATACCACATTAGCTTAAAAATTCATTTTAAGAGATGTCCATGTGGAAAACCTGACTAGAACTACAGCTGACTTCTTATGTGCAGGAAGGTTTATAATTCACATTTGCTGAAAAGTTCAATCCAGCAGTACCAAGACCAATTCATGGTGTTCTGTATGAGGGGAACAAATTGCAATAATACTTACAAGTAACATAGAAATTATGGAGACAGGGAAAATCAGAGTGATGTTTACAAGCCCAAAGTCTGGCAGCAATGACACTGAAAATGGCAGTGAGAGCCACATATTCCAAGTGAAAAGAGGCAGCTGGTCTGCTGAGAAATGGATGTTGTTGCAAGGCCAGGGATGTTCCTGTTAGCATCTCTAAGATTAATTAGACGCGTGTAAAGAGAGTGAGGTCTCCTGGAAAACAAAACAAAACATTTAATAGCAATATACCTGTTTTGCTTTTCACAATAATGGAACAAAATGTTTGGAATAAAATATTGATCCTCCTAAAAACATTTCAGAAAACCACGAATAATTGCCCCATGGAGACATGAGGGAGGTAAACATCAGATGTAGAGCTTTTCATGTCTGGGGGCAGTGTAGAGGTCCTAGGTCCCCCATCTGTGAGAGGCAATAAGGGGAAGGGCAGTAGCTGTGGAAGAGGAGCAGGATTTCATATGATCCAGTCCCTCTCCAAGCTGCTACCTGGGGCTTCAAACATGACCTTTGGAGGCTCAGTTATCTTCTGACTGCCCCACCACCTGTAACCATGCTGACATCCTCCCAAAGAAGCCAGGCATCATTCTGGCTGTGACTGACATGGACACAGCTTTCCAGGGCAGCCAGGGAGGTGGAAAATAAATCTGAGAAAGACTGTGTTACTGCTGCCGCAGGTGGTGAAAAATAAATACAGCTGAGTCCCAGAGAAAGGTTTTTTCTTCAGCCACTTGGAACATTGAATGGGGTGGGGCAATTTAAATATAATAATCTCATTGTGGCCTTTCTCCTTCCTGGTGTAAACAGATGAGAGAAGCAGAAAATGAAGGTAGGTAAAGAGGACAAGCTTGAGACAAAATGAGGAAAGAGCAGGCTGATTGCAGTGGAAAACAAGCTTAAATAAATGGCTTCTCTTGGCCTCCCCAGGTGTGCTTTCCACCAAGGTGTAAATTCCAATAACATATGTGTAGCCTGTGAAGTAATTTAGTGGAGAAATTAAAGCACTAACAAGTGGACAGTTAGGAAGTACTACCATTAACACGTTTAAAGGCCTCTAAGTAGCTGTGTGTGACGGGAGGCTGGGGGAGCAGGATGTTTCTGTACGTGTACTCCATAGATGCCGGTGGCTGTGCACAGGTAGCATGAAACTCTTTCGTGTGCTGTAGTCTGAGATGGTGTCTGTTCTATTTCATGAGATTTCATTACTGGACTTGAAGGTGGCAGGGCAGAGGGCAAAGAGGTGCAGTGGAGGTGAACCAGCACTCTGATGATGGAAACAACTTCTTTCAGTGGCATCTAAATGCCAGTGGTCTATTACTGTGCTGCCTAAAGCACAGCATGCTGAGATGACTCTTGTTTTTCCTGATAAAATGCAGTGTTTCTCCTCCTGGGACTTAACATAGGTGGCTTTTTCTCTTGCTTCTGTATGATTTCCATGCCTCTACAGTCACTCTGTGAGCATTATTGGTGCTCTTGTTTATGTAAAGGCTTTTTTCCAGCATTCAGTTTATAGTGAATTTCTCAGGAACTGCATTATATTTTTTTATCATCTAGTTCTGCAGTCTTTCCATAAAATCTAACCACAGCATGGAAATATGTATGGTACATTTATAAAGTCTTCCATATGTAAAACAAATTAAGCTCTAATATTACACCCCAGGCTATTGTGCTAGTGGGAGACCAGGATTCTGCAGTTGCACTCCATGGGAACGTTGCTGCTTTCTGAAGTGTACATATAGGATGATGTATTATCTACCTGATGCATGTTTGAAAGTGTGACCTATGAACTACCAGGTCAATAAAAAGGGGATACTTCAAAGGACTGGCTGGAAACAGTGTGTATTGAAGTCACAATGATGACAGCTTGTCACTTTGAGCTGTTTCAGCAAGAATATCTAGCTAGCCAGTATGCAAATATGAAGGCATTATGACACTATCAAACTCATGGATTGCAGAATCCACAAAAAAAGCCTGGTAACTGAGAAGCTCAGCTTGATGTTGCTTGATGCACACTTTGCACAACTTAACCATCTTGGTTAAAGGTAGACATCCCCAAGAGAGAAGTTCTGCTTCATATGTACCACATGTGTGTTCCTACAGGACTTAAAACTGGACTACAAAGACTAATCATGAGAATTAAATCCTAGACCTGAGATTGCATTAACTGGTGCCAAGGACTATTTCTCTCAGCTCACTCTAATGAGGTCTGATTATTTGCCTGTAGTTCTAAAATACAGAAATGGTGTTTCTGCACTTGCACATCATGTAAAACACTCTGTCTTGCTCCTGCTGTGGACAGATATAACTGTCATGTTAGCGACTGGGTGATTCCCACAGTTTTTCCTGGCTAAATGTGTCCTGTCAGGAAGTGGCTTCATAAGTGTTCAGACCCTGTCTGAACTGAGAGCAAAAAGTTTCTTAAAAACAGCTGATGCTTCCCTTCTCTACTTCCACCATCCAATAAGTTGCTTCATTGCAGTCAGAAAAAGCTCCAACTGTTTTCTTATTTTTGGAAGAAAATGTAAAGAAAATTTGCCATTCTCTTCCCCCTTCTATTTTATGAAAAAAGAAAAAGAGAAGAATTTGGAATACATTTTTGAGGATATAAATTATGTACAGGCCTGTCTCCCTCTTTTACTTTTTATCTTATGTTTTCAATTTTGCTCCTAGTGTATTATCCACTCACATCCCAACACATTAGGCTATGCATTTAGTATCACAACTTATGCAAAAAAGAACATACATTTAGAAAATGCAAGTGCTATATTCATAATCAAAAGGCAGTAGCTGTTTTTGCACTAGTTTGTTAAATTATGAAATCTTTTCTTTCCATCTTTCTCTTCCAATCAATTAGCGTTTTTAAACAGAAGCCAAAAAGACAGACTCAGTGTTTAGTCTGAGACTGTGAAAGCAACATCTCTTGTCTTCCTAGCTCATAGCAGAGTACAGTCTTTATTACTGTAAAAATATCCAAGTAATTTGGCAATATTCCTTTTCCTTGTTTTAATATCATGAGAGATTCTTCAGGATAAACTTAAAAAAAGCATTACAAAATCTTGAATCCTTTTGGAAACAGCTCAATACAGCTTAAAGAATTGAATAATGATGCTTTACATGTGCATGCATATTTGAATATAATTCCAGTGTAAGATAGAAACAATCTGATGCTCGCATGATCTTTCTTTTTCAATATGAAAATGGGGGTAAAAAAGTGCAGTTTTATCATCATGTAAAATACAGTGATCAGTATTTTGTATGTTGCAATCATAGAGAAATCTTACCTGTATTTAGGATAGCCTGTGCATGGTTTTGGTAGAGAACTCAAAGGTAGAATTTTCATAATTTTCATAGGTTTGAAGTTTACATATCCAACCCTTATAAAAATATACTAGTCCAATCATGTAAGAGATGCATCCTACATCCAAGGACAGGCTGTGGAAGCTCCTCACTGAGCTCAGCCATACCATGCCAGCTCCCACAGAGTCCCACTCCTGTTCAGCACAGCACTGCTGTTCTGGCTGCCCTGCTCTCTGCTGGACACCCCAAGGGGCAGCAAATTTGCACTGCTGCTTGCCAACAGATTCCTTTTCAGAGGAGTGTGCAATGTGCATGGATACAGATTTGACAGTTCTGTATTCCCTATTCAGAAGCTTTTTCCTTTGATAGAAGAGTCTGTCTGGAGTCTGGAAAACACTTTCCAATATTTTTTTTAGTGGCATTTTTTTTTGTTTCTTAGAAATATCAACATTTCCATTTGCAATGAAGAAAAAAAAATCCAGCCCAGCTAGTTACTACCAGCACAGTCTGAGTGTCCCACCACATCAGACAAAAACCTATTATACCCTACGATCATATCAGATTTCTGTAGTTGCCATGTCTCACAGGTGGGCTTTCCATTATCTTCACCTGGTCTGTGGGGTAAGCTTCAGTTCAGATACACGGGGAAATGAAGGTCCCACCATAAAGGGACTGAGAAGAGAAGACCCCAGGTTCTTAGAGAAGCAGCTGGAAAGCCAGGCAATCCCCACAGTGGGGATAACCACACCACTCATCCCAGGCAGGTGCTCCTGGCACAAACAAACCTGCTGCTACAAACCTGCTGGCAGGTGGCTGTAATGACTTTCAGCAGAGAGACCAGCTGGTGAATGGCCATTGGATCTGTATGCCTCCTCGCTCCTCAGCAGCCAGGCTGGTGTGCTGTGTTGTAAACTGATGGGTTTGGCACTTTCACAGGTTGCAGAAAAATAGAGATGTTTCTGCTCCTGTCTGTTTTTCGGGTATATCTTGCTATTTGCCTTTTAGGACCAGTAGGCTGGTCCAGGAAATTGCTGTATAAGTTAAATTATGAAGAGAATAACACAGCAAGTGTTCTTTTGCCTTTCAGTGTTCTCTCTGTTTTGCTGGATCTGTCAGTCTCTCCAGCAGGAAACATAGCAGTAACTCAGGAAGGGTTTCAATTATCTTCTTGTTTGCTGGAAATAGAAGAAACCTCAAGCTGACATGTTTCTGAAGAAGAATTCCAAGGGATACATGCTTCATACCGCGGAAACCAGAACGAAGAAGAAAAAAATAAAAAGAAAAATTCCTAACTAGCTCTAAAGTCTTCACTGTCCAAAATAAAGGGAAGTAGAACATTACTAGCTTTTTTGTGTATTTACTAGTGCCTTACTGTCACCCATGTCTTAAAACTGTAGTGTCATACATGCTGGGGCACCTTGCTGTCATGCTAACGAGCTGGCTTGTCACATGTATCATATATTTCATACTTACAAGAAAGGAAAAAAAATTAGAAAATCAGTTTTTAAATATGTGCACAACCCACTGCAGGAACATGTGGACCTCAGGGAAATGTACACTGTGGATGATTATAGAGAGGTCACAGTTTACCACCTGAACCATCTCCCCTGGGTTTTAACACGGCAAGTATGTCTCAAAAGCTGTCTTCTTTACATAAGTAACTACAAAACAGTATAAGACTCTTCTTTTTCCTGCATGTTAGCACCACCGTTCTCTGAAAGCAGAATAAAGTTTTGCCTTCTCCCAGCTTTCCTGAAGGCATTGTCCGGGGATAAACCTTGAGCCTGAACAGTCCTTGATCTTAATAATCTCTTACTTCCATACCTTGGGAGCAAATATGACAAGATGGGTTGAGCCAAGAAACCATTCAATATATAAGTAAGATGAATATTGGAAAGCATTTTCAGGTTAATCCATATAGCTTTCAAAAAAAGAGCCATTGTGCAGTCTGTTGCTCTAGTGCAGAATTTCCCCATTGCTGCTGTTATTCATATGCTGTAAACAGCAAAAAAAAATGCTCCCTCTGTTAATTTTTTTAATTTTAGGAGGGGTTTTTTTAGGCTCTACAGGAAGCCATAACGTATCACATATGTGCCTGCTGAACCCCGCAGAGGTGAAGCCAATGTCAGCAGCATCACCTCCTTTCCAAAGAGTTCAATAGCCTGAAACAAACGGATGGGGTCACCCCATTCACCAGCACTCCCATCCAGCAGGAATGGGTGACTGCTTGTTCCTGTTACTGGCAAACCAGAAGTATGTTGCAGATACATAAAAAGGTAAGGGTAAGGAGCCACCTTTCCACCTAGGATCAATAAGAATCTTAAGCCTCTATACACATCCCCACCAACGCAGACAAAGAGCAGCTCCAGCTGATGAGAGAACACACCAGTGCCTGAAAGCATTTGGGCTGTTGTACTGAGGCTGCCCAGGAGAAAGCTACATCCTGCTGTCCTCTTTGTACTGGGAAGGGATTGAAGAGGAGAAGGGCGTTGGGAATCCCTTCCTGGAAGTGTGGGAGATGTTACAGGCCTGGGAGAGATCACAGTAAGGTGCAAAGTTTTCTTGTGGTCTGAACATGAACTGAAGTACAATTTTTTAAATAATCGTGATACAAGATCACATTTTCAAATGTTGAGGAATAACTCTCCTGCTAATTTTGACTAGAAGTCTGCTGTGGATTTTGTTGGACATGGCCATTACATACAGTTGCTCAAGTAAAGAAGTGGAAGGTGATTGGGATGACTGAAGAAAATGCCGTGCATGGAGCAGGTTTAACTGAACTGGAACTTCACTTGAGTTAATATTGCAAACCTTATGAAATTATTATAAGTACTAGTGCTCAACAAACATAAACAGCTAAATTTTTGACTCCCTGTCTGCTCTAAAATACCTTGTTTCCAATATCAGGGTATCATTTCTTCATTATTGAATAACCTTAAATAGTAGTATTTTATAAATAAATCTATAGGTACTGGTCTAAACTTAGCTTCTTCTAAGCCTGTGACAGATGAAAATGTCATATTATCTTCTTTTAGTATCCTTCCTATTTCAGAATTTCAACACCATATAAATGAAGCACTAGTAACTATTTTTTTCCTTTTTTAAAGTGCAAGTCATTTTCAAGCACGTGCCTTTTGAATAGGAGGAGACGGGCCATTGGAACGTGGCTTCTTAAAGAAGGGCAAGTGTTACTCATTTTCATTTTGTAATGAGTTAACTGAAGTACATTTAGTTACTTCAACAGTGGATTTTTTTTTTTCTAAAATGAAATCACTGATAAAAAGTTTTTATGTGAATTCTGATGCTTCTCTTTGGAGTGTATATTTCAAGTCACAACTCCTGTTAGTTTTTTTTTTCAATCAGGTTTGGAGACAAAACATGAGAAAGCTTATATTGCGACATAGAAAGGTGAAATTTTCAGGGAAAGAAAGTTGCTTTCTCTTCTTGACCTTGCTCACATAGATTTCTAAGCATTTTAAATTATTCTGGCATCTCTAGGCTATAAAAAATAAATGCTTCTTTAAAATCTCCCATTTTCCCTGACCTATGAGCTCCCGAAGTAAACAAAATTGGTTTTTGATTCCATGAAGACTGTCATTCTAACACAGTTTTAAATTCAAAACTCCTGTATTGAAAACAAAATAGTAATGCCTTCAATTTTTAGACACAACTGGTAGTATTTACAAATTAATTTTAAAAATGTACTGCAACATTTTCCATAATGGGCTGAAAAATTTTGTCCACTTCTTCCTTCAGTTACACTTTCAATATTACTGGAAGAGAGAGTAACAAGAGGTGTTTAAGCAATAGAGGAAATAGGAAAGAAAAAAAGTAGAAGTTGTTGCCAGAATAATGGAACCCCAAGGACAGTGACTACATTTTCCTATCTCAGCTCACAGACTAAGTTTCTTAATAGTTAGAATTAATTAAACTTCTTTTTCTGTATCTGCCATTAATTGAGCATTTATTCCCACCTCTGTGATTAACATGGATCGGGCCAACATGTTTGTGCAATAGTCTGTAGATTTTTTAACTGAGAAATTATTTTTAATTATTCATGCAGCTCTAATTCTTTTTAGAATCAAACTGTGGATCTGAAACAACATTCACAGACCTCTTAGTTTCCTACCTCTTAGAAAAGAGTGCAGTGTTTCAAGAGGGCTTTGAAAAAGAAAAAGACAGGAAAAAAATTCTGGTTTTTTGCTTTTCTCTACTAAAAAGAGTTAGAAGAGTCATAGCACTCCTGTAAAGTTAAACAAAAAAGTATAAAAAAATCTAAAAAGTAAGATAACCAGCCAGCTTCTAGCCACCAAATATTTACAAATGTGATTATATTTAATCAAAAGAACAAATAGCTAAACTTTCTTTATTGCACATACTATCTCCTGGGATCCTGGTGGTGAAGATCACTGGTTAGAGGTTATTCGATGATTCGGTTTTATTCCTCCAGTGACAGATCTACTACTTTCCTGCTGTCTGACTACTTGCAGTAGTTGGTAAGGTGCTGTCAAATTTTACAGAAAAATAAATATCTAGAGGTGGGAATCAGCTGACAAAGTGTTTGAGCCAACAATCAATATTCACTTTACAGTCCCCAGAGAAAAATAGGCACTTAAAGGGCGTAATTCCTAAAGCAGATGCCTAAAATAGCTGAGCTAAACCGAGCCCTGGAAGTGCTGATTTCATATACAGCAAGAGCCTACAGCTCAGAAGTGGAGGCAGCTGCATTATGGATCTGGGAAGATGTTTCCATGGCAGGAATCTGTTCACAGAACGTGCTGCTATGGGGTAAGGTGGCCTCCATGTACACAGAGCTGATTGTTGTGCTACGAGCAACACACATACCTGAGAGCTGACTTGACAAGTGAGTTTAAGCTTAATTCCTCCACATCTCAGCAAACTATACCAGGTGTTAAATGCTGCTTGAGAGAGCAAGTAGCTTGGCAGGGCAATGGTTTCCCTTTGCCTTGGGTTTGTGACTGGCAGGGTAGATGCTGTGTGGCAGGGCAAAAAGAGCAGAATAATGGTGGAGTGGTCTGGCATGATAAAGCCTCCCCCTTTTCTTTCCTGTGGATCTCCTGAACTTGTTATTTAACAACATTTAAATCTACATCAGAAGAGTGTTTATGGGTAAAAGTAATTAAATCCTTGGGAAGAAAGCTCCAGTTCAAGGAGGTTCAGGTGTCGCTCAGTAGCAAGCCTTGGGTAGTAGGAGACAATGGAACAATGGAAGAGACATATTTCCTTCTGAGTAGATGAAAATTTACCTCTGTTATTTCCTATCTGCTGGTCTTCAGCTATAATCCTTTGCTTGCTGTTGAAATAATTTTCAGAGAGTTAGGGACAGTAACCTGAGCATTTCTGGTCAATCTATATTATAGGTATATAATTATATGAACTAAGTTAAAATAAACTGAATTCAGAGAGGCTACTTGCATAGCTAGGGAATTTTACAGTCCTTAAGACTTTGAAGAACTGGATCTTTCCTACTCTTACAAGCCAAATACTGTAAAGGAATTTTTATATGTAAAGTCCTAAACAAAGGCTCCGAAGTATAGGCTGAAAGAAGTTATCCACTCCAGTCTTTTACATATTTTACAGGTTTATCTGCTGCACTATTTTGAGTATACTATCTAATCTCCCTTTAAGTATTTCCTCTTCTGATATCCCAGAAGTTTCTCTTGGCAGACTTCTTCACTGATGAATAACTCTTATTTGGAGATTTGTCCTTACATCTAATCTAAATTTGTTGTGTTTTAGGTGAACATTTTCCATGAACAACCATGATCAAGTCTCTCTCTTTCATCTAGTTTCTCTCAAAAACTTCTTAAAAGTTCCATATTTTGTTTAAACTACATGTCCTTTCCATCTTGTTCCTTATATCTTGCAGCTTTCCTAATGTTCTTCATCTTTGCTGCTCTCTCATCTTCACAGCGAGAAGGTCAAAGGATATCCTAAGTGAGGCCTCAGCTGTCATGTGGATACATGAATTATTACCTCCCTACTCTTAAGTACAGTTCTTTGAATATGTGTTCTTGGTATACCACTATTATGTCTGATTTTCATTTCTATCGACACAAAGTCTAAAAATGCACTTTAACTAGTTATTTTCAATAAGTTTTGGAATAAAAATAGTTCACTGTGTACTGTAAGTAGTGACTGGGACAGATCACCTTTTATTAAAAACATTTGGTTTTGAAATATACACACATTTCTCCTTATGTGCTGTCAAATAGTTTCCTTCCCTTCCCTCATCTGGAAACTCCATGACAAAAGTTGCTGTTGACCAATGTTTCAGGTTTTCCACATAACAAAGACCTGTAAATAAAAAATTCCACACTTTCCTTTAAATACTCCAATCTCTCAGAATGCAAATTTTTGTCTGGCCTTTACTGTCTTTCCCTAAGTTTTGATGTTATGCACACAGTTAGGCTTAAAGATATGGACTATTTAAGGATCAAAGTAGTCCATGTGTTCTACCAAGAAATAGCACTGTTTGAGTCACAATAATCTGCTTACTATCCATTTTAATCAATATTTTCTTAGTCACCTAACTCATTTTCACACGCTCTTTGGCCGGCAGTCATATCTCCTAATTTAAGATATGTAACTGGCATTCTAAGCCATGTGTGTTGTCACCCCTCTGAAGGGTTAAGAGAGGTGCACCTCTCTCAGGTGATCCACTTACTCAGGGTCTGAGAAACAGCAGTATTTTTCTTCCAGAAACAGCAGAAGAGCTTATGGTGGCTGGGCTCCAATTTTCAGTACTTCACCTCTGTAGCCAGGTAAAGTGAATTCATGCAGTTACCAAGCTGTGAGTCCTCCAAAAGTGCTAGGGAAAGTGTGTCAACAAACCGTGAGTTCTATGCTGCCCTCATGGCAAACAAAGGAACATGCAGTCCTGCATTGCCTTTCCTGCCCACTCCTGCTCTGGAACACCTCTCTGGACTCATTTAGGGTTTTCCAGTACATGTGCTTTCTTCCATTTTCTGCAGTATTACACAGGTTGAAATATAAAAGTTCACATGGCAATGACTCTTTCATTTGCAGCATCATCCTTCTCCTCCACGTAAAATTGTGTTACTGATTTAACTAATCTGATACTTATGTCAGTTCAAACATGAATGACATTTCTACTACCCCATCATTAGTAAAGTACGCTTAACGTGGAAGGTGCTGCAGTTAAAGACATCTTGAGAGGACTTCAAAACAAAGCTTCAAGCACAGCTGGTCAGCATTAAGCATCACAGTGCTTACCATCCCCAGTGTTGATGTTGACATGAAGATAATTTCTGCTGTCTGGAGTTCTTAGTTCTTAACTAAGTGTTTTCCAAATGTCCTTCTTAGTATAGATATTCTGAGAGTTTTTCCCCCAGACCCTAAGGAGTTTACACAGTTCTGAAAGCCTGTTTAATTGTCTGGTTTATTTTCCAAATGCCATTTAAATCCATCTCTAATCTTCCTTAATAACAACATTATAATTTCTTCATTAACTTTTCCAGATAAAGTGTTTAAACTCTTCAGAAGCAAATAGCTATTTGCTGGATTGTGTGCTAATAGCTTCATCTAATACCACAACCTTGAGTTTTAGATGTATTTAATGGAAACATAAAGCTCTTGTTTAGTTACTGAAACCTGAAGAGCACGTGGTACAAGGGTAAAGATAGCAACTTGTTGTGTTACATTGATTTAATGATGCATTTTGAAAGAGTGGTGAGGAAGAAAGCTCAATTCATTTCCCAAGGGTAAAAATAATACCCTTAGTGATTGGCCTTAACTTGTTTTGACATCTTTGTTTCTGTGTAAAGGTTAAGTAATGTGGTCAAATTTTATAAGTAATGCTTTATTAACGAAGTACTTGCATTAAGGTTGTAAAATTGAACACCAGATCAGGAAATAATAAAAAGTAAGGGTTGTATCATAAAGTTAACTGATCCGTACAGCTAGTGTTCCCCAGATAAGGTACATGCTCAGCTGCCCACAGTATGTGCAGTTGTGAGTCACTGCTTCTGAATAACTTAACCTTTTAGTTTCTTCTTTTTTGAATATTTTCATTTTCAGCCTGAATGTTGAATGAATGTAGCTTCTTACATTAATTTTTACTTTGCCTTTTCTGGAAGAAAAGCACAGCATGTTAAACCCTTGTGCCTTCTATTAGCTGAGTATATAAATTACAGTCTGTGACTACATGGCTCTCAGGCCCAAGTCTGTGGCTAGTGTACCTGCTGACACGCAGATCTTGTGGTTTTTCCTGAAGTCCCTGCACGCACATAGTTATAGTCAAGGAACTTGTGGCTGAGAGACAACAACTTCAGCTGTTTCTCAGATGTGTGATTGTCATTTAGATGCCTCTAGTGCATTTCAAGGTGAAGTCAAATGGCTTCAGTGGGCCACTGCAGAGGGCAATGTAGCATGAGAGTTTTTTACTTTTCCATGAAATGAGATGGAAGCATTTACACAGGCTGCTCTGAGGTATCTTCTGTGAGGTGCAAGCAGGTAGCTGATGAGTAGTAAAGAGAAATTTCAAAAACTTCTCTGCTGTTAGTCTCTGGACTGGACAGTTCACTTTCTCACCCCCACCCCAGTGAGCAAGGGAAGAAAATAGGAAAAACAGAAGTGAAAAAACTCATGGGTGAAGACAAAGACAGTTTAATAGGTGAGTGTGGTGGGAAGCACAGCAAAGTAATAGAGTCACCACACTACAAGGCAAACCAATGCCCAGCCAGTCTCCAAACAATGGTTACTTCGGGAAGCCACCCCCCTTGTTCTTAGTCTGCCTTGGGTTTTGATAAATTTTTGTTACGTGGCATGAAACGACTCTGTGGCCAGTTTGGGTCAGCTGTAGTTACTGGTCGTGTCCACTCCCCTTTTCTCGCCCACTCCTGACCTTCTCAGTGGAGTGGGGCAGTGCAGGAAAAAAAGGCAACTTTGCATGTTGACGTGGTGCAAGCACTCTTCAGTAACAGCCAAAGAAAAGTACCTTATCAACAGAATTTTAACCACAAAGGCAAAACACTGGCTGCTCTGAAGGAAATTACCTTGATCCCAGCGAAACCCACTTAGCCGGGTTTCTCCAGCAGTTAGCTTGCCTGGTGAAAGCTGCACGCAACACCAGGGCATTTTGTTCACAGCTTTTTCAGGTTCTGAAAGTCTGGGTGTTTATGTGTATCTGTGTATACTGACACAGAATCTTACAATGCAGTGTTAGCATTCCGTGTGTATAAATTATTTTAATGGCAGTAAGGAAATAGCACATGTGGACTTGTACATAGAAATATATTCAGGGCTTTAGGTTTTTAAGCTAACAGACTTACTGATGTAGAAAGAGAGATGCAGTATAACACTGCATATCTTTGAAGAGACTTGTGTGTGAAACAAAGGCTGTCAGAGCTGAATCTGCCTCATTTGTTGGGTACTCACTGCTGCCATTCTAGCTGAGCACGTTACTTGATTTGAGGACTGGGTAATGTAGCTGAGAACAAACAATAAACTATTGAATGAATGATCATGTTGTACCCCACAAAACAGAATGTACATTGTGGGATGTCGGTGATGCATATCTCTGAGGGAAACTGAAGATGTAAAGATGCAGATACCAAGATGAGGTATGAAATCTTGCCCGTATCAAAGTGAAAGGAAGTGTTGCCATTGCATGGAAGAAATTAGAACTTAGAGAATGCATTAGCAGCTTGATTCTGGAAAATGTGCAGCCATCGTGCTGTGCAGTGAAACTTGAGAGATCTCTGTTGCTTTATACTTACCTGGCTAAATTGAGCCAATTTATTTAGCCACTCAAGTGTGGACAATTTCAGCCTACAAAAAACTTCAGAAGCAAACCTTGTTATTGAGTAAAATTCAGTGAAAGGAAACTAAATCTGCTGTGTTTCAGCCTGAGCATTTCATAGGGAAAAAATTCAAGGCAGATACTTAGAGACTCACGGCAAGATGATTGGAAACTAACATTATTTCTTTTATATACAAGAAATAGATATTATGGAAATGCATGTATAGGACATACTGCTCTTACCTACTTGATTCAATCAAAATTCACCATGCAAATTTAAACTAGGTTTCCATTTCTGGTACAAAAACATAAAGAGTGACAGGAGAGTGTACCTGAAAAATGGGCAGAAGTTAGAGAAGGAAAATCCATCAGTCTTTTCATAAGAGACAGTATTTCTTATAAACCACCTTTTGAGATGAAGGAAGCGTGGCTAGTAAGGCATGCAACTGGAAGGAAAGAGAAAGGCAGCAATACACTGATCAATAATCAAGGTTCTGCCTGGGACTGTGGTTGGCTCTGCTGGACCAAGGTCATTTGGCTTACAAATAGGTATTATCTAAACTGCAAGGACTAAACTAACGCCAATAATCTGTTTGTATGGATTGTGCACAGGAAACAAGCTAATGACACACTGAATAAGAGCATCTGTTTAATGCTGGGCTTTTGCTGGGGGCAGCTTGGACCATGGTAGCGAAGAAAATAACTCATCGTCATCAATTGCATTCATTTCTAATGCATCTTTTAATTCCTAGCATTAAACCCAACGTATTCTAGATGTCTGCTCAGATCATTTCCTATAGCCTCTGATGCAGAATACAAGCTCAAATCTACTAGACCTCTTCCTGGAGAAAAGGAGAGGATGGTTTCAGCGTAATTAGTGTTATGTTAGCATTACGTGCAGATATGTGTATGTGACAGCACAGTAAATAGGGGTAATAAGTCTAGGTTACTCTCAGCTTCAAGAATTAGCTGGATTGCTTGAGAATTATATAGATGTTTCTTAAAAAAATAAAGAACTCAGAAATAAAAAAGATCTGACTATGACATCTATTATGATGATTAACTGCTGTTGATGCTTTAGCAGAGACATGCAGTGAAAATATAAATAAATTTGATTCTGATTAACATTTGAGGAAAAATTATTATTTTACTACAAGTGTTTTTTAAGTAAAGAGATTCTCTCCTACAAAGGTAGCATATGCAAGACTCGGGGAAACTTTTCATGCTTTTGCCAGCAATCTAATGAAATCACAGCTTGGGGGCCACCAACTAAAGCATGAGATTTCATGCCTGGCTATAAGAGCCTAAATTCTCCAACTGATTCACAGTATGATGTTTGGGTAAAGAGATGGAGGTAAATGGGTACGTCAGGAGGCGAAGGTGTATGTCAGGTGTAGAGTATGAAAGGTAGTTGAGTTTTCAGCTTGAAACTAGGGTAAGAAAGGACATGTATGGGCACTGAAGAAGTGGTGGGAAAATCCTTAATTGAGGGAGTATTTTAGATAAATGAATGTGATGTTTATTTTGGGGTCTGGGTTAACTAACAGAAAAAGTGCTAGCCTAAGGACAGAGTGTCCACCATACTTGAAGTAATATCTACTATCTAATCTACTATTAGCTTAATAACCCTCTTAAAATTCCTTTGTTGTTACAGTCTTGGGAATCTGATGAATTTTAATTGGCTTGACTCACGTGAAAAAACTGATACTCATTCAGGAACTGGTCACAAGCTCACTGGTGGTAAGGGAATACTTGGCTGTGTAGTCCCCTGCAAACGCTTTGTCACAGGAGCATGAACTTGGCAAGGGCAAGATCCTCGTCTTATGCAGTGAAGCCACAAGTGAGTTATCTGCCCCAAAAGAGCTGAATGAAGATCATTACACCAAGCCCCTGGCCACATATTCCTGATTCCCTGATACTGTACAGAGAGACCATTTTAGATGTATTTATTGAGTGTCTTTCAACTTTTATTGGTACTGTTTTTCAATTTTCTCAACTTCTAAGCCAAACGCCTTCAGTATCAAGGGGCTGAATGTTTATGCCTCAGGGAAAGAGAAAAATTATAACTAAAGAAGTATTGAAACCATTAGGAATGGACATTAGGAATAGCTTTTCTGTGCAGTATGTTATTTAATGATCTTCAAGTCATATATCGGGCAGCAATAAGAAATGCTGTAGTCCAGTGGATAATGATAATTTCCAGCTTTTGGGTGGTACACTGTTGTTTCTAACACTCCATAGGTCAGCAGGAAGCCAAATTCGTGTCTCTTGTGCTTTTTGAGTTATAGACAATATATCTGGGGGACAGAATGAAAGGGAATTGTATATTTTAGAGCTTGTTGTTTGTTTTTTATTTGTCAGCCTCTCATAATTTTATCAAATCTTGAAACTTTTCTCATTTTCACTCATATTTTTATTTTGTGTTCCTCCATTTGTTTTATTCCTTTTTTTCCTATCCTCATGCTTCTTGCTGTCTAATTCCTCTTGCATATCAACAGTGTTTTAGCTTGTGGAAGTGCCATAACTAACAGTGAATCGTGTCTGAATATAATAAAGCGACACATAATTTTCCCTGTAATTAATTAATTAATTGCCTGCTGAAGTTCTTTGGGACAAGCAAGTTGTGTTTGCAGAAAAAGGTTAGCGAGTAGTGAGCAGGCAAGATGATGAAAAAAATATGTGAAATACGTATGTCACTGCTCTGCAGAGTGTGACATAGTTCTTGGTACTTCCTCTATCTCTATTTCCCTGTTTAGGCAGGGGTGTGTCTGTTAATGTATTGCAATCACACATTTCTGACAAAGACAGATTTGTCACCAAATGCTTAACTATTACATTGTATAGAAAAGGAACTGGGAAAGAGTAAAACAAGCTTTTCTTACACTGCATCTTTCCATTGATATCAGCAATGCAATCCTCATTTTCTAACCTTTTCACATAACACTTTATATGTGGTGGTCTTTATATGGAAACTCCAATATTGTGGGAGTTATTTTAACTTTATCAGAAGGCGTATGCACAAACCTTTGTCACCTTGTAGTACATACACATACCTTTGTCACCTCCACTTTTCTGGGATGAAAATGCAGGCTGAGTGCTCTGTAAAATCCTCAAGGGTTTAATGTAATGCTAACAGAGTATTGCTATGGCTTTAAGTAATGGAATAACTACATAGGTGCTAAACTACTGCAAGGAAACTGTTCTCCCTTCTGAAGACCCTTCACCACGCCTCTCTAAGCAAACTTCAGGCACTCGGACTCATTTGGTATCTGTGGAGTTAACTAAGTTAAGCTTACTTCCAGTTAGCCTCTGTCACCAGGAATGCAATTTGTGTTTACCTATATAAGGAAACCTGTTCGACCTAAAGGAGCTCGGCAGGGCTGTCGGTGCCTGCGAGAGGGGCGAGGGCGAGCGCGCTCCGCGGCGGGCGGGGAGGGCGGGCGGGGGCAGGACCGGGCCGAGCGCACCCCCGGCGGCGGCACCGCAGCGCCGCGCCCGCCAGGGAAGGACTGTCCCCCGCTTCTTCGGCTTCGGGAAAAGAGAAAAAAGCTGTCACGGGGAAAAATGGAGAAGCAGGTATGTCAGGCCGATCCTCGCAGCTGGAGGGTGGCGGGGCCGGGTTGCGGAGAGGGTCGGAGCGAGACTTGCCCTTCCAACTGTGGTTCCCTCCTAAAGCGGCTTGTGAGTTCCGTGGGGGCTGCGGAGCAAAGCGGGCGGTGCTGCGGGAGCAACTCCCGTAACTTATCTGACATTCCATGTGCTCCTAAGTCGGATGCACCTTCGTTTTACTGCAGAGATTCTCAAACTTTCTTAGCTCTGATGGAACACAGATGTGAGCTGAGACTGGAAATAAAGCTGAGATGCTTTGGTCAGTTGGCTGAAGCGCTGCAGATCCATGGTGCTATCATCCTACTATGTCTGGGAAAAGAAGTTCTTGACATGTTTATTGTTTGGGTTTGGTTTTTTTAACCTTAAAAATGCACATTTTGTAAAAGGTGCACTCCTTTAGCATGTCTAGGGTTTTGGTGTGTTTTATATGGATGTGTGTGAGTGCAGCTAAGTCAGTATAGCTGGAATGTGTTTGTTAGAATACAGGGAGTTCCTGTAGTAATAAAGATTTTGCAGTGAGTTAAAAAATAAACTTCAGGTACTGTTATAGGAAATGTAAGCTAAACAGGTTCTACTACAAGAGGGATTACCCAGTGCAAAACAAAGATTTGTATTAGGAAGTATTTGCAGAGTATGATAACATTTTTAAAACAGTCTTCCAGTAAAATCCTCACAAAGACGGAGAAATTTTTCCCTGAAGATTTTACTCAGGACATAATGAAAAATAAAGTTGAAAACCAATTTCAAATAGATTTCTAGCTGTAAGAATACTGGTATGTAGTCCTTCAGGACGGTTTCTGTTAAGTAGCAGCATGTTCATTGTGGAAATTTATTTCAGTTTTCTGCCAATATGGTGTAAAACAGGAATGGAAAAATATTTTCAGTGGATCTCTTGGAGAACCTTCTAAGGAAAAAGAGGTGCAGAGAACTAGGCAGAAACAGGTGGAGGGCATTTTCAGAATGATTTTGGTTTTTCTAACATTGGAGACTGATAGACATATGATTACTTTCCTCTTATTTTCATGGTTATTCATATTTATGTGCGCACAGGCATGTGAATGCACTAGTAATTGGAGATGTAGCTACATCTTTTCTAGCAGTCAAAGTGGGAAAGTGAAATGCCTAGGAGGTTACAAGCTTACAATGAAGATGATTGTTATTTAAAAACCCTCTTCCTTCTAAATAGCTGTAACTTTTATGAATTAATGTCTCCCTGAGATTAGTAATAGAGTATTACCTGGTTAAAATTAATTCAGAATAAGGAAGGAATTAAAAGTCACTTGTGTTCATACAGATTCTCATTCATTTCTGTGTAAGATTTTTCTTAACGCCTGACTTTGAATGTTGAATGAGGTTTTAATGAGAATGACACAGGACAGCCATAGTAATTTCAGCAGAGACTTTTATAGGAGCTTCAACACCACAAAGTACATAGCAAGTTCCTAAATACCTATTTCAGGGCTGAAGCTAATGGGTTTGTTGTCATGAATCATCTTTGGTTGTGGGGGAAGTCACCACGGCAAAGAAAGCAGGGCTGGTGGACCAGAGCCATAAATTTCTCTTGTTGCACTTCTTGTCCTGGTGGTTTTGTGGAATACCTTTATTACTTTGAATTGAAAAGGACCACAGAGAAAGGACTTTTGACAGGACTGTTAGTAATCAAAGTGTGAATTTAAAGGGCAAGAGAAGACTCCAGGGAAGCATGCCCTTAAATCACCTTTTTTAAGTCTCTGCAGGAAATTGCATTGCCCCTATCAGTTTGTCTAGCTATGTTGCAATCATTAATGGTCTTTTTATTTCCCGGTGCAAAGCAGGGTAGAAACGTGGTTCAAAGTCTCTACAGTGTATTCTGGGTTGACATGAGCTTACTGTGTCCCAGGATCTGAGCAGCCATCTGTGTGGCCATGCTGGTGCAGGGCTGGCCCGGGCTGCATCCTACCTGCCCCTTAGTGAGCTTTGTGGGTGTGACCCTTTCAAGAGACACAAGGGGAGGAGTTGGTTCTCACCCCTTTCAGCCACAGCGCCTGCCTCTGCAACCCGCAGATGTGTAATGATGTGGCTCCAGAGCTTGCAGCATCACAGTGGGACCTGCCAAAAACCAGTGTCTGCCCCGGGGTTTTACCTCAGCTTGGTGCTGTGCCTGTGTGGTTGCACAAGTTTCCATTAACCTGGATGCACGAAAAGCAAATTTTTTTCAGACCAGAATTGATGGCTGGGAGATACATCCCAGGGAAGTTTTATCCTTGTTTACAGTGAGAAAAGGATTGCAAAGTAAACAAAGCAATTTAAAATGTGGGATAGACCCTGTGCTTTATCTGAAATCACAAGAAAATCCAGTCGCTATGACTGGATGACCATTCTCTGGCCTGAGCTCCTGCAAATCAGCCTGCTACCTTAGGCATGGGTCTCTGACCCATGTTAATAGGGGATGAGCTTTATACTGATTAAAGAAGAAAGAGATAAAGGCATTCTGACCAGTTTAAAGACTTTTTTTTCATTCATTCGAGGATTCCTTTATATCAGTTTTAATGGCAGAACTGTGTTCATAGTGCAGTAATGATGTTGTGTTGGACTGTATATTTTGAGGATGAATGTGTTGAACCCAGGCAAAGGCAATGAGCACATCAAGTCTGTGCATACACCTGTGGTGCCTGCTTTAGTTGTGTAACTGAGACAAGACTGAAGGAAAGCAGAAATACTTGGACTTGATAGTATTGATAATGAACCAAAATTATCTTCTGCCTTCCTGTTGTGTTACCAAGGGGTTAATTCATGAGAAGCGTTGTTCATTTGTCACTTTGAAATCAGTAAGTGCTTTATGTATTTAGCATATAGTATCATAAATTTTTTGTTTAGAAATGAAGAAACATAGAAATGTCTGCAATGTTTTTCCACATTTAGTAATCTGCTCATCCTAAAAAAATTAGGGCACCTTTTTTTGTAGGCTTGCTTGACTTGCAGCCATCACCTCATTTTTGCTTTCATTTTCAGATTTGCATATAATTTGAAGCTGAGTGCTCTTACACATTGGCAGGAGGCAGTTGGGTACATCATGTTTCTTCCTGGTATCTTTACACTTATTCAATTGGAAAAAAAAAAAAAAAAGACTAACTTTTCAAAGGTGTAACTGGAGAGCTTGAAATAATAAAAGAACATGCTGTACTAGTTGCATGCTCCCTTTACGATTTTGTTAAAGGCTTTACCATTCCATTATGCTATCATTTTGTAGTGTAAGCATTTTATATGGCATGTGTGATTTCATTGCCCTTAAGTGACCTTAGTAAATTCCTTATTTCCCCTGAAGCACATACCTAATTGAAAATTGCCATCTGCAGTTGAAGAGCTCTAAGCAAGAGCTCTAAGAATAACTCAAGGTGAAAATGGGTGTCCAGAGAGCAAGGCAAACTCACTTTTTCTGTAGAATTCACTGTATTGCATGAAGTAAAATATTTGCTTTGAAGATGAAGGAATTATAGGAAGGGCATTTTTATCTGTCTGCCCAGTTCATCTGCCTAATGCTGCTCTCCAGAGATCATGTGGTCCACAAAAAGTATGTGTTGCCTAATTTTTTTTTACCTTTTTTAAAACTTGCCTCTCTTCTTTCAGCCTTGGGTAAATATATTTGGAGTTCAAAGTTAAAAATATAATTCCAGACCTGAGCTGGGCTTTCTAGCAGCTGTCCTCATACTGCAGTGCCTTGCTTGGCTCTGCTGTGCCACTTTCAGGATACAGTTATGATGACTGCAGTCTGCAACCACAACCTAAAAATGAGATGACGTGTTCCCCATGAGAAACCTCTGGCCTAGCATTGCATTCATTACAGCTCCTGTGAGTGTGAAGGACGCAAAAACCTGGACAGTGTGAAGCTGAGGAATGGCTTAAGAAGGCTCTTTCTTAGATGAGAGAACATTAAATTGTGCTCTGGATTAGAAGTCTGTGACATCTGTATATTTGTTCACTATTGTGTAATGTAATTGTTTAGGACAGGAAAAATACAAGTATTTTAATTAAAAAGTGTTGGGAAATGTAAAGCATGAAACGTCTGTGATGAAGATGTCAAGTTTTTCTCCTGTCTTCCTGTGTGTTTATTCATTCCGAAAAGTTCAGAAAACTACTGGGCTGAAAATTACGCCCCCACAAATTCTCTAGTCCTGTGTTATCTCGCAAGTAGTCTTATTTATGAAAGCTCGTCCTTTGAATCTATTTTTTTCTGTGTTAATTCCAAGTTATGTTTCAAAACCATTCATCAGGGTCAGAGCTTTGGAATATATACTGCTTTGAGACTCATAAGGGGAAAGTATAAAAAATGTGCTACATGTGTTAGGGTCTGAGTTTACCAGCTGCTTAGGATGTATTTCCCTGCTGTTTTCATTGGTTTTTTTCTTTCATTAAAAATATTAACATTAAATCTAGGTTTTGATGGTGTAGCAAGTAATCAAGAGAAGACAAACATTTCATTGCAAATTTTGTGTGGTTCCATATTTTAATATTTTTTTCACGTTAAATGTATTTTATGTTCAGCAAGATATCTAGCAATATACTTGAGTCTAAAAGTCTGTACAAAGGCAGATGCATGTTTCCTGATCTATCTATATCTATGACTGTAACACATGTTTAATTTCACATGTATCTTAAATCTAAAGTTACTGTTTTCATGTGATTGTGTTCACAGAGACTGGAATAACTGGTACTTGCTTTTAGGTAAATCAGTTAATACTCAGGATTCTCCTTGAACAAATTGAGATCTTCCATTTACGGGTTCATTGGGGGTAGATGTTAAGTTGAACTCTCTCTTCTTTAGTAGTTTCACTCAATGCTCTTTTTGTATTGGTCCTCTGAAAGATGGATTTAGGGAGACGGCATACAAAAAAAAGGCACTTGTTTTCATTAGATATCATAATATTAAGTACAGCTTCATTTAGCATTCATGATGTTCACATTCAGTGGTATGAACGAAAGGCCATTTTTGACCCCTCATGCACAGTTCTGGTCACTGCAATGGGTTGAGAGCGCTCTGCTTGGTGACACACTGGATTGCAGAGTGCTCGGGGTATCAGTTTGAAAGTGTCATGACTTGTCTGCTGTGCTCCTCCAGGGATGCACATGCTCCTGCTGCTGAGTTTCTAACACTTCTGTTTCGTGGCTGCCTAGCCTGGAAAATTCTATATAAAACCTCAGATCTGGCCTCCTGAGGTGGATTTTTTTGTACAAATTTAATTTCACCGTGTATGAAACAACATTAATGTTCCTGCTGTGTTAATTCTGTAAAATGAGTAGTGGTTTTACTATACTGTTCATATCTTAGTTGTCTCCTTCATAGGAAATTCCATCCAATTTTAGCTGAGGAGTTTAGGTATCAGCAGTTAATTATGAATTCTTACCTTAAGTACAGCAGCGTACCCAGGGTGGTTTGGGACAACCTCTTGGTTGTGGGTTCAAAGTTATGTAGCTGTGCTTAATGCTCCAGTGGGAAATTCTGGCTATGTTGCATTTTGCCTTTGATATGTTGCCATGCCACCACCGTTAATGCAGGCTTAGACTGCAAACATCTGTTTGCTTTTATTGTGCATGTGTTGCTTAAGATGCTCAGTTTTTACATGATGTGAATCACTGGACTCAATGAGCATGGATGATTCGTTTAATAAATAAGCCTTAAGTTGTGTCAATAAAGTGTATGTCCTAAGGAATGAGGTACATGGTATACACAGAAGAGAAAACTGACAAGTTCACATCTAGACTTGCAAGTATTTCATATTTTAGTGGGGTTTTAATGGTTTGGAGGGAGTCACGTAAATGTCAGTACAGAAGGAAAGATTGCATGCATCCATATATCAGACAAAAATGATGGGAACAGAGAAATGCACCTGATGTTAGAAAACAAAATGCTGAAAACTCTATATCCTTCTTTCTAGAATCTCACCATATTTATGGCGTGAATGGAACACTTGTAAGAAGAAATATGCTTTTTGATATCACTACGTATGCTCTAGAGTGCTCTCTTTAATGAAAAGGGTACTTGGATTTGGAAATAAGTTTAGCTGTTGATCTCAGCAATTTTTCAGCAATACCCCGTAGGTACATTGATGTTTCAGAGACCTGCCATGTTGGTTCTAGTGTGTACCATTCCACATTGCTGGAATGCACAACAAGATTGCTTTGGTTTGGATTAATGAAAGTGAGTGAAATGACTTACAGTTGTTAACCTCTGTTTTAATTTTAGAGGTTAAGCTAATGTGCCTTGAAGGTTTAATTCATATGTTTCTGTACCATGAGGAGTCCAATTTGGACATTTTCTGTCACATGAGAACTAAAGTAACAAAATACAAGGAGAAAATGGAAGATTGTTGAGCAGAACCATCAGCTGAAAGTCCTTTATTCACCCACAGATGTTTTAAAGTTGGTATGCAGAATTGCTATAATATGATAAAAATTAAAACAAAAAGCTCTCTAGAAAGGGCTTGAAAAACCAAAAAGTTTAATTGATGGAGTCAGTATCATCTGCCAAGTTTCCAGTACAACACCCAGGCTGAGGGAGGTAGAACTAAATTTGAAAGTCACTAGCTGGCAAGCTGGTCTGAAATGAAGAAGATATAATGGAATCAAAAGAAGCATGAGTTGCTATAGTTGGAGAAGAAAACATAATTTATTTATAGAAAATGGGGAATAATTCAGTCAGCAGGAGTATCTGTGGGCTACCGCAAATTAGAAAATGAATGCAAGTTGCTGATGAGGCAAAATGCTGAAATGTGAAAGCCATTCTGGGAGTCATAACTGAAGGTATTATAAACAAGAGGATGAGAGGTAACCATTTTGCCCTGTTCTGTTGAGATAAATGCCATCCTGAATTGTTCACCCAGTTTTATATGTGATAATTTAAGAAATACGCAAACAAACTGGAGAAAGACTAATGGAAAGCAAACCAAAAATTGTGCTAAGAAAATACGACATGGATTGCAGGAACTGAGTGTGTTTTATTGAAAATCTGGATTGCCTGTACAATGTCTCCTGTACAAGCATCTTACAAACTAATGTTCTGTCCATCTGCCTTCACCCAGAGGTCCAAGGAGGAGCTGAGCTTTTCTTGCTGCCCACTGCTGCCTTCATATGAGAACAAAAGGTGAACACGCCCAGTTGCAGCAGCCATCCCCAGATCTGGAAACTCATTGGTTTTCCTATCAAAGTGCTACTTGCATGAGCTCAGCTTGGTGAATTGCTGTCCAGAAAAGAGAATAAATAACACAGACATGGTTATAAATATGACAGCAATTAATTGTTCTTCATCTCTTGAGTATGGAACAAAAGGCAATTTGCAGTAATGGTGGGTTTTATTAGATTCTGGGAAGAACTCTACAGCTGGTATTTAGGCACTGTGGTGGGTTACCCAAAGAAGAAGCCAGGTCAGTCTTTGGAGATTTTTCAGACTGAACAAAATATTTGTTGTGGAGGATCTAAGTGTAGTTGATCCTCACGGTGAGAAGGGAATGACTCCACGAACACCTTTTCAGAATTACATTGCTGTAGTCGCTTGCTTACATTGTAGTTGCTATGACTTTGGCTGTGTCCCTACCTTGAAATCTGGAAATGTTTTCCAATTTCAGACCCCAACATGTCTCATATCCATCTCCCAACACCATAGCAGTGCTTAAGCTGGGTCTTCATTTTCCTTTCCTGTCCACTTTATGCCTCCAGTTGCCATACTCTAACCAGGTGCTAGTAGATCAGCTGGTGTCTCACAGGTGGCCTTTACCTGTAAAAAGGAAGTTCAGCCTCAGATTGGGCTCCACTCTTAACTCCAATGGATTCCAGTATCATAGACTCATAGCTTTGGAATTTGGGAACTCTGAATGACTACATTACTTTAGCTTCTACCCAGTTATTAGTCTCAAGAGTTATTGCCAAGACTCCCATTTTAACATTAGCATTTAATAACAACAAATACAGAGATTACATGAATGAATACAAAGCCTAATAAAATCATGGTAAAAGAGTGGATAGTTACACATGAAACCACTGCCATTTGCTCTACAAAATACACCCTTGTTTCTCTTACTATGTAGGTCATTTGATGTAGCCATGAAAACTGGAGCAGCACAATCTCTGTAGATGTTAAGTAAGCAAGAACATAACTACTGTAAATAAATGTGCGCATTGTGTCAGTGGAGGAGGCTGTTCTCCTGAGCACTGAATCTAAGTAGGAGGTAGATTGGATGGTTACACAACAAGGTTCTCCTTGGAGAACAAATTTGGTTTGTTGTGTAAAACGTGTTATTGATGTGCTATGGGCAACAAATGAGCCTGTCTCCCCCATTTGTGTGGCAGTGCTGAGTCATTGATTACAGGCGATCGATGCTGCACACTGCAGTGCTATGCCCATTAAGCTCACTGTGAGAGTACGAGGCATAGCATCCAATCAATAAGGTCCCACATTAAAGGCAATGATCCAGGAACAGGAGAATGTAAAATTAGAAAAACAGGGAAATGGAAGTGAGATTAATTTCGACTACTTGATACTTCCCATAACCTCATTCTCATGACTCAGCATTTCCGAGGTTAGCTCTTTCGTGAGATCATGATTCATGAGGTCTGTTTACTAAATGAATTCCTTAATGATGGTTAAATTAATTTTTAGTGTCTAATTCATGAAATTGCAAATGTAGAACTGTTGACCTTCCTAAAAATAGAAAATTAGCTCATATTGTAATTTTAAAATATAGGTGAACATTTTTATTAGCAGTAAATCTTTTTTACTAACACAGGCATTCACTTGAATCAGTCCATCTGTTCACTTGTCTTTGAATTTTTTATTCTGATTTGGAGGAGGGTGAAAAGGTGTTACAGCAGAGATATCTGTTCAGAGAACAACCTGCTTTCTACCACACTGTTCAAAGACGTCTCTCAGTGGCAGACCCTGAATATGCTTCACTCCTCCTTTCATAGCTGGGGCTGTTCTTCAGAACTCTTTTTCAGGGCAGTATTTAGCCAGAGTGGCAAGACAGCCACTGTGAATTTCACAGCTCTCTGGGCAAAGATAATATGGTTGACTGGGGACTCCATCTTGCAAAAGGGATGCCATAATGCATCCTGCTCATTCTTGTTGGAAATTTACTGTCTTCCACAGTGGTTTCTATCTTAATTCAATCCTTATTCTGAGCACAGAGGAAAGGAACGTTGTCGCAGGCAGCCAATGTGTAACTGTTAGAAAAAATACTTAGTTTTTGATGGCAATAATTACTACAACCATTAATTACTGTATTTTGGGGACAGAAGCATATGATTTCATGTTCATAGGCAACATTGCTATACAACTCTCTGAGGTTTAGAAGTTTTCCAGCTAAAAATAATTTGCAAAAATTAAATTGAACCAGGCTACTAAAATATTCAGTAATTTTAGGCAACTGTATAGCCGTATGTCTACTCCAACCCAGCTTTTGACATATTGCCTAGAGAAAAATACTCTTTAAAATGTTTGGACAGACTACATCTGAAGCTATAAACTTGTTTGAAAGATGACATTCTTCTGTGCAAGGTTCAGTATTTCTCCTAGATCAGGACTGGATCAGTGGTTTTTTCATGGTTTTATATTCTGAAAAAAAAATCTCCTGAACAATAATGTGCAAATATGGAACCAATATTCAACAAAAACCACTCTGTACTTTCTAAAGAACTGTGTCTCAGCATTTTTCCTTCACTGAAATAATTTAACACTAGATCAAGAAAGATGTGTGTTGCAACTTAGGTTTTGCTCGACTTCAAGGTGTGTGAAGAGTGATGTTAAATTTTGACTGCTGTGCCTGTTGTAATCCTTACCCCAGACCAAGACCTACAACATCCCCACTGCAGGGGGTGATGGGCTGCCCTCTTCTGATATTGAGAAACTTCATTAACTTTTAGTGCCAGTGCATAGTTTCATTTGCTTGGAATTTTCTTTCGAGGGTGGTTGCCAGTTACTATTCTCGTGAGAGCTGGACAAAGCACATTGATTTATAAGCACAAGATGAGTGCTTTAGGTTTTATCTACCTTTTTATTACTAACTTGCCCAGGAAATGCAAGATGTGTGCTGGAGAGCTTTCCCTCTCCTACAGAGGCAGTGCTATGGCCACAAGGTGACATATCTGTGTGAATATAAGCTTATTCCCTCCTAGAGTGCCTGTGTTGCTGGAAGAAAGATGTCACAAAAATCAGGACTTTGTGGTCTTCTGGTGAGAGCTCTCACAAAAGGAAGGCGCTACCCTGGCTTGTGGGCCTAACTAATATCACTCTTATGTTTTACATTATGAAGGTGTTGACCCAAAAAATGAAGAAATTTTTCCACCCACACAGAGGCTGCAAATGTAACAGATGGAAAAGTAAGACTAAATCAAAATAGGCTTTCAGCAGCCTTAAAAGCTCTGTGTAAAGGTAGGGGCCTCCATAGGCTTGTGGCACTTTCATTAACTTGGGCCTCTTGAATTATGAATAGGTGGAGATAGCAACTAGGTACCGAGATGTTTGTATAAGCCTAGAACTTGATTTGTTTGTCTTGGATTTTTAAAAACCAAAGTTTGTCCAAATTAATCAGTCTTTCGCTGTAATTGTTTGGTACAGACTCTGAAGAAGTCAGTGTTGTTTACACCTGGGACTCATGTTTAAGCCACTGTCTGTTTTTCAGTAGAGGGTGAATGGGGATGTATCTGTTGAGCAGAGTGCTGGGAAGGTGAGTGTTGCACTTTCCCATCTGGGAGAGACCGTTCCCAAGGCCTATTCCTCTGTGCCCGTGAAATCATAGGGTCTAATTCCCTTGGAGGATTCTTTCTGGTGGTACAGCAGCTGCAGCTAAGGATTCCTTTCTCAGAATGATCAGCACTTTCAAAGCAGTAATATAAGCCTCCCTGCAATTCCTAGGGGAAAAAGGGGTAACTTATGAACTACAGGGAGCAGAGAGCCCTGTGTTCATGGGACCATGAGGCTCTGAACATATAAATTAATAGAAGAGTGCATGTAAAGTGAGACTGACCTTGTTTTTAAAACTTGCAGGTGCATAATGAAATCTCTCTGTATTATAAAAATTCATCAAAAGTAACAAATACATGAAGGAGCTGAGGGCAGTTTTTCTATTGTTTGCTATATTCACTTTTTACTACCTGCCACTGTTTTCTCATGCTCTCAGGCAGGTAGAACGTTTTCTCATGTACAGTGGTAACCACTGTAGGTTATGTTGAACATTTATGACTGAAGCACAACTTTTCTGTTGTCAATTGCACTGATTTAATTTTTCTTTTAAGTTTCTGTGAAACTGCAGGGAGAAAAGGGCTTTTAAGATACTATAAAAAGTGAAAGGATCTTGCCTTTTTCTGTCATGACTTGTTAGAAGCCCACACTTGGTTTTGGACAAAAGATTCCAGACAGCTGGCTTCCCTCCAAAGTGACTTCCAACTTTATTTTTAAAGGAAGAGATCCCAGGTGCAGGAGACTGGAGTAATAGGGGATTTAATATGAAGACTGTCTTTTTCTTTTTCTTCTATATCATGTTTCCTTTTTCTGTCTAATGTAAGATAGGTATAATTCCAATATAATTTACAATTGCAATGGTAAGTACACTTTCCTTTTGATTCTTCAGGTGAAAAATACTGCTGTGCTGAACCCCACTGTCCATGTGTCTTATAAAACATGAGGACATTCGTTCTTCTGCCCTTCCACAAAAAAGACAAAACATTTTTCTGTTTCAAGAGAGAGTCTTCATCATATATGTTGTTCTAAAATTAAGATGCAAGCTAATAAACTGAAACAATAGGAACAAGACTTCCTTTTTCAGTATGGTGTTGCTTTTACAGTGCACTGTTTAT
The DNA here is from genome assembly GCA_014706295.1 of Lycocorax pyrrhopterus obiensis. NCBI lineage: Eukaryota > Metazoa > Chordata > Aves > Passeriformes > Paradisaeidae > Lycocorax > Lycocorax pyrrhopterus. Next base: position 19,731,052 of record JACSVZ010000001.1, read on the forward strand.
CTGCTATAAATGAAGGTGGTTATAAGGAATACAGCTGTCTGAAAAGATTTCAAAGGCACAAAAGAGGAATTATTTACAGTGTTTTATCCCAGCATGTATCGAAGAGGATGTTGAATGAGTATTACAGAAGCATTCAAACTGCACTGATCAGCACACAGGAATTAATACATGGTGTGTGACAATTTTTTGGGAAATCTGTATCCAATTATAAATTCCTCTTGGGTTTATGACTAACATTTATGCAGTAGTCTTCCAAGGGAAGTGGTGGAGCACTGTGTACTCAACCGTTGGCAAATGAGGTCTGCAAAGTGTTTGAAGGCTCCTCAGAAAGCAGATCTGAGAGGAGCAGTGGCGTGGATGTGATGACATGGTGGAGTTCCCATGTCTCAATTCTGACTTGCATTTTGACAGTTGTGCTTATGCAGAAGCACAAGGGTGTGCCAAACTTACAGCATTCAGAATATGAAATGAACTACTTCCTCCATCTCTATTATTAGAAAATTTTCAGATTGGAGGTTTTATTGGTTGTGTTTAATTTGGAAACACGTATGCATTTGAGATTCAGGGGAAATGTGTGACAGTTTAACTGAGGATGGAATCACTGTTCAGAGCACAAGAAATAAGCTCTGAAATAGCAAATGTTCCACTAATTACATGACTGGTCTGTGTTATGAAAAAGAGAAAAAAGGTAATAGGCCTGGTGCCTCTATTACATGGGGTGACATTAGAACACACTGTGGGCTTTGTAGCTTGTCTAGAAAGAACATCTCAGCCACTTACACAGAAATATGACAAATAACCATATTCCATATTTACTGAAGCCCCTGTGAGTTATTTAGATATTTCTGGTTCATGTTTTATTATTTTTTCATCTACTGTTTTTGACTGAAAACATGACTTGGACAAAACATTTACTTTGAAGGATTGACTAATCTGGACAACACTTCTATTATAAAAAGGCTCTTCAGACTTAAGAACAGCCATTAAAATGGAGCATGTGGAGGAGAAACAGAGAAGCTGCCTTCAGAAGTGCATATGAATTTGCTCTGATACAGGCTCTCAGTGTCATTTTGAGTTATTGACAATACAGGGTTTTAACCCTGGATCTGTCATGTCTTGAATAAGTGACCCAGTCCCTGGCTGCTTTGAGTTGCTCCCGATAGCTTCTAATGTTATGTTTTGCATAATAATCTTACTTATTTTTTCAGAAGGATTCAGAGCACACATTTCAAGTGAGTTTTGTAAGTATTTTATGAGAGCCTGAAGTGAGTGAGTGTTCCTTTCTGTTGTCGATCTCTGCTTCAGACCACCATAAATTCACCTAGGTGTATAATGAGGCATTTCTGAAAGGAAAACATTTTTGTCTAGTTTTAACTTTGTCAATATAAAGTATTTTGTCTAAAAATAATTTTTCCTGTGCCTCCTTTCTTTGCAGTAACATTTTAAAAACCCCTAGTCTGTTGGATTTATGGCATAACGAAGCAGGCAAATGTGGTCCTATAAGGCAAATAGTTCTGCAGCAACTACTCTATAAGGGAAGTTGAATGGACCTTGTTTTATGTCAGACTGGTACAACTGGCAGCTTCTTATACAATGCTGTTATGTTCCTGGAACAAATTCAAATGGCTTTTAATGTGAGGGCCCTAAACCATATGAACTACCAGTTCAGATCACTATTCTTCTGATCTACCACTCAAAAGTGACTGGATTAATAACAGGGCACCAATGTCCCTTTTGAGGCTCTTCTTTTGAATAGGATGGCTATCCTGATTTATCCACAGTTTTGTCAGCCTGTCTCCTTGTCTGGGGTCCTGAGCATTTGTCCTCACTTTTGCAGATGTTGTTTTTGCTAAGGCTGTGATTCACTTTTTTAAGAAACTTGATCACTCTTTGCTGAAAGCCTGTTAATTTGGTAAACTTGACCTCTGGCTAAGCGAGGCTTGTAGCTTGTTAGGAATGAGGTTCTTTGAATGTAACAGCTTTACCTGTTGTTTTTCAGCTGTAGGCATGCGTGGTCATGCTGAGAAAAGTAGTGTGTCACTCCCACTGTAATGGAGTGCTGTGCCTGCAGCGAGTGCGCCTGCCACAGCTACATAAGCGATCTGTGATGAATTCATATCACTGGCCAGATTTACTGCATTAAACACCTTTCTCTCAGAACTAAGTGGTGCAAAGAAATTACATATCTTGCACACAAAGTTTCAGTGTTTAACAATTAAAAAGGGTTAATGTAGGAATGATGATTTGCATTTATTTTGCAAAACCACTGAAGCATGGGAAATGGGTGAAATGGAAGTAGAAGGACTCAAGTTAATTGCAAATATTACTTGCTATGTTAGGTCATGTGGACCAGAACAGGGATCTAAGGCCCTAAACTTGTGAACATTTACACACTTGCTTAAATTTACTGCATAGTATAGCCCTGTGTAGGTTAGTAGGTCTACGCTTGGCAATAAAAATAATCATGTAAGAAGGTATTCCTAGAACTGAAGCCTTGTGTTTGATTCTCAATATATCAGAAAACCAGTGAAGGGTATTGCAGAATAGTTTAGCAGACCATACTGGCAACTAGATGATTTTGTTCATCTGAATTTTGAACATATGGCAAGGAGCCTATACAGTGTAAACTGAAAATATCAGAGTATTACCTCCACTGCAAGGATGCAGAAAGACTAGAACACAAAATATTTTACAGATGTTACTTTTCCCTTTTGCTCTTCCCACAGTTCTGAGATTGCTCTTCCCACAGTCTTGAGATTGACTGAAAAATGTTTTGACAATGTTAAAAGCTGTTCGCCTCCCTTTTCCTATCACAATTTCACAGCATTTTCATGCAAGATTTGGGGTGGGATGTTGTAAAATTGTGTGCTTTTAGTCTGTAAAACGCTGGACTCTGTCCAGCAGACCGTTTTTATATGGCCTGGATCCTTTTCAGACAAACAGGATATGTACCAGGGTGCAAAATTGTAGACAACTGATGCATTCTTTAAAATAACTACAAGTTGGCTTGCTGCCTTTTCTGGGAGTCTGTCATGACTCCCCCACTGGTGCCTAGGAATTTATTTTTGAAACAGGAATTGTGAGTGCCAACAAAGTAACAAGTTTAAAGGTAAGCTTTATTTCCTGTGGCAGTCTGAGAATTTCTTTGTAAATTACTAGCCTTCTGAGTAAAATGGGTAGGGCACTTAATCCTTCTGGATCTACATATCAGTTATCTCAGCGATTAAATATTTTTATGATTTATAAAAGGCAAATGTATCATAAGGGTTTTTTTCCTCTTTAGTGGTAGACCAACTTCCTAAATCTGTGATGTCATTGCCAAATTTGCTATTTAGAAATTTGTTACTTGATATGTGGAAATTACTTCAATCCAAGCCTCCCCCAGAAATCTTCTGCTGTGGGTAGCAACTCCTGTGTACCCATCTGGGGAAAACTGTACTCCATCTCCTTCCAACCATTTATTAGTTGCATTATTACCCTGCTTCTTCACATTTTTGTCCTGTATTTTTAAACCCAGAACTTCTGGATCGTCATTATTCTCTGTCCTTTACCTGGTGGGGTCACCTTTAACTCCTTCCGTTAGGCATCCATTCTTCACCATAGCTGTGGCAGTAGCATGTGAAACATTTCATCTATCTCCATTGTTGGGTTCAGCTAAGAGACACTTCAGGCAAGGAGAAAAGTACCAGTGCTGGTGGTAGGGTAGGCAAGAGAGGGCTGGATATGTTCTTTTTCTTCTCTCCGAGGTAAACAGGAAGGTCTCTCTCAGCTGTGGGTGAGAAGAGGAAAGGTTCATAGGCAAGGGTCTTCTACAGAAGAAGAAAATGATGAGTGACAACTGCTTTTCCCCAGACCAGTTAGCAAGGGAAAATGGTTCCAAATTATCTTCCATCAACATGTCCTTTTAGACTTTAGATGGGAAATTTGACAGGGCTCTTACAAACTGCTTCTCCATGAAGTAGCAGTTTGACTTAATTCTCCTTGCTAGACAGCAGTACTAGAGAGCAGAGACTGAATGAACATCCTCCATGTGTCAATGATGTCCAATAGGAGTAACTGTGTCTAGAAAGTGTGTCATAACTAAACTCAAGCCATTTTTAAATTCCAAATTTGTCTCAAATGAGTTGTGTGAGCACATGCTGATTTTTGTCTTGAGGTTGGCAGGGGAAATGTTGGAGTCTTTGGTACTGTTAGTTCTACAAATGTCCTGCCTATTAGAGCAGTGAATGGGCTGTGGCAGTTGCAACATGACAAAATTACATCCCAGATGTGAAGGTATATGCTTTATGAAGTTTCTCACAGCTAAGAAAGGCTGCCTTGGACTAAGCCCTCTTTGAGTTCCTAGTGATATGTACTATGGCTCTAGAAAAATACACAAATTCAGGTTGCCTTTAAAAGTTTGGGAACGAAGTAATCCAACTGAACATTTGCAGAAGTGGTTAGGTGTTTTGGCCCCTCTAAATTAGTAGAGAAAGGTACAGTCTACTGCCAACAAACTAAGAAACATAACAACCCAGCTGCTTGCCAGCATTTGTTATGCCATAGGAGGCATTCCTTTTTGTTCTTTTTCTTCTGAGTATGACCCATGTTTGATGGAAGTAATCATACCTTTGCACTGGGCCTGGCTAGAATAGAACAGAACAGCTGTTTCTTTTCATAGCAGCTCTGTGCTTCAGAATTTTGACTGAAATAGAACTGATAACATTCTTAATACTCTAACTTTTGCTGAACAGTGTTTGCACAGCATCAAGGTCTCCTCTGTTTCTCACTCTGACACCCCAGTGAATAGATTGAGGGTGAGGGTTCACAACCGGGCAGATGACCTGAACCAACCAAAGAGATATTCCATGTCATGTAAAGTCATGTTTAGCAATAAAGGTGAAAACAGGGAGGTATAGGGAATTAGCTCAGGAACTGTCTAGGCATCAGTCTAGGAAGTGGTGAGTGATTGCTTTTGCATTGCTTGTTTTGTCCTGTCTCCCTCTCCCTTTTCTTCCACTTATTCAATTATTTATTTTTATTTGTTTAATCTTTAGTGTTTTCTTGGGGTTTTTTTGCCTTTCTTCTTCCCCCATCCCAGTAAGGGTGGTGAGTGAGTGAGTGAGTGAGTATGTGGTGCTTACCTGCCCACTGGTGTTAATCCACAACAGCCATACTTTGCAGGATTGAGCTACTCATCCCCAGAAGACTGGCAGCATCCTTGTCGTGATGCATCCAAATCTTCTGATTTGCATTCTTGAAAAAAATAAATGTGTGCAGATGTGAATATACAGGTTTGTGTGTGCATCAGTGGAAGAAGGAAAACAACTGCTGAAGTAGAGCCCAACTTAACAGTCTTTCAGTATTAGCGGTTCTTTTCCATTCATAAGCACTTTGATAACTATCTCCAACAAAGGGCAAAACACTTAGAGGCTTATTTTGAGGGGAAAATGAGACTTACATTTATGGAACTAACTTTGGATTCCTTTAAGTCCAAAGCTGCCTCACAAGCAGGCCATCTTCCATATATTTTCATATTTTTCCTTCCACCCTTTGAATTGTTATCTGTTTGGGTTTTTTGGGTTTTTTTATTTAAATAGTAGATAGATTTTGGTTATGTCTATATTCATTAAATGACATAATTTTGCTCTGTTAAATTGTAGCAGCTTTAATGGAAAAAAACTACATGAGCAGATTCAAGAGGAGTATTATTTGCTGAGTAGTCATCTTTGGTTTTAGCCTTCTTGCAGTGTGATTGTAAGAAAGACAACAAGGAGAGTCTGAAAGCATGTTCTTTGGAGTTGTAACATTAGTTGTCTTTTGAGCACACTTTTCTGAGCACTGTCAAGTCAATGATCTGTTTTAAAGCCTGAAAACCAAAGCTGACAATTCTTTTCATTGTTTATAGAATTGTAGAGGAAAGATATGCTTTGAATTATGTTTGAATAAGATCTTAGAATAAATAGGGGTGTGACTTGGCCCTCAGTTCCACTGAGTAGAAAGAGAAGCTGTGCATACACAATAAAATACAGAATTTGAATCTTTACTTAATGAGGGAAACAAATGAAATTTCCATGCTTCTTTGGTCTTTTATGAGTTTTGTATAATAGTCATAACAGGAAGTGCTGTAAGTTTCCATAGAGAGGTATGATGACTATCAAAAAATAAAATGTAACTGAATCAATATGAAAATCCTTATTAATGAACTTGATTAATTCGATTGCTAATTTTATATTAAACACCTCCCCCCAACTGTAGAAAAGAGGGGTTTTATTTAAATATTTAAAAGAAAAACATACTAAGTAGTAAAAAGGATTTTCTGCCTGAAAGTAAAATCAGTATCACTTTATTTTTTTAAAATATTTTTCTGAACCCCTGTGAATTACCCAGCATATTAAGCAAGCACAATGTAGGAATGTTTCTTGCAGTGTTTCAGCAGGAAATATGTAGCTTTGGCTGTATAAAATGACAGTACTCAGGAAGGTAAATGTATTGAATTACTCCGTTAATAGAAAGGAGACGATATTACAGTAGTTTTCCCCCAGGCACTGAGTTTCACAGGTGCTGTAATCATGGTGGGCTACAATGATAGTACTGTAAATGCAAAAATAACAATATGCAATTAGATGAATTTTTGTGTGAAATGTGATAAATCAAGGAGTGGAATTTGTCAGACATCAATTCCCTAACAGCAAGAATGTTTATCTAAACCACAAAAACCTCACAGCTGAAATCACTATTTTCTCATGTTTTCACTCAATTCATAAGAGAAATATTAACAGCACAGTTCTGAGAAAGAAGCTTTTTGGTCTCTTTTTGCATTTATTAAAAAGCACTTGTTAGGTAGGCATACTTTTGGCAATATCTGTACCTTCGTTTGCGTGCTTTCTGAAAACTGTCATTTTGTGAGGGAAATGACACTATATTGGTGCTACCTGTCATTTACCTCCCAGTTTGGGAAGGGTAGAGTTGAGAGATAATTAAGGGAACTCTTGCAAAAAATTCTGCACACCCATCATTCTTGGTCTGTGGGAAGTGTTTCTTAGGAGAGGATGTTGGCATTAAATGAGGCACACTATCTAGATATCACTGCATTTTCTTTGATAATGCTAGAAAATATGTTGTTGAGAAACATGTAACTGAGAAACTGTAACTCTGCAGTGATAAAAACCTTACCTTAACCACGACCTGATATGGAAATCGTAGTTGTCCTGGGAATCACACTTTCTCCTTGAATTTAAATATTGCAGGTCTTAATTTATTGTTTGCTGAAGAGACGTGCTTGTTTTCAAATCCAGAAGTAAAATTACCGAATGATGCATGTACAGAAATGGGTTGTGAATGACCATCCAGCTTCCCTTGAGAAGTGATGTCTGGCCATAAGGAGGTGCCCTGGAAGCATAACTGAAATCTGAGAGAGCTGCAGCTGGGCTGTGCCAAGACAGCTTTTCCTGTCACCCAGTTCTGAGAGACCATTCCTGCACTCACAGTACAGGCCATGATGTGACCCTCAGCTCAGGGGCTAAAATGTACCCGGTCCTCTTTTTGGGTGCATATAAGATCAAAGTCTGAACTGGGCAAGAACTGCGCCTGTTGGAGCCTGTCTTCCTCGCACCTTTCCTGGGCTGATGGAAACCTTTCAAGGTGCAACTGCTCCCCAGCTTTCTATGTGGTATTTACTCAATGGTTGTCAGCTGAACGTGACCACTGAGGGGTAACAAAAGAGTCCATATGCACAAATGAGGCACACTCATTAATAAAAGCAATATTTTGTATTTTGCAGCATTCACATTCTTCAGAGATTGCTACGTTTTTGTCATAAAGGAGCTAAAAATTTCACCTTTTTTCTTTGTTTTGCTTCTTTTCTGAACTTGATTTCCACTGAAGAATGAATGATTAAACTGATATGGAAATTCTCCCTATCAAAACACCGACAGGGCCCCTCCAGTTTCTTTTCCTCTTCATGGAACTGTGCGTCATTCAACTACACGGCATTATTTTTTCTTATCCTTTGGGCACTCTGCAGATTCAGGTTTGAAGTATAGAGAATATGTTCAAATCTGGGGGTTATGTCTCCTGCTCCTTGTGACCCACTCTGGGAGCCTGGTCCATGGAGGATGAGATGCTCTAACTCTCCAGAGGCTATATGATGCCAGGAGTGGGGAAGCAGAGTTCAGGTCCCACTAAATACTGTGCTCCTGGGTTATTTGCCCCTAGGACTATGAGGTGCAGACCAAGCCCGTGGTCCATCCTGTAGGTGAGTTCAGGGGAGTGAAACCCTAGGGACAAGTAGTTCACTTCCTTGGGTGATAGTCCCAGAGAGCTGATGTAGGAGTGGCTGACCTCGGGCCAAGGTTTACTAGCCTGTGTGTTGCTGTTGCCTGAAGGTGGCTGGGTTTACTGGAATGCAATAAAAATACTTGAACATAAAAGGTAGGTAAAGTAACATGGTTAATATGTGAATTGTTAACCAGAGTCAGACAACAAATGTCTGTGGTGGGTGCTGGACTCTCTTGCCAGTGTCTGCAATGGAAATCAAGTTTCTATTCAATGTGGCTCTGAGTGACAGCCAGGATACAGAAAGAAAACAAACAGTAACTATTATCTTCCTTCTGAAGCAGCTCCAAAGTGAATATAAACACTGATTGTTTAGAGACCATCAATTAAGCTAAGAAGTATTTAGAGCAGGTGCAGGAGAGATAATGAGTGAAAAGAGAGCTTTATAGTCTTGTGTATTTAAAACAGTTTGGCTTTTTGATGTTGTGTTTACTGGGAAGAGTATTGACGATACTTGGAGTCTAGGACTCCTTTATGAACGGTTTTTAGTTTGATAAACACACTGCAAACATCAAGAGGAAAGGCCTAAATGATGGGAACTTTAATGCTGGGGATGTTTTATTTATCACTGCAGTAATATTGAAAGAACGTTTGAACTTACGGGTAGAGGTTTATGGTCTTGTTAACCTCTGATTTATTAAGGTAGAGCTATGCAACCTTTCATATTCTGAACTCCCTAGTAGTACCTAGAGGAATTGCTGAGAATAAGGCTTTCTCCCATAAGTCACTTTGTATGATGTGGTTCCTGGCAACTTGAAAGTCATTTCAGATAAAGGGTAAGAGAAAAGGAAACTTTCATTATCTTGACTTTACAGAGGAGAATCTAAGAAATAGAGAAGCAAGGGACAGAGATTCTACAAAAAGGTACAATGTTTCAACCAAAAGAAAATTTAATTGACTTTTCATAAAAGAATTCTGCAGATGAAACAAGAAACTGAACCCTCGTCTCCCAGTAGTAATTGAGGATAAATGTGGATCAATGTAGCTTTTTCATCTCTAATCTCGAAAATGTCTTTTATGTCCCTTCCTGTAATAGGTAACGGTGTGAATTTTATCTTTTTGTTTGTTTTTTAACACCTCTTGTCCTTTATTCTTTCAAGATTTAGTTGTTAATATTCTGCACTTTCACAGTTGCCACAGTTTGTTCTCTCACTGAAATTTAATGCAATTTACAATAGTTTTCTCACCTTCTTTGTTTTCTGGAAAGGCAGCTTTGCTGTTGAGGGCTAAAGGTGGTAGTATGAAAGAAATACTTCGGGGGTTAATCAGAAGTGCGGCCCTGGCTTACTGAATCACTTAGGGAAAGCCACTTGATCTTCTGGCTAGCTCAGTTATTAAATCAGTCAGCAGGAACATGTCTACACTGACCACTGGATTGTCCATCCAAGCCAACGATCCCTTGGTAATGTATTACTGTGTTAAAACCAATCGCTGCTAGCAGAGGTGAAGCAGCCCCATGAGCAGTGAGCTCTGAGCTGCAATGGCTCCCAGCGTGCCTATTTACGTGACTGGTACTGGGGAGTGTTCTGCACTCCTGGGGTGGTGCACAGCAGAGGGCTGGGGGTACATTTGAGGCAGCATGTGGCACAGGCATGCCAGGGCTCTGTGGTGCACAGTAATGCTGAGGCAGGACTGCCTTCCAGCGTTTCTTCCCTGTCCCGTACAACTCTGCATGATGGCAAGGCAGTACCAGGGAGAGGTCTGGTGGAAATGTTGCAGGGTACATCCTATTCCATACCTCTCTTATCTTGTGAAATCTGTGTTTGATAAGTCCAGCCAATCTGCCCAGAGTGACTAGAAGATGGCATCCTTTCCTATGGGAAGGTGGAGGTGAGAAAAGGAGGCTCTGACGGGTTTGTGAGGAAAAGCTTTGGTGGTGGATGGCTTCTGTGAGAAGTTGCTAGAAGATTCCCCCATGTCCAGCTTCCTCAAAGATGGACCTGCTGCTGGCTAAGGCTGAGCCCATCAGTGACAGTGGCAGTGCCTCTGTGATAACTTATTAAGAAGGGGAAAGAAGTTACAGCACAGAGGAAATTGCAGCCAGAGAGGAGTGAGAATCTATGATAGAAACAGACCTGCAGACACCAAGGTCAGTGAAGAAGCGGGGAGAAAGGTGCTTCGAGTGCCAGAACAGAGATTCCCCTGCAGCCTGTGGTGCAGACCATGGTGAGGCAGCTGTGCCCCTGCAGCCCATGAAGATCCCTGCTGGAGCAGAATCTGCCTACAGCCTGTGGAGAACCCCACACCAGAACAGGCAGGTGCCCAAAGGGGGCTGTGACCCATATTGGAGCGTATTCCTGAAGGACTGCATCCCATGGAACGGACACAAATGGGACAAAATGCCCCACACTGGGGAATTTTTAAAGAACTTCAGCCAGTGGGAAGGACCTATGCTGGGAGAGAGTGTGAGGGGTCCTCCCCCTGAGGAGGAAAGAGTGTCAGAGACCTCTGATGAACTGATTGCAGCACCCATCCCCCTGTGCCTCAGGAGCGGAAGAGACAGAAAATTCTCAAGTGAAGTTAAGCCAGGGTCAGCCTACTAATGCCAAGAAACTTGAGGTTATCGTGGTTTTTTTCTCATCCCTCCATGGACAATCTCCCTGGAAAATTCCAAGAAGACACTGTCTAGTCCTGATTACTAAGGGAGAACTTTCCAGTACTGGGAAGGATTTAAAAAAAAAAAAAAATCAACTCTTGATACCAACAATGAAGCAAATGTTCCCTGGAGATTCATCCCATGTCTCAGTGGGGAGAACATAAATCCTTTGTAGAGGCAACCAAGTTACCGGAGAATCCCAGTGCTGACCAAGTGGGAAGGATGATGTGAGGATGAGTTTTAGGGTAAACAGGAGCTGAAGCCTCATGGACTGGTTAAATTACTTAAACATCCCCTTATCTGTAACACAATCAGACATGCATAAAGACACATGGGAACACACAGTTCTTTACCATGGTGCAACATATGCCTTTATTAATGTAAAAAAGACAGAGTTCTATTTCATTCAAGCATAATCTAGCTTGCTATTAAATTCACAGTTGCACTGAATGTATTTGTACATTTGGTTTAGTTTACCTCAAACTGCCTTGTCATTTTTAGGCCTCAAATATTTATAATATCTATAGAATTTTTTCTTAGCCAACCAAATGATTCTGTGGTCCTTATCTATTATGGTTTTATGAAAGACTTAAGTTTTTTTGCATGAAAACTACTTCAAATTCTTTCTGCTAAATTCTAGTTTCCTCATATGTGTAAAAGGAAGAGAAAACGGGAGAGACATTTAGGTTCATACTTTCATTGTTTTATAAACAATAGATGTGAAGCCACAAAAGCAAGACCATGTTTTTGTACATGTATGTATACAAAATGTATAATTGTATACATTACAATCATATACTCAGCTTTGAGTTTACTTTTGAATGTAAATATGGATTTAATCAGCCTTGAATAAAATGTGGCATGTAAATATACCAGCACCACACTCTAACGTTCTCTTTGAAATAAAGGGCTTCTTTATAATTTTTAGAAGGATGTGAAAAGCCCAGGTGTGAATTACAAATTAGTCATATATGCTGATATCATTAGAAATATCTTGCCATATGAATTTGCAAAATATTCTGCTAACTACCACAAGGATACCACTTTTAAAATGCCAAATTATTTTACCCTATGCAGTTGTACTTTAAATTTTCAAACACTAAAGCAATAAGGAAATTAAAGTTTAAATTGTCTCAAAATTAGTCTCCTGGTCTCATTCAGATTATAGGGGTATTTTTAATGAATCTTCCACAGAGAAAAGGTTATTTCTCCTGTTTTTTGCGTGTCTGTCATACAACAGTACAGCATTCTTTTTCTTTGTATAATTAACTTAGATTTGTATTGCCTTCCTAAGACATTTTTCTAAGTCTTAAGGATTTTGGAATGTAAGTACCACTGTAATTTGTGTAATCTAACAAAAGTGCAGGCATTCATTCTTTTTTCTTTTTCTTTAACCTCTCTTGCCTTTCTCTTTATTTTTTAACCAGCTGCAGTTAAAAATAACTGCTTTATTGCAACGCCCCCTGCGAATCTCCTCTCAGCTACGACATGGTTTGGGTTTGAAAATCCATGTAAGGACTTTTCATTACATTTCATCCCCAGAACTTGTATTTATAGAAGAAATACTTTTTTCCTAATGTAGAGTCACAGTGCATGGTGGAGCTTGCAAGAGCCCCTAGCAGAGGCAACCCGTGGCAGAGTGCTGTGTGCTATTACTTCCTCATGGGAGGGCTGATTTTGGGGGAGAGGAAAGCAACACTGAAGCTTAATTATTTTTCCCCCACCTTTCTGTAGGTGGCTGGCATATGTCTCTTTTGGTATGTGTCACCAGCTTGTGTTGGTGAGCTTTCATTTGGCACGCAGCTGTAGTGCACCCTGGAAGAAGAGGATGCAGCCTCAGCCACCTGGTTTTGCTGCAGTTACCCATATATGCAGCCTGATTTTTTAAAAATACTAAACTTGGAGAGGACACTTTCGTCAGGAATCATCTATTGGTTGAAAATTTCCTCGTAGGCATATGGCTTTACACAGATCCGGTGTGGACTTCTCGTTTTTCCCTGTTTGGATGCTCAGGTTACACAAGGTGGTTCCTCCATTAGATGGCACTGTGTGTTTTGGTGGTGCCTTTCGTCACTCCGCCTGTGTTAAATGGAAAGTAATTAACTTTTAGGAGGTGTGTTTGTTATAAAAAGCAGTCTCTCCATGCGGACGTGAGTTCTTTGTCCTTATCAGACTGAGGAAAACTGTCTTGCTCTCTCTTGTATTTTTTCTTTTTTCTTTCCCCCCATCCCCCTTTTGAATAGCAGTACTGGAAATGCAGAGCAATAGAAGGTATATTGAGGGCGTCAGTGAGATCAAAACTGATGTATACCTTTCCTCCCACTCTGAAATAACAGGATTTTTACCTTTCTATGGGTGATTTAATTTGGGTCTCTGTGGTTTGAGAAACCAAACGTTTTGACAAAATTTTTTCATTATTAATGGCTATGTTACAGAAACACTCGTTTCTTTCCTTAAATTTGAAAGCACCAAAAATTATAGATCTGGTTATTTCTCTCACACCTATGAAAGAGGTGTGGATAAAAAACTGATTTCTTAGTGACTGAGCAGGAATCATGTTATTATATCACTGCAGCTGGAATTTGATCCATCAGTGTTAGAAAATTAAGATTGAGGGAAATTACCTTTCTTTAGCTTGGACAGAAATTCACCCCTGAAGAATGGGCCTGCAGGAGGCCAGGGGAGATCTCTGCTAACAGGGAAGGACCTGGACATGATTTTGACCTGGTAAACTCGCACTGCCTTCCTTATTCCCAGGTGTGGTTTGGGCACTAGGATGAGCCATAATTCCTGCAAGGGATTATGCCTGTGGCCACCCTAATTCAGAAGGCATGAGAATTTAACAACGTGAATGTGAGATATCCCATGCCTGTTGGCCTCGGTGCCAGAGAGCAGTCTCAGGCTCACTTAATTGACTCCTACAATTACAGGCACTGTGTCCCAACAAAGTGTTAAACCGACAGGGGAATTTACCCATTCTGGATTTTTCAACCCTAGCAAGGCAATGAACTGCAGTAGCATACCTGGTGAATATTTTACTATACAGGTCTTTGGAAGTACCACTGCTCTTGGCTGCAGCTACAGGGGTTTGTTGTAAGGGACTGTAAAGACAACCTTAGTCAGGAAAAAGAGCAGCAAACAGGACCAGGGTTCAATATTATATTTAACTGGGAAGATAATATTACTCTGCAGGCTGGACTGGGGTGAGGGAAGCATGGATTGCTACCTGGATGCATTATTGATTCTCAGGGTGACTTTGAGCAAAATACTTTGGTTTTCAGAAGTGAGTAATGAGTTTTCCTGCTAGCTGGACACACTTCACGGGGTCATAATTTCGTCCCTAAAGTGGTGGCCCTCTGTACACCTAAGGCTGTAATTTTCTCAGGTTTGAATCTATTACATGGGAAAGCTAATAAAGGCACTTTCCTCATCCTTTTTTTACCTGTTCTAATGTAGTGAAAATTTTTTGTAACCAGAACTGCTGCCTGTTACGTGTGGAAATTAATGAACTGAAACATAACTTCCCAATCCCACATTTTGGGTGACAGAGTATACTTGTGATCCTTAAAATAATATTAAGGTTGTTATTATTATTAACTATATAATTTATTTTTATAACCTATACATATAAATCAACATGCAAATAAAAGAAGTTGAAATCTATAAAACAGACTTCCTAGGTGAAGAAAAAAACACAAGTGCATATTTTAATAATATAGTTTACAGAACAATAAACTGTTAACACTTCAGTTTTTGTACAGCTTTAGAAGAGAATTTAAGCAGATGTGGTAAACTATAGGTTGAAAGTAAAAAACCCTGTAAAAATACAGATGCATTACTGTTTTATTTCAACTGAATTTCCAAAACTTGAGTTAAGACTCAACTTACGTTTTCATTACAAGCAATTTTTCAAGATCTTATTTAATAACTTCAGTCTGTAGGTTAGTAAGATGTATGAAGACATGATTTGAATTTTGCAAATCTACTTGAAATGAGAAACTTCTAGCCAGTAAAATCATCAATAAACCAATAATTGCGATAACTTTTAGACCATGTGAGGATTACGATTTTTGTTGGTTTTTTTTAATTGGTAAAAGGGACTTTTTTATAATTTTGTCTAAACTCAATTGTGGCTGTGCCCTTTAGCTAACTGTTCGGAATGTCAGATGTCACGCATGTGTGGGAATCCTGCGTGGTACCAAGAATGTAAGAGGTGGAAGGGCAGCAGTGAGCTCCTTAATAGCTTGGAAATGCTGGTTACTTTCAGCACTAAAAGCCTACATTGGTGAAGATTCAGATTAACTTGTCTATTTTTAGTCACACCTTAGTGTGATGCTTGTTATTTTTACAGGTATTTGAAACCATAATCACTCATATTATTGGTTTGCTTAGGTGGAAAGGTAGGTCAGCCAGAGAATTGGTCTACTCTTCTGAAGCTCCCGGTGATAAAATTGTATTTCCTATATGGATCTGGGTGCAGTGCCAGTTGGTCTAATTAAACTGATCTTGGCAAATATATTTTCTCACACTTTAATGTTTGGAGCCTGATCTGACATTCCTTGTATAGTCTGTCTTAAATTAAATATGTTGAAAAAACGATGCAAAAAATAAAAACCAGAATTTTTTGAGAAGAGTGGCTCCCTGATACCGACAACAACAACAAAAACAACAAAAGGCATTCTGTTTTCTTTTTTGCCTATGATGTTTCTCTGAAATCTGAGGGATTCTGATGTTAGACTTCATCAGCTAAGGTAGCAGCTATTTTCTCAATCACATTTAATTGAAAAACCCAGTCTTGCTACAACAACATCATGGTTTTCTCAAGTTAATTTGACATAGATTTGCTGGCCTCATTATCACTCTGTGTGTCCTTCCTGTAAAGCTTCACATGGAATAGGAACTCCTATTCACAGCAGAAAAGAAAATTAGAAAATATAAAAAGCAGTGCAAGAAATGGAGGTTATGTCCATACAATATAAGACAGTGTCTAAGAAGTTGCCTGGCACAATTTAATGAGCTTTTGTCTGGATTTGCCTTCCTTTTCTTGAGCTGCGGTAGGGAAGAAGCTCCGCACAGTATAAAACCAACACAAGTCTTTCCAATATGCTTTACTTTCTGTAGCTTTTCTCATCCCAACTCAATCTGAAATGCTCTGTACAATTCAAACAAAGAGGTAGATACTAGTGGCTGCTAAAATCTGTAGAAAACAGTACTAGAGAAATGTTATTTGCTTGAAAGAACTGGAGAAATTAATAACAGAAGCAAAGGCAAATATGCAGATTTACATAAGAAAGAAAGAAGGAAAAACATTGATCAGGCAAGTCCTGAAAACAAACCTTCGTGTCCAGAGTCCCTGAAGATTACCCACAAGTTCAGAAGGATTCTGATTTTGTACATTAATTGACAGAAGAGTGGATTCTGATTTAAAACTGCAGAAATCAAGTGAAATGAAGGACCATGAAGAACATGCTAGATGATACAATGGCGAAAAGGAGTGACAGGCACAAAAATATGCAGGGCATACCTGCCAGAAGGACAGAAAGGGAAAAGGTTCTGCAAAGTCTTCCACAGTAGGTCCTAGGAGAACTATTTAGAAATAGATGGACAGTCAACGGAGGTCCAGGACAAGAGACAAAGGATAAGGAGGGTCTAGCAGGGTCTAGCACTAAGATGCTCTGCCTGCTAGCCAGTTTTATTAGGTCTCCTGACAACTCAACAAAAGCATCCGAAGATCAACATTTACAGAAAATAATTTCCTTTGAATGGATACATGTGCAGTACTGACATTGCTAACTGAAATTAGGAGTGACATAGTTGTAAATTTCTACAGATTAAAAAGAAGCATGGGCTAGGTTTTGCCATCTTATGCATATAAAGAGAAAATACTGAAAAGTTTTCCCTGAAATAATTTAAATTATGCTGCTTATGGCTCAGTCACTTAGGGAAGAGAGAGATCTTTCTTTCTTTGGGAAGCAAAATGTCACGGCATTGTTATTATCCAAGAATGCAGGGCACACACTGAATTCATGCTCTGAATCAGCATGTGTCATCAGGACTTGTTTTGCTGGTAGATTCCCAAGGGGAATTCCCATGCTCACATCTGCTACTTTCTCCAAACACAAATAAAATCAACACAAGTGTTTTTAAAAATGGTGATTTTCACACCCTTCTCTGCTAGAAGGAGAGGACTTTTCCTCTAAGACTGTGAGTCACAAAAGGACATAACCAGCCAGGCGATCTGTGGAGCTCTAAAATCTTTGTTTTCCATCACACTAGTATCACTGCTGTTTGGGATCCCTTGCTGGAGTGCCATGTAAGCTTAACTGGAAGTAACTTTTTGCCTGAGGAAAGGACAGTGGGCTGGCTCTGCTTGTCTGAGCCTCTGAGACTACCCCAGGATTTGCACAGCCTACGCTCAGTTTATGTTAGAGATAGTACATTACAAATTGCAGCCAGGCAAATGCTAATAGAATGACCTGAAGAAAACAGTGAAAGGTTATTTAAGAGTGCTCTGTGGGCTTTTTTTTTTTCTTTTTTCTTTTCTTTTTAGAACATCTCAATATAAGTTCTGTTTATCATAAAACACTTACTTTGACAGGTCTGAAAATATTACTATTTTAAAAGGCTGACTAGACTTAATGTTGGCTTGGGCCGTCATTTCCTTTTTATTATTAAAAGGATATTTCTCTGCCTTTCTTTGTTAAACTAGCTTAATTGAGAATCCACATAGCACCCTTGAGACGACCATAGGGGTTGATGGCAACTGCATGTTAGAGTCAAAATCATCCTGTTATCAAAAATAAATCACGGTCTTTCTCATTCACAGGGTCTCTTTAAGTGTTTTCTCTTGGGGTTTTTTTATGACTTTTCTTCTGTACGAAGACTTGACAACTGATAATGAAAATCATTTATAGTTCAGATTGCCTGGAGAATGGGGGGGAGACAAACTTGACTTCATTTTAGGAATTCAGCATTTGGGAAACAGCCATGCTCAAATGCACACTGCATAAAAGGATGATTTTTAGAAGAAAAAACCAGGAAAATTGTAAGGATCTTTTATTGATGGTTATTTGAGACATTCAAAAGGTGGTGCCAGCTCAATAGAGCTTTTGTATAAAATAATGGATCACTTGTGATCAGTAGAAGTACTGAAACATTCATAAAATGTCAAATGTCACTGGGAAGCTGAGATTTCTGTTTTTTAAAGCAGGAGAAATCAATCTTTCAGAGATATTCTCTTTCAATTATTTCTCTTATTTAAGAGAAGATGTTGTATTTAAGGGGCAGTGTTGTAGTGTGAGGCAAGAAAATTACTCTTGGAGATTATGTATTGCTGAAGTGGGAGGTTTTTTCCAGCTCAGACTATTCACTGCAAGTAATATTATGAGTCTTATTTCTATTACACCAGACAATGCTTAGTTTTGTAAATGAAAATAAAAATGGGCCAACATCAAGGCGGTCAAATATTGCCATTCTTTGTGCAGTACAAAAGAGGTGAAAGCCACTCAAGAGGACAAAACTGCAGATGGGAGGAGAGGCCCTTGTGGTCAGTGTGCCTCTGTTGTTGGCATTAGCCAACAGTAGTCTTACCTTCACGAGGTTTCCCAGAGGTGTGTGCTCTGTCCCGACCCCATGGAGCTGTGCTCCTGACGGGTCTCTACCATTTCGGTACCTGAGTGGGTATCCATGCTGCACACCCACCAGCATCACATGTAAAGCAGCTCTGAGATGTGGCAGAGAAGAGGGGAGGCCAATCAGTGCCGTGTGGAAGGATATTTGCACTCTGGATGACACCAGATTTGGGGAGCTGGAATTGGTTTCTTCACACAGGCTTTTGGTTTCTGTGTTTCCTCTTGCTCCTTCATGTGGCTGCTGTCTTCCTCCTCTCTTCTCACTGGATCAGGATGAAACAGAATGGGATTCTGCTTTATTTCTCCTCCATCTGCCCTCCCACGCCTCCACATTAGATGTGGGACTTCCCATTAGCATCTCTTAATCCCACCCTGCAGTTGTTTTCAAGGCATGGAGAAAATGTGTCCCTCACTGAGATACTGTTTTGCAGAGAAGTGGGGAGCCTTCTATGAGACAACCACTCTTCAGAAGGTATGGCCTCTGACATGACAGTCCTAGAAGATTTGGTTATTGCTGCTTTAATCAGGAGGTTGGCCCAGATGACCTTTGTGCCTAAATCCATCTATGGTATGCAATTCCATAGTGGCTATTGAAAGGAGTAAAAAACCCCACCACAAAACAACAAGATAAAGATATGTGAAAGATAAGGATTTAGAATTCGCAGCTGTTAGATATTAGTATGATGAGGCAGGATTACTGTTGCTGTGCTTTCCTGGGGAACGAAAACACAGCGCTCCTGGGTGAAGCCTGTGCTGGAAGCATTCTCAGCATGTCACACAATACTCCTGAGACATCGACGATCTAGTTATTCTCACAACTTCAGCCACACAACATTGCTTAATTAAATAACGTAAGCGTACGCATGTTGTATCTGCGCACACCATTTGAGGAGCCTTTTCGAAGCAGCTGGCACTTGAGGTGGGAATTTTGTCAGTGTGAATTCTAAACATGAACAGGGAAAAGGTTACATTTTTGAAACATCTGTAATCATTTGTGCACCATATAAGTTAATTGGCTGTGTATGGATTTTAAGCAGTTCACTCCTCTTCTGTTATGTTCTGACAGTGTATGTTTTGCATTCTTCAAACCTTTATAATTCTCCAAAAGTTTCTAGAAACAAAACCTGAAATCCAACTCAATTATGTTCAAAATTCAATAATGTAGCTATTATCTGCCTGCATTTTATTATTTTTTACTACATCTCTGGTGAAAAGAGAAAAAAGGTATCAATAGGGGTTAAGACCTAACTGTATGACTTTTAGGTGATGTTACAAAAATACAGCAGGAAATTAGTGGAAAAGCATCTTTGATTTCCCTGCATGGGAAACAAACATGTGCATAGAAGTATGGAGTCCAGTCAGAGAAGCAGAACATCTATTCTTACTACAAAATACAGATTGGCTGTAGAGTTTGAGATCAAATTAAGCAAAAAAAAAGACCTTGTGTTACTAAATCAAGAGTGTGCACAAGAGGGGTTTTCCATGCTGGAATTATTTTCCAAATAATTTGCATCAAAATTTCAGATTTTGGTAAAGAAGAACAGTATCTGTATCGACAAACACTGACTTTTAATTTTTTTTTCTTTCTGTTGATTTATGGTCACTAGTAATACATAGTTACTATTTTTTTTTTTGGCTTCCAGGAGGTAAAATACTTTCTTGTTCATCACTGCTGTCCCTTTCTCCTGCTGGTTTTCTTTTTTGCTCTGCCTATAATCTGATGCTGGCTGCAGTGAAAGATGATGTCTTCAGCTGTGCCACTTGAGTTCTTTTAAATCCTTCTTTTCCTTGAGCAGCAAAATGATTGATTCCTTCTCCTAGAATGTAAACCTCACAGCTTGCCTTGTCTCAAGTATATCTACAGTCATTTTAAATAGAATAATATGTGTCCTACCTTGGTGCAGTGTGCTCTCCTTCCTGGACCTCTTCTTCGTCTGTGTTTTAATTGGCAGTAATCTGAAACTGAACAGTCACTTAGGCATAGTGGGAGCATGGGATTGTATGCACATGGGCTTATATGGAGTCTGGGAACTTGATTGTGTTCAACATCAAACTGTAAGATACTGAGAGTAAAAATAACCCTGACAATTAGGTGCCTCATAAAAAGTCAAGAAACAAAGCCTTTCATTGTAGACTATGTTCCCAGTTCCTATCAAAGTAGATTGACAACACTAATAAACTGATTCCTGCTTGCTGTCTCATGTGCAAAATGTAGTTACGAACATTTTGCACCATTGTTCTTGCCTCTGGCAAGCTCTTGAGAAGGCTGAGGGTGTTGTGAAATGAAAAGGCAGTGAACCGAGGTGCTTGCTCGTCCTCAGCTGGGGCTCAGGGTGGAGGCTGCAAGGGGCTGGGGGCCTGTGCTGCTGCTCATATGACTAAGATGGATTTTTTGGTGGAGGTTTTTTTGGTTGGTTGGTTTGGGGTTTTTTGTTTTGTTTGGTTGGTTTGTTTGGCCTTTTTTGTCTGTTTTTTTTTGGGGGGGAGTTTGTTTGTTGGTATGGTTTTGTTTTGTTTTGTTGGTTTTTTTGAGTGTTAAATGTCAGTTAATTAGTTAATTTCACAGGTGTCTAAGGGAAGGACAAACCGATTCAATAGCTATTCACTGCATGAATCTGATTTTATACAGAACAGAAATTGATGGAGAGACCAAACACAGGCCACACCAAGAGCCAGGTCAAATTCATGCGGTGAAGAGCTGTTGAATCAGTGTCCTTCCCTTAGACACTCAGACCTGACACTCAGAATCGGTATGTATTTGTCAAAAAAATTTTTTTTGAGCTTTCTTGAATGCTTTTAGTTATTTTGTTGGGTTTTTCTAATGAAATACGTAAGGATGATGACTAACTGAAATACTAATATGCTCTAAGTCCCATCTGCTGGTGAGTAACTGAAATGACGAGCAGCTGAGCCAGGTCCTTGTGCTGCCTTGTAATCGATCAGGAATATTGTGTCTGCCACGAAGTGTTTGTTTTCTCTGTAGTGGCTGATGGCTTCTGTCTGGTAATAGGACAAAATCAACCATCCAAAACATTTCAAACTATCAGTGAGAATTAGTGATTAGCCTTCACATGAGCCTAGCAATAAATTTGCTCTATTCCTCTTTGGTCTTTGTGACAGCTAGCAACAAAAGACTCTCAGTGTAATTGTTATGACTAGTGTGTGCCCCTGCCTTTTCTCCCTGCTATTTGTTCATTAAAGATAAGTATTTTCTCTTTGAGATTGGTTAAATGCTGCTGTTTTCAGTATCTTACCATTTGTCTTCCTCCTCTTAGCACTTAAAACTTTCTCACTCTCTTCCAGTTATTAATTTTGCTCAGAGTATATTCTCAGGTAATCCTTGGAATGCCTCCCTGAATCAGTATTACTTTCAGATTTAATACTGAAATTTAAGATTAGGAAACCAAAATGTAGGAGTAAGCAGCATGTGAGTTTGTTCTGTTCTCTCAGATAAATGGACATCAGCAAGAGCAGGAAGTCATTTCTCAATTCTGTCTCCTGTCTGCTACCTACTCTCAGATATCAAAGCTTTTAGAACCCTGTGAGAACACACATTTTCTTGCTAGCTTTTCAGTAGTGGTCATATTTCTTAGCTGTATTTCACCTGAATGATGAGTCACAGGTGGCCTGCACTCTCTCTGCCCTGTGGTCTGAGCTGCTGCACATGTGCTGCTCCTTGGTCCTGCTCGTGCATGAGGATCACCCGCTGCTGGACCTTTGTTTGTGCCACTTGTGCTCTGTGCAGAACCTGCCTGCCCTGGGCTCTGCTCTCTGTGTCCACACCTGTAAACTGTGAAGGCCAAAGGGAATTCCTCCCTTTGGAAGTACCCCAAGAGCTGTGGAGGAAACCCATGGTGGGGCTTTCAAATGTCTGGCTGAGCATTGCTTCAGAGCCTCCCAGTGTTTTTCTTTCTGCCAGTGGGATTTACTGGCTTTTTATATCCTCTTTTTTTTGGAAGCCAGGAGCAAGGAGAATGCTTGTACTTGAAATGATGTCGTTGCTATTGTTAAGCAGGGTGGCCAGAACATGTATATTGCTAGTATTTTCCTAAAGTGTGAACCCCTAACAAATGTATAATTCTATGGACACTTCTGAACGCAAAGTTTTTCGAAAACAAAAAGAAACTACTTATTAAGTACTTTCTAAATTGTAGCTGAAATTAATTAATTGCCTATTTTTATAATTAGTCTTTCAAAAATTCCATGACACTGAAGTAAGTGAGAGGAAAATTTTTTTATATTAAGCTGGTTCAGAGATTAGATACATTGGTAGAAAACAACTCTTTTGCTTTCAGAGGTCAGAAGTAATCACATATGGTGTTTTGTACTATATATCCTAGGGAAAAGGAAGGGGTAAATGATAACAGATTGAAAAGAAATTTTATTTATTTTGGTTTTCAAACTGTTCAGCAACTGCCATAAGAATTCCAGGACATAAAGTTCCATTAGTGATACAGTATAAGTAATTCTTTGTCATTTGTTACAAAGAGATATATAAATCAATGGAAAGTCAGAAACATGCTTTCATTCTATGGCATAGAATGAAAATATTCTAATCTTTTATTAGGAAACCTGTAGCTCAATAGCATTTTGTGCAGATTCTAGTAGGTTTTTTCAGATGTCTGGATTATTGTGTTAAAGGTATCCTTTAGTGTCAAATTGTGGAAAATGAAAATTCAAGAGCACAAGTCAAAGACCCTTGTCTATGAAATTGAATTTCCAGAGCCAGAAACCTTGAGCCACTTTTTCATTGGAACAGGTGTTGGCACTCACATTCCTTGGAAAAGCTTCCACATGCAATCCATCACAGAGAGGTCAAAGTGGCTTCAGTTTGTGCAACACTTAGAGGGATTTGCAAACTGCTCAGGAAAGGTTTTAACTGCTTATGTGAAATATAGCTCTTTATTACAAAGAATGCATGTTGTGTATGTAATGTGGTTCTGTGAAACAGGCTCAGTTCTCAAAGGTGTGTTTTTCTTGGTCTACACTGTCCAAGCACACCTTTTCCCTTATAGTCTCAATCTCTACAGTAAAATTAAGAAAATCATGTTACTTTCCTTAACTCAAAACCTCCAAATGAATCCCAAGCCTTATGTCAGGCTTTTGCTTCTGTTGGAACAAACATGTAGTTTTCTCAATTTAAATGATTACTGAAATGCAAAATAACAGATGCTTTCTATAGCATATCTCTTTAGCACTATGAAAAACATTACCAGAAGACAGATAGAGTGGAGATAGTTCCTCACAATAGTGCAATATAATTTATAGAACTTCCTTGATGCATGCAATGATCTGCCCTTTTCAGAAGCAGAGACTGTTTGGTGACAGAAATGGAAACTCAGGTTATTTGGTCTTACTTCAGTGCCTGTACTTACACTGATCTCATTCTTATATTTGTCTAAGAATACTTATAGTTTCAAACATGTTTATGTTTAGTACCCTTGAAAGAGAGATGAACCTTTTAAAAGCAAATGGAGGTTTTGGAATGCCTACAGTGGAGTCAGAACAATGATTATTGCTTTTACAAAGATAGCTATTGGAGGACTATCATTCATAATGAATTTATTCACAGATAGAAACTGTTCTGTTTGAAATGCACAAGCACATACATACACATGCGTGTTCTGATTTTGTTGATTATATGTAAGTATTTGTAATTTTAATGTGGAAATCCTGTTGACTTATTAAATCACTTAAAGATTTTATGGATATAAGGCAGATGTGGATTTTTAGATGCACCTCATGATCATAATGCATTTTAATATTCTGATTAAATATTCTTGAAAATTAAATGGATGGTTCATTGCCTTTTCATTATAAGTTTGGTGTTTGAGTGGGGAAGGTTTCTGCCTTTCTGCACCTTTTTCTATCTTGATTGTGGACACTGATCCAAATTATAGGCAAAGGTTTTACAGGGTTATTTGTTTATTTCCAGATGATTTAGTTAGCCTTTTTGAGTGAACAAAAAAGATACTGGAATTGAACAGGTTGAAAATTCTGCTTCCTCTATTCTGAATATTAGAAGGAAACTGCAATTAAATTGATGCCTTCAGGAATTCATGGGGAGAGAAACAATCTCATCCAATTTGGGTGAATACACAGAATTTTTCTTAAGTTCACATTTATAACTCCCATTCCTTTTATCAGTAATTAAACACATGCATTAAGGGAAGAACGTTTTGTTTCTTTGAGAATTTTGGCGTGAGAATAGAGTGCATATTCGTGCGAGCTGGATCTGTTACTGACCACAATAGCTGCAAAGGAACAATTACACTTTATTAGTTCAATAATTTTGCTAAGAAGCGAATATTCATTGTAGTTCTGTGGGTGAATAATATACAGCAGATTCACAGCTTCAGGGGAGCATCAGTATTCCTATTCCAGGAACAAGAACTTCACTCTTTCTGAATGCTCTATTCTGGAAAAGGCCACTGGCATGGGGTAGAGCAGTGCTGGGAAAAGACTCTGCATAGGCTTTGTGCAAGAAAGCTTAAAATTGCCTTTTAATGTGTTGTTGCAATGGAAAAGAGTGGAAATATCCTGGTTTCGTTTTTATTCTGTAAGCACCCTACCCGTTTTCGCTAGAGCTAATTTGCATACATTTCATAAATAAACATAAGTAACAGGGTGTATGTCTGTGTCCTGGATCTTGGTAACCCCATGTGTTACCTTATCCACATTCATATTTGGTAGGACAAGGGCTAAAGGTTTAAACTAACAGCAAGTAGATTCAGCATAGATATAAGGAAGATGATTTTTACAATGAGGGTGGTCATGGTGGACCAGGTTGCCCAGAGAGGTGGTAGATGCCTCATCCATGGAAACGTTCAAGGTCAGGCTGGATGGGGCTCTGAGCAACCTGATCCAGGTGAAGATGTCTCTGCTCATTGCAGGGGGCCAGACTAGATGGCCCAAACTCTTCTATGATTATGACAGAACATGTGGAATTAATTTTGTTTAATTGTAGACCTGTACAACTTTAGTGGTTGGTTTCAACGAGTCTTGCAGTGGCTTTTTATAGCCAGAGGATAGAGACGTACTTTTGAAAGGATGCTGCATCTAGTTACAGGCATAGTGGTTGAACAGGAATGGCTTAGTTAAGGATGGCTGGGTTTGCTCACAGGTTCTCGACTGCCTATTCTTCTGCATGTTCAGACAGATTAAAATTTTGAGGAGTAAAAAGAAGAAAGTAAGAAGAGAGAGAGAAAGAATGCTTTGCTTAAGGAAAAAGCATATCTGAAACTTTTTAGAGCAAAGGAGCTGCAGGAGCAGCACCACCCATTCTCCATATAATATTCCTGAGATACATGCAGCATTTTAGTGGAAATTTTGGGTTCAATAAGTAATATAAATATGGAAAATAAATTTAAAAATGGATTTTTTTTACAGTTTATGGGTTTTGTAATCTGAACCTGGTAAATGTTGAAATAGTTTGCCTTTTTCATGCTTCCGACATTGTGTTGCCTTGTACTCAGGGTGAGGCCCAAAGCTGGCTTTTTCTACAAAGGACTCTGCCAGTTAAAAGATTGTTGCAGAAAAGGGTGGTTTTCTATCATCTGAACATCACATACAACCCTTTTAGTTCTGGAATGATCAGGCTGGTACAGACAACTTCCTTCTCTATGCTTCAGTGTCATGGAAATTTATATTGCTGATTATAAGATATGAATTAATATAAAAAAATTAGCACCAGAGATGTGAATTATGTAATCAATCTCATCATTTAGTAACTTAAAAGCACATGCAGAAATAATAATAAATTCAAGAGGATTTAGTCCTCACAACTTTTAGGGGGGAATTTTTTTGGTTGGTTTTGTTTTTGGATTTGGTTTTTTTAGGCATTTGTATGCTTCAGCTTACAATGAGGGGCCTCCTGCACTATTATTATGGTATTTTGCCCTCAGTAAATGACAGGCGTTATTGGTACATAGAGATACATTACACATTCTCCCACTGCAAAGCCTTCATTGCATGCCATTAGATAACAGCATGTGTTCAGTAGCTGCGGTCTCTTAGCAACTAACTCCGTCTCTTTCTTTTGAATTCTCCTTTTGTGACCCAGAGTCAGGTCTTTAGACATAATCCTCAGCCTGCTTTTCTATTTCCAAGAAATGAAGAATTCTATTTCACTTCCAAGAAGTGAAAACCAGAATGTTTTGGGGTGGTTATGTAAAATTCAGATAGTGTGAGAATATGTCTTTCTAAATCTATTGCAAGTATTGAAAATAGAGATAAATTTGTATTTATTAATTTAATAATAAATATACTATTAAAATTCTGCTGGTTTATGGTAATCTTGGTAGTGACATGCCAATATATTTTAATATGAAATGTTATTTTAAGAAAACACATAATTAAAAATCTGCAGATTTGGCAATATTACAGTTGTGTAAAAAATATATAACACTTTTCACTGATGTAGATATTAAAGTATGTACTTTGGGGGATGGTGGTTTGTTGGTTTGGGGGTTTTTTTTGCTGTTATATGTCTGTGTTTGAAACAAGGATGGACAAAGAAAAGCGTTCCTTCTAGGCAGGAGATTAGGAGCTATGCTTTCAAAACAGAGGTTTACATTCAGATCTTTGTGTGTATGCTCCCAAAGTTCCCATTTAATGAGGGTTTTTTTTTGGAGATGTTGTCTTTAAGTGGCAATGTGTACTGGAAAACCCTTTATTTCCTAAAGAAAACCCTGGGTTCAAGAATTATTTTATTAACCTAAATCTTCTATTCATTCAATTAAGGAACATAAGAGTTACTCTGGTGAGTTGGTGGTGAATTGCTGTAATGAATAATGGTCCTTCTAAACTCCAGATATATTTTTATGTCTAGACAGGTCTATGGTGAGGAAATATGATTAAAACAGACTATGTCAAAATGCACTGAAGAGATTTTTCATAATAAGCACTTTTTTGGTTTGTTTTTTTTTTGGATTTTTTTTTTTAACCAAGGCGTGTATAATGTTTAGAAATCTTTCTGAAGTGACAATTCTGGTCAATTCTTCTATGTTAAGCTGATTAACTGTTTCTGACCTTTCAAAGTATGTCATATATAATCCTAGAAGACCACCAGAGTTGAAACTATTCTGTTAGTTTTGACATTCCCATCAGGCTTTCTGTCTGTTTCACAAGCAATCCTAATTCACTTGTTTTTAGTTAATTTGACAGGTCATTGTTAACATCATTACTAATAGCAAACTGCTACAACTTACACATGTTTTGACAAGAGGAGTCTTCAAGACATGGTGATACCCATTAATTAGAAGAGAAGGAAAGTGCTTATTTCTTTTGCCCAAGAGCTGGATATTATGTTAATATTTTATGACTAGAAGAGAGAAAAGAGCATGTTTACTTCAGGAAAAAATTATATATTTCTGTCTGAAACTGAGTGAGAACCAAGTGGAAACTCTCAGGACACTGTAGTGCACATAACCATATTTGGAAAGTTTCTCTTTGTGGTAGCTATTTGTCAAGTGGATTTTGAGTGAAATATCACTTCTCTGTGTAGAGCTGCTGCTACTTTATCTAGCTTGTTTCGATCAATGTTTTTTTCATGTGTGTAACCAATTTTATCGGCAAATGTGAAGTAAGAGCTAGTGTGCTGAGCTCTTTCTCTTCCTCTGAGGTAAAAAGTAGAGAAGATCTAGATCCTTAGCCAGTGAATGCAATGTAACCCAAATGTGAGCCTTCTAGGAGAGGGATTCGAAGACCGTTCCTGAAAAAGAGTTAGGTGACGCAAGGTTTAAGGAGTCGTGTGAGTGAATAAATGTTTTGTTGCTGAGAGAGACTGAAATTCATAAACAGTTGTGCTGGTTTTGGCTGGAGTAGAGTTAACATTCTTCACAGTGGCTATGGGACTGTGTTTTGGATTTGTGCTGAACACAGGACTGATAATATAGAAATATTTTTGTTATTGGTGAGTCGTGCTTTCACAGAGCCAAGGCCATTTCTGCTTTTCCTACTGCCACGCTGGCAAGGAAGTTGGGGGTACACGGGAGATTGGGAGGAGAAACGGATGGGACAGGTGACCCCCAACTGACCAAAAGGATATTCCAGACCATCTGACATCATGCTCAGTATACAAAGTGAGGGGAAGAAGGAGGAAGGGGGGGACATTTGGAGCAATGTCATTTGTCTTCCCAAGTCACTGTTATGCTTTAGGGGGCCCTGCTGTCCTGGAGATGGCTGAACACCTGCCTGCCCGTGGGAAGCAGTTAATTAATTTCCTGGTTTTCTTTGCTTGTGCGTGTGGTTTTTGCTTTCCCTATTAAACAGTCTTTATCTCAACCCACGAGTTTTCTATCTCTTACCCTTCTGATTCTCTCCCTGATCCTGCTGGTGGGGGAGTGAGTGAGCAGTTGCCTGGGGCTTGGCTGCTGGCTTGGGCTAAACCATGGCAACAGTAAAGACAGATAGGAGGGTGGTATTATGTGTGGTTTAAGTGGGATCAAGTTTCAACGTCGAAGAGGAAATACAGCACAGAAGTTTTGGAGAGAAGCTTGCATAGAAATTTCTTTCTACTCTCACCAACCAACCAAGCATGCAAAAGCTAGACTGGTCTGAAACCTTAAAACCCAATACCCAATCAGTAAAAATGGTTGGATCCTGCTTTGAGTTTCCCATTTTGGTATAGTACTTACAAATCATACATGAAAAATAGTTTGGCTTTAAAACAAGAATGGAGCAAACCTTCAGTAGGAACAAACTCATTTTGGTACTATACTTGAAACCAATATCTGTAAGAGTCAATCAAAGTGTCAAAGTGTCTTTCTGCAAGGCACTGAGTTAAAGGCACATCCCATACAACATTCATCCATTCCTGATTAGACAAAAGCGTTTGAAGAAGTTCTGGGTGACTGTATCCTCTTCCTGTCACAGTAATGATCAGGCCCCAGAGCTGTACTGTAAGGTCTGAGTTGTGCTTCTCAGCCCTAAGTGATGTGGGCCAGGGGAGTGCACAGCACCTCCCTCTGTGCCTGCACGCCTGGCTTGCTTTCCACTGGGAATCTCTACGTGTATGGGGAAGGGAATCAATGTCTGTAATCTGAAGAGCTACAGACAAAACCAAAGGCCACTTTTCTGTTTATCAGAAGTGATTTCCACCAATGCTACATGATGGCTCCTGAGCCTGATCCACTCTGCTTGTAGGAACTTGATGGAAATGGGGATCCTGACACAAATGTAAAGATGGAACTGGTGTGGAAAGAACCTGGGATGGGAATTTGAGATCTGACATATTTACCTACATGTTGTACTGGCCTTGCCTTGTCTCTGTCTTGAGAAGAGAAAGAGTTAAGTATCTGAGGTTGCAGCTGTTTTGTTTTAAAGGTTTGATAACAAAGTGTTTGTGGAAAATGCTTTCAGACAGTAGGGACAAAAAGAGGAAACTGATGGCTTCAAAACCATGTGCTTGCATTCTTTGAACTGCACAAAAATTATCCTAAATCATTCCTGGGATAGTTAATAATAGTGGTTTACTTTATGTGTTAGGTCATGTCTTTTCCTGACATAAGCTAGAGAGAGCTCTAACTATTCTGTTCTCCTCACCAAGCCTGCTTTGGTTGCAGTGTGATTTCTTTCTAGTCTCTTGTTTTAATGTCTTCATTTGTCTTAGGTTTAATTTTATGATTTTCAAGAAAAGTCGTGTTAAGTTATACATCTTGATAATGACACCTATTATACCTGTATAAGTATACACATACTATAATGCTATCCTGTAATATTTGACTTTTAAAAAGGAGAAAATTAACAAATCAGGGTAATGATAGAGCAGCTAAGAAGGGAGACAAACTTGAATGGTAGCCTAGGACTAGACAGTGTGCTGTAGTTTGGCATTTAAAGTAAAGAATGGCTCTGAAGTAGCTTTCTTTAGGCAGTAAAGAAAATGCCAGTGCAGCAATTTCTCTAATCACATGGATTGACATTTATTTTGAGATTGAGCCTGCCTGTTAGTTAATGTGGAGTCACATTGCACTCAGCCCTGCATCTCAGCAGGCCCCTACTGCAAGATTTACATTTCACAGGGAAGAAACAGTCTTGATAACGAAATGATGCTTTGCAGAGATATGTGCAATGGAGCAGAGCCAGATTATGTAAATATGATTTATCCAAAGCTGTAGCACGTGGGTCCTGTTACTCAGATACTGATCTATAACTCACTGATGGCTCTTGTGATTTCACATATATGTGCTTGGTGATTGGTATTAAATTTTAAGATCATTTATTTTTATGTATGCCATAAAAGGCTTACGTCAAAGTTAATATTCATCCTCTACATTTCCCTGATAGCATTTTGCAATGTTTATCTTCTCTTTGTCATCAGTCATAGTGACATTTTCAAAGGAGGAAGATTCCTACTGAATGCATCCCATTTAGCACCAAAATTAGGTTAGAGATGCTCAGGAACTGAAATACAATGTGCAGTACCTACTTGCTTCATTAGAGTGCCAGTGTTCTTTCAGCAGGGAGGACTTCCTATTTTTTTCTCATTATCTGAAAAAAAGCAGAAGGATGAGAAGAGGAGTTTTGCAGAAAGCTGTATTGGTACCAGTGCAGTAGCTGAAGTTTCTGAGCCGGCTCAGGGAGCCATAGCCTTTGCTGGGATTTGTTCCTAACTCATTTGACCCATGTTGCATTCTTTTGGCTTCTCCAGTTGCCCATGAAAACGAGGATGCAGGGCTTTGTGCTTGCCAAAGGCAGGGCAAGGTCTGGGCCTTACGTTGTCTTTTTCTTTCTACCCTCTCAGGATGATCAGAAGATGTTTTCAGCCTGGTTCCATCTTTACAGCACTGTGTGCCTGAATATGTTCTTTGCCATTTCCCTTGTAA
The DNA here is from genome assembly GCA_014706295.1 of Lycocorax pyrrhopterus obiensis. Taxonomy (NCBI): domain Eukaryota; kingdom Metazoa; phylum Chordata; class Aves; order Passeriformes; family Paradisaeidae; genus Lycocorax; species Lycocorax pyrrhopterus. The sequence continues at coordinate 19,762,419 of JACSVZ010000001.1, forward strand.
TAACTTCAAAACCTCATGTCCTCCTTCAACGAGGCAGCCCTCGAAGGGGATGCATTTCTATGGGATTTGGACTGGGAGTGCCCTGGGCAGAAGAGTGGGACTCGTGCTGCTGCCCCAGAAAGGCCCAACAGGCTGCTCTGAACTGCTGCATGTTCTGTCTGTGAGATCCCAGCAGGATGTCCATGGGCACCCCTTCCCTGCCTGGGGCAGCAGCAGCAGGGAGACGCAGTGAGACAGGGGAAAACCTGTGCCTCCCTGAGTGGAAGGGCCAAAATGAAATCCCTGAGAAATCATCTGCAGTCACTAGCTTTTAAATTGCTAACAAAACACACTGGTCTTCCAAGAAAAGCCTGCTTGCTCTTAACCTGAAAATTAATATATTAATACAAATAATGTCTCTGTTCCATTAAAGTACTCTGAAGGGAGAAATAAGAGAATCAAACCCCTTGTTTCTAAGCTCATCACTTTGGAGAATTTCCTGAAAGTGATTAAATTGCTACATTCAAACAGAGAAGGAAAACATGCTGACAGTACATTGCTTTTATTCTGCTTTTGGCAAGTAAGAAGATTTGAGTATCTAAAGTCCCCATTGCATTTTAGGAATGCAAGATAGGGTTGGGAATTGTAGAAAACAGAAGTGGTCATTGTTAGTTGTTGACCTAGGATCCTGTTCTGCTGATTTTTGAACAAGTGGGCAGGCACTGACAAGTCATTGAAAGGAGAAATTTGCAGATGGTTTGAGGACTGTGGCCAGAGTTACAGAGAGCAGAAGTCTAATTAGGCTTGTAAATATGTAAAAAAAACCCCTCCAAAATAAAAAATATATTTCATTGATAACTATATGTGTATTTCTAGTTGCAAAACTATCCTCTGCATGGAGTAACTTTTAATAAAGTGATTTATAAACATCACAATCTTCGGTTTCTACCTTGTTTAAAATGTATAATAATAGATTTCAGCTTCTTCCACACATCAAATATGTAAAAATCTTCAGGTTTTATTATTCACCTCCCACAGGAAAAATGGATTTGAGAGTGAAAATTGTGAGCTAGGATAGTGTAACAGGACTATAGAGATCTATTAAAAAAATTACTCAGACCACCTTCAGATCTCATAAATTCGGCTTCACAAGTAGTAACGAGAAGCATAGGCATAGGTTTGGGATTACCTGTGATTTTCTTAGAGGGGCAGAGGCCCCAGACATCCTCAGAACATCTAAGTAATTACAGACTGGTTCTCTGGGGAATCCCCATTTGTGTATTTTCAAAAGTACTTCTGAGTAGACAAATTAAGTGCATTTAATTTTTCTTTGAACTCAAAACATCTTTCAGTTTGAAATTCTTTCCTTTGAGAAAAAATGTAACTAAGTACTTCAGTGGTTGGCTCCTCATGAAATGAAGATCTGCAAATGCCAATAGAGCTAAACTGCAGTGATGTTTTAGTGGACTAAAGGGCTGAAATCACGAGGGAAGGCTTATGATACTGTAAATTCCACTTAAATCTCGAACAATATTGCTTATACTGCATAAATTGCTTATACTGCATGTTGACTGCAGGTTAACAGAATTTCATTCCGCTTTCCCTTCTTTCTCCTTAAACCTGAGTATTGAACAGCTTTTGCTATTCAGACCCTTTGCTTTCTGGGAGACTGTGAAAGAACTGTTGGACTTTTCACTACATTTTTCACATGCTTTTATGGAGGATCAGCTGCACTTATGCATAACTATTCATAGGTTTTCTTATTCTTCCCACGTTGCTTTCCTCCTGGAAGAGCAAAGTAACTGAAAAATTAGACCTAAGGGTCTGGCCTTGCCCAATGGTAAAGGTCTGTAACCTTTTCTTCTTGAATGGAATAATGCAATGTTCAACCACACTGATTTACTTTTGCTGCTTCTGATTTTCTGATTTTTCCCAGACTACTAAAGGACTGGTATTTCACAGCTGGTGCCAATGACAGTAACTGTTGTACCACCTCTCTTTCCTTCAGTACATTTTTCTGATGCTTCTCTTTGTTTCCGTTTCTGGATGTACTTCTTGCTAGTAGCTGATATAGCCAACAGTATTAGTTTCCAGCTATTGAGTATACATTAATATGCAAAGATTAATGGCATATAAAATTATTCCTGATTGAGTAATACTGATAATTTCCTGTCATTCCAGTGGATGCTCGAGGTTATTACAGCAGAATGTGCTGCTGACAATATAGTTCTGTATTTTTATTTTCTGCATATATGTTTATCTTGAGGCTATTTCTTTTTTTAATACACACAAGAATATGTGAATACTGGAATAGCATCTGCAAGGTATCAGTTGGATGGATCCTCAGGTGCTTTCATTGCCATATCGCCACTGAAATTATTTCCCACTGCCTCTTGTATACTCAAGGTATAGACTGTGACTCTGGACTAAAGCAAGTTGCCTAATGCCACACTGACAGTCTGTGGTAGAGGGAGGAACTGATCCCATACACGTACCTTTACTACTGAACCAAGATTTCTCCGGTTTCTTGCTGCACTTTATTGTGTATATGCTTTTGAAAGAGTGCAACGTTATGAATAAGCTCAAATAAGCAAATCTGAAACATAAGAATTATTGACCTTGGCACTACTTAAAGAAAGACATTAGTGTGCATATCACAGGCTCCTTTCAGCTGCCACTGAAGTTTCTGTTAAGATTTCCCATTACTTCTTTATGACCTGGAGCAGGCTTCAGGAGTGACAGCGTATCCCATCCAGTTGGAGTATCGTTCCAGTTTAACTAAAGATAGATGTACAGTTTTTAAACAGTGGAAGGAGAAAAAAAAAGGCAAAATAATTTCAAGAGAAAATTATTTGACAAAATGTCCATTGGTGTTTAGTTTACAGTGAGGAAACAAAGCTATTGGCTCAGGAAATTGGTAAACAACATTTAAAACCTCAGGAAAGGAACAAATGTTTAAAAAATCTTTCAATTTTATGTCGATATTTTCTGCAAAGCAAAACAAAAAATATTAAATAAAGTGTCAAGGATCTTCCACAAGAAAAAATTCAGCTGAGGATGAGTGCATGAAATTCGAGAAGTTTTTAACATCTGTAACAGTTTGTTGTGTGCTTTGAAACGGAAAGCAATACTAAACAAAAAACATTCGGTTGACACAAGTCCCTCAACTCACTAGAATTTCACTTAAGATCATTGCAATCCAGACATCAAAAATTGACAGATATGATGTTTTGCAGCCCTGTCTGGTTTTGCTCAAGTCTTGGTCTTATTTCTGATTTCATGAAAATGAATGATAAAACTCTTGTTCCTGTCGCAGGGAAACATCTGCGCCCTGCTATGAAGTTCCCATCCAAAATTCTGCCAAGAATATACAGGCAACACTTTCTGTCAGGAAAGAATTCAGGGTAAAATTGAACACACCCATTTTTTTTCGCATCTGCATTATGAAGCACCAAAAATGTTCATCCAAATGATTTGTAGCAGTGGCTGAAAACCATGGTGCTTCTGTTTGGCACAGTTGGTACCCTGAAACGTTGTGTTGCGTTGCTGTGTGATTACAGCTGGGAAAGGATCCGGCACCTCAAACCGCGATAAATGTTTGTGTTATTTTTTATAAGATAGTAAACATTGTAAAAAAAGAAAAATTTAACATTTAAGCAGTTACACTAGTTTTGCATGGCTTTAGTGACCCAGTAAGTGACCTAGTGAGCTAGTAAAATATGACATTGAATGACCAGCCAAACCATTCCTATGCATTGTCAGCTTTAAGCTGCTCAGCCCTGTAAGCTTTCTGTGGATTTGCAAGAGCCGAAGTCCAACTTTGCAGTCAACATTAACGATCTCAGAAATGTTGCTAGCATGAAACTGCTGCCATTCTTTATGCATGCTTTGTTGTGAATATTTTCTCCAAATATTCTTAAAAACCATTTATTAACTGCCAGTATGAAGAAAACATTTCTGGAGAATGATCTAGGGAGTACAGAGGAAAAGCTGCTCTTTAAACAGTGTTTAAATGTTTGAAATTGTGAGCAGTAAGGGGCCATAGATCTTTTACTATCTCAGGGAGCTGCAGTCGGTTTCGTTCTGAAAAGGAAGTATTCAGGTTGGAAAAGGTTTTCAGAAGTACAGGCATCCAAAATATTACCAGAACAATAGCTGAGTGCAAAGTTCTTGGTCACAATAATACAAGAATTTAATCTGAATTCACAAGTATTTTTTATCATTTTGTTTATAATAATCAGAAGAGATTAGCAGAAACGGTTATTGAATATATTTGGGAAGTGCATACAGTCTAACAGATATGTTGCTTTCTCTCAGTATTTTTTAATAAAAAAATAAAATTTGAGGAATACTTTGTTCAGTGCAAGCGATCACATGGCTTCCAGTTTTCAGATACAGGGAGCACAAACACAACAATGCACATAAATCAACATCATTTGTGCCAGAAAAATATTCCCACTCACTTGGTTTAAAGTGAAATGATGATCCGATGGCCAACTCAGCTTTTCCATCTTTTAGCAAGCTTGGTGCTTTGAAGCATGGGAAACATAAGCTGCAACCAATACGGTACTCCGGTTGCTTATGGCTGGTTCAGTGGCATGTATCTTTAATTTGTAGTTATTTAGGATATTTACAGGAATAAAATATTTTCCTTTCTTTTTTCCTAACCCTTTCCTTGAGAGTTCTATGGGGTTGTTATCATTCTTACTTTAAAAATTTCGGAGTAGTACACACCCTGAATAAGAACAGTTCATCTGACAGAAGACCACACTGGAAATTTTGACATTACAGTAATTTTTTTCCCTTCTCATTAAGTACAGTGTTATATCTTCAGATATATAGGCCTTTTTTTGACGAGAAGTGACCACTTTTCCCTAATTTTGACTTTTGATTCTTTTCTCTTGGCCAAAGGAATCTTGCCCAGCTGGCATTTCTTTAACCAACCACAAAAGATGTTTATTCTACTCAATCTTCAAAGGCTAATAAATTATAATATCACAGACCTTTCCTGTTTATCTTCACAGAGCTGGTGTTTGCTTGTATCTGTGTGCTGGCCTTGCCATGAATCTGAGCAGGTTATGGAAATACAGGCCTGAAAATCAGGGATTACTTATGGATATTTCATTTTAGTACAGGCAAGACTGATGTGTTCACTGCAATTGTTTGATTTGTAATATGAAGAATATTTATTAATTTTACTGAAACCTAAGCTCATAAATGCTGTTGAATATATTCCTTTGCAGATTTTTTTGTCTGAAGTGGTTACAAAAGCAACTTTGGCTCTTGAGTAAGATACAGTACCTAGCCCTGTAATCCTAAACTTACTGTCCTGACATCTGGGGAGCTGGAGAGGAACAGCATTCTCTTTATTTGTGTGTCTGTCTTTGGCAACTTTTACTGGTTCATGGTGGAAACACTGAATTGAATATATCTTCCTAAAAACCATCTCAGCTCAGCTCAGCCATAAAAATAAAAGAGAGAAAGGAAATTCAGTAGATTAAAGGAAGAGCTTATTTATCATAACTGCAAATTATTCCATTAGAATTTTAACAAAATTTAGTTTTTAAAGGTTCAAGAAATGAAAGTTAATAATTTCCAGAACTGCTCTGAGCATTAGAAAGATTTCTAAGATTAAGTGAATAAGAGGTCATTTAGCAGACGAGTAAAAGCTTCAAAAGATCTATTTTCACACTGGGGTTTTGACATCACATTTGTCACTAAACATTTTGTATTTTCTCCACAAGATTCAGAGTCATACAAAAATATGCTAAGCCATTTAATACTTAGAATTTTAATACAAATTTCATTTGTAAATAGCCATGACTCTGCAGGAGTTCAGCTCTCACCTCATACCTGTTGGCATCTAGGAGGTTTTCAAAGAGAAGTATTCTCTGTGGTAAATGTCTACTGGTGTAACTGTATCATCCTAAAAAGGAATTAATTTGACAAATTAAATTGGAAAAACCAAGGCTGAAACAGGATTCTTGGTTAAAATTGGAGAGCAGTCTTTCCCACAGCAGCTAGTCTTAAACTTGGGTTGTGGCAGATAGTCTGGGGTCATTGCTATGACTGATTTGCTGCACAGCTGTGTAAAATCTGATGATATCCTTACCAAGTCATCATTCCTTGGTAAAATCATCCTTAGTGATGATGAGAAAGGAACAATTTTACTTACAAGTTTCAAATACCTACTGCTATTGCTCACTTTTTTCCATGTGTCTGTCTGTCTGCATATTAACGCACTCCAGTGTCTGTGGTTTTGGGGTACCTGCTAGATGTGCAGGGGCTTGTGGCACAAAGCCAGCACATTCAGGGGCCATGCATTAGACAACAGTAACACAGAAAGCCATGATTGCCAGGGAACTGACTGCTTTAACCAAGTACCCACAATGGTATCTGGAGTACCAAAGAATTTGGATTAAGATAGCCGGTTTTGTTTTGATTGGTCTTTTTTCCACCACCATCCTTTTATTTTTTCTAATTTATTTCTGCATTTACAGCTTTGGAAGGGCTTTTTTGAGAGAGGCAAGGAATCTGGGAGTTCTGAGAATAAAAGTCAGATTTCCTGGCCACAAGTCATGTGCCTGGACCACAAATTTTCCTTGTCAGAAAATCCAATTTTGTACTAGCTTGTATCCTTGATTATTTCTCCTCTCTTCATATTTTGGGCTGGTTTGCGCGATGTCAAAGGATACTTCAGAATAATGTCACAGATGAAAAGTCTTTGTTAAGAGACATTATTTTAAATTTCTTCTCTTGTTTGTGTTTGTTTGTTTGTTTTCGTAGCAACGACTAAAGTCATATTTCACCATTGCTTGTTCGGAATGTGTCTGATATGTCCAGAGAAGGGCAATGAAGCTGGTGAAGGGTCTAGAGAGTGACTCATACAAGGAGTGGCTGAGGGAGCTGGGGTTGTTTAGCCTGGAGAAAAGGAGGCTCAGGGAAGACCTTATCACTCTGTACAACCACCTGTAAGGTTATAGACAGGTGAGGGTCGGCCTCCTCTCCCAGGCAACCAGCGACAGGACAAGAGGATGCAGTATCAAGCTGTGCCAGAGGATGTTCAGGTTGGACATTAGGAGGAATTTCTTCACTGAAAGGTTGTTAAGTATTGGAATGTGCTGCCCAGGGGGGTGGTCACCTGGAGGTGTTCAAGAAACGACCGGACAAGGCACTCTGTGCCATGGTGTAGTTGACAAGGTGGTTATTGGTCAAAGGTTGGACCCAGTCTTGGAGGTCCTTTCCAACCTAATTGATTCTGTGGTTCTGTGATCCCATAACAGCTCTTTCATTTTAAGTTGTAAGTATATGCATTTTCGAAAGGTGTGGAGGTATTTGACTAAGACAAGAGGTCCAACAGACACCCGCTACCAGTTAGAATTTTAATGAGTCATTGCTCATGTAAGCAATTAAATCTGTAAAAGAGAGCTCGATAGGTCATGCAGGCTTTCTTTTTTATTTGAATTATTTTGTTCCTTTTTTTTTTGAGTAGCTACTTCTGAACTGTTATAGTTGTCTTATTAAATGTGTGCCTTCTGGCTCTCAGTGAAATACTAGAATGAAAGTGCTTCAATATTATCATTTTTCTAGATATTAACAGGTGTTTCTCTGTTTAAGTTCTAAAAATCCTAAATTACATGAAATATTTTTAATACATAAATACCATCCAAATCTTCAGAAGCAATTCTAGAGTCTGCTTTTAAAGTACAGTTCGTCTGTAGAAGGTTAAACAGGAAATTAAAGGAGCTGATAGTATTTCTTTGCAGTTGAGCAAATTTAAGTACTCAGGAGGTGTTAAAGAAACATGTAGGTACTCCGTAGTTCTGCATTTCAACATTGATTTCAAGACTTGCATACTTTTTTTGGAGTGCTGTGCTCTGTAAATATCTGTAATTTGCTGTAAAATTGGGGAAATAATATTGGTTCTTTGCTATTCTGCAAAGTTCGCTCTTTTCCGCGCCTCTTGAAGGTTGTTCTGACATAGTTTGCTGGCACTGTGTACACTGCTCTGTGGAATATTATTGGTAGGATCGCAAATCAAGACTGCTAGATACCTACTTTGAATTTCATAATCAAAGACACGGTCTTCTTTTCTGAGCTGCTATTGTAAAACATATTTTTCATTTCTGTTGGATCATTTACATTCATGTGCCAAAACTTGCCTTGAAATGTGAACTTTGAAGGAATTCAATCTTTCATATATGAATATGTTTGAAGACCTGGCTGAATTTGTGAATGGAGTGGAGATGCAGATGTTTAAAATTTGTTGTGCAGTCATTCAATAGCTTATTTGAAGTTATGTGTTATAAAAACTAGATGCAGAATCACTGTTCTCCCAGCTCCTAGGACATGAAAGTTGGTTAGTGTGTTAGCAACAGGGAGAGGTCATTGACACTTTGTACAAATAAAGACATCTTAATCTGTTTAGAAAAAATGTATTTCCCTTAATTTTTCCTTTCTTGTTTATTATATTTTTAACTGTAATACGCATGCATGATGTTATAGTGTGGGGCAGGGGTGCTGCTCTCTGCATATATCTTAAGATTCAGCAAAATGGTGATCTATTCTGACTGGAGCTTTTAGAGATGAGTCCAACACATTTTTAAGTCATTAGTATTGAGTATATAATCAGATCTCCTTCTGTGGTATGCTTACTACATTAGACAGGTAAATGAAGTAATTAATTGATGAGTAAAAAATCCAGTAAATAAGAGAATTCATACTCAGAGCAGTCTATCATGCATATACTTCTAGCTTTACTCTCATTCTCTGAAATGAGAGTAAACATTTCTCTGAATTGAACAATTGAATAATTCTCTGAATTGTTGAATTACTTCCCACAATGTATGTGTGTTCTCTAAAATCACACAAAAATGCTGTTTAAAGGAGTTAAATGCAAAACATCAGATGTAATTTTTTACCATGCATAGATAAAGGTAATAAAAACAATTCACCTTGAATAGTACATGGTAGATTCATATGAGATGAGGAAAAAACACTAAATGTGCTTATGAGGAAGCAAACTCCATAATTCATTTGAACTGCGCTTTCATCCATTATGAGCAAATTTGTCAGAGAGATCGTTCTGTATCCCCAAATCTCCAGCATGCCCCTGAGATATCCTCCTAAATCTCTTTTTTCATTCTTTTTCCTCATTCCTCTTTATCTAGCAAAAGGAGGTATGAGGCAGCAGAAGAGCAAAATATGTTTCAAGTGAGGTACAGATATAAAGCATAGGACGCATGAAGGGGATTAGTGATTGTGCAGGACAACAATTCAGTAGATTCTCTACGTCCTGTCTATGCTGTATTCGGCTTTTGTTGAACACAAATTCTGCTGGATCTATAACATCATGTTATTTTATTATACACACGTACAAGACAAACAAGGGCTGATAGGATTCTGTTAACAATTTTTAGTCCTTTGTTTTTCTTCCTACCTTACACTTTACCTGAGTGTCTGAGAGAAACTACGAGAAGACAAGCTTGGGTAAAGAAGCTGTAAAAACCCCCTCTGACTGAAGCATTACTTTGCTGCTTTTCCAGTGCTGTTTTCTGCAAAGCCTCTTCAGAAAGCTTTCACTCTAATGCTTGCAGACAAAAAGCTACTGCATTTTAGCTTCAGTCTTCATTGTATGCCTTTCTATAGACTTGGTTTATTCAAACAGGAAATTATTATTTCATAATTATAAGGCCTTTTTCATTCAGTGGAATATTGTTAAATTTATTAACTGCTGTTCTTAGGCATTAATTTTCCGCCTTTAACTGGAAACAAATGTGTCTAGTCCAGTCTTATAAAATCCTGCCTACATTAGGAAATCTGTTCTAAAAGTCAATTTGGCTCATCCAAACCTCCAGTAACATATCATGGTCACACATTCCCAAGTCTACAAATGGGTTTCCACCCCTGCTCCAATTATCACGTTTGTTTAACAGCTTGGGATCAGTGGGTGGTCTTTTGCTGAGACAGAAGCAGGGACTGTGAAGAGGCCATTGTAATAATCCCTGTGGATCTCACCACAGTCACACCAAACTCCTGCTGCTTGGGTCAGTTTTCCAGTTATCTGAGAGGTGCAGCACTGAAGACTGTGGTAGAGTTGTGTTACATGTTGGTGCTGCTGAAATTACTCTGCCTTTTTCCCTTCCTTTTTTTTTTGTTTTAATTACAAATGATCTAAGTAGCCAAATTACTAGTTCATTCTTTTCGGAGGCTTTAAACTTTAAAAAGTCAGTTGATAGGATCATAGGACAGTTCAGGTTGGAAGGAAGAAGCCAATCTAGACTCACCCCTTGCTTAGCAGTAAGGTACCAAACTACATGAAAAAGGAGTTCCTTAAGTTCTCTTTTTTAAATTTTAAATTACATATTTTTGTTGGAACCTGACTGATGATATAAAACATGCTATTTAAGTAAGCTTACAAAACCCCTTCAGCTAGCAAAACTGTTCCCATGTCTATGAAATTTCAGTTTATGTATGTTTGGCTAAGGAAAGCTGACAATTGCAAAGATTTGTAATATGATTATTTTTTAAGTTTCATCCACATCTTGATCTTTCATCTGATAACACCATCAGTGAAAAAAAACCCACATCACTTTTAAAATATCATTCTATTATACAATGATGTGAAAACACTTACTCTAACCATTAAATCAGTAATGTGGGATGGACACATTTTACTAAGAGTAATGGATTTTAGAAGACAAGAGAACTGGAGTGTAGGAATACATTACTTTTGAGTTTGGATCTGTACATTTTTCTCTAGAAGATGTCTTCAGTCACATGGAGTGATTTTTCCACCAAAGGGTGCTGTGAGTGAGAAGTGTTGGGCAATGCTCCTCCTACAAGTAGCTTTACTGGAGAAACACATATTTACATTTTTAGAAAGGTGTGACAGTGACTTTGGTTTCAAGTACCAGCATCTTGGTAAGACAGTTCAAGAATTTGCTGTGTCTTCTTCTATCTGAATATTTATCTCTGAAGACAGCAAAGCACAGGTCATTACACATTTATGTTAATTACAGTGTGATTAATTAATTAATCAGCTGGGTGTGTGATGTGCCATGTTCCCCGATAGTTTCAGAACTCTGTTAATGCCAGATGCCTGTCGTGGAGCCTGCAAGAACTCTCTTTACTGGTTGTTAGAGTACCTGGTGCATCCACAATCACATTTCATGGATTTACTAAGTGCAGTGATTAAATCCAGCTGTTCGCATTCTGTGCGTTGCTATCATTTGCCAGCCACTCACCATGACAGCTGGGCAGGAAACAATTTTCTCATCCCATTAAAATCTTCAGAGATTCCAAAATAAAAAAAAGAAAAAAAAGGAAGAGTATTTTTAGGCTGTTCCCCAGAAGGGGTAGAAAACCCCCAAGGTTCACCCCCAAAATAGCTTCTCTTTAAGACAATCACTTCAGATGTGGAGATTCAGATTCCAAACTGCAAACTACGTATCTTCATGACATGTTTGTCTTTTTGAATAAACCTTTTGAAACAGTAATTTCCTGATGAAGAGCATTTAATATCCCAAATTCCTGATTATTTCTATGTACCAGAGCTACTATTTGCACATAGATGATCTGTCCTAGTTGCAAAGCGTAATTTTTTTTCCACTTGAGCAACTGCCAGTGCTTTGGGAAAAGCAGACATTGCACACTAATATCCCTCTCACCACCACAGATCATCCATGCTTCATACAGCATCATTTGATATATCTGCTGAGAGAATGAATTGGATTTCCTGCCTCTTTTTTCTTTGTAGTCACTGTCTGTGACACAAATCTAATAGGAATAGTAGGTAGATGTCTGTTCACAGCGGGCTTTCTTGTAAAAGTGGAGGATGTAAACCCATACCTCTCTCTTTATATTACTCATCTAAATGACAATTTTGGCTCTAACTTTAGTTCTTCATTTTATTATTCATAATATTATACCACATTATATGCTATTGTTTGTATATTGTACTTGAAAATCACATTATTCTAGACACTGTGCAAGCATAGTAGATGACCCTTTCACAGCGTAAAACTGAAGATCTGAGGATTTAGAGTCTTGCTTTATTTAACCCAAATTCATACTGCTGTGTATAACTTAAAAAGATCTGCTCATTGGAAATTCTGACCTAACACATATTCCATGTCCATTCAGGTGTTGGCTCTAAAGGGATAGTGGGAAAGGAGAAGAAAGGGAAAGAGTAGGCTATTTCTTTTTCACTGAAGTTGTGTATACATTGGGGATATTTTATGATCTGATTATTATGATTAGTGAGAGATGTCTCTGCCCAAATTAAGATGCTAAGGAGATCCTATGCTGAAGTCATTAGTATGGATTTTATTTAACAGTAAATGTGAGAGCGATAGAAAAATAGGAAAAAGAGAGAGGGGGGAGAGAAAGAGAGTGACAGAGAGACAGATCAGAGTAGAAAGACGGTCACCATCCCTGTGGATCCAGTGGCATCCCATTGGTCTTCTTATTCAGGTCTTCTTGGTCATGGGGGTCCTCCGAAGCATAGAGTCCAGGGGGCTAATAAGTGTTCAGGTGTATGGAGCACCACCCCTGCAGGGGCCAGGGAAGATTTACGCTGTCTTTTGCAGCACTGGATCTGTTGTAACATTTGTGGATCACATGCAGTTCTCTGGTGGAAGGCCTCACAAACGAGGCTGGGGGCACTTCGAGGGTCTTTGATAGTTTATGACTCTTTCTAAGACACAGCAGCTGCCTCTCACATGAATGTGCTGTGTGAATGTGACCTTCCTGGGGTGGGGAAGTTTTACAACTGGGCCAGTTTGTGTCAGGCAAGACAATTGGCATGATAAAAAGCAACATCCCATCTCCTCAGGGTCTGCTTATTTAGCCCAACTTGTAGCCTCTGGTGGTGGGTGTTCACTTGCTCTGTCTTATGTGGACTACAGGTTTCACCATCACACACTCAGAAACTCCTCCTCTCCCTTGACTGGCAGGGAAGGAGTGCGTAAACCTGGCCTCAGAAAATGAGTCTGTGGGCTAAAACATCAGTCTTGTTTACTTCTCCTTAGACCTGAGATAACTGGACAATAGTACCACCTTTATCTTATCTCAAGGTCCCATCAGGTGGCTTAAATCAAAGTCCAAATTCCAGAAATCCAGGAGGCATGTTCAGGGTGGGGGGTGGGTTTTGGTAATTGCAGCTCTTTTATAGTTTGCCATAGTGGGCAAATCCTTCAGTGATCCTAACAGTGTTTAAGACAATTAGGATTTTTAAGTCTCTTACAGGGTTGGAAGGCTAAGAAGTCCTAGAGCTAATTGTCATATGAATGAGAAATAGCGCTGTACTCATACGCCAGGTAACATGAACCCTGCAGATTTCACAGTGCAGATCAGCAACTGATTGAACACTAGCACTGCTTCAACACCCTCTCTACTGCTGCTTCAGGATGTCTGTGTGTGCCAGAGCAGCTCTGGTGAATGCGGCGTATGCCTGCTTTGGCACAGAATTTGGTGCTGTCCCCACTGATTGTAACAATAAGGCTTCCTGCAGTTTTTCCCATAGATGAGGTTTAATCTGCTGGCTCTCAGAGATATGCTCAGAGTGTCTGCTCACTCCTAGATTTTAATTTGTAGTACTACAAATGGTGTGTGATAGACATGAAGAAGCTGCCAGCACTGGGCCAGTGTATGTGGAGAAACTGTACTGGCACATCCGGCTCTGGGGCACCTGGCACACTGCAAAGAACTGGGCAATACTGGGTTACTCTGTCAGTGCAGCTCCTGGGTGTTCAACACATCACCTTTCTCTCTGAAGACAGCATGACTTGTTGAATATGATTTCAGTGCATTATTAATTGTAAGTGAATCGTTTAGAAGTGGAATTCTGTGTGGGCAAAACGATTGGATACTACATATTGTGCTAGATACTACATCCTGTAAATCTCTCTTTTAATGTATGGATATTTCTATTCATTCTGTGAAAAGATCAGCAATAAAAGGAAAACAGCAATGAACAGCTTTTTTTTGATACTTTCCTGACTGCTGGTTTATAAATAATTTCTGAAAGATACTGTTAACTTCCCTGGTGGGAAAATAAAAACGCTAAATAATTCTAAAGAGTGGAAACAGCTCTACCCACCAATTTGTTTCTTAAGACACCAATAATAGAGCTGGTGGCTTCATGATTAATTTTTTTTAAATAGTCCAAATGGAACAAGAACAACAAGTAAAAATACAGGGATATCTGTAAGATACAGACTTTGTAGGGTCATCTTCTCTTATATATATCTTTTATTTATAGACTCAAAAGCTTTTTATGGTACTCCTCCACAGCATAGCTGGGTATCTCGTAAAGTTTAATGGTTTTTTCTTAACAATGCTTATCTTTTGAGGGAACAAAATCTCCACTATAAGGACAGGTAAGGAAAGAACAGCAAGATCAGGATTACCCAAGGTCACGGTGGAAGCACACAATAGCAGTAGAGGTGAAGTGCAAACTTCAAAATGGTGTATTAATACCTAGTCTCTCTCCCCACAATATCCTTTCTACTGCCACTCACTGCTTTTATTTGTAAGGAGCATCACATATTGTGTGATTTAGATTTCTGTTAATGGCAAGGCACCCACAATTATGTCTCTTTTTCCAATGCTCTTGGAAAATGAGTTAATCAGTATCCCAAATGTCTCCAGTGAACCATTCTTGTTGTCACAGTTGCTATTCAAATGATAGAAACATACAGAAAAAAAGGTTTGCCTGTATGAATGGATCCCCACGATGGAAGGTGACCTCTGTCTGTCAGGCGCGTCGGGCTGGTTCACTGCGTGATCCAGCATAAGCAGAGCTGACTTCCAGCCCCTGAGCACAGTGTGTGGTGTGTGGGGTCACCCTGCAGCTCCCCTGCCCTCTGCTCCCAGGCCACGGGACTGACCTCCTCCCTCGGGGAGCACGACCCCTGCCAGCGCAGCTGAAACGGGCTCAGCAGACTCCCAGCCGGAGTGCAAGGCTCAGAGACTGGCTCTCAGCAACAAAAACGGTGATAGGAGAAAACATTTGTCTTCGGAGGCACTGCTACTGCCAAAGAGTATCTTCACCCCCATTCTTATTTAAATAAGGTGCATATTCAAGTCTTCACTTGTTCTGAAAGCTCCGTGAAATCTCGATGAGAGAAAAATAGAAGAATGCTGTCAAGCTTCCCTGGCAATTAAAAAGATATAAAGGGGTGCTTTCTCTACAGTGATTTCTGGTGTAATTTCTGTGGTATGTATGCACATATGCATAAGCACATATGTACATGTAGTAAGTCCAGGTGTGCAAGGGAAAAAAAAACATGTTGCTGTAGTTCATCACCATCAAAAAAACCCCAGTGATGTCTGAATTATTTAATAAATGTTGTCCATGGAATTGGGAACTTTCATGTGTGATTAATCTAGAATCCCTCAAGTAACCTTGTTGAATTCAGTGGACTACTTGTATGAATGAGACATTCCACATCTTGTTGAGTTAGTCCCAGCAAGAGGTTACTGTGGGGGTCAAAATGACACACAACTGAAAACCAGCACATTTTGCATATTTGATATAAAATTTACTTCAAGCACTTTCAATATAATTTCCACTACTTCATCATGTGGAAAACAAATCAAATATCTGCATTATAGAAAAATCAGACATTTCCAGAATACAATACTTACAGTGTTGTTACTTCTTACTGTTCTAGTGTCCGTGATACTTAACAGTTCAAACTGAACTTCACTCAGAGGAGATTTACAGTCTGAGGATTAGATTAATTTCTCCTCCGCATCCTTGAGTAACAGAAGGTGAGGAAGACAGATGGAAAGACCTTGAAAACTGGTACATTCCAGATATGAAGGTTTCTATCCAGCAGATTACTTCTTGGAGTTACTGTGTTTTAGAACATCTCTGTGTAGCTTTTCCCAGATCTTCTTCAATTTCCACTCACCTGCAGAGGCCTGAGAGAATATCTTTATTCCTCAAGATGAAAAAGAGATGTAGCATCCTAGAAGAGAGGTAGGGAAATGGTAAAGGAGATGAGGAAGAGTGAATATTTTCAACTCAGGGACTAGCGCAATTAGCTAGATTTATGTATTTATGTTATTCATTATTTTAATAGAATTGTAGTTTGTACCCAGCCTTGAAGAATGCATTTTAAATAATTTACTACAGCAATGGTTATAAATGGATAGAGATGGTATAAAAATTGTTTTACATGCTACATGTGAAGTATGAGATGTGCTGGCTGCTGCTGGCCGTGACTTTTTAAAGTCTATTCCTCTCAAGGATTTTTTGATTTCTTTTTTATGTTCTTTAAGGCTTCACTCTTGTTGTGACAATTCTCGTAACATATTTAGTTGTATGTAAATAGATGTGCATACAACTATGAAGTCATGAGGGTTTCTTACGTGTTTCAGTTTCTATTATTTTTTTTCTTACTTGTGGTATCACAGGCTGATTGAGATTGGAAGGGACCTCTGGAGGTCACCTGGTCCAACACCCCCAGTCAAGCCAGGTGACCTAGAGCTGGTTATCCAGGACTGTGTCCAGACAGATTTTGAATAATCTCCAAAGATGGAGACCCCACAACCTCTATGGGCAACCTGCACCAGTGCTCAATCACCCTCTCAGTGAAATAGTGTTTCTTGATGTTTGGAGAGAACCTACCTGATTTTTGGCTTGTGCCCGTTGCCTCTAGTCCTGTTACTGGGCACCACTGAAATGAGCCTGGCTCCATCTCCTTTGTACCCTCCCTGCAGGTATTTATAGACACGGATGAGATACTGCTGGGCCTTCTCTTCTCCAGGCTGAGCAGTCTCAGGTCACTCAGCCTTTTCTCATAAGAGAGATGTTTCAGTCTCTTAATCATCCTCATGGCCCTTCACTGGACTCTCTCCAGTGGAGAATCCCTGTGTCTTGTGTAGTGGGCAGCTCAGAACTGGACCCAGTGTTCCAGCTGTGACTAGATGATCATTCAGGGTTTATACTCAGGGTTTATTCAAGTTTGTCTGAAAACTTACAGTGGTCCTGACTGTGGAGGGTGTTGTAAAGCACTCAAATCCTGTCAGAGTGCCCCAGCCAAGTTATCTTCAGCTACCTTTATCAGGGTCACTAGAATGTAAGCTATGCTAAATCAGGAGAGAAAGCGCCTGAAAACGGAATAACAAGACAGCAAGAAAGTAGATAAAGAGGGATTGTATCATCCTGGACTAGAACCAATCAGGTTCTCTAAAAAGTGCATGCAGGGCGCGTGGACAACATAGAGAGACCAGTCGGGTCATGCGTGATTGCGTGAGCTGCAGCTGCAAGAATGCATAAGAATAGTGTAATGAAAACAATAAATGAGCTTTTGCGAAATCATATTGATTTGTCATTCAAAAGTCCCGTTCTCCCGCAGGAGGGTCTGCCCAGATGTCCTGGCTGGTTTTACAGAGCTCTGCGCTGCTCTCAAACAGGCCAACGTTTGAGACAGTGGCAGGCAGAGATAATATTGCTAAAAGCCAGCTGATATTGCATGTAAATTAAGTACTTTTCCTAAGCTTTCTCTTCACATGCCAGCCCAGGTCCAGATCCTGGTCCAGCACCTGTTGGTTAGTCGTGACCCTGGGAAGATACTGGAGCCACCCAGACACAATTCAACTTAGTTGGCATGGAGTTTATCATGTACCATCCTTCTGGGTTCAGGGGGAACAGACCCTCAAAGCCCTCAGAAAACCTAGTGATTGTTGGCATGTCAAAACTCAAATATGAAGTTTTGCTGCAGAAGAATTGATTATTTCTTTGAAAATTAAAGCTGTCCTTTTTGTTTTTCATAAAAGTTGTAATGGTTTAAACTCTACAAAAAAGCTGGTATGTAGAACGAATGGGATTTCTTACCACAGGATCAGGGTTGATTTTATATCCCCCTTTTCATTAATCTAAGGTGCCTCAGAGAACTGTGTATATGTCAGACTGCATTTTATTGTAGAGTTTAATTGCTGCAAAGGATGATCTATCTGCTAGAATTTTTGTTCACATTAATAAACTCTCTTGGTAGTTATATAAACATTTACTGTAGTCCATTAATGAAAAGTGTGCTAGTGCAGGTGCTGAGTATACCACAATAAAATTTTAGCAGTCAAGAGGTTGTTTATTGTACTTGGTCACATATTCTTTTGTACTCACAGGTATTGAGACTGAAATGGAACAAATGAAAAACCAAGATTAGAGCCTCTTAAAATGGGAAATAAATTAAAGAAAAACATTTTTAACCACTGTGAGTTTTTTTCAAATGTAAATCAATGCATTATTAATTTAGAGAAATTAATATTATTTCTCCAAGCAGATTATCCACGATTTTTATTTTTCTTATAAATGATAAATACTATTGCCATAAAAACAATGGAAAGCAAGAACTCGTGACAACTCATTTTAGGTCTGGTAGGCTTGAATGTAAACTGAGCTGCCCAGAGAGAGTTAGTGAAAGAGTTTACTTGCTGTAATTGTAATAAAGGAAATTTAAAAACCATGATCTGTTTCAAGTCAAAAATGAATAACTGAATATTGTCTTAAACATTTTTTCCCCTCTTCTTGGCATGCTTATGTTCTTTAGGCAAGTGGCATTACTGGACTCAGGATACAGATGCTGTTTCTTTTAGATCTGTGCTTCTGAACTATTCAGTCCAGTAATTCCAAGTTTGTATTTTCAGAACCTTGGCTTTCCAGTGTAAGAAAATAAGATGTAAAAACTAAGAACAGATCATAAGTAGGGATCCCATCACACACACTATTTGTTTCTGGTGTTATGCTTCGTACATGCCTAATGGGTTTGATACAATGTTAAACACATTGGTTGTTTTGTGCAATGTATCTCCATTATTATTCTCTATCTCATATTTATTCCAGAAAGGTGGCCTTTCTCTGACTGCCATGCTATGTTAGCTGTTAAAATACTACAAAAGCATAACAAAGTGTTCTTTAAAAATAATTTCTGTAGGGAGGTGTGAGGTGTTTGGCTAGAAAACTAAGATTAATGCCATTATTATTATTATTATTATTATTATTATTATTATTACTACATCATTAGATCATTATAGTTTTTTTGGTGTCTGCAAAATATGTATTTCTGGATTTCATTTTCCATGTGTCTCGCATATGTAATTGCGAGATTTTTTATAGTTTTCTTTCTTTCTCGACTTTCTGTCTGAAGCATCCGTGCTCACGGTGGTGCTCACAGTTTTACACGGTTTAGCCATAGGAGGGAGCCTCTCTTCTTCCAAAGTTAAGGCAGGGAGCTGCAGTCGTGGGCCTCGGCAGGTATCTTCCTGACGATTTGCATTTAGAAATATAAACGCCTCCTTTTTTTCCTATGAGGCTGATCCACTGCAGTTTCACAGGCAGGTCCGTTTACACGGGAGTCAAGCCTGCCAGTTCCACGAACAGCTATGCAGAAACTATCAAACCTGCTCCAAGTGGATTTTAAGAGTGCAAGATCATACCTGCACATAAGAGTGATTCAGGTTTTTTTGAAAATAGCTGGGTCACATAAGTGTCTGCCAGCATCACTGCCTCATCCAGCTGGTGCAGGAAAGAATGTTGTTTGCTTGGTGCTGCAGAGGTTATACTCTGGCCTTTTTCATGACATATATTTTTCTTCATTACAGACAATAAGTATTGGACAGTCAGGTTTTGGCTGTTGTGCATTAATTCAAGTTAGGTTTGACCATAGCACAAAGTTTATGCAGTTCATAATAAAACTTACGCCTTAGTGGTGTTCCTTTGGGTGGAAGAAAACCCATGTCTGAGTATATTAAAATTTCTGACTGCTTTGATTGTGTTGAATTGGACCAGTAAGCTGCTATAAGAGAAAGTAGCCAGTCAAATTAAAATACACAAAATAAATGCAGAAGGGAAATACGTCATTAGAGAGGAAAAACAGGATGGTTAGAGAAGGCTGTGCAAAGGAATAGCATAAAATGTTGTAAGAGCTTAAAACCCAAATTAAATTAAATTTTACGCAATTTAACTGCATAAATCTGTATAAGTGAGATGTAAAGGAAGGTACCCTTGCAGTTTGTATGTGGTCGAAAATCACTTCCTGGGTTACTTGTGCTTGGTGATTCAGTTTGAGGCTCCCTTTTGCAATGGTCAGAGGTTTCCCTTGTGTTTGACCATCAGATGTGCCATCCTCTTCCTCATCATATAGGTCTGAGCTGGGGCACTGAGGGTAAAGTGGCCTCTGAAAGAGGGATGGAGGTTGCTGCTGAGATGTCACAGAAACACAGCACTTGTGGTACCTGGAATGAGAGCTCACAGTGGACTCAAAGAGGAAAGTGGGTTCTCCAGCCTTGCAAAGTTGCCTTTTCAGGTTTCTCCCCTTCTTATTTCAGTTCTAGGGCATATTATTGCTTTCTCAATCCTCTGCCACTCAATATATACTCTGAAATCTGTCCTGGATTGTAACAGGTTTATCTTGCATTATTTTTCAGAAATAAAATAATAAAAAAAACCAAGATATTTTCTCACAGCAAGAGCTGTACATGGTATTAACTCAGGCATTTCTCACACCTAGTATTCTGCTACTTTTCTTGCATACATTATTGGATAATGTCCAGATAAAGTCATATGTTATTTTTTCTTGTCATATGAATATGATGATAATTCCTGGGAGGAATCTTTAATGAGGGAACAACAGTGCTTATGTTCCAGTACTACAAATTCTTTTTGGTATATTTCTTGTATGGAGTCTGATTAACTGTAAGGCATTGATGATGCTTGTGTTTGCAGCAGTTTGCAGGGCAGTTTCCCATAAGCTATTTATACCATATGTCAGTACCCCACTTTATTCCTTGCTTCTCCTCCCCCTTCCCAAATACATCCTAGTTAACTCTATTAATTTTTTTTTGTTTGTTTTGGAAAAATGGGCAAGAATACCACTATATAAGTCATTGTGTATATGTTTTCACTGTAGTAATATTCAAAAGTTGGAATTCCAGCTGTGCTGCAAACCTCTGAACTACAGGGAAAATACACACGTCTCCTGCAAAAGACTTAACAGTCTGAGGCTCCAAGCCTAAGAATTTTTTAGCAGATGTTTGTCTTTAAATGCTAAAGGGGTTACAAAAGTCTTGATGGTTGGGCTTTAAAGGCCTTCCAGTCTTCTCAATGTCTATGTCTGTGTGCCTCCTCATATCAGTCTATCTGTAGCACAGCTGTGATGACAATACCTGATCTTTAAAAAGTGCCAGGGAATGTTCATAGTATGGATGTCTCCTGACCCCACACTGCCCACTCATCCCTAGGCTGGTGCAGGAGGCTGCAGAAGATAGGCTGGATTATAGGAATTTTTCCTGGCTGCTCAAGAGGTGTACCCCACTGTCCAAAATGATAGTGTTGGCTCATCTTTGACCAGTATGCCATAGATGCCAAAGCCTCTGAAAAGGCACTCAGAATGTGTTTTCTTGCCCAATTTACAGAAAAAACCATCTTTTTTGCTCCTTGTATCTTATTGCCAAAGGAGGAATGAAGATTTAGTGTTGTGCAAGCCACACGCTCTTCTTTTCCTTTGCTGTTTCAATTTTGCTCTTCTATCCAGCTTTAGGAAGGCTGACGTATTTACTGAAGTTTGCAAGCTGATGCACCAGTGTTGGCTGATGTGCTTTGAAGTTCCAAGCTAGACATCCTCAGCTTCACACATACACTCCTAATGTAAACCCAGCTGCACTGCTGAATCCTTGCTTTCATCCAACTCTGAAACAAAAGCAGAGAGTGGGTTTAGACTGAACCCATGAAGATCAAACCCCAGAGAAATGCTATTAGATAACCCTTGACAAAGTGAAACGTTGACTTCAGTAACATTCTTGCTCAAGTAACTGTAATCATCTGAGTTTTTAATTTCTCTCCCTTTTTACCTAACTATGTTTTTTTGCTGTGTTCTCCTCTCATTGCTAATACTTCCTTCCTTCTTGCCAGGTCATTCCTCTTCCAGTTTGCAGAGTTGCCACCCCACTGCTTTCTCAGAAGAAAAATCCAGTCAAGTAGACAAAGAATATCCCTGAAATTCAACAGACATATTTTATAGACTAGCTGAGCATAGATCATTAAACAACCTTACCATTGAATAGTAAACTTTCAAAATTAATTGACTGTGTTAAGGAGCCCATTAAAAAGTGTACTCTCTAGAACATCTACTGACTATGGAACTCACATTTCTTACCCTTATGCTTAGAAGTCAGATGGTGTAACCTTAAAATGTGCATTTCCTTCTGTTTATAAAGATATGCCGCCTCCAGATGATCTAGATGATCTTTAAGGTCCCTTCCAACCCAAGTCTTTCTATGATTCCATTTTCTACACTGCCTTTAAGAATTATTGGGAGTTTAAGGTAAAAAAAAAAAATCAAAGAACTGCAGTGGATTGCACTAATCAGTCACACCAGTGAGTCTCAAAGAGCTTAGTGATCTTTAGTTTTGCTGGAATCTTTTCCAGTGCAATTGCCTGCACCACTCTGCTTGTAGAAAAGATTCTTTGAACTGCTCTTATGATTACTATTAAACATGTATGGCTGTTATCCAAATGAAAGCCTTATCCAAGAGCCTTATGCTTTTTTGTTAATCCAAGAAACATGGAAAGGAGTAAATGTTGTGCAAAAAAAGGTGCTTTGGACAGATTATACGGATAAGAGGACATAGTTGTGAGCAAGCAGAGAAAAACTTATGGAGCAGAGTATGCAAACCTGCTGATATTTCCTGAAGCTCAAACTGCCTTCAGATATTTATCATGAGTCTGGAAGTTACATTCTACTACAAGAATGAGAAAAATTAGCTCTTCCAAAATTTTATTGCCTGTTGCTTTTGTCCTGTTGTGAATTTTTTGCTCCTCTGTGCAAGCTTCCGAGTACAAAGTTGGCTACGTTTTTCATGCTTCATTCTTCCTTTTGATCGGTAGAGCTCATCTCATTTGTGCGTAACATAGTTAACCACCTGCTGGACGGTACAAACTTTTTATTTAGAGGTAATTTATTTATATCAAGTGGTCTGTGAAGAGGCCTTTTTGTTTCTAAAATGTTTAAGGTACTTCCTTCTTTACAATGGGAATGCTCTCAGATTGTTAGGGAGAAACAAAGAAGCAATGGTGGCAGTTTAGAAGCTGTAATCGGGGTATAAATGGTTCACAAGTACATTTCTTAAAACTTCTTTTTAAAGGGTGAAATTCATACCACATGACTTTCACTGCACTAGAGTCCCCCCTAAGTCCCAGAATGAGGTCACCTAAACCAAGGATGTAATTCAAAGGTGGTTCTTAAGGAAAAAAACCATACTAAAAATCGGAATTGAATTGATGAAACAAGATAATTGCTGATATTCCTCTGTATAAAGCTGTCAGGTTTTGCTTTTTTGGATATCAATCAATTTCTGTCTTTTGTTTGATTATCTTTCAGTGTCATAAGTTGGCTACCACCTCACAGATATTCCACGGAAGTAAAAATATTTGTAAATATGGAAGCACTTAAATACTGTTATCTGGAACAAAGTGAATCTTTTTGAAAAGACAGTAGTATTTTTTGAAAGAATGAACAGGAGCCCATATTTTTTGACAGAATTGTGAATATCAAATCCCAAAGTAGAAGCAATAGTAACATAATTGGTGATAACAAATACAGACCATATTAAGCTTTATCTCAAACACAAAGTAGACTAGTCCCCATTTTCAGAAATCATCTTCTAGAGCATGAGGATCACTGAAGCTGGGGGAACTCTCCTGCAACAGCAGATATTTGGCTTTCTGCCAGAGACTCTTTTGAGCCAGGTCATTTGGCCCCAGTATTCACCTGTAAAATGACAGATTTGACACCCTCCAGTATTCATGATTATGAATAAATCTGATTAGATGGACAACCAGAAACAAAGACCAAAATATATTAACAGCCTGTGCCCCTCTCTAAGGAAATTAGAGGCTAACTACAGGCATTAGGATGTCTGTTAATGAGCTCAAGCCTGCGGAGGTGGAGCCTTACATTTCAGAGTTCATTCACCATCTTCCTTTTTCAACCTTTTTCATGGAAAGGCAATTTCTTCATGAAGAGTTCTGTGAAATCTGGCAGGATTTTTATGTTAAATATGTTAATCTTGTAAAAAGATTTCTGAATTCATTTTAGCAGAGAGTCTTCATTCAAATACTGAATTTGCAGACAGCAATTTTAAGATATATGAATCCTCTGATATTTCATGATGTCTTTTAGGTAATAAATAAAAGACATCACATTGCAGTTGTTTGCCTCAGATTACTGCAGTGAGACCTTTGTCTGGTAAAGAATTGTTCAAGATTCATGGTTCAATAATTGAATTAGCACAGTGAAGAGATAATTCACAAAAGTCACAGTCCAAGTGTTCTTTGGTCGTAAATGAAACAAACCAAATTCTCTCTTTCCTTCCTTCTTTCCTTTGTTCTCTGGTGATGTTGCAATTTTCTTAAACTAAAATATGTCTTAAATAAGCAATTTGGATTAATTCCTCTTCTTGAAGCCTTTTACTTCTGCCCTTAGACACCAACTCCAAGAAAAGTGGAAAGAGATTCCCTCAAATTCACATTTTTGAGGTAGGAAAATGTGTTCCAGGCATTCATTGCGTGTTTGGTTCATTTTCACAGTTAAAATGGCTCTGTATGGTGGAAGACTCTCCTCTGCTCCTGGCTCCTCCTTCAGCTAAGCAATAATGGGGAGACAGGGCTGTGAAGTCACAACCCACATTGTGAAAAGAGATCACATCCATCAAACTGTCACCTTGGTTTTCTCTCCAGGGTCACAGAGGAACAAAGTCAGCTTGTGTCAGGTTGAAATAGCATTGGTAAGTGTTAGTGTGTGTGGAGCTGGTGGCTTGAAGTCTATTTATTTTGTTTGAAAGGCTCAAACAGCATGCTGCCAAGCAGAGGAACAAGCAGGAGGAAGTCTCCTTATAAATTATTACTGGAAGGCTCACAGCCAACATTAAAGATGTGAAATTATGCCATCTGCTTTTCTAGGTCTTTGATTTACTTTATGGCAGCTGCCTGTTTATGAGTTTTTTGCATCTTGAAGAGAAGTAAAACTTCTGCTAAAAACTATTATGAAAACAGTGTTTCTTTAACAAAGATTTAATGCTTTCTTGAAAAGCAGAGGATATGCAGGAGGTGTTATCTCAATATCTATCTCATGTTTTCAAGACAAATTATATTAAAAAACATTGTCTCTTTTTACATAAACTGGAAATAAAGATAGAATCCTTTTCTCATTGTGAAAAACGCAATTGCTTGTTCTGATTTTAGCTATCATAAGCATGTCAGGGAGGCACCAGTTGTTTTTTAATACGGTGACTCATAATGTTATTGATTTTGTGTCTGTTGGGATACTTTTTGCTATTGATTTTCTGGGGGAACATCTTTGTTGTTGTTTTGCTGTTTGAAATATTTAAGATTTACTTACACGTTCTTTGTTACAAAGAAAAGTCTTAGGCCCAACAAGGACTTTAGGAAGTCACGTGGCTGATTTTAAAAGAAGAAAAAAAGCCTAACTGCTCTGGTGCAGGCTAACTGAGATGCATGCGGGGGGACTCTTGCAAGCACCCAGGGGTGTGCTTATTTCAGAAGTGAGTGGCTGAGAGGGTGACGGAGGGAGATGTGCACTTTTCCGTGCCTTGTCCTGCCGTGCTGTCTGTGCAGGGGTGTGCTGCCCAGGTGCCTGGCACGCTCGTGTGGCTCCCCTCCCCGAGGATGCTGTGCGGCGGCGGGGCTGGGGGCTGAGTGGCAGCAGCATCTCTACCCCCACCCCCCGGAGGATCGCTCCTGCTGAAGTCATTTGGTGCGCGCTGCTTTTTCCTGCGCGAGGATTAGGGAGTAGGAGAATGGCTTTGTGAGGAAGCTCGGAGAGTGGGAGCTGAAGAGAGGTTGAACAGAGGGGCCGAAAGACTTTAGCCTTTCATAGTTCTTTCAGTCAATTCATTCTGAGAGACCAATTGCATGCGATACGGCAGCTGGGGGTTTTGTTTTCCTTTCAGCTGTGTACTGTAGGAGAAGCTGGTAAGGTTATTTTTTTTTCCTTGTTCTACTGTTCCATGATGCTATTGTAATTGCTTTATCGAAGCGACTGTTTGGTGAGGAAGGGAAGTTGGTTAATGATGCTGAGAGTCCCTGCATTGTCTCTGCTTTGTGCAGCTGCAGTTTGGGGAGAGGCACTGTTTACAGTACAGGGGCTGGTTTCCGCTGAACAAGTTTGTTGCTATTTTTCTGAAGTTTTTTGAGCCTTTCTTTCAGCAAAGCTAGGAAAATAAGCAAATAAGCAGACCTGGCTGTTTAGAAATGGGTGAATTCATAGGGGCTGTAATTTGTTGTAAAAGCTGTTCTGCCTAATTCTTAGTTTCAGATGTTCTTGCTTTGATGTTATCAAATTTGTTACTTTGCTGAATCGACTCCAAAACTGGGTTTTATATGAGAACCTTTCTTCACAAATCTTTTCATGTTTTCAGCAGGGCCAAGATAGGTCACTTAAACTGATAGCCAAAGAAAACAACACAAAAATGTATCTGTGGAAGGTGAAAATATTTGAGGAAAGGATAAATCCTAGGGGAATTCAAGAATTAAAAAATAAATGAAGAAACATTAATTCTTGGCAGTAATTTTTAGCAGAATGCTTCTATCAGTGTAATGGGAAGCATGTGGTTAGACAGAGAATATAAACACTCTTTCAGAAGATCCAAGATGCACAGGTGCATATCCTGTTTAACTGCACCGTTCCAAAGGAAAAGTTATCATATTTATCTTCTTTAAGGAAAAAAAAAAAAAAAGAACGCTAAACCAGTAGATCCTGGCTATCCTGTTCCTTTTGTTGTTTCTAGAACAGTGACTTGTGTTGGTCAGAATCTTTTATTTCCTTTCATATTATCGTGGGAAACTTTAGCTTGAATTGGTCGGACATACGTGAGCGCAGCTTGGGGTATAGCATGCCTATTCCACAGGCAGGCTCTGAAAAATCCTGCCTGTGACTCAGACGAATTGTAAAGACCATAATTACCAACAAAAGTTTCCTTTGTGGCCATTCAAAAATCACAAACAAGGTAAGAGGGAATGATTGACAACAGTTACACTACTGATTGACAGAGAACCAAAAACTTGGTCTGTGACTTACTACGTTAGTTTTTCAAGAAGTGTTGACCTTTTTCGCTATTATTCTGTTCTTTCTGATGGACTATTCCCAACTCCTCTATTGAGGCTAGAATGTCTATCTAAAATGTGTCTTTGTAATTACTGCCTATAGTCTGTATGCCTCTTTACAATGATATGCTTATTTGTTGATGCCGAAACAAAATTGAGAGATGCGTTGCAATCAGACCTCCATGAAAGAATGTGTATCTTTTATATGCCTCACATGCTTAGCTATTGATTTCAGCTACAGATTTCAGTCCCATGAAGTAATGAAGTGCCACATCCAAATTCTGCAGATTTATACTCACAGTTCTAGCTGTTAATAATGGAAGGCCCAAGGATATCAATGTGGTTACTCATGTGAGTAAAGATTTGGAGACTCATTTCCCATTCATGAATGAAATGGTTTGAGAAATGCACAGTTACTATGGTTCTCTTTTGGCTTAAAAACAAAAATCTCCATAAAAACAACCACTAATGAGATCTGTTAGATGGGCCCTAGGACAGAAAAATTCAGTGATTTAATATAAGAATGTGGTATTAATGTAAGAATGTGACAGCAGTATTTTAGGAGTTATAATAAAAATGTTCCCTCTCTTCAGTTTATTAATAGCTTTAGAAGCAAGGGAAACTTAATTGGTCTCTTTGTGTTGCACCACTAAATATGGCCATGACTCCTGAAATACCACCCCAACTATGAGGTACTCTTCACCTTAAAAATGAAAGTTAGTTTAGGGTGGTCTGTATAATGTACTGGTACCTTCTCTCAGTGACAAGTGTCAGTCCTAGCAAATGACAATAAACTGATATTTCTGGTTAGGCTTCTCCCAGTTGTCTGTAGGCAAAGGTAACAGTATCTACAGGGTACAGTGTTTATTTCACATCCTTGGTTTCACTGCAAGCAAACAAGAAGCAGGAGGTGTTCTCTGGTTATTGATACACCACTTAAGGCTCCGCAGTTCTCTAAAAGAGAAATTACTTTGGTTCAGTGTTTCTAAACTGTTCAACAGCATCCTTTAGTTTACAGAGATAAAAAAGATGTATTTGCTGCTGTTCTTTCCTAGTTTTCATGAATTCTAAATTTCCAAATGGTGTTTTGGAAGAAACATGGGCATCTAATTCAACAGAACTCACAACTGATATTATATCCCTGCATGTAGATGGTAAAGGAAGTATACTAAAAGTGTTGTGCCGAAGAGCCCTGAAATTACCTGTCTGAAACAGAGAATTGGCTATCCTATCAATTTTTAAAAAGCAGAGATACATAGACTTTTATATGGCCATTATTGTTAGAAAAAGGGCCTTGATCATCACCAACATCACATCTATGCATAAAGAAGTAAATCTTGGCTATAAATGTCTTTTATTAAAGCAGAACAAAATTCCAAAGGTGGAGGGAAACACATACAAGAAAACATAACATTCATTTACTTATAAAATTAGACCAATCTAAACATATTCTAGCAGTCATAAGCTATCAGCTGTTTGTCACAACTGAAAGGTTTAGGCAGATCAAAACAGTAATACTGCTTCTCAAAACACATAAACAATTCTGTGAAAGAAATTGTAAAGATGGAGTTGCCACACGTGCTGTGCTGGAGTTTGGTGATTTTTTTGGTGAGTTTTTTCGCATTTCTTGGTCCAAATGTCACATAAACACCATGTAGAGCAAAAAAAAAAAAAAACCCAACAAACCCCAACAAGAAAAAAAGGTGTGTTTTCTATATTACATACATATATACTTATATATGTATGTATAAACATTAATGAAAATTTATTAGAATGTACTTGACACACTGCAGATTTTTTCCCAGCTGGTTTTGTTAGTATTCTTCCTGTACTCTTGCTTGCCTCACTGTAAGATCTGTTGTTTGAACAGATCTGAAAAGACTCATGCAAACATCAAACATCTTCTATGTTAACTAAACACTCACTATATTTGTTATTACACAGAGGATTGACAAAGCTTACACTTAGAGCTGAAGGCTGCCCATCTTCCTAGGAATTACTACCTGAAGTGAATGTCACAATAAGTCAGGCTAAGCATACTCCAAAAGAATTCTACTTGTCTTATTCTTAACAGGAGGAAAACACCTGGGCTCTCCCAGGAAGCTGCCACGTTGCAAACAGTGAGCAGCAGGAGGTCCAGTCTGGTGGGAAAGGGTAGGAAGTAGCCAGCACAGCTCCCACTTGACTGCCTGACAAAACAAGAGATTTTGAATGCTGCTTCAAAATCATCATTTATCTTTTTTTTTTTTAATTGCTGTGAAAGTAGTTAGATACCAATTTGGTATTTTTTTACCCATGAAGTAATACAATATTAGACAGTAATACAATATTTTTGTCATATATGTTTCAATGATACTTATGGTTTCTAGATATGTCTATGTAACTTTCAAAACTTTGTCATGGAAACCTGCATAATTTCCAATGGTGCTGGTGCATCTTTCTGTCATGCACATCCTCCAGCACCTTAGAATCACAGTGTGTTGCATAGCTTGGGATTTTCTTGGTTTTAAATCCATTGTAAACAGGGAGAAATTGAACTGCTGCGTAGGAGATCATCTGCAGGATGGTTTGAATGTATGATCTGTGGGAGATTGTAACAATATATGGCTAAGGTTTGAAGAGTTCACAAACATCCCACTCTCTTACTGGGCAGTGCTTCAATAATGTATGGCCATATCCCTTCATCTTTGAAAAGTTATGACATTTATAAGCATGTTGTACCTCCTGTTTGGATGTAAGTAATCTTCATCTTTGAAACCTCA
The DNA here is from genome assembly GCA_014706295.1 of Lycocorax pyrrhopterus obiensis. Lineage (NCBI taxonomy): Eukaryota > Metazoa > Chordata > Aves > Passeriformes > Paradisaeidae > Lycocorax > Lycocorax pyrrhopterus. The sequence goes on from JACSVZ010000001.1 coordinate 19,792,293, forward strand.
GTTTTTTCTGGAAAAGTAGTATTCATTTTCCATGATAAAATTTCAGGTTTTAACAGATTGACTTGTGGTTCATTAGAAGTTATAATTCAGCCCCCATGGTGTGGCAGACTGGGCAGGATGCTGTCCATCATAGCTGATGCAGAGTGAAATGACAGAGATGTGTGGTCTTATCCAATTAAAAATGACTGAAACGTTAATGGTCTTTTGGCTGACACTTTGGGAAAGACCACCAGTGGTTTCCTAAGGGGAAGGAACTTTTAGCTTCCAACAATACCTGAGTCTGTCCAAGCCCAGTACATTATTAGCTGACATCTATAGAGATTTGTAAGAACTTTTGAAGTTTTCTGGATTGCATACAGACAGAATAGAGAAATGGATTATTTTTACTTCCATGAATAGGAGTATCATAGTTTAGTGCTAAATAAAGGAAGTTAAGGGTCAACCTGTCAGTCAAAACTCATCTACATTACAAAAATGCAGGAATTTTTTTCCTGCATTGGTCCTTCTTACCCATTGCAAACCCAGTGCAGAACTGGTGTAAGCTGAGATTTCAGGACTTCAAAGACTTTCAGAGCATTCTCAGGAGGCAAATGAAGGAATAATAAATTTTGAGTGCCTCTGCCCCTCTCCCAAATACTGGACTTTGCACTGGGTGCTACTCCATTTTATAAGACTATTTCTGTACTTCACACCTTTTGCTGTCTAAGTCAATAAGTTGCCTAGAAAGTGTTTTCAAATGTCAGTAGATGCTGAGAGAACAATGAGTGAAAGCTGGGAGCACGTGCAATACAACCTGGTAGGCATTCGGTTCCAGATTAAGATTCTAAAAACGGGACGTCTGTGTGTAAATGTCTCCATGTGATTCAGCTCAAACGACAGCTGACACCTGAAGTACAATCCTATTGCTCACACACGGGGATCTGCTGCCACTAGAGATGCATTAAGGTACCTCAGACATCCACGTGGGACTGAGAGGTGACACAGAACATACGGACACATTGCCTTTCTGGAGAAGTAGTTCTGCCAGGGCATCTGAAATGAGGCCCCTATGGATAGACCCCTCCACAAGGAGATCATCTCAGCAGCTCTTCCCATTCCACTGCTCATGTGGGCTGGCCCATCACTGGCTACAGTGTCAGCTTTCTCAGTTAGCCTGTCTACAGGCAGCTACCCACAATTCGAATAATTGCTGATTTTTTTACTTTTTTTTATTATGTCACTATTATTGAAGCAAAAGAGTTATTTATGGACTAACATAAGGGTGTTCCTGTTCATTATGGTAACAGGAGGAAAAAGGAAAGCAGGAAGGAAGAGGAAACTGTATTTGGCCTATCTTCTGAAGGCACCTACTTTGAATGCTTAATTTAGGGCACTCGTCAGCTTTGTAAACAATTGAGACCTATATAGACCTTATCTCAATTATTTAAATTCTGTATAAATCCCTAGCCAAGGGGAGACAGTCTCCTTGGACGGACTCACGTGGCCTTGGTAAGATGCTGAGCTGGTAACATCTAGCACTAGTTGATAGAAAACATCAGACATGCTCATTATAGCTTAGGTCGTCTGAATATTACACTTTCCTAAGGTTATTCTGAGTTCTGTTAGTATGTGTTCAGACTAAAAGAGATTGAAACAACAGCTCTTTTCAAGACATTTATCATTATATTCTATTAATCTAATTTGGCATAGCTTCACTCTTAAATGGTTGGAACTGACTTCTAGATGTATCTGTCTCTCTTCGTCATCTCTATTGGACCATCGCCTCTGAGAAACTGAGGAAATAAATGCTTTCCTTTTGGTATTTATCACTCACATTAAGTCCTTTTGCTGACATACCTTTAAACTTGCACATTGTTTATGCATATCTATAGTGTTTGTCTAATGTATCCATGTGTATTTTGAAACAATATACATTTGCACTCTACCTCACAATTCTTTTGTTTTCAGAAAATGATTTCCCCAACTGAAAAACATAAATTATAAGTCCGGTTATTGTCTGTTTTGGGGCTCATAGTTAGAGTTCAGATGGGAGGGCAATTGTGGAAGGGTTTACCAATTTACATATTAATGAAGCATAGTTTGATGGACCTTGATTAACATAGGCTCAGTCAACATCTTAATTAGCCAGAAGCAAATCATGACGGATTGGTGCCTGTCTTCCAACCCCTTAGATTTTTTGCCAAGCAAGTACAGGTTCCTCAGTAGCTGTTCTCCATTGCATTGTTAAAGCTAAGACCTTAATAATTGCTCTAACAAGGTGAGTTAGTTAAAAACTGTTTGGCCATGTGTAGAACACCTGAGGTAGCAAAGCATCTTCATTAGAGGGCAGATCCCAGCCAGTTTGTATCAGGTACAATATTAAACAACACATTTGTGCCAAAATCGCATAGAGTACAGAATATGTTTTTTAAGAACTGTGGATGTTTTTATCTGATTGATTAGTTCCACATGTATACAGCCCCAGGAATCTCTCCACAGGAGCCCACATGGAATTGGGATAAGCACAATTTAAGTATGCCTTTGTAGTTGAGTAACCTGCTGGGCAGGACTTCATCTCTGGTAACAATGTCTCTCCTGATATTTTGTTTAAAGGCTTGCTAGTCTGCAGCTAATTTATTTTACAAGTAAAAATCAACTTTCTCCACACAGATATGTTTTAAAATTCCTTGAATACTATCAAATATTGTTTTCAAAAGCTAGCCTGTCTGAGGACTAACTCCCAGTGGGATAAGGAAATGTTTAGAATGTTCCCCCATTTGATTCCTTGCTGTACATCTTTTAACTGCTGCAAAATATACACAATAATATGTAGATGGAAATGTTAGGTGTATATTTATTTTTATTTTCAAAAGGAAAATTTTGTTATGAAATGTTTGATTTTAGTCAGAGAAAGTTCTTCTATTGAACGAAACCAGAAAATTATCTCCCTTATTATATGTTCCTGCTATCACAAGTATGCAGAATAAAAGTGCAAATAACATATGCGCTGTGTAATTTCTGTCCTTGCTTTCGTGATAGCTGGTGTAAGAGCTGCTGGTGGTGACAGGGAGAAAAACATCTGTTGTGTTGTGTGGAATTGGCATCTGAGCCAAACAGGGAGCAATTTATGACCTTATATTTTCTGCTGTCTTCAGGCACAACATTGTGATTTTCTGCTTGGTTTCTGAGAAGAAGAGATAAGAACTACCTTTGAAACCAGTACCAGTCACTGCATGAGTGTCGGATTCTATTCTGGCCTTCCACCCGAAGGGACAGATATCGCAGCCTCCCGTATAGAAAGTCTTCCCTCATTGCAGAAATGCAGGAAAGTTTCCCTGAGATCAAAACCACTTACAAATTACAGATATCTCTTGCCAAAATGGAGAGAATTTATTAGTGGAAAATATCCAGGAAGCTTCCTTGGTCTATTTGCCTGCCAATGTCTTGTTATTTCTTATATCCTCTCAAAGGCTGCATTATGTGCAATCCACTCCTGTAGGTTTTAATGATAGTCTGGACTCTTATTTAGTGGTTTATTTTCTTGGTATTAAATGTTCACTTCATGCTCATGTTTGTAGTACAAATCATCCTGCTTCCTTCGACTCGGGTCACTAAACAAAAGAAGTACTCTGTACATAATTATAAAAACATTTTTATTGCGTTTCTAAATATACTGTAAATTTCAGAGGAATGGTGAGAATTTGTGTTGAATCCTTTTGTGAAAAGCAAACCTATGAGGCTATTGAAGCCCTAATGTTTACCATCATAAAATGAAAATTTCATGCCTTGAAATATGGAGTGATAGATATTGCCTTGACATATAGTACTTGAAATATCTTCGGCTAAAAAAGAGCAATTTTAATCTTCATGGAGCCAGGCATTTAAAATAATTCAGCAGCTAAGTACAGCTACCATATTGCATTAATGTGGATGCTACCAACATTTCTTGACCTAAGTACAAAGAAATTGATGGGTACAATTTTTTTTAGGCCTAAACACATATTGATAGAGCTCCCACTTAGGTTACTGCAGCCTACGGACATCATGTGGTAACTGAAAATGGATGTTTAGATGAGTAACATGACTAAAGCTAGAAATCTCAGTTTTTAATGGCTGAAAAATACAAGAGAAAGCATCTTATGAGACTTTTAAACACTGATTCTTGAGGTGATTTTTGTATCTGGAGTTTGGGTATTTTTTTAACTATGGACAACAGCACTGGAAACCGTTCCCTCTAAATCCAGAAGGAAACTTTTCTGACAGATGGTTATAACTTCAGCCTTACGTCCTCTTGAACATCAGCAGAGGAAACAGTGCTTGGTCTCTGTTTCATAATTTGTTAGATTCATATTACTAATATGTTTTATATTATTCCTTGTTACTTTTCCTTCTGATATCCATCCTGGATAACTAATTAAAAATGGGGATTTATCTTTGCTAACCTCCATGAATCAAAATGACAGATTGTTTCATTGTTAATACTAAAGGATAGGTCTTTTCATACGTGCCTTCTAGAGATTTGTGTCTTTCTACATTGTGGCAGAAGCTCACGTACTTAGATTTAACCCCTACCTTCAATGTTTAAAACGTGAGATAAATCTCTCCTTTAATGACTTAAATTTGGTGCCATTATAATGTTAAAATCTGCAGAACTATCTTGACATTTAAAGTACATAAAATACCATCCCTACACATGTAGACTGCAAAAGTTTTTAAAGAGGAGACTCATCTAAAATACTTAACTGCTCTTTGAAATTAACAGTTAACAGTAAAAAGTGTATATTAATGCATAACTTGTTTTTCTCTGGAAAGTTGTAGCACCTATTTTCAACAGTCTTAGAACATTATTTTCTAAGGTTTTCTTGAGTTCTTAGATTAAATACCAAATTCAAGTGAATACAATCAAGAAGGAAAGCAAAATATTAAAATGTGGTGAAGTGGTGTGAGCAGCATTTTCTTAAGACGCTTAGTTTGCAAGTCCGAAGAGTAAACAACTGTTTCCTACAGTAGTATGGTTTTCCATGTAAGTGCTTACAATGAATTTCAAAGAGGAAAAGAGATAAAAATACTATGTCTCACACACAGAATTCATCATATCCCCATAATCAGTCATCCTCCTGGAAGCATTCAAGTAGTTATGCTATAATTAACTTGCATTTGCACGGTATTTTTCAGCATAAGGAAATCTGTTCAAACTGCTCCCATTTTACAGAAAGGAAAACAAAGACAGAGGTTCAGTGTTTTGATCTGATTCTGGAATTTCTGAGCCAAGTAGGTCTCTAGTGTTCATGATCAGAGGTCAGGACATCTTTCACATATGCTCCCCTCTCCTCCATGAGAAGAGGTTTTTCCAGAACCAGTCCCAGAGAGACATATTGGGGAAGCAGGTGGGGACTTATTAACAAGACGCATTTGTTTGAGTACGATTGTAGTCATTAACAATGCAGCCATTGAGCTGAATATACACAGAAAGTAAATATTTATGGGACTGGTGATCTAGCTGGAAAAAGTGGAAAATGAGAAAAAATAATTTCATTTTTTTAGATGTCTGACTCTTTCTCTTATGCTATTTCTATGTTGTCATCTTTGTATAGATCTGTAGGCTTGGAAATGCCAGGTCAAATTGGAAAAATTAAAAGTGAAAAAAAAACCCCAAAACCCACCAAACAAAATGCTGGGAAAAAGCAAGCCAAAAAACACCAACCAGATGTAGCTGATACTGTTCAGTGTGAAAAATGTGGTGTTAATTCTCTCTATTTTTTTTCTGTAGGAGATCATTAGAGGGCTTTATGGTCTTTCCAGACCAGTACAAAAGACATTCGATATCTTGATGTGTCTCTATGAATTTGAAAGATATGACCTCCATAGGGGATACTACTGTTGGTTTTACATCATTAATGTTTTCCTTCATTTATTTCTGCAGAATACCTGCACCATCTTTTAAAGTGCGAATTGCCTGGGGTGACAAATTGAATCTTGAATCTTTGCACCTGACGCCACAAGAGCCTATAAATTAGTCATGGACTAGGAAGATACAATCCTAAATATTTCTATTTCTCATAGGAAAAACAACCCTTGGGATCACTAACAAAGAATGAAAAACCTGGACTTGTTAACAAAAAAGCAATTAATTATTTACACACATGTGAGTATTTGCTATTAGCATCTTTAGAATTAGGAATCCTTGTTCTGCTAGATTTACTTCTGTCCTTGAGAGTGTAGCTGTGAAGAAAAGGTATTCATCAATCCTTTTTGATAGTGGGAAAAGCAAACAACAGAAAATATGATTCTAAAGCAGGGTTATATGTGTCCATTGCTTTTGGTCTTTCAAAAGAAACCAAGATTAAGCTATCTTATTGCTAAGCTACAATAGCGTGGAATCACCAGTAGTGACTGTACTATCACCCATATGGTGGTTTATTATTCCAGCACATTCACAGCCAGGATGAAGCAAATAAATTATTGAGTGCTGGGGGTGATTTCATTTACGTATGTATGTGTGTATGTCATTGTTAGAGCAAACAGTAGAGAAAAACCTTGCATCCTAATATGACTCCCGTGGGGAATCTTAATGCCATTCAGCCAGGTGGAGCTTCTATGTGCTTTTTTTCCCATTCACTGCCATCCACCTATCCATCATAATGCCCTGAGCAGTTTTCATCCATGAAAACTCCTTGCTATAGCAATATATAAGCTTTGTAAATAAAGTCTGGCACCCCTGAGGGGAACAATATAGACTTCTAGGAATTCTCATATATTTAATCTGTTTTAAGGCCTGAAAAGTATATTTCTGTAATAAGATATTTTAAGACCTTTTTTTCCAGGGAAATTTTTTTTCCATGGCAGGTGACCCACAGGACTGCTGCAGATATGATCATTTAGGGGTTTCAAATGGATGCAGTATGATGCAGGCATTTTTTAAAGAATACTCCGAGGTGAAAGGACCCCACCCCCATCTTCCTCACCCCCTGTGTCTGAGCAGTTTGAAAGCATAAATGTCCATGTTATCCCTGCAGATATAGGAAAAAACTCCCAATGGCTGCAGCCAAAGCTGCACGTGTGCATCCAAGTGCAGTATTTTGGTTTTGAAAGTTAACTGGGATATGAGAGAATAGAAGAGTGTTTTGTATGTCACCTTTGTTATGGCTCAAAGCACCTTACAAGGACATAAATGAGATACTGGTAGCACAGGGAGCATGAAGGAAGGCTGAGAAGATATTAGGTGCTTAGCAGGAGATCACAAAGCATTTCAAAAAGCAGATCTTGATTTACTAAAAAAAAGCAATAGTGTCCAGAAACACTGATGTTAATTTTTTTCTGCTTCCTCTTCCTCCCTGTCTCTTACATCCATAAAAGATGACACCAAAATTATGAGATTTTTTTTAACCCACTATCTTAAAATTATTGACATCTTCTTTTCCCTTAGGCCTTGTCTTCTGACCATTTAGCAAGGCCTGGGTATTAGTTTTGAACAACAAAATGTCTTCTCAGCTTTAGCCTTACAGTCTGAAGCACTTTAGTCTAGTTGTGCTGATATCATACACAGAGCTATGTAGTAGGACACGTGCAGGCATTTGGAGAGAAAACCCTCCTGAGCAGCCAAGCAAGGTGGGAACTTTTCTAGTACCTTCTTTAGGGCAACCTGTGCTGCCTGAGCAGAGACATCTGAGTTGGCTCCATCTCTGTGCACCCAGGATTCGGGAGTGTGTGCCTGACCTGAGCAGCTGAATCTTGTGGGGAGCTGGAATTCAGAGCCAATATTGTCACATTTAGCTTAAGCATAGCGCTGTCTTGTGAGTGCTTCCCATGTATTGGACTCCTCCTATGCAGCTTCTTGCCATGACCTGGGTAAACCTTCACTGAGCTACCCTAATTCAAGTCCCCAGTAACTTGAACAGCAAGATATGTGGATCAAGCTCCATGGAGCAAGGAAGATCCGCCATAAGAACCCAAGCACAGGAGAAATGCTGAGCAAGCAGATTCCTCTGTAAAGCTCATGGTGAGATTTGGGGTAGCTGAAAGGATGCAAGCGTGGATAAGCCTCTTGAGCCCAAATAAAGTCAAGTTTTTTTAAGGCAAAAGGGTCAGTCATTGCCTGGAGACAATTTATTTAGCCTGAAATTCCTGACTCCACCAACTGAACAATTTTTAGAATTCGTGGGTTCTCATTATCTGTTTCTGATGCAACACGATAGTTGCATGTAATTTCCCCTCTAAATCACTTTGTGAGTAAGCTTGCTTGCAGTGACTGCATAGTTCTCGTTGTTTAAAAGTCTCTGTATTACTGACATCAAGGTTGGATTTATCCGGTTATATTTCCTAAATTGTTTATTTGTTAAAACATTTAATAGAATGCTTCTGAAATTATATACTCAGTATTTTCACTATAAAAATAAGCAGCAACATGTGTATCTGTCTGCTACTGCATTTGAAGTGGTAGGATTTGATTTGGGGCAGTGCCAGGAAATTGCTACTTTTGTAGTCTGGGTGGAATAGTTTGGATGCAATCAAGGCTTTCCTTGCTGTTTATTCTCTGCCTTACAGTACACAGGATTATGGGAGGTATTCTTAAATAATTATCATAATAATAAGATTACACAGATACAAGCACCCATACAGACATGCACGCACAACATTTACAACTCTTATATCTGATTTTTTAACAACTCTACTTTAATTGCTTAGTTGAACTTCTTTCTTTCTTTCTTTATTATTATACATATCTATATATCTCTGTTAACATATCCTTCCTGCTTGTTACCCTTTTTAGGTGGGGGTGAAGGCTATTAATACTGTTGCCATAGGACCCAGTTTTTTTAACCATGTAGTGACTGGGGCCCATTTTGCCTCATTAACTCGCCCAAGACTCCCTATTAATATGTAATTTTGCACTTCGGTATTGCAGTGGGAGCTGAAATAAAGATAAAAAGAAGAGGTATGATAAGAAGCCCAGAGGTTTCCAAACTATAGTGTTTTAGGTGGAGTTAAGGGAACAATTGCCTTACTTTTCAGATCATGCCAGCAGTCACAGGCAAAAGCCATCTCATGAAGGACTATGTGGAGTGGGGTCAGGCTGCTGCTGAGGAAGGGGAAGCACTGGAGGAAAAAGAAAAGCTGGAAAGGAGGTCAAGGCAAGACCTCTGGGAAAAGGGACTTGTTGTCTGCTCCAGCTGCTGAGTGAAGTGGGACGAAGGGCTGAGGTGTGGGAGCCAGCTGGGAAGGAGCAGCTCTCCCTGGGCATAGCTGCCCTTCTCTGCTCCTGTGGGGCACCCACTGGCACCCATCACCTCCTGGCAAACCAGGCAGCAAGGCCAAAGTTGCTCTCCTGCCCTCACCATCTGGCTGCTTCCTTTAATGTGCCTAGAGCTGGCTGTCATGGTTTGTGTGCTCTGTGTAATGCTGGTATAAAAAAGGAAAAATGTAATCCCCAGAACTGTATGCACATGTACAGTTACAGGGAAGTGTTTGTCAGTGGTGGGCTACGGGGTAAATCAGCAGGGCAGGCAATGAATATCTTAAAATGCTGTTAACTTTGACTGGACAATTAACTGGTTTTTTTCCAAAAGGCAATGTATTCAGGATCAGTGTGGTTAGTGTATTTTTGATATCTGCTCTTCCAAAGAGCAAACAGGTGTGGGAAATGGGATCGTTTGTGGGTTGTCTTCAGAAAAAAATGTTTCTGTAGTCCCTTCCACTTAAAGAGATTGCAAAGCCTGAGCTAAAGGTGGTGCATGTCATGGAGTCAGCAGGCTGTTTAAAGCAACAGGTATTTAACCTGAAAGTTAGCATGCTTTGCACAACCTCCTCTGCATCTGCTCTGCAGAGGAAGGGAGCTTGCAGCAGCCCTTCTGGCTATCACAAGACATATTTTCCCTTCCAGGAGCTCTCTGCCTAGGCTGGCATGAGCACAAAATGAAGTCTTTTCTTACCTGTAGAGAAGAGCTAGCTTTCAAAAAGCATTAACCTCCTGCCAGACTCCACCTCTTTCATAATCATAATATTTTAGGTTAAAAATCATAACATGTTAAAGACAATTCTGCATTCCTTTTTTCTAGCCTCTGGCTTTCAAGTCGTAGGGGTTATATTCAGGTCAGACTGTCAGCTCTCTCTCTGTAACAGTCTAAAGGCTAAATCCCTTTTAAAAAAGAAAATAAATCTTCAATTCTCACATAATGACTTGGTATCTGGAGCTGAGGCTTCACAGAAAAGATCAAATAGCCTAAGCCTTGTGACAGAACTGTAAGGAATGGCAACGCCTCATTATCCCATAGAGTAACATCTCAGTTATAGTAGTCTTTGAATGTTCTCTGAGACAGATGACCAAGAATATATATAGTCCCAGTGACAGGAGAGGGTACTGCTCCTGTGCTGTGTGTGTTGGGGATTGTCATTTGTGCTCCAGATTCCTGTATTGTTATAGCTGCTCACTCAAGCATTGCATGGGGTTAATTCGATGGTTGTGGCAGTAAAATGGGAACGTGATGTGAGATACTGTGCAAAAGTTAATGACTCATGGGCACAGATGGGGCCAAAACTGGTTATGAGCAGCTGCTTGGCATTAAACTCCTAGAAAATTCGAGAAGAGAGATGGAGGGACAATACAGTGAACAGCTTGTTCTTCCTCGGTGATCTTCCTTCAAAAGCGAGCAGGACCCTAGTCCCATTTGGACCCAACCATGAGCTCATCTCAGCCTGCACACTCTTCTCCAGCAGCTGCAGCTGTGTTGAAGTAACCTCTGTGCCTGTGCTAATGGGATAAAAGCATTTCCATGTGCTCTTTGCAATCACAAAGTACATGCCACTCCCCATGGCCTCCAGTGTATCCCCATTCCCTTGAAATGGATTCAAATATTAAAGCCTACTATGTTTAATTATTGCTAAGTCTGGGAGGAAATAAAATCTTACGGCCATTTTAATGTGTTTCCAGACAGGTAGGTATAAGTCACAAATGTACAATGAGTTAGGGGAAATTCAGAAGCCATCAGAAAGCAGTAATATGCTCTGAAGAGAGTGATCATAAAACTTACAAGGTCTTCTCAGCCATGTGTGTAGGGTTCTGCAGTTCCTGGCCTGATGAGTATCATTCCTCAGCAAGGATCTCTCAGTCAGGACCTGCACAGCACAAACTCACCCCAAGGCGTGGTGTGGCAACACTCCGGAGGTGCTGTAAACCAACCCAGGAACAGGTACATTGCTACTGGGAGAATTCTGTCCTAAAAATTATTAAATCCCCGTGATACCAAATTAAGTCAAGTGGAAGAGCTTGACTTCAGCCCTTTTACCTACTATACGCAAAAATTTTTTTTTTTTTTTTTTTTTGCTTGTGTGAGTGTAGAATGAGGCACTCATGGGCAAGTTTTCCCCATGATATATAGCCCTGCTATCCCTCTGCTTTGCTTCTCCCACAGATTTCTGATTTTGGGGAAATACTGCATTATGCATGAACCAGCCTGTGGACATCTACTGTTTGATTCAAATGGAGCTTTATTTGTATATATGTATACACATTTTAACAAGGTGTGTTTACTCTTCCCCTGTCCTCCTCCTTTTTCTAGCACAAAGGCCATTGCTTTCTTTAAGTAATGTTGTAGCAAAACAGTACCAAAACAAGAAGAAAACCATCCGGGCTACACTGAGGGTCAGTGCAAAGAAAATAGTTCTGCAGTGCAGCTGTTCTTATGGCAGGGCTGAAGAAAGAGAGAATTTTCTTCAAACTGAAGTTCACAGAAAACCTTGGTTTGCAATTTAGCATCATTCTCTCTTCTCCCATTAGAACATCCATGACAATATCTGGCAGTCACAGCAGCAGCAGACAAGCTCCACTATCCTGGGTTCTGGGGTTTTTTTGAAGTATTTATATATTGTTGAGAAGCAAACAAGCAAAATAGAAACCATGGCTAACTTTCAGTTTTGCACTTGCACTACAAGCTTCTTGACATTGTCTTTTTTTATTAACAAACTATTTCAGTTTTCTTCTGATGCATAATCACATTACTCTTTCTTCTTGCATAAAATTTTCCTATGAAATTTTAAAGACTCTTGTTTCTGCTAGAAAGCCCTCCTTTTTGTTTCTAAAAACTTTTTCTTAAGTCTTTATGCTACACAGGAAAAAAAATACGAAGAGATTGGAGAGATATTTCTTGGAAGGGGACATAAAAAACCATATATTATATTTAGTGGAGGATGATACACCTAGTAATGTGGTTGGAAGAGCTTAATCACTGTTTTTCACATGGAGATAAAACTGTTTGCTAATGTCTGTTGACAATATGTGTTGATGATGCTAGGCTTCTAGCCTGAGCTCTAGCAAATGATGATAAATTCCAGACTCTAATCAAACATCTTTCAGAAACATTAACATTTGCTAAATAAACATATTTTTCTCTTCTCTATTGCATGTAATGGATGTTTTTAATATTGTTTGCCAGTCTTTTTATAAAGCATAACAGATGGCCACTGCTTCTAATGAGATAATTATATTACTTAACCCTTTCCTTGGGAAAGAAAAGGCTTGGGCTTGATTTTCCACTGTCTTATCTTTTGATTTCTATGAAGTGTCTTGCAACTGCCATTCATATTTTCTATAAATGACCCTGATGACAAAGACAAGAAAGTTTTTGGTTGAAAAATCTGTTGCCAGTTTTAAATGAAAGAATGGCTACTTGTCTCGGGTTTGATTCTCACACTGGTCACCCTCTTTCTGTTCATAAAATGCAGCAGGGAAAGTTCAATCCAAAAGTCTGTGGGGAAGCACAGAACTGTTAAGAGCCACCTCTCAGAGTGATGTGGTAGATCTACAGTACATGGTAGATCAGAGTGGTAGATCTACGCTGCTCTCAGAGACAGATCTTGGGAGTGCTCAGGAGCACCTTCTTCTTGATCTACCTGATGATACAATTGCTTGAAGAATTTTGTGTCAATACCCTCTGTGTGTCTTATTTGTGTGTTCCTGCTGACAGGCTAAGGCAGCTGGCTGAGTATTATTGAGGTATTAAACTGGCAGATACACTTACATACTCAAAGAGCCGTATGTGGTGTAAAGTGGTCTCTAAATTAGTTTAAGTTCAGGCTCCCAGGTCCAGTGTTTGTCAACTACTCGCTGGCAAGGTTATTCTGCTCTCTGAAGTCAATATTTGTCCTGCTGAGAACCTGAACACTATCAAAACAGATGCACTGGGAGTGTTCAGGAGCATCCTGGCAAGATGGAGTCTTTTTGCAGCATGCTGCTGTGTGTGCATGTGAATGGCAGAGTGAGAGCAGACTCCTCAGATTCAGAACACACTTGATTCCTAAACATTTCAAGAAAGTATTTGGCCTTTGACATTGATGACATACCAGAGATTGCTAATAATAGCATGCCTGAACTTTTGTTAGAAAAATAAGCACATCCCTCAGCAATTCCCACACTCCTAGGTTAAATCACCACAATATCATATTTATGGCAGGGCTGATGAGATAGAGAAATATTAAAACTTCAGTTGAATAAGTTTGTTCTCCTTTGAGAGGTCTTTTTCACGAGACTGAAAAGAAGAACAATATGATATCAGCTAATCATTTGTCAGCACCACCGCTCTTGGACACACATAGGGGTGGCAGGATGCTCTTGTCCCACTCTCTTGCCCAAAGCTGCTAAAGTTCTGCTGAATTATCTTGGCAAATGCAGTTTCATTCACTACCCATAAAATAAAGGAAGTGTGAGTAAGAGGAAGAATTAACTGAATTAAGACAGAGCAATTCCTAAAAGAAAATACTGTGAATGGATGAGCTTCGAAAGGAAGCTTCATCTGAAGGTTAGGTTGTATTGTTTTTGTATTGGGGTGGGGGGGTGGGGGGGGTGTGGTTTGGTAAGATCAATAAATCTATCTCCAAGAGGAGGTCAAACTTGGATATATACTTTTATGTTTGCATGTTTTCTGAACACAGCAGTAAGGACTCAACCTGTTCACACCCACAATTAATAAGAAGCTGATTATTCACACAGGTGGAAATATGGGGATATATGCCAAAATTTTGCAATATTTACTATTTCTATATCTAGGAAGAAACGAGCAATAGAAATCTGTGAGTGCAGATAGGGATAAAAGTTCATTTCGTTATGAGGAGATCTGCTTTTAGCATGAATCTTGGAGGATGTAATAATTAATGGAATAATATTTTTTCCACAGAGTCATTATATGTGATAGCTGCCCTGGTACTGAACATGTTTCTCACCTCTCTGGACATGACATTCAAAACTTGGTTGTTTGTCTCATACAGAAATTCAGTGTTTGTGTTTGTGGCTTACCTCTTTTGAAGGGGGCGGGGGGGGGAAGTACATGTTAAATTAGGAAAGACAGAAGGAATATGAAAAAGAGCAAGATGGACTGATATCCATATATTTCAAGTGAGTTGTTGGAATTATCAAAAGGTTTACTTGCTGGTGTTTTTATCCCCCCTTATGCTGACTGTCAGGATATTCTGTTGCTATAGGCTAGTGTGGAGCACACTCTGCATTAACGGTCAGAGTTCAGTGATTTCACTTTATTTTCACAAGCAGAAAGCTGGTTCTTAACAAAAACTCTTGTGTCCCAAGGGGGTAGACATATGCTGGGAAGAAAATGTATCACAAATTTCAAGTATGTAGAGTTGTGGCCTTTTATGACTGTAACTACAGAGGAATTACAACACAGAGACTTCACGGCGACAGTAGTGCTGGGGCATAAAGTGTAACAAAGCAACTCCTGGAATGCAGCAATAGTGTGCTTCCTTCACAGCCACTAAAGCTAGGTGAAAAATAATTGCTGGTTTGAACCTATGCTGTCTTCTCTTTGTGTGGAGAAATCAGCTTTAAGCATCAGAAAAGTTTAGAAGTGGAGTTGACGTCATCTTGGGAAGAAGTGGATCTTACAATGTTATAGATGCAAGAATCAGTAGAACTGCCTGCTCCACAGGGTTCTAAAAATGTATTTTATCGTTGCTAAGTTTGGCTCTGAAGTTCAGCTGAGAAGTACCAAGAAACTGTTCAGACTTTCCCTGCAAATAGAAAGTTTGTGCAGTTTCTACAAGAACCTGGTGTCGTGGCTGCGTCGTAGAGAGGTCCCAGCTACTTTCTGAGCTGCTGGCTCTGGGAGCGTGCAGGCTGTGCCCAGCCGGGTGGGTGGAGGGAAGGCACAGGGAAGGGGAGCGGCCGCCCCAGGGTCCCCCGGAGTGACCACGGGCCGGCTCTGCCCCGCCGTGCCTCGGGCTCCCCGCCCGGCCCCGCTTTTCAGCTTGTGTGTGCGCACCAGTTTGGTACTCATGAGCTGGTTACGCCATGTGACCGCAGATGTGTGGGTTCTCAAGCGCTGGGACAGGCAAGCAGTGGAGTCACTGTCCCTGGAGGTATTTTGAAGTGCACATAGATGCCTACCATGCACAGGGACGTGGTTTAGTGGTGGACTTGGCAGTGCTGTGTTAATAGTTAGACTCATTCTTAAAGGTATTTTCCAACTTAAATGATTCTATGATTTACATGAAATTCTTGTCCTTCTTCCTCTTCCGACCTCCCGGTCTCGTAATTTATCACCCCGTCCACTTTTTCATGCTTATTCCTACAGTCATCACTTACCCTGTAAGCGCCACAAGTACCCAAACACTGACACCAGTGACAGAATCGTTGTGATAGATGATGCCTATCTCACTAAACAGAGGGTCAGCTTTAGGTTTGAGAACAGATTTCCTTAAAATTGCGAAGCCTTCTGGCGGATGACTTCACCATCACCTTCAAACTTCCCAAGGCAGGTTTGGTCTGTGCTGAGGAACAAGGAGGCAACAAAAGCCTTTCTTGCACTTCAGAAAGGATCCCAAATACAGAGTATGGATGGGTTTATTTTGTAGGTAACAAAAGTGGTGATTGTAGAACAAGCATGACAATTTTACCTCAGCTAACTACAGTACAAAAATGCCTCTTGCTGAATGCTTATTATTGTATTTGCAGATTGGCTTCATATGTACCACATGTGCTTATTGTTGTTGCGTTGTGATTTCAAGCTTTTATGAAGTGATAAGCCACATAATAATAGTTTTAACAGAAGGTTCTCTAGTTGTTAACATGGTAACACCTTGCAAGAACAACATGTTATGTCCATTTTTCCTTCTAGAAATATGCAACATTCCGCACTTCAAATATATAAGGAAAGTGCCTATTTAGTACTTAGCTCTGCTCAATATATTATCTTCCATGAATTCTTACCCTGTTGCTCAGTCCTGCTATAAAAATTTGCTGCCTCAGACTGCAAAATATTAATTCATTTCCCAGGAATCTCTTTGGGTACAAGCTGTGAAAGCAGATCTGGAAGTTGCAAGCACATTTGCTCTTGCTGAGTCTTACTCCAAACTGAACTGATTACTAGCACTATTATGGTAACAGGTGTTCAAATATATCCAACTAAGTTATTAGCCAAGCTTGGATGATTCTTTTTGTTTCCCTGACCACAGTCAGGTTATCAGTTGCATATGGATGTAATCCTAGTCGTATTTACCTCAGTAAAAACTGGGCCATTTTAAAAATAAATGAGTTTCATAATAGCAGGGTTCCATCCTATGCCTGTATCAGATGTCAATGAAAATTTTCAAAATAAGGTACCAGGTACATAGTGATCACAGTGACCCAAAGAAGTCAAAACAGTGGTGTTTTGATGATAATAAAAATTAGGAAACCTTATATTTATTTACATTATATATCCTAATAAACCAAGTCAAAGTAAAATAAGTTAGTGTGTTAAAACTTCCCTTTAATTGCACCACGAAGAGTACAAACAAGTATAAAAATTTGAAATTTGATGCCTTTACAGTAACTCCATTCAACTGGCCCTTCCAAGTAGGCAGCGCATGAAAGCATTTGCCTGTGAGTAATAGCGTAGTAAATGGTCATGATTTGATGTGACACATTTTTCCCCCAATTTGCATTCCTGATATAGACTTACTTCCTAAACACCACTTTCAGACTCATTGGCAAAAAAGTAACCCATCTGAAAGAATCACTGGATGAAATGTTGGTGATGGGGCAATCTCAGGTCTGTGTCTGAATGTGAGACAAGGGGCTCAGACCATTAAAGTCTGTATGGTCTATTGCAATGCTGACGTTAGTGCTTTGTTTAGTGCAGGCTTTTAAACATGTTTCCATGACTCATTAAATCCTCTGAAATAAAAGTTCTCACAATTCTAGTACAGTGGAGCATTTATTTTTGGACTTAATTATAAACAGGCCAGATAATGAGCTACCTAACTCGTCTCGTTTTCTGAGGAAGGAAAATGGTTATCGACCTCTCCTTTCCACAAACAGTATCAAAACCCACTATATTTGATAAAGAAGTGGAAAGTCCATGAAAAAATGATAGGGGCGCATAAGCAAATGCCTGTTGGGCAACTAATATTTTAAATAACAAGTAAGAATATATATTTTGTGAACCTGTTGAGTATTCATCTTAATTTAGTAACCATAGCAACTTTTTTATCACCTGCTTGAGACACTGCAACATCTTCATGATATGTGGATCAAATGCCTTGCTAATATTTGTAAAATGCTGATGATATGAGCTCTTGGAAAGGGCCACACTGAAAGATAAATGTATAAAAATGCTTGAGATTCAAGATCACCTGTCTGCTGTCTGATTTCTCCTTGCCCTTCTACTTTATTTTTATATATCAATTTGATTTATCAAAAGCAAAAGATTAACGGGTTCAAGAAGTCACTGGAGGGAGCAGAGTGATGGACACACATCACTGCTCACCTACAGCATGCCCCTAACAACCACCCTCAGTTAAGTGTTCTGAAGGCTTTAGTGGTTTGTGGTGGCCAAACAGAGCCAACATAAAGGGAAAAGTTTCCCAAAAGGATTGAACATGAGAACTCACAGGAGGACACCCAAAATAAGGTAAGTACATATCCCCTCCTTGCAGCACATACCAATCTAAAAAGACTGTGAATTGTGCCTTTACTTTATTTGCAGGATTTCAAATCACATAAAGCTGTAACAATAATGATCTTTCTGACTGTAGTGACAGCTTCTCTTGTTTTAGACTTTTCATTTCAGATGCTCTCCCTTCTTTTTCAGCTTTGAAGCTGCAAGTGATCAGAGCTTTACACTTCTAAGGTCTAATATGAGGATATGGCAGGTGAATTTTTCTGTGGAGTTTTTCCTGTGCCCCACAGCCTTTAGGGCTAAGGTTGCTGGGATGGTCTGGAGAGCTCCCCTGCTGAAGTGTCATCACCTTTTCCCAAAGGACCCTGCTTTGTCCTTTTTTGTGGTGTACTACATTTTTCCACTCAATTAAATACTTAGAGAAGCAGGTAGTCCCAGTGAATTCCGAGTTCCTGTGATAAAAGAAATATGAAAATTGTTTAAATCACAAGTCTTTCATTTATGAATCCTTAGTATGATTCTTTTTTCTCTCTCACTTCAGTGTGAAGTGCAGTACACTGTGTATATGTGCTTCCTCTCTGAGTAGACATGCAGAAGGAGGAAAGCAAAACCAATTGTAGCCAAGTGATTTGGTAATTGAGCAATATGGCTGCATAACTCAGCCTAATTCCTCTGTATGTGTTGAGGGGTCTTCCTGTCTCATTTTGCTCTGCAGCACCATATAGTACCAAGTTATCAGTTGTTAATTTCAGGTGGTAGATGGGAAACTGAGAGCACCAAAAGCTTGGATTGCTAAAGCTGCCAGGATATTCAGGACATCACCACGCATTCCCATTGACATAAAAGGACCTTCTTTGTGTCCAAGAGACGTAGAAAAGCCTTTATGAAATGGATGTTAGGACCTCTGCATATCATTGCAGTTCCATAGTGAATTACAGCAAAATTACAGCTAAGAGAGATGTCTGAACAAGAAGACGAGAGAGTATGAGCATATGTGACAGTGTGGCCCTAGGGATCAAAATCTGCATGAAATAGTTTAGAAGGCATGCATTAACCTTCATCATTGGGCTGATGTGCAGTAGCAGCTACTTCTGTGCTTTTTTTTTCCCTGCTGTTGGTGTAAAATAATGATGTTGGAGAATGTGTTGCAGGCACGGGTTACAATGTTTGAGTCTCCCTGTAAATAAACGTGTATTTATGAAATAAGACACTCTGGACAATATCTGCCAATTTCGGCACTGAAGTGATAAATGCAGAATAATACTAACCTGTGGAAGTAAGAAATGCAAAAATTAATGCCTAGTAGTGAGCATTTTATTTCTGTGCTGGGCTTCACTTTCCACAAGTCTTACCTGAATCAAATTTTCTGGGTTACTGCAGATTTTTTGAGTATCTTCATGAAAATGTTTATCACCAACTACGAAAACATAGTTTTTGTGGACCAGTCTGCTTTTTTATTTTAGGGGGTTTTTTGTTTTTTTTTGTTTTTTTTTTAAATAAGGGCATCTTATAAAATGAGAATCAAAGGTTTAGATTATGAAAGTGGTTTGCTTGGAACCTGGAGAAGTACATTATCTTTGCAGTCATTGTCTTTTATTGCCTGTGTCATTTAACAAAAAGGGAGGACTGAATAGGTGACACATCTGGAAATGTGAGTTAAAGAAAGTAAAAATTCTTTTGGAGACTGGTAAACCTACACTATATATTCCTGTAATTAAAAGGAACAAGGTACAGTGACTCATAAAAGTGCCATGTGAAAATGGTTTAAAAGTTAAAAAAGGGCTACTTGACACAGATGGAAGCGTGAGACCCAACCAGACCAGTCCTCCCAGGGCAGTCCCAGTGAGCCTATTTATAAACACACCATTTCAAAACCCTCCTTAGCTGATTTTAAGCAATGCTCCTGGTGAAAAAAAACATTAATGTGATAAGCAAAGACTTTCTGAAACTGTCTCCTATTTAACTTCTGTGACTAATGCTTCGTGATATCTGCCCACATCCTTGAATTGCTTAATTTAAAATCCTCTCATAAGAAGGTTCTTTTGATTTTCTTCTAAGTTCTTTGCCTGTTTTTCTCATTTGAAATTAGAGGAATGTGATGGTTTTGGTGTTAACCTTCCCATATAAATATATTACATGGTCAGTATCAAGGGCTTCTCTGAAGCAATGGGAAGGTATAGTAATCTGATATTTCATGGGTAATCTGACCTTGATGGTAACCCCAATGAACTTCAGAAGCTTATGAGTCGAATCATGAGTCACATATGTTAGCAAATTCTCAGTTGTATAAAGAGGTTTTCCCGGCCAGAGTCTAAGGATTTGGGGTTTGGGTTAAGGTTTTTGTTGTCATTCCCCAGCCCGCCGCCTACAACCTCATCTCACCACCAACACTACAACCCACTGGTATCCTGAGTAGAGAAATATTTTGTTCTGTTGTAGGGAAGAGCACCTTAAGACTCAGTTCTTTTTCATTGAGAAAGTCCAAGCATATACCTTAAATTTTTCTTGAAGAATTTGAACATATTTCTCTACACATTCATGGGTGTCTATACACACACACACACACATGCACACACACACACACTTTTCTAGAAATAATTTCAGTAGTCTGTTTGTTGTGTAGTCTGATTAATACTAACTTTTGCATTCTAAATACTTAGATTTAGCCCAGAAACTTGTAGTTACATCTACAAAGATGACTCTTTTTGTGTCTTTCGTTCCTGCTTATGGTAGAGCCTGTGCTGCCCTGATTACAGTAACGTTCAAAGCTGTTACAGCATTTATAGATTTATTCTCTCATTTATTATCCTCAGCAGTATAAAGGCAGCTTGAATACACAGTCTGAGAATTCCAGTGGAGGAGATGAAACACCTTACCCCCCGGGCACAAGCAATTTTCAAGCTGCAGTTCATATTTCCAGTGTTTAAGATACAATTCTGAGTCATGTCACCTCACAAGTTTCCCATGTGACCCCGTTGCTGCATAGCTGACAGGTAAATTTCATACCTCCTGTTCCAACAGGTTGCCTATTTCACAGAAGCCCTTTTTTTGTGGGGCAGGGGACTGGCATGGGTAGCTAGGACACTAGAAAGAAGAGATAAGTGAGAATTCTCTACAACAATATTCCAAGGAATTTCAAATGCAAAAAGTAATCTTCTCATTAAATTAGGTTTCATGAGATAGTGCAGACTGCTGGCAAACTTTTATGACTAGAAAAAATGAAATAACACTATTTTAGTCTGACTTGAACTTCTAGACAGCTTTGGCTCCATTGATCTGAGCTGAAATACCTGATTTGAAGTCAGAGAAACATCAGTTGGTTGTCCCTCCAGTGGCAGCTGGCTTCCTGGGATTTTTAAAGAGATATCTGAGCTAATTTTTTTACCTCTGTATGACCAAAACTGTGTAGTGTCATTCCAGGGAAATACGGCAGAACTTGGAAATATCAAATGTTTTCTGAGAACAAGAAATACAGAGAATTTAAAATTATGTGGAAAAATTCCAGTTTTTCATGTTAATGCCTTGTCCCAGTTGAGGGTTTGAAAAGATGTTAAAACACCAGCACTCCTTCTGTTTTGGAAAGTTTTGCAACACAATCGCTCTATAATTCTTCCTGGACATGACATAGTCTCCACAGTGCTTAGTGTTTCTCACTTTTGGCACACTCGTGCATGGCATATGATATGTCTAACCTGTTGTATGCAGGTTGAAGAAAAACTGTTCTAGAGCGGAGTGGCTTAATTGTGAGTGTTACACATTTTTTTGCTAAACCTGTGGTGTAGGGGCTTTTATTTCGAAAGGAAAGATTTGCATGGTTTGATGATCTCAGCTAGCACGCAGATAATGGGGATTTGAGTAGGTGCCTGCTTGCTTCAAGTGACAATTTATCAGTTTAGGCTTAAACTTGTTTTAGTGAAGTTGTGGCCAGATGACTCTCCCTCAAATCTGTGTGATCATATGTTTGGATATATCTCCTGGAATAGGAGGGCAGTATTGATTTTGACGAATACTCTTTGATGTTTGTCTGATGAAGGCATGTATGATATAACTTCTGCTATTTGCCAGAATCTTTATTTGCTTATCTTGAGTCACTGCATGACTGACTTTTGCAATTGGTCACTAAATAAGCAGTTGGTGCAAAATGCAATGGAATAAAGTTACTCTCTTTTTTTCTACGTTAATAGAGATTACAGATACATAAGGCAATTCTTGTCGTCTTACTTTATCATTCTGTTTTTCATGGAGGCTTCTTAGGACTCGAATATTGAAAAAAATGTAGTAATTTAACTATTATCTACTACTTCTAAGAGTAATGAAGTATAATTATCACTGAAGTAGCAACTAATTGTAAAATCCTAGGAAATCAAATGGAGAAACAGTGGTAAACTAATTATGATTTCCATTTAATCCAGCATTTATATACACTAGAGAACAGATGTTTTAGAAACTCTGAACCCTTATAGCATTCTTCTTTGTTAGTCTTTTTAGCTTGCTATACTTCCATGTAATTTTGGAATAGATGATCGGTCTTCTGGTCACTAATTTATTACACATGACTCTGCACCAGCTTGCTCAGCCTAGCAGATCAAGTATCTGCCTCATAGCAGATGTAGCAAAATGAAATCCAGCAGATATTATTCTTTTGATTAAAAAGCCTTAATCAAAAAGTCTAGTCAGTGTAGTCCTTAAGGCAAGTGCAGATGGATCGTTCTTTAACCACCTTAATGTCTCTTTGAGCTGAGGGTTGCATAGGTTGCATAAGTGATGGAGCAAGAAGCTGTCCTGAAGACATCTTCCCTTCTCTCTTGCCTGCAGCTGGTGCAGTCCCAAGTGAGATCAGAGCAGTTTGAGTGATTCTGTAAAGGGTGAATGGTCTTCTAAGGGTTGCTCCACCAAGACAACTGAAGGATGCCCCGATCTTTCTCACCTCTGCCTGTTTTACTGATACCCTGCCAAAAGGCTGAGCCTTGAAATGCAATGAATTCCCCAACAATCCACCTCGAGGATATCTTTGTGCACTGTGGCTTTCAGTGTGTATGTGTAAATGTAAGGATGTCTGACACTGCTGGTCCTAGTTTTAAACTTCTGTTAGGAAAAGTGTGTGCATTTAGATGCCATAGATGTTCTGCCAGGCTGGTCAGTTCATCTTCATTGCATTCACTGCAGCGATGTTGATAAAAGCAGTTAAATACTGCTTTGTGAGATCCAGCTCTGTACAGGCTTAAATTCACAAATATTAACTATATCACTTGAAATCATTGCATGGCAATGTTCATATCTTGAGAACAGTTTTTCATATTTGGGGTACTTCAGAATTTTTTCTTTTTGTTTTTTTAAACTGGCTTCTCATATATTTGTCTTCATCTTACAACCTCATATTTTGTGCCAGTTCTTCTGGAGGTTATTTTTACATGCTAGTGTTGCCTTGAGAAAAATTTTCTAGTGTTATATGGGGTTATTAAGTAGTATTTTGTATTCTGGACATCCTGCTCTTCCGGCAGGTGCCAATTTAAAACTGCCAAGGGAGGGACTATAAAAACCATTAGAAATGAATTTCAATGCCAATAGTTTGGGTGTGAATATTACCTTTTTCTCTCAAAGTGCAGCAGTCTAGCTGCTTGTCTTGTTTTGAAAAGCATGTCTTTATCAGTTGTCTATATTGCGAATTAAAGGCAATCTATTTGTAATTGACTTCATACCTGAAGATGCTGATTTTCAAACTAGGGTTGTTTCTTTCTAACCTATTTGCTGGGTCATATTTTTCCCTGCAACTCTTTCACTCCTACCATATAATCAGATCTTGGGGTCTGGTCTGTCTCTGTTTGGCACGGCTCAGTAAAGAGACAGAGCGGTTCTTCTGTCTTTAGCGTATATTAAATTCTCTGGGCCCAGGAGGATTTCCATGGCAGCTGGAATTCGGCTAATGAGAGAAAGTCCTTTTCTCCACTTCCTGTTCTGTGCTCCCCCTGCAGCTGACGCAGACTTATCTTGGTCTGGACTATGAAAACTGTATTACACCAAAAAAACTCCAGGAACTGAGTAATTCCACATTAGGGTCTTTTGCATTTGATCCACCAGTTCAAAATAATTCCTGTGTTTAGTAATCTATTAGAAACAATCAAAGTAGTTAAGGCATATTTAGTTAACAAATCAGAATGAGCAAAAGTTTCAGATTCTGAAACAGTGCTAAATTTTTGGTATAAAGATTTTTGTCCTTGCCTGGTCACAACTTAAAGCCTTCAAAATTGCCCACTGCATTGATGAGCACTGAACTAAGCCTCATCCCACTAAGTTTAGATGAACATTTCCAGAAATAGTTGATGTGCTGACAAAGATCACCCAACACCTAATTTACTATGTCTATATAAAAAATATGTGATACTTTTACATAATGTACAATTTGTAACTGGTATTACACTGTGGTGGGTTTTTCTGCACATTTATAGGAACCCTCAAAGTTTTTTGGCTGCATAAACTGGCTCACAACACATACTAATATTACATCTTTGTCTTAAGTAGCAACAGGAGGTAGGACTTTTAGTTAGAACCCAACACTCCGAGTTCTCCCAAGTGCCTGCTGACTACTTTTGCCAAGTCAAGAGCAGAACAGCATGAACCACACTGAAGATCTTCCTGATTGATGCTGCCAGTAATGGAAGCCCAGCTAAAGTTATCCTACCTTGATTTTGCTTTAGTGAATGGGGCAACATAATGCTTGAGACATGAGGCTAGATGGAGGGCTTTTGTGTCTGCCCTTTGTGCCTGGGAGGTGGTTGGTGTGTGATAAGGACTGTGGCAGGCATCCACAGTGAGCAGCAGGGTCAGAGCTACTTTGGTGTTTCTGTGTCTGCTGGTGTCACTCATAACTCCAAGGGGTTTGATAAGAGGAATATGTGACCATTACTGCTGATAACCAGTTCACATAACATAAAACTGCCAATGATTTGGTGTACTTGTGGCCATTTTTCTTTTAATTTCAATTAATTCAGTAAGAATCCTTTAAAACTATCGTGGTCCCTACCATGACTTTGGTCTGGCTTACACAGGTCTTTGCTCCCAGTGATGTCTGAATTTACACCTGGCACCACCTCCTCTGGCTGCCCTTACCTCCTCTGGTTCCACTGGACAGACTGTAAAAGTCTCCTCTGTCAGGGACAGAATCTCCTTTCACTTCCCCAAACACTATATGACTTTCTCACACAAACACATATACTTGGGTTATAGATGGGAAATTGGATTTTCAGAGGAAGGTGAAAAAAACAGCACCTGTCTTTTCTTGCAATCCAGATGGCAATTCCTCACATCTAGCTGTGCCACTGTCTTTGGATGCTGACTACCTGCAAAACCACTTCAGATATAGACCCTCTCTTTTCCTCCTGTGCCACTCAGAATACTCTAGGAAGTGAAGTGCAGGACCTAGTTTTCTGCGTGTGATAGTACCACTGCACCCCCTGCAGCTGGTGCAGACTTATCTTGGTCTGGACTACAAAAACTACTACACCAAAAAAACCTCAGCAACTGAGTGTGGGTTGATCACAAAGTACATTCTTCAAAGGTGGAAAGTGAATGGCATGAATAGAATAGAGGCTGTTTGTGACACTGTATTAAAAAAAAATTAGCCCACACCCCACATTGAACATAGGTCATTGATTTTAATGGTTTCATTTTTTTGCTAATACTAGAAATCCGTTTTTATCCCATACAACTAACTCATTTTTGATGCCACATTCTGCTGGTTTTTCAGTAAAATGCAGTACCCATCCAATCCTGTAAGTTGTGCATGTTGTATGTGAAAAGGTGTCTGTACTTCCAGAAAAGATATGCGACAGTTTTATCTTTGAAATGTTTGAGTTCTTACATAATCTTTTGCTTTGTTCCCATGTGAAACTCTGAAACTGTCCTAAGAATTCCCTTCTTAAAGGCCTGAAATCAAATATAAGGTTTTGGTGTAAATCTTTTATAATCCTTACTAATTTTGTAAGTTTTGAACTTTTTACTACATCCTCTTCACCAGGGTAGTCTACCTCTAGTGGTCTAATTACTTTGAAAAATACTTTTATGTTTCCTTTGAATGCATCCTGGAGAGGATTCTCCTAGATTTAAAATAGTAAAAGGTCTTCACATACCACTCACTCATTTCAAGGGACACGTGTCCCCTGAGCTATGCTTGGGGAACAGAAGACAAGCATTCCTGTTAAGTGCTCTTAATGCACCTCACTCTCTGCATTGCAGCTGCTTCAAGCTGATGTGCAAGTGGGCAATACTGGACCATCACTGGGGCGTCACTCACTTGTCTCCACGTTGGCTAGAGAGGATGGTTGGACTTACCCTTATGCAACATGTTATATTGACCCTTGGAGATGGTTGATGTTGAACATTAAAACATATAACTGGATGCTTCCACCTGAGGACATGGACCAGGCAAGAGCAAAGTTGGATGTGGATAAAGTGCAGGAGTGGTTTAAATCAAGTTTTCCCTCCATCCATGCCTTGCTTCTGACCTAGACAGTACCAATATTTGCAAACTCCTTTCTTTGTTGCACTCATGAGAAAAATCATTATTGTCTTTAAATGGGAAAACAAATATTTTGGATCTTTTTATTCTTTCCCTGTGACATACCCAGTGCTGAAGCTTATCATAAGTTAAAAGGAAATATATTTTTGGAAGCCTTTAATTAAAATCCAGGAAACACATCATTGTAACTTTTTTTTCTGTAACTCAATTCAATAAGATTACTTGTACTGCTAAGGGTTTTCTGGGTAGCGACTTATTTTTTCATTGGTAGATAAAGCCATTGCAGAAGCAAATTCATGATATTTGGACTTTACTTGAGGCATCAGATTTGCCTGATTGTTCCCTAAGATCAAAAGACAGATTTCCATTAAGAGCGGAACAGAGCAACTAACAGGCTTCTGAACTGATATTAAGTTAGAAGCCTTCTCCACTTTGGAGAAGATCAGCTGGTATCAATTTGCAGCCTTAAACTTCTCTGCTTTTTTCTTTTTTTTTTTTTTTTTAACTCAAGAAATTTGGAACTAGATGTTCTTCGAGGTCCCTTCCAACCCAAACAATTCTATAATTCTATGAAAGGTGTAACTCAACTCAAAGGGCAATGGCACTTCAAATTTGAGATTTTTGATTTTGCCTTTTCCTTGTTTATTTTAATGAATGCCACCGAGGGGCAGCAGATAGCAGCTGATCTCGTCAAAAAAACAAAACAAAACATTATTTCTTTTCTTTTAAGTTCCATTTGCACTGCATTTGCAGTGCTACCTTGCATGAGGAACTCAGCTTCAGCAATGAGGAAACCACCCTCCCCAAAGAAGGGAAAGCAGACAATGGACTGAGGCTAGGGATGATTAAACATTTGCCACTGAAACAAACAAAGCTTTGCAACAAAACATTTCCCTAGCCTACACATCCACACACATTTCTGCTCCTTCCAACAGACAGGCACTTGCATTTAATGTAAGAGGGTATTTTACTTCCTGCTCATGTCATTATGTAATTTCCCTTTTAATCTGACATGAGGAAATCGGTGCTTCTGGAGACGGGATATTGCCACTTTACTGGGCGGCTGTCGAGCGTTCCTGCATCACTCTGGTGTTGCAGTAATTTCAACCGGGCATTTACATATCCTTGCTGAAGTCCTGGGAGTCTGTTAAGCTTCGAACGGACCCAGAGCAGTTACATGAGAATGGGAATAATCTCTTACATCGCAAATTGACTTCCCTCTTTGTAGCCCTAGACACTGTTTCCAGCTGCTTTCAGTCTTTTAAACCCTTGAAAGCTTTCCTAATCCTCGTGTAGGCAGCAGCCTTTATGTGCTCTGCCTCCCTCCCCTTCCTCCTGATTGGCGAGGCTATTCCGTGGCCCAGCTCAGCCAACTACTCCATCCCTGGGCTGCGGTTTGAAATCAGAGCCAGGCGGACAGTTGCCTCCCCGCTGCCGACTTTTCATAGGCTGGGGAAAGAAGGTTGGGAAACTTGACATTGTCTTAGGACTCCCCCCAGCAAAGAATAAAAAGGGTGGGGAAATAATAGACAGGGAAGAGGAGGGAGGGAAACTTGCTTACGGTGGGAAACTTGATGGATTTCTGCCCTGCCGACAGCAGCGCGGTGTGAGCAGCCCCTGGCCGGCTGGATGGATGATGGGAATCTCACCATGAGGCAGGTAAGGAGCCACTGCCCGCCGGCTCCGGGTACTACCGGTCTCACTCCCTGCGGAGCTCCACTGCTTTTTTTTCCCCCCTTCGTCTGTTTTTTTTCTTATAATTGTAAGTTTCCGGGATGGGAAAAAAATACTCTTTTTTTCTTTTTTCCCCCCTG
Organism: Lycocorax pyrrhopterus obiensis; assembly: GCA_014706295.1. Classification (NCBI taxonomy): domain Eukaryota; kingdom Metazoa; phylum Chordata; class Aves; order Passeriformes; family Paradisaeidae; genus Lycocorax; species Lycocorax pyrrhopterus. The sequence continues at coordinate 19,820,483 of JACSVZ010000001.1, forward strand.
ATTCTCCCGGTAGGCAAGGATGCCATGCAAGTCATGGTACGTTTTGGATTTGTAGGGAGCATGGAAGTGGTTTGTGAGCTATGTAAATCAATTCCAGTTTGCCATGGTTTGAGTGCATTGTGTAGGCTGTCTCGCAGCCCCGTTTGTGGCATGCGAAGGGAAAGAACTTGCTGTGTTATAAGCCTAAATATGCCAATAATTCAGCCCAGGGATAATTTATTAAACAGCTCTGCATGAGTTCCTTGCCTGCCAGTGCTTTAATCTTCTGATTGTTTTAAAACGTAGTAGTTTCAAGCTGTCTTGCAGCTTCACATAAGTACTTTAAGATGGGTTTTCTAGGGATTTTTTTCTAAGATTATTCAAATGAGGGGTTTTTTAAAGACTTCTATTCACCTGAGGAGACAAAAGGAGCTTTTATTTTCATTCTCACAGTAATAAGGCACAGTGACAAAACGGTTTTGATTCTTGTTGTTCATAGTTTTACAGCAACAATGTACACTTAGAAGAGCCTTGTGGGACGAAGAAAAACTAGCCATATTTTAAGAATTAATCAAAGATCTGTCCCAGTTTAAATAGCCAGTCCACTTCCGAAACTTGCTCATAATATGTTGTTTTCTGGGTAGGCAGCGGGTAAATATGAGGAAATGAGAAGTTTTCTAGGTTTTCTGTGTGGGTGTCATTCATTCAGTTCTCAGGGGGACTTTTATAGTACATGTCCAGGAAATGCATGCGTGAGGATTTTGCACCTGTAGTGCAAATGGAACATTTGTTTTACACTCGCTTTCTGAAACCATGGTGGGAAATCCCAGTTTCCCTGCCAGTTTTCTCAAAGTTACAGGAGGTGAGGAAGGGTGAAGAAAGAGAAAACATAGGTGATAGGAAGAGGAAAGGTATTTCTTGCTCCCACTAGCAAAAGCACCAGATTTTATAACCCTTTAAAGAGAGGGGAATTCTTGTCCTTGCGAAGCACAATGAAGGGCATTTTTTATACTCAAGTTGGTCAGCTGGATGCACGTAGTCATCAGAAATCATTATCGCCACAAGAGGGTACTTTGGCACAGGGGGTTACCAACGAGGAGTGCGAAAGAAGCAGAAATGTTACAAGATGGCAAAAATAAAGTGTAAAATGCTCTGCGAAACGTGCACTTTACTCTCCTGAAGTATTTCTACCGAAAGAATAGGCTTCATAGATAATGAAGATTCATAGGTGGTGGGTTAAAAGAGCAAGGCGAATAAGTCTAATAGAGTTTGGTGGGGGGAGAGGGAATGCTAAGGCACACATTTACCCTCCGGAAGAGGAGGAGGGGTGGGGGAGACATTCCATCCCAAAGAGAGGTGCAGGCACAGGCGGGCTCGTTCTTGCCGGCCCGTCCCGTCCCGTCCCGTCCCGGTGGGTGTGCGCTCCCGCCCCGCTCCCGCAGGAGGGCAGCGAGGGGGACGCGCTCCGAGGGGCCCCCGTGCCCCTCCTCGGGGGAGCGCCCGCCTGAGCCGCGGCCAGGGTTTGTTTAAACACCTGCCTCCGAGTGCGGGTTCTCTCTCCCGTGCCAAGGGAACAGTTTGGGAGCATTTCTCTGGGTTCGGTTGGTTTGCCGTGCACAAATATTTTCAGTTTGGCAGGGAAAGTCTGTGGGCACTGCTAGGGCCCGAGGGACAAAATCCAAGGGAGCTGGATGTCAAGGTGGTGCTGAGCTACTGTGTGCATCAGCCCCTGTCAGCAGAACTCGTGGTTTAGTGGGAACTGAAGGTTGTGACGGGCTATGGACTAACCGTATAAAATGTTTAGGAAATCCATTACACTTAGAAGCAGGCAAGTCATGTGCAGCTTGAGCTCTCATTCCTGCTTCTAGTCGGAAATTGTTAGGGGAAAGAGGAATATGCAGAAGGCGACTTTTCCATGGCCCTCCCAGTCAGAGCAACAGAGAGCTCTCTTTTACCTACTCTTCCACCCTACAATCATCTTTCCCTACCTGTCCTGCTGCTTTCTCTGCTCTTCCCTGGTGCTCCCTTCCTCATCCTTACACCAGCTGGGAGGGAGTGGGTTAACTCCTTCATCTTCTCAGGCTCTGGGAGTGAGTGCTCCCACTTTTAGAGGCTCTTGGTGGGAGCTATAGCTCAATTTGGCGTTGCAGAGTTAACCATCAAGTACATAGGCACACGGCAATGTACTGCAGGTGTTGGAATGAAACCATGTACTATGCTGATGACTGATCTGACCCAAGGGCAACCCACAGCTACTGAACAATAGCACATGGAAAGAGAAATGCACTAATTTTCCCAGTGGAAGTAGAGGAATTACTGTAGAAATGTAATATGCAGCCTGTTGATAAGATTCAACCTACCTTACTAGCGTGCCAGTCCAATAGTCTCCAGCTGGTCACAGGGGTTGGTGTAAATATTGCGTTGAGATTTGTAAATGAGACAGTAGAAAAAACCAGTCATTTTTGGCTGATCATTGAAAACCTCAGCAAGAGGTGTCTTCTTGCTGTCTCATAGAATAACCTCACAAATAAGGTCCAGCAACCAAAATAGGAACATTTCTATCCTATCTGGGAAACCATGCTGATCACAATGTACCGGGACAAGTTTAAGCATTCACAGGAAATATACCCATTTGTGTGTGCTAGTGTGCTATACGACTAGCGTTAGGAAGCAGAAGTGCAATTTTTAAAGGTATCTAATGTGGTTGCAAGAAAAAAAAAAGCACTAACAGACAAGAAAAAAAACCTTTGCAAGTAACACTTTTTTTTTGCTTTGCAGAGTACTGAGTTCAGTTTATTATTTATAAAATAAGGAAATTTGCAAGTGATGGAAACTCTTAAAGGGGTGCTCAGCCTTTATGAAGGTAGAGTGGAGTTTGTGTGGCTGGACACAGTTGTGTGGCTGGACACAGTTATGTGGCTGGATTACCTGAGTTTGCTGCAGAACTGGAGAGGGCACTGTGGGCTCTGTTTTGTTTCCTAAGCCTACTTCACAGAAAATCAAATGTTTGATGAATTTTAATACTTCATTTTCATTCCCTTTCAACCACAACACAACGTATCCCTGAAGTGCAGCTCGCAGGAGTGTCATTGACAAAAAATGCAGCTCCTTATTTTGGCCTCTTCCTATTGAAGTACCATTGACTTTGATCGAGGCAGTCTTGAGTCTTGAGCCCTTTGTCACATAAAGAGGTTCAACTGTTAACTGACAGGCCACCTAAAAATGAAAAACTGTGTTTCTAAGGCACATAAAACCATTACAATTACTTATCAAGTCTGCAGTCATATGGCTTTTAGTGTGCTTATAATTCACCAAGTGAATAAATGTTGTATACCATTTCAGTGCAAAACCTATGCAAAATTCAAAATCACCTCCTTTCCTTTCAGCTGTTTAAGTTCTTAGCATATGTTTCTTATTTCCTATTTTCTTTTGCATACCTTTTAAAATTTTTAATACGTTCCTCTGTAGAAAAGCTGTATTCTTATCCTGAAGTTCTGTAATCCTTTGCCTGGCACTAGGAAATTATCTTATAGAGTTCATCCTGGGATGCTTTGTTGTTTGTTTGGCCTGTAAGGGAAGACGCAGCATCTTGAAGAATGCTGTCGTTTTTTTGTGTGTACCATGCAGAATAAAGAAAACAAGTGTCCAGAGTCCACAGGCTGGGAGTGTATCAGTTAATTAGTGGCTGGACATTGCTCGGTAGGAAGCCTGGCAAGGATTTTTTGTGCATGTGTGTTGTCTGCTCCCTTTGATCACTTGTGTGGTAAATAGACATGCAGGGTAGCTATAGCAACATGTGCTGTAGGTTGGTGGGAACAGAGGGGATGGGATCCCCTGACAAAGGGTAGTTTGTTAGAGTGGTTGGTTCTGATTAGAAAAAGGTGGCACCAATCAGGGCATTTAAAAACATCAGTTTTGAAAAACACAAATGGATGTTATCAGTTTCAAAGTAATGGTTGTTTCTGTAGCTCTGCAAGAGTAGATCATGTGGAAGATTGGTGAGGAAGGGGGAGGGATAATAAAAAGCAGAAGCATAACGAGTTTGCACTTTTGAATGTAAAAATTTTCATGCTGGATGTGCTTTTTGTCATGGTGCTGCACTGTCTATGCAGTTTGCAAAAGATGCAAATTGCAGCAGATGATGCTACAAATAGTTGTGTTTTTAAAAGATGGCTTCGGGAGGTAGTGATGATAGTGTGATGTTAAGTAGTGCATCTGATCCATTACCTTTCCCTGATTTCTAAGAGTTCTGTCTACAACTTGCTATCCCAAGATCCTGTTCCTATTTCAGCAGCCTACCTGTAGAGGTCAGACTTGAAGCTCTCAAAATCTTCCCACGATAGAATTTTAAACTAAGGCTATAAAAATACATATCCGTAGTCACTTTCCTCATTAACTTTATGTGGAATTCTTTTAAAATAATGTTGGTTTTTCAATGTCAGGTTATTAAGTAACACCACGTTCTGCATTGATGGAAGCCTGAAATACATCAAAATTCAGCTTCATTTCACATCTTGAACAGAACCCAACCTAAAGCTTCTATTAGCGTCTGAATTATTTAGATGTGTATCTCAGTCTCCGTGATCCCCACTAGGCCTCCTACCTTTGATGAGATCTGTCTCCAGCTCCCTCCCTCCAGCCTGCCCAGCCCTCTGCTGTGCTGGCTGCCGGCTTCCCACTGCTGCCTGGTGTCAGGGCTTCCCCACTGGCAAGGGACAGGGAAGCAGGCAGTGCCACGGAGGGTTTCAACAGCTTCTGAGCACTGCAAAAAGTTGTCAGAACTCAGAGTCCCTCCACAGAGTAGCACAAGAGGTAAGGGATCTGCTGGAGCCTGGGGTCAAGGAAAATGAAATGCTGGGAACAAGGAGCTCGCGGTGGTAAATGCTTAGGGAACATGCTGAAGCTCAAAAAATGCTTCAGCATTTGGAGAAACAGTTTGATTTGTCTGTGGGTGAAGTCTGAGCTGAGAGAAAGCAGCAGACCAGTATTCACATACAGCTGTATTTATTGCCTTTTGGATGTGCACTGGAGTTTGTTTGAACTGAATTTCAGACTTTGTAGGGTATTTCATTCTTTAGCATGTTTTTCGTTCAAAGTCTTTATTGCAGTCATGCCACTTAGAGCTTGTAATGCTTTAGCAAGCTGTAAGGAATTGCTGTATATCCCTGAGATCCCTGGCTTGCAGTGCAGAATCCAGCCTGTCTGAAAGCTGGGAAAAGGGCTAAAGGGTAGGAAGCTGATTTTGATCTCTTTTCTAAACAGTAAAAATGGTTCTTAATTCTTCAAAATTCTTTCCCGTTTGTTGCCATGTCACAGTTGTTTATCATTAGTATTTATATCTTCCCAGGGGGATGTGGGAGGAGAAAAAAGCTGGCAAAGAGGCAATGTTTGTTTGGCCCAAAAGTTTTATCAACTTTGTTGCTTGCATAAGTGTTGAAATAACTGGGTGCAAGAAAAATTTTGAGATAGTAAAACAAATAAAAGAAAGTCCAGGCTTTTATTCCTATAAAAGGAGTAAAAGGACAGTAAATGAGGAGATCCATGGGGCTGATAGGATTTTTTTTATTGTAGTGTGATAGTCTTTAAGGAAAATATTTATGGAGAAATATTTTATGGCCCCAGAAAGGAGCTGGTGACAGGCTATGACAGTCACTCCAAATTTTGGGGCAGGGAGGCCAACATATTTCTCATGCCTTTGGTGGCAGCGACATCTTCCCATTACTCTTCACCTAAGCTGCCTTGTGCTGCCCGTGCACCTGTGGGGCTCCAGCCTCCCCCCGGCACCCAGTGTCTGAGCAGGTGCCCATGACAAATGGCATTAACTCGTCTCTTTGGTCTGCAGGTATTCAATTACTGAACAGCTGCAGCAGAAGCTCAGAGAGATCCCCCTCCCCACACACACCCCAGAGCGGTAGGGCAGGCTCAGTGGTGATTCTGGCAAGCGGACGCACTTTGTAGACTCAGGTGAAGTGAGAGCTTGCTTTGACGAGACCCCCCCTCCCAATCTCTGGGATTCCCCCCACCCCCTTTTTTTTTTTTAACCTTTATTTGAGGCACTAGCCAAGACTGATGTTTTCTTTAAAAAATTACAGACAAATCAGTATTTTATGGTAAAATTGTTCTCAAAAAAATTCTATTCTTTTTTCGGTAGTTATCCCATACGGAAACATGATTCCTTTTGTTTTTTATTTTGTTTTGGGCTTTTTGTTTGGGTGGGGTTTTTTTGGTTGTTTTGGTTTTGTTTTGTTTTTTCTTTTTAATTTTGCTTGTTTTGTGTATTAGTTTGGGAATTTTTCTTCCTGGGAGGTAATTGGAGACATAATATATATATAAAAGAAGAAGAAAAGAAAAGAAAAAGAGAAACACTACACATTTTCATACATTTATATTTAGAATAGTAGTTGCCAAATCCAGCCACTCCATCATAAGAATGGCCAGCATCCCAGTATCCAGGAACTCTTCATCACCAAGCAAGCTTCAAAAGTTTTGGAGGGGGTTTTGGTTTTATCATTGGATTGTGCTGGTTTTCTCTCCCTAAGATTATGCCCTTATTGCAAAATCTATGGTTTTTTTATGGAATAGGTACACTCTATTGACTTCTCCTTTGTGGACCACCAAGGTCTGCCTCTGTCTCCTGCTCCCGCTTTTTTCCTCCTTTGTAACCAGCTCTGGCTCCCTGGGTAGTGAGGTCGCAAGCCCTCAGCCTGGTCTCTGGTTCCACCTCAGCTCTGGAGGCAGGGATACAGGCAGATCTCTCCCTTACTACTCATGTTTCTGTTCTTGATGGAATTGCAAGAGGCTGTCGGCAGGAACCTACGCAACTCTGTCAATAATCTCACTGAAAAATACGCATGTTGTAAACCTGATGTGCAGAGGAACAACAAGAGTAGGGGAAGGGAAGGCTGCCCTGAGGAAGGAAAAGGACTGTTCCTTTCAGGGCAGTGCATGTGGATAAAGCTCTTGGGCAGGGACACATCATTGTCAAACACAGACCAGGTTTGTCCATGTGATACTCAAGAGATTGTGTATTCCTGGGTTATGCCTTGTGTCAAATGCCATCGATACTAGCATGCTTTTCCTCACTTACAGGTTTTGAACAAATTACAAAGCTTAGGTTTTGACCATACAGGTCAAAATTTACCGTATCCCACCAGCACCTATCGAAATGGGTAAGGGGTTAATGACTTAATTTCTAACTGGAAAACCTCAGAATTATAATTTAGACAGAGATTTCAAACTGGGATTTGAGCAGTTCAAAAGTGCACTGTATTGTTTTGGTCTAATTAACACAACATGGTGATAAGACATTAAAGCAGAGTGACAACACTATACATTGATAACAGGGGACATTAATGCCTGGAGACACAGTCTACATTGTAAAAATCTGAAAAAAAAGGGGCTTATTATGTTAGATAGGTCAATGTGATTTGACCTAGTTTTGCTTTGCTGCTTGGAAATTATGTCAGTATTTGTTATGTCATCTCCTTGGATGAGCAATTTAACATCCTTTTTGCGTTGCAGTGTTGTCCTAATATTTTATATATTTACTTGCTCTCTAAAAGGATCCTTCAGGCTAATTCTAGAGATCTGGGAAAAACTGATACAAAACAAAAACCTCTTGAAACCAGTTTCCCTTTTATAGATGTCCTCAGTGCAACAAAAAGGATTAAATTTAGTCACAGCAAAATTACAGCTCTGAATTCTTAAAAGTATCTTGTCCCTTTTGTATTTAAAACTCAATAAAGTTCACAAATACAAAATGACTGTGCTAACTCATATAGCCATGTACACCTTCCCCATAAAGGTTTTTAATTGCTAAAACCCAGCATTTTTAACTTTACCTAGATGTTTATGTAAAATAGAGTGGCTTAAAGGAACCACACTATATACTTCCCTGAAAGGTAAAGTGTCATACAAAGTCATCAGTATTTCTCTTGGAAAAACCGAGGTGTTTTTTTAAGTCTTCAACAAAATCACAAGCTCTTTTCTTCATGTTTATGTTTATGCTGGTTTTTTCCTCTGCCACCATCTGGACTTGTAAGGCAAGACTTTGCATTTGCCAGGGCTCGCATTGTGGTATATCAAGGAACAACCAGGGGATTAGATGTTACTGTTCTTTGCTCTAATGGAAAAAATTTTGCTGTTACAGTATTTTGGTAAATGTTAGCAAGGGAAAGCTCCATCTCTTCCTTAGCTTTACCTATCTCCTCACAGCTATGCCTCTTACTGTGTTTAACAAATGTAGGGTATTGCAAGGTTGCACCTTTTGCTTCTTATATTTCTTGATCCAAAAGGGGCAGCTCTGAAGCCTGATTTTGCTTCTGCTGAAGTCGGTGTTATTGGGGAGGTCAGGTAGATCCCCCCTTCAAAATACTGTTTTATTGTAGTTATTCAAATACATCTGTGAGTAAATTTGCACATTTGTGAAAAATACTGAACAGATCAGGTGATAGTGTGAGAGCAAAATCAGGCTTTCTTTCCCAGTTTTTTTTTTACAATTTTTATTTTAATTCCTATTTTCATGAATAATAAGAAATTTGTTCAAGTTTTAGCACGAGCTTGTTCCTTTCAGTGTCAAAATATTTTAATGAGCTAAGTAAGAGCTGTACAAGTTCCTCACCATTTCTGCGCCAATACATCTAATCTTCAAAAGGTCCTGCTTACTAAGAATTTTCAGCTTAAAAAAATTTTAAAATTGTAATAGCTATCTGAATTCTTTGAGCATATTTCAGATGCAAATGCTCTTACATCCTTTGTTAACCAGCTTAATTGGAACAAAAGCCCAATATGAATGAGTGTTCAGAGGTGCCTCTTCTTTGCTATAACATTTGCTCTTGATCCCTAATTAAGCCTTGTTACTGAAGGTTAAAAAATCCTCCAACAATTTAACTCTCCTTGAATGTCTTGACTGCAAAAGAAGCTGTCAGGGGAGAATTCTGCTTTTGCCTCCCCTGTGCCTCCTTCTTTAAACGGAACTAAAGTATAAACTGCTTATGAAGGATTAGCAATGACTGGAAATAAATATCACATATCCCCAGAGTAGTAAAAGCATGAGGAAGATGATGACTGTGGGCTGACAACACAATTCACATAGCTAGGAGGACTGTGCATGGACAGGGATTCATGGAAAGTTCTCACTGTACTCTGGAGATCATCTGGCCCAACCTTCTCTTCAGCACAGGTCGCTACAGCAATTTCCTCAAACAATATTGAGCATTTCCAGCACATGAGAGTCCACTGCATTCCTGGGCAGCCTCTTCCAGTCTTCAGTTGCTCTCATGAGAAAGATTTTTTTTTCCTTCAATCTAGACCGAATTTCTCTTGCAGCACCTCATGCCCACTGCCTCTTGTTCTGTCAGCAGACATCTTTGTCAGGAGAGTAGCTCCATTTCCTCTATAACTGACTTTTTAGATATTCAAGGAGTGTGATTAGATCCCCTTTGAACCTTCTGTTCTCTAGTCTGAGCAAACCTGTTTCCTTCAGCCTTTCTTCACATATGAAGTACTCCAACCCCCTAATAATCCCAGTGGCCTCTGCTGGACCCTTCTCAACTTCTCCAGCTTAGGGGCCACAAGTGGTCACGGTATTCCAGGTGTGACCTTGTAAGCAGACTGAAACAGCTCTATTTCTTGGGTTAATGACTGCACTCTGACTGGTGCAGCCCAGGAAGCTGCTGGCCACCTTCCCTCTTGGGACACACCACTGGCTCCCATTCCGCTCACTGCCTGCCACTGCCCTCGGGTCCCTTTCAGCAGAGTTGCTCCTCCAGCTCATCAGTCCCCAGCTTGTGCTGCTGCTTGGGATTACTTCTTTCCAAGTGCAGAACATTACATTTATCTTTGTTTAAGCTCACATTACGGCTTAGTTGATAAAGTTACTTTACAACCTCCAAGAGGGACTTCCTGGCCAACATAACAAAACAAAAACAAGTCCCCAGATTTTCCCTGTTTAACTTATTGCATGATTGCTCACAAAGGGCTTTAGTTATTTCTCAAGCATCATCTGTCTTTCTCGACCAGAAATCCTGGGGTATTAGATCATGGATTTTGTTTAATTTGTCTATTTCCATGATGTTTTTTATTGTGTGTTTCTGTGAATTTATACCTCTAAATATTATAGAAGAGTTAGCTTTAGGAAGACAGATTGTGTCATTTAGGTCTTGAAAATCTGGAAACTGTTACTGGAGAAAACAGGTTTATGGAGAAATGCACTTTATTTCCCCATTTGTCTTGAGCTGACGATGTAGGTATGCACCAAAAGAGACTAATAACGAATGGTGCTGATTTTTTGCCTAACGTTCCCTTGAGTTTTCAGACTAATTCCGGTACACTTTCTTAGTCCAACGATTTTTTTTTTAGGTCTTTGTATTGAGCCTGGCTGACCCCCACCATGGCACTGCTCTAGGTTTTCTATTACTGCCTCCTCACTTCTCTCTCCCCAGTTTTTTGGCCTTCTGCTCCTTCCCCAGGTATCTGGACAACACCGTACCTCTCAGAACTGTAACATAAATGCAGGGGAAGGAGAGGGGAAATGCTGTCTCAATCCCTCTCCTTTTTCAAATGTGCATTTAACCTCATCAGGGAGGTGTAACTCCTGGCACTGTCAGTGTGAAGCTGGAAGTTTGATCATGACAAAGAAGAAAACAGGTTTGCCCCCTCTCTTCCTGTCCTTGTAGCTGAGAACTGGAATTGCAATTTTTTCTTGAAAAATCCTAAGATAGAAAATCTATTTTAGCCTTTCTGGACATCTTTTTTCAGATGTTTGTGCCATTGGTTGGTGCTATTCCAAGGGATGTCTAAATGTGTTTGCTTTTTTAAGGTAGTTGAGGTAAGAGAAGAGGAGGAGAAAGGAAAGGGGGAGGTCTGGCTGTTTGTGTGTTATTCCTACAAAATAGCAGGGGAAGCATCTCTACTTTTCTTGAGAGCAGTACATTTTAAAATATCAGGGTGCATTCCTGAGACTAGACTAGGTTACTCAGAAAATAAAGTACAGAAGAGAGGGAGAGAGAGAGGCCCAGAGGGAAAACAACTATGTGGGAGAGGAGGCCAGGAGGAGACTGCAGAGAAGGAAAAGATTAACGGTCTTTCTTCTTCAAATTGCATTAGGAAAGCAGAGGAGGCAGTCTTTATGCAGAAATTGAGAATGAACCTTGTTTGAAAATCTTGAGGATGAAAACAGGATTTTTTTAGTGGTACAAGCCAGAACTTGCTTTGGTAAGCACAAATGAAAGAGAGAGAAACAGTACAGAAACTTCAAAAATGGGAGACAAAGAGAAGGAATGTTGAAGACAGAAAGGTAAGGAGGATAAAGAAGGCCTCTGAAGGCTTACAAAGGGGGTTAAACACCTGCAGCCTCCATTGAAACCCTCTGGCCTTTCTCTTCTTGAAAGAACCATTCCCAATTGTACTTGTTCTTCATATTTGCATTGCAGTGTAAAGGTGTAATGAGATGATCAATGGAGTTTAGTTTTATAAATCATCTGGAAAACTATTTTCCTAGCAAGATTTTCTTTGCAATGTGTTTTTAAAATTCGCAGGAGTATTCTGGGGTGTTGGGTATTTTAATGTTTGTAAAAGAAACTAAAATATAAGGCTTAGTCTTCTGATCAAACTGCAAGGCTTCTGTCTTTTTTAGTCTTGAGGGCAAATAAATGTTCTCTACCAGCTGCTGAAACCAGAGGCACGAGGGCTAGAGGTGCACATAATCCTTTTAAAAGACAAACATACCAATAACTTTAGGCTTCTTCATTTCTGAAATTTGTTAGCTGGACTTCTCGGGCAGTATTAATCTAAAAAATTCTGTGAATAATTTTTACCATAAGTTGCTGTTAAAAAAGGGCTTCGTTCCAGTTGTAAGAACATTACTCCTGATGAGCTTGTAGGTCTTCCACTGTGTGAATAAAGACTCACCCTGCAGAAGTGACAATACCAAAACTTTCCCCCACAGTTTCATGACCACAGTTCCATGGGAAAAGCTAGTTTTTGTGATAAAGATATTTGATGTTGTCATCTCAGTAAAAGGTACTATGAAAGGTATATAACCTAAGTGGTATCATGATATGGAGAGATGTACAATGCTGTACTTCTGGCCAGGCGTAAGTCCAGCCATTATAGCTGAAAGGTCCATGATAATTAATTTTCCTAACTTTGGACTGTTTCATTTGGAAGTTCTGTGTAAAGACATCCATTGGAGACTTAAAAGATGTGTTAAGGTGCTATGCTGTGCAGATCTGCACTAAGCAGTACTGGGATGGCATATGCACTGCAGGAAATGAAACAAGCTTGGGGATTTGCTCATATTTACAATAGAGATTTATTTACTTAATGTGGTCTTTCTTGTGTAGGGTGAAAAGGTTGCACATGTCTTCAGGTGATAATGGACAAATTATTTAATTAATGGACAGATTTTGCTCCAAATCAGAAGGTCAAGAATCTTTGCCCAGTGTGTGGGAAAGAACGATACTCAGAGTGATTAACACCCAGAGGAAATTTCTGAGTTTATTTTGGCTGGTCTGTAGTTGATAATTCCCCTGGCTAAAGGAATGCCCGGCTCCATGTCAGTCACCATTTCCAGTGCTTAACTTTGAATAGCAGTTACTGGTCACACATGTTGGACTTGTCAACTCTTGTTTCAGAAAGTGGATGTAAATTGGCACACAGGTAAACTCTACTATTTGGGGGGTGGGGGGGGGGGTTGTTTCTACTTTATTGTTGTTGAAAGACTCCAGTTTTTTAAAAAAGGAAATATAGGAAGGTTCTTGTATAAATCTGTTTGTATGTATTGAGAGATTTCATGCCGCACTACTTTGTCATATGGGCAGAAGAAGTTTGATAGATGGAGGTAAGGAGAATGGGGAAAACAAATTCCTGTCACTCAGAAGGGTGCAAGGAACATCCACTCTCCAAATCTTAATTATACAAATAATGAAATGAGTCATAGTATATTAGATATTTAAGAGAGATGGTATAAAAGATCAAAAGCCATAAAAGCCTCCAGAATAGCTCAGAATGAGGGAAATAAATTGCTAGTGTTCTTGCACTAGCAGAAAATTATTTGAGGGGAATAATTGATATTAGATGATAGTAGGAAGTGGACAATGCTCATACTAAGAAAGACTGCTCCATAAAACAATCTAAATTCCCAATCTGACCTGGGAAATTTCTGCCCAGACTCTAGATGTATTATCAGTTTAACGTTGAGCATGTAAAATGCATTGACCACGTTTTCCAAAGATTCAGAGCATTTTATTTCAGTGGATGGAATAATTCACAGATGTTTTACCATGCCAAAACTTGGCTGTGGTTTAAAGCATCATTTCAAAGGTTTGCTACATGGTCGTATTTTTAATATTTTGCAGATTTATCTTTATCTTTTAAATGTAAATGTGCCGAGGCAGGAATCCTGGACTTGGGTCAGTCTGTGGTCTGTTACCTTTCCATATGTCCACACTGCAACTGAGGAGTTTATTATTCAGCTTGTTTGGGTGGTGACCTCCAATTCTCCCAATCTAACAACACAGGCAGTTCTGCTTTCATGTCAGCCACTATATGTCCCTTATTCACCTCAGGGGAAGGACACAGTCTAGATCAATTCATGCTGTTAGTTTTCTCATACCTGTTTATTCTTCCCTCCAGAGTGCCCAGAAGCTAAGCAAAGCCTTCCTGCAGTTAAGTCGAAAGCATCAGGGAGCAGCTCAGGTGCAGAAACCACAACAATTTTCCCAGCAAAACTTAGGAACAAACACAGGAACTTCAGTCTGAAAACTGGTGTGAAAAAACAATGGAGTGAGAATTTTAAATACCTGAGTTGAACATGAGTTTATCTACCTTACTTAACTGGATTTTAGATGTCTGGGTCTAAATCTGTGGCTTAGTACTTTTATCAGAGAAGGAAGGAGATGTAAAAGAAGGGGCATGCAGAATCATGACTTTCCCAAAAATACCTTGCATAACTAATCTTTATCATCTGTGCAATCTGTCTTCAAATGATGTATGGATTGACATACAGCGCTGAAACCTCCTGGTGCTGTGTTGGCTATTCACTTAACTAAGGAAGAAAAGTGATGGGAAGGCTTTAAATAGATTGTGTTTAAAGATGTTTCATAACATAGGTTTGATCTAGGCAGAACAATACAGAATTATGAAAATATTATTGAGCATTTGCTGCTCTCTGAGAAGTCAGGGTAAGTGAAGGATTACTGTGTCAGTGTTTCAGCAAGGTCTAATACAGCATGAGGAAACAGGGTGTAGAGAAAAGGCATCTTCAGCAGGTTTGGTGTTTTAAAGAAAATAAAAAAAAACTCACGCTAGTCTTAAATTCAATAGCAGTCTTAGTTTGTTGTGTTCCCCCCTCACCTTTATTTTAAAAGATTAAAATGGAAGTGTTTGGTTTTATAAGTCAGGAATACTATTTACAAAATGAGACAGCAAAAGATTGTGCTGCCTGTGAAAGACATACCTTTTAAAACCAGCTTCAACAGGAAATCCAAATGTGATATTCCATAGATTTTTAAGGAATCTGTTTATAGGCATTTGCTTATAATTAAACATTTGCAGGAAATTCAGTGACCCATTTGATATACGTGACGGAAGGGATACCATCCAGAGGGAGCTTGACAGGCTTGAGGAGCAGACCAATGTGAACTTAATCAAGTCAGGGCAATGCCTAGTATCAGTACAAACTGAGGGATGAAGGAATTGAGAGCAAGGCTGAGAAGTACTTCAGTATACTGGTGGATGAGAAGCTGGACAGGAACTGGCAACGTGTGCTTGCAGCCCAAAAGGCCAGCTGCTTCCTGGGCTGCATCAAGGGCAGGCCGATGGAGGTGATTTTGCCCCTCTGCTCTGGTCTGGTGAGACCCCACCTGGAGCACTGCATCCAGGTCTGGGGTCCTCAAAACAGGAAAGCATGGACCTGTTAGAGCAGACCTGGAGGAGGGTCACAAAAATGATCAGAGGGGTGGAGCACCTCTGCTGTGAGGACAGGCTGAGGGAATTGGGATTGCTCAGCCTGGAAGAAGAAGGCTCAGAGAAGACTTCATTGTGGCCTTTCAATAGTTAAAGGAGGCCTACAAGATGCCTGAAGAGTCTCTTTTACAAGGGTGTATGGTGATACGACAAGGGGCAGCAGTTTTAAATTGTAAGAGCGTGGATTTAGGTTGGTTATAAGGAAGAAATTTTTTATAAGGGGGGTGAGATACGCAAACAGGTTGTCCAGAGAAGTTGTGGATGTTCCATCATCAGAAGTGTTCAAGGTCAGGCTGGATGGGGCTTTGAGCAATGTCATCTGTTGATGTTGGTGCCCATAGCAGGGGTGTTGGACTATATGATCTTTGGTTTGGTTTGAAAAGACTTTCATTCTATGATTCTATGATTTTTTTTTCTTTTTTGTTTATTTAGATCATGTTTTAAGCAATATTATGAGATTCTCTCTTTTAATAAGGCATTCTAATCTTGATTAAACCATGCATGACTGCATTTCAGGAAGTGTACTCATTTAACTGGAAATTCTCTGGATATACTTCACTTTTGTGATGGGAGTCTTCTGACAACGTAGTCACTGACAATGGGGATACCTATGTCTTAGCCCATTTGCTACTGGCTTCTTTTGTAGTCCATGGATATAGGTACTTCAGCAATACGACTTTTCTTTGCACTAAAACCATACAAAACTATCAGATAAATTGCTGCCTTGAAATGCCTATTGAGTAGGAAAAGATCCCAGGATTACAAGGATCTTGTCATCTGTAGGCTTCTGTATTTTGGACACCTCTACTTCATCAGATGAACTGAAATTTAGTAACCTTTAGAGCGGGCTTTGTTTTACCTGACATCCGTCATAGCCCATTTAAAGATGGCTGTATAAGACATGCAGCAAAATCTTGCTTTATGTTGTTTTTCAGATCTGAAGTCAGGTGAGATGGATTTCAGCCTTTATAGAGAGTATGACCAGCTAAGGTTAGCAGAGCAGTACTGCAGTCTCCTGGCAGCCAGGGATGATTTCTTCGCCAGAATTCACACTACAGCTTCTTTTAATTGCTCAATGGTATTCAGTCATGGCGAAATGAGTGAAGGCACAAACTGACAATTTAATTTCAAAAATGTTGACTTCAGAAGCGTTTCTCCCATCCAGAATGTAATTATGGCTGAGACCTGTATTACACCCTGGAGAAATCCTAATGGGAACCTTACCTGTGGAACGAAATGTTGCTTCTTCATACCACACATTTTTATCTTCATAAACCAGGACTGCAGTCATGAATATCTCAGGTCTTTTCCTACTCATTCCCATTATTTCACGTTTTCCTGTATATTCTGTTTCTGAAACTCCACATTTCCCACTTCCCAATCTCGCACACACTTAAATTCTTGGTCAGATTTTCCTGAAGGTGAGAAGCTTTTGGCATACGCAGTGGCTGTGTACACATTAAGAAGTCATGCTGGACCAGTTAACAGCAGATCAGGAGAATGAAATGATTGATGAAGGGAACCCAATATCCAGACTATGCACATTTTGCTCCCATACTGTACTCCTTATAGTCAGGGCCTGAGGACTTCATTAGCAGCAGAAGGTCATTATTAAGTGCTCATCTAGAGCTCATCATCTGTGCTATTTTGTCTGAGAGGATGAGACTTCATGCACTCCAGCATTAGTCAGAGAGATGAATCCAAGCCTGATTAATGGAGAGGATTGGGAGGTTGCGTAAAAGCGTTCTCACAACCTGAGCTAAAGCACTACTGGGAAGACATACAGCAAGCACAGCTTCTGCTTTGCAAGGGCACAGATATCCTTGAATTAGCATTTGTACTGCTCATTTCCCTAATGCGGCTTTCCCAGCCAGGCTCCTCCTGAGTGAGGGTGCTAACAATGCAGATACAGCTAATGAGCAAGCCGTGCTCAGGGGCTCACAGGGCACAATGGTGTGACTGTCCCTCAAGTGAGGAGGTTAAGTTATACACGAGTGAACTCGGGTATTCCGAGCACCGTAAAAATGATGAAGGGCAGGCTTAGTAGGGGGAAGATGGGTTTGGGTCAGGCTTGGAAAGAGGAGTACTAATGCTAAACGGTGTTATAGTGCTAATCCTTTAACTTCCTCTCTGGGCTTTGTTGCCAGACCCCTATTGGGGCCCGATTATTCAGACTTTGCTCTGTCTTCCCAGGCACCCGTTTTGAGCAGAGACATGGTTAACAGGGAGCTGAATGGCAAAAGGCAGCTAGTGTTTCTTCAAGGTGGGAAACAGGTTTTTACTGTTAAAACATTGTAACTCAACCAAAGTTGTGGAATATCTGCTGACCAAGCATATGAATGTGTTTAGGACGTTATACTGCTCAGAAGCATGGGAGTATTGTGTCTGCGTTGCATTATTTCTTATCTCGGCTAACCATGGAAAGATCTTTTCTATAGAAAAGCTCAGGAGTACATAAAGGCACCGTTGTTTCTTGGAGCTAGTGAAGCTATGAAACGCATGAACTTTACCCCTTGTCTCTACAAAAGATTTGCCAGTTCTATGAATTTTAAATCCATGGGAAATTTTTGTTGCCCTCGGCTGCTGGGTTTCAATGGCTAAAACTCTTTTTGAAGTTGTGCTTGAATGCTATTTTCTTTATAGCCTCCAAACTGACACCTTATGTTTTTCCTGCATTCGTAACACTGAGTAAAAGATGAACAAGTGTTCCCTGTTCAACCAACCATATATCACCTGATCTGTTTGGCTGCTTGAATGTAGTGATTAAATGCCCATAATTCCAAGAAATACTAAAATGTGTTTAGCAGTTTGATGTTTTAAAATCCAGGAATAAAAAGGCAGATGTTATGATCCATGAAGGAGCAGTACATACAAAATGGGGGTAGGGCGCAAGAAAACTGGAACTGTTTCGTGTGTAATGAGCCATGCATGGCAAAGACTCTAAGGAATGGCCGGCAGCAAAGAGCTACCTACAGCAATGTAATCATTTTATGTTCCATTAAGGCCTCATTATTTTAGAATTTATACAAATTTATGCTGCAGGAAAATATGAAGACTGTTGTACAACTCCGGTAAGGAAAAAATCAAACTTTGAAGAACAAGGCTATCATTTAGAAGAACTGCATCCATCAAATTCTGATGTTTAACTGAGTGTTTTGGACATTAAAGGGAGAGAACTTTGATTCAGGAAGGAGATGGCAGCATACTGAGCACTGGAAATGTCACAGCACACATGGGCGTTTACAAATGGCACCTTTTGACTATGTGATTGTAGCTTCATTTTTGCTTACTCAAGATGACAGGCAGAAAGAACACCCTGTATTTTCAAGGTCACTAGAAACATATTAAATGGATCTGTTTTTTAAAGATCTACTACTGAGAACTTACTCCTCAAAAAAATTGGACAAAAACTGGATATATAAAAAAAGCATATATTGTCATATGCCTTTTTTGAAAATAAAAGATATAACAGTACAAAAATGAAAAAAATAATTTGCCTTCAAATTTCCCATCTGTATTATAAACCAATAGCATAATCAAAACCATTCCAAGATAGATCCTGTCTACTGAGTCAGAAAAAAACCACAAAGATCCCAATTTGAGAGCTCAGATAGGTCTCTGCATCTATGTTTTCTTCTATAAGGAAAACTGTGACTTTTGTCAGACAATTTATTCACCACTTCCCCCTTGGAAATACAGCCTTACTATTTAATTGTCAGACATGGTCCTAACTTAAAATACATCAGGTAAAACCCACCAATAATCCTTATGTCCAGATTTCTGTCCATAGTGGTGTGTCCAGCTTGACAGATACAGAAGCATCTTCGAAGAGGGTTGTGAGAGAACACTGTTGTCAAATGCTAGATTGGCAAAAATGTGGTTTTGTTGATTATTGGAAGCATTCTCCCTGAGAGTACTCTGCTAACCAATTCACTAACCAGTTGTCGTGGAAGTCAGCCTGTTCCAGATGCTGTACCATCACAGAACCCCTTTCCACTCCCCAAGCATCTGAGAAAGGCGGATAGGAACCCTAAGGGAGGTTTGATAACATTGACCACAAAAACACCATTTCCCCTATATCTTAACTACATATTTTTACAATGTCATTTTACTGATATAAACAAATACTTGCTTCTGAAATATTTCAGTTGAAAGCAAGCCCTCATTTTTAAATATATGAAGTAGTAGCATAAAAATAAATATGTGAGAATGCTTTAAAAGATTGTGTGTTCAAAACCTTTTGTCCTGAGAAGAAGCACCATTCAATGTACTGGGGATCTTTACCAAACAAGCAACTGATCGTGAGAACTGCTATACTTCATCTGCTATAACAGGGTGATATTTATCTTCAAACTAGACAGAAGAAATCTTTTCAAGCCCTTGAGTACAGGTCTGACTCAAAGTAAAGAAAGATATTTATCCGAGAATCTCAAGTGGATGGTGAAGTATTATGCTTTGAATTGTTTATATTCTGCCCTCTCTCCTCTATATTGTTTTAAACTCTGTTTTGCTCTGCATCTGAAATAGGATATCCATGTTCCTGAGGCAACATGAACATATGTGACATGGAGTTTTTCTTGTCTGACTTTTTAGAGGAGGGGTGCTACACAAATGTAGCAGAAAGATTTACGTCACTCACTGATTGAGGCCTCAGGTTTCATATGTCTGATTTACACTGTTCAGACCTTTAGTGGTGGCACAGATATGAATAATTCTGTTCATAATACTGTCAAGACACTTTTCCCTGTCTCAAATCAAAACCACTACACTTACGTATAAGACCTGAATAATATAATTTACTTTATTGATTTTGGTAAGTGAAAATCATTCTGGGTGTTGTGGTCAGTCACTTATTTTGTAATTTTTCACTGTGTAGTTCTCATTTCAAGGATCTCTCACACAGCAAATGTTTGGGGGTTTTGTTGCTTTTCCCTTGTATGCACATAATATGAATTTTTCACACAAGTGAAAGAGGTAACATCTAAAGATAGGCTGATAATACCATGTAGTTATTTATGTGGTTCATAATTACAAACCACTTTGATCACATTTTGATTTTGTACGTTCCACCTAGAGACAGCTGCAAAGCCCAGTTTGACTTCATAATAAAGCACTCAGGAAGACAAAGACTGTGTTTTTCAGGTTCATGTTTTTGTGGTTTTGTTTCCAGGAAATGCTAATTGTTATGACTTCATAACCCAATTACAAATATAATACAAAGCCATAGATCTGAATAATACACGGGGGTTTTTGAGTACTAGCCCTTCAACATTTCAAAATAACTTTCAATAATACAAATGCTGAAGGAAATAGAGTTTCTTTGCTAAAGATATTCTGTGTTCTGGGTGTGTGATAAAATCCCAGCATGAATGCACAGCAAAATAAAGTATTAACTTTCTTTGCTTCCTAAAGAGTTCAAAATGTTTTGCTCCTGTGGGATTTAATGTAAGTGATGCTGGATGTTTAGTCTACAGCATTCTATTCACCTTTGAAAAGCCTAGGTTATAATCTGATTTAGGTGACAATTGAAAGAACTCAGCGGTCTCAGTTTAGTTCCTTTTTTATTAAATCGCCGTCAGACACTTAACACAGTGCTGATCTTGGCAATAACAGACTCATTTTGAGGCATCCTGGCACTAATGGAGTAAAAGAGGCATGGAGTAGAAACCAGGCTTTAAAAAAAAATGAAATCCAGCAAATTTCTTCCTTTTAAACAGCACAAGCATTTATGGAAATTTTGCAAAGACAAACCCTACCTACTGCATGGGATGCCTTTATTCTCAGAGATGATAGACTATTCTGCATTACAAATGGCAAAGATATGATACTTCTGGAAAAAAATCCTCAGTAGGAGGAACTGAATTATGGTAAAAGTGATTTGCACTGGCTTACTAAAGATAACAGTGTAGCAGAATCTGGCCAGATGGTATATTGTTAGGTGTGGCTATTGAGTCAGAAACTTTGCTAGATTAAGAAGATGCTGACTTTAATAAACATATTCAATCATCTATTTACATCTGATCCATCCCAAAGTTGTAATAGACATTATAGAGTAGTATGAAGATCTGCAGTAATAAAATAAATAATTACTATCAGTTGATCTAGGAATAAGCAAAAATGTTGCCATTAGGAATAAAGGCAACACCAAAGACTTTCTTTTTTAAAAGGAAGTTTCTCATCCTACACAATTGCATTCTGAAAAGAAGGGTCAGTTCTAGTTTTTTAAAAATACTGTGCCAGTTAATTCCATTTCTGTAATGATCTGTGGATCAAAAACTATGCATTGCAGCCATCAGTAAAGGTTTTTGAAAGATACAGGCTAGACACAGCCGAAGAAAAAGGCTTCGAGTCTAGCACTTCAGGGGGCTAATGTGTTCTAAAGCTACTACTCAAATGGGCCATAGCTTAATCCCTGTGCTGCCGGTCAAGACAGTGATTAAAAAACACCCATTCAGGCAATAGCTTCTGGGTGTTGATGTGCCAGGTTGTGGGCGTGGAGCTAAAGGGGTGGAGAAGAGGAGGGTTTATGAATGTATGGCTCATGTTTGACCAGCTGAATTGCAAAAAGGAGGGGAAAAGAGGGGAAAACTCCGCTTGCCCCAGGAGGGAGCAAAAAGAGAGAACAAGGCTTCTTTCAGTAAACTCAGCCAGTCACACAATCATAATTTCTGAGTTCCTCACAAGAGAGCTCCCCCCTATCCCTACTCTAAAGAGAAACCAAGATTGTGAAATCAAAAGTCAGCACTGGAGAAGGGGGGGAGGAGAAGGGGAAGGAAGCTTGTAAATGAGACAGGGTTTATCCTGAAATAATAACCTTAGCCGTGATAGTAGGGTTCCTGGTGAACCACTTGGTGGACTTTTTAATCTGTCTCCTTAGATGCCGAGTGTCATTTTTAAAGCAGGTTCTTTATGTCAAAGGAGATTAGCATTGGTGACAGAATAACATATTCTTGAATGCGAATGTGGAGAAAAAAAGTACTTTTCCCCATCTCCCCTGCTGGTAATTCTGATATATTTTGATAATTCTGATATATATTGCTATATTATTTGCTTGTTTATTATGTAGATTTGTTTGTATACAATTACTCCTAAATTACTTTAAATATGTGGAGAAAAAACACTTTTTCTATTTTTACTTAAAAAAAGAGTCACTGAGGATAGCATTAAATCTTCTTTCAGCATTAAATATTTAAGTAACTGATGGCTGTGCTGCTGCCTTTTGAATTCATGCATGGCTGCTGAAATATTTCATCTCTCAGGGTTTCTTACGCATCTCATCCATGCTAATGTGGCAAAAATGTTTTGGTTTCTGATCTTTTCCAGAGAGTATCTCCTTGAACGGCTGGCACACTCAGCTTCCTGAGCAGAGAGGGTAATGCCAGCGTGACCTTGGTGCCTGTGAAGCACCAAGTGAAGCAGATCATCTTGAGTGCCATCGTGTGGCACGTACAGGACGACTGAGGGATCTGGCCCAGCCAGCATGAGTTTAGGAAAGGCAGGTCCTGCTTGACCAACCTAATCTCCTTCTACGTCAAGGTGACCTGCCTTGTGGATGAGGGAAAGGCTGTGGAGGTTGTTTACTGGGACTTCAGTAAAGCTTTGACACTGTTTCTCGCAGTATCCTCCCGGAGAAACTGGCTGCCCATGGCATGGACAGGTGCACTCTCTTCTGGGTAAAAAAACTCTCTGCCTGACCAGCCCAGAGAGTGGTGGAGAATGGAGTTCATCCAGCTGGGGGACAATCACCAGTGACGTTTCCTAGGGCTCGGTACTGGGGACAGTTCTGATAAATGTATCAGTGACCTGGTTGAGGGCATTGAAGGCACCCTCAGTCAGCTTGCAGCTGACACCTAGTTGGGCAGGAGTGTTGATCTGCTGAAGGGTGGAAAGGCTCTACAGAGAGATCTGGACAGGCTGGATGGATGGGCTGAGGCCAATGGTATGAGGTTCAACAAGACAAAGTGCTGAGTCCTGCACTTCAGTCCCAACAGTCTTCAGCCATGCTAGGGGAGGTTTAGGTTGGATATGAAGAAGAAGGTTTTCACAGAAAGGATGATTGAGCATTGGAATGGGCTGGCTAGGGAGGTGGTGGAGACACTCTCCTTGGAGGAGTTTGAGGAAAGACTGGATGTGGCACTCAGTGCCATGATCTAGTGGAAAAGATGGTGTTGGCTCATTGGTTGGACTCGATGATCTCAAAGGTCTTTTCCAGCCTAATTGATTCTGTGATTCTGTATCCTGCACATCTAGGACAGCAAAACTTGCTCTTTACACAGAGCCTTTCTCAGAATAATACTTCTGAATCTAGCCCTCCCCTTGCCTTAGAAATCACGTTATTTCATTGCTGAATTATAGATACCTCAAGATGAGCTGGAAGCTCTTGACAGGCTCTGCTGCTACCACCTCATTTTCCGTATCTTGTTTATGTCTTTTGTACAAGAGCTCTGCCATGCTTCTTGTCAGGGATTTACACTCATCTTTATTTTCTGGAGGTGTGCATAGTTTAGGAAAGGAAAGCACCCTGGAAAATACTATAAATAAGGTATCCATATGTGACCCTTTCACATATACAATGTTGCTGATTTGAGTTGAAAGACAAGCAAAAAAAAATGGTAGCAGCTTCTATGAGGGATTTTTTTAAGGCTTGGTTCTTACAAGCTGGAAACAAGAGCAGCTCCAACTGGTATTTTAGATGGTGTTCAAAATCGGGTAAAGTAAGCTAATGAAAACAGACTTAATTTCTTGCCCTGGCTTGTGGGGGTATTTTTATGTCATTAAGATGGAATTTTCCCTCACCACTGCACTGGAAGTCTTCCAAGTGCATTCACAAGGTTAGCAGAAAGAGGAAATGTACATTGAAACAAGCTCTGCCCACTTCTGATTGGCTTGAGTAGGTCTGGCCTTTGTGAAAGTCTTGAAGAAACGCTGGATCACCCTTTCCTGATGGTAATCCAGGAACCTGAGCAGTATTTGAAGGAAGTGATATAAACTGGATATGAGCTATGTGTTCACTGCCGTTACACACTCCCACCTCTTCCAGAGAGGACTGGTTTAGCTGTCTGATGGTCAGGAGCCTCCTGGCTGTACTGTTTTTCTCTGAGTTATTAGTGGAAGAGATGATTACCAACAGAC